>OX438887.1:0-1401010 GCA_949316265.1 Diarsia mendica
AAAATCTTCGAGAAGATGCTGGTGGCCCGCCTGAAATTCCACCTCCTACCAAGGATGAGTACCTGTCAGTACGGATTCATGCCACAGAGGAGCACCGAAGACTCCCTCTATGACCTCATGCAGCATATCCACAAAAAGCTGGATCAAAAGAAGATCATAACGATCGTATCGCTGGATATAGAGGGAGCTTTTGACAGCGCATGGTGGCCAGCAATAAGAGTCCGTCTGGCGGAGGAAAAGTGCCCTATCAACCTCAGACGGGTCATAGACAGCTATCTCAGAGACCGCAAGGTCTCGATCAGGTACGGCGGGGAAGTGTATGGGAAAGGCACAAACAAGGGCTGTGTCCAGGGCTCGATTGGGGGCCCAATACTGTGGAACCTCGTACTTGACCCCCTCCTAAAGGCAATGCAAAACCGAGGAACGTATGTCCAGGCGTTTGCTGATGACGTCGTCCTGGTATTTGACGGGGAGACCGCACAAGAGGTAGAGACCTGTGCCAATGCCGCTCTCGGCCATGTTCTAACGTGGGGTGTCGAAAATAAGCTTAAATTTGCACCACATAAAACAACAGCCATGATCATTACCAGAAAGCTGAAATACGACACACCGCGCCTGAGCATGGGGGGGATCGACATTGGCATGTCCAAAGAAATAAAGCTTCTGGGTGTAACCATCGATGAGAAACTAACCTTTAATACACACGTCTCACTTGTTTGTAGAAAAGCAATTGCGATATACAAGCAACAGAGCCGCTAGGGTCAGTTGGGGGTTGCACCCAGAAGTGTTGCGGTTGATGTACGTGGCGACCATAGAGCCCATAATACTTTACGCCGCAAGTGTATGGGCGCCGGCGGCTAAAAAGTTGGGCATACAAAAACAACTTGCGACCGTCCAACGTGGGATCGCCCAGAAGATATGTAAGGCATATCGCACGGTCTCCCTGAACTCAGCTTTGGTGCTGTCTGGGTTGCTCCCCCTCGACCTCCGAGTCCGCGAGGCGGCATCGTTATACGAAGCCAAGAGGGGAGTGCCCCAGACCGCGCTGGGGGACGGGGAGGTCGAGCGAATGGCCTCTGCGATGGAGGCTCCTCATCCGGCAGTACGTTCCACCCTGGAGTTTAAGAACCTGGCCAACCAAGAAGAACTGGACAACAACAGCGACTTCGACGTCCGCATTTTTACGGACGGAAGCAAAATTGGAGGAGGGGTCGGCGCTGCACTGTCCATATGGAATGGCGACGCCGAGACCAGAGCTCTCAAACTTGCACTGCCGAAGTACTGCACAGTCTACCAGGCTGAACTCCTCGCATTGAAAAGGGCAACTTGCGAAATTACCAAGCAGAAGGCGTCTACTTACGGGGTTTTCAGCGACTCAATGGCGGCTCTTCAGTCTATCAAAAATCCTAGTTCGCTCCACCCTCTGGCTGTCGAAGCTAGGGATAATATAAGAACTGCATCCCTCCAAAACAAGATAGTAAACTTGTTTTGGGTTAAAGCTCACGTGGGGCTGCCAGGAAATGAAAGAGCCGACCAGTTAGCAAAAGAGGCTGCTGAAAACTCCAAAAGAAAACCTGACTACGACCTATGTCCGGTCTCATTCGTCAAGCGAAGCATACGTATGGCGACGCTTGAGGAATGGGATCGCAGATACGTCAACGGCAATACCGCATCCGTCACAAAGTTGTTTTTACCAGATGTGCGGACAGCGTATAAAGTCATCCGTAAGATAGGTACGAGCAGCCTTAACACCCAAATACTGACGGGGCACGGTGGATTCTCCGAGTACTTACACCGATTCAAGTGCAAGGAGAGTCCATCGTGCGTCTGCGACCCGGATGCATGTGAGTCGGTCCATACTGTTCGATTGCCCACAATTTGCCGGACGGCGCTTCGACGCCGAAAACATACTGAGCATAAAAATAACTCCGGAAAACGCAAAAAATATAATGAAGAGTAAAGATGCAAATACATTTTTGGATTATGGTAAATTAATTGCTAAAATAGTTATAGATAGAAATAAAACCGTTTAAGAAAATATGCTGTCATAATATAGTATAGTATATTAGAGACTAGCATAGAAATAAGAGATATGTAATAGTTCTAAGGCAAAATAGTAATAAATACAATTACCTATATAGATAAGCATTAAAGTGTATACATACCCCCTATACATGTAATGGGCAATTTTAGTACTAAGAAATAGAGAATAGTATACTGAATTATAGTCCTGAGAAACAATTATGTAAATAGCAATAAGAATAGAAAATAAGAATAAAAAATGGAAAAATAACTGTAAGATAATATATGAATAAGAAAAAATATGTACTGTTGTAGAAAATGAATAAAAATATGTGTTGTTGACTTATCCCCGAAAAATAAATAAAAGAAAGATAGTACAGAATAGGGATCAGTAGAAGGGCGTCCTACCCTTAAAGACAGAATGAAGATAGTATGTAAGAAAGAAAAAGTATGCAGAATGAAAGTACGAGAGGAAAAAAAGCGAGAACTGGAATGAACGTAAAGCCTAACATAGACTCCGTAGTGTCGGAGGTAGAAGTATAAAAAAAAAAAAAAAAAAAAAAAAAAAAAAAAAAAACCTAACCTAACCTAACCTAACCTAACCTAACCTAACCTAACCTAACCTAACCTAACCTAACCTAACCTAACCTAACCTAACCTAACCTAACCTAACCTAACCTAACCTAACCTAACCTAACCTAACCTAACCTAACCTAACCTAACCTAACCTAACCTAACCTAACCTAACCTAACCTAACCTAACCTAACCTAACCTAACCTAACCTAACCTAACCTAACCTAACCTAACCTAACCTAACCTAACCTAACCTAACCTAACCTAACCTAACCTAACCTAACCTAACCTAACCTAACCTAACCTAACCTAACCTAACCTAACCTAACCTAACCTAACCTAACCTAACCTAACCTAACCTAACCTAACCTAACCTAACCTAACCTAACCTAACCTAACCTAACCTAACCTAACCTAACCTAACCTAACCTAACCTAACCTAACCTAACCTAACCTAACCTAACCTAACCTAACCTAACCTAACCTAACCTAACCTAACCTAACCTAACCCTCGAGGACAAAATCGGTGGCGTTGCCGGTGATGTCGCCACCAGCTCGGAGAAAATACAGGCGGCCATAAGGGAAGCGGCATGCGAGCCAAGACCGGACTCGCAGACGTACGCCACCGTCACGGCAGCCAAACCCGGGCATCGACCGGCACTTTATTCGATGGCGGTCACCTCTGAAGGCTCGGAGCATGCTGACGGGGTGCTCGCCAAGGTGAAGGAGGCGGTCAATGCCAGGGGAACTGGCCTAAAGATCAATAAAGTACGGAAGGCGAAAAACCAGACGGTCATATTGGGGTGTGACACAGAAGCGGAGCTTAAAAAAGTCAAAGACAGGATCGAGAGCCGAGGTGGAGGCCTTATAGTAGCACCAATGAAGAATAAGAACCCGCTCGTCGTTCTGAAAGATGTCTTTTTGGACAGTGAAGACGACGAAATGGTGAAGGCGCTCTACTCCCAGAACGATAGTATCTTTAGGGATTTAGACCAAGAAGACAAAGAAATGGTCATAAAATACAAGAAGAGGACTAGGAACCCCAAGACAGCGCACGTGGTCGTCCAGGTCGGTCCGAAGGTATGGCAGAGGATGACGGAGGCTGGGGCTCTTTACCTGGACCTGCAAAGGGTAAGGGTGGAGGACCAGTCGCCGCTCATCCAATGCACGAAATGCTTAGCATTCGGACATGGCCGGAAATTTTGCACTGAGAGTGTGGACAGATGCAGTCACTGCGGAGGACCGCATCTACGCGAAAAATGCGTGGAGTTTGTTGCGGGTACGGAACCGCAGTGCTGCAACTGCTCACACTCTAAGTCTCAGAAGACGGACCACAACGCCTTCAGCGTGGAATGCCCGGTCCGCAAGAAATGGGACTACCTGGCTCGGACGACAACGGCATACGCCTAGACTGCCTTCTAAGGTGCACGTAACACACACAACAAACACAAAACACACAGGAACACACACAGGAACTCACCAAGACAACAACACAAATCGGGAGTACATTGAACTAGATAACAACTACGAAAAGAACACATTATACATGGAAACCGAAATACAAAAACAAACACAGATATATAAAATATATAGTGAATATATACAAGTATATCAGAACACACACACAACACAAAACACACACAAAAAACAAACACAGATATATAAAAAATATAGTGAATATATTATACAATTATATCAAAACACACACACAGCACAAAACACACACTCCCAACAACCCCTGAAAATGCTGAGTATAAAAAATCCCAGAATAAGAATTGACAATAAATATGTATAACATAAGTATATATTATATTATTGCCAAATTAATAAAAGAAAGCAAATAAACGCATAAAGCGATAGTTAGTTACACAAACCCTTAGAAATGTCCAAATTTAGAAGTCCAAACCGTAAGTCCATAAACCGAAAATTGTGTTATTTAATATGGAGTTCATTATAGTAGAAATAAGTAGATATGTTTAAATACTATGCTAGAAAATAAGAGTACAAGTTAAAATACTGTGTTAGAAATTAAGAGTATGTATAAGAAGAAACCTGTTATTGTATAGACATAAAATAAGGAAATAATTGTAAAACTAGTTATATAAGAAAATAAGTTTGTTATAATTAGGAATAATGTTTAAAATAAGTTTGCACATTATGTTTTAACAATATAAAAATATGAAACAAATTGTCCATAAAATAGATGTGCAAAAAACAGTACACAGATGTTTTAGAATAAATAAAAATGTAGTATATAGAAAAATAGTTAAGAAAGTATATAATTAAAGAACATAGAATATAAAAGAACCAATGTAAAAAGCAACTAAGTATTGTTAATAAAACTTATTGTGTCTAATATCCCTCAATAAAGAAAACTACATAATAAAGAAGTAGATAGAATGCGGGAGTCCCACCCGGCTAAGAATGAAAGAGTGCGTAAAAGAAAGACAAAGTATGAAGCTTGAAAGTGAGAGAGGAATACATGATAGAACTGGAATGAAAGAGTACCTAGCATAATAAGATCTCGTCAAACCGAAACGGGGAAAAGCAGAAAAAAAAAAAAAAAAAAAAAAAAAAAAAAAAAAAAAAAAAAAAAAAAAAAAAAAAAAAAAAAAAAAAAAAAAAAAAAAAAACCTAACCTAACCTAACCTAACCTAACCTAACCTAACCTAACCTAACCTAACCTAACCTAACCTAACCTAACCTAACCTAACCTAACCTAACCTAACCTAACCTAACCTAACCTAACCTAACCTAACCTAACCTAACCTAACCTAACCTAACCTAACCTAACCTAACCTAACCTAACCTAACCTAACCTAACCTAACCTAACCTAACCTAACCTAACCTAACCTAACCTAACCTAACCTAACCTAACCTAACCTAACCTAACCTAACCTAACCTAACCTAACCTAACCTAACCTAACCTAACCTAACCTAACCTAACCTAACCTAACCTAACCTAACCTAACCTAACCTAACCTAACCTAACCTAACCTAACCTAACCTAACCTAACCTAACCTAACCTAACCTAACCTAACCTAACCTAACCTAACCTAACCTAACCTAACCTAACCTAACCTAACCTAACCTAACCTAACCTAACCTAACCTAACCTAACCTAACCTAACCTAACCTAACCTAACCTAACCTAACCTAACCTAACCTAACCTAACCTAACCTAACCTAACCTAACCTAACCTAACCTAACCTAACCTAACCTAACCTAACCTAACCAGTACCCCCCCAGCTCCCGTGGCGGTCGGATCGGTTTTAAAGCAGCTCCACGCTTAAAAAATCATTTTTATGGGTTTTTGTTCACTTACGACAGCGAGTGAAGTGTCATTAATTGTGGAAATTTGGGCCGCACAAAGTGCCGCCCCAAAATTGTGCCAAATCAGTGATCCTGAAAAGCTATCAGTGAAAAACCCTCATTTTAGAGGTTAAGTGAAACGTGCGATTTACTAAATCGCCTACGCTGCCTCAACGAGATCGACGACCCCCCCCTTTTTTATTGAAAAAGGGTGGACATCGTGGCCCCGGACCATCTGGACCTTTCAAAACCTTCCTGACATCGTGTCCTGGCGAGATATTCAGGATTTTCACAAAACCACGTGTCCTGAAAAGACGGAAGGAGTGGAGCTAGCGGTACGAAATTTAGCATTTATCTGGACCAGTAGAAAACAAGGCGAGTGCAACAATTTTTAGAATTTTAGGTCATATAGATAATTATATATGACTGTTACAAAATACAAACTTTGACCATTCATAACTTCGGACTGAAGACACTTTTTCAAAATTTTCAACTGCAGCCTGTGGCGCGCTTATCTATTTAGTAGAGACCGTAAGTCTTAGATTTTTAAGTTTAATAGTTTTTAAGATATAATTAGTTTTTCAGGAAAATCACTTTTTCAAAAAATTTTCTACTTTGTTTTTGACTTTTCAAATGTTTTATTATTGTGTCCTGTAGTCCTTTATTTTATACATTTTTAGCATATTTTTTCAAAATTTTTACTTAAGCGGTCCCAAAGTTATTCAATTTTATATGTTTTTTGTTAATAATTCAATAGTAATAGGAAATAATCAATTTTTTATGTTTTCATAGTGTTTAAGTACCATATTAGGACCTAGATGAGCCCAAACTCGGGCCCTATAGACATTAATTTGGCTGTTTTGATAAAAAACACCAAAATAGGTTATTAGGTTTAAATTTTTAGATTAAGATAGCTCGAAAACCGCTGGTCCGATTCAGCTCGTTTTTTCACTCCGGCCAGCGGATTGTATTTACTTATAAGAATTTTCAGGTTTCAGCCTGTTTCAGGCCTTCCAGAAAATTGTCGCTGAAACCACTTTCAGGCCACACCTGGAGTGGCGCCGAGCTGTAGGTCCAAAACCCCGTCCTCCTGTGACGTAGGGTTCAAGAGTTACGGACGTTTGAACACGACGTTTGACAGTTCGGCGGCCATCTTGTTTGGCTTCAGACCCCTGTAACTCCACAACCGGTGGTCGTAGGAAGTAGCGGATTTCGACGTTACAGACAGGAGACCGCTGCCTTACGTACCCCAAGTTTTCAGGAGGTTTGGAGTCAGAAATTTTCAGGATCCTGAAAGTGGTATCAGCAGACAGCGGAGCCCGGGCCGAGTAGGGAGAGCCCAAACTCGGGGTGTCTGCGGCTTTCTTGAGGGGAGTTATCATCAGTCTAAGTACGACTTTGACAGCACCGCGGCCATTTTGGAAAACCTTTAAACGGCCATAGCTTCCCAACGGAGAGTCGTAGAGGGCCGGGGTTTTCGCTGGACATATCGGCAGGACAAGGGCTAAGTGCCTGACTACCTTTCAGGCTTTTCAGGAGTACAAAAAATTTTCAGCCTGAAAACCGCCCCGGCGGATCGGTCTCGCCGAATCAACCTCGGAGAACCCAAGCACTGGTGTTTTTGGACCACGGGATCCGGAGATATCCTCTGGAAACATTTTGGGTTTTTTATTTTTGTGAAAAACCCGAAACTTTGACTTGGGATATCTCCGAAACCCCTGGGTGTAGTTGCACCGAGTTTGGGGTCATTCGGGAGGGCTCGGCGAGAGCTATCCGCCGGTACTGACGGAGCGACTCTACATAGAGCCCCTCCAAAAATTTGATATTAAGGCAGGGGTTTTTGACTTGGGGAAGAATTGTTGACGGATTTTGACAGTTTTTGTGACACCCGCTCTATTGAGCGAATAATCCGTGACTCTATATAGAGACAAACCACCGCACACGTGGATGTATAATTGCTTTCTTTTTTACTTTCATCTGATTTGACTCCTCATTTACAGGGTTCAAACGGAACTACTTTTAGTGAATATTTCTCTCCCCCCCCATTTACAAACACCCACCCCCCTTTACAGGGTCAATATATATTTTATACACACTTTTCCCCGTCTTTTCGCTGTGCCCTATACACACAAGCAGCACAACTTGGGTTAAAAAATGTTCGGGCACCGCACCCCAGTTACAGGAAGAGGGCAGGGGGCCAGCGCCAGCGGATCTCAGGAGACCACGTCGCCTTCGGGGAAGCTCGATGCGCCGAAGGGGATATCCCTGACATACGGCAAAAAAGGCGCTGTTCAAGGAACCTCAGCGGAAACAGCAAAAACACCAATGTCGTCAGTGGGGACCTCTGATGCTGTTGCTCCCAACACTACCCCCAGCCCTGCAGGTCCACCTGGACAGGCGCCGGACGCCGCCAGGACATTTATCCGAAGACCAGAACGGAAGAGAAGGTCCCTCAGTAATATGGAGGTATATAAAAAACAAATTGACACCTATGCCACATCCTCGAATGATAATTTACTCCAGGAGGTCATGAAGGTACTTGAAGAGATCCCATCCAGAGTAAGCAGCTACCCTCAAATGAGGAAGGATATAAAAATCTACCTGGAAATGCAGTCGGATAAATGCCAGCGAACCCTGTTCGAGCTCAGTAAGAGAGTGAAGGAATTGGAAACAAAAGCGTCCAAAATAATGTCGTCTACCAAAACCAACACCACGCCTGTACCACCCAGACCATCGGACGACCTCTTAGAAAGGCTCGAAAATGTAGAGGCAAGCATAAAGGCGAAACTGTTTGACCTGGAAGAGAAAGTAGAGAAAGGCTTCAAGCATATAATCGAGGAACAAAATGAAAATGGAGCAGACATGATCGACAAAATCGTCGAAAGGGTAGAAGATGTCGGCGATAAGGTGGACGTGATGAAATACAGCATAGACACTACGATGGAAGAGGTGACGGCCGTTGCTCGAGCTGCGGTTACCATCGAGGAGAAAATTGTTAACGTTGCCAGTGAAGTCGTCGCTAGAACTGACATAATCAAGCAGAGGATAGCAGAAGTAGCAAGCGAGCCAAGAACCGAACCGCTCTCATACGCCAACGTCACGGCAGCCATACCCGGGCGGCGACCGGCTCTTCACTCGATGGCGGTAACCATGGAAGGCAGTCAGGAGACTGCTGACGAGGTGCTCGCTAGGGTGAAGAAGGCGGTCGATGCCAGGGGAACTGGCCTAAAGATTAATAAAGTCCGGAAGGCAAAGAATCGGACAGTTATCTTGGGATGCGAATCGGAGGCGGAGCTAAAAAAGGTCAAAGAAATGATCGAGAGCCGTGGTGAGGGGCTAACGGCAGCGCCTATAAAGAATAAAAACCCACTCGTCGTCCTAAAGGACGTCTTTTTGGACGGTGACGATGAGGAGATGGTGAAGGCACTCCACGCCCAGAATAAAAACATTTTTAGCGGCCTAGAAGAGGAAGAAACGGAAATAAAAATCAAGTACAAGAAAAGAACCAGGAACCCCAGAACAGCGCACGTTGTTGTCCAAGTCAGACCAAAAGAAGTCAGACCAAAAGTATGGCAGAGGATGACGGAGGCAGGGGCTCTCTACCTTGACCTGCAAAGGGTAAAGGTGGAGGACCAGTCGCCGCTCATCCAATGCACGAAGTGCTTGGCATTCGGACATGGCCGGAAATTTTGTACCGAGAGTGTGGACAGGTGCAGTCACTGCGGAGGACCGCATCTTCGAGAGAAGTGCGAGGAATTCATTGCAGGTAATGAACCGCAGTGCTGCAACTGTTCGCACTCGACGTCCCAAAGGACCGACCACAACGCCTTCAGCACGGAATGCCCGGTCCGCAAGAAATGGGACTATCTGGCTCGGACAACAACGGCGTACGCATAAAGTGTTAACTAGGGTTAACGCAACACGGAGGGCGGATAGGTGTGGTCACAGCGGAGAGATATACAAATTATATAGTACATATATACTTATATATCAAACACACGCACAACACCAAACACGCTCCCCACACAACCCTAATTGTGCTGACAAATATTTTTATGTATATATGAATACAAATAGAACAAGAAACGACAATAAATATGTATATTCTAAGTATATATAATATAATATTGCCGCAACAATAAAGGAAAGTAAATATACTGAAAAGATAAATAAAGCCTTAACAGTCCAAAACAACCCCAAGTAAAAAACTACCTGCCTGTATAACTGATTGCTATAAAATTGTTAACATCCTCAAAGAAGTGCATATATATAGCCACTGAATGAGTATTCAGCTCCAAAATGTATGTCCCAAATTAAGGAACTATAATGTACCACTTATAGTAATAAAAACTACCATATATTAAAATAAGAAATAAGAGAAACCTTGTATTGAATAAAAATTAGAATAAAAACATAGACATGTAAAACTTGTTATTACGTAAGGAAATACTAGGAATGTAAATTAGAATGTAAATTAGAAAGTAAGTTTAGCATGTAGAAAAATATAATTAAGAAATAGATAATAAAGAAATAGTATGTAATAACCTATGTAAGAAACAAAAAAATGATTGCTATAAATTGTTAACATTATCAAAGAAGGGCATAGCCACTGAATGAGTATTCAGCTCCAAAATGTATGTCCCAAATTAAGGAACTATAATGTACCACTTATCGTAATAAAAACTACCGTATATTAAGATAAGAAATAAGAGAAACCTTGTATTGAATAAAAATTAGAATAAAAAATATAGACATGTAAAACTTGTTATTACGTAAGGAAATACTAGGAATGTAAATTAGAATGTAAATTAGAAAGTAAGTTTAGCATGTAGAAAAATATAGTTAAGAAATAGATAATAAAGAAATAGTATGTAATAACCTATGTAAGAAACAAAAAAATGTAAGAAAAGAAGCTGCGTATTTAAATATCCCTAAATAAAGAAAAAGTAAACAAAAATAGTAGATAGATAGCGGGAGTCCCACCCGGCAAAGAATGTAAAGAGATGAATAAAAGAAAGACCACGTATGAAGCTCGAAAGTGCGAGAGGCATAAATGTGAGAAATGGAACGAATGAGAAACTTAGAATATCAAGATCCCGTCGTGCTTAGGGACGGGGAAAAGAAAAAAAAAAAAAAAAAAAAAAAAAAAAAAAAAAAAAAAAAAAAACCTAACCTAACCTAACCTAACCTAACCTAACCTAACCTAACCTAACCTAACCTAACCTAACCTAACCTAACCTAACCTAACCTAACCTAACCTAACCTAACCTAACCTAACCTAACCTAACCTAACCTAACCTAACCTAACCTAACCTAACCTAACCTAACCTAACCTAACCTAACCTAACCTAACCTAACCTAACCTAACCTAACCTAACCTAACCTAACCTAACCTAACCTAACCTAACCTAACCTAACCTAACCTAACCTAACCTAACCTAACCTAACCTAACCTAACCTAACCTAACCTAACCTAACCTAACCTAACCTAACCTAACCTAACCTAACCTAACCTAACCTAACCTAACCTAACCTAACCTAACCTAACCTAACCTAACCTAACCTAACCTAACCTAACCTAACCTAACCTAACCTAACCTAACCTAACCTAACCTAACCTAACCTAACCTAACCTAACCTAACCTAACCTAACCTAACCTAACCTAACCTAACCTAACCTAACCTAACCTAACCTAACCTAACCTAACCTAACCTAACCTAACCTAACCTAACCTAACCTAACCTAACCTAACCTAACCTAACCTAACCTAACCTAACCTAACCTAACCTAACCTAACCTAACCTAACCTAACCTAACCTAACCTAACCTAACCTAACCTAACCTAACCTAACCTAACCTAACCTAACCTAACCTAACCTAACCTAACCTAACCTAACCTAACCTAACCTAACCTAACCTAACCTAACCTAACCTAACCTAACCTAACCTAACCTAACCTAACCTAACCTAACCTAACCTAACCTAACCTAACCTAACCTAACCTAACCTAACCTAACCTAACCTAACCTAACCTAACCTAACCTAACCTAACCTAACCTAACCTAACCTAACCTAACCTAACCTAACCTAACCTAACCTAACCTAACCTAACCTAACCTAACCTAACCTAACCTAACCTAACCTAACCTAACCTAACCTAACCTAACCTAACCTAACCTAACCTAACCTAACCTAACCTAACCTAACCTAACCTAACCTAACCTAACCTAACCTAACCTAACCTAACCTAACCTAACCTAACCTAACCTAACCTAACCTAACCTAACCTAACCTAACCTAACCTAACCTAACCTAACCTAACCTAACCTAACCTAACCTAACCTAACCTAACCTAACCTAACCTAACCTAACCTAACCTAACCTAACCTAACCTAACCTAACCTAACCTAACCTAACCTAACCTAACCTAACCTAACCTAACCTAACCTAACCTAACCTAACCTAACCTAACCTAACCTAACCTAACCTAACCTAACCTAACCTAACCTAACCTAACCTAACCTAACCTAACCTAACCTAACCTAACCTAACCTAACCTAACCTAACCTAACCTAACCTAACCTAACCTAACCTAACCTAACCTAACCTAACCTAACCTAACCTAACCTAACCTAACCTAACCTAACCTAACCTAACCTAACCTAACCTAACCTAACCTAACCTAACCTAACCTAACCTAACCTAACCTAACCTAACCTAACCTAACCTAACCTAACCTAACCTAACCTAACCTAACCTAACCTAACCTAACCTAACCTAACCTAACCTAACCTAACCTAACCTAACCTAACCTAACCTAACCTAACCTAACCTAACCTAACCTAACCTAACCTAACCTAACCTAACCTAACCTAACCTAACCTAACCTAACCTAACCTAACCTAACCTAACCTAACCTAACCTAACCTAACCTAACCTAACCTAACCTAACCTAACCTAACCTAACCTAACCTAACCTAACCTAACCTAACCTAACCTAACCTAACCTAACCTAACCTAACCTAACCTAACCTAACCTAACCTAACCTAACCTAACCTAACCTAACCTAACCTAACCTAACCTAACCTAACCTAACCTAACCTAACCTAACCTAACCTAACCTAACCTAACCTAACCGAGTCTCACGGCGCCCCCCGCCGCGATCGGATCACTTTTAAGCCGCTCCGCGCTCGAAAAATCGGCAAAAATAGTCAAAGTTCGCAAAAATACCCAAATTTGTGCTAAAAGTTGCGCGCTAACGAGCTACAAGTTTTAGTGAAAGAATTTTGAAAATCGGTGGAAAACTCGCGTTTTTACGACCGAAAAACCAAAATTTTAACCCCAAAAGTGAGTGAAAAAACTTAAAAAGTGAAACGCTGCGCGATTTCGATCGGTGACCTAGCAATTCTGGTTTGCCGTTCGAAGCACCTGGACGAGCACCACATTCTGGCTGAGTCCGGGATTTTTCCCGTTGGAACTCGCCGAGATACACCGGAAAATAGAAAATCCACGTGGCCACGAGGTCAACATCCAGCAGTCAGAGGTGAAAACTGGATATAGGAATAGGCGCAGGAAGCCATTCCCATTCACCCGACACCTCGATCGTCGAATTTGGACCATCCACTTGGAATATACAAGGATCTTAAGGTTATCAAAATTTTTCTTAAAATAAAACCCGTATAAACTCTTAAATTAGATCGGTAACATATAAATTTTTGGACTTTAATAAACAGTGCATAGACTAAATAACACAAGTGCAAATTTTCATAATTTTCAGACTATTCAATAAAAAGTTATAAATTTAAAATCAATTTCATACAAATATATAAACAGTTAAATATAAAGATATAAAATCTGAAAAAATTCGACAAGGCTGCTCAGACCACGAATTAGACAAACCTGGTCGAAAAATATTTTTCCACCCCCTGGATCCGTCAGAAAGTCCTATTTTCAGAAAATGGTTTCACACATATGACTTTGACCTCCTGCTAAAAATCAGCAGGTCACGAAACAAATAGGCACCTTGACAGATTCGAAGCGGAATCTCACCGGTTTCCAGAATCTGAAGAGAACAGGGAGATCGGACTGGAACTCGAATTAATACACAATTAATTCCGAACCTCTACCTGGGACGCCATTACCAAATAACCTTGTCGGGGTTGTAACCCTGGAGCGGAGCGTCGGATCGTAAAAATAAGGAAAAATCGGTTCTCTCACGAGAAGCTATTTCGCTATCGAGTACCCTGGCCATTTTACCACCAGCTCGCCAGGGTCAAATTTTTACCTTCCCAGGGGAATATCTCCTGGACCGTTCCAGGTACAGGAACCACACCGGCGCCAGCAGTTGGAGGAACACCCGCCCTACAACCCGACATAGATCACTCCGCAGTCAACACCACCCCTTGGAGCAGGCACCCCCGGGAAGACTTCGGACGTCGCTGGAGCGGCGAAGATCAGCGGTAACACGCAGACCCTTAGTTATATAAGTAGGTTAGTTTAGTGATTAAGATTAGGATTAAGAACGAGACTCCGGGGGCAACCCGTTTCAGAGATACAGAGCCCCAAGTAAGTAAATCCGGACGATCAAAAAACAGGCATTTGCGGTTGTTGGTACTTACAAAATTGTTTCAGGAGGCAACTGCTCATACCCTATAGCGGACGCCCCATTTTTAAAAATCGTCAGACGCTCGTTAGACCTTCCCCTAGGAGAGTCCACTTTCAAAATAT
This sequence comes from Diarsia mendica, assembly GCA_949316265.1. Taxonomy (NCBI): domain Eukaryota; kingdom Metazoa; phylum Arthropoda; class Insecta; order Lepidoptera; family Noctuidae; genus Diarsia; species Diarsia mendica. Next base: position 14,642 of record OX438887.1, read on the forward strand.
TTTTCAGACTCATAGTTTCTAAATTAAATAATTTTCAGCAAGACAAAAATAGTTTACCAACCGCACCAAACCTGAAAAAGGCCTGTAACTCTGAAACGGTGCGTCCTAGACCAAAAATAACATATTTTTCGAAGCCCCCCCCCCTGACCCCCCCCCCCTGGTTGAATACTCAACCATAAGGCCGAACCTTTGGGTAAAATATCAACCCTCTAGGGTTAAATCAGTTTTAGGGGTAGAAAATTTTTAAGTTAAGTTTAATTTTAATAATTTTGTTTTCGGCAAACCACGCTAAGTCCTGGCCTTAAGCCATAGAATCGTTTACCCAGACTCACACTTCCGGGATACCCCCACCCCCTCCCCCATCCCTTATCCTGAAACCCGACGTACCAAAAAGAGCTCAAAAAGACCAAATAAACGAGCCCACTCACGCCAAAATCGGAGCCGAGTAGACCCAGCTAGGTCAACTGGAAGATCTACCCGGCGGTATCTTTTTCTATCTTTATTTATTTATTCAAAGGGCCATATCTTGGGAACGAGAGGAGCTAGGAAAGTTTCGACCTCAAATTCAACCTTGAGTGGTGTCGTAGACACCACGAGGTGGAAACCACCACTGAGGTATCCATCCCACCCCTTTTTTCTATTTATTTATTTATTATATTTCATCCCTTATCCTTTCACGGGCCATATCTCGGGAACGAGAGGAGATAGAACAGTTTAGACCTCAAAATCAGCCTTTGTGGTGTCAAGACACCACGGTTAAAGTCGCACAAGAGGTTCCCTCCCCTACCCGTTTTGACCCTCCCCCATCCCTTATTATTTAAAAATCGGTATCTCGGAAGTTACGGTACATAGAATAATTTGGACCGCGGATTGTACTGTCGGTTTTGACTCCCCCTTTACAGGACTTAAAATCTGACTGTGAGCCACAGTACAAATCTAGCAGTAGGATAATTAGGTATATTTTATATTTTATTTTATTTTTAAAAAAAATTTATTTTTACAATTTTACATTGACAATTTTCCCTGTTTCCTTTGCTGTGACTGTGCCCTTTACACACACGCCACATCACACGCTAGGAACTCATACGCCTACTCGCACCTAACGAAACATGGTTTTCGGGCATCGCACCCCCGTTGTGAAGGTACCAGCAGCCAGCGCCAGCGGAACACAGGAGTCCGCGTCACCGTCCCATCCGGGAAATGCGGGACCCTCTGGAACGCGCGAAGCGCCGAAAGGGATATCCCTGACGTTCGGCAAGAAGGATGCTGCTCGGGGAACAGTGGCGGAATCAGTCGAAACGCCGCTGTCGTCGTCGGCAGGGACCTCTGGTGCCGCCGCTTCCACCTCCACTCCTAACCCCGCGAGCCCGCCTGGACAAGCGCTGGACGCCGCCAGGACTTTCATCCGGAGACCGGAGCGAAAAAGAAGGTCCGTAGATAACATGGAGGCTTTTGAAAAGCAGCCGGACACCTACGCTGCAATGTCAAACGACAGACTTCTCCAGGACGTCATGAAGACCTTTGAAGACATACCAAGTAGAGTCAAAGATTACCCTCAAATGAGGAGAGACATAAGAATCTTCCTGGAGACTCAGTCGGACAAGAGCCTGCGGATCCTCTTTGAGCTCAGTAAACGGGTGAAGGTCCTGGAAACTGCGCCCAAAACGGTCCCTCCTACTAAGGCCAACACCACGCCAACATCCCCCAAAATACAGGAGGGAATCCTAGAAAGGCTGGAGAAAGTGGAGGACAACATTAATGCACGGCTAAAAGAATTAGAGGAGAAAGTGGGAAAAGGCTTCGCGGACATGGCTGATCACTGTGACGATGGCGGTGCCGACATCATCGACAAGATCGTCGACAACATTGACTTGGTCAGCGCCAAGATCGATGTAGTCCAAGAGAACATCAGCCGCACGATAGACGGGGTGAATGTCGTAGGTCGTGCGGCGGTTGTGCTCGAGGACAAAATCGGTGGCGTTGCCGGTGATGTCGCCACCAGCTCGGAGAAAATACAGGCGGCCATAAGGGAAGCGGCATGCGAGCCAAGACCGGACTCGCAGACGTACGCCACCGTCACGGCAGCCAGACCCGGGCATCGACCGGCACTTTATTCGATGGCGGTCACCTCTGAAGGCTCGGAACATGCTGATGGGGTGCTCGCCATGGTGAAGGAGGCGGTCGATGCCAGGGGAACTGGCCTAAAAATTAACAAAGTCCGAAAGGCAAAAAATCAGACGGTCATACTGGGGTGTGACACAGAAGCCGAGTACAAGAAAGTTAAAGAAAGGATCGAAAGCCGAGGTAAAGGGTTAGTAGTAGCGCCCATGAAAAATAAGAACCCGCTCGTCGTCCTAAAAGATGTCTTTTTGGACAGCGAAGACGACGAGTTGGTAAAGGCGCTCTACTCCCAGAACGAAAACATCTTTAGGGACTTAGACGAAGAAGATAAAGAAATGGGCATAAAATTCAAGAAGAGGACAAGAAACCCGAAAACAGCGCACGTAGTCGTCCAGGTCAGACCCAAGGTATGGCAGAGGATGACGGAGGCTGGGGCTCTTTACCTGGACCTGCAAAGGGTAAGGGTGGAGGACCAGTCGCCGCTCATCCAATGCACGAAATGCCTAGCATTCGGACACGGCCGGAAATTTTGCACTGAGAGTGTGGACAGATGCAGTCACTGCGGAGGACCGCACTTACGCGAAAAATGCGCGGAATTTGTTGCGGGAAATGAACCGCAGTGCTGCAACTGCTCACACTCCAAGCTCCAGAGGACTGACCACAACGCCTTCAGCGTGGAGTGCCCGATCCGCAAGAAATGGGACTACCTGGCTCGGACGACAACGGCATACGCCTAGACTGCTCCCTAAGGTACACGTAACACACACAACACACACAGGAACACACACAACACGCACAGGAAAACACACAGGAACACACTCAGGAACTCAGACTGGAACACACACAGGAACACAAACAGGAACACACACACAAACATGCAAATACAGCGACACAAACTGGGAGATCAGAATAAAAGTGGATCATAACCACGAAACAGAAGGCACAAGGAAACCAGAGAACAACAAAAAACACGGATATATAAAATATATAGTAAATATATACGCATATATCAAAACACACGCAAAACACACAGGAACACACACACGAATATACAAACACAGCAACACAAACTGGGAGTACAGAATAAACGTGGATTATAACCACGAAATGGAAGGCACATGGAAACCAGAGAACAATAAAAAACACGGATATATAAAATATATAATAAATATATACGCATATATCAAAACACACGTAAAACACCGAACACGCACACCATACACTCACACCAACACACACACTAAACAACCCCTAAAAATGCAGAGAATTAAAAAACAGACAAGAAAAGACAATAATTATGTATAACATAAGTATATATTATATATTATTGCCGCAAACTTAAAGAAAGTAAATATTCCAACAAGGTAAAAGAAACCCACACAAGTCCTTAGAACAGTCCAAATCAAGCAGGTCCAAACCTAAGTTATAAAACTGGAAAATAAGTACAGTATATCATTGTGTTAGAAAATAATAAGATAGCTTAAAAACATTGTGTTAGAAAATAAGAAGATAGCAACATTGTGTTAGAAAATAAGAAGTTAAGTTAAGCTTTAGGATAAACCAAGTGTTAAAATAGAATTAAAAAAGATGTATAACTAGCCATGTAAGAAAAGTTGTATTAGAATTTAAGAAGGAAAATAAAAATATAGTAAAATAAGAAAGTACATGTACTAATATATTATAATAGAAATAAGAGAAAATGTCCACAAAGTAGAAAATAATTGTTTTTAGAAATTTAGAATAAATAATAACTAAGCTCATAGATGTATACCGTAAAGAAATAGATTAAGTAAGCAGAATGTAACCAACTGTATAAGTCAACATTGTAAATAAAACAAAGTTGTTTGTCTGAATACCCTAATAAAGAAAAATAATAGAAAAAGTAGTCAGTAGTTAGAATAGCGGGAGTCCCACCCGGCTAAGAATGAAAGGATGAGTAAAAGAAAGATAAAGTATGAAGCTTGAAAGTGCGAGAGGAATACATGCGAGAACTGGAATGAATGAGAAACTAGCATAACAAGAGCCCGTCCCACCCTTAACGGGGAAAAGCACAAAAAAAAAAAAAAAAAAAAAAAAAAAAAAAAAAAAAAAAAAAAAAAAAAAAAAACCTAACCTAACCTAACCTAACCTAACCTAACCTAACCTAACCTAACCTAACCTAACCTAACCTAACCTAACCTAACCTAACCTAACCTAACCTAACCTAACCTAACCTAACCTAACCTAACCTAACCTAACCTAACCTAACCTAACCTAACCTAACCTAACCTAACCTAACCTAACCTAACCTAACCTAACCTAACCTAACCTAACCTAACCTAACCTAACCTAACCTAACCTAACCTAACCTAACCTAACCTAACCTAACCTAACCTAACCTAACCTAACCTAACCTAACCTAACCTAACCTAACCTAACCTAACCTAACCTAACCTAACCTAACCTAACCTAACCTAACCTAACCTAACCTAACCTAACCTAACCTAACCTAACCTAACCTAACCTAACCTAACCTAACCTAACCTAACCTAACCTAACCTAACCTAACCTAACCTAACCTAACCTAACCTAACCTAACCTAACCTAACCTAACCTAACCTAACCTAACCTAACCTAACCTAACCTAACCTAACCTAACCTAACCTAACCTAACCTAACCTAACCTAACCTAACCTAACCTAACCTAACCTAACCTAACCTAACCTAACCTAACCTAACCTAACCTAACCTAACCTAACCTAACCTAACCTAACCTAACCTAACCTAACCTAACCTAACCTAACCTAACCTAACCTAACCTAACCTAACCTAACCTAACCTAACCCAGTCTCACGGCGCCCCCCGCCGCGATCGGATCACTTTTAAGCCGCTCCGCGCTCGAAAATTGCTTAAAAATAGTAAAAGTTTGCAAAAATACCCAAATTTGTGCTAAAAGTTGCGCGCTGCAAAGTTTCGCCGAATAGTGAAAAAACTTTGAAAATCGGTGGAAAACTCGCGGAGTTATAACAGAAAAACCAAATTTTTAACCCCAAAAGTGAGTGAAAAAAGTTAAAAAGTGGAACGCTGCGTGATTTCGATCGGTGACCTAGTGATTTTGGAGTGCCATTCGAAGCACCTGGACGAGCACCACATCTTGGCCGAGTTTGGGATTTTTCCCGGGAAAACTCGCCGAGTTACAGGATCATCAGAAAAATCCACGTGGACACGAGGTCGAGATCCAGCAGTCGGAGGGGAAAACTGGAGACAGGGATAGGCGCAGGAAGCCATACCCATTGATTCGACACCTTGACCATCGAATTTGGACCATCCACCTGGAAGATATACATTTTTAAAGATTGATAAAATAGTTTCAAATTTCAAACCTCAAAAACTCAAAATTTAGATCGACAACATATGATTTTTTGGACTCTTAAAAACAGTGAGTAGTGTAAAGAAATTAATTGCAAAATTTCAGAATTTTTGGACTTGTAGTTTTAAAGTTAGAAATTTTTAAAAATTACCTATAAATGTAAACATAGTGAAATATAAATATAAAAAATCGGGAAAAAATTCGACAAGGCTGCTTAGGCCACGATTTAGACAAATCTGGTCGAAAATTAATTTTTCACCCCCTGGATTCTTCAGAAAGTCCTATTTGCAGAAAGTGGTTTCACCCCTAACAGTTTGACCACCTGCTAAAAATAAGCAGGTCAAATAATAAATAGGCACCCGAACAGACTCGAAGCGGAATTTCACCAACTTCCAGAATCTGAAGAGTACAGGGAGACTGGACTGAAGCGGGAATTACTACGCAATTTATTCCGAACCTCTGCCCGGAACGCCATTACAAAATAACCTTGTCGGGGTTGTAACCCTGGAACGGAGCGTCGGATCGTGAAAACAACGAAAAATCGGTTCTCTCACGAGAAGCTATTTCACTAGCGAGTACCCTGGCCATTTTACCACCAGCTCGCCAGGGTCAAATTTTCACCTTCCCAGGGGAATATCTCCTGGACCGTTCCAGGTACAGGAACCACACCGGCGCCAGCAGTTGGAGGAACATCCGCCCTACAACCCGACATAGGTCACTCCACAGTCATCACCACCCCTTGGAGCAGGCACCCCCGGGAAGACTTCGGACGTCGCTGGAGCTGCGAAGACCAGCGGTAACGCTTCAACCCTTAGTTGTATAAGTAGATTAGTTTAGTGTTTAAGATTAGGATTAAGAACCAGACTCCGGGGACAACCCGTCTCAGAGTTACAGAGCCCGAAGTAAGTAAATCTGGGCGAACAAAAATCGGGCATTTGCAGTTCTTGGTAAAAATAAAAAACTTTCAGAAGGCAACAGCACATTTCTTTCAGAAGACGCTCAACTTTTAAGAACTGCCAGACGTCAGTTTTACCTTCCTCTAGGAGAGCCCACTCCCAAAATAATTTTAGGACTTATAGTTCTTAAATTATTCAACTTTCAGGAATGAGAAAATAGTTTACCAACCGCACCAAAACTGAAAAAGGCCTGTAACTCTGAAACGGTGCGTCCTAGACGAAAAATAACACATTTTTCGAAGCCCCCCCCCCTGACCCCCCCCCCCTGGTTGAATACTCAACCATAAGGGACCACCCGAACCTTTGGGCAAAATATCAACCCTCTAGGGTTAAGTCAGCTTTAGGGGTAGAAATTTTTTATTTTATTTTTAATTTAAACATTTTAGTTCTCGGTAAACACCTCTAAGTAGCGGCCATAGCCAGAAAATCGTTTACCCAGATTGACGCTTCCGGGATACCCCCCACCCCCTCCCCCATCCCTTATCCTGAAACCTAACGTACCGAAAAGAGCTCAAAAAGACCAAATAAACGAGCCCACTCACGCCAAAATCGGAGCCGAGTAGACCCAGCTAGGTCAACTGGAAGATCTACCCGGCGGTATCTTTTTCTATCTATATTTATTGATTCAAAGGGTCATATCTTGGGAACGAGAGGAGCTAGGAAAGTTTCGACCTCAAATTCAACCTTGAGTGGTGTCGTACGACACCGACACCACGAGGTGGAAACCACCACTGAGGTATCCATCCCACCCCTTTTTTCTATTTATTTATTTATTATATTTCATCCCTTATCCTTTCACGGGCCATATCTCGGGAACGAGAGGAGATAGAACAGTTTAGACCTCAAAATCAGCCTTTGTGGTGTCGAAGACACCACGGTTAAAGTCGCACAAGAGGTTCCCTCCCCTACCCGTTTTGACCCTCCCCCATCCCTTATATATTTAAAAATCGGTATCTCGGAAGTTACGGTACATAGAATAATTTGGACCGCGGATTGTACTGTCGGTTTTGACTCCCCCTTTACAGGACTTAAAATCTGACTGTGAGCCACAGTACAAATTTAGCAGTAGGACAATTATTTTTATTTTTTATTTTTATATTTTATTTTTACAATTTTATTTTTACAATTTTATTGACAATTTTCCCTGTTCCCTTGCTGTGACTGTGCCCTATACACACAAGCCACATCACACACTAGGAACCCATTTACTCGCACTTAAAAATGCAACGCACCCCAGCACTGAAAGCGCCCACCACGTCACCTTCCCAACCTGGGAACGAGGGACCCTCTGGAATGCGCGACGCACCGAAGGGGATATCCCTGACGTATGGCAGGAAGTACGCTGCTCGAGGAACAGTGGCGGAATCAGCCGAAACGCCGCTGTCGTCGTCGGCAGGGACCTCTGGTGCCGCCGCTTCCACCACCACTCCCAAAGCAGCGAGCCCGCCTGGACAAGCGCTGGACGCCGCCAGGACTTTCATCCGGAGACCAGAGCGAAAGAGAAGGTCCGTAGATAACATGGAGGCATTCAAAAAGCAGCCGGACACCTACGCTGCGTTATCAAATGACAGGCTTCTCCAGGACGTAATGAAGACTTTTGAGGACATACCATCTAGAGTCAAAGACTACCCTCAGATGAGGAAGGACATCAAGATCTTCCTGGAGACCCAGTCAGATAAATGCCTGCGGATCCTCTTCGAACTCAGTCGACGGGTGAAGGTCCTGGAAACAGCGCCTAAAACGGTTCCGCCCATGAAGACCAACACCACGCCAACATCCCCCAAACCATCGGAGGAAATCTTAGAAAGGCTGGAGAAAGTGGAGTTAAACATCGACGCAAGGCTAAAGGACTTAGAGGAGAAAATCGCGAAAGGCTTCGTGGGCATGGCTGACCACTGTGACGATTGCGGTGCCGACGTCATCGACAAGATCGTCGACAACATTGACTTGGTCAGCGCCAAGATCGATGTAGTCCAAGAGAACATCAGCCGCACGATAGACGGGGTGAATGTCGTAGGTCGTGCGGCGGTTGTGCTCGAGGACAAAATCGGTGGCGTTGCCGGTGATGTCGCCACCAGCTCGGAGAAAATACAGGCGGCCATAAGGGAAGCGGCATGCGAGCCAAGACCGGACTCGCAGACGTACGCCACCGTCACGGCAGCCAGACCCGGGCATCGACCGGCACTTTATTCGATGGCGGTCACCTCTGAAGGCTCGGAACATGCTGACGGGGTGCTCGCCATGGTGAAGGAGGCGGTCGATGCCAGGGGAACTGGCCTTAAGATCAGCAAAGTGCGGAAGGCGAAAAACCAGACGGTCATACTGGGGTGTGACACAGAGGCGGAGTTTAAGAAAGTGAAGGAAAGGATTGAAAGCCGAGGTGGAGGCCTAATAGTAGCGCCTATGAAAAATAAAAACCCGCTCGTTGTCCTAAAAGACGTCTTTTTAGACAATGAAGATGACGAAATGGTTAAGGCGCTCTACTCCCAGAACGAGAACATCTTCAGGGACGTTGACCAAGAAGAGAAAGAAATGGTCATTAAGTACAAAAAGAGGACTAGGAACCCCAAAACAGCGCACGTGGTCGCCCAGGTCAGTCCGAAAGTATGGCAGAGGATGACGGAGGCTGGGGCTCTTTACCTGGACCTGCAAAGGGTAAGGGTGGAGGACCAGTCGCCGCTCATCCAATGCACAAAATGCTTAGCATTTGGACACGGCCGGAAATTTTGTACTGAAAGTGTGGACAGATGCAGTCACTGCGGAGGACCGCATCTACGCGAAAAATGCGTTGAATTTGTTGCGGGTACGGAACCACAGTGCTGCAACTGCTCACACTCGAAGTCTCAGAAGACGGACCACAACGCCTTCAGCGTGGAGTGCCCGGTCCGCAAGAAATGGGACTACCTGGCTCGGACGACAACGGCATACGCCTAGACTGCTCCCTAAGGTACACATAACACACACAACACACGCAAGTACACACACAACACGCACAGGAACACACCAAGACAACAACACAAATCGGGAGTACATTGAACTAGACAACAACTACGAAAAGAACATATTATACATGGAAACCGAAATGCAAAAACAAACACAGATATATAAAATATATAGTGAATATATACGAGTATATCAGAACACACACACAACACAAAACACACACAAAAAACAAACACAGATATATAAAATATATAGTCAATATATACTAGTATATCAAAACACACACACAACACAAAACACAAACTCCAAACAACCCTTGAAACCTCTGAGTATAGTAAAATACCCCAGCATAAGAAATGTCAATAAATATGTATAACTTATGTATATATTATATTATTGCCAAAATAGTAAGTAAGTAAATAAACGCAACAAAGTGAAAGGAAGACACACAAACCCTTAGGAACGTCCAAATATATTATGTCCAAGTCCAAACCGTATGTCCTTATACCTAAAACGGGAACAGAAAAATGTGTTATTAAAGGTTGAGTCCATTATAGTAGATATAAGTAGATAAGTTTTAATACTATGTAAGAAAATAAGAGTAAGTAATGTATTAGAATAAACCTGATATTGTTTACATAAAATAGGAGAATAAGAAATAATTGTAAAACTAGTAATGTAAGAAAACACGTTTGTTAAATTAATTAGGAAATAATAATGTTTTAAAAATAAGTTTGCACATATTGTCTAATCAATACAGAAATAAACAAACTGTCCATAAAAAAAGATGTGCAAGAACAGTACACAGATGTATTAGAATAAATAAAAACTTAGTACTTATATAGAAACATAGTTAAGAAAGAATATAAATAGAAAACATAGAATGTAAACAACCAATGTAAGAAACCACTATCGTTAATAAAACTTATTGTGTTGAACATCCCTGAATAAAGAAAATAAATAACAAAGAAGTAGATAGAATAGCGGGAGTCCCACCCGGCTAAGAATGAAAGAGCGAGTAAAAGAAAGATAAAGTATGAAGCTTGAAAGTGCGAGAGGAATAAATGATAGAAATGGAATGAATGAGTACCTAGCATAATAAGATCTCGTCAAACCGAAACGGGGAAAAGCAGAAAAAAAAAAAAAAAAAAAAAAAAAAAAAAAAAAAAAAAAAAAAAAAAAAAAAAAAAAAAACCTAACCTAACCTAACCTAACCTAACCTAACCTAACCTAACCTAACCTAACCTAACCTAACCTAACCTAACCTAACCTAACCTAACCTAACCTAACCTAACCTAACCTAACCTAACCTAACCTAACCTAACCTAACCTAACCTAACCTAACCTAACCTAACCTAACCTAACCTAACCTAACCTAACCTAACCTAACCTAACCTAACCTAACCTAACCTAACCTAACCTAACCTAACCTAACCTAACCTAACCTAACCTAACCTAACCTAACCTAACCTAACCTAACCTAACCTAACCTAACCTAACCTAACCTAACCTAACCTAACCTAACCTAACCTAACCTAACCTAACCTAACCTAACCTAACCTAACCTAACCTAACCTAACCTAACCTAACCTAACCTAACCTAACCTAACCTAACCTAACCTAACCTAACCTAACCTAACCTAACCTAACCTAACCTAACCTAACCTAACCTAACCTAACCTAACCTAACCTAACCTAACCTAACCTAACCTAACCTAACCTAACCTAACCTAACCTAACCTAACCTAACCTAACCTAACCTAACCTAACCTAACCTAACCTAACCTAACCTAACCTAACCTAACCTAACCTAACCTAACCTAACCTAACCTAACCTAACCTAACCTAACCTAACCTAACCTAACCTAACCTAACCTAACCTAACCTAACCTAACCTAACCTAACCTAACCTAACCTAACCTAACCTAACCTAACCTAACCTAACCTAACCTAACCTAACCTAACCTAACCTAACCTAACCTAACCTAACCTAACCTAACCTAACCTAACCTAACCTAACCTAACCTAACCTAACCTAACCTAACCTAACCCAGTTGCACTCGGTCACTCGAGCGGTAAGCAGCGAAAACCCACGCGCTCCGCACTTAAAAATAGAAATTAATTGGTTTTTCTGCTCGAATAGTAGCAAGTGAAGTGTCGTTGGATGCGGAAAATTGCGCCGCACAAAGTGCCGCAATCAAATCGTGCCGCTCCACAGTGCTGTGCAAGTTATTGCTGAAAAACCTCTACTTTGGAGGTTAAGTGGAAGTTTTGTTTTGGAAAATTGAAAACGCTGCCGAAACCATCGCGGCGACCACCTGTTTTTCATCGGCATCGTGTGGACATCGTGGTTCCCGACCATCCGGACCACTCACCACCTTCCTGACATCGAGCCTTCACGAGTTATTCAGGAATTCGTGAAAACCACGTGCTCTGAAAAAACTGAAGGAGTGCAGCCAGCAAACTGAAAATTGGTAGTAACTTGGACCACTTAAACACAAGGCGAGTGCAACACTTTTTAGAATTTTAAGTCATATACACATTTATATATGACTATTACAAACTCCAAATTTTGACCCGCAATAACTTTGGCCAGAAGAAGCTTTTCAAAAATTTTCAACTGCAGCCTGTTGCGCGCTCATCAGTACAGTAGAGACCTTAAGTTATAGATTTTTAGATCCAATAGTTTTTAAGTTACAGGGAAATTTTCAGCAAAATCACTTTTTCAAAATTTTTTCTATTTTGTTTTCACTTTTTAAATTTTTTGTTATTTAATCTTGTAGCCCTTTATTTAACGAATTTTTTACATATTTTTTCAAATTTTTCTGATAATTAGTCACAAAGTTATTGAATATTACATGTTTTTTGGTCATAATTCATTATTAATAGGAAATAATTAGTTTTTTAAGTTATTATTGTGTTGTTGTACCTTATACGGACTTGATTAAGCCCAAACTCGGGCCGTATAGCTTTTAATTTGGCTGTTTTGATAAAAAACACCAAAATAGGTTTTTAGGTTTAAATTTTTAGATTTAGATATCTAGAGAACCGCTGGTCCGTTTCAGCTCGTTTTTTCACTCCGGCCAGTGGATTGTATTTACCTTTAAGAATTTTCAGGTTTCAGCCTGTTTCAGGCCTCCCAAAAATTTGTCGCTGAAATCGCTTTCAGGAGATACCTGAAGTGACGCCGAGCTGTACATCCAAAACCCCGTCCAATTGTGACGAAGGGTTCCGAAGTTACGGACATTTCTAGTCGACCTTTGACAGCTCGGCGGCCATTTTGTTTAACTTCAAACCGCCATAACTCCTGAACCAGAGGTCGTGGGAGATTGCGGATTTTGGTTCTATGATCAAGGACATAGCGTCCCTTTAACCCCACGTTTTCAGGCGGTTTGGGGTTGAAAAATTTCAGGATCCTGAAAGTGGTTTCGGCGGACAGTGGGGCTCAGGCTGAGTTGGGAGAGCCCAAACTCGGGGGGTCTACGGCTTTCCAGAGGGGAGATATTGGCGGTCAAAATTCAATTTTGACAGCACCGCGGCCATTTTGTGAAAGCTTGACAAGACCATAACTTCCCAACGGAGAGTCGTAGAGGGCTGGGGTTTTCACTGTTTGTACCAGTAGGGCTTGGGGCACAGACCTAGCTTGGTTTCAGGCGCTTTCAGCGCGCCAAGATTTTTCAGGCTGAAAACTGTTCCGGTGGATCGGTCTCGCCGAGCCAAGTTCGGAAAGCCCAAACACCGGGGTCTTTGGACTGGTGGATCCGGAGATATCCTCTTGTAACCCCTTGGGTTTTTTATTTAGCGAAAAAACCAGGAATTTTCAGGCTGGGATATCTCCGGAACCCCTTGGTGTAATTGCACCGAGTTTGGGTTCATCTGAGAGGGCTCGGTGAGAGCTGTTCACTGGTAGTGACGGATTGACTCTACATAGAGTCTCTCCAAAACTCGCTCCAAACTGGGGTTCTTTTGACCCGAAAAATTTTTTATTGACCGAATTCCGACTGGTATCTCGTGACCGCTCTATTGAGTGAAGAAACGCGACTCTATTTATAGATCGACAGCCAAGGATCATAATTCTGAGGCATATACCTAATTATAGATAAATTTATTTTATCTTAAAAATTTCTTATACACTTTTGTTTTTATTATTAAGTTATTTTACACTTTGACGCGAACCTCCGACATGATCGCTTTTAGGACCCCAATAAAGGCGAATGTGGTTGAGGGCGAGAAATCGCCAAAAACGACACCATCTCCGCCAAACGTGAGACGTAGCGTTGAAGGAGAGGAGGCGGTTGGGCCCTCTAGCGCTAACTCAACGCCCCCCCTTGCCACTAAGACGATGCAGGCCGGCCCTGCAAAACAGACTCAGAAACCGGGAGCGGTTTCTTATTCCTCCAAACTGATACAGGTACACTCGCCGCCAAAACAGAAATATGCGGACCGATCGGCAGAGGCGAGGGCCTGCGTAAAGAAAGCGAAGTCACTACTCAACACCTCAAAGAATACAAAAACGGAAATAAAAACCGGCGTATTTGAGGTGCTAGATAGGTTGCTCCAACTGGTGAAGGAAGCTGGAAAGCTTGCCAAAACCAAGGGCACAGAAGAGGGTAGCGAAAACACACGATCTCAAAGCGCTGCCGCCGACCTCACCTTCACAACCCTGGCGGAGCCAAGCCAAAGCCAACTTGAAGCTCAAATTAAATGTCACTCAATGCTGTTGGAAAGCCACACTAAGAGGATGGAGGAGCTGAAAGCAGCAATTGAGCAACACACGGGGCTTGTCGAGAACAGCGCAGCCCCGTCATACGCGGGGGTAACAGCGTCAAACAGCGGAAAAGCAAATCAATTGCGTAGTACGCTTCACTCCATAGTGATTACCTCTAAGGACGAGACAGAATCAGGAGATGAGGTCCTGGATAAATTGAGAAAGGCAGTAGACGCAAAGGAGGGCTGGGTTAGGGTGGAGAAGGTGAGGAAGGCGAAGGACAGAAAGATCATAATGGGCTTCCAAACAACAGAAGAGAGGGACAAAATTAAAGGTAAACTGGCGAGAGACAGGCAGGACCTCCTTGTCGAGGAGGTGAAAAACAAAGACCCCCTGCTGATCCTCAAGAGCGTGCTCTCCGTCAATTCAGACGAGGACGTCCTCGTAGCGCTGAGGAATCAGAACAAGGATGTTTTCCACAACCTCGACAAGGAGGAGGATAGGGTGGTGGTGAAGTTCCGGCGGCGAACGAGGAACCCTCACACTTGCCACATTGTGGTCGGCGTCTCACCTACCATCTGGAGACGAGCAACGGAACTCGGATGCCTGCACGTGGACCTCCAGCGCATAAGGGTTGAAGACCAAACCCCGCTGGTCCAATGTACACGTTGCTTAGGCTACGGGCATGGCAGACGATTCTGTAAAGAAACAGCCGACTTGTGCAGCCATTGCGGTGGCCCACATCTGAGATCAGAATGTGCTGACTTTCTAACGGGTGTCCCACCCAAATGTCAGAACTGCACAAGAGCCAAGCTCGGGGACGTTGATCACAATGCTTTTAGCTTCGAATGTCCGACACGCCGCAAATGGGACGAGATCGCCAGATCGACGGTAGCATACTGCTAAGGGCACCCCAACTGAAAATGTCTACTACGGAGTAGTACAGGCGAACCTCCAGCGAAAAAAGCTAGCAACCAACGAGCTCTTAATCGAAGCTGCAGAGCGTGGAATAGCTATAGCGCTCCTTCAGGAACCGTACGTCGGTGGGGCAAGAGAAATGAAGAGTTACAGGGGCGTTAGAATCTTCCAGGACACTGGAACAGGAGACGGGACTGTCAAGGCAGCAATAGCTGTCTTTAACAGCGACTTTACAGTCAAACAGTACCCAAAACTCACCACGAAAAACATCGTAGTGGTGGGTATCCGGACCAGTGCCTGGGAGATCACGCTTGTCTCTTTTTACTTTGAGCCAGACCAACCGATTGAGCAATACCTCGAACATCTGAGAGAAGTAGAGCGCGTAGTCGGTTCCAGGAACCTTGTCGTTGGAGGTGACGCCAATGCCAAAAGCATGTGGTGGGGTAGCCCTACGGCTGACCCTAGGGGGGAAGATGTTGTGGGGACTCTTGGCGAGCTAAACCTCAACATATTAAACAGAGGGGAAACACCGACCTTCGACACCATACGGGGAGGAAAGCGGTACAGTAGTTACGTAGACATTACAGCCTGCTCTAATGACATCTTGGGCATGGTGGACAATTGGAGAGTTGACGAGGGATTCACGACCTCGGATCACAACGCCATCACTTTTAAAATTTACTTGCAAAAATCTAAAGGCATTCAAGTTGAGCGAACGACTAGAAAATTCAACACTAAAAAAGCCAACTGGTCAAAGTTTCATGAGAAATTTGGCCAGTTGAAAACAGACTTTAAATTTACAGCAGCTGAAATTAACCAAATTACTAACACACAGCAAATCGAAACGGCAATAGACAACCTCACAAAAGCCATAGATCAAGCATGTACGCAAACTATACCTTTTAAAAAAGTTAAAGAGGAACTTACCTTGCCGTGGTGGTCCGAGAGAATCGTCGAGTTGAAGAGGAAAGTCGCTACCTTCAAGCGCAGAATCCGCTGTGCCGCCGAAGTCCGGAGGTCGAAGGTCGTACAGGAGTACCTGAAAAAGAAAGAAGAATATGAGTTGGAGGAAGCAAAGGCTCAGATTGAAAGTTGGAAGGAATTCTGTGAGAAACAGGATAGGGAGGGGGTATGGGAGGGAATATATAGAGTGATAGGTAGGACGCAGCACAGGGCGGAAGACCTGCCACTGGAAAAGGATGGAGACGTGCTGGATGCGAAGGGCTCAGTGATGTTGCTTGCGGAAACATTCTATCCAGAAGACCGCTCAGAAGGTGATAACGCTCATCACCGATCCATCCGAATGAAGGCAGACAACGTGAACTCTGGGGAACAAAATGATCCTTGCGACCCACCGTTTACGATGGCGGAATTAAAAAGTTCGGTGGAGTCCTTCAATCCGAAAAAGGCGCCGGGTTCGGACGGATTTACGGCGGACATTTGTTGTCATGCTGTGGGTAACGACCCCGATGTAATCCTACAACTTCTAAATAAGTGCCTGCAGTACCATCATTTCCCCGCCGCCTGGAAGGAGGCAACGGTCGTGATCCTACGAAAGCCCGGTAAAGAGAGTTACTCTAGTCCAAAATCGTATAGGCCGATCGGATTGTTGCCCATTTTAGGGAAAATCTTCGAGAAGATGCTGGTGGCCCGCCTGAAATTCCACCTCCTACCAAGGATGAGTACCTGTCAGTACGGATTCATGCCACAGAGGAGCACCGAAGACTCCCTCTATGACCTCATGCAGCATATCCACAAAAAGCTGGATCAAAAGAAGATCATAACGATCGTATCGCTGGATATAGAGGGAGCTTTTGACAGCGCATGGTGGCCAGCAATAAGAGTCCGTCTGGCGGAGGAAAAGTGCCCTATCAACCTCAGACGGGTCATAGACAGCTATCTCAGAGACCGCAAGGTCTCGATCAGGTACGGCGGGGAAGTGTATGGGAAAGGCACAAACAAGGGCTGTGTCCAGGGCTCGATTGGGGGCCCAATACTGTGGAACCTCGTACTTGACCCCCTCCTAAAGGCAATGCAAAACCGAGGAACGTATGTCCAGGCGTTTGCTGATGACGTCGTCCTGGTATTTGACGGGGAGACCGCACAAGAGGTAGAGACCTGTGCCAATGCCGCTCTCGGCCATGTTCTAACGTGGGGTGTCGAAAATAAGCTTAAATTTGCACCACATAAAACAACAGCCATGATCATTACCAGAAAGCTGAAATACGACACACCGCGCCTGAGCATGGGGGGGATCGACATTGGCATGTCCAAAGAAATAAAGCTTCTGGGTGTAACCATCGATGAGAAACTAACCTTTAATACACACGTCTCACTTGTTTGTAGAAAAGCAATTGCGATATACAAGCAATTGTGCAGAGCCGCTAGGGTCAGTTGGGGGTTGCACCCAGAAGTGTTGCGGTTGATGTACGTGGCGACCATAGAGCCCATAATACTTTACGCCGCAAGTGTATGGGCGCCGGCGGCTAAAAAGTTGGGCATACAAAAACAACTTGCGACCGTCCAACGTGGGATCGCCCAGAAGATATGTAAGGCATATCGCACGGTCTCCCTGAACTCAGCTTTGGTGCTGTCTGGGTTGCTCCCCCTCGACCTCCGAGTCCGCGAGGCGGCATCGTTATACGAAGCCAAGAGGGGAGTGCCCCAGACCGCGCTGGGGGACAGGGAGGTCGAGCGAATGGCCTCTGCGATGGAGGCTCCTCATCCGGCAGTACGTTCCACCCTGGAGTTTAAGAACCTGGCCAACCAAGAAGAACTGGACAACAACAGCGACTTCGACGTCCGCATTTTTACGGACGGAAGCAAAATTGGAGGAGGGGTCGGCGCTGCACTGTCCATATGGAATGGCGACGCCGAGACCAGAGCTCTCAAACTTGCACTGCCGAAGTACTGCACAGTCTACCAGGCTGAACTCCTCGCATTGAAAAGGGCAACTTGCGAAATTACCAAGCAGAAGGCGTCTACTTACGGGGTTTTCAGCGACTCAATGGCGGCTCTTCAGTCTATCAAAAATCCTAGTTCGCTCCACCCTCTGGCTGTCGAAGCTAGGGATAATATAAGAACTGCATCCCTCCAAAACAAGATAGTAAACTTGTTTTGGGTTAAAGCTCACGTGGGGCTGCCAGGAAATGAAAGAGCCGACCAGTTAGCAAAAGAGGCTGCTGAAAACTCCAAAAGAAAACCTGACTACGACCTATGTCCGGTCTCATTCGTCAAGCGAAGCATACGTATGGCGACGCTTGAGGAATGGGATCGCAGATACGTCAACGGCAATACCGCATCCGTCACAAAGTTGTTTTTACCAGATGTGCGGACAGCGTATAAAGTCATCCGTAAGATAGGTACGAGCAGCCTTAACACCCAAATACTGACGGGGCACGGTGGATTCTCCGAGTACTTACACCGATTCAAGTGCAAGGAGAGTCCATCGTGCGTCTGCGACCCGGATGCATGTGAGTCGGTCCCGCACATACTGTTCGATTGCCCACAATTTGCCGGACGGCGCTTCGACGCCGAAAACATACTGAGCATAAAAATAACTCCGGAAAACGCAAAAAATATAATGAAGAGTAAAGATGCAAATACATTTTTGGATTATGGTAAATTAATTGCTAAAATAGTTATAGATAGAAATAAAACCGTTTAAGAAAATATGCTGTCATAATATAGTATAGTATATTAGAGACTAGCATAGAAATAAGAGATATGTAATAGTTCTAAGGCAAAATAGTAATAAATACAATTACCTATATAGATAAGCATTAAAGTGTATACATACCCCCTATACATGTAATGGGCAATTTTAGTACTAAGAAATAGAGAATAGTATACTGAATTATAGTCCTGAGAAACAATTATGTAAATAGCAATAAGAATAGAAAATAAGAATAAAAAATGGAAAAATAACTGTAAGATAATATATGAATAAGAAAAAATATGTACTGTTGTAGAAAATGAATAAAAATATGTGTTGTTGACTTATCCCCGAAAAATAAATAAAAGAAAGATAGTACAGAATAGGGATCAGTAGAAGGGCGTCCTACCCTTAAAGACAGAATGAAGATAGTATGTAAGAAAGAAAAAGTATGCAGAATGAAAGTACGAGAGGAAAAAAAGCGAGAACTGGAATGAACGTAAAGCCTAACATAGACTCCGTAGTGTCGGAGGTAGAAGTATAAAAAAAAAAAAAAAAAAAAAAAAAAAAAAAAAAAAAAAAAAAAAAAAAAAAACCTAACCTAACCTAACCTAACCTAACCTAACCTAACCTAACCTAACCTAACCTAACCTAACCTAACCTAACCTAACCTAACCTAACCTAACCTAACCTAACCTAACCTAACCTAACCTAACCTAACCTAACCTAACCTAACCTAACCTAACCTAACCTAACCTAACCTAACCTAACCTAACCTAACCTAACCTAACCTAACCTAACCTAACCTAACCTAACCTAACCTAACCTAACCTAACCTAACCTAACCTAACCTAACCTAACCTAACCTAACCTAACCTAACCTAACCTAACCCAGTCTCACGGCGCCCCCCGCCGCGATCGGATCACTTTTAAGCCGCTCCGCGCTCGAAAATTGCTTAAAAATAGTAAAAGTTTGCAAAAATACCCAAATTTGTGCTAAAAGTTGCGCGCTGCAAAGTTTCGCCGAATAGTGAAAAAACTTTGAAAATCGGTGGAAAACTCGCGGAGTTATAACAGAAAAACCAAATTTTTAACCCCAAAAGTGAGTGAAAAAAGTTAAAAAGTGGAACGCTGCGTGATTTCGATCGGTGACCTAGTGATTTTGGAGTGCCATTCGAAGCACCTGGACGAGCACCACATCTTGGCCGAGTTTGGGATTTTTCCCGGGAAAACTCGCCGAGAAACTCGGAAAATTCAAAAATCCACGTGGCCACGAGGTCAACTTCCAGCAGTCGGAGTGAAAAACTAAAAACAGGGATAGGCGCAGGAAGCCGTACCCTTTCACCTGACACCTCGATCGACGAAATTGGATCACCCACTGTGAAGATACAAGGACTTTAAGGTTACCAAAAAACTTTCTTAAATACAACCCCCTTAAACTCAAAATTTAGATCGGTAACACATAATTTTTTGGACTCGTAAAAATAGTGCATAGACGAAAGAATACAAGTGCAAATTTTCATAATTTTCAGTTCAGTGAATAAAAAGTTAGAAATTTATAATAAATTCCCTGTAAATATATACACAGCTAAATATATAGATAAAAAATCGGAAAAAATTTGACAAGGCTGTTCAGACCACGATTTAGACTAATCTGGTCGAAAATTATTTTTCCACCCCCTGGATCCGTCAGAAAGTGCTATTTGCAGAAAGTGGTTTCGCCCTTATGACTTTGACCTCCTGCTAAAAATCAGCAGGGCACTAAATAAATAAGCACCCATACTGACTTGAAGCGGAACCTCACCGGTTTCCAGAATCTGGAGAAAACGGGGAGACTGGACTGGAACTGGAATTTCCACAGAATTAATTCCGAACCTCTGCCCGGAACGCCATTACAAGTTATCCTTGTCGGGGCTGTAACCCTGGAACGGAGCGTCGGATCGCGAAAATAAGGAAAAATCGGTTCTCTCACGAGAAGCTAATTCGCTATCGAGTACCCTGGCCATTTAACCACCAGCTCGCCAGGGTCAAATTTTCGCCTTCCCAGGGGAATATCTCCTGAACCGTTCCAGGAACAGGAACCACACCGGCGCCAGCAGTTGGAGGAACATCCGCCCTACAACCCGACATAGGACACTCCACAGTCAGCACCACCCCTTGGAGCAGGCACCCCCGGGAAGACTTCGGACGTCGCTGGAGCAGCGAAGATCAGCGGTAACGCTTGGACCTTTAGATAAATAAGTAGATTAGTTTAGTGTTTAAGATTAGGATTAAGAACCAGACTCCGGGGACAACCCGTCTCAGAGTTACAGAGCCCGAAGTAAGCAAATCTGGGCGAACAAAAATCGGGCATTTGCAGTT
Organism: Diarsia mendica; assembly: GCA_949316265.1. Lineage (NCBI taxonomy): Eukaryota > Metazoa > Arthropoda > Insecta > Lepidoptera > Noctuidae > Diarsia > Diarsia mendica. Next base: position 35,653 of record OX438887.1, read on the forward strand.
CTTGGTAAAAATAAAAAACTTTCAGAAGGCAACAGCACATTTCTTTCAGAAGACGCTCAACTTTTAAGAACTGCCAGACGTCAGTTTTACCTTCCTCTAGGAGAGCCCACTCCCAAAATAATTTTAGGACTTATAGTTCTTAAATTATTCAACTTTCAGGAATGAGAAAATAGTTTACCAACCGCACCAAAACTGAAAAAGGCCTGTAACTCTGAAACGGTGCGTCCTAGACGAAAAATAACACATTTTTCGAAGCCCCCCCCCCTGACCCCCCCCCCCTGGTTGAATACTCAACCATAAGGGACCACCCGAACCTTTGGGCAAAATATCAACCCTCTAGGGTTAAGTCAGCTTTAGGGGTAGAAATTTTTTATTTTATTTTTAATTTAAACATTTTAGTTCTCGGTAAACACCTCTAAGTAGCGGCCTTAGCCAGAAAATCGTTTACCCAGATTGACGCTTCCGGGATACCCCCCACCCCCTCCCCCATCCCTTATCCTGAAACCTAACGTACCGAAAAGAGCTCAAAAAGACCAAATAAACGAGCCCACTCACGCCAAAATCGGAGCCGAGTAGACCCAGCTAGGTCAACTGGAAGATCTACCCGGCGGTATCTTTTTCTATCTTTATTTATTTATTCAAAGGGCCATATCTTGGGAACGAGAGGAGCTAGGAAAGTTTCGACCTCAAATTCAACCTTGAGTGGTGTCGTAGACACCACGAGGTGGAAACCACCACTGAGGTATCCATCCCACCCCTTTTTTCTATTTATTTATTTATTATATTTCATCCCTTATCCTTTCACGGGCCATATCTCGGGAACGAGAGGAGATAGAACAGTTTAGACCTCAAAATCAGCCTTTGTGGTGTCGAAGACACCACGGTTAAAGTCGCACAAGAGGTTCCCTCCCCTACCCGTTTTGACCCTCCCCCATCCCTTATATATTTAAAAATCGGTATCTCGGAAGTTACGGTACATAGAATAATTTAGACCGCGGATTGTACTGTCGGTTTTGACTCCCCCTTTACAGGACTTAAAATCTGACTGTGAGCCACAGTACAAATTTAGCAGTAGGATAATTAGGTATATTTTATATTTTATTTTATTTTTACAATTTTATTTTTACAATTTTACTTTGACAATTTTCCCTGTTTCCTTGCTGTGACTGTGCCCTATACACACAAGCCACATCACACGCTAGGAACTCATACACTCGCACTTTGAAAACATGGTTTTCGGACATCGCACCCCCGTTGTGAAGGTACCAGCAGCCAGCGCCAGCGGAGCACAAGAGTCCACGTCACCTTCCCAACCTGGGAACGAGGGACCCTCTGGAATGCGCGACGCACCGAAGGGGATATCCCTGACGTATGGCAGGAAGGACGCTGCTCGAGGAACAGTGGCGGAATCAGTCGAAACGCCGCTGTCGTCGTCGGCAGGGACCTCTGGTGCCGCCGCTTCCACCACCACTCCCAACCCTGCGAGCCCGCCTGGACAAGCGCTGGACGCCGCCAGGACGTTCATCCGGAGACCAGAGCGAAAGAGAAGGTCCGTAGACAACATGGAGGCTTTTAAAAAGCAGCCGGACACCTACGCTGCTATGTCGAACGACAGACTTCTCCAGGACGTGATGAAGACCTTCGAAGACATTCCAAGCAGAGTCAAGGATTACCCTCAAATGAGGAGAGACATAAGGATCTTCCTGGAGACTCAGTCAGACAAAAGCCTGCGGATCCTCTTTGAGCTCAGTAAACGGATGAAGGTCCTGGAAACTGCGCCCAAAACGGTCCCGCCCGCGAAGGCCAACACCACGCCAACATCCCCCAAACTACAGGAGGGAATCCTGGAAAGGCTGGAGAAAGTGGAGGATAATATTAATGCACGGCTAAAAGAATTAGAGGAGAAAGTGGGAAAAGGCTTCGCGGGCATGGCTGACCACTGTGACGATGGCGGTGCCGACATCATCGACAAGATCGTCGACAACATTGACTTGGTCAGCGCCAAGATTGATGTAGTCCAAGAGAACATCGGCCGCACGATAGACGGGGTGAACGTCGTAGGTCGTGCGGCGGTTGTTCTCGAGGAAAAAATCGGCGATGTTGTCGGTGAGGTCGCCACCAGCACAAGTAAGATACAGGCGGCCATAAGGGAAGCGGCATGCGAGCCACAAACTGACTCGAAGACGTACGCCACCGTCACGGCAGCCAGACCCGGGCATCGACCGGCACTTTATTCGGTGGCGGTCACCTCCGAAGGCGAGGAGCATGCTGACGAGGTGCTCGCTATGGTGAAGGAGGCGGTCGATGCCAGGGGAACTGGCCTAAGGATTAATAAAGTCAGAAAGGCAAAGAACCAGACGGTCATATTGGGGTGTGACACTGAAGCGGAGCTTAAGAAAATCAAAGACAGGATTGAAAGCCGAGGTAAAGGGTTAGTAGTAGCGCCCATGAAGAACAAGAACCCGCTCGTCGTCCTAAAAGATGTCTTTTTGGACAGCGAAGACGACGAAATGGTGAAGGCGCTCTACTCCCAGAATGATAACATCTTTAGGGACCTAGACCAAGAGGAAAAAGAAATTGTCATAAAGTATAAGAAGAGGACTAGGAACCCCAAGACAGCGCACGTGGTCGCTCAGGTCAGTCCGAAAGTATGGCAGAGGATGACGGAGGCTGGGGCTCTTTACCTGGACCTGCAAAGGGTAAGGGTGGAGGACCAGTCGCCGCTCATCCAATGCACGAAATGTCTAGCATTCGGACACGGCCGGAAATTTTGCACTGAGAGTGTGGACAGATGCAGTCACTGCGGAGGACCGCATTTACGCGAAAAATGCGTGGAGTTTGTTGCGGGTACGGAACCGCAGTGCTGCAACTGCGCACACTCGAAGAATCAGAAGACAGACCATAACGCCTTTAGCGTGGAGTGCCCGGTCCGCAAGAAATGGGACTACCTGGCTCGGACGACAACGGCATACGCCTAGACTGTTCCCTAAGGTACACTTAACACAAGCAACACACACAGGAACACACAGAACACACACAGAAACACACACAGGAACACACCAAGACAGCAACACAAACCGGGAGTACATTGAAATAGATAACAACCACAAAACGAACATATACATGGAAACCGAAAAACAAAAACAAGCACAGATATATAAAATATATAGTAAATATTATATACAAGTATATCAGAACACACACACAACACAAAACACACACAAAACACAAACACAGATATATAAAATATATAGTCAATAGATACTAGTATATCAAAACACACACACAACACAAAACACACACTCCAAACAACCCTTGAAAACATTTGAATATATAAAAGAGCCCAGAATAAGAAATGACAATAAATATGTATAAACTAAGTATATATTATATTATTGCCAAAATAGCAAGTACCTAAGTAAATAAATGCAACAAAATGAAAGGAAGACACACAAACCCTTAGAAACGTCCAAATCCTATATGTCCAAGTCCAAACCGTATGTCCTTATACCTAAAATAGGTACCTACAGAAAAATGTGTTATAAATATTGAGTTCATTATAGTAGAAATAAGTAGATAAGTTAGAATAACTATGTTAGTAAAGTAATGTATAAGAATAAACCTGTTTTTGTATTAGACATAAAATAAGGAAATATTTGTAAAACTAGCAATTTAAGAAAATAAGTATGTTATATAAATTAGGAAATAATAAATTTTTTTTTAAAAGTAAGTTTGCACATATTGTTTTAACAGTATAGAAATAAAACAAATTGTCCATAAAATAGATGTGCAAAAACAGTACATAGATGTTTTTAAAATAAATAAAAATGTAGTATATAAAAAACATAGTTAAGAAAAGAATAGAATTAGAGAACATAGAATGTAAAAGAACCAAGTTCATAAGCCACTGTTGTTAATAAAACTTATTGTGTTGAATATCCCTTAATAAAGAAAAGTAACAACAAAGTACATAGATAGAATAGCGGGAGTCCCACCCGGCTAAGAATGAAAGGATGAGTAAAAGAAAGACAAAGTATGAAGCTTGAAAGTGCGAGAGGAATACATGCGAGAACTGGAATGAATGAGAAACTAGCATAACAAGAGCCCGTCCCACCCATAACGGGGAAAAGCACAAAAAAAAAAAAAAAAAAAAAAAAAAAAAAAAAAAAAAAAAAAAACCTAACCTAACCTAACCTAACCTAACCTAACCTAACCTAACCTAACCTAACCTAACCTAACCTAACCTAACCTAACCTAACCTAACCTAACCTAACCTAACCTAACCTAACCCCAGTCTCACGGCGCCCCCCGCCGCGATCGGATCACTTTTAAGCCGCTCCGCGCTCGAAAAATCCTCAAAAATAGCTAAAGTGTGCAAAAATACCCAAATTTTTGCTAAAAGTTGCGCGCTGCAAAGTTACGTCGGCTAGTGAAAAAAGTTTTAAAATCGGGGAAAATTTCGCGAAGTTACAGCCGAAAAACCGAAATTTTAACCCCAAAAGTGACAACAAAAAGTGGAAAAGTGAAACGCTGCTCGATTTCGATCGGTGACCCTGTGTTTTTGGATTGCCCTTCGAAGCACCTGGACAAGCTCCACATCCTGGCTGAGTTTGGGATTTTTCCCGTGAAAACTCGCCGAGTTACAGGACCATCAGGGAAATCCACGTGGACACGAGGTCGAGATCCAGCAGTCGTAGGGGAAAACTGGAGACAGGGATAGGCGCAGGAAGCCGTACCCATTCACCTGACACCTTGACCAGCGAATTTGGACCATCCACTCGGAATATATAAGGACTTTAAGGTTATCAAAATTTTTCTTAAAATAAAACCCCCTTAAACTCTTAAATTACATCGATAACACATAAATTTTTGGACTTTAAAAAATAGTGCATAGACTAAAGAACACAAGTGTAAATTTTCATAATTTTCAGTCAATTCAATAAAAAGTTATAAATTTAAAATCAATTTCCTATAAATAGATAAACAGTTAAATATAAAGATATAAAATCTGAAAAAATTCGACAAGGTTGCTCAGAACACGACTAAGACAATACTGGTCGAAAATTATTTTTTAACCCCCTGGATCCGTCAGAAAGTCCTATTTTCAGAAAGTGGTTTCACCCCTTTGACTTTGACCTTCTGCTAAAAATCAGCAGGTCACTAAATAAATAGACACCCGGACAGACTCGAAGCGGAACCTCACCGGTTTCCAGAATCTGATGAGAACAGGGAGACAGGACTGAAACCGAAATTACTACGGAATTAATTCCGAACCTCTACCCGGGACGCCATTACCAACTAACCTTGTCGGGGTTGTAACCCTGGAACGGAGCGTCGGATCGTGAAAATAGCCAAAAATCGGATCTCTCACGAGAAGCTATTTCACTAGCGAGTACCCTGGCCATTTTACCACCAGCTCGCCAGGGTAAAATTTTCACCTTCCCAGGGGAATATCTCCTGGACCGTTCCAGGTACAGGAACCACACCGGCGCCAGCAGTTGGAGGAACATTCGCCCTACAACCCGACATAGGTCACTCCACAGTCATCACCACCCCTTGGAGCAGGCACCCCCGGGAAGACTTTGGACGTCGCTGGAGCGGCGAAGACCAGCGGTAACGCTTCAACCCTTAGTTAAATAAGTAGATTAGTTTAGTGGTTAAGATTAGGATTAAGAACCAGACTCCGGGGGCAACCCGTTTCAGAGTTACAGAGCCCGAAGTAAGTGAAACCGGGCGATCAAAAATCGGGCATTTGCAGTTGTTGGTAATTCAAAAATTTTTTCAGAAGGCGACAGCACATTTCTTTTAGAAGACGCTCAAATTTTAAGAACTGCCAGACGTCAATATCACCTTCCCTTAGGAGAGCCCATTTCCAAAATAATTTTAAGACTTTTAGTTTTAAAATTATTCACCTTTCAGGAAAGGGAAAATAGTTTACCAACCGCACCAAAACTGAAAAAGGCCTGTAACTCTGAAACGGTGCGTCCTAGACGAAAAATAACACTTTTTTCGAAGCCCCCCCCCCTGACCCCCCCCCCCTGGTTGAATACTCAACCATAAGGGACCACCCGAACCTTTGGGTAAAATATCAACCCTCTAGGGTTAAGTCAGTTTTAGGGGTAGAAATTTTTTAAGTTAAGTTTAATTTTAATAAATTTGTTTTCGGTAAACCACGCTAAGTACTGGCCTTAAGCCATAGAATCGTTTACCCAGACTCACACTTCCGGGATACCCCCCACCCCCTCCCCCATCCCTTATCCTGAAACCCGACGTACCAAAAAGAGCTCAAAAAGACCAAATAAACGAGCCCACTCACGCCAAAATCGGAGCCGAGTAGACCCAGCTAGGTCAACTGGAAGATCTACCCGGCGGTATCTTTTTCTATCTTATTTATTTATTTCAAAGGGCCATATCTTGGGAACGAGAGGAGCTAGATAAGTTTCGACCTCAAATTCAACCTTAGTGGTGTCGTAGACACCACGAGGTGGAAACCACCACTGAGGTATCGATCCCACCCCTTTTTTCTATTTTATTTATTTATTTTACTTCACCCCTAATCCTTAAAGGGCCATAACTCGGGAAGGAGAGGACTTAGAACGTTTTTGACCTCAAAATCAGCCTTTGTGGTGTCGAAGACACCACGGCTAAAGCCGCACAAGAGGTACCCTCCCCTACCCGATTTAACCCTCCCCCATCCCCTAAATCCTAGAATACCGGTATCTCGAAAGCTAAGTTAGATAGGTTAATTTGGACCGCGGATTGTACTGTCGGTTTTGACTCCCTCTTTACAGGATTTAAAATCTGACTGTGAGCCACAGTACAAATTTAGCAGTAGGACAATTATTTTTATTTTTATTCTTATATTTTATTTTTACAATTTTATTTTTACAATTTTATTTGACAATTTTCCCTGTTTTCCTTGCTGTGACTGTGCCCTATACACACAAGCCACATCACACGCTAGGAACTCACACATCACTCACTCATACACTCGCACTTTAAAAACATGGTGTTCGGACATCGCACCCCCGTTGTGAAGGTACCAGCAGCCAGCGCCAGCGGAACACAGGAGTCCACGTCACCGTCCCATCCGGGAAATGCGGGACCCTCTGGAACGCGCGAAGCGCCGAAAGGGATATCCCTGACGTTCGGCAAGAAGGATGCTGCTCGGGGAACAGTGGCGGAATCAGTCGAAACGCCGCTGTCGACGTCGGCAGGGACCTCTGGTGCCGCCGCTTCCACCACCACTCCCAACCCTGCGAGCCCGCCTGGACAAGCGCTGGACGCCGCCAGGACCTTCATCCGGAGACCAGAGCGAAAGAGAAGGTCCTTAGACAACATGGAGGCTTTTAAAAAGCAGCCGGACACCTACGCTGTGTTATCAAATGACAGGCTTCTCCAGGAGGTCATGAAGACCTTCGAAGACATTCCAAGCAGAGTCAAGGATTACCCTCAAATGAGGAGAGACATAAGGATCTTCCTGGAGACTCAGTCGGACAAGAGCCTGCGGATCCTCTTTGAGCTCAGTAAACGGGTGAAGGTCCTGGAAACTGCGCCCAAAACGGTCCCTCCTACTAAGGCCAACACCACGCCAACATCCCCCAAACTACAGGAGGGAATCCTAGAAAGGCTGGAGAAAGTGGAGGACAACATTAATGCACGGCTAAAAGAATTAGAGGAGAAAGTGGGAAAAGGCTTCGCGGACATGGCTGATCACTGTGACGATGGCGGTGCCGACATCATCGACAAGATCGTCGACAACATTGACTTGGTCAGCGCCAAGATCGATGTAGTCCAAGAGAACATCAGCCGCACGATAGACGGGGTGAATGTCGTAGGTCGTGCGGCGGTTGTGCTCGAGGACAAAATCGGTGGCGTTGCCGGTGATGTCGCCACCAGCTCGGAGAAAATACAGGCGGCCATAAGGGAAGCGGCATGCGAGCCAAGACCGGACTCGCAGACGTACGCCACCGTCACGGCAGCCAGACCCGGGCATCGACCGGCACTTTATTCGATGGCGGTCACCTCTGAAGGCTCGGAACATGCTGACGGGGTGCTCGCCATGGTGAGGGAGGCGGTCGATGCCAGGGGAACTGGCCTTAAGATCAGCAAAGTGCGGAAGGCGAAAAACCAGACGGTCATACTGGGGTGTGACACAGAGGCGGAGTTTAAGAAAGTGAAGGAAAGGATTGAAAGCCGAGGTGGAGGCCTAATAGTAGCGCCTATGAAAAATAAAAACCCGCTCGTTGTCCTAAAAGACGTCTTTTTAGACAATGAAGATGACGAAATGGTGAAGGCGCTCTACTCCCAGAACGAGAACATCTTCAGGGACGTTGACCAAGAAGAGAAAGAAATGGTCATTAAGTACAAAAAGAGGACTAGGAACCCCAAAACAGCGCACGTGGTCGTCCAGGTCAGTCCGAAAGTATGGCAGAGGATGACGGAGGCTGGGGCTCTTTACCTGGACCTGCAAAGGGTAAGGGTGGAGGACCAGTCGCCGCTCATCCAATGCACAAAATGCCTAGCATTTGGACACGGCCGGAAATTTTGTACTGAAAGTGTGGACAGATGCAGTCACTGCGGAGGACCGCATCTACGCGAAAAATGCGCTGAATTTGTTGCGGGTACGGAACCGCAGTGCTGCAACTGCTCACACTCGAAGTCTCAGAAGACGGACCACAACGCCTTCAGCGTGGAGTGCCCGGTCCGCAAGAAATGGGACTACTTGGCTCGGACGACAACGGCATACGCCTAGACTGCTCCCTAAGGTACACATAACACACACAACACACATAGTAACACACAGAACACACACAGGAACACACCAAGACAACAACACATATCGGGAGTACATTGAACTAGATAACAACTACGAAAAGAACATATTATACATGGAAACCGAAATACAAAAACAAACACAGATATATAAAATATATAGTGAATATATACAAGTATATCAGAACACACACACAACACAAAACACACACAAAAAACAAACACAGATATATAAAATATATAGTAAATACTATATACAAGTATATCAAAACACACACACAGCACAAAACACACACTCCAAACAACCCTTGAAACCTCTGAATATAAAATACCCCAGCATAAGAAATGTCAATAAATATGTATAACATAGATATATATTATATTATTGCCAGAATAGTAAGTTAAATAAATAAACGTAACAAAGTGAAAGGAATACACACAAACCCTTAGGAACGTCCAAATATATTATGTCCAAGTCCAAACCGTATGTCCTTATACCTAAAACGGGAACAGAAAAATGTGTTATTAAAGGTTGAGTCCATTATAGTAGATATAAGTAGATAAGTTTTAATACTATGTAAGAAAATAAGAGTAAGTAATGTACCTATTAGAATAAACCTGATATTGTTTACATAAAATAGGAAAGTAAGAAATAATTGTAAAACTAGTAATGTAAGAAAACACGTTTGTTAAATTAATTAGGAAATAATAATGTTTTAAAAATAAGTTTGCACATATTGTCTAACCAATACAGAAATAAACAAACTGTCCATAAAAAAGATGTGCAAGAACAGTACCTACACAGATGTATTAGAATAAATAAAAACTTAGTACTTATATAGAAACATAGTTAAGAAAGAATATAAATAGAAAACATAGAATGTAAACAACCAATGTAAGAAACCACTATCGTTAATAAAACTTATTGTGTTGAACATCCCTGAATAAAGAAAATAAATAACAAAGAAGTAGATAGAATAGCGGGAGTCCCACCCGGCTAAGAATGAAAGAGCGAGTAAAAGAAAGATAAAGTATGAAGCTTGAAAGTGCGAGAGGAATAAATGATAGAACTGGAATGAATGAGTACCTAGCATAATAAGATCTCGTCAAACCGAAACGGGGAAAAGCAGAAAAAAAAAAAAAAAAAAAAAAAAAAAAAAAAAAAAAAAAAAAAAAAAAAAAAAACCTAACCTAACCTAACCTAACCTAACCTAACCTAACCTAACCTAACCTAACCTAACCTAACCTAACCTAACCTAACCTAACCTAACCTAACCTAACCTAACCTAACCTAACCTAACCTAACCTAACCTAACCTAACCTAACCTAACCTAACCTAACCTAACCTAACCTAACCTAACCTAACCTAACCTAACCTAACCTAACCTAACCTAACCTAACCTAACCTAACCTAACCTAACCTAACCTAACCTAACCTAACCTAACCTAACCTAACCTAACCTAACCTAACCTAACCTAACCTAACCTAACCTAACCTAACCTAACCTAACCCCCAGTACCCCCCCAGCTCTCGTGGCGGTCGGATCGGTTTTAAAGCAGCTCCACGCTTAAAAAATCATTTTTATGGGTTTTTGTTCACCTACGACAGCGAGTGAAGTGTCATTAATTGTGGAAATTTGGGCCGCACAAAGTGCCGCCCCAAAATTGTGCCAAATCAGTGATCCTGAAAAGTTATCAGTGAAAAACCCTCATTTTAGAGGTTAAGTGAAACGTGCGTTTTACTAAATCGCCTACGCTGCCTCAACGAGATCGACGACCCCCGCCTTTTTTATTGAAAAAGGGTGGACATCGTGGTTCCCGACCATCCGGACCACTCATCACCTTCCTGACATCGAGCCTTCACGAGTTATTCAGGAATTCGTGAAAACCACGTGCTCTGAAAAAACTGAAGGAGTGCAGCCAGCAAACTGAAAATTGGTACCAACTTAGACCACTTAAACAAAAGGCGAGTGCAACACTTTTTAGAATTTTAAGTCATATACATAATTATATATGACTATTACAAACTCAAAATTTTGACCCCCAATAACTTTGGCCAGAAGAAGTTTTTCAAAAATTTTCAACTGCAGCCTGTTGCGCGCTCATCAGTACAGTAGAGACCCTAAGTTATAGATTTTTAGATTCAATAGTTTTTAAGTTACAGGGAAATTTTCATCAAAATCACTTTTTCAAAATTTTTTCTATTTTGTTTTCACTTTTCAAATTTTTTGTTATTTAGTCTTGTAGCCCTTTATTTAACGCATTTTTTACATATTTTTTCAAAATTTTCTGATAATTAGTTACAAAGTTATTGAATTTTACATGTTTTTTGGTCATATTTCATTATTAATAGGAAATAATTAGTTTTTTAAGTTATTATTGTGTTGTCATACCTTATACGGACTTGATTAAGCCCAAACTCGGGCCGTATAGCTTTTAATTTGGCTGTTTTGATAAAAAACACCAAAATAGGTTTTTAGGTTTTAATTTTTAGATTAAGATAACTAGAGAACCGCTGGTCCGTTTCAGCTCGTTTTTTCACTCCGGCCAGTGGATTGTATTTACCTTTAAGAATTTTCAGGTTTCAGCCTGTTTCAGGCCTTCCAAAATTTTGTCGCTGAAATCGCTTTCAGGTCATACCTGAAGTGACGCCGAGCTGTAGGTCCAAAACCCCGTCCCTCTGTGACGTAGGGTTCCTTAGTTACGGACGTTTTAATACAGCTTTTGACAGTTCGGCGGCCATCTTGTTTGGCTTCAGACCCCTGTAACTCCACAACCGGTGGTCGTAGGAAGTAGCGGATTTCGACGTTACAGACAGGAGCCCGCTGCCCTACTTACCCCAAGTTTTCAGGAGGTTTGGAGCTGAAAATTTTCAGGACCCTGAAAGTGGTTTCAGCGGACAGAGGAGCTCAGGCCGAGTAGGGAGAGCCCAAACTCAAGGGGTATGCGACTTTCCCGAGGGAAGTTATCTGCGGTCAAAAATTAACTTTGACAGGTTCGCGGCCATTTTGAAATTTTTCAATCGATCATAACTTCTCAACGGAAAGTCGTAAAGGGCTGGGGTTTCCTCTGAATACATCAGCAGGGCATAAGTTGACAGCCTGTATAGTTTTCAGGCGATTTCAGGGGCTCAGAAATTTTCTTCCTGAAAACCGGTCCGGTGGATTGGTCTCGCCGAGCCAACTTCGGAGAACCCAAGCACTGGTGTTTTTGGACCACGGGATCCGGAGATATCCTCTGGAAACATTTTGGGTTTTTTATTTTTGTGAAAAACCCGAAACTTTGACTTGGGATATCTCCGAAACCCCTGGGTGTAGTTACACCGAGTTTGGGGTCATTTGGGAGGGCTCGGCGAGAGCTATCCACTAGCATTGACGGAGCGACTCTACATAGAGTCCTTCCAAGAATCACTCAAAATTTGGGGGTTTTTGACTCGGGAAGGGGATTTTTGACTGTTCCTCGACTGGTTCACTGTGACCCATTATTTTGTGACTCTATATAGAGACTAAAGTTATTATTAACTTACTATCTTATTTTAATTTATTTTTATTTTGTGTACCACGAAGGCTCTATTGGGCCTGACTGTAGCTTCTGTTTCTTTGCGACTCAACTAGCATTTTTACACTAGTTTTCATGTGATTGTTCTGTTTTATTTTATTTTTAATTTTATATTGACTGCACACACTCTTTACACTGTGTGCAGACCACGGCAATTTTTCGCATTTACTTTGAGTTGTATTCCTCTGACAATGTTCACCACACCACCAGAGAAGTCTGTAGAGGGAAGGGAAAAACCGAAATCCCCGCCAAAAACACAGACGCTCTCGTCTGGCGATAGACGCGGCGTTGAGAAACAATTCTCACCGCCAAGGTCGCAGGCGACCACGTCTGGCGTCAAACAGAGCGTTGAAAAGTTCGAGGCTGCGGGAACAGAGTCGCAAAACCTGACTCCATCCACCAGCAAAATGGAAATCCCGGTACTCCCTCGACAGGTTCTCCCAACGCGTTTGGCCGAAGCCAAAGCTAACGTCGTTAAAGCTAAAACGAACATCAACAACTCCAAAAACCTAAGAGCGGACATTAAAACAAACGCCCTGGAAGCCATCGACAAATTATTCCAGATTATAAAAGATGCGGACATGGAAATAAAACGTCTAAAAAGAAATGGAGAGAAATCCGCATCTGAGAGTAAAACAGCCGACTCTCAGACAACGACCGTTAAGACGCCTCAAAAACAGACCTACGACAGTCCGGTGATCGCACAATTAAAAGAGCAGAGCCGGCTGCTCATTGAGAACGGCAGAAAAATGGATGACCTTAAGCTAAAGATGGAAGAGCAGCACCAACAATTGTTGACGACAAAATCGTATGCCGAGACAACGGCGGCCCGTACCACCGTGCACCCACCTCCGCAAAGTGCACTGCACTCGGTAGTTGTCTCATCGCAGGATGAAAACGACACCGGAGACCATATTCTCACAAAAATCAGAGAGGCAGTGGATGCTAAGGAAGGGTGGGTCAGGGTGGAGAGGACCCGCAAAGGTAAAGATAGGAAGATTATTATGAGCTGTCACACTGACGAAGACAGACAGAAGGTCAGACAAAGACTCGAAAGTTCCGGAAAGAGTTTGGTCGTGGAAGAGGTCAAGAACCGAGACCCTCTCCTGAAGCTCGCCGACGTTCTAACAGTGAACTCTGATGAGGACGTCATCAGGGCCTTCAGGAATCAAAACCGGGACATCTTCCACGATCTGAAGGAGGATAATGACAGACTTGAAATAAAGTATAAAAGAAAGGCACGTAATCCGCACACTAGTCACATCATCCTGAGCGTCTCTCCGACCATCTGGAAAAGGGCGACCGAAGCTGGAGCGGTCTATATCGATCTCCAGCGCATCCGGGTGTGGGACCAGTCACCACTGGTCCAGTGCTCGCGATGCCTAGGATACGGCCACAGCAAAAGGTTCTGCGCAGCACCGGCAGACCTATGTAGTCACTGTGGAGGACCGCACCTTAGGGCGCAGTGCACAGAGTGGCTTGCTGGAGGCGTACCCACTTGCAGAAATTGCACAGCGGCCAAGCTCGACTGCAACAGCCATAATGCCTTCAGTCAAGAATGCCCCATTCGGAGGAAGCGCGACGCAATAGCTCGCATGTCGGTCGCCTATTGCTAAGGGCGCCCAGGAGACCAACAGCAACCCAAACCCCTACAAAATAGTACAGGCTAACCTCCAGCGAAAAAGACTAGCGACCAACGAGCTTCTGACCGAAGCGAACAAGCGCGGGGTTGCCATTGCTCTCCTCCAGGAACCATACGTCGGCGGGGTAAGAGTAATGAGGAGTCATAGAGGCGTTCGGGTCTTCCAGAGCACTGACATAGGAGATGGGACTGTTAAAGCCGCAATAGCGGTCTTCGACAAAGACCTCATCGTCGAACAGTACCCGAAACTCACCACGAACAACATCACCGTGGTGGGGATCCGAACCAGTGCCTGGAGGATCACACTAGTCTCCTTCTACTTCGAGCCAGACCAGCAAATCGGACCATACCTGGAGCACCTCAAACGTGTTGAGGAAGAGGTAGGTCCCGGGAGATTGATTCTTGGAGGAGATGCAAACGCCAAGAGTACCTGGTGGGGAAGCCGGTCTATTGATCGCAGAGGAGAGGAAGTTTGCGGAGTCCTCGATGAGCTGGACCTAAACATACTGAACAGAGGGGAAATTCCGACCTTCGACACAACCAGAGGGGGGATAAGATATTGCAGTCATGTCGACATCTCAGTGTGCTCTACGGATATCCTCGACCTGGTGGACGACTGGAAGGTAGACGAGGGTCTCACGAGCTCGGACCACAACGGCATTGTTTTTAATATTAAACTCAAACGATCAAAAGGCATACAAATTAATCGCACAACTAGGATTTACAACACAAAAAAAGCAAATTGGCCCGAGTTTCGTGAGAAACTCGGACAATTACTGCAAGCAAACAAAATTAACAAAATTGAAATAGATAAATTAAATTCGGCCGTACAACTAAATTCAATGATAAAGCTCTACATTAATATAATAAAAGACGCATGCACTTCGACAATGCCTGTTAAAAAGATAAACGAAGTGTTTACTTTGCCGTGGTGGTCCGAGAAACTCGAGAGGATGAAGAAAGAATACACTACCTACAAACGCAGAGTTAGGTGTGCTGCACCAGTCCGTAGAGCGAGGGTCGTCGAAGAGTACCTGAAAAAGAAAGTTGAGTATGAGACGGAAGCAGCCAAGGACGAAACCGCGAGCTGGAAGGATTTCTGTTCCAGACAGGACAGAGAAGGGGTTTGGGAAGGCATTTACCGGGTGATAGGCAGGACCAAGGGAAGAGGTGAGGATCAGCCACTAGCAAAGGATGGGGAAGTCTTGAACGCAAAAGGCTCAGTGGAACTCTTGGCCAAAACTTTTTATCCGGAGGACCACGTAGACACCGATAGCACCTGCCACAGTCGTACTAGAGAGAAGGCAGAGCTCGTGAATGCTCGACGGCAAGGTGAACCTTGCGAGCCACCATTCACGATGGCTGAACTGATGGCAGCGTGTACGTCCTTCAACCCCAAAAAAGCGCCAGGAGCAGATGGATTCACGGCCGACATTTGCTGCCAAGCCATCAGAGAAGCCCCGGAGGTAGCCTTGGCTCTCCTGAATGGCTGTTTGAGAACCCACCTCTTCCCCGAAATCTGGAAAGAGGCTACAGTCATAATTTTGAAAAAGCCTGGGAAGTCAGATTACAGCTCCCCAAAAGCGTATAGACCCATTGGCCTACTACCTATTTTCGGCAAAATCTACGAGAAGATGTTGGTGGCCCGCCTCAAGTTTCATCTGATCCCAAGGATGAGTACTCGCCAGTATGGATTCATGCCCCAGAAGAGCACCGAGGACTCCCTCTATGCGCTAATGCAACATATACGCTGTAAGCTGGATCTTAAGAAAATAGTAGTCCTAGTATCATTGGACATAGAGGGAGCCTTCGACAGCGCATGGTGGCCGGCCATAAGGGTCCGTCTGGCAGAGGAACAGTGTCCCATCGGCTTGAGGAGGGTCATCGACAGCTATCTCGAAAACCGAAGGGTCAGAGTTAGGTACGCAGGGGAAGAGTTTTGCAAGGCCACAAGCAAGGGCTGTGTCCAGGGTTCCATTGCGGGACCAATATTCTGGAACCTAGTACTAGACCCGCTTTTAAAAAGCTTGGAAGATAGGGGTGACTATTGCCAAGCATTCGCAGACGACGTCGTGCTGATTTTCGATGGTGACACAGCGCTGGAGATCGAGAGACGTGCCAATGCCGCTCTCGAACATGTCCGGGCGTGGGGCGTTCAAAATAAGCTAAAATTTGCCCCACAGAAAACAAATGCGATGGTCATTACGCGCAAATTAAAATACGACGCCCCACGCCTGAGCATGGGCGGGAGCGACATTGTCATGTCTAATGAGATCAAAATCCTGGGTGTCACCATCGACAAACAGCTTACTTTTAACACACACGTCGCAAATGTGTGCAGGAAGGCAATAGACATCCACAAGCAACTAACAAGGGCAGCAAAGACCAGCTGGGGCCTAAACCCCGAGGTCATAAGGGTAATATATGTGGCCACCGTTGAACCAGTCATCCTGTACGCCGCCAGCGTATGGGCTCCGGCCGTCGACAAGCTGGGCGTCAGAAAGCAGTTGGGAGCAGTACAGCGCGGCATTGCGCAGAAGCTGTGCAAAGGGTACCGGACGGTCTCCTTGAACTCCGCGCTAGTGCTGGCTGGGATACTACCTCTTGACCTGCGAGTCCGCGAAGCGGCATCGTTATACGAGGCCAGAAGGGGGGTGCCTCGGCCAGCACTCGGCGACAGGGAGGTCGAGCAGGCCGCCTCGGCAATGGAGGCTCCACACCCCGCAGAGCGCGCTGAGCTAGAGCTCGTTAGCCTGGTAAACCAAGAGCAACTAGACAATGCCCAGAGCGAACTTGAAGTTCGCATCTTCACGGACGGGAGCAAGATTGGGGGAAAGGTCGGAGCGGCACTATCCGTATGGCGTGGTAACGCCGAGACCAAAACCCTCAAGCTCGCTCTCCCACACTACTGTACCGTTTACCAGGCTGAGCTTCTGGCAATATGCGCTGCAACTAGGGAGATACTGAAGCAAAGTGCGCAATCGTTTGGAATCTTCAGCGACTCCATGGCGGCCCTCCAAACCATTCAGAACTACAACCGACACCACCCCCTGGCAGTAGAGACAAGGGCCAATCTTAGGTCCCTGTCGATCCAAAACAAGGCCGTTACCTTGTTTTGGATCAAAGCCCATGCGGGGTTGGAAGGAAACGAGAGGGCCGATGAATTAGCCAAAAGAGCCGCTGAGGGTTCCAAACGAAAACCTGACTACGATTTGTGTCCGGTTTCATATGTCAAGCGATGCATACGTACGGAGTCTCTTGACGTATGGAACCAAAGATACAGCTCCGGAGAAACAGCTTCTGGCACAAAATTGTTTTTCCCGGACGCGGTGGCGGCCTACAGGATAATCAGGAAAATAAAAATTAACAGCGTCTTAACCCAAATTATGACGGGGCACGGTGGGTTCTCGGAATACTTGAATCGCTTCAAGTTAAAGGAGAGCCCATCGTGCATCTGCGACCCTGAAATGGATGAAACGGTGCCACATATATTGTTCAGCTGTCCCGTGTTCGGCAGAGAAAGACTTGTGGCCGAGCAAATACTTGACACCAAACTCGACGCTGTAGATGTGTGGCTAATAATGAAGAGCAAAAAGAGAGAGTTGTTTCTGGAGTTTTGTGTTAAAATATGTGAAAAGGTGATAAAAAGAAATAAAACGGTATAAGCAAAAATGTTTGCATAATATTGTGAATAATATTAGAGTCAAGCATTGAGAACAGAAGTTACAAAGTTGCTAAAAGCCAGAATAAACAGATTAGTGTAATTTAATATTAATGTAAGTTAATATTGCCCATATTGATTGTTTAGAGTTTAAGAGTCGTAAGAAACTGTAAAATCAAAACAAAAAATGTACTAGAATTAAGCGTAGCAAATAGAAATAGCATTAAGTATTATGTGACTAGGAGTAAGGATACTATAGTATTGTTGCAACTGGAAACAGTATTAAGAAATATGTAATAAGAAATATGTAAATAGTGATAAGAATTATGCAATAAGAAAAATGTAACATAGTCCTATAAGATGGTTGTAAAAGTTTGCCAACAATGTAAAGTAAAAATAAGGATCCCTGTCAACAAATAAAAACATTGTGTTCGTGTTAAACCCGAAATAAAGAAAAATAACAAAAAGTAGAGTACAGAATAGGGAAAGTAGAAGGGCGTCCCACCCTTAAAGAGAGAGAGAAGATAGAACGATAGAAAGATAAAGTATGAGGAATGAAAGTGCGAGAGGCATAATTGATAGAACTGGAATGGAAGATAAGCATTAGATAGTAAGGTCTCTGGCGTCGTCAGAGGAATAGTATGAAAAAAAAAAAAAAAAAAAAAAAAAAAAAAAAAAAAAAAAAAAAAAAAAAAAAAAAAAAAAAAAAAAACCTAACCTAACCTAACCTAACCTAACCTAACCTTTTTTTTTTTTTTTTTTTTTTTTTTTTTGCGCTGGGAAAAAATGCATTACGCATACCCTCCCATCGGGGGATGGGGGGCTATGTGGGACTCCCCGGTCTGACCCGGTATACCCACTAAAAAGACCCAGCGGCATTCCCGCTTCGTCTGAGTGGCGAGGGACTGGGAAACTGGCACAGCCTTAACGACCAGTCCTCCGCCGACGATGGCCCCTCAGGGCGGACCCCTCACGCCCTCACCCCACTCCCGTAGGGGGGGGGAGGACGGGTCCGGGAATGCTTGACGAAGGTGGTGATGGGTGCAATGCGGGCGCAGGCACCCCCGTGCCTGCCACCCGCCCATCGCCACCATGAGGAGGGCGAGGACGGCGCCTCCTCCGACCCCTTCTTCGTCTGCGGAGTGGCGCAGCGAGAGGGTCGTCCTCCCGCGCGCGCTCCGCCTCCTCCTTTTGCGAGATTACATCCTCGCAAAAGGAGGCAACCGCTGTCCAGGCCTCCTCGCTCCCCAGCATGGCGTTGACTACGCCGGGAAGTGAGAGGTCCTGTCCAACCACCGCGGTCAGACCGCGGCGCAGCTCGGACCAAGCTGGGCACACCTCGAGGGTGTGCTGCGCCGTGTCCTCCGGCGCGCCACAGTCGTGGCACGCCGGGGTCTCCTCCCTCCCTAACCGGTGCAGGTACGATCCGAAACAGCCATGGCCGGATAACACCTGCACCAGACGGAAAGAGAGGAAACCGTGGGACCGCTTAAGCCAATCCTTCAGGACTGGCCCGAGCGCGTCCACAGTTCGGCGACCAAAAGCGGCAGAGGCGAGGTCCTCCGTCCAATGATGGACGATTGCGTCCTTCGCCTCTTGCCGCACGGCCTCTCGCTCTTCTGCGGCGGGAAGCTCCCCGAGCGCCTTACGCCGCGCCGTCCATTCGTACACTCTGGTCAGCACCCATGCCTCGAGCTCCCAAGGAGGGGTGCCGGCCAGAGCGCACGCCGCCGAGAACCCCACCGATCGGTAGGCCCTCGCCACCCGCAGTGCAATGGCCCTTTGTGGCCTGCGGATGGCAGTGGCGTTCTCCCTCCTGTGGAGGGAGTCCGCCCAGATTGGGGCCCCGTAAAGGGCCATGCTCTTAAGGATGCCGGCATACAAGCGCCGGCATCGCGCCTTCGGACCTCCCAGGTTCGGGAGGAGCCAGGACAGGGCGTTCGCGGTCTTCAGCAGGCGCGTCGACAGCCCGCTGAAGTGTGGGCCGAAGCGCCACCTGCTGTCGAGTACAAGGCCCAAGTATTTCATCTGGGCCTTGACCTCGATCCTGACGCCCTCCACCACAATGTGGCCGTCAGGAGGGATGCGCTGCCGAGGCCCGTGGAAGTACACGGCCTCGGTTTTGTGCAGCGCAACCTTCAGCCCAAGGCGGCGGATCCTTCCCGCCACTAAGGATCCGCCAGCAGAGGCCAGACTGGCCGCCTCCCTGAAGTCCCTCCCCCGGGCAATGAGGAGGGTATCATCTGCGTAGCATATGATGCTCGTGCCTTGGAGGAGGTTCCCCCGCAGGAGCCAGTCGAATCCAATGTTCCACAGCGGTGGTCCTAAGACCGACCCCTGTGGAACACCGGACTCTGCGCCATATCGCCTCACTCTGGCCGTCTTGTCCTCAAGGAGGACCACCCGGTCCTCCAAGTAGCTGGCCAAGAGTTGGCGCAAGTACTGAGGCACGCCGTGGTACCGGAGTGCCTCCAAGATTGTCGAGTGGGGGACAGAGTTGAAGGCGTTTGCTATGTCGAATGACACCGCCAACACTCCGTCACCCGCCTCGACTGCCTCCCTCACCTGGCCCTTGAGTAGGGCCAACGCGTCGACCGTCGAACGACCCCGTCGGAACCCAAATTGGGCGTCCGACAGGTCCGGCCCCACCGTCCCCAGCAGGCTATTCAGCCGGTCGGCGATTATCCCCTCGAATAACTTACCGACCTCGTCGAGCAAAACGATGGGCCGGTAAGCCGAGGGGGAGTCCGCCGGGCGTCCCTCCTTCCGGAGGAGGCATAACCGCCCCTCCTTCCAAGGTTTCGGGAACCTTCCAGTCGTGAAACACGCGCTAAAGAGGTCCCGAAACCTCTCCTCCATCAGTGAGGCGGCGATAGCCACCACCCGTGCGGGAACGCCGTCCGGCCCTGGGGCCGTGTTCTTAGCGCGGAGGCGGAGAGTCCCCGCGTAAAGTTCCGACGCCGTAACCGCGGGGACCTCCTCCTCCGCTTCCTCCGGTGGAATCGCCTCCCGCGGAGGGTCCATCGCTGGCGGGGTGAAGTCGGCCCTGGGCGGGAACAGGGACCGGACCACCCCATCCAGCAATGCCGGCTCGAGGGACTCCGTCAGTGGAGGACCACAGAGGCGCAGTTTATTCCGCGCCGCCTTGTATGGTCTACCATAGGGGTCCCTGTCGAGACCCTCCAGCATCTCGGCTCTCGCCGAGTCCTCGGCCGCGCGCATTGCCGCCTTGAGGACCGTCTTTGCCTCGACGTAAGAGGCATAGAGGCCCTCCTCGTTGGTGGGGTCTCGGGTCCTGCGCCTCCGACTCCGCGTGTAGGCCCTCCTGGCCGCTACGCAGGCGGATCGGAGCCCCGCCAGTTCCTCCGACCACCAATAGACGGCGCGGCGGGGAGGTGGGCGGCGAGACCGGGGCATGCTGGAGTTGCACACCTCGGTCAGGGACCCCCTCAGCTGGATCGCCGCGGCGTCCACGTCAAGGGCCTCGACAGGAGGCGCGAGCCAGTCTTGGACGAACGCCGCCTCCTCCGCAGCCTCTCGGTCCAGGCGGGTGAGAGCCCACCGTGGGAACCTGGATTGGCCCGAGCGGACTGTCCCCAGGGAGCTCTGGGTGGAGATGTCGAACCGCACATATCGGTGGTCCGACAAGGTCTCCACCATCTCCACCCGCCAGTTCGCGACGTGCGCGGCTAGCACGGGGGTGGCAAACGAGACGTCGACCACCGACCCTCCCCGCTGCCGCACACATGTGTGGACGGTCCCTCTGTTTAAGAGGGACACACCGCACGACGCCGCCCAAAATTCCACGGCGCGACCCCGGACGTTGCAGGAAACGGCTGGGTTGCCCCAGGCCGTCGACTTGGCGTTCAGGTCGCCCAATATTGCGACCTGGCGTGGCGCCGCCCTCCCGACCACTGCGGTGAGGATTTCCAGAAAATTCTCGAAATCCGAGAGAGGGCGGTTTGGTGAGAAATATACTCCCACCAGTGCCACATCCGCCCACGCGGCGGCCACGTATCCCGGTCCCCTCTCTAAGAGCGAGAGGGGAGGGGAGTCCGTGGAAGACCGCGCAACCAATGCCACCGAGCCATCCCGGTCACCCAGCCAACGGCCAGGGACCGAGTACGGCTCGGCAACCACCGCCACGTCCACCAACCACTCAGCCATGGTCTGCATCAGCAGATCCTGGGCTGCTCTGCAGTGGTTGGTGTTCACCTGGAGGATGCGATGTCTGACCCTATCCATCAATCAGACATCGCATCACCCTCCACGGCCGCCGAAGTCCCAGCCTCAGGGATGGCGGCGGCAGCGACAGGCCGGATCGACGCCTGCACTTTGCCCTTCTTTGGGGGGGGATTGCACTTCCTCCCCATCGTCACGTGGCCCGCCGGGCAGCCACTGGCGGCACACACCGCGCAGTGCGGCGTGGCGGCCTCGCAGGAGGCGGACTTGTGCCCGTCCTTGCCACATCGGAAACAATTATCCGCCCTGTCGACCTCGGACGGACAAAGGGCCCGAGTGTGTCCGACTCCTAAGCACTTATAGCAGCGCAGGGGCTTGGCTGCGAGTGCCCGGACTACACCCGAGCTGAATCCGACAGAAAGCCGTCCCTTGGCGAGGACGGCTATAGCTGCGGCGACTGGGCACTCAAGGCGAATGGTGCCCATGCCGCCGCGGCCGGGCCTGATGGCCCGACCTTGCACCGCTGTGACGCCACAGCCCCCCATAGCTGCGACCGCCGCCACCACCTCCTCCTTTGTGACCGAGTCGTCGAGGTCGGTCACCTCCAAGGCTACAGACTTCTCGGGCCTGGCGACTTTTGCCACGTCCGCAATGACCTCTTGCAACTTGGTTGCGAAGAGGTCCGCGTTGGCGCTGCCCTGAGCCCCCGGGAACTCGAAAATTCGAGCCCCGGCCTGGGTCCGGCGGCACGACGGTGTACCGATCCCCAGTTGGGTAGGATCGGCGTTGGTACGCGCCCGCTTCATTACGGACGCGTACGTCTCCCCCCGTTCCACGGCCTCCGGGGTGATGGTCACCACGACGGCCGCGGTTTTGGGAGGAACCAGTTTTCTCCCGCCGGCTGGAGCCTTTTTGCCTGCTGGAGCAGTCGCAGCGGGCTTGG
Source organism: Diarsia mendica (assembly GCA_949316265.1). Taxonomy (NCBI): domain Eukaryota; kingdom Metazoa; phylum Arthropoda; class Insecta; order Lepidoptera; family Noctuidae; genus Diarsia; species Diarsia mendica. The sequence goes on from OX438887.1 coordinate 58,414, forward strand.
GCTTTTTCCCCTTTCCCCCCTTGACCACTTTCGTCCAGGGCTGGTTGGACGGGGTGTTGGAGGGAAGAAGGGCGTCTTCCCCCTGCGAGTTCCGGGGGTCGGCTGGGGCGTCAGACGCTGCCTCCGCGCTCGTGGAGGGCGTTTGAGAGGCCTCCTTGGTCCTCTTGCCCTTGCCCTTCCCTTTGCCCTTGGAGGGCTTCGAGGCCTGGGGCTGCGCACCCGATGCTGGGCCTCCCAAAGGCGCAGGTTCCGGCTCCAGCTCGCGTGGCCTATTGTCCGCCGCGAGCGGCGGTCGGAGGCGCTTTTCAGGCAAGAGCCTGTCCTCTATGCCCGCAAGACAGGCTCTCGTGAAGGCCCTCTCCTCCATGATGACCTTGCGGATTATATCCTCAAGGTTGGAGGGAGGGACCTCAGCCGCTGGTCTCGGCTCGGCTTGGTTTGGCCGGGCCGTGGCATCAGCCAGCTTCTGGTGCAGCTGGCTGACCTCTGACTGCAGGCGATCGACTTTCGCCTGCAGTTGCCGCGTTTCGTCGGTCGCCTTCCGCTGCACCAGCTCCCCGACGATGCCGCGCATGCTCGCGGCCCTGCATTTAAGGGACTTTTGAAAAGTCCCTTTTAAATTAGAGGACTTAGAGGCGACTTCCACTATCTCCTCTTCGTCCTCCTCAGCCATCCGCTCCAGCTCCACCAGTGAGTGGTCCGCATAGACAACGCGGGACGCGCCGTATCCGGACTTGGCCCGGGCGGCGCGCGTCCGTTGCTCCTTAGCCGCAACCCGCTCCTCCAGGTCTTGCTGGAGCTGCGCCCGCCGAGACAGGTCCAACTGGTGTTGGGCCTCTGCCAGACCCACGTCGTGGGTGTCCGACACCGGCTTCCTGGCCTTCGCGTAGGATGGCCGCCTCGAGTCCGAGGAACCCGCGGACCCATTTCTGTGACGGGCCCGCTTCTCCGGCTCCCGGCGACCAATCCCCGAACTTGCGTCCGACTCGCAAATAATGGACTCGTTGTCGGAGTCCAACATCTCGCCCGCTAAGCTATAGATGCTAGCCGCAGACACCGCGCGGCTAGCCTCCGACGCCGATGCGCCCTCAGATTGGCCCTGAGAAGGGCCTTTTGGTTGGCCCTGAGAAGGGCCTTTGGGTTGGCCCTGAGAAGGGCCCTTGGGTTGGCCCTGAGAAGGGCCTTTTGGCTGGCCCTGAGAAGGGCCTTTTGGCTGGCCCTGAGAAGGGCCTTTTGGCTGGCCCTGAGAAGGGCCTTTTTGTTTTAAAAATCGCCCGCAGGCATCCCGCATAGAGCTTGACATAATAGTTCCGCAAATTCGTAGAAAACAAGGCAAATATAAAATGGTACTACGAATGCACAGTGCACTTTGGCCAACCCAGTCTGCCACTCCGTTACGGTGGTCAGAACTGGGTCGTTTCCAGGGGACGCGACGTGGACGCAAGCACTGTGGGGGGTCCCCCAACCTAACCTAACCTAACCTAACCTAACCTAACCTAACCTAACCTAACCTAACCTAACCACCTAAGGGAACGAAAATTTTAGCAAAACGTTGAGCTATAGTACAGAGGGTGGGAGGGTGGGCAAAATTTTTGCGAGCTAGACGCACGTGCCGCACGTCCAGAGAACGGGCTCCGCGCGGGCTAGCCGAAAATCGAATAAAATGTAGGTGGTTGGGAATAAAAATTTTGGGTTTTGCCCAAAAAACCAGTTTTTGGGGCAAAAAATTTGGAAAAACACCCCCAATCTGAACCCCAATCTGACCACGGAACGCGGCCAAAAGCGCAGGGATGGAGGGTGGGTGTGCCAGAACGGAGAGAGGTCGGCAAAATCTTCAAAATTTTTATTTTTGTTTTGTTCTTGCTTTGGAGGTGAGGAATTTTATATTTTTAGCTAAATTGACCTAAAATTGTGTTTGTGACAGTCGTTCCAAGTGAACGACTAAAATTAATTATTTGACTATTTTATTTATAATTATTTGATTTATTGTTTATTTTATTTATGTGCTCCCCTCTTTACAGGGACACATAATTTAATTTTCCCGGTGTCCACCTTTCTCTCCTCTCAAACGGTTACAGTGGTTCTGACCCCCTCTTTACAGGGGTCTGTTCTTACTTACCGTACCAAGACAGAAAAATGTTTTGCACCCCATCTAGCACCGTGAGGGCTCAAGGCTCCAGTGGCTCGCCGCGATCCGCGGAGAAGGCGGGGCTCTCCCCTGCGAATGCGCGGAGGAGAATCACCTTCGGAGACGCCACTTCTTCCGCTTCTCAGGGGGACCTTGTCACACCGGGGACGCGCCGAGCCGCCGTTGATGCCGAGACCCAGCTCAAAAAGCCTGCGGCTGGGTATCGCAGTCGCACTGACGAGGCGAGAACTTGCTGTTCCCGCCCAGGGCCGACTTCACCCCGCCAGCGATGGACCCTCCGCGGGAGGCGATTCCGCCGGAGGAAGCGGAGGAGGAGGTCCCCGCGGTTACGGCGTCAGAACTTTACGCGGGGACTCTCCGCCTCCGCGCTAAGAACACGGCCCCAGGGCCGGACGGCGTTCCCGCACGGGTGGTGGCTATCGCCGCCTCACTGATGGAGGAGAGGTTTCGGGACCTCTTTAGCGCGTGTTTTACGACTGGAAGGTTCCCGAAACCTTGGAAGGAGGGGCGGTTATGCCTCCTCCGGAAGGAGGGACGCCCGGCGGACTCCCCCTCGGCTTACCGGCCCATCGTTTTGCTCGACGAGGTCGGTAAGTTATTCGAGGGGATAATCGCCGACCGGCTGAATAGCCTGCTGGGGACGGCGGGGCCGGACCTGTCGGACGCCCAATTCGGGTTCCGACGGGGTCGTTCGACGGTCGACGCGTTGGCCCTACTCAAGGGCCAGGTGAGGGAGGCAGTCGAGGCGGGTGACGGAGTGTTGGCGGTGTCATTCGACATAGCAAACGCCTTCAACTCTGTCCCCCACTCGACAATCTTGGAGGCACTCCGGTACCACGGCGTGCCTCAGTACTTGCGCCAACTCTTGGCCAGCTACTTGGAGGACCGGGTGGTCCTCCTTGAGGACAAGACGGCCAGAGTGAGGCGATATGGCGCAGAGTCCGGTGTTCCACAGGGGTCGGTCTTAGGACCACCGCTGTGGAACATTGGATTCGACTGGCTCCTACGGGGGAACCTCCTCCAAGGCACGAGCATCATATGCTACGCAGATGATACCCTCCTCATTGCCCGGGGGAGGGACTTCAGGGAGGCGGCCAGACTGGAGTTGTATACAAGCCTTTTTCAAGCTGTTTTCAGCGTAAATCGACAGGAGTGGTGCTTCGCCTGCTCCCTGAACAAATCAAGTTGACCTGACGCCCGAAAAATTTTCTCCCTCCTACACTTAGGAAAATTTTCAAAATTTCTATATCAATTTATTTCATATTTAATTCAAATCTAAAGTTAGGGACCGGACCACCCCATCCAACAATATGGAGGGACTCCGTCAGTGGAGGACCACAGAGGCGCAGTTTATTCCGCGCCGCCTTGTATGGTCTACCATAGGGGTCCCTGTCGAGACCCTCCAGCATCTCGGCTCTCGCCGAGTCCTCGACCGCGCGCATTGCCGCCTTGAGGACCGTCTTTGCCTCGACGTAAGAGGCATAGAGGCCCTCCTCGTTGGTGGGGTCTCGGGTCCTGCGCCTCCGACTCCGCGTGTAGGCCCTCCTGGCCGCTACGCAGGCGGATCGGAGCCCCGCCAGTTCCTCCGACCACCAATAGACGGCGCGGCGGGGAGGTGGGCGGCGAGACCGGGGCATGCTGGAGTTGCACACCTCGGTCAGGGACCCCCTCAGCTGGATCGCCGCGGCGTCCACGTCAAGGGCCTCGACAGGAGGCGCGAGCCAGTCTTGGACGAACGCTGCCTCCTCCGCAGCCTCTCGGTCCAGGCGGGTGAGTGCCCACCGTGGGAACCTGGATTGGCCCGAGTGGACCGTCCCCAGGGAGCTCTGGGTGGAGATGTCGAACCGCACATATCGGTGGTCCGACAAGGTCTCCACCATCTCCACCCGCCAGTTCGCGACGTGCGCGGCTAGCACGGGGGTGGCAAACGAGACGTCGACCACCTACCCTCCCCGCTGCCGCACACATGTGTGGACGGTCCCTCTGTTTAAGAGGGACACACCGCACGACGCCGCCCAAAACTCCACGGCGCGACCCCGGACGTTGCAGGAAACGGCCGGGTTGCCCCAGGCCGTCGACTTGGCGTTCAGGTCACCCAATATTGCGACCTGGCGTGGCGCCGCCCTCCCGACCACTGCGGTGAGGATTTCCAGAAAATTCTCGAAATCCGAGAGAGGGCGGTTTGGTGAGAAATATACTCCCACCAGTGCCACATCCGCCCACGCGGCGGCCACGTATCCCGGTCCCCTCTCTAAGAGCGAGAGGGGAGGGGAGTCCGTGGAAGACCGCGAAACCAATGCCACCGAGCCATCCCGGTCACCCAGCCAACGGCCAGGGACCGAGTACGGCTCGGCAACCACCGCCACGTCCACCAACCACTCAGCCATGGTCTGCATCAGCAGATCCTGGGCTGCTCTGCAGTGGTTGGTGTTCACCTGGAGGATGCGATGTCTGACCCTATCCATCAATCAGACATCGCATCACCCTCCACGGCCGCCGAAGTCCCAGCCTCAGGGATGGCGGCGGCAGCGACAGGCCGGATCGACGCCTGCACTTTGCCCTTCTTTGGGGGGGGATTGCACTTCCTCCCCATCGTCACGTGGCCCGCCGGGCAGCCACTGGCGGCACACACCGCGCAGTGCGGCGTGGCGGCCTCGCAGGAGGCGGACTTGTGCCCGTCCTTGCCACATCGGAAACAATTTTCCGCCCTGTCGACCTCGGACGGACAAAGGGCCCGAGTGTGTCCGACTCCTAAGCACTTATAGCAGCGCAGGGGCTTGGCTGCGAGTGCCCGGACTACACCCGAACTGAATCCGACAGCAAGCCGTCCCTTGGCGAGGACGGCTATAGCTGCGGCGACTGGGCACTCAAGGCGAATGGTGCCCATGCCGCCGCGGCCGGGCCTGATGGCCCGACCTTGCACTGCTGTGACGCTACAGCCCCCCATAGCTGCGACCGCCGCCACCACCTCCTCCTTTGTGACCGAGTCGTCGAGGTCGGTCACCTCCAAGGCTACAGACTTCTCGGGCCTGGCGACTTTTGCCACGTCCGCAATGACCTCTTGCAACTTGGTTGCGAAGAGGTCCGCGTTGGCGCTGCCCTGAGCCCCCGGGAACTCGAAAATTCGAGCCCCGGCCTGGGTCCGGCGGCACGACGGTGTACCGATCCCCAGTTGGGTAGGATCGGCGTTGGTACGCGCCCGCATCATTACGGACGCGTACGTCTCCCCCCGTTCCACGGCCTCCGGGGTGATGGTCACCACGACGGCCGCGGTTTTGGGAGGAACCAGTTTTCTCCCGCCGGCTGGAGCCTTTTTGCCTGCTGGAGCAGTCGCAGCGGGCTTGGGCTTTTTCCCCTTTCCCCCCTTGACCACTTTTGTCCAGGGCTGGACCTAACCTAACCTAACCTTTTTTTTTTTTTTTTTTTTTTTTTTTGCGCTGGGAAAAAATGCATTACGCATACCCTCCCACCGGGGGATGGGGGGCTATGTGGGACTCCCCGGTCTGACCCGGTATACCCACTAAAAAGACCCAGCGGCATTCCCGCTTCGTCTGAGTGGCGAGGGACTGGGAAACTGGCACAGCCTCAACTACCAGCCCCCCGCCAACGATTGCCCTTCAGGGCGGACCCCTCGCGCCTTCCCCGTGGGGAGGTGGACGGGCCCGGGAATGAACGACGAAAGTGGTGATGGGTGCAATGCGGGCGCAGGCACCCCCGCGCCTGTCGCCCGCCCATCGCCACCAAGAGGAGGGAGAGGACGGTGCCTTCTCCAACCCCTTCTTCATCTGCGGAGTGACACCAACCAGGGCCATGTCTCCCACGCGGCGGCCACGTATCCCGCGGCGGTCCCCTCTCTAAGAGCGAGAGGAGAGGGGAGTCTGTGGAAGACCGCGTCACCAACGGCACCAAGCCGTTTCGGTCGCCCAGCCAACGGCCTGGGACCGAGTAAGACGATGCGATGTTCGACTCTATCCATCAGTCGGACATCGCATCTCCCTCTGCAGCCGCCGCAGGAACGACGGTGCTAGCTGCTGCTGACCATGTTTGCGCTTTGCCCCGCTTAGGGGGAGGATTGCAGTTCCTCCCCTTCATGACGTGGTTTGCCGGGCAGCCACTCGCGGCACACACCGCGCAGTGTGGCTTGGCGACCTCGCAGGAGGCGGCTTTGTGGCCCTCCTTACCGCAGCGGTAGCATGTGTCCGTCCTGTCTTTTCTCTGGCAAGAGCCGATCCTCGATGCCTGCTAAGCAGGCTCTTGTGAAGGCCCTCTCCTCCATTACAACCTTGCGGATGATGTCCTCAAGGTTGGAGGCGGAGCCCTCTGCCGCAGGGCTTGTGTGGGCCTGTTCTGGCCGGGCCGTTGCTGACCTCCGACTGTAGGCGATCAATTTTCGCCTGCAGTTGCCGCGTCTCGTCGGTGGCCTTCCGCTTGACGAGCTCCGCGACGACACCGCGCAAGCTCGCGGCCCTACTCTTGAGGGCCTTCTGGAAGGTCCCCTTCAGGTTGGAGGACTTAGAGGCGACCTCCACAATCTCCTCCTCGTCCTCCTCCGCCATTCTTTCCAGCTCGGCCAGAGAGTGGTCCGCATAGATAACACGGGACGCACCGTACCCGGACTTTTCCCGGGCGGCGTGCGCCCGTTTCTCCTTGGCGGCAACCCGCTCCTCCAGCTCTTGCTGGAGCTGCGCCCGTCGAGCCAGGTCCAACTGGCGTTGGGCGTCCGCGAGCCCGACGACATGGGTATCCGCGGCCACCGTCGGCTTTTTAGCCTTCGGCAACTTCGTCGACCCTGAGGCTGAGGAGCCCTCGGACCCACCGCTCTTGCGGACTCGCTTCCGTGACCGAGAGTCGTCCGCGTCCGACAAACTAATGAGCGAGTCGTTGTCAGACAACTCGTCCATTCCTTCAAAGAAACTAACCGCAGACGGCGCGCGGCTAGTCTCTGACGCCGAAGCGTCGGAGTGGCCCTGAGAAGGGCCTTTGGGTTGGCCCTGAGAAGGGCCTTTGGGTTGGCCCTGAGAAGGGCCTTTGGGTGGGCCCTGAGAAGGGCCTTTTGGCTGGCCCTGAGAAGGGCCTTTGGGTTGGCCCTGAGAAGGGCCTTTGGGTTGGCCCCGAGAAGGGCCTTTGGGTTGGCCCTGAGAAGGGCCCCTGGGTTGGCCCTGAGAAGGGCCTTTTTGTTTTAAAAAAACCGCCCGCAGGCATCCCGCGAAGAGTTCGACATATTTCGTAGCATAAAAGGCAATAAAATGATCACTACGAAAGCACAGTGCACCCTGGCCAACCCAGTCCGCCACTCCGTTACGGTGGTCAGAACTGGGTCGTTTCCAGGGGACGCGACGTGGACGCAAGCACTGTGGGGGGTCCCCCAACCTAACCTAACCTAACCTTTTTTTTTTTTTTTTTTTGCGCTGGGAAAAAATGCATTACGCATACCCTCCCATCGGGGGATGGGGGGCTATGTGGGACTCCCCGGTCTGACCCGGTATACCCACTAAAAAGACCCAGTGGCATTCCCGCTTCGTCTGAGTGGCGAGGGACTGGGAAACTGGCACAGCCTTAACGACCAGTCCTCCGCCGACGATTGCCCTTTAGGGCGGACCCATCACGCCCTCACCCCACGCCCGTAGGAGGGGGGAGGATGGGCCCGGGAATGACTGACGAAGGTGGTGATGGGTGCAATGCGGGCGCAGGCACCCCCGTGCCTGCCACCTGCCCATCGCCACCATGAGGAGGGAGAGGATGGCGCCTTCTCCGACCCCTTCTTCGTCTGCGGAGTGGCGCAGCGAGAGGGTCGTCCTCCCGCGCGCGCTCCGCCTCCTCCTTTTGCGAGATTACATCCTCGCAAAAGGAGGCAACCGCTGTCCAGGCCTCCTCGCTCCCCAGCATGGCGTTGACTACGCCGGGAAGTGAGAGGTCCTGTCCAACCACCGCGGTCAAACCGCGGCGCAGCTCGGACTAAGCTGGGCACACCTCGAGGGTGTGCTGCGCCGTGTAACCGGTGCAGGTACGATCCGAAACAGCCATGGCCGGATAACACCTGCACCAGACGGAACGAGAGGAAACCGTGGGACCGCTCGAGCCAGCCCTGCAGGACCGGACCGAGCGCGTCTAACGTCCGGCGGCCAAAAGCGGCTGCGGCGAGGTCCTCCGTCCAGTGGAGGACGATGGCGTCCTTCGCCTCCCGCCGCACGGCCTCCCGCTCCTCGGTGACGGGGCGCTCCCCGAGCGCCTTCCGTTGCGCCGTCCACTCGTACACTCTGGCGAGCACCCAGGCCTCCAACTCCCAAGGAGGAGTGCCGGCCAAAGCGCACGCCGCCGAGAAGCCCACCGAGCGGTAGGCCCTTGCCACCCGCTGTGCAATGGCCCTTTGGGGCTTGCGGATCCGCGTAGCAGATGACACTCGTGCCCTGGAGGAGGGCTCCCCGTAGGAGCCAGTCAAACCCGATGTTCCACAGGGGGGGCCCCAGCACTGACCCTTGCGGAACACCGGACTCTGCGCCGTACCGCCTCACTGTGGCCGTTTTGTCCACGAGGAGGACCTCTCGGCCCTCCAAGTAGCTGGCCAGGAGGTTCCGCAGGTATTGGGGCACTCCGTGATACCGGAGCGCCTCCAATATCGTCGAGTGGGGGACGGAGTTGAAGGCATTTGCAATGTCGAATGACACCGCCAGCACTCCGTCCCCCGCCTCCACCGCCTCCTTCACTTGGCCCTTGAGTAGGGCCAGCGCATCGATTGTCGAACGCCCACGACGGAAACCAAATTGGGCATCCGACAAATCCGGCCCTACCCCCCGCAAAAGGCTATCAAGCCGGGAGGCGACAATCCCCTCGAACAATTTACCGACCTCATCGAGCAGGACGATGGGCCGGTATGCCGATGGGGAGTCCACCGGGCGTCCCTCCTTTCGGAGGAGGCATAGCTGCCCCTCCTTCCACAGTTTCGGGAACCTCCCAGCCGTAAAGCACGCGCTGAAGAGGTCCCGAAACCTGTCCTCCATTTGGGAGGCGGCGATCGCCACCACCCGTGCGGGGACGCCGTCTGGAACCTAACCTAACCTAACCTTTTTTTTTTTTTTTTTTTTTTTTTTGCGCTGGGAAAAAATGCATTACGCATACCCTCCCATCGGGGGATGGGGGGCTATGTGGGACTCCCCGGTCTGACCCGGTATACCCACTAAAAAGACCCAGCGGCATTCCCGCTTCGTCTGAGTGGCGAGGGACTGGGAAACTGGCACAGCCTTAACGACCAGTCCTCCGCCGACGATGGCCCCTCAGGGCGGACCCCTCACGCCCTCACCCCACGCCCGTAGGGGGGGGGAGGACGGGTCCGGGAATGACTGACGAAGGTGGTGATGGGTGCAATGCGGGCGTAGGCACCCCCGTGCCTGCCACCCGCCCATCGCCACCATGAGGAGGGAGAGGACGGCGCCTTCTCCGACCCCTTCTTCGTCTGCGGAGTGGCGCAGCGAGAGGGTCGTCCTCCCGCGCGCGCTCCGCCTACTCCTTTTGCGAGATTACATCCTCGCAAAAGGAGGCAACCGCTGTCCAGGCCTCCTCGCTCCCCAGCATGGCGTTGACTACGCCGGGAAGTGAGAGGTCCTGTCCAACCACCGCGGTCAGACCGCGGCGCAGCTCGGACCAAGCTGGGCACACCCTCGAGGGTGTGCTGCGCCGTGTCCTCCGGCGCGCCACAGTCGTGGCACGCCGGGGTCTCCTCCCTCCCTAACCGGTGCAGGTACGATCCGAAACAGCCATGGCCGGATAACACCTGCACCAGACGGAAAGAGAGGAAACCGTGGGACCGCTCAAGCCAATCCTTCAGGACTGGCCCGAGCGCGTAACCTAACCTAACCTAACCAGTACCCCCCCAGCTCCCGTGGCGGTCGGATCGGTTTTAAAGCAGCTCCACGCTTAAAAAATCATTTTTATGGGTTTTTGTTCACTTACGACAGCGAGTGAAGTGTCATCTTAACGACCAGTCCCCCGCCGACGATGGCCCCTCAGGGCGGACCCCTCACGCCCTCACCCCACGCCCGTAGGGGGGGGGAGGACGGGTCCGGGAATGACTGACGAAGGTGGTGATGGGTGCAATGCGGGCGCAGGCACCCCCGTGCCTGCCACCCGCCCATCGCCACCATGAGGAGGGAGAGGACGGCGCCTTCTCCGACCCCTTATTCGTCTGCGGAGTGGCGCAGCGAGAGGGTCGTCCTCCCGCGCGCGCTCCGCCTCCTCCTTTTGCGAGATTACATCCTCGCAAAAGGAGGCAACCGCTGTCCAGGCCTCCTCGCTCCCCAGCATGGCGTTGACTACGCCGGGAAGTGAGAGGTCCTGTCCAACTACCGCGGTCAGACCGCGGCGCAGCTCGGACCAAGCCGGGCACACCTCGAGGGTGTGCTGCGCCGTGTCCTCCGCCGCGCCACAGCACAGTCGTGGCACGCCGGGGTCTCCTCCCTCCCTAACCGGTGCAGGTACGATCCGAAACACCCATGGCCGGACAACACCTGCACCAGACGGAAAGAGAGGAAACCGTGGGACCGCTCGAGCCAGCCCTGCAGGACCGGACCGAGCGCGTCTAACGTCCGGCGGCCAAAAGCGGCTGCGGCGAGGTCCTCCGTCCAATGATGGACGATTGCGTCCTTCGCCTCTTGCCGCACAGCCTCTCGCTCTTCTGCGGCGGGTAGCTCCCCGAGCGCCTTACGCCGCGCCGTCCATTCGTACACTCTGGTCAGCACCCATGCCTCGAGCTCCCAAGGAGGGGTGCCGGCCAGACCGCACGCCGCCGAGAACCCCACCGATCGGTAGGCCCTCGCCACCCGCAGTGCAATGGCCCTTTGGGGCCTGCGGATGGCAGTGGCGTTCTCCCTCCTGTGGAGGGAGTCCGCCCAGATTGGGGCCCCGTGCAGGGCCATGCTCTTAAGGATGCCGGCATACAAGCGCCGGCATCGCGCCTTCGGACCTCCCAGGTTCGGGAGGAGCCAGGACAGGGCGTTCGCAGTCTTCAGCAGGCGCCAAATATTTCATCTGGGCCTTGACCCCGATCCTGACGCCCTCCTCCACCACAATGTGGCCGTCAGGAGGGATGCGCTGCCGAGGCCCGTGGAAGTACACGGCCTCGGTTTTGTGCAGCGCAACCTTCAGCCCAAGGCGGCGGATCCTTCCCGCCACTAAGGATCCGCCAGCAGAGGCCAGACTGGCCGCCTCCCTGAAGTCCCTCCCCCGGGCAATGAGGAGGGTATCATCTGCGTAGCATATGATGCTCGTGCCTTGGAGGAGGTTCCCCCGTAGGAGCCAGTCGAATCCAATGTTCCACAGCGGTGGTCCTAAGACCGACCCCTGTGGAACACCGGACTCTGCGCCATATCGCCTCACTCTGGCCGTCTTGTCCTCAAGGAGGACCACCCGGTCCTCCAAGTAGCTGGCCAAGAGTTGGCGCAAGTACTGAGGCACGCCGTGGTACCGGAGTGCCTCCAAGATTGTCGAGTGGGGGACAGAGTTGAAGGCGTTTGCTATGTCGAATGACACCGCCAACACTCCGTCACCCGCCTCGACTGCCTCCCTCACCTGGCCCTTGAGTAGGGCCAACGCGTCGACCGTCGAACGACCCCGTCGGAACCCGAATTGGGCGTCCGACAGGTCCGGCCCCGCCGTCCCCAGCAGGCTATTCAGCCGGTCGGCGATTATCCCCTCGAATAACTTACCGACCTCGTCGAGCAAAACGATGGGCCGGTAAGCCGAGGGGGAGTCCGCCGGGCGTCCCTCCTTCCGGAGGAGGCATAACCGCCCCTCCTTCCAAGGTTTCGGGAATATTAAATAATAATAAAGATAAAACATCTAAGAGTATTAACAGCAGAATGTTGTCCACGTCAATCGTGTACAATTTAATTTGAATAATTGAGTAAATTTATATTGTTTTATTATTAGTATTATACAGTATTTTTTGTGTTTTATATTATAATACAGTTATTATTATGATAAATAAATTTTTATACTAACATTATTTTGTACAAGAAGTTTAGAGCACACTGTAGACATGCAGGGGCTACAGTGTGTTAGATATGTGGTTATTATGGATATGTAGAGGCCATAATAACTTGTCTAGTCGGTGTGTTGTGGACATGCAGGGGCCACAGCATGCACGAATTGCCGTAGATATGTAGAGGCTACAGTAGTTCCGCCAATGTTATCGTTGTATTCGTCGTTGTGGCATTGTCGCTAGTGTGTTGTGGACATGAAGGGGCCACAGCATGCTTGAGTTGTTGTGGATATGTAGAGGCCACCGCAGCTCCTTCAATGCTGCCACGAATAGAATTATTTTGAGCAATGCTGATATGTCGTGACTACTGTAGTTCCACCAATGTTATGATTGTACTCGTAGTTGTGGTATTGTCGCTAGTGTGTTGTGGACATGAAGGGGCCACAACATGCTTGAGTTGTTGTGGATATGTAGAGGCCACCGCAGCTCCTTCAATGCTGCCACGAATAGAGTTATTTTGGGCAATGCTGATATGTGGTGACTTGGTGACTACTGTAGTTCCACCAATGTTATGATTGTACTCGGTAGTTGTGGTACTGTCGCTAGTGTGTTGTGGACATGAAGGGTGTTCCCGCAAACGCCTGCAGAAACTTGCATAGTCAGTCGAGGCTACGTAGATTATTGCTTATCGTTTTATTTTTTAACTTATGTCAACCGCGGCTACCTACATATGTAATTTTCTTCACTTTTTATTAAAAACTTGCACGTTCACATCAAGCAACGTATTTTTCATTTATTCCCGAAATTATACCTGGACCAATCCCGCACATGGTCCTTCGAGCCTGAATTGTGGAGATTTGAAGAATATTTACTGCAATCAGCGAATTGTTAAAAAGGGATTGAAGAGAATTGGTGGACATCAAAAATCATAGTCGACGCCCGGTGTGACCGGTGAATTCTGCTACGTCATTGAGAAGATTATTGGAATTTATGTGGTCTGGATGCTTAATAGCTGAGAAAAGGCGTATTTATTATTAAATTTGTGTACCCAACACTCTATTTAACAGGTATAATTAGTGTAAGTTAGCCGTTGATAGCCAGGTTAGTACAAAATACTTATTGTCATTTTTCTTTGTTCTGTGAGTGGTTACAAATTGTAATACAATTATCAACTGATCAGTAATTAGTGTTCATTTTAGTTATCTATACATTGATAAAGAGTAGTTCTTTGTAGTAACTGCATTATTTTACTTTACGGTGTAGGTAATCATTTTACAGTTATTGAGACAGTTAGGTAATCACGTTAGTTAGCACAGATAGACAATATAAATGTTAAAAGTACATTATAACTGGTCAATACGTATAGTTTAATATAAATTCTATATTATTTATGTAAATTCACTTTAAACTTAGTGTATTAGGTACTTAAATCGTGTACGTAGGTATTTCAGGCCGCATCATTAATAATTGTAATTGTATTTAAAACGTTGCTATAACTTTATTTATATACATTCCAGGTTGATCACACCAACTTACGCAATGCCAGAGGTTAAGGAATTAAATAAGGACAATAAAGATCTCGTTAGGAAACGAGCGAGTTACAAAGGAAAGGTGACAATGTTTTCAAACTATTTGAATTCTTTGGACCCCTCTTGTTTGAGCCCTACTGAGGTAAGCGAGTTGCAACTACGTTTTACTAGACTCGAGGCATTGTATGTCCAATATGATGAGGTGCAATTATTGCTGGAGTGTACTACGGATGACTTGGATGGTCAGATGTCGGAACGCGCAGAGTTTGAATCCCTGTATTACAAAACCCTATCTAAAGCTCAACAAATGTTGGTTGATCATAGGAAAGGAGATTCTAATGATAGCTGTGACGCAATGTCGCGTTCTAGCAATCATAAGTTTGTTAAGTTACCGACTATTCAGTTGCCGAAATTCAGTGGTTCATATACAAATTGGTTAGAGTTTCACGACACATTTGTTAGTCTCATCCATTCAAACGACGATATGGATGAAATAAATAAATTTCACTATTTGAGGTCATCCCTAGAAGGGTCTGCTGCTGTGGTGATCAACTCAATTCAGTTTTCTTCTGCAAATTATTCGGTAGCGTGGAATCTTTTGTGCGAGCGGTTTGATAACAAACATCTGCTTATCCAACATCATGTTACTGCATTATTTCAAATCGACACCCTTCAAAGGGAGTCATCAGTTAATTTAAAAGGTTTACTTGATATTGTTAACAAAAACATACGTGCCCTAGAATCCTTAGATGAACCTGTTAATCATTGGGATACTTTACTCATTCATATTGTCACACACAAATTAGATAGCAAAACTTATCGTGAATGGGGTGAGTATAAGGGCCGCCTGGACAAGAATTCTAAAGTTACGTTTGAATTATTTATTACTTTTATTAAAAACCGTGCTGAGATATTAGAAACGTTCGAATTGGAGGCTTCCACGAATACTAAACACTCACACACAGGTAAAAATTCAAACAAGGTCAGGTCAATGCTGGCGCAGGATTCTAATAAAAATAAATCAGGAGAAAGTTCAAGCAAACAGGATGATGGTGCAAATAAGCCTAAGAATTGTGTTATGTGTAACGGTGAACATAAGTTAGGTAGTTGTCCTCAGTTTTTATCGTTGAGCAATGAAGCTCGTTTGCAGTTATTACCTAAATACAAAGTTTGTTACAACTGTTTTAATCTGGGACATTATGCAAACAACTGCAAAAAGCCAAGTTGTAAAATATGCCGTCGTAATCACAACACTATTATTCACGTTGATAAATCCTTGAAGTCAGACGCAAGTGGTACTTCTGCTAGCAGTGTTGTTGTTGACACGAATGGCAGTGCGACTGTCTCCACTCAGCCCACGACTATAGGTATAGGTACCGGTGGTGTGTCGCTGTCCGCGAGTGTTGAACACGGTGACGTGTTATTGTCCACTGCCCTCGTCAAGGTCATGAGTATTAATGGTCAGCAATATGTTGCTCGTGCTGTGCTTGACAGTGGCAGCACGTCATGTCTCATGACTGAGAGGTTATACCACCAGCTAGGTTTGACTGCCAAGACTGTTAACAATTCTATTATAGGTATTAACAACTCCTCATCTTTTATTAATAAAATGTGTTCTTTAAAAATACAATCTTTAAATAATAACTTTAGTATGGATATTAATTGTTTTATTCTCCCATCCATCACAGATAGAATTCCAAGTAAACATGTTAACTTGTTAAAAATTAAAATTCCGTCTGATGTTTGTCTCGCAGATCCCAACTTTTACTCACCCGCACCTGTCGACATGTTGCTGGGTGCTGACATCTTTTGGGATTTATTGGAATCTCAGCGAATTAAGCTCGGTGATGGGCAACCAATTCTTTGTGAGACTAAATTGGGTTGGTTGGTCTCCGGCCCAATTAACAGCTGTATTGCTTCTAAAGTTTTAAAATGTAATTTTATAAAGGTGCGTTCAGACTGCGATGATGAATTAAATTGTAATGTTGATCAACAACTCACAAAGTTTTGGCAACTTGAAGAAGTGGGTACTTCGTCTCCGTATTCCTCGGAGGAGAAGCTATGCGAGGAGCATTTTATGAAAAACACTACTCGATTGGAAAATGGTCAATTTTGTGTTAGGATTCCTTTAAAATGTTCCCCGGACAATTTGGGCGGATCTTTGTCACGAGCTAAACATTGTTTTGCTTCTCTGGAACGTAGATTTAAATCTAAAAATAATTTTTGTAATATGTACAAAGAATTCATGATGGAATATGAAACTTTAGGCCATATGTCAAGATGTAAAACGATTGATAATCAAGCGTTTTACGTTCCGCATCACGGAGTTATGCGCGAAAGCAGCACTACCACCAAGTTAAGAGTGGTTTTTAATGCAAGCAGTGTAACCAATACTGGCATTTCTATTAATAATATCCAAATGATTGGACCCGTGGTACAGGACGATCTTCTATCGATCCTGTTGCGTTTTAGACAACATAAGTATATTCTAGCTGCTGATGTCGAAAAAATGTACCGGCAGATAGTTGTTCATCCAAATGATAGGTATCTTCAACAAATTATTTGGCGTGATAATCCGTCAACTCCATTACACGCTTATCAACTTAATACCGTGACCTACGGCACGGCCAGCGCTCCTTACCTAGCAACTCGGTGTCTTCGGCAGTTGGGGCTAGAGTGTGTTGATAAGGAGATTGGTGACGTCATCCTCCACGATTTTTACGTGGATGACTTGCTCACCGGAGGAGATGACATGAACGAGGTCAAAGAGTTGCGTCATAAAGTTACTTCAACTCTCGCTTCAGCACAAATGAATTTAAGAAAGTGGAAGTCAAATGACATACAATTGGTAACTGGTTCTGACTTTCCCCAGTCTTCACTGGATTTGAATGTTGGTGGATTTGAGTCAACCAAAACCTTAGGCCTAGGTTGGCAGCCACTGTCAGATTACCTTTGGTTTCCAATTAGTCAGTCAGTTAATTTTAATAACACAAAACGGGACATGCTTTCGATTGTTTCACAAGTTTTCGATCCGCTTGGATTATTGGCTCCGTGTGTAATTGTTATGAAAATGTTACTTCAGAAGTTATGGCTGAAAAAACTGTCTTGGGATGAACAGCTATCTCCGGACATTAGTAAGCTTTGGAATGACATTATTATTAATTTATCTAAATTAAATGAAATTCATATTCCACGTCGAGTTTTAATTGATTGTTATGAGTTTTTAGAATTTCACATTTTTACTGATGCGTCTGAACGCGCCTACGGCGCTTGTCTGTATGTACGAGGCGTTGATAAGCAGGGACAGGTTTTAGTGCGTTTATTGTTAGCCAAGAGCAGAGTTGCGCCACTCAAGCCGACGACCATACCCCGACTTGAGCTATGCGGTGCTCTTGTAGGTGTTCGCATCTTTGAAAAGGTTGTGGCAGCATTACGAGTCAGCGCGCGGCGCATTTTCTTTTGGACTGACTCCACTATTGTTTTAGGGTGGCTAAAAATGTTACCAAATAAATTACAGCCGTTCGTTCGCAACAGGGTTGCCGAGATTTTAGATAAGACCAGTGGCTGTGAGTGGAGACATGTTCCAACTGACCAAAACCCTGCTGATTACGTGTCTCGTGGATTAGACATAAATTTATTACCTAGTTTAGATGTATGGTGGTCCGGTCCTAGTTTTTTAATGAATGAAATGTCTCATTGGCCTTCTAAATTAATGAACTTTAATAACGAAATTTTGCCTGAAATTAAATTGGATGTCACCTTACATGTTTCATTCAATAGCAATGAAATTGACCAATTGATTGATTTTACACGGTTTTCAAACTTTTTAAGACTTCAGCGAACAGTCGCCTATGTTTTACGTTTTACTAACGCTTGTAAAAAACAATCTATTCGCGGTCCTCTATCTGTGCATGAACTAGAAAGGGCTTTAAACTTGATCATATATTTATCTCAACGACAATCTTTTAGGGACTTTAAATTACTACTTAATAATAAAACGTTACCCAAGAAAAGTGAATTAAATAAGTTTAACGTTTTTCTGGACGAGAATAATATAATGCGGATTCGAGGTAGGTTACAACATTCAGATTTTCCATATAATAAAAAACACCCGATTCTTATTCAATCTAGTCATCATTTTTCTAAGTTACTTTTTAAGTATGAGCATAAAAGATTGTTCCACGCTGGACCCCAGTTGCTGTTGGCGTCTATACGAGATACGTATTGGCCCATTCGAGGTCGCAATTTAGCTAGGATGTGCTGTAAACAATGTGTTCGTTGTTGCCGATTTAGAGGTGCAACTGTAAGTCCTATCATGGGAGATTTACCACAGCAGCGACTTCTAGCAGGTTTTCCTTTTGAAAATATAGGCTTGGACTATGCAGGTCCTATTCAGTCAGCTGTTCGTCAAGGTCGTGGCTGTAAAATAGTGAAAGTTTACATCGCTATTTTCGTTTGTTTTTCTACGAAATCTATTCATCTTGAATTAGTCGGTGATTTAACAAGCAATACTTTCATTATGGCGTTAAAGAGATTCATCTCACGTAGAGGAAAACCGAAAAATATCTATTCGGATAATGGCACCTCATTTGTTGGTGCATCTAATGACCTTTCTAGGTTCCTTAAGGCGAGTTGCGATTCGCTGTCCGAGGAGATGGCTCAGGAAGGAATAACCTTCCACTTTATTCCGGCATATTCTCCTCATTTCGCTGGCCTTGCGGAAGCTGGTGTTAAGTCAACCAAGCATCACTTAGTCAGAGTGCTGGGCCTTTGTAACCTTACCTACGAAGAGCTATACACCATGATGGTTCAGGTTGAAGCAATTTTAAACTCCAGACCACTGACGCCGTTATCATCAAACCCCGAGGATCTGACGCCGCTCACACCAGGACACTTTCTTATTGGACGTCCCATGACGTCACTGCCGTCATCTGATTATCGAGACCAGTCCATCAATTCCCTGACTCGATTTTAGCGGATTGAGCTTCTACGACAGCATTTTTGGAGCAGATGGAGCAAGGAGTACATCTCGGAGCTCCAACTCCGTATGAAATGGCGAGCATGTAAGGGCTCCTTGAAGCTGAATTCTTTGGTCCTGCTAAAGGAAGACAACCTCCCCCCACTCAAGTGGAGAATGGGTCGGATAGTTGCTACGTATCCAGGGGCAGACGGCATAGTCAGAGTTGCTGACGTCAAGACTTCTAATGGTCTGTTACGCAGATCATTTAGCAAGATCTGTCCGTTGCCTAATCCGGAGTCTGAAGATTTTAGTGGTTGAAAGGCATGCTTTCAACGTCTGGGGGTATGTTCCCGCAAACGCCTGCAGAAACTTGCATAGTCAGTCGAGGCTACGTAGATTATTGCTTATCGTTTTATTTTTTAACTTATGTCAACCGCGGCTACCTACATATGTAATTTTCTTCACTTTTTATTAAAAACTTGCACGTTCACATCAAGCAACGTATTTTTCATTTATTCCCGAAATTATACCTGGACCAATCCCGCACAAAGGGGCCACAAAATGCTTGAGTTGTTGTGGATATGTAGAGGCCACCGCAACTCCTTCAATGCTGCTGAGTGTAATTATATCTGAGTTATGCTAACTATTATGATGTAATAGAAAGAGATCAATTTGATATCTATGTACTTAGCTATTTGTGTCATAAGTTGTTGTGTTTTGTTATTTTAATTAATCAGTCTGTTGATTTTGTTTACCTTGTATAATCTTTCCACGGGACGTGTAAACGTCAGGAAAGGCCGACTGTTAGCTTTAATAAAATACTTACTTAAATATTACCTATAAGTACCTAATTATATTATGTTAGCTTTTATTCAAATATTTATCTGAATATTATCTATACCCAACTTTATTGTAATTAAATGTATGTGTTCGCATCATTGAGATAGGATCATTCATTAGTCATTGGTTCGCATGTCATACGGATGGTATATTGACTTGTTTGTCATTCGATCCAACACTTCACTTCGCCGTTCATTCCGGCTGATTCCGGCATTCACCTACAAGCATTGACAGTGCGAACACAGGCATTCAAGTTTGAGGTCTCGTACAGACAAGACGTGCAGTGTAAAAATGTGGTAGAATAAAGTGATTATTTGTAGAAGGACAATATTATTATTTCTGACTAGGTATGAATCCACATTTTTTTAACTCTTGTTGGTATTTCCTTTTCTTCTTCTCCTAATAATAAACAACTGATAACAAATAATTATTCATCAAGAGCCATATTGTAATACACCACCACTTATTTAAGGCGAATGCTCACATCCTGCCCGCGAAATTCAAATTTTCTTACGTTTTTTGCAATTTGCAGGCCAGTGCTTGGTTGTATGTTGATGAACATTTGATTCGCGACTGTAAGACGTACTTAGTTACAGAATTATAATCATCAAAATCATCAATACAACCCTCCAAGTTCATATAGATCGAGGAATAACTTTGACCTTAAAAAAATAGTTTCTCGATCTATATGAACTTGGAGGGTTGTGTTGGTGATTTTGATGATTATAATTCTGTAACTAAATACGTCTTACAGTCGCGAATCAAATGTTCATCAACATGCAACCAAGCACTGGCCTGCAAATTGCAAAAAACGTAAGAAAATTTGAATTTCGCGGGCAGGATGTGAGCTTCCCCCTTAAATAAAGAAAATGCTTAAATTGGAAACTGAATGAAAGAAATTCAGTGCGTTGGGTGCAAATTCCGTCTTAAATAATTTTAATAAATTCCAGTTTCCCTACCTTTTATCCTCAGACAGAATGAGCTTTTATCCTACACTAAAATATATAACTTGAACTTGACAATGGCCAAATGCACAAAACGTGCGAAGCCAGAGAAAAAAAAAAAAAAACTTCAAATCTCATCTGTCATGATCGTTCTGTGGTCTGTCATCCAAGCATTTTTTTTAAATTATACGAATTATTACTACCTATGGGTCTTGCTTGCTTGACTTCAATCTTGGCAATCTTGCCAAAAACCATGCAGCGCTGTGTTTTTACACGACTGCCCAAAAAAAATTAGTATTTTTCGTATTTATTATAATGTACCTTAGTATTCTACTCTACTCTTTGGTTATAAGCAGGCCAGTTTGTGACATTTTTGTTGTGTTTACTTGTGTTACAAATTCAAACATGCCTCGAACTTGTCGGCAGTTCGGCACTCCGCACTTGTCAGTTGTTTGTTGTTCTTGATTGTTGCGTGTGTTGTGGTTGTTTTCAAATCGTCTCCGAATTAGTTGAAAGCTCAGGTTGAAAGGAACTTTGTTCCTTGGGTTTTTTTGTACTTACCTACCTCAGATCTGCAATAAATTATATTGTGCTGATCTCAGATCAAATAACAGGTGTTGATGATAAGGTTCTAATTCTAGAGGTAGGTATTTTACTTGTGTAAGCCAGATTTTTTATAACTTCTAAGAATAACAGACTGACACTGTTGCAGTTGACTTTTACACAACTGTTTGTAACATGTTCCACCATAATTTATCATAATATAAACTACTTTGCCAATTTTGATGAATGAGGATACCTACCTACTATAGATAGGTATATTTAAAGTACAATATTACCTATTAACTGGGTGACTTATGCTTTATGTACTTTAAGAAAACATGTTTTGAGTTAAAAGAGTTGGTAGGTACCCTGGATGGAATTTTCTTACATTAAGTACTCTTACAATATTATGTGGTGTGACTGGGACTGTAGCTTCATCTTTTGTTTTTGACAAAAGTCTGTAATGGATTATGATTTACTTATTATAAAAATGCTTTGTTCTGAATTGGATACATCATCCAGAAATAGTGGGTACACCTGAGAATAAAAAAACTGGCCATCGTAGTAGGGAAGCAAACCCCCTTTTTACCCGACTGCGCAAAGCAAAGAAGGGTTATGTGTTTATCAGTCTATGTATGTATGTATGTATGTTTGTTCCTATGTGGCATTGTAGAGGCCAAACGCCTTGGCCGATTTTGATGATCCGTACGTCAATCGATTCGTCTTGACCTCGCGAGTGTCACTAAAAACATTACAATAAACAATACTCACTATAGTAACAACTAGTCGCCATATTGTCAAAATGAAAAAAAAAAAAATTGACTCACCATGTCAAGTGGGGTATCGTTGAATAGGTATTTGAAAATGAATATTAGGTTTCCTTTATCATTTTTCATTTTATAAAACCGTTTAGGATATATAACGATTTAAAGTTATTAGAACAAACAATATCGCATTTCTTACTTATAACCGGATTGTTTTACGTGTACGGAATGAATATTAAATCGAATCGAAATCTACCGTCTTATAATAGTAATAACGAAGTTAATGAAAACTGACTAAAAAGTGTTAAATAAAAAAATGTAGTTAAAAAACTAAAAAACCCGACTGAAAAAACGGAAAAGCAAAAAACAAGCACATTTTAAATTAAACAAAACTTGGAAGCAGGCGGGGTTCATTTGAATATTAAATTATGAAATGAAAATAGAATGGACCCCGCCTGCTTACAAGTTTTGTTTAATTTAAAATGTGCTTGTTTTTTGCTTTTCCGTTTTTTCAGTCGGGTTTTTTAGTTTTTTAACTACATTTTTATTTGTAAGTATTTCTTGTTATAGCGGCAACAGAAAAACATATTTTGTGATAGGTTTGTTTTGCATAGTGTTTGTATGAATGACAAAGTTAAATGTCCTATGTAATATCTCAAAACTATAGTAAAGTTAAATGTCCTATGTAATATCTCAAAACTATAGTAAAGTTAAATGTCCTATGTAATATCTCAAAACTATAGTAAAGTTAAATGTCCTATGTAATATCTCAAAACTATAGTAAAGTTAAATGTCCTATGTAATATCTCAAAACTTTGACAAGAAATAATACAAGTTATTATAAAGGGGGCTTCCCTACTGCGCTGGTACGGAACCCTTACGGCCTTATTAATAAAAAAAAGTTAAGCCTGCTTAAACTTACGCTTAGTTTATCTCGCATGCCGTCTCACTTCAAAAATATTCAAAAGAAAGGGACGGCATGCGAGATAAACCAAGCGTAAGTTTAAGCAGGCTTAACTTTTTTTTATTAATAAGGGGGCTAATGTGCAAGTCCGACTTGCACTTGGCTAGTTTTTAGGCCTTAGTAATACACAAAGTTTTTATGTTCATTAAGGATAAAGATGACAAAGGCATCCATCGAAATAAATGCCGAGCTCCGCCTAGAGCCCGAGTCGGCAGAAGACATGGCGGCGCCGCAGCAGCTGTCGGCCGCGCAGCGCGCGCGCATCGAGAGGAACCGACTGCACGCGCGCCAGCGACGGGACGCGCGCCTCGTGCAGCGCCACACGTGAGCATCGCCCGCACCCACGCGTGCCCGCCACGCACACGTGCCCGACTGCCCGCGCTCAGCTAACTGTGTGGCCGCAGGGAAGGCGCCAGCGCGCGCGCCGCGCCGGCCGACAGCGGGGGCGGCTTCCTGCTGGACGACGACGAGCCTGCGCCGCCGCCGCGCGCGCGCCCGCCGCCCGCGCCCATACAGGACCCGGCCGAGCGACCGAGCTGCCTCGAGTGCGACCGACGCTTCCCGCAGTCCTACCTTTTCGACACGTTCGGACACAACGTGTGCGACGACTGCAGGTCGGTAAAGAACGCGGCGGGAACGGCCCGCGCCGCTTCGCTCGCCGCCCGCTAACGATGCGTTCACCGTTCACCACAGGGACGACGACGGCGCGCACGATCTCGTCACGCGTACGGAGGCGAAGAACGTGTACCTGCTGAAGGACTGCGACCTGGACCTGCGGCCGCCGCCGCTGCGCTTCGTGCGGCGCCGCAACCCGCACGGCTCGCGGCTGGGCGACATGCGCCTGTACCTGCGCGCGCAGGTGCTGGCGCGCGCGGAGCTGGCGTGGGGCTCGGCCGAGGCGCTGCAGGCGGAGCGCGAGCGGCGCCAGGAGGCGCGCGCTAGAGGCAAGCAGACGGCGACGGCGCGGCGCCTGCGCGCGCTGCGCATGGACGTGCGCTCCAGTTTGTTCGACCGCACTCGCGCGACGCACGAGCACGAGTTCGGGCCGGAGAAGTACGACGCCGACACCGACCAGTACTCGCGCGAGTGCGCCTGCGGACACGTCGAGAGCTACGAGAAGATGTAACAGCCCGCACCAGCACACCACTACCTGCCGTTGTCAACTGTAAAAGCTAAATGAGTACCTACACTACAGGTCAATTTCTAAGTTGAGTTGCTTCTGCAGTTCTGCAACTATCTTAGAATCTTATTATCAGTGATCCATTAAAAAAATATAATATCTACAAATTGTTAACTACTATTATTTATTTAATCATCTTCAAAGTTCTCGCCACTTGTAACATAATGTACTAATATATACTCTTATATGAGTAAAAAAACAACAGACTTAAAAAAAAAAACACGAAAAAGGGAAAAATAAACTTTAGAAGAAAAAACTTTTTAACAAAAAATAAAACCGACTTCAAAAAAAAGTCAAAAATAAATCAGTTTCTGAAGTCGGTGACAAAAAAATGAAATCAAACAAACAAAAATCACCGACTTCAGAAACTGATTTATTTTTGACTTTTTTTTGAAGTCGGTTTTATTTTTTGTTAAAAAGTTTTTTTTCTTTTTGATTTGTTTTAGTCTTGAAATATTCGTGGAAGTCCAGGGAAGGTTTAAACGGTGAGAAAGTGGTAGGTAGGTAGGCAGGGTAGTAGGTAGAGAGTAGTAGGTAGGTAGGGTAGTAGTAGATAGGTAGAGTAAGAAAATTGCAACGCATTAGGGTAGTACGTCGGGTAGTAGGTAGGGTAGTAGGTTAGGTAGTATTTAGGAAAAACCGACTTCGACAAAAATAAAACAAAAAAGTGAAAAATAAAATTTGATTTGATTTTTCATTTTACACTTTTTTGTGTTTTATTTTTGTCGAAGTCGGTTTTATTTTTTGTAAAAAAGTTTTTATTTTTCACTTTTTAGTGGTTCACATGTGCGTACCCCTTCACAACGTACCGGCGTGATGTTATGTTATGAACTGGTGTAAACAATAGACAGTCATGAGATTTCAGCAATCCCAGTCCATTTGCTATCATTAATTGAGGAGTTCCGTTGCCTATCTCCGAAGTTCTTCATCACCTTTGTAGTGAGTACAGGCGTGATATTATGTTGTGTGATGGCGTAAACAATGCTTAGATATTCTATAGCAACAATCGCGGTTAATCTGCTGTTATTTATTGAAGAGTTCCCCCGATTTCTACAAGATCCCATCATCAGATATTGAAATGGTGACAATAGGCCACACGGGAAGCACCAGCTTTCAAATGAAAAAAGAATCATGAAAATCAGTTCACCCAGTCGCAAGTTATGAGCTAACAAACATATTAAAAAAATACAGTCGCCTTTTGAAGTCTGTTAAAAAAAGGCATTGCAACTTTGCAACGCATGCCGGGGACAGCTAGTTATAATATAAATTGTGTGATATTTTTTTACTCATATCTTTATATACTCTTATATTTTGAATGGTTATAGGCTGAGGTTATAGGTATTAGCTCGGTATTAGACGCTAAACTCTTTGTCCGCTTTGACGGTTTGCGTCAATGAGCTGTTTCTTACTTTTGTTAATATTTTGCTTCAATAACATAATAGTACCATCGGTACAAGTGTGTAACGTTGGTGTATCAAATTCAAATGTTGCCGGTGCCAGAAAAATACTTTTTTAAACAAAAAAACTTAAGTGGTACGCATTATACCTTTATTCTAATAAGGGTTAAATATCAAATGACTCCTCCCACCCTGGGCGGGGCGGAAGGGAGTGTCAAACTTCTACTGACTAAAGACCGCCCATGTTCCTTCCTTCACACATAAAGGGGACAAAGCCCTTTCTGTCCGGGGCCACGGTATCTCTTTGTAACAACCCGCAGCCCCGACAGGCGTCGGCTCTGCAATGTTGCTGACATCTCTTTGAGGCACGCGTGGAACACAAACGCGCCGTCGACATGGCCTATCATCGTCATAGGATGGACGGACGCTGAGCAAGCCCATTAGGCCTCTGCCTCGAATATTGCGGGCAGCGGGGCGGCGGCGCGGCTTGACTGGAGTGCACCACTCGTTGCCCGCCCCCGCGCCGCTGTTTTCGAGAACCGGTCCATTTGATTTTACGCATAAGATCCTGCCGCTCCCGCGCCGTCGCCGCCCCGCTGCCCGTAAAATTCGAGGCAGAGGCCTTACTCACTCTTCCACAGGCCCGCGCCTAGGTGGCCGGAAGCTTCTCTCACGTTCCGCCACGTCCCATTGCTAGCACCACTGCTTCGCAGGAGGCGACGGCGTCCCATTCCCTCTCGCCCCGGACCATGGCTTGAAACAAGGCCGGACGCGAGAGGTCGCCGCCACCAAACGCCACTACACAAAAACACAGCGGGGCTTCGCCCCAGAGCAGACCTCAACGGTGTGCTCCACCATGTCCTCCGGCTGTTCCTCGCAGTGGAAGCATCTCGGCGTTTCCTCCCGCCTGGTTCGGTTAAGGTACTTCCCGAATCAACAGTGTCCGCCTGTCCGGTGAGGACCTGCGTCAGACGGTACTTGAGGGGCGCCTCTCCAGCCACTCCTCAAAGAGGAGACTTATCGTGGCGCGCTGGAGCTACTCCAAAAAACAAAAAAGTAGAGATTTATTTACCACTTTGTCGGCGTAACTCATCGTATATTCATACCAAATTACAGCTTTAATTCTTTTTCTTTGAGAAATAGTGCGGACAGACAGACGGACATGGCGAAACTATGACGGTTCCTTGGTGACTACAGAACCCTAAAAACGATTCCTGCTAGAGTAAACGTTGTTCTAGCCGGACCTCTTGGCCAGTGGCCTGGCGGGATTGCCCTGTGGAGGTTCGAACAACGTCCCGAGCATAGGTTCAGGTGCATGGCATGCTATTAATTTTATTGCTGGCAGGAGGGCGTTGCGACATCCTGCAGCCAGGCCTGGATTCTTTTTCGCGTTATTAAAACTAAATATTTTGCATAACATTTAATGTCATGAATTTCCGCAAAGTAACGCCTGATTGATAAGGTACTTGAAAAATATTTATATATATAAATATGTAATTTGTTATGTTACATATTTTTCTAAAAGCATAATTATTTCACAAAAAAGGCTTGTAAGG
The DNA here is from genome assembly GCA_949316265.1 of Diarsia mendica. Taxonomy (NCBI): domain Eukaryota; kingdom Metazoa; phylum Arthropoda; class Insecta; order Lepidoptera; family Noctuidae; genus Diarsia; species Diarsia mendica. The sequence goes on from OX438887.1 coordinate 85,213, forward strand.
TTCACTTTTTTAATAGTGTAATCATTTTATTAAGGAAAGTATAAATTATTTTTATCTTCAGCTAAACCTTTCAGGTTTAATATTACTATCGTTACTAAAACTTACTAATACAATTTATGCTGTATATTTTCACCAAAAACACCCAACATTTAGGTAAATTAGTACTTACAAACAATACATTATAAATCTATTTGTTTAAAACAACCTTAAGTACCAAGATAGAGAAGTGAAATAGAAACAACACTAGCGGCGCAGCGTGTGGCGCGCTTCTCGAAATCTCGACTATGTCAATACTCCCAACAAACGGACTATGACATGATATCAGTAAAAACATGGCTAGTTCAAGTGCTCATTCCATTTAGTTCATAAAAAACATAGCAACAAACAATGAAATGAAATAAACAAAAATGCAGTTTCATTATGAAGATATTTTACAATTCTTAAAAAGTTAAATAAAGGTTAAGTCTACAGAGTCAGTGTTAGATAGCTTTCAAATCTTCTGGTAGGTCATTCTTGGGATGCTTGTTTTCGAAATGTTGTTTGTACGTCTTGGGGTCAGGCATCTGCGCCTGAAACCAAATTCTGTTTGAGTGATAACACATAAAACTATTTCAGCATAATATTCAGTATTTCTGGTTTTTAGCTTCCAGCATTTAGATAATCCTAATGAATTGTACTTTTGGTACCTCATGACAGATTTCCCAACATTCTCAAGTTATAGTGAATGGAACATTTTTTTTTCGAATAAAAAACAGTTCCTTGGTATGAAAAGTGAGTGCAGAATCATTTATCATAATTTGCCTTGATTAAGTACATTCTAGCCTTCTCAATTGCGGACTAAGCACGTAAAAAGTCCGGGGAGGCTGAAAGATGCGGGCCTCTTTCAGCGTTGCCTCTGAATAAAAGTTGGGGGCCTCTTTCAGTGTTGCCTCTGAATAAAAGGACAACTTTTTGAACTAGGGACAGTTCAAGAAGTTGAAGTATTTTGATTCAGTTCTCAACTTCTCATAATTATGTACACAAACATATTCATTTATTTTGCATACCATATTGTAAAAAAGATGCTCAAAGGACTTAAAGCTTGTAAGTGAAATATATTAATTTGCCTTAAATAAAATGTTATGTTGTTGATAAGTTATGTTTAAATAAACATAGTTACATAAGATATAATATGGATGAGGTTAATAAAATAGGAATCAATCAACAAAACCAACTAGTAAAAATAAAGTAATAAATAGGTAATTTCTATTTTCAGTAAGTATTTATATAGCTACCTATTATTGCAACAAAATCAGGTTTTTATTTTTTTATCAAATCATTTTCCTTACATAGTATAAAACAAAGTCGCGTCTGTTTGTTTGTCTGTATGCTTAAATCTTTAAAACTACGCAACGGATTTTGATGCGGTTTTTTTTAATAGATAGAGTGATTCAAGAGGAAGGTTTTAGTATATAATTTGAACGACATCCACGCGGGTGAAGCCGCGGGCATCAGCTAGTCTAAAATAAAATTCGACCTCCCAACTCCAAACCACCTCTTAGAAAGACTAGGACTAGCCCCTTTAGTCACAATAAAAATACCTGCTACACGGTCAATAATATGTATGCATACGTCATGTTGACCATGCGTGTTATTTTCATTCAAAAAAAGGAGCACAGATGGACAAAGGTCTTCACCAAGCATGACCACTTTAGTCAAGTGAATAGTAATAAGTTAAGGAAATAATTTAGAATGGTTAGTGTGCAGAAGACGTATCATTTAAGTAATAACCTATTTACCTGACATTTTACATAAGGTCCTACTATTTCTTAAACAAAGCCATAACATTGACCATAACAATAGGATACTTTCCAATTTTTGTCCAATTTTTAACCGACTTCATCATACACCAGGAGCACCATTCTTGTAAATAAAATTGGTGGTCAGTGGGTTGTCTTCGGGGAAATCGGTTTGTATTTAATTGACTTATATCATGATGTTATTTGATAAAAATCCAAGTGTTTACCTTGCAAACAACGCACACATGGACAAGGGCTTTCTGTGCAGCTTTCTTCTGGTCGTTAGCACTATGGCCTTGCTGTTTCTTCATTTTGGACTGTTTCTCTGCTGCTTTTGCTTGTGATTGAAGTTTCTGTTGTCCACGTGCCATCCTCAATCCTGAAATAAACCAAATTGACATCAAGAACATAATTACGATAATGTACAAGTAACCATTCCTTACGATACCAGGTAATACTTTATACTGAGTAAACAGGGACATGTATGAGAATTAAGAAACTGTAATATATTCTACAAGTAATTATTTGTTATCTTCAGCTTCGAGAATAATCTTAATCATCAACATTGTGTAAGTAGCCATGATAAATAGCAAAATTCTATTGATCATTAGGTTACATTAGCAACGTCCACGTAAAACGAAAGGGAATTGAGCAAGCTGTTTTAGAGCAACTAAAATAAATTTGGTCATCGAGATCAATCGCGATTTTAGTACTTACAGAAATCAAATTAATTTAGTAATGTTTACAATATTGTATAAATCAATAATACTAGTAATAATATAAAAGAACTAACTTACTTCAAACTTTCTAACTATTCCGATAAATAACCGTAACCCTAAGCCTTCACCAACACAGTTGACACAGTATTGTAATATTGTTCGGAATTGAGCACGTAAGTCAACAAATACCACAAACTATTAACTAACCCAAAAAAAGATTAAATGCCGACAGATAAACTGGATGGATGGATGAAAAATATGGATTGGCTGGAAATTTTAGTGGTTGATGAAAGTGTGAGATACACATAAAAAATGAATCAAATGAAGCAACCAGTGTTGCAAAAGTGAAAATTTAAAAATCGGGTAATATTCCAGGTAATAATCGGGAGAAATCGGGAGATTTTTTTGGCAAAATAAAACAACAGCATTTTATGCTATTAATTAAAATGATTTATTAAAAATATGAAAGGTACAGTGATTACTGATTATTCATTTTCATACCACTTCTTGCTTGCTATTTTATTAAACATTTTTTGGTCAATATTAAAATTATAACAAGTTTGATTATTTTCTCCTATACATCTTTTTGTGTGCAGAAGACCAATAATTGATTCAGTGGATAGTTTGTTGCGCTGTTTAGTTTTCATTAGATTGATTGACGAAAATATTCGTTCGACGTTTGCAGATGAGTGTGGTAAACTCAGAATATTAAAAACAAACGAACAAATATTTTGCGAGTATTTTTTTCGCTTAACTCCGGTACTAGTACTTGGGCTATTATTAGAATCATCTGAGTCGGACATCGTAACTTATAGCACATACAATTCATACAAATAATACTTTAAAATTACTTTTTCACACCAACAGTGCGGACGAACGAAACCATAAATAATAAACTAAACATCCCAGTAGATTCGCTAAACAACCCGAACCGAAATAATTCCACACCAAACAATAATAAACTCTATTGTAAGACATTTCGGTCTAATACGTGTTGTGTGTATAAGTTTTTTTGGGGAATCCCCGTGCCAAAGAAAATATAATTTTTACCTACCCGTGCATTGGTTTAGTGTTACCAGGTCACCTTCGGTGTTGTCGTCTTTAGAATGCTAAATAATAATATATTTTAATCCTTACTTTAGTTTACACTGTAAAAATTCGGGAGACAGGGTCGCTAAATCGGGATATCGGGAGGGAAAAGTCAAAATCAGTAGATCTCCCGATTAATCGGGAACTTTTGCACCACTGGAAGCAACAGCAAGTTATCTAGCAGGCAGCAGTAGCACAGATAAAACTTTCATTCAACACAGTAACACAGGTCACAAGAAAGTACTTACTTATTCCATAGTCACATAGGCTGCGGTTTAAATTGTACGATGTGCGCTTATTTTGTACAAACGTGAGCTCTTCTTAGCAGTGTGACGTCATTATTGACGTCATCGATCGCTACCAACGGCGCACACAAAAATTTGGTAGTACAGTGGCTGCGGTTTAAATTGTACGATCCTTTACAAACGTGCCAACGCTACAAACTAGCTGTTCAAATTGAATGTTTACCATCGGTACACTTTCAATTTAAACCAGTCAATAGCCCTGTAATGTCACTTCTGTCAAAAATTATAACCTCGGAACTAAGCCGAAAGCACAGAACATAATATTATACCCCTCTCGGAATTATTTATTTACGTACTGCGACATTTTTCATTGAATAATATCTAAGTAATGGTGCAACAACAAACAACATCTAAAAGCAAAATAAAAACAAGTCAATTGCTTTCCTTGACACTTGTCAAATTCGAATTTGACGTCTCCGCACACACTGTACTACCAAATTTTTGTGTGCGCCGTTGGTAGCGATCGATGACGTCAATCATGACGTCACACTGCTAAGAAGAGCTCACGTTTGTACAAAATAAACCGATTTTATGCACGAACACAGTACCAATAGCGCACATCGTACAATTTAAACCGCAGCCAGTGTGTGCGGAGACGTCAAATTCGGTCAAATTCGAATTTGACAAGTGTCAAGGAAAGCAATGGGGAAGAAAACTGTCAAATAGTTCCACGTAGAGGGCGCTGTACGTTGGCTACAAACAAACTGTCTAACTCCATAGAAATTGAACAATATCTTAATATTTTGTGACTTTTTTCAATATTTTGGGTCGTTGTGTAGCCTTTGGATGCAAAGAAATAGGCGTTGTCAGATTTCCAAGAAATTTGCGCATGAAGAGAAAGTAGGAAAAGGCACTGAAACTAAAAAAAAACAAAACAAGTAATTTTTCGAGGTTATGTGGGAAACATTTCAACGAAACAGACTACGAGACCACTTCTAAGGCGACAGGTTAGTACAATACCTATTATTAATTCTGACTTTTATTAATAATTTGAATGTGTGGGAGAAACAAGGGTCGAACGTCGACTCGGTTTCTCCCACTTCAAGTCAACGTTCGCTCATGGGGGATTTATGCCGCACTGATATTTGCCAAGTATTAACATTACCCAATATTGTTTCAGGCTTTCCACTCCAACGCAAAATTTTGAAGAAATCTGCTGTGCCCTCTATATTTTGTTGGAATGAATCACAGAGTGTCACCTCAGCTCGAACTGAGCGATTGCAACAGAGAAATGCAAGGCGTTGCTTATTATCAAGCCCTTTATTATCAAACGAACCACTGCCATCTACCAGCTTTGATCTTATTCCAGACATGAACATAGAAGAATTGGTACTTTTCAAATAACTATACATTTTGTAACATTTTAACAAATCGAGCCATTACCGCCGACTTAGTGTAACCGACAAAAACCAAATTTTACAGGAGAAGGTTTTTTTTTAATAACTTTATAAATAATTGCGCTATTAAGTTGAAATTTTGACGTATAATAATGATTTTTGAAACCTTAGGTGTAACGGTTAAAATTTTCAAAAAAAACGTCACTACGTTTTTTGCCACTTTTTTTATAGTAAACGACAAAATTTGGATGTACTGTGTCGGTTGCGATAACAAGTAGGGTCGCTTACGCTGCAAAATTTGGATGTACTGTGTCGGTTGCGATAACAAGTAGGGTCGCTTACGCTGCAATTCTTAGATAATTACGCAACTTACGATAATTTTGATTATGTCGGTTACTGTAAAATATAGAAAAATGTTGTGCTAACGATAAACTTAGCATTTGCTATAACTTTGTTCTTTTGGCGGGAAAAGTCGAAGAACAAGTCCGTTATAGTTTAAAAAGTCGTCTGCGATAAAAAACGCTGTTTAGGTAAAAATGTCGCTTACGATAAGACGGCGGTAATGGCTCGAAATGATGTATTCCCTTAGTTTGTTTAGTATTAGATCATTAAAAAGCAAAAAGTTAGTGAGTGAAGTTTATTTTACAACTTGTAGAACCATATTAGTGCCCAGAAAACAGCTAAAAGTCAATCAAATGTTAAATCTATTGTAGTTTTCGACAAGCTCCGCTTTCTTTACTTGTTGCGTTGCTCCTCGTTTTTTCAATTCCTCCTTCAACTGGGTGATACGCCAGGTAGCATACATTGTGCAGCGACAAATTGAGTTAAAAAACCCGCGCAAATACTTACAAAATCGTCCACACAATGCAAACGTTTATTTAAAAAAAATTGACACGTGTAGCCAAACACCAGCGCCATCTCGCGGCGAAGTTTCCAGGAAACAACCCCATTGACTTGTTTTTATTTTGCTTTTAGATGTTGTTTGTTGTTGCACCATTATTTAGATATGTCGGCGCACATTAAGATGCCAATGTCAAGAGTGACAGCTTGTCACTGTCACTCTAGCGGAGCGTCGAGTCGATGGTAGCGGGGCGGCCATCTTGGTACGGCAGATCGTACAGAGCAGTCGCAAGCGCACCACGTTTTCGACGAATCGCTATCCATCCTCTTATTCAAAGTTCTTTTTTTGAAGTGATTGAGTGTTAATTATAGCCTAAGTGATTATTGTTACGTAATTTAATTATTATTTCAAGTAAAATCGTTTAAGTTATCAAGAGAACGGTTTTAATTCAAATGACCCTACTTGGACTACCCACATACCCACGCTGCAAGTTGAATAATTCTGATGAAGGCCGTCCTGAGCTTACATCAGAAGTGGGCTCTGAATCTCACTGCGCACAATGTTCGAGATCCAGCAGCGGAATATAATGCAGTTGATCGAGGCTATCAGAACACCAGACTCATCATCTAAGATCGCTTTGCCAGAAGTCAACCCAGAGCAGTCAGATTCTGATCCACGTGCAAGTGCAAGTGCAGGTGCAGGTGCACAAGTGCAAGTACAAGTGATAGTGCAAGTTTGAAGTGAAAGTTGATTGAAACAACAAATCTACCAAACTTTGACTTGATTTGAATCGTTTCAAACCACGGAATGTGTGGCTGTGTGTGTGTGCGTGTGTGGTGGCTGCAGCAGGTCGGCTGCGACGCGGTATGGCGTTACCGTACAGGGGTAAGTTGTTGCAGGACAGAGGTGAGTTTTTAAACTTTATTTGCGATTCTGGTGCTGAATACTCGTTGGTGAGGGAAGGTTCTGCATTGGAGTTTAATAGTGTACATGTAAGTGATGTTCTTGCCATGACTGGTATGGATCAAATCCACCCCTGGAACGACTCACTGACCAACGCGAGTATTAGTACCGAACAGATTTTATGTTGTCTCGAAATGTTGCGTGTTTTGCTTGATAAATGATAATTACTTGCAAAGTGACGTCAATATATTGTTACGGCGCGAGATTTTAAATCGGGATTTTGCTATAAAAATGACAGCTGACTGTCGTTAACAAAAGTCCTTTGTGTAAAATCAGTGAGGCATAATAGTGATTTTAATTGGATTTTATTGTTATCGCGACGGATGTATTTACGAAGACGACGCATAATAATTAGTTTTCTAATTTTATTATTACCGGTTTGCCAACGCGGTGTAATAGCAAGCTACCTACATAGTGTTACGATAATTCGATTACAACAAAACCGAGTCCATTGCGTAATTACGGTTTTCTGTTACGTGTTGAGAGTGCAGTAAAAGGAATCAATTTTATTTAACTAGGGTGTGTGGGGTCGTCGGACCTTGCTGCCCGCACGATAAGAGGAAAAGTTTATTTTAACATTAAACAAGGCGTCGAAGGGCCATACCCAGTGGGGTTGGTTGACGGGATGCATTCGTCCGATCTAGAAGTGTTGTCCTTAGTCTATCCTGGTCGGAGAGTGTCGTCCGGGCCATACCCAGTGGGGTTGGTTGAAGGGATGCACTCGTCCGATCCAGAAGTGTTGTCCTTAGTCTATCCTGGTCGGAGAGTGTCGTCCGGGCCATACCCAGTGGGGTTGGTTGAAGGGATGCACTCGTCCGATCCAGAAGTGTTGTCCTTAGTCTATCCTGGTCGGAGAGTGTCGTCCGGGCCATACCCAGTGGGGTTGGTTGAAGGGATGCACTCGTCCGATCCAGAAGTGAGTCTATCCTGGTCGGAGAGTGTCGTCCGGGCCATACCCAGTAGGGTTGGTTGAAGGGATGCACTCGTTCGATCCAGAAGTGATGTCCTTAGTCTATCCTGGTTGAAGGGACAGTGTCGTCCGGGCCACACCCAATAGAGGGTTGGTTGAAGGGATGCGCTCGTCCGGTCCAGATGTGTTGTTGTTGGTTGGCAAGTCGATGGGGACAGTGTCGTCCGGGCCAGATCCATTACGGGCTGGTTGAAGGGATGCACTTGTTCATTTCAATGTCTATAGTTGTGATTGACTCTGTGTTTGATGGTACAATCGAAAACCCATGTGAAGTCCTGCAGCAGGATGGACGAGCGGACGTTTTGGTGATTAAGCAAGGAATACTATAACGCCCGAGGACGGTCGTATGTCAGTCTGGCCGTGTCGGCGCACATTAAGATGCCAATGTCAAGAGTGACAGCTTGTCACTGTCACTCTAGCGGAGCGTCGAGTCGATGGTAGCGGGGCGGCCATCTTGGTACGGCAGATCGTACAGAGCAGTCGCAAGCGCACCACGTTTTCGACGAATCGCTATCCATCCTCTTATTCAAAGTTCTTTTTTTTGAAGTGATTGAGTGTTAATTATAGCCTAAGTGATTATTGTTACGTAATTTAATTATTATTTCAAGTAAAATCGTTTAAGTTATCAAGAGAACGGTTTTAATTCAAATGACCCTACTTGGACTACCCACATACCCACGCTGCAAGTTGAATAATTCTGATGAAGGCCGTCCTGAGCTTACAGATATTATTCAATGAAAAATGTCGCAGTACGTAAATAAATAATTCCGAGAGGGGTATAATATTATGTTCTGTGCTTTCGGCTTAGTTCCGAGGCAATTCCGAGGTTATAATTTTTGACAGAAGTGACATTACAGGGCTATTGACTGGTTTAAATTGAAAGTGTACCGATGGTAAACATTCAATTTAAACAGCTAGTTTGTGGCGTTGGCACGTTTGTAAAGGATCGTACAATTTAAACCACAGCCTAAGTACTGTTCATGTTGGCTCAAAGTCACGCCATCAGCCAGTAGCCGTGCGGTTAGCGTCCGGTCGACGTGCGGCAACCGACAGAAGTTCATAAAACGAGGCGAGCGGCGTTGCAACGGTCACTTTTTGCTTGAACGGCGCTCGGAAAGGACTTGCTACCCGACCATTATCGTGTGCTTCGCTATTTTTACCCACGACGGAACGGAGACGGTATATGCGTTTGGGGTGAGAGGTTGTTTGTGTGTTTGTTTGTTTGTGTGTTTGTTTGTTTGTTTTTTTTTTTTTTTTTTTTTAGGGTTTGATTGGTGCATGTTCTTAGATAGGTGTTACAGTGACAACCGACCAGGGGGCGCTGCAGCAAACATTTTTTGTGTTTTTTTGTGTTTTTTGTTTGTTTGTGTGTTTTTTGTTTGTTTTTTTTTTTTTTTTTTTTTAAATCAAAGTTGCCATTTTTCTCCAAAACTACAAGTCCGATTTTGATTCAGTTTTCAGTTATGGGTTTAGGTTTGATTGGTGCAAGTTCTTAGATAAAAAAAAAAAAATAAAAGTAAAAAGTTTAAAATAAAAAGCAAAATTAAAAATTTTGAAAAAACCCACGACTGTTAAAAATTAATTAAAAAAAAAGATAAAATAATATAAAACGGGCTTAAAAAAGCCAAAGAATGTCCGTCGGGAGCTGAACATTGCAAAACTAGTTCATTTAATGGCAGCCCCCGACGGACATTCTTGGGCTTTTTTAAGCCCGTTTTATATTATTTTATCTTTTTTTTAAATTAATTTTTAACAGTCGTGGGTTTTTTCAAAATTTTTAATTTTGCTTTTTATGGTTTAATGTTTTTGCTCGTGTACCTACTGATTATTGCATTTTGTTAGTGCTATTTCTATTTGATTAATGTTTAAAATGTATGTCGTGATATTTTTGTAAAAGTGTAATCTAAACGAAATTAAACATTTGTTTATTTTGTTCACGTATTTCACTTCTGATTCCTAACAGTACTATACTTTGTGGTTGGGATGGATTTTTGCAGTGCTCGTAGGCATCCATATCCATACTATATATCCATACTAATATTATAAATGCGAAAGTAACTCTGTCTGTCTGTCTGTCTGTTACCTACTCAGGGGTAGGACTAGGACAATTCCATACATTGACAGATTTGAGGTATTTTTTTTCACAAAGCGACACCTTGTATCACCATCCAAAACATTTAGTTACTTTATCTCACCACAGATGGCGACACCATCGACACAATTTAATTTGTGATTAAAAATATTATTTATTAAATATAATTTCGTAACCTTATAATTTTATTTAACATGTTTTATTGTTATTTAACATGTTTTATTGTTATTTGCAAATATATGTGTAGATTGCAAGCAGTGTAATAATTACAATAGCAACACAGTGAATTATTAATTTGGTAATGGATTACCAAATTGTCAGATAACAAATATGGCGACTGCTTCCTACCTGCGTTAAAGCTTGTTTGTAGTTTTCGTCCATATTGGTGCCTTTCTTCTAAAGTTACATACTCTTTGAAATTAATCTGCCGAGCCGCGTTGAGTCGAGTCCTTAGTGAAGTGTGAGAATTTTACGAAGTTATTCTGTGATTTGAGCTACGAACAAAATGACACCAGCAGCAAACATTTTCAATCACGAAAATGCAGTACACCCAGACAAGCAAGAAGCCTTCTGGTCGCAGATTTAGTTTAGAGGAAAAAGTGCTCTCGCTTTCTGTAGATAAATCACTTATCATGGTGAGGATGAGACTAAAGCAGCAGCGAAAACTTATAAAAATAAACATAAATAAATGAGTCATATAGAAGCAAAAGCAGCAACATCCACTTTTACTGAAAAGGTAGTAGACGTTTTTTTTTGTTTACGTTGCATGTACCAATTTTTAGTTACACTATGTTACAAGAAGAGATAACTAATGATGATAGAATCAGATATTGTAAAACAGAATTCCCTATGACACACTACATTTACCAAAATAAAGTAATACATTTAGGATGTTGCTGTTTTTGCATCCAATGTGTGGATAATGCTGCTTTTGCGCCATTCTTAATTGGATGTTGCTGGTTTTGCACCAGTCAATCATGGATATTGCTGCATTTGTAATGACTGTTTTTGTTGATGTTTTACTGTAATAATACACAAACCATCGGTTTAGTAAATTAATAGTATTATTTAGATAAAATTAATGAAACTAGATTATTTAGCTAGAAAAAATAATTGAAATGATCAAGATTATCTAACTGTACTACAATTTACCGCTTTACCTTCGCCTGGTACCTCTTCCATTTTTCGGGTTCTGCCTTTCTCTTTCGACTGTTTTTATTATCACAGGGTCTAGGAAAACATTCCATTTTCAAGTTTTATAACGTTTTTGTCAATATTAACACTATTTACGCTTTAATTTCACTGATTTACGAGAGCAAAATACACACAATCACCGTTGCACCGTTGGTTCGAATACTGACACCTGATTGGTCAAAGAAGGATGTTGCTGTCTATGCCGCAACTACGTAGGTATGTTGCTGGTTTTGCTACCAATCTCAATTTAGAACCTCTATTTTGTATAGGATGATGATGGTTTTGAAACGATTAGAATATTCGGTCAAGTAAAGTTGACGGAATACTACCATACTGCATTAAAAGTTGCCAAAATGAAAAAGTGGGATGTTGCTGCCTTTGCTTTTATATGACTCAAATGTTTTATGTAAAATAAGTTGTTTTTTTTAAGCATCCACTGTGTATCTCTTGAAATTGATGCTTCCATACTAAAATGCTTGTTTTTAATTTGATAAAGTTTTACTATGATTGTAACATAATAAAGATACAAGTAAAACTCTATCAAATTAAAAACAAGCATTTTAGTAAGGAAGCAGTTTATGGCACTAGTGTAGTACCTACAGCTAGTAGGTATAGCTATATATGACGACGGTAGGTCAACTATTTCGGGTTCATCGTTGTCAGAGTCCAAGTTCAGCATGGCGGAAGTACGAAATAATAGTCTCAACACTGATTACAACCGCCTATTTATTTACTTCCGATAACAAATTAACAAAATCTGAAACGATCAAGCTGATGGGAATGGATTAAAGTACGGAAACGCGGTCAGTTCGATACAGGCGGGCAGAAGAACCGTTCGCGCTCGTGTCTCACCAAAAAGTAACGTCCCTCAAGTCAAATGCGTCTAACGTCAACGTCAACCGACCACTCACAACTGACATTTGACACAGTTGTCATCTGTCAACCGAAAACTGTCAAACCAGACCTGCCACGCTCTGCATCGACCTCACCCATGAAGAAATAGATAAATATGGAGGCCACACTTAGAACAAAAGTTTGAGTCAAATACCTACGATTCTCTATCTCACTCTCTGTGGGCTTACCTCTCTTTCTAAGGTGGACAATAGTATTGCTATCTCGTTATTAAAATCTCCTTATTCATTTTTAAAAAGAGTCACCACACAAATGTAATCAGAAGTTAAATACTGTCAAATAATGTGCTAATAAATAAAAAGCTAAACTAAGATTACTGAAATTAAAATTCCAAAATAGTATGTCACGAATGCTTGACAAGGTTGGCGAATCAGTGAATTATTTTCCCATTTCCTAAGGATGTGGTAATGTGGCAACATTGGCCCCACATGTCAACATAAATCGTACCAATATGGCGGTTGTTTACTTTGCGGTTCACAGTTTCGTTTGAGATATTTGCCTGTAATCAAAGTTATAATTGAGAAAATGGTGCAAACTTGTGTAGTGCGTGGTTGTGGTAGTACGTGGTGTCCAGGAGGTGATATAAGATTTCACGCGTAAGTGTTTAAATCGTGATTTTTGACACTGAATAATTGTAAACATATTTCTGCATATTTCTTTGTATTTTCAATTAATTACTTCATAAAAGCTTGACCTATGATTTAGTCAATGATGATAACTTAGTTAGCTATGTAAAGACCAAACAGTTTCACATTGAATTTCATGGACTTTCTGCAATTTTATTTGTTTTTGTTTTTAAAGAGTCATACTGAAGTAGTGTGACCATATTGGGGATATATCTGGGACTTTCCGTGGGACCTTCATTAATTATTAGTCATTATCATACTCGCTTTATTACATTTTATTACTTTTTTCACACACCGTGTTATTTCTGTTAGTTCTTTGAAATAACATAACATTTTCGTGAATTTTTAACAGTAGTCAAATAGCCAATTACTATTTAAATAATACAGTAAATGTAATGAATAATAAAAAATTATGTTCTGATTTCACACTCTTCTGGTTTTAGGTCAACAGCGAAGCCCAGGTCTCTACGAAGATTGATAGGGGCGTACAGATGTAAATAAAATCAACTGAAGAAAAAATAGTGCAGAAGAAATCTAAGATTCTTAAGCAAAGAGTTTTACGACAGACTAAAAAAATCAGGACATGTCTTCGTAATATAATAAAATGATTTTAATTTAGAAAGTGTTTTTGTTTCTTTTTGAGGTTTTATACATAATATATGTATTACCGTTCCTATTATAGCCCCGTATTTAGATGAAAATACATAATATTAAAAATTCCACAGTGGTAAAAAACCTTAACACTGACTTACCCAGAAATCTTTAAAAAAAAAACATCTTATATGTATCATTTTCATTAGTCTACAAAATAAAAGAAACATCTAATTTCTTTTTTGTGATTTCATGATTTTATAGTAAGAGTTGTACTGGGCAAAAATCTCTCCCAAATCCTTCCAGATTCATTATCTTGAGCCACCCCACCAGCCCTTGCGGTAGGCAACCACCGTGGTCGTGTCACCACCTCTTCTGTCATTATGATTTACTAGCTTTTGCCAGCGGCTTCGCTCACGTGGAAATGGCGATTTTCCATACAAACTTTCATCCCCTATTTAACTCCCTTAGGGGTTGAATTTCAAAAAATCCTTCCTTATTCCTTGTCTAGATTATAAAGGGAACGTCTGTGCAAAATTTCAGCTTTCTAGGTCCAAGGGTTTGGGCTGGGCGTTGATGAGTCAGTCTGTCAGGACTTTTCTTTTTATTTATATAGATAGATAGAAGATCATTAATTTCGTATTGCTACAGGAACTAAAGTTTTATACTGGCCATGGTCTATATTCTATTTCTGTGCGAAATTGCGTGCTTGAAAATGACAAACTGCCAAAAAAAATCAGGAACTTTCACACTGTAAGCAAACAGCTTCTTTCGTAATTTATCATTGGCATCTTTCATCAATCTAGAAGTGAACAGAGATGTGGATATATTAATTTAATCAAACACAAGTTATGAAAAGGAACTACGTAATGTCCTAGGTAAAATAAAATAAAGGTTACCCTACTTAGAAAGAGAGGGTCAGCCCACAGAGAGCGAGATAGCGATGCATAAGTTTTGCTTCAAGTAGGTATTCGAAGTGTGGTCTCCATATTTATCTATAACTTCATGACCTCACCCAAGCTCACTGCTTGACGTTTCCGACTTTAACGATGATAGATCCGAAAAACGATGATAGATGGCGTTATTCTAAATTGTCAACTCTAAATATTGTGCCTCGGTGTTGAATCTGCGACACGGCCATCTTGACATTTCACACGTCCTCGTGTGAGGTATCTGCAACAAGAATTCACGGAAAGTAAATCGTCCCTTACTCGGCCTCCCTGACCAAGACGTCGGAGTATTAACACACACACACAATTCAAAACAAAATTTTGTTCTGATCCATAATGCTCCAGCGGGACATTGATCGGGTGGTAGCTTGGAGTGAAGAAAATAAACTACACTTCAATGCGACGAAATGTAATGTTATGTCATTCACGCGGGCCGTGGTACCCCGACGTCATGATTATCGTATGGACGGTCACATCATATCGCGGGTGGAGTCAGTGCGTGATCTCGGGGTTACTTTCACTGGGGATCTTACGTTTCGGGTTCATGTAGTGCAGGTCTGCAAAAAAGCGTTTAGAAACCTTGGTTTTGTCATGCGGGAAACCCGTGACTTCACTAATATGGCAGCAGTGAAAGCACTTTACAATGCGTTGGTGCGAAGCAACTTGGAAACTAGTGCTATCATCTGGAATCCTTATGAGCTGAAGTATTCTCAGATGCTAGAAAAAATGCAAAATAAATTTACCCGATACCTGTACTTCAGGCAGTTTGGAGTCTACCCTTTCTACCCGCTTATGTATCCGACGCTCTTTGTAATAGGGATGGTTGGGTACTATAAGTTGGAGGTAAGGCGCAACCTAGCTCTTGCGAAATATGTGTTTATGGTTTTTCGAGGAATATTAAATAATCCGCAAATATTAGAATCGTTGGGATTACTCGTTCCAGACAGGAGGCTACGGTTAGGACCGAGGGCGGGGCTGTTTAGAGTCCCGGCAACGCGTACCAACTTATTAAAGTTTGCACCTGTGATTCGTGCAATGAGAATACTGAATAGTGTGTCTCGGCGTTTGGACATATTTTCTTGTTCCTTGGCGGAATTCCAGAGGGAGACACTAAGTATGTTGTCCACTGTATAACTGTGTTATTTGGGACTGTAATTAACGACTACTTTTGTTAACTTGGGTCTTACCTGTCACAACAAATGTATGTGTAAATAAATAATAAATAAATAAATAATAAATAAATAATCTCATCAAACCTCATAAAGAAAATCTCAACATTGAAATCAACATTCTTCAAGAATCATCAACTTTCGACCAAGTCAAGTCTCCGATCAAATCCAATATGCAATGCTCTGCTCGGTAACATACAACACACAGCTTCCAACAGGCAATCATGGGACCTACATTCGGTACCCAACCTCAACACATCTCATTGCCTCCATCCGGCAACCATGGGACCTCCATCCGGTACCCAACATCAACTCAACTCAACACATTGCCTTTATTTAGCACCTTTAGCTACATTGCCATGCTGGACGTTGGTCACAGCCCTTTTTTTTTTTTTTTTTTTTTGGTGGGTGGAAAATCATCGAATAACCCCCCCCGCTCTTGGGCAGAGCGAAGGGGAGTGTCAGACTTCTACTGACTAAAAACCAACCCATGTTCCTTCTTCCTCGCCCTTGTGTCGGAGCCGCGGTAACTTTCCGATATCCGCAGCCCCGACGGGCGTCGGCCCTTGCGGGCCCCTCCTTGCTGACATCTCTTTGAGGCGCGCGTGGAACACGTACGCGCCGCCGACACGGTCTGTTGCCGTCATGACGACGGCCGGACGGCGAGCTAGCCCGTTACTCACCGTCCACAGGCCCGCGTCTACGGTGGCCGGAGGTCATCGCGTGACCCCCGACGCCCGGAGCGCCTTCCGCGGCGGCTGGGACGTTGAGAGGTTCTCTCCCTCTCTCGTTCCGCCACCTCCTTCGCTAGCATCACTGCTTCGCAGAAGGAGGCGACGGCGTCCCATTCCTCCTCGCCCCGGACCATGGCTTGCACCAGGGCCGGGCGCGAGAGGTCGCCGCCGCCGATCGCCGCTACGAGAACACGGCGGGGCTCTGCCCAAGCAGGGCACGCCTCCACAGTGTGCTCCACCGTGTCCTCCGGTCGATCCTCGCAGTGGAAGCATCCGGGCGTTTCCTCCCGCCTGATTCGGTACAGGTACCTCCCGAAACACCCGTGTCCGGTGAGGACCTGCGTCAGACGGTAGGTGAGGGCGCCGTGGCGCCTCTCCAGCCACTCCTCAAAGAGGGGACTTACCGCCACTATCGTGGCGTGCCCTGCGCTGGGTTGCGACAGTCGCTGTCTCCATGCCGCCATGTTGGTCACAGCCCTCAAGTAAACACTTACACGCGCGCAGCAACGAACAGCATTGCAATGCATGCAATCTGAGCCACTTGCATACCACATTTGCATCTTTTACCTCTCACTTAAGGTTTGATCCCTTCATCATCACCCGATCTCGTTTGTCAGTGTCTATCGTGTCAAAGTCAAATTTACAGTCAGCAATTGCGTCACATGTCTCAAATAGTCTCAATTGACCGTATTTTCTCAAATCGTATCTCATTTGATGACATTATGAACCGAAACTAATCGCAAATAATTGTCGGGTAAAACGTGAAATAGAATTTCTAAAACAATTCCATCGGTCTCAACAGAAGTCAAAATTTGTACAGTAGACCTTACAGAAGTCTGCCCAATACCAGTCGTTCGGCCATTCCTGGCCCAAGTGGGTGGGGAATAAAAGGTATTCTGATCAAAATCATTACAGGTTCTAATGAAAATCATAACAAACTCTTTTTCTCAAAGCTGACATGTGGAACAACACCCATACTCATTCAAATAATATGAAACTCATTAAAATATTGCAGTGCTCATACTCTGACCTCTATCCGGTCTTCATCATCACACTTATAGCCTCCATCCGGTTATAAGCATCAAACCAATCGACCTCCATCCGGTCATCAACACGTAACCTCCATCCGGTTACTAACACAACAGGCAACCTCTATCCGGTCACCTACACATGTAACCTCCATCCGGTTACACACACAACAGGCAACCTCTATTCGGTCACCTCCACATGTAACCTCCATCCGGTTACATGCACAACACCATCAAGATAATCATTTCGAGCCTTTATCAAAATAATTTTTAAAGTAGGGTTGTTCAACATGTTACTTTATTTTTCCTATAACGTTACAGGTTATAAGAAAACTCTTACTATGCTCGGTACTTTAAATGTTAAGTTGACCACTTAGTATTAAACTAGTCTTGTTGTAATATGGGATCTAGAAATCACTAGTAAACAAAGATGAATATGCTGTCAATAGATTAATTAATTGGGAACGAAATTCTAACGGAACATCTGTATCAACTGTATTGAAATCAATTAGAAAATTAGAAGCATATTTGAGCTTATTTGAAACATCACATAACTGTCGCGAAGCGTTAGGTTTTATTTCTTTTATACTTATTATTATATTCTAGTTATCTCAAAGTTTACAATGAGATTGACTTTACAGTAACCATACATTTAGCTTCGCATAGCTCCCAACGCCTTGACGATACATTAGAGACACTCACCGCTACGGAACCCCCTCCGGCTTGCAAGTATCTCTCAATCCAGCCTCTTATATCTTCGGTCCGCGAGGGCACCGAAGTGTTATTCATCCAGCTTCTCCGGAGTGATTATGATATCTGTAAATTTAAGTACCCATGAATCTCAGGGCTAAGTATTACCTATCTGTCTTAATTGATAAAACCTTTTATGACATTTATCCAATCACAATACCTATGATGAAGTTTGTTTGAGGGCTTACCCAAGGCCCCCCTCATCCCAGGTTTTGTGATACTTTAGTGCTAATCAGATTGGATTCTTTCCATATCTGTTAAAGCATGCGTCTCAGACGAATTGCCTCTCCGTCTGAATCGCTCCCCTTGTGGTATTACCTATATATGGGCGATATAGAGTAATGAACGTCCGTCGACGCTGCGTGTATGTAGGGTACACGACTTCATGGCGATGGGGTGGATTTATAAGAGAAGCTTGCCAGGGCCCCCTCTTCGCTATAAATCCCAAGCGCGCTATGTCCGGACGGCAACTTGTATACAGTCGCTTTTCTGCCCTCAGCCCACGCTGAAGGCGCGACCTGCATATTTAGTTCAAGGTGTCATGGGTTGTTAGAACAGGTACATACCGGTACCCTCACACATAATATAATGTTCATTAACTTTAATGATTAGACAAACAGATAAATAATACTTAGCTGTCCAGGTGGCACGTATCCCAGGTGACGAGAATCTACACAGGATCTTCTCGCACTGAATTTACTTTACTTAAAATAATATTAGTTACACAGACTGAATATGTCATAGCGACTATCTAAGCGGGAAAAATGGCGGCGCGTTGAGCAGCGGAAATTTGTCAGGTTGTCAGTACTGATTTAGTGTTGCTATTACAATAGTGCTGTGCACATATATTTACATTTAGTAAGTGTTTGGAACATCGCGATTTCATGTTTCGCGACACTCCCGACGACGACATAAATTACATGCGTTCCATTAAGTCTCGCGTCCACTCTCGGATCTTCTCTCGAGCCTTCAGGGACGCGTCTCTCACTTCTCTCACTTCAGGAGCTTGAGTTTTTTCATTTGTATCGGTGCTTTTAGGTATGCTATCATTACTGTGGTTTTCATCAGGAATTATTGGATCATCATTTTCTGTGGTAAGTGTTCTCTGAGTTACTTTCTTTTCTATCTCTTCCCTATTTATGTGTTCTTCTGTTTCAGGTTTGTCAACGGGTTCTGCGGTTTGTGAAGTTGTGGATATTTCTTCGGTAAGAATGGTTGAGTCGAGTTCTTCTAGTAGAGGTAAGTTATCCCATGCTGGTGTAACATCTTCTCTTTCAAACTCAAACATAACCCTTTCTTTTCCAGATATATCTTCTTCAACCTCCAACGGATAAAGATGTGCGAAGGAATTAGTGAATTCCGTATCATTCACCTTTACTCGTGCTATTCTGCATTGACCGTCGGCTCCTTTCAACAAAGATATAAATTTTCCAACTTTCCAGTTTTCTCGGTTCTTCGTATCTCCTTTAATTTGGACGATATCTCCTAGTTTTGGAATTTCCATTTTTGTTATCCTTGGTTCTTTAAGAGAGTGTCGGTATCTCTCCCTTAGACTTGGCAGGTACTGGTCGACGAACATTATCTTAAACTCTTTCAGCATGTTCTGTCCACGTTTCCAACCTTCCACTAGATTCTGTTTCGTTACTGTGCCTTCTTGTGGAAAATTTGCGTCTGAAGGTGTTGTCACGATGCATTTATTCAAGGTTAGAAAATCTGAGGGTTTGAGAATATCCTCTAAATTAGAACCTACACACGTCAGTGGGCGTGTGTTTAAAATTGCTTCTATCTCTTTTATGATTGTATTTAGTTGATTATCTGACAGTAAACTTTTAGTCAGAGTTCTCTTGAAACAGTGTTTTCTTCAACCAATGTTCAGTTAGACACAAAACCTGAACATCATAATTCTGTATAAACAAACTTAACTCTAATTATTTGCCAGATAACCTTTAACCATATTTTCATGAACAGCATTTCAACATATATGAAGCCTACCTGTTGTCGCACCTAACAGCTTAAGCTACAAGGTGTATCAATAAAAGTGTTAGCATCTGTACAAGTGCTAGTAACAAAAACAACATTAACATTACTACCAACAGAAAACGTTGGCAAATGCACACCAGTGTCGCTGTGTACATTGTATGTTAAAAGGTTAGCATTATGTCGCCCAGAACTAGGTGGCAAAAACATTGAGAAGTTAGTGAGCAATCAGAAATAAATTGATTACAGCTAAAACACAAATAACCCTCCTTTTGGGCTTCGCCGTAGTCGGGTAAATAGCGTCACCGCGATGACACGTCCCAATTATAAATTAACAAATCCAAACCACAAACTCATCCATTTTGCTCAATGGACAAATATTGAGAATAATGCAAAGCACAAAAGTTGAATTTACACTAATTAATGGTCTCATTGAGATGTAACATCAAATGGACACATTCAACTATGTCATCCTTCCCTACATTTAAATTATTCCCATTTAACAAAACAACAGTAAAATTGGGATCCACTTCAGTCAGTTTAATTCCACTACTTATTTGGATAACACTGGCAGTTGGCACCGTGTAAACAATTATTTATTACATAGTGTTGGGAACATTGATTAAATAAGGTACCAAAACCTTGACCAATTTTATCAGAAAATAAGTAAGTAGTATCTGTTAAAATATTATTATTCTTACTTCCATCATCAATACTGCCGACTGGTCGAGCCACCGAGGGAGTAGCTGACTGGTGCTGACTTGCTGAGGCTGTGGAATAACTGTACATGCACAGCTACAAGAAAGGTTATTGGTCCGAGACTCATACCTCTCCGCATCGTACGTGATCAGGTCCACCAGCTCATTGGCCTCCTGCACGCGCCCACTCAGGTCCCGTTGAGAAGCCTCATATTTACTAAAGATATCCTTTAGTGCATGTTCCCTTACAAACAGTTCATCCTGAAGGTTTTGAGTGTCGGTCTCATTTGACCTACATAATTCTAATTCACTCTCACACTTCTTAAGATCTAGAATTAGTTAATATCTTTACCCTCTACTTCCTCAGGGGAATGTTCCTTTTGAATCCTTTTGATCTTTTGTGTATGTGATAGCGTATTGTCCTCACAGTGTTCTGTGGAGCTGTTTCGTGATTCCTCATCTACTTGATTTCTCCGTTCCTGTTCTTATGAGATCTTTTCTCCACTCGTGAGACCCTCCCCAACAGGAAACGAAAAAGAATGTTCCACAGAAGAACATGTGGGATTAACTGCAACTTTGGTTTCATTAAGTAAAGAAATTTCGGCTCTACGACCTTTCGGCCAAGTTCTGCAGTCTTCCAGTCGAAAACTTGGTCCGGATAGCCATTTCTGCTTGTCTTCCACAGAACTTGTGGGTTTAGTAGCCACGTCTGCCGGATTCAAACTTGTTGGAACATATCTTACAGTTACTGGTGTATATCCCTTTATTTCTTCTATCCTTCTTGCAACGAATGGTGGTAGTAGCTTGTTTCCGTAATACCAATCAGTCACTATTTGACTATCTGTCCGTATAGTGTTATCTGTAAATTCAAAGTCTAGGAACTTGATTACGTACTTCAGCAACCGGCTACCTATTAGAGTACCTAATAGCTCAAGTCTTGGGATTTTTAAATTGTCATAATAAATTGATAATTATTTATTAATTAATTATTAATCATTGTTATAATTAATTGATCCTTGATGGGTACCACTCGTGATTTTCCTATCACGAAGCTCACTTCTTTTCCATTAGAAATGTATACAACTGCAGCATAAGTTTTGGTTGATGCATCTGTAAAAACGTGCAGCCTGATACTGTCATCACCAGCTTGTTTGAAGTATTTTCTTGGTAAAACAATGTTTTTTTTTTTGTGTCTTCTAGCTGTTCTCTAATTTGCCACTCATTAGTCAATTCTTCTGGTAATGGGGTATCCCATTTGAATTTATGTATCCAAAGATTTTGTAGTAAAAGTTTTGCTGGTAACAAATCTGGTGCAGCATATCCGCATGGATGGATCGTAAATTGACGCTATGTTTTTCAGTATTTCTCTCTTGGTAGTGGCTTCTGTAGTCTTTCTTGGTCTTAATCTGATCGTATCTTCTCCTGTGTTCCAATTCAGTCCTAATACTTTAACTTCTACGTCTCTGCAGACATCCGATGAAGAAATGCTTTCTGAGAATCGTTTGGAATTTGAACTCCATTCTCTGAGATTCATTGAAATCTCATCAAATGTGATCTTACACGACTCATACATCTCTGTTGCTTCTTGTACGGAATCTACTCCTGTGACAAGGTTATCGACGTAGATGTCATTCACAATGCGCTTTAGAATTTCCTCCTTGGAACGCAGTAGATGATGTTTCAAAGTAGCGTTTAGAAGAAATGGACTTGATATTACTCCAAATGGTACACGACAAATCGTAAGTGTAGGATGTTATCTTCCGTGGCCGCTCCTTTTATGTCTTTCAACCATAAGAATCGAGTTACGTCTTTGTCCTTTTCGTGTAGGGCTATTTGTAGTAAAGCCTTTTCTACGTCTGCTGTTATTCCTATTTGTCGCGATCTAAACCTTAACAACATTCCGGTCAAGTCTTCTAGCATAAGTGGTCCGCAATGTAAGCATTCAATTAAACTTTTGCTATGTTTGGTCTTCGCCGAAACGTCGTAGACTATGCGAGTTGGTTTACCCGGATGGCTAACACCGTGATGTGTTAGGTAGTGTATAAGATAATTTACATCTTCGACTCCCTTTTCATTGTCTGGTACCCTTTCAATTATTTCTTTTGCTAATTGTTCCTTTAATGTAGTGTCATACGCTGTTAGTGAATTGAAATCTAATCGTTTGAGTAGATTGACTAGTCTGCCTATGGCTAGGCCGTAATTAGTCTCTAAATTAGGTAGGTAATCTATCCATGGCCAACTAACAGTGTATCTATCATTTACTAGTTCTATTGTATCATTGAATTGGTTGATTACTTCTTCGTCCCTAGTCAATTTTGGTGAATCGCATATTCCAATATGATTGATTATGATTGATGATTCTAGTTCCATTAGGCATTGAGTGCTAATTAAATCGGCTTCCTTTTAATAGCATTATTTGCATCTAAAATTCTACATTGCCTTCTAAATTGCTAAGTCAGTACGTTTAAGTTGTAATTACTCATGTCACATTCACTGAGTATCAAAATTCAATTAAAATTGTCATCAAATATTATTTAACAGCCACTAATAGTACGTAGATACTACTGTCGTGTCATCAAAAGGCTTAAATATAGAAGTTCAGAGCATCTAATGACCTAAATATCGAAAATTATTTACATGTTGTGCTAAAACTTAAGTTATCGACGGAATCACTAGAACTTTATTTTTATCGGATAACTAGACAATAATTGTGAAAGCAACTTGGAAATAGCGTTGGTCACAGTTTCAACCTAATTTAACCTATTTCCTACAGTCTACAATGACGAATCATACAGTCTGCCTATGACTAGTCAATTAGACAATGGTGAAAACATTTCTGTAACTAGTAGGTAATTTTAACGTAAATACAATAATCTAAAATGTAATAAAGGTTGATATTTTGAACTTGGGTAGAACAACTTTAGGTATTTTTGTGCTTGACCTCCTCGGTCTTATTTATGCAATTCCTATAACAAAGTGCTCTGTTATGATGGCCAACTTTGTTACAGTGTACACATTTAATTGACCTTTTACAATCTTTTACTTGATGATTTTTGCTTAGGCAGGCAAAGCAGTGATCCTTTATTTTCTCTTTCCTTTCTTCCACAGTTGTAACAACCTTGCATTGATCATTGAAGTGCGATCCTTGGCAAAAAATACATTGATGTTTCCTTTTCTTTTTCATGGGCCTGTCTCCTTCACTTCCTTGTTCTTGAGGTTTTCTTTTTGAGGAACGACTATTGTAGTTACCATGTTTATGGACTGGTTTTTTCTCACTGAACCTTTCTTCTCTTTTATTTCCAGGGCGGGTATGACTCGGATCGTGTTTTTCAGGATTCTTGTAATTTCGGTTAGGTTTCATGGATTTTCCTCTTCTGCTTTGTGAGCTTGTGCGTGACGTCTGAGTGGTATATTCTTCTAGATTTTCGGAGATGATCCCATTTGCGTCTTCCCTAGCAGCTATTATGGTTTCCAGATGTTGACGAATTTCTTCTATTGGCTCGGTTTTTGCCTTTATCCTTTTCAGTTTGATATTCATCTCCGCTAGAACCTCCTCACCGTGTAGTTGTATGTCACTAAAGTAAGTGACCTCTTCCACATAATATTGCATTTCGTTTATTGATAGACTACTGTTTAACTCAGTTCCGAACTTTTTTACCGTTACCTCCAGCTTACCTAGCACTATTTCTAAATTTTCAGAATTTTCTATATTAACATTATCTTTATAAGTGAGAGCTTCTTCAGCGAGTTTAGAGATAGCCGTTGATATAGACTCAAGTCGTCTTATGAGAATTTGTTCCATTTTGAATTCTGAAATAACATTTTATAATTTTACACCCTGTATCTTAGGTTAAGGATTTACATCACGTATCGTTAAATTTCCAAATTGCGTAGTGTTCGCAATATAATAAAAACGAAAGAAAATAAATTTGGTTAATATCCTGTATGACCAAAAGTTTATCTTAACTTCCTATGAACAAGGAACTTTATGTGTATGTAACAAAGTTTCAATTGACATCCTGTTTGAAACAGAAAATTTTTATTGACCCTCTGTATAAGTCAAAAAAAATTTATGGCCACCCTGTATAGATTAGAAAAGATTTACGGTCACCCTGTATAGATTAGAAAAGATTTATGGTCACCCTGTATAAATCGGAAAAAAAATTATTGTCATCCTGTATAGAACAGAAATATTTTCCCCTGTATAGAACAGAAATTTTTTCCAAGTTAAAAGCAAGGAATATTTCACTATCTATCAAATCTATAGGATACTATATTTTCTATAATAAACTCAGTTACTGAATTATATGTGCAAGGAAAATTCCCTTGTACCTATGAAGTTTTATTATTAACTCAGAATATATTCACATTACTGATGTTGTTCAACGGGTAAAACTGGTTTGTTTCATTATTTTTAAATTTTCCTTAATTTATTTAGAGTATCCATGTCACCCTATCATCCCCTCCCGACCCCTCTTTCATTCTCCCCTGTTAACCACAACACAATTATTTGCACTTTTTCCTTCATACCATTACTCCCACAATCCATTCATCGTTCCTTTGGTTTTCATTTCACTCTTCATCAGTCAACATTTATATGGTTGATGTTCTATCAGTTGTTTCATTACTTATTCAAAAACATATTAGGTACTAACATCGTTTGTGTATGCATCCACAAATGATATTAGAGTTTACCTACTTACATCAACTTAGTACTTAGTTACTTGGTATACTTTAGCAGTCAACATGAGACGATGCAGTCAGTCAGGGATGATGTGTATAACATGACAGAAGTTGAGACATAATTATTAATATACAATCCAGTTTTTCTCCGCCAGTGTATTTAATTAGTTTTATGAGAACATATCACTTTTATGATTAGTTCTTTTAAAGTAACTGTTAAATAACTTACAATGAGTGTTGATGTACTTTTCCTTTTATAGTAGTAGTGATCTATACATGAGATATTAGGTGTGAAGAGTCAGTGTCACACATCTGCCTTTATTTGTCCATCTGTATGGAGAATATTTGGTATAAATAAACAGTTTTATGCTAACTCATACATAACATGTTGTATTTAGGTGAGTTTTAACACATCAGGTGTTCTCATCACAACTTACATACCTAAGTCACTCTTCAGTTACTTAATTATTAGATAATACAATGTAACAGTATCACAATGAGTGTACATGGCTCATTTCCTTTTACACCACCCGTTTTTTAATTTAACCTGCATTCATTGCAAATAAATGACTTGATTTGGTTAGAATAGTACACAATGATATCCGTGCTGACTTTGGCACGTATGTACTTGAGCGCCTATGAGCTCATACGCCATATTATAGCCACAATCAAAAAACCATCAATACAGATCTCTTTGTGATGTCTTAGGAGCCAAGAGTCTGTGTTGTTGTATCAAAGTCTTACATTAGGTAATTTCCTCTTTAGGTCTACGTTATAGCTTTTATATAGTAAAATAGTTTACCTGTTAATCTTCTTAGTTATTCCTAAGTTATATTGAGTTTCTTTCCATTCACTTTTATAGGTAGATAATATAACTTTCTTGTAATTATTTCGTCAAAACAACTTTATGACAGGTGCACTTTTTTCACAGTTGAACGTATTACGTTTACTATACACACAATACGTAACAGGTTTCTATTGTTTTAATTCTTTTATAAGAATGCAACGAACTAAGAAATAAGTAAGTTTTAGTTTTATCACTAATCAGTATGACACACGAGACGTCAACGTTTTGTTTACCATCGCCATTTTGAATGCAAGGAACATTTTCACAGTCGAATTTCGCAATTCAATTTTTTGTCACTTGTTTAGTGTGAAAGTGTATATTATGCTATTCAGTAAATTAATTTTGGATTTTACATGAACCATATATAAGAGTTATTAGTTGTAACTCGTTAAAAGTAAGATAATCGTATGTTTATTCGAACCCGAAGCACATTACTTCCTGCTTCCGTTCAAAGAGAGCATCAGTCATATATTCATTCTGCCAAACTCGTGGCAAGTTTTGACTTTATTACCCAACCCGCGCCAAATTCAAATTTAGAATGTTTAATTGGTTCATAACGTTGCACATTACACGTACACACGCTACGTACCGATTCAATTTGCAGTAACTTCGAGAATCTTTCATCTCGGCCTGCCGTTCATCTCATTATACTCAGATTTGAACGTTTACTCATTATCGCCTTGACGTTTGAGTTTTCGCGCTTGCAGATGGATTTTTATGGAGATCCGCTTAGTTAACGTTAGTTCCCATCGAATTATATAGATGTCGCTGCCACCTAAATTGTACACAACAAGTTCAATAATATTTTAACAATAAGAGTATGGATTAATTACAATCGAAATATATAGATGTCGCTGCCAACCTGAATTTTACACAACAAGTTCAATAATAATTTAACAATAAGAGTCTGGATTGATTTTCTGCCTTGGAATGCTTTAAATGTTTTAAATGTTAGTGTCTTTGAAATCCCAGCTAGTATCTCTACCATGTCGCGAAGCGTTAGGTTTTATTTCTTTTATACTTATTATTATATTCTAGTTATCTCAAAGTTTACAATGAGATTGACTTTACAGTAACCATACATTTAGCTTCGCATAGCTCCCAACGCCTTGACGATACATTAGAGACACTCACCGCTACGGAACCCCCTCCGGCTTGCAAGTATCTCTCAATCCAGCCTCTTATATCTTCGGTCCGCGAGGGCACCGAAGTGTTATTCATCCAGCTTCTCCGGAGTGATTATGATATCTGTAAATTTAAGTACCCATGAATCTCAGGGCTAAGTATTACCTATCTGTCTTAATTGATAAAACCTTTTATGACATTTATCCAATCACAATACCTATGATGAAGTTTGTTTGAGGGCTTACCCAAGGCCCCCCTCATCCCAGGTTTTGTGATACTTTAGTGCTAATCAGATTGGATTCTTTCCATATCTGTTAAAGCATGCGTCTCAGACGAATTGCCTCTCCGTCTGAATCGCTCCCCTTGTGGTATTACCTATATATGGGCGATATAGAGTAATGAACGTCCGTCGACGCTGCGTGTATGTAGGGTACACGACTTCATGGCGATGGGGTGGATTTATAAGAGAAGCTTGCCAGGGCCCCCTCTTCGCTATAAATCCCAAGCGCGCTATGTCCGGACGGCAACTTGTATACAGTCGCTTTTCTGCCCTCAGCCCACGCTGAAGGCGCGACCTGCATATTTAGTTCAAGGTGTCATGGGTTGTTAGAACAGGTACATACCGGTACCCTCACACATAATATAATGTTCATTAACTTTAATGATTAGACAAACAGATAAATAATACTTAGCTGTCCAGGTGGCACGTATCCCAGGTGACGAGAATCTACACAGGATCTTCTCGCACTGAATTTACTTTACTTAAAATAATATTAGTTACACAGACTGAATATGTCATAGCGACTATCTAAGCGGGAAAAATGGCGGCGCGTTGAGCAGCGGAAATTTGTCAGGTTGTCAGTACTGATTTAGTGTTGCTATTACAATAGTGCTGTGCACATATATTTACATTTAGTAAGTGTTTGGAACATCGCGATTTCATGTTTCGCGACAATAACCTAACAACCTTTTCACGACACAAAAACAACACTATCACACGTCTAACTAACGTTAAATCCTTGTTGTAAAATCTCAACGCCAATTAAACCTAAGACGACCCACTGACCAAAATATCATTTTTTTTAAAACAACTACCCGGTACAACATGAAATAAAATCTCTAATAGTAAATCGATAATCATAAACTCAGTAAATAATTGTGAAGTACAAACTATCATGACCTATCCCGGGTCAATTTACAATGTTATTTACACGCTTGCCACTGAACTGTAACGAAACATTTTTGATCAGAGAGCATTCGGCACCAGAATCATAGTAAAATGGGTACGACTCACCAGATATTCATCAGCACACCGCTGGGATTGCTCACATAGCAAACTTCAACACGTCGCTCGCTATTTGCCTCTGCTGCAGGCTGCAGGCACTGCTTGGTCAGCCTGCCGCCGCCGCCGGCGCCGCTGCCGAAGTAAATTCTCAGCGCACCGTGACGTCATTGCACCATTCTTCGTATTTTCTTCAGCTCGAGTGAATCCCGGTTCTGATGTCACATCAGGGTCTTCGCGATCGTCATCACCATACGGGGCACTCCAGACTATAAACAGCTCCTTAAAATCGCTCCATTTCATCCCAGGACAAGATATGGACGACCGCCATGACGAAACTTCTCCCATGAGTCTCGTGGAATTCGCTGCGTCCCCTCTAGGCACGCCACAGCACCGGTTTCACGGCGCTGCTGTCTTCACAGCACCCCGGCGGTCCATCCCCACCAGGTGAGACCAACGGTTACCCGGAGGAGGCCCAGCGGAGGACAACCAGCGACGGAGGTGCCGACTTACGACGCACCTACAGTGGATGTGTGACTCCCGTTCGTCCCGTTTCTCCCATATCGGATCGATAACACACATGTCGGCTGTTGCCAACCAAGCACGCGGGACAATATTCCGTTTTTCAGAGTCAAAATGCGGTAGGCGAATATCCGTACCCGCAAAAGGTGTCTTCATTGCTTGCACAATAGCCATAAAGTTTTTGTTTAGCTGCTCGAACATAAAACACCACATTTCCGTTTCTATGTCACTTTCAGACGCACGCGCATTGTCTTTACACTTTTCCGGTCTAGTACTGTCACTTACACTATGCAGGCGTTAGAGTTACATACCACTTCTGATGACGACGGTAGGTCAACTATTTCGGGTTCATCGTTGTCAGAGTCCAAGTTCAGCATGGCGGAAGTACGAAATAATAGTCTCAACACTGATTACAACCGCCTATTTATTTACTTCCGATAACAAATTAACAAAATCTCAAACGATCAAGCTGATGGGAATGGATTAAAGTACGGAAACGCGGTCAGTTCGATACAGGCGGGCAGAAGAACCGTTCGCGCTCGTGTCTCACCAAAAAGTAACGTCCCTCAAGTCAAATGCGTCTAACGTCAACGTCAACCGACCACTCACAACTGACATTTGACACAGTTGTCATCTGTCAACCGAAAACTGTCAAACCAGACCTGCCACGCTCTGCATCGACCTCACCCAAGCTCACTGCTTGACGTTTCCGACTTTAACGATGATAGATCCGAAAAACGATGATAGATGGCGTTATTCTAAATTGTCAACTCTAAATATTGTGCCTCGGTGTTGAATCTGCGACATAATATCTCAAGTTTGTGGATGGCGATAATAGATGGCGCTATTAATCCGATCAATTGACATTAGCGGTCATCAAAAAATTCTGCGAGAGGGCTCTCTTCGATATAATACTTTACTCTATGCTGTTACTTTATTAATTAAATTACTTTAATAGCTAAATTTTATAAATTTTATAAATTTTATAAATGGTTACTTGAAAATTGTTTTTATAGTTTAAAAGAATTTATAGATAAAAAAATGTGATTTTCTTAATAGCTCATTGTTGATTTCGAACTTACCTTGATAGACCTTTTTCTCTAACTTTAAAATTTTTGCATGCTTGGTCTTATCCTAGCTAAACATGTTTGTTCCTAAAGATTGTACCTAACACCTTTGTATACCATGTTTTACGCAAATAAATATTATTATTATTATTAATTATTATTATTACTCTTTCACGCCTAAACGGCTGAACGGATTTTGATGAAATTTGGTACAGACATAGTTTGGAACTTGAGAAAGGACATAGGATAGTTTTTTTTTTTTTCGCGAGATAAACCAAAAATCTGCCGTAAGTCACTATTCCACGCGAACGAAGTCGCGGGCAAAAGCTAGTGTTAAATAAAATAGGATTCGCGACCGTAACAAATGTGAATTTACTGAGTAATAAACAAATAATGATTAAAATCGCCAATACAACAGTCTTCAGTTTATTTAACTTCCTTGAGTGACTATTTTTATGAAAAAGGCCTGACTGATCGGCTACCTTGAAGGTGTATAGGCACTACTTTTTTCTATTGCACATGTCAAATTTTTGCACGGATTTGTATTAGATATTAGAACCTAGAACCATGTCTAAAACCACAGACTAATGAAATACCTGAGGGAACTGTGATGAACTGTCAGTGTCAGTCATGGTCTGCCCTGTAAAAAATAGTAAACAAGTCCAAGCTCAAACGTAACCTAAAATAATTTAATAAACGTTTCGTTTATCTCTACAAGCCAAAACACATGAAAATAAAGGTTATTTTATTTTTTAAATCACTGTATTTATTGTAATAAGTGTAACTTCTGAATAAATAAAGAAAACCAAAGCTCAATTACCATTACTGTCTACCGACCAAACATTTAATCATTACTATCGGCGCGGCATCGACTGAACATCGTTAAAAAACCGAGTGAGAAGTAAATAATAGTAAAGTAAAGTGATTTGCACTATTGATAAATAAAAACAATAGGCATGATGAATTGATTTATTAAAATTTACTTTTGACTAAACTATGGACGAATTCATACAGGTATTTTAGATCAATGCAGCATATCACTCGGGTATTCGGCGATGTCTGCTCGCTGCGGATGTTAGCGAGATCATGTTCCAAGGGACCACAAGCAAGCGGCGAAAAAGACAAGACTCCGCTCCGCCGCCTTTTAGACGATGCTAGTTCGTTCGGCGAGCCAGCGGAAGAGGCTGAGGAGCCGGAATTGCGCTGGGCGACGCAGCCGTACGCAGCGCGTGCACAGGCGAGACGGGAGACGCCGCGCGTGGAGCCGCGCGACACCGCCGTGCTGCTGTTCCCGGGGCAGGGTGTGCAGGCCGTGGGCATGGGCCGCACACTGCAAGCCATCCCTGCCGCCAAGCAGCTGTACGAGCTGGCCTCCAGTGTCGTTGGGTAATTTATTGACAGAATGCTATTGAAATTATGCTTGCTGCACGGATTTCTGTCTTGGACAGGGTACATTTAGGTTAATTTCCTGAGCAACTTATTTATTTTACAATTTATGTACACACAGTAGACGGCACTGGAAATTAACATTAACATAATACTTGAGTACAAAAGTACTGCTTATTTCTTAAGAAATTTCTGCCAGCAGCCCATAACTTATCATGTTTTGTCCTCGTAAAATCTTATTACACTTATAATTTTATTATGCATGAAGTCCTACCAGGAGAAACTCACACTCCTGGACGCCATTTATGTGTGGCTTGGGCCCTGGGTTTGGATTTTTGGAAGTAGACATTCAAATTGTACTTTAAACGAGCATAGGGGATCTCCCCCTAAAATGGCAAATGTTAAAGAAGGATGGTTATTTAAAGAGTGTGTGTTGGAGATTGAGAAATTAATTTGTAGTAGTGGAAATAAATGTTGGAGTCAGTTAGCTAAGCATATTTTAAGAGACACCAAAATAAGAAATCAGTCTAGCCATTTTATAAGATTAGCCAAACAAAAACACAGTACCTAAGTCAAAAAGTAAAAAATGAGTTGGTTTTATAAGTGCTGTAAATACTTTGATACATATTCAGTAAAAAGTTATATAAGTGTATATGTTGCAGTCAAAACTAAAGTACTATTGACTAGCAAAATCAGTCAAAAGTACTTTTAACTGAACAGGTTGGTCAAAAGTGGTTTTAACTGAAAATGATTGGTTATTAGTACCTACTGACACTCTTCAAAAGTAGTCTTAACTGCAATAAAGCATCAGTCAAAAGCACTATTAACTCGTTAGATGTGAATAAAAAAGGGTGTTATTTACCTGGTTTGTGTAAAATTATATCTCACGAAAAACATTCTGTAAAAAACTAGCCAAGTCTCGATGGAGCTGCTTGTTTATCTCTAAAAAGAAATGAAATCTAGACAAAGCTGATTCGCGATTTCTTTATTATTATAGTTAATGTTGTGTGACTTAGCCATTGAACATTCTTTATACGTTAGTGGGTATAAGTCAATTTTGTTTACATGTAATGTTATATCTGTTGTAACTACCTATGTTTGTTAAGCGAGATAATAACCCATACTGGTATTGGCAAATTTCCATTGTCAATGGGTAGCGGTTCTGACGACAGATTGGTGCAATGGTGTCATGGAGCACCTGGTTTTGTACCCTTGTGTACCCTTCAACGGCCAAGTCACACTACGTTAACTATAATAATAAAGAAATCGCAGTATGGAGTCTTAGACTTGGCACGACTTTGTCTAGATTTCATTTCTTTTTAGAGATAAACAAGCAGCTCCATCGAGACTTGGCTAGTTTTTTTATTTACCGAATGTTTTTGGTGGGATTTCACTTCTTTTTGTAGAAACTTAAGGGTCCCCAGGTAATCCAGATCTTCGATTATCCTAGTTTTTACAGTTTTCCCTTTATGTGGCCATTAAACCCTAACTCTGTACCAAATTTCAGCTCTCTGAGTTTATGGGAAGTAGGTACTAGTTCTATTCTGATGATAATGAGTGAGTGAGTGTCATTAATGCGAAACTTTGCTTTCGTTTATCTTCGGAACTAAATGACCTAAGTACAGACTTGAATTTTTTTATTTTAGGTGTGATTTCATAGCTTACAGGTGACGAAAATTTCAGCGCACTGGTCTTATCCAGAGGTTCTCAAATAGGGGCCTGAAAATGCGGCGAAATGGTTCCAGTAAAGGATGGTACGGCAGTGTTTGCTTAGACTTTTCGACAGGTGAAGTTTGACCCGAATCCCTCTTCAAGCCAGGCAATAGATTATGTCACAGAAGGGTATGATCCGGAAGAAGATAGAGAGCTTCTACCCTGCAATCCTCTGATCCGTCATCCTCTGGAACAGTTCTATACAGCAGCTCGGCGTTTTATTCGTATTTTGGTCAGCATAAAAATATTATCTGTCAGCAGAAATAGCTACTTGGTCAGCAACTTATGGCCAGGAAACATTTCAAAATCAATCAGCAATTTATGTCACTCTGGATGGCTGTAACTATTTTTGTACAGCATATTAATTATATAAGCTGCAATGAGCTGCTCCTGTTTAATAAAATGTTGGAAAGCACTCAGAGGGTAAGCAAAAAAAACATTTTGAGCTGCATATAACTACCGGAATGCTGTAATATTGAGACCAATTTCGATGTAGCGCTCGCCGGCCGCTCCCGCGGCACCGCTTGCTTCGCTCGCTCGGCTCGCGCGTTGCTGCTCACTGTTCTAACCTAACCGCCTACTTATAACGTACATTGCCGATTTTCGCAATTCAATTAATTATTTTGCTCACCATGTTTTAAATATACATTAGGAGTAATATAAAAGTTTATATGTGCGTTTGTCGTTCTTTTTATCTTTAAGAGTTTTGACTGATACAACCAGTCAAAACCACTTTTGACGGAATCACATCTCCATTGGACAAAAGTACTTTTAACTGTTATTTTAGTCAAAATTATTATTGACTAAAACATACGGTCAAAAGTACTTTTTTTGACTGACTTTGCTAGTCAATAGTACTTTTGACTGGTTAAGAGTTTTGACTGCAACATATTTTAAAACATATTTAGGTATAAAGTACAAGTAGAACTGTTGACAATAATTATTCCTTTCTGTGCACTCACTCATAAAATGTAATGAATGTTGTTATAAAGGTAACAAAACAAGATTTTCAGGATAGAACAAGAAAAGCCGTAGTCACACGGTATTAAAGTGTTTAGGTTGGTAGGTACCTATAACGTGTGACTACGGCTTTTCTTTTTGTTCTATCCTGAAAATCTTGATTCATACTTTTTCAGCGTCGTTTTTTTTGTCGTAGTCGGGTTTTAGTTTTTTTTATTTAAGAAACAATTTTGATGTTAAATATTTTTTTTTACTCTTGACTTTTTGTCCGCTAGAGGGCGTGATTTTAAATTTGAGCAATATTTTGGAAATGTACAAGTGAGGCCCTTTTAAAATTAAGACGGTTCTAACAATACCTCATTTATGTCGAGTTCCGATAAGTAGATTAGAAGCTATGAGGGAACAGATGAAGATACACACATACATACATAGCCAGTCAAAATCATAACCCTCCTTTGGCTTTGCCGTAGTCGGGTAAAAATAATGCATGTCTGGTACAGGGTACCATGTCAGCAAAATTAATTCCGGGGAACTGACATCATCTTAGTACTTAACACCTCCTAAAGACCATGTTACGTTGTACTGGGATCAGTCTTATCAATCTAGGGCAGTTGCAATGCCCTTTTTCCTAAATACTATACATAACCTACTACTCTACCTACCTACTACCCTGCCTACCTACCTACCTACCACTTTCTCATCGTTTAAACCTTCCCTGGACTTCCACGAATATTTCAAGACTAAAATTAGCCAAATCGGTTAAGCCGTTCTCGAGTTTTAGCGAGACTAACGAACGGAAATTCATTTTTATATATATAGAAGATAGATAGATAGATAATTAAGGCTCCTTCCACAAAATCATCTCATTTTGATCAATTTTGATCGCTTGGTGTGGGAAATCTATGAAGAATTTGAAGCTTCCTTTTGGCTATTATAAGAGACGAGTTCTTTTTCAGGTGGATGGGTTTGAAGAATTTTCAAAATAATGTTTATATTAATGACAATCACCCGTATTCAAAAGCCCTTTTCCGCACAAATACCGATCGAGTTACGTTTGGCTTAGCCGAACATAACACTACAAACGATTTTAAACATTTAAAAAAATATAAATAACATCACCGTATGGTCTACTAGGGGACCAGTTTGCCACATTTTCGACTTCAATACAAAATATAGCAGAAAAAAAATGTTAAAACATCGCAATTTTTACAAAATGTCTCGACAAATAAGATTTTTTTTCTATACCTTAGAATCACGTTAAAGAAAATT
Organism: Diarsia mendica; assembly: GCA_949316265.1. Classification (NCBI taxonomy): domain Eukaryota; kingdom Metazoa; phylum Arthropoda; class Insecta; order Lepidoptera; family Noctuidae; genus Diarsia; species Diarsia mendica. Next base: position 120,790 of record OX438887.1, read on the forward strand.
TAAAAACTACGTATTAATTTTAAGGTAACCTTCTAATAGAATCGTATTTTTATTTTATCAATAAACAATAATTTCATTTCGTAAATTGAATCTAAAGTTAACTATATTATCGACCGCGCAAACTCTATCTCGCCAGTACGAATCGGCCACTGCCAGAGGACGGACGTATCGCTTTGTGTCACAAACGCTCCCGTGTTTTTCGTGCATATATTTTCGAGATTGTACACCGATTACCACAATTTGATACACTTATTAATTTTGATCAAACATGTTTATTTTGCTAGTTTGTAAAGATTGCTAAAAATTTTTTCATCTTCAGATCGAAGTCGAATTTCACGATCGTTTGTTGTTGTCGATTGTACTTCGATATATATTTTTAACCGACCTCCAAAAAAGAGGAGGTTCTCTATTCGTGTTTGTATGTCTGCAAATATCTCCGTCAATTGTTAACTGATTTTCAAAATTCTTTTTGTCTTGGGAAGGGTATACTCCCGAGGTGGTCTCATTGTCACCAAGTCAGTTTCTGATGATGGGAACTCTGAGAAATTGAGGGCAACCCTCGAATATCATAGGCGCACTTAACGTTTTCCATACATTTTCAGAAGCTGTTCAAGTATTTGCGTCTGATAATCATAATTTCATGTGGCTGCGCTGATGACGGAAGGTGCAACTCCTCAACGGTCAGGACTTGAAAGAAAATTCCTTCAAAATTATACGTACTTATGGATCGATAGTTGTATTCTTTCAGGCTATTAGGTTGAACTGATGATAGACGGTAAATCTCATTAACCGACTTAAAAAAAGGAGGTTCTCAATTCGTCGGCTAGGAAAATTTTAGGTTTTTCCGTCATGGGTGTCGTTTTCATGGTTTTTGGGGTCGCTGATTACGAAAATGAGGTCAAAATGAAAATCCAAGATGGCGCCGACGAAAATTTTTGGTTTTTCCGTCATGGGTGTCGTTTTCATGGTTTTCGGGGTCGCTGATTACGAAAATGAAGCCAAAATGAAAATTCAAGATGGCGGTTAGGTTTTTTTTTGGTTTTTCCGTCATGGGTGTCGTTTTCATGGTTTTTGAGGTCGCTGATTACGAAAATGAGGTCAAAATGAAAATCCAAGATGGCGCCGACGAAAATTTTTGGTTTTTCCGTCATGGGTGTCGTTTTCATGGTTTTTGGGGTCGCTGATTACGAAAATGAGGTCAAAATGAAAATTCAAGATGGCGGCCAGGAAATTTTTTGGTTTTTCCGTCATGGGTGTCGTTTTCATGGTTTTCGGGGTTGCTGATTACAAAAATGAGACCAAAATGAAAATCCAAGACGGCGCCGACGAATATTTTTAGTTTTTCCGTCATGGGTGTCGTTTTCATGGTTTTTGGGGTCGCTGATTACGAAAATGAGGTCAAAATGAAAATCAAGATGGCGCCGACGAAAATTTTTGGTTTTTCCGTCATGGGTGTCGTTTTCATGGTTTTTGGGGTCGCTGATTACGAAAATGAGGTCAAAATGAAAATCCAAGATGGCGCCGACGAAAATTTTTGGTTTTTCCGTCATGGGTGTAGTTTTCATGGCTTTTGGGGTCGCTGATTACGAAAATGAGGTCAAAATGAAAATTCAAGATGGCGGTCAGGATTTTTTTTGTGTTTTCCGTCATTGGTGTCGTTTTCATAGTTTTTGGGGTCGCTGATTACGAAAATGAGGTCAAAATGAAAATTCAAGATGGCGGCCAGGAATTTTTTTGGTTTTTCCGTCATGGGTGTCGTTTTCATGGTTTTCGGGGTTGCTGATTACAAAAATGAGACCAAAATGAAACTCCAAGACGGCGCCGACGAAAATTTTTAGTTTTTTCGTCATGGGTTTCGTTTTCATGGTTTTTGGGGTCGCTGATTACGAAAATGAGGTCAAGATTTCACAGGAACGTATTTTGCTTGGGTTGAGGTAGGTTTCGCTGAATCTTTCTTTGCTGTATCCTTTCTAATACTGGTGATATTTTCCATAGCTCTGAATCGGCTTTCTAGAAGTGAGGCTAAAGTCTCAAAAGTTGGTATGTCTCGTGATGAACCAAGGGACTGTTCCCAAAGTTTGTGAGTTTCAATGTCAATTTTAGAGACAACAATGTGAACTACTATAGCCTCCCACGTGTTGATTTTTAGACTTTCTAGCGAATTCAAGCATTCGCGTGTGGTGTCTACAATACCTTTCAGGCTTTGAGCGCATTCGTTCGTCATTTTGCGCTGAGAAAGAAGACGATTCAGGATGTTATTGACAATTATCCTTTTATTTTCATAACGATTCTCAAGTGTTTCCCAAGCCTTATCATAAGTAGCTTCGGTAAGTGTGAAGTGTTTTAATAGCTGCTCAGCCTCGCCCGTAATACTGGACTTCAAATAATGATGTTTCTCAATTTTCGATATGTTATTATCATTGTGAACAAGACATGTGAAGACGTCACGAAAGCTATACCATTCAGTGTAGTTACCGGAAAACTTAGGTATGTTAATCGGTGGTAACTTTGTCTTGTTTTTTACCCTTTCAAATGTTTCGTCATGACATGTCATTGTGGCCGAAGTTGTAGCTTGCTGTGACTCCTGATGAGATAGCTCGATCAAGCATTCTTTAATCGCGGTTTTAAAATCAAGATAAATTTCTTCGGTTTCATCAAAGTTTGCAATAGGATCAAATTTAACTTTTTCGAGAACCTCAGTGGTAACATTCTTCATAATCTCGTCGTGTTGTTTATTGTACGTTTCCCAATATTCAGTCAATGTGTCTAATCTTGTCTCTAAATAACCTCTGGTATAACGTGACTTTGAAGTTTTCTTTGTGTTGTTATACAACTTAGCAATCCGCTCACTCAACTGTTTTTGTGGTCCACACAATTGTGACATGTTTATAACTAACTCAAAACAGTTTTCTTCAAGAAATAGTTAAAGACACCAGTGTAAATGTTCAATGTTCGTAAAACAGAAAAATTGGCTAAGTCACTGTAGTTAAGTTTTCTAATGTCTAAAACACAAAATCACGACAAAGTCTTCTAGAGATTTTTTACTAAGTTCAATTCACTAATCTCAATATTTATAAGTATTTTAACTGAATTTACTAAGTCCACACAACGTAATATTTCACTAAGTTCCTGATATAAAATGTTCACAGGCTTACCCCACCAGAGTCCTAATACAGTCCAAATTCTAATCCAATGTCACAGCACTTACCACTTATTCACTAACATAACACTCACAACTTACTGTTACTTCACTTCACTTTATTACGCACTGAACTTTATGCACTTTTACTTGTTAGTTGTTATCTGACTCCGAAGGACCAAAATGTTTAATGAAACGACACTTTACTTGTGGAAGAACTATATTAAAACAAAAATATTCGTAAACACTTAGGTAAATTGAGGGAAGCTAACGATAGCTTGCTTTTTAATCGAGCAACGCCATCTATCGAGCCGTGAGGAACTAAATTACACAAACAACACCCATGTCGAAAAAACCAAAAATGTTCCCGGCCGCCATCTTGGATTTTCATTTTTGTAATCAGCGACCCCAAAAACTATGAAAACGACACCAATGACGGAAAACACAAAAAAAATCCTTACCGTCATCTTGAATTTTCATTTAGACCTCATTTTCGTAATCAGCTAGAGCTACCCCAAAAACCATGAAAACGACAGCGACACCCATGACGGAAAAACCAAAAAAAAATCTGACCGCCATCTTGGATTTTCATTTTGACCTCATTTTCGTAATCAGCGACCCCGAAAACCATGAAAACGACACCCATGTCGGAAAAACCAAAAATGTTCCTGGCCGCCATCTTTGATTTTCATTTTGAATTCATTTTTGTAATCAGCGACCCCAAAAACTATGAAAACGACACCAATGACAGAAAACACAAAAAAAATCCTGACCGCCATCTTGAATTTTTATTTTGACCTCATTTTCGTAATCAGCTACCCCAAATATAATGAAAACGACACCCATGACGGAAAAACCAAAAAATTTCCTGACCGCCATCTTGGATTTTCATTTTGACCTCATTTTCGTAATCAGCGACCCCTATAGCCATGAAAACGACACCCATGACGGAAAAAACTAAAAATTTCGTCAGCGCCATCTTGGATTTTCATTTTGACCTCATTTTCGTAATCAGCGACCCCAAATACCATGAAAACGACACCCAGGACGGAAAAACCAAAAAAAAACCTGACCGCCATCTTGGATTTTCATTTTGACCTCATTTTCGTAATCAGCAACCCCAAAAACCATGAAAACGACACCCATGACGGAGAAACCTAAAATTTTCCTAGCCGACGAATTGAGAACCTCCTTTTTTTTAAGTCGGCTAATGAGATTTACCGTCTATCATCAGTTCAACCTAATAGCCTGAAAGAATACAACTATCGATCCATAAGTACGTATAATTTTGAAGGAATTTTCTTTCAAGTCCTGACCGTTGAGGAGTTGCACCTTCCGTCATCAGCGCAGCCACATGAAATTATGATTATCAGACGCAAATACTTGAACAGCTTCTGTAAATGTATGGAAAACGTTATGTGCGCCTTTGATATTCGAGGGTTGCCCTCAATTTCTCAGAGTTCCCATCATCAGAAACTGACTTGGTGACAATGGGACCACCTTAGGAATATACCTTTTCAAACAAAAAAAAAATTTTTGAAAATCTGTCCACACTTGTCGGAGATATGCGCGGACACACAAAAAAAAACAAACGAATAGAGAACCTACTTCCTTTTTAGAAGTCGGTTAAAAAGAGACGGAAACACTATTTATTTTTGACGTGTTAAAGTGCTTTCACAACCAATTTACAACAAATATTGAAATCTGTGATTAAAATAGATTTCAATGGGACCACCTTAGGAATATACCTTTTCAAACAAAAAAAAAATTTTTGAAAATCTGTCCACACTTGTCGGAGATATGCGCGGACACACAAAAAAAAACAAACGAATAGAGAACCTACTTCCTTTTTAGAAGTCGGTTAAAAAGAGACGGAAACACTATTTATTTTTGACGTGTTAAAGTGCTTTCACAACCAATTTACAACAAATATTGAAATCTGTGATTAAAATAGATTTCATTTGTGATTTTTATTCATATAACACCAAATTGAACCATTTTTATGTTGATTGATATACTGTACCTATACACAACACACATTCCAGACTTTTTTTCAAAGTGTACTTACTTACTATAAAATTATGTCACCTAAAATAATAATCGTCTAAATGATCAAATTTTTCAACCGTAGTTCAACGCTCGAAATGCCCGTGTGTGCGTTCGTCGGTGTTATCGCTGCACACAAACATAGCATCGCACCGAAATTGCCTAAAGTTCCGCAAGTCTTGTCTGTACAAGGCCTCTTAAGTAGATAATTTGTATATTTATTTATTTAAACTTTTCGCACACAAAAAAAAGGTATTTCTTAAATTTAATTTTAATAAGTAAAATTATTATAGAGGACAAGCGTAGTTGCATGCCACCTTGCTAATGGCAACTATAATTCTGTATCAATGAGAATGCCGTGAAGAAGCATCTGGTATCATTGGCATGCGAGGAACCGAAGCTTTTGTCTGTGTAATTAATTATTGATGAAGTTATGATGACAATTTTTTTTATTTATTTATTGTCTAAAAAACTTATTCTAATTACAAATATGTTTAAGCCACACATCGAAAGCCTCTCAGGGCTTATCTGAGTGCTGGCGAGCCGTTCGTTTAAACTTTAACAAAAAATTAACTTACTGTACTAAATACATAATCTATTTAGCAACAATATACATCCATCCATACTAATCCATACTATCCATACTAATATTATAAATGCGAAAGTAACTCTGTCTGTCTGTCTGTTATTCTTTCACGCCTAAACGGCTGAACGGATTTTGATGAAATTTGGTACAGACATAGTTTGGAACTTGAGAAAGGACATAGGAATTTTTTTTTTTTTTTTTTTTCGCGAGATAAACCAAAAATCTGCCGGAAGTCATTATTTCACGCGAACGAAGTCGCGGGCAAAAGCTAGTTATAAATATAAAAAAAAATGACTACTGGATATGTATTGTGAAGGACGGCACTGTTGACATTAGTCGGCATGCCACCGTCCGCCGTCCGGGCGAATCAAGAGGTGGGTGTGTGGTGTGGCAAGTTTACGGATAAAGTAAGGAATGAGTATTTAAATTAGAGTATTCAGATTTTTTTAAATTATAATTTCGATCGTTAAAAGAGAAAATAAAATAAATAACTTATTCCAACACAAGATAACGGACGGTCGGATTTCCGACAAGTTAAGGCGAAGTTGCAGTCATACTTTGTTTTTATGAACGCACGACCTCACCCCCCGCCATGCAGCACGAGCGATATAGTTTTTAAACTGACATGATCACTGACACTACTATTAATATCTTAAACGGGATATTTACCATGTTTGATTATTGTTTCGAGTTCCCGATATTTCGGCGCTGTTACAAGCACCATGATCACGGTTAAACTGAAGCACAGAACATATATACTCTAACGAGAAGAATGTCAACTACGAACAAATAAAATGGCACGATTTTGAGCGCCTCCTGGTGGGTGCCCCCGGAAACTTTTAAGTTCGATTCGACCGCTCTCCACTAGATGGCGCTGCGCCCATGACGCGTATTTCTGAATCGCGGATCTAAGGTGTTTAACCACAAAAACAGAACTGGGAAACTGTGACCAATTTATTGGCATTAATGTGCAATTTCACTGATCACAATTTTCCAGCTCCGCTTTTGTGGAGAGTTTATTATTCAATTCAAATTAATTCAATCATCATCATCATCATCAGCCATTAGACGTCCACTGCTGGACAAAGGCCTCCCCCATAGAACGCCATAAAGATCGGCAGCCTGCCGTTTGCATCCACCGGTTGCCCGCGACTCTCACGATGTCGTCGGTCCACCTGGTGGGAGGCCTGCCAACGCTGCGTCTTCCGGTTCGTGGTCGCCACTCGAGAACCTTTCTTCCCCATCGGTTGTCCGTTCTTCGAGCGATGTGGCCTGCCCATTGCCACTTCAACTTGCATATTCTGCGAGCTATGTCGGTGACCCTGGTTCTTCGGCGAATTTCCTCATTCCGGATTCTGTCGCACAAAGAAACTCCGAGCATAGCCCTCTCCATGGCTCGTTGCGTGACTCTGAGCTTTTCTAAGAGGCCAGCAGTTAAGGACCATGTCTCTGTGCCATAAGTCATCACTGGCAACACACACTGGTTATACACCCTCGTCTTGAGACACTGCGGAATTTTGGACGAAAAGATGTCGCGTAGTTTCCCGAACGCTGCCCATCCGAGTTGGATTCTTCGGGCGACCTCTTTGTCGAAGTTCGATCTACCCAGTTTAACAGTTTGTTCCAGGTAAACATAACTATCAACAACTTCGAGAGTATCGCTCCCAACAATTACCGGTACGGGTGGAACACGGTCATTAAACATGACTTTCGTCTTGTCCATGTTCATCTTAAAACCCACCTGTTGAGAAACGTTACTGAGGTCTCTGAGCATTGTGTTCATTCAATTCAATTTAATTATTATTCATTGATTAAATTATTATTCAATTTTAATAATATTAGTGTACGGTGCGTACACTTGCAGAGATTGTTGTTGAGGTTGTTGTTCAGGTTGGAGCGCGTAGAGAAAGATTCACTTCGTTTTCGTTAGGTTTAATTGTGTTACAATAAAAACTGTTGACGATTCCTTTCTCTAATGTTAGTCACCGCGTAGCAGTAATTGCACTCACCGATTTATTGTGTTGTATCGGTATTTATATAAACAAAACATGTACGTCAGTCATTTTAAGACTGTACATCTTGGCAACCCCAAAAGGAGAAATCAACGAGAAGAGAAAGGAAAAGCCATTACAAAGCTATTTAACAAAGTAAAAGAAAAGTATAAGTAAAAATAAGAATTAATCAAATTGAAAGGCCATGTTCCTGCTCCCAGATCGAGGCTCCACTCGCAAGTCCTTTGTTGTTTGTGCTGCGCCTGTTTCTTCCTGGCACTCCGGTTTCTTGATAACTTGAAGTTCAATTTCTTCAGGTGGCTGACTAGCCATTTTGTTATTGGCGTGTTTCGTGCACCTGTTTGGGCAACGATTCCTCCCAACCACCACAAGTGCTACTATGATGGCGGCTGTCAGCAATGAGTAACAGACGGCATATTGGTGGATGTCATGACTTGTCATTGTTGGTGGTGAAGCTTCACTTTTCCTCTGAGTTACAATTTTTTCTTCAATTGTTTCAATTTCTTGATTGGTGCCTTTCGACTGAAGGATGTTTGGCGCATAGTGATATGTTAAGTTCACTATCTTGTTAATAGATGTATCAACTGTTGGAGCTGTGAACCCATAATCCATATTCATGTGGTCTTTGTATTGACGTTGAGCGTAGATGGTCAAGTCAGTGGATTGCAAGACGCACCCCTGAGGTAATGTCACTATGCTTGATGACGAGATGGTTTGTGATGTCACGTCGTTGTTGCATATGGTTCGTAATGAACACGTTTCGCAGCAAATCGCCAGCCAGCTGTTTTGTGTTTGTAGCTCTATCCAACTGTCCTTACATGACGCGCGTTCGACGTCACAAGGTCTGCTGTTTCGATGTGAAAGCAGTTTTGCTTCACATGGAGCGTCTTTGCTGTGTAGGTTAAATGATGGCAGGTTTTTCTTGCATAATAAATTCTGCGATTTTTGTTGCGTGCAGTGTTTCAAGTCATCTTCAGACATACTCATGTAAACGTTTTTCTTAAAGTTGACAGCGATGTACTTGTTCGATAATTGCACGTATGTAGTTTCTTCAGCAATTTTCACAGGTAAAGGTATAGCCTTGTATATATCGAAATCTTCGTTAGCTACTAGTGGGATATGTGCTTCGAACAGGAAATAATTTTCAGTAACTCGAGCTTTCACATTGATTAGCTTGTACATGTCCTTTATGTTTTCCTTGTAGTTTTCGACTGGTAGCGATAGAGTTTTCGGAAGGTTTCCGGAGATTTCCGTTAGTTTTTGCATCAGACGAACCGGAGTTATCAGATGAACGTCCACGTGTCCTTGGTAGACGTTTGTTAGTGTGTTGAACAGCATCTCCTGGAACGTCCTCAAGCTGCTGATTAGTAGATATGTCGTTAACGAAGAAGCAGTGCAAGTACGAACTTTGCATCGATAAGACATCGAGATCGTTATCGTTGTCAGTTTTATCGAGCTTGTTATCGAATTTGGAAGTACGTAACACGCGTCGACAAGATTTATCGTGGGCGGAATGTCAAACTGTCAAAATGTCGTTTCGTACTTGCATTTTCGATAAAATCGTTTAAATTTTAGAGTTCTCTACCGATCGTCAAAATATTATTTACGTACTTGCGACATCGATTCGATTCGATAAAAGCTCATTTTATCGAGAATAACTGTCAGATTTATCGAATCGAAGCGAATCGAGTGCTACGTACTTGCACTGCAGAATTGATATAGGTCGTGGCCGATAGTACTTCCATTTCTGTTTCGATGGATGCTATGTTTGCGTTTGTCTGATTGATGAAGTTGTCAATGAAGTTGAATTGGCGTTGAATATTCTCTTCACTTCGTTTAAGTACTTGGTTTTCAAGCTCCACAATTGTTGTTTGGTTCTTGATCAACTCAAGTAGGTTTTTTCGTTAGTTTGCAATGATTGGATGTCGTTTTGGTATTTCTTAGCGAATTGTTGGTCCAATATTCCAAACAAACTGTTAGCCACGTAGCCGACTCCGTCGATAAGTCCCCGTTTCTTCCTGTTACTTAGGTGCTTGTGGGGATTTATAAGTATGGAGTTATAATAATTTAGAAGTTCCATTTCATGACTTAATTGTTCCATGGTTGACCTACAGTGTTGTAAGTTCGTTTTATGACACAGATTCTTAATGTTATCGAAATACGTTTGTGTACGATGAGTTCCTTTCCAGTAGTTTGTTAGGTTGTAATACATCATCAATATCCATTCATCGTGCACTACTTGCATTTTGCCGACGGTATCATAGTATATGGGCCGCTCGCGTTCTAAGCTTGTAATTTGAGTATTTGACGTCGGCGCTCCGCGTGTGCCGTCAATGGCGCTAAAAGATCCCGATACAAATGTAAACAATGATAACATTGCTATTAGTAACATTGAATTAGGATACCTTGACCTAGTCCGCCGTTTATAATTAGAATTCTGTTGAGGCTTGTTTTTCAGGTCGTTTTCTTTGACTTCCGCAATTTCTGAGGTCAGTGGTAGTGGCGATAATTTTGTTATTGGGCGTTTCATGACTCCTGCTTGAGTTTTGACGGTAGTAACTCGAACATATCCATCAGATCCTGGATGAGTCTCCAGTATACGACCTAGGGCCCATTTTCCTGGCGGGAGGTTGTTGTCTTTCACCAGTACTACGTCACCTTCCTTGACGTTTCTAGAAGGCTTGTTCCACTTACTACGCGTTTGTAGAGTAGTCAGGTAATCGTTTGACCAGGTTTTCCAATATTGTTGGAACATGTGCTCGGTAAGCTGCCACCTGCGACGTAAATCGATGTTATTTACGTCACTGTAATCAGACAGCGGCATGGCTAATATTGGGCTTCCTGTTAGGAAGTGTCCAGGAGTAAGGCAGTTGTAAAATTCTTCTGGATCTTCAGTTAGCGGGCACAGAGGTCTTGAATTTAAGCAGGCTTCTATCTTTGCTAACAACGTTATGAACTCTTCGTATGTTAATTTTTGGTCACCGAGTACTCGTCGTAGATGATGCTTCATCGATTTGACGGCAGCTTCCCACAGACCGCCAGCAGTGGGCCAGGCGGGGGCGTTGAAATGCCACTCCACCTCCAGTTTGGCCAGCTCGTTGAAGAGATCCGGTTTCAATAGTTGTTTGAATTCTTCGAACTCTTGACGAAGTACCTTCGCAGCGCCAATAAAGTTTGTACCACAGTCAGAGTACATGTGCTTGAGGGTGCCACGCCTCGCACACAGTCTCTGGAAGGCTGCAATAAACGTTTCTGTGCTGAGGTCGGACACGAGTTCTATATGAACGGCTTTTGTCACCATACATATAAATATGGCTATGTAGCCCTTCGAAGTTTTTACGCCTCTACCCTTGTTGTGCTTGACATCAACATGACCGGTAAAATCTACTCCTGTGTGCGTGAAGGGTCGGCAAGGAGTGATCCTTTGCGGTGGTAAGTCTCCCATGAGTTGGTAGCCATCTGTCTTGTTGAAGCGATGACAGCGTACACATTTTCGAAGTTGGTTTTTAACGGCCCGGTTACCGCCGACGATCCAGTAGCGCTGTCTTATATAAGCCAACGTCAGCCGAGCTCCTCCATGCAACGTTGTTGAATGGGCTTCTTCTATAAGTAGTTGGGTAAGTCGTCCTCTATGCGGTATGATGATTGGATTTTTCATCTCCCCGGTTAAGCTTGAATGTTTAAGGCGACCTCCGACACAAATAATTCCTGTTTTGTTTATATAGGGATTCAATTTGAGAATTGCGCTTTTATTTGATACTGTTTCGTTGTTCACAAGTTGTTTGTATTCCGAATTGAACTCCAGTCGCTGCGTATGCATTATGATACTTTTACGCGCTGCGCTTAGTTCACTTGTTGTTAGGTATGTAGTTTTTGACTTTGTTCTATTGCGTAAAATTGTAGTGAAGCGCGAAATCCATGCGATGACCCGGATTACTCGTGTCAATGAACTGTGTTTGTTCAATAAGTTTGTTATTATGTTATGTTCATTGTTTTCTTGTGAAGATTTTATGACTTGAATGTGGTTTATGCCGCCAAAATTGGATTGGAAAGCGCATGGTGTAGCTTCCGATAGATCTTGTTTTGTTAAAAATTCGGGACCATGCCACCACAGATTGAAACTTATCAGTTTGCTTGGCAAAAGACCTCTTGATGCACAGTCAGCGGGATTCTGCTCTGATTTGACATAACGCCATTGAGCTGCAGGAATGACGCTTTTGATCTTTGTAACTCTGTTGGCTACGTAAGTCTCCCATCTTGATGTTTCTCCTTGAATCCACGCCAGGACAACTTGAGAATCTGACCAAGCCCGTATTGATACGTTTCCATTGAACGTTTGCTTGATTTTCTCCATTAGATCAGCCAGTAGTTGAGCGCCACACAGTTCAAGTCTAGGTAATGTTGTTTTCTGTGCCAGTGGAGCCACCCTTGTTCGAGCAGCCAGTAGAGTTATGATGGGTTGACCATGTTCATTAAGCACTTTGCTGTATATAACACAAGCGTATGCCTTTTCGCTTGCGTCACAGAAGCCTGATAACTCGACGTTTTCTTGTGTATTGCCAATCCATCTGTTTAACGTTATTTTGCTAACGCACGGGAGATCTGTACTCAGGTTCAGCCACTCAGACTCGATGTTGCTGGGCACCTTGTCATCCCAGCTAAGTTTGCTCATCCAGAGTTTCTGGAATAGTAGTTTGGCTTTGATCGTCACTGGGGAGACCCAACCCAGTGGATCGTAAAATCTTGCTATGGCTGAGAGTAAAGTTCTTTTTGTTAGTTGTTTGGCGTTTTCAACAGGCCAGTTAAAGTGGAAAGTGTCGCTGTTTGGATTCCAACGAAGTCCCAACGTTTTTGCTGATTCTTCACCTTTAAAGTCAAATATGTTTTGAGTTGACCTTTGATCCTCGCGTAAGTCTTCCACTATAGCTCGGTCATTGGCTGTCCACTTTCGTAGATTCATGCCTCCTCCTCTTAACAGTTGGATTAGGGATTGTTGCAGTTTTTTCGCTTCTGTGAGATTGTTATGACCGCTGATGACGTCATCTACGTAGCATTCTTCTGTAAGTATCTTGGCAGCTTCAGGATGTTTATAACCATCGTCAATGGCTAATTGTTTCAATGTCCGCATAGCTAGCCACGGTGCACTTTTCGTTCCGTAGGTTACGGTACAGAGCTGATAATCGCGAAGGTGTTGATCTCGTGAATCCCGCCATACAATTCTCTGTAGATGTTGTTGTTCTTTTGAAATCCAAATGCAGCGGTACATTTTTTCAATGTCAGCTGTGAATGCGTATTTATAAGTTCGCCATTTAAATATGAGAGCCTGAATATCTTTTTGTAGGTTGGCGCCCTTTTCCATGACGTTGTTCAAACTGAAGCCGCTCGTTGTTCGTTGAGAAGCGTTAAATACAACCCTCAACTTTGTTGTTGTTGAGTTTTCTCTCAGGACACCGTGATGTGGTAAAAAGTAGCTGTCAGTAGATATCTGATACGCAGGTTTCATGTGACCCAGATCTGCATACTCTTCCATGAATTGTTTATACATTGATGAAAGTTTTTGATTCTTTTCCAGCCGTTTTTCTAACTGTAAGAACTGCGAAACCGCAATTTTTCTAGACTTGCCTAGTTTCTCTTCGTAGTCTGTAAAGAGAGGCATTTTGACGATGTATTTTCCATCAGCTGATCTTCTCACCGTTTCTTTGTAAAATTGTTCGCACTGGTCGTCCTTGGGAATGTCTTTCGTGTTTTGAATTTCTTCATTCTCCCAAAATTTTGTTAGGTCCTCTAAGTTAAATAGAGTAGCGTGGCAACCGAAAGTTTGTTTCATCTTCCCGCATAAAATCCACCCAATTTGCGTATGTTGTGCAACTGGGGAGCTGTCGTTGCCTTTTAATACCCCTTCTAGGATAATTTCGGAATACACGTCTGCTCCCAGTAATAGGTCGATTGGTCGAGAATTCGAGATACGTTGAAGTCAGGATCAGCGAGTTTCAAGTTTTCTAAGTGCGACCATGAACCTTTTTCGAACGTTCTCGTTGGCAAATTGTTTGTTAGCTTAGTCATAATAAGCGCTTGAGTCTCAAAACTATAATCGGAGTGAATCGATTGGCAGGTAAATTTCAGTATTCCCCTGCACTCTCTGGAAACAGAGCCGATTCCCGATACGGACGCGTTGATCCCATTCCGAGGAAGACGTAGTATCTGTGCAGCGTTTTCTGTTATTAAGTTTACTTGTGAGCCTTGATCGAGTAGTGCCCGCAAGGCTACGTAGGTGCCGTCTATGGATTTGACTCTTAGCTGGACCGTAGTCAGCAGCACTTCCATGTTGTCTTTATACAGATGGTTAGATGTTGGCTGTTGAGTTGATGATGAAGAGCGTTGCTCAATGTTGTTTTTTCCAGTGGCTGACGGTATGGTTTGTTTGTCCGAGTTGTGCAACAATGTGTTGTGTTTCAAGTTGCATTCTTTGCAGGTTTTCGTAGATTTGCACTCGCTGTTGCCATGGCTGAATAGACAGTTTTTGCACAGCTGTAGTTTCGAAACTGTGTCATTTCGTTTGCCGAAGTCCATTCGAAGGAATTTGTCACATTGGCGCAATATGTGACTTCCATTGCAAAATGGGCATTTTCCATGTAAAGCGTGATAGTTATTTGTTTTATTTTGACTGAAGTTATAATATTGTTTCTTCATCTGGGTTTGCTTGTTGAATGTTTTCCCGTTAGATGATTTTTCTGGAGCTGTAGTATTCGCTTTCTTAGCTGACTTCATCGTTTCGTATGCCATGAACCGTGTTTCGAGGAAGTACAGAAAATCGCGCAGATTTTGCAATTCTCTGTGATCTTGGAGTTCTTTCATGTAGTCACTGAAAGTATTCGAGTCCAGTTTTTGTGACATTAGGTGTACAATGATCGGGTCCCAGTTTGATGTGTCAATACCGATGTTAGAGATGCCGTTCAGGCATTCGGTAATGACGTCATGCATCTTCTTCAAGTTGTATGAATCTGCATTTTGTATGATCGGCAGATTTAGCATGTTATTCATAAATGAAGTAAACTGCAGGCGACGGTTATCGTAGCGCTGATTTAGTATATCCCAACATGAGTTATAGTTTTCAGTACTAATCGTCAGATGCTGCACTAGGCGTTCAGCTTCACCTCGCAGTTTAGTCTTTAGGTGCTGCATTTTTTGGACATTGTTGATCATTGGGTTCTTATGTATAGCTTCCAGGAACAGGTCTTTGAAGGAAATCCACTGGCCGTAGTTTCCTGAGAACTCAGGGATTTCGATCCTAGGTGTTGATTTCTGGTAGTGGACGGTGGACCAGATTTTAGCGTTGATTTTCCTCTTCAGTTCATCGTATTTATGTTCGATGTCTGTAAACATTTGATAGTAATGCTTGTTAGATCCTTTCAGTTGAAAATCTAATTCCCAGTGAAGTTTGTCGATAGGTTCCCATTTCGATTTCAAAGTTGTTAGGTGATCTTCCAGTTCCCATCTCTCCGAGATGGTAACAACGTCGATTTTGGAGATGACACGATAAATTGCGTTGAAGTTACATTCTTGCTTGTTAAGCAAAGTTTGAATGTTATTGCCGTCGTCATCTTCGGACGTCTCACCTAGGTCGAACTTCACATTTTGTTTTTCCGAAGCCGCTAGTTTGTTCGTGATGTCCGCTTTGGTTGATGCGAACATTTCTTTAGTTTTCCTGTAGACGTCATCCTTGAAATAGTTTATACTCTTGTCTTCTAGTTCCAGCAACAGTTGTTGATGTCTGCTTTCGAAGTCTTGCCATTGGTTTTCTAGCGAAGACAAGCGTTTGTTTAGGTATTCCACAGTTTTTCGTGATGAGGAATCCTTGCGATAGTTCGTGCACAAGGTTTTAATATTCTCGAAGCATGTTGACTGCAGTTCCAGTTTGTCCATGTTGATGCTTCTTGTTGTTGTTGTAGTTGTAAGGCTGCTCAAAAGTTCTGGCACGTCGTTGACGTTGACAGGAGAGCGTAGCGATGTGTTGTGAAGGCTACTGCGTTGCTTGTAGTCTTCTCCGTTTCAAATCTTGGAAGCGTTTTCTTCTTTGATATGAAATGGTCAGTGGAACTCAGCACCTTGCGCCTTGAATACGGTATTATGCGACTTCTCAATTTAACTGGGGCGACCCGCTTCTGGGAGACCAGCTAAACCGATCCGCTACCGTAACGAGACACAAAGGCACCAAAAATCCGGCTCGAAGGACCATAAAATGTACGGTGCGTACACTTGCAGAGATTGTTGTTGAGGTTGTTGTTCAGGTTGGAGCGCGTAGAGAAAGATTCACTTCGTTTTCGTTAGGTTTAATTGTGTTACAATAAAAACTGTTGACGATTCCTTTCTCTAATGTTAGTCACCGCGTAGCAGTAATTGCACTCACCGATTTATTGTGTTGTATCGGTATTTATATAAACAAAACATGTACGTCAGTCATTTTAAGACTGTACAATTAGCATTGAATAAATTTGCCGAAATATTATACTGGCTATGATAGTTCAAACCAAAATGTCGCTAAAACTACCATTATTTTTTTTTTTTTTGGTGGGTGGAAAATCATCGAATAACCCCCCCCGCTCTTGGGCAGAGCGAAGGGGAGTGTCAGACTTCTACTGACTAAAAACCAACCCATGTTCCTTCTTCCTCGCCCTTGTGTCGGAGCCGCGGTAACTTTTCGATATCCGCAGCCCCGTATGGTAGCTTTTAAACATAGAGGCATCTTTTCATTTTTACTAATGTTGCCATCCTTAAAGACGTCATTTTTACAGACCGAAGTTTTTAGGACTGGCGACACAGTTCTAGCCCCCGTAGGTATTCCAAGTTTTACCCAATGAGTTGACCCCGCCTGAACTGAAGTCATTATGGGTGGATGTTTATGAGCAGACAAATCGGTCTACCCTCTTTCTAGTTCGTTTTTTTGCGTTCGACACCACTACCATTGTCACTCACTACACGATTCTGTTCCCGACACACAATACTCACTGTCCACTCGCGAACTTTTTTCGACACTTTCGGTTTTTGCACAGTTGAACTACTGGATTCCAGGCTCTCGACAGTTGAAACCCGTCCTCCCGGTTAAAGTTTTTGTATTTGGTGATTTCAATGGCCTCTAACCAGACGAGGTATATAGTGGCGTTCTGTCGAGATGACCTGAGGGTTATGCAACTCAATCCAGTGGTTCGATCCCGATTCCAGAAGATGCTCAGCTATGGCCGATTTGTGAGTGTCATTATTCTTCACCGCCCGCGCCCTAATAAGCACGGATATACGACAAGCCACTGTACGTTTTGTCTGACCGATGTACGGTACGACTTGCCGCAACTACAGTCTACTTTATAAACACCGGGTTTTTCCAGCGCGTGCAGCGGAAAGATGTCCCCCGGCTTCGCCGAAATATCGGGAACTCGAAACAATAATCAAACATGGTAAATTAATAGTAGAGGGAGATATAATGCCTAAATTTTGACTGTTTTTTCTTCTTGGAGAAAAATGATAAAGAAATTGTACAATATGTTTTCAACATTTACTTCAGAATAAAAAGTTCACTCTTTTGATATAACTTTCATATAAATTCATGATGAAATGTCTTAGCAGTACACGTTTTAAATTGTGATTTGGAGTCAAGTTTGATAAAAAAAATCGGTTATCTGTAAAGTCGGTTTACTGGCGATATTTGAACGTGACAACGTCATAAGAAAATACAGCACTTACATTGCTATAAACAAACAATTAACACGCCGTTGCTATGGAACGCCTCAGAGCGAGGTAACGCCTCAGAGCGAGGTAACGACGCATGACGTCATCTTTTTTCGTTCGTGCAGCCGGCCATCGAATTATAAGACGTTATCACGTCAAAAAATGATCGAGCCGATCATTCTAAATCGCGTTTCTATCTTTACGATTTCCTTGAGTATGTTCAATTTTTATGTAATGATTTTTATTTATTAAAAAACTCATATTTAGTTCGATTTTCATAGGTTCAAAAATCTTAAAAAGTACTGCAACCCCGCCTTAACGACGTGTCTTTCGTATCGGTCCAGGTGGGACGTGGCGCGCGTGTGCGCCGAGGGCCCCGAAGACGAGCTGGCGCGACGTTGCCAGACCGCCGTGCTCGTGACGTCACTGGCGGCGCTGGAGCGCGTGCGCGAGGAGCGGCCGGGCGCGCTGGAGCGCGTGCGCGCTGCCGCCGGCTTCTCGCTCGGCGAGATCGCCGCGCTCGTGTTCGCCGACGCGCTGTCGCTGGAGCGCGCGCTGCGCCTGGTGGAGCTGCGCACGGCAGCCATGCGCGCCGCCGCGGCCGCGCGACCCGGCGGCATGCTCACCGTGTGGCTGGCGCCCGACGCGCGCCTGAACTTCGCCCTGCTGCGCGCGCGCGAGCACGCGGCCGAGCACGGCGTGCTCGGGCCCGTGTGCCAGGTGGCCAACTACCTGTACCCGGCCTGCAAGGTGGTGGCGGGCGACGAGCGGGCGCTGCGCTTCCTGGAGCGGCACGGCGGCGAGTTCGGCGTGCGGCGCGCGGCGCGCGTGCGCGTGGAGGGCGCGTTCCACACGCCGCTGATGGCGCGCGCGGAGGCGGCGCTGCGCGAGGCGCTGCCCGCGGTGGAGTGTCGCGCGCCGCGCCTGGCGGTGCACTCGTGCGCGGACGGCGGCGCGTACCGCTCGGCGGGCGACGTGCGGCGCCAGCTGGCGCGCCACGTGTCGCGCGCGGTGCGCTGGGAGCAGACGCTGCAGACGCTGTACGCGCGGCCGCGCGGCGCCACGTTCCCGCTGACGCTGGCGCTGGGCCCGGGCGCGACGCTACGCTCCACGCTGCGTCAGGTGAACGCGCGCGCGTGGGACGCGTCGGTTCAGATAGACGTGTGAGCTGTGAGCTCACAGAAGAGATAAAAGAGGTTAGAAAGGAAATAGTTCCTGATTTGTATTAGAACGCGTGTCGCCGCTTGTCTCCCACTCTCTATATCCACTACATGCAAGACGCTAATAAGTACGCGAATTATGCACACAAATAAACCGCACTCACTTAGATCGCGAGCTTGCTACTGGTTGTCACACTAGCGCAAACATTGCGTTTGACGTACACTCACACTTGCGTATATTTCTCATACATGTTACGGTGACCAAAAGGTCGATAATGTATATCGATAAAATTACTTGAGTTTTGTTACTTTAAGTTTTGCAGTTTTTGCTTTAATTTCGGGACGGGACAGAAAGAACGAAAATAAGAAAGCAAAAATATTTATTGGTCTCTCACACATAAAAAATTAAAGATAAAAAGTAATAAACATAAAAGATTTTTTTCAAATATTGAACATTAAGTACTTACTTGAAATTCAATTTCAATTCAGATTTTATTATTGTCTTGAAATAAAACGTATTTATTATTTATTTATTTAATTTTTAAAGAAAGCTTACAGACTAATAATAATTATAAATATCATGCTTAAGTAGTTTCATTTGCTAATTACAAGCTTCCACAAATGTCGATAGCAATTAGGTATTAAGTAGCAATAGCATGCACTTGCTATCTTTCAAATTCGAATTTTTCAGAATAAAATGCAATCTCACACTAATATTTTTCTATAATAGCTTTAGTCAGGTCTGTAACATATCTGGATCTGTTGGAAACCTAAAAATAAAATTTAAAATGTATGTTTCGATTTATAAATGGCTAACCTCAAAACAAATTTTAGATGAAAAACAATCAATAAACAATAATAAGGTATTGATAGTATGGGATAAACAAAAGTTATTTTAATCATAACATAATAATCATTTGAATGCATTCACACATACTAAATATCGACATTATTGACAACTTGGTACAACACTATCGAAACGCAAAGAGTATGCAGAATTTAAGCTTTGGCTCGTCGCACGCGACGTTCGCAGTGAACGAAATGCATTGCGCAATCGCCCACGTAGTACAAGATGGTACCCACGTATTGCAAGCAATGTACATAATTTCGTTTCTGCTTGCGATTGTATCATTTTTGTCTGCGAACTACATAATACTATTGTAATAATTACAAATATCACTTGTATTTTAAGGTTTTTAGACTTACCGATGAAGAGAAATCCCTTCACGAGCCACACTGCACACCTGGCTTCTTTTCCGACACGTAATAATCGCGCAACACGGCTTAATTCTTTTTTTTTCGCGGAGCTCCGTTCGCTGTCACAATATGAGCGCGATTGTTGGTCAGTAAATCAAATTTTGTCGACATATGATCGTCTGATCATATAGGCGGCGCGCGTGCCCCGCCCACATGGCCTTTCTAACCTCTTTTATCTCTTCTGTGTGTGAGCTACTCGCACGCGCACGTCGTACGGCGGTCGCTGTCGGTGCGAGATACGATCCGACAGACGCTACATTAAAGGAACCGCCTTGAATGCAGTAATTATTACTCGTTTGCAAGGAAAGTATTGCATAGGACATCTGTGTTTTTGTAAATGTTAATTTTAGGATCTGTAAACGAAAAAAAAAATAGAATAAGTAAATTAAATAATTGTTATTAATTTATTTTCTCTATTCATTTCAAAACATATTTAAATGTCATTTTTATGGTGACTGATTTTTAACCGACTTCCCAAAAAGGAGGAGGTTCTCAATTCGATCGGTATGTTTTTTTTTTTTTTCTATGTTTGTACACCGATTACGCTGCGATTTAAGATCCGATTTACGTGATTCTTTTTTAGTTTGATGCGGAATAGTTGCCATTTGGTCCCATAAAAATTTGGCATGGTTTGGCCCAGTACTTTTCATTTAATGACCATTTTTTTAAATTTATGAACATTTTTCGTTCGTTTGCGTGTGTTCGCGAATAACTTCGTCGTTTATGAACCAATTTTGATGATTCTTTTTTTATTGGAACGGAGATATTTCAAGAGTGGTACCATGATATGGAAACTAGATCCTGGTGATGGAATCCCAGAGAAATCGAGGGCAACCCTCAAACATAAGCACGTATTACGTGTTTTGTGCTTTTTCTGACGCTGAACAAGTATAGGTTTCATAGTAAATATTTCTATAAGATATACGCAACTAAAAATGAAAAAATAAAAAAAAACTTTTTGCAAAAAAAAAACAACCGACTTCAAAAACACCAAAAAGTGAAAAATAAACTTCAAAAGAAAAATCTGCTTCTGAAGTCGGTGGCAAAAAAAGCCAAATCAAACAAACAAACAAATGTCACCGACTTCAGAAGCAGATTTTTCTTTTGAAGTTTATTTTTCACTTTTTGGTGTTTTTGAAGTCGGTTGTTTTTTTTTTTTGCAAAAAGTTTTTTTTATTTTTTTTTTGTAAAAGGTCACACGTAACGTAGGTAGGTTATAAAATTAAATGTTCACTATAATGAATGCATATTAAATCGGGGGTATCTCGATTTGTGACACGCCAGTGTAGATGAATAATAGTAGATTATTGCATCGAGCACAAAGTAATTTATTATTGCACCGAGTGCCTGATTTAGAGCCTGAGCGTTAGCGAGGGCTCTAATCTAACAGGCACGAGGGCAATATAAATTACTTAAGGCGAGGTGCATAATCTACTTTTCTTTCAACTATTATAAAGGAATAGTAGATAAAAGAAACTCATATCAAACATGTACGGTGCAACCGCACAATCTGCAATTCAGCAGTTTACGCCGCGCTCATTTCAACTCATTGTACGCGATTCAGTTCGCGTTGCGCTTTCAAGACAGCCAGCCGTTCTCATTACAGCCAACAAGGGCTGCGCTCACTTCACTTCCACACCATCATCTAAAAGTATTGTGTGGTCCACCATGGGATCATACATTCTTTTTGGTCCTTCGGCCTTCAACTGTGAACATTGCAAGCTATACTATAGTCCATATCGCGCGCGTGGACAGTATAGCGGGCAGCCAGTGACTCAAGTGTGTGTTGTGTTGAGTGACTATCAAACTTTGAGACTAACAAGTGTCTCAGGGTCAACAAGGACCCGTCAACTATCAGGTGTTAAGTGTGCTGAATTCAGACTTGAGACTAACAAGTGTCTCAGGGTCAACAAGGACCCGTAAACTATCAGGTGTTAAGTGTGCTGATTTCAGACTTGAGACTAACAAGTGTCTCAGGGTCAACAAGGACCCGAAAACTACCAGGTGTTAAGTGTGCTGATTTCAGACTTGAGACTAACAAGTGTCTCAGGGTCAACAAGGACCCCTAAACTATCAGGTGTTAAGTGTGCTGATTTCAGACTTGAGACTAACAAGTGTCTCAGGGTCAACAAGGACCCGAAAACTATCAGGTGTTAAGTGTGCTGATTTCAGACTTGAGACTAACAAGTGTCTCAGGGTCAACAAGGACCCGTAAACTATCAGGTGTTAAGTGTGCTGATTTCAGACTTGAGACTAACAGGTGTCTCAGGGTCAACAAGGACCCATAAACTATCAGGTGCTAAGTGTGGTGAAATCAAACTTTGAGACTAACAAGTGTCTCAGGGTCAACAAGGACCCATAAACTATCAGGTGCTAAGTGTGGTGAAATCAAACTTTGAGACTAACAAGTGTCTCAGGGTCAACAAGGACCCGTCAACTATCAGGAGTTACATCATCGAGATCTGAGGCTAGCAGGTGTCTCAGGGGGTCACCAAGGACCCGTAAGCAGTTATCAAGAACATTCAAGTAAGATCTTTCCATATATTTCTTACCTCAATTAAGTCCTCGCCATGGAGGCTATACCTACATGCAAATCAAAACGAAAATTCCAAACCATCAACAAGCAAGCAAAATAAGTCTTCATCGTCAACTTTCAAGAATAAATATTCAGCAAGTAAGACTTCAGTGAATAATATCGAATTCACATGTCCGTTGTGCAAAGAGTCCCACGGAATATACTATTGCTATCAGTTTTTAAACATGACACCAAGTGCAAAGCGACAAGCTATAACACGATTACATTTATGCAAAAATTGTCTTTATTCGCATGGGGATAAAGAATGTACGTCAGAAAGACGCTGCCGGGAATGTCGTGGAAAACATAATACACTTTTACATGAAGCATTTAACAATAAGTCATCATGTAACACAATTACAGAGAATAACACACCTGCAGTTCTAGCAACTGAAGCACAAAATCAAGAATCACAGGAGAATCACGTTACGCAACAAGGCAACAACGTGATTGAAACATTATTAGCGACTGCAATGATTAAAGTTCGAGCAAGCGACGGATCATATCACAAAATGCGTGCGCTAATAGATCAAGGCTCTCAGGCCTCCCTCATCTCAGCCAGAGCGACTCAACAGCTAGCTTTAACAAGAAAGTACTGCAGGGCCGTCATCTGCGGGATAGGAAAGAAGGAGAGCAGTAGCAAGGGTGTTACGAACATAACATGTTGTTCGCATTTTTATGACTTTACATTTCAAACAGATGTGTTTATTATGGACACGCTGATTAATCAATTACCAAGATATACATTTACCAAGCCAACATGGGCACACCTGGCCGGCATACAACTAGCCAACCCAGAATACAATGTCAGCCGTCCTATCGACATCTTATTGGGAGCCGATGTATATTCCCATATCATTTTAGAAGGCATTATCAGGGCCGATCTATCATTACCAGTTGCGCAACAGACGCAACTGGGATGGATCTTATGCGGCAATTTCAAGACTGTAGTTGAAAACAGCGGCGTAACAAAGATCTCGTTAGTAGCAGGAAAAGCGAGATTAGCTCCAGTAAACAAATCAATTTCATTACCAAGGTTAGAGCTTAGCGGTGCTCTACTACTGGCAAAATTGTTGTCAAAAATTCAACAATCCCTCATCAGCCATAATATCAAGATATATACTTGGACTGATTCAATGGTAGTCCTAGCCTAGTTACAAGGAGAGCCAGGACGATGGAAGCCTTTTGTCGCCAACAGGGTGCGACAAATATCAAACATGATACCTGCAAACAGCTGGCGCTACATCAAGTCAGCAGAAAATCCAGCGGACTGTGCAAGCCGCGGATTGGGTATCGATCAATTGAAAAACCATTCGCTGTGGTGGGAAGGACCATCGTGGCTGCGGAACTACGACCCTGACCATGAATCTGGGCAAGCAGTGTTTACCACAGACGAAGAAGCAAGAAAAAGCAAACAGCTTATTAATCACACATCGCAGCATGAAAGCGATAACATTTTGGGTGAATTATTAGCCAGATATAGTTCACTCGCAAAACTAACAAGAGTTTTGGCATGGGTATTAAGATTTATCAAGCAAGCGAGAAACCCAAAAAATAGCAATATTTTTTGGGCATTTAACCCAAAAAATAGTACAAGATGTTTGGAAACGTTGGCATACAGAATATCTCACACAGCTGTCAGCAAGAAGCAAGTGGAGACATTCTCAACCAGACATTCAACTAAATGATATTGTTACAATTAACGATGCAAACCTACCTCCTAGGAAGTGGGCAGTTGGTCGCGTGGTCCAGCTGCATCCCGGTGCCGATGGCCACATCAGGGTGGTCACGTTGAAAACAAAGAATGGGCTTATCAAGAGGCCTATTCTCAAGCTGTCTATTCTCCCTGTGAATGATAGAATCGACAAACAAGAGTCACGTTCCAAGGAAGTGAAAGATGGCCAGACATATCAAAACAAAAAAGTAAACTACAGCTTCTCATCGCTGGTAATGTTACTTTTATTTTTCATGAGTATTTTGACCACAGCTCGCTGTTCATACAACATAACACAATTAAAAGACAATCAAGGTCTTTATTTCGACAAAATTGCAAACATGCAATTAATCACAGATGAATGGAAGATAGTCACATACTATGACATGAATTCATTTTGGCAAGGTACAAAAGCATGCAGTAAGTACCTTAGCTATTTAGATCAGTTATGCAACAAGTTTAAAGAAACGTCACATTGCGACGTCATACAAGTTCAATAGCAGCAAGAATTCTCAGAACTTGAGTACTATAACCACCTGTTGCTGAGTCAGCATTCCAGCACGCGTCGCGTACGAGACCTGCGCCGACGCAAGCGAGGCCTTATCAACGTTATAGGGTATCTTGCAAACAGTTTATTCGGAGTACTTGATGAGAGATTCGCAGAACAGTATAAACAAGGTCATACAATATATACATGACAATGAAAATCATTTGCTCTCGCTCTTGAAACAACAAACAACAGTCATTGATGCAGAATACAACGTTTTGAAAAGGAACGGGGAAACAATTAATAAGCAACACAAGATGCTTAATTCACTATCAAACAGCCCTCAGCAAAATAAACAATTATGCATTTTTTTGCTGTAGTCAGTGTCAAATAAGAGTTTTATGCGACGATAATGTGTCGCCGGGGCAGTTAGTAAAAGCAGGCATATTGGGAGTCGAACACGACTGTCTAATTAAAACCGAAAGTTATACGGTTTACGCACGCAATGAAGGTTTTAGCACTTTAGACATAAAACCATTTTTCAAGCTACCACAGATAGAACCAATCAACCACATCATAGACGTAAGCATTCCAACTCCACTGATACAAAACTATACACTTCTCTCAAGCAACAAGGAGCTTGACGATATCAAGAAGCAACTCCACATTCTAAAAGCAAGTGAAAAATTGCCAAATCAACTTTCATATCATGATATCCACCACTACACAGCATTTTATGTGGTGATCGGAGTTATATTGGTGGTTGGAGCAGGCTTCATGTTACGACGACTGCGTAACAGGCGAACCGCATCTCTCGAGGTGGCAAGGGTCGCTTTGGCGAGTCTACAGACCTCGCAACACGCGACGCCGGCACGGGCAGAGGCTGGAGCCTCTACATCATCGTCCACAGTTCAATACAGTGTTAGTGCGCGCAATCAGTGTGAGTTTCCGTGTGTATCAGATTTCAGTGAAATTCCAAAAGTGCATAAGTTAGACAAGTGTACAGTGCCTATGTCCCGTAAAACAGACTTCAAGTAGAGACTCTAAGCATAGAATAAGGACCAATTGGAATCACCTTG
This sequence comes from Diarsia mendica, assembly GCA_949316265.1. Taxonomy (NCBI): domain Eukaryota; kingdom Metazoa; phylum Arthropoda; class Insecta; order Lepidoptera; family Noctuidae; genus Diarsia; species Diarsia mendica. Next base: position 146,565 of record OX438887.1, read on the forward strand.
TCAATCATCTAGTATAAGGACTAATTGGACTAATTAGTTAAAAGATTTTCTATACTTAACACTGTCGTCTTCATTTAGAATGTTTTCCGGAGTTAATGTGTCGCTAAATGATTCCATTTTAATTCGAAGCCGAAGCACTCAAAATCAGATAGTATCACACTTTATCGTTTCCAAAAATATTGTCAAGCAAAATTAACAAAGTTCCCCAAAAGTTCCCGCCAAATTACTTTTTTAAATTTCTTTCATTTTATAGTAACTAGTTAGCAACAATCATTTTTTTAAATTTGGAACAAGTAGTAGGATAGAAACGAATAATACTTATGTAAAAAAAAAAGTATTGATATCGGCTGGCTGAATAGAGCTAATCCATTGAGATTGGCATCGGTGCGATTAAAAAAAATAAACTGTGCAATAATGAAATTTCATACATTTTTATTGCTCTAGAGCACTAAAGACTCGCTTTGTGCTGAGTTTTTAGTGTGATTATGATGAAATTAAAGCATAGTTGGAAGAAAACAAAATAAAAGAACGTAACAGAGGTAATAATTTATATACTTATTTAATATAATTCATTAAAGAACTGCACCATGATTAAGATCAATCAATTATGGTTCATTTCGATTGTAAAAAACAACTTCGTTCGTGAAAATGTTTTACAATAAAAATCTTATTCAGATATTAAAATAGGCTCTCACTATTGATAGGATTTGAAACACACTATCGATAGGATTTGGGCTAGATCATCTTACTAAAGATCGTTTACTTTCAAGAGATTCGTGTAGCAATCATCGGACACGACCTGTTATAGAAATCTTTTAAAAAAATCTAATTTTGTGCGCTTCGCTAACAAATGTACGTATAAAATCAGTGTACAGTCTCTGCCCAGCATTATCTGACCCCTCTGCTCACACCGCTTGCCCTCTTTATCTTTATATGTCGGGTCAGGTAATGCTGGACACCGACTATATGATAAATACGCGAAGTATACATAATCTCCTAATTTTCTTAAAGTCGGTTTAGAGAAACAGCACAGGATGCAGGACAAGTTTTGTTGACACTATTATAATTGACTGACGACTACATCTAGATGACTACGATCGAGAATAGCAATCATTCGACTTAGCCTAAACATAATAATTATGTACATTTTATCTGTTCGTGTTTTACTATTAAAATCTATCAAGTCGTGACAAAGACGACAATCGTGGCGCTCTCTCGTTTAATATTACATCGAAATAGGTCTTCTAGCCGATCGGACGTGGAAGTGAACGGTCAGCATGTCGATACAAAAATAGAATTTATAATTCGCTAAATTATTATAATACACACTTTGAAAAATAAATTGAGACTAGGAGCCGCCAGGAGACGGACGCACGATCACAGGTTCAGCGGATTGTTAGTGGGCTGTCCGCCCGCCGCCGCCACCGAACTGCCGATGTCGGCCAGACGCGCGAACTGACGCAGCGTCCGCGGGTCGCGCGTCGCGGCCAGCCACACCGGCATCCGCGTCACCGCGTCCTCCGCCCACGCCGCCGCCAGCCGCAGCTCGTGCGCGGCCGACGGCAGGCGCAGGCGCGCGGCCCGGCTGGCGCGCGACAGTACGGCCCCCGCGGTGTACGCGTCGATGGCGGACGACGCCAGGCGGTTGAGCACGAACTGCTCGTCCACGATGTTGCGGCCGTGGCGCACCAGCGCGGCCTCCACGCTGCGCCCGTGCTCCAGCACGCAGCGGCCCAGCTCGGCCGCCAGCGGGCGCAGCTCGGGCGCCACGTGCGGGGCCAGGTCGGGCCCGCGGGCCAGCCCCACGGCCCCGGCGGCGCGCCGCCCCGCCTCGCTGAAGATGAGACTGAGGTGCGCCGTGGGGTTCTTGAAGGCGCGCTGCAGCTCCTGCAGGTGCGAGCCGGCGAACTGGATGCCGGTGAGCGCCACGAACAGACGCAGGATGTCGTTGGTGCCCTCGAAGATGCGGAAGATGCGCAGGTCGCGCAGTACGCGCTCCAGTCCCGTCGCCTTCATGAAGCCCATCCCGCCCAGGATCTGGATGGCCTCGTCCACCACGGTCCACGCCGAGTCCGACGCGAACACCTGCGACAGCGAGCGCGTGAGAGCGAGCCGACACGGAAGAGGATACGGAACTTCCGCATACGTGGAATCAGTGATGGCCTCAGACCAAGAAAAAAGGGTTTTTTTGTTGGTCTGAGGTGATGGCATGAATAAAAGATCAGTTGTCAAGAATTATAAGCCGGGATCGGATATTCGCATGCTTAATTACCTAAAGCTTGAGTGTGAGGCCAGACTGCAAACGCGGGCGCGGCGCGACAAACTCAAATGTATGGAACTTCATTTGAGTGTTCATAGTGAGGTCCGAGCTATCGCGCGCGTTGGTGTGATAGCGTCTTCACAATTAAATGCTGAAGAATTATTACGTGCTATTCAAGCACGACCTGCACTGTGGATGTCGAACATCGTCAATACAAAAAAAAAATAAAAAAAATTGTTCTCGCAATCTTTCATAGAGAGTGTAAAATTCACCTTCATTTTCTCTGGTTAAATTATTTATATTTTTTCACTTTTATCATTTGCCGTTTAAAGTAAGAATTTTCCAGTAAAAACAAGTTTGACAAAGACTGGACAATACAACATTCGGAACGAAGCCGCAGTCGAGTGTGGACAGCACAAACGCGCGCGCCCAGTGTGGCCCACACGTGGCCCAGCACCAGCACTCGGGCCTCAGCCTCGGGGCGGCGGCGGCGCGGGGCGGCGGCGGCGGCGCGGGGCGGCGGCGGCGGCGCGGGGGCGGGCAACGAGCGGTGCACTCCGTACAAGCCGCGCCGCCGCCGCCGCCGCCGCCGCCGCCGCCGCCGCCGCTGCACGCACAATTCTTGGCTGAGGCCTGAGTGTTGTAGTATATAACTATAGCGCGTCACAGTACGGAAAAAAAACCAGTTTCTTTTTCATTAAATTTTATTGTTTTACTTTGAAAAATGAATTGTCTTTCACCATTTTGTCTGAATTTTCTAATTACTTATTATAAAAAAGAAACTGGACAATTGCGAGTTGGGCTCACACATGAAGGGTTCCGCACCATCGTAGTAAGGACGCCCCCTTTATTTTGTATTATTTGTTGATAAAGTGGCAACAGAAATATACAACTGTTGTGATAAGTTTGTTTTTCATAGTGTTTGTATGAATGACAAAATTATATTTGCGGTTTTTTAAATGTGCTATAGGTATCTCAAAAGTTACTAACTATATCTCGTTCAACTAAATTTTGGTAGAAAGTTTTCATTGCGATCTAAAATATATATGTATATATTTTTTTAGATTTTTCACTCTAGTTTAAAAGTGAGAGGGGGCACGACACATTTTACCACTTTGGAAGTGTATCTTTCGTACGATTGACTAAGAAAAATGATTTAGGCGCTTTTCACATGGAGCAACTTAAGTTGAGGCAACTATCAACATTTTAAAAGTTTCCTGTAACTAGTTGATATTGCTACAACGTTTACGGTTGCCGCAATTTTATGGCAATCTGAGAGCAACTTTCATAGCCGAGTCGCTCAATCTACGCAGCGAACAGCGTCCAGTGTGACGATGAATATCGAAGAAGCAGCAATTGGGCCACCAAGATACAGGCTGTGCCTAGTTTGGGGCCCACGGCTACTTCTACTAATGTGCTGTTTTATCAATGCTCTTTCTTATTGTTCTATTTTATGTATGTTCTCTAACTTGTGTGTGTCAATAAATTGATTTATTATTATTTATTTAATTGCTCTAATTTTATTACGTCGTCGCCGTCGACGTTATCTTTCAAATCGGAATAATATTGAACAGTTACTAGTTGCGGCAATTAGGAACTAACTTAGTCATCGATTGCAGCAACTGAAAACTGTTGACGATCACCGCAACTCGAGACTCGAGTTGCTTTGTGTGCACAGTCCAATTTGAAATATATAATATAATAATAATAATATTCCACAACTATCACACAACGCCATCTAGTCCCAAGCTAAGCAGAGCTTGTGTTTTTGGGTACTAGACAACTGATAAACATACTTATATATTTCTTAAGAGCGTATGGTACCTCAAACGCGAGTTTTATAATGCGTAAAAGTATATGATTCACTGCAGTAATCAACATCAGAAAAATATATGATATTCTTCAGGATATATGCTAGTGCCATAGTGTTGTGAAAACATAATACAACTAACTTTGCTCGATAGAAAAAAATCGCGAAGATACCTCTAAAAATTTCTTTTAACAAGTAAAAACCATACTAAAATACATGTCATCGTTCTGATTTTTTTGCCAAATAATTCTACAAGCAACAAACTAAAGTCATAGTGTTCTACTTTTTTAGTCCAATCAATAGATTTTTTGTAAATCGCAAAATACCACTAATTTCGCACTATTCGGCCGCAGCGAAAGACGTAACAACCGCTTTGTAGTGCAAGCTGATTAGAACTTTATTCTAACAGTAGTACAAGCGAAGTTTGAACCACCACAAATAGGGTTGCTAATCTGAGGTAGCATACGCTCTTAATACATACATATTATAGATAAATTACACCCAGACACAGAACAAATGATCGTGCTCATCACACAAACATTTGTCCTGGGTGGGAATCGAACCCACGACCTCCGGCATAGCAGTTAGGGTCACTAACCACTAGACCAACAGGCCAGTCACATATGTAAACAGCTAGTTGCCAGTTGCTGCAATAGTTGCTCCATGTGCAAAGCACCTAAGAATCTCAATGTCATTTTTATAAACCTATCTATAGACACCACACACAAATAGGTTTGTCTGAATGATGTCCTAATTTGAAGTGTTTCTCATAATTATGTTTACTTGTTTGTTTGTGAAACCAATAAATACTTTTTCTTCCTTTCTTTTATACTTAAATAATTAGGTTTAGTCAGCGTTATAAAACAAAATCATTCATTTACTCATAGCTACCTAAAACGGAACGCGCGATTCTTCGTAATGGTAACATTAGCTTCACTCGACTCGACATTTTCGTGACATTTATTTCTATTTTGACTGAGAATACGGAATTCTGCTCAATTCGAATTTTTTTGGTAGAGATAGAGCGACTTACGAACTCGAATTCGAGATAAAAGTCGAAAATCGAGAATTGGCCCCCTGTTTAGCGTTTGTGGACTACGAGAAAGCCTTCGATTCCATCGAGACTTGGGCTGTGTACTGGCGTCTCTCCAAAGGTGCCAAATCGACTACCGGTACATCGAGGTGTTGAAGTGTTTGTACAAAAACGGCACCATTTCAGTCCGACTTCAGGATCAGACCTCAGAACCTATCCTTCTGTCTGCAGCGAGGTGTGAGACAGGGACAAATCATAACTCTGAAGCTGTTCACCGCTGTACTGGAGGATATGTTCAAGGTTCTGAACTGGGGAGGACTAGGCATCAACGTAAATGGCGATAACATCATTCACCTTCGGTTTGCCGACGTTTTAGTGGACATGGCTGAGACCATGGAGCACCTCAGTATAATGCACGTTTTTTTTTTTTTTGTAGTTTGGAAAATCATCAAATGACTCGTCCCGCTCTGGCAGACAGGTAGATGTCAGACTTCTACTGACTAAAAACCACCCATGTTCCTTCTTAGCCCTTTGTGTCGAGGCCGCGGTATCTCTGTCGAACAACCCGCAGCTCCAACGGGATGCTCGATAACCTCAGTAGAGCTTCCGAAACAGTGGGCCTTAAAATGAACATGGACAAAACCAAGGTTATGTTGAATGCCCATGTAACACCCACTCCTATCAAGATCGGAGATTCTACACTCGAAGTTGTAGACGATTTGTCCATTAAAATTTGTCTACCTGAGACAAATGGTCCAGTTAGGTAGGTCTAAGTTCGAGAAAGAGGTCAATCGTCGAACCCGACTGGGCAGCGTTTGGGGAGTTGAGTAGTATCGTCCAACTTACCGCAGTGTCTGTCAAGCAAGATGAAAGTCTATGACCAGTGTGTGTTGCAAGTGATTATATTTATACAGGACCGAAACGTGGTCGCTCACAATAGGCTTCATCAGAAGGCTTAAAGTCACCCAAAGGGCAATCAAATGGAGAGGGCTATGCTCGGAGTTTCCTTGCGCGATCGAATCAGAAATGAAGACATCCGCATGAGAACGAAGGTTACCGACGTAGCCCGAAGAATTGCCAAACTGAAGTGAGGGCAGGGCACATTGCTCGCAGACCGGAAGTAGTGGAGTGGGGACCGCGAACTGGAAGACTTGCGTCACTAGGGAAGGTCTCGGAGCGCGAGATGTATGTCCAGCAGTGGACGACTGTCGGCTGAATTGATGATGTAGATTAATTATGGCTAAGACTCAAGAGTACATTAATTTTGTCCGGAAAATTTTAATTTTGTAGCTTATAAATAAACGCATCTCATCATCATCTGCCTAGCCTTTTCCCAACTATGTTGGGGTCGGCTTCCAGTCTAACCGGATGCAGCTGAATACCAGTACTTTATATGGAGCGACTGCCTATCTGACCTCCACAACCCAGTTTATACTGGGTAATACGATACCCTTTGGTAAGACTGGTTGTCAGATTTCCAGGTCACTGACTACCTGTAACGACTGCCAAAGATCTTTATATGACAGCCGGGACCAACAGCTTAACGTGCTTTCCGAGGCACGGAGGAAACTCGGTATGAAATGGGCGGTCACCCATCCACAGACCAACCTAGGCAAGCGCCGCTTAACCTAAAGATTGACCCGAGTGGCAGTTATTATTACGCCACGAGCTCCTCCTATAAATAAACGCACCTACTTTAGGTAAATATGCGTCCGAATATCTGGATCTCGAATCGTCAGTCGCGATGAACGTCGGCAACATAGAACGCGTACCTTGGAGATGGCGGCCTCGAGATGGTAGTCCTGTGCGCCCTGGTCCATGTTGCCGCTCACCATGTAGGCCACGGACTCGGTCGCGTACTGCAGCAGCGCCATGCGCGCCAGCTTCTCCTGGATGGTGCCGTACTCCGCGAGGCGCTTGCCGAACTGTACGCGCGTGGCGGCGTGCTCGGCCGCCTGGCGCAGGGCGGAGCGCTGGGTGCCGGCCAGGGCTGCGGCCATGCCGAAGCGCCCGTTGTTGAGGATGTTCATGGCCACCTTGAAGCCGTTGCCCACTCCGCCCAGCACGTTGGCCACGGGTATCTTGACGTCCTCGTAGTACACCTCGGTGGTGTTGGAGCACTTGATGCCCATCTTGTTCTCGGGCGGACCGGACGACACGCCGCCGAACGCGCGCTCCACGATGAACGCCGTCACCTGATAATTCATTATTATAAACTCATTGAAGGCCTCCATAGATGATTTTACCAAAAAATCTAATTATTTCGTCAGCTATATTACAAAAAAATAATTGACACATTTTTTCTATTTTCACGTAAACAAAAGATGAAGACGATACAGTGCTTCGAAAAGTCGTGTCAGTCAATTCACAAGGTTATAGTCCAAGATCCCAGGGCCGCCAGATGTCACGTATTTTCTGACGAAGGAAAGGCGGACGATTGGGTAGCGTTAGTATGTACTAAGAACGCACGACTACCTTGCTAAGACGGCCAATTTTCAGATATCAGGTACTCAAGGTACATAAAAAATTATTTACTTCACGTAATTATTTGCATGCCTTATTTAGTAGGCGGAATATGAAGAACTAATGTGTAGGTACCTATGTGTTATAAAATCTGTAAAATACCATATTTCAGGCAAATAAATGAATCTATCTATCTATCGTATTTTCTCCTAGCTGATTTTTACGTATATTTTAGGCTCCTTAAAAATAAGTCACCAATACTTCCAGACACTTTCCGTCAGCCGTATTGCTTAACAGACGCTTTAAAGAAAACTAAACCCCTTATGATTTAATACTTAAAGCAAATTGATCGGGTTATTGCCATGCTATATTGGGAAGGCGCTCCAACATGCACCCGGGCGTTGAAAGCAACGTTTTCAACAAAATTCTGAAAACACAGGCAATGGGCAGATCCTGTTGAATGCCCACCGAATGAGTCCAGTGGAGGTCTGTTTGTCAGCCACACGAGCGATGCCATGCGTTCTCGGGTAAACAGCCACAATACGTTTAAGTCTTCACTTTTTGGGAACTTTAAAGCGTCTGTTAAGCAATACGGCCGCTCGAAACTGTCTGGGAGTATTGGCGACTTATTTTTAAGGATATTGCCTACAATATACGTAAAAATCAGCTTTCAGAAAATACGTGAGGTTAGTAATGTTTTTATGCACCTTGATAGCCTGATACCTGAAAATTGGCCGTCTAAGCAAGCTAGCTGGTAGTCGTGCGTTCTTAGTGCATACTAACACTACTCAATCGTCCACATTTCCTTCGTCAGAACATACGTGACGTTGGCGGCCCTGGGATCTTACTCTATTAACACCATGCTAAGCTAACACCCATTTACCCAGAAAGTGACGTCACAAGCCCCCACTCATGATCTTTGAAACGTTTTATTTTCGTAAGTTTTTATTAATTTGATAAAATAAAAACATATTTTTCGATAAACTTACGAACTAATTAGTTTTTTTTTTTTTATGTAGCCAGATGTCTGGCACTACATTACGATAAGGTAAGACTGGAATTCAACTTCGATGTTAATAAATGTGGTGCAATGACATGAAACGTTACCTTATCAACAGTCTTGCCATCCTTCTCGACGGGCGTCTGCGCGAACACGGTCATGATCTCTGCGATGCCTCCGTTGCTGATCCAGATCTTGGAACCGTTGAGAACCCAGTGCTTGCCGTCAGACGACAGTACCGCGCGAGACCTGCACACACACACACACTCGTCAGGACTCAAGTGCTACGATACTGAACACTGTACAGTGTACATGTGTTGCGTGATACGCACTTGATGGAGCCGGCGTCGGAGCCCGAAGAGGGCTCGGTGAGGCAGAAGGCCGCGTACTCGCCGCCCGTGACGCGCGGCAGGTACGCCGCCTTCTGCTCGGGCGTGCCGAACAGCAGGATGCCCTTGAAGCCGATAGACTGGTGCGCGCCCAGCGTTATGCCCACGCCCAGGTCGTGCGCGCCCACGACCTCCACCAGGCGCGCGTACTGCGTGTTGCACAGCCCCAGCCCGCCCAGCTCGGACGGCACCTGCAGCCCGAACGCGCCCAGCTCCCACAGCCCCGACACCGTGTTCGCCTCGATCTGCGAGTCCGCATCGTTCTTGGCGGGGTCGTTCACCTGCGGCACACGAAACAACGGGATGCTCTGGGTACACTCCAATACGACACTTGTAATGATTGCATTCCAATTGACGAACAATTGAATCGAAGATAAAGCAGTAAAGTTGGAGATACCTCTTGGAAGAACTTCTCGACCGGCGGCACGAGCTCCTGCAGCGTCTGGCGCTGGTCGTCGGACAGCGGCTCGGGGTAGGGGAACACCTGAGCCGTCTCCAGGCGGCCGCGGAACAGGTTGAGCGTGAAGGAGCCGCTCTCGCGCGCCGCCCCGCGCTTCTCTGTCGGCGCCGAGCGCGCCTCCGTGGCCAGCCATCTGCAGCTGCCGAGTATACACGTGCGTTAACATCTCATTCATAACACTACAATACTTATACCAATCATTTGGACATGCTCAATATGATGTATCAGCTCATAATGTCAACTTCTCAAAAAGACAACCGGATGCAAAATGTCACCTTCATAGAATTTGAAATCCTTATTCCAATTTCTCAAAATCTTCATTTCTCTTAATGACAAATTAGCAAAACGAACTTCTTTCAAAAATGTCAATTTATTAAAATCTCTAATTTGCATAATGACAACACCGCACATAGTTTTGACTTTAACAAGGTGCTGTAGAATCCCGCTTATTCGAATCAATTAAAACCAGAAGTAATCAAAAATTCATAATAAGTAATCAATTTCAAAGTGGCAGGAGGTGGAGGGAGTGGAGGGAGTGGAGGCTTTTCCCCAGCAGTGGAACAATAATTAGGTATAGCTAGGTATCTACATATACGAAGGGGAATATGAAGGTAGATACTACACTCCATACAAAATGTTCAATGCCTACCGCTATAATAGCCCACACTGTCAAGTCGATAGACGCTGCGAACGAAAATGTACCCTAACGTTACAGACGTAAAGTTAGTTTTGCTTTGTAGATGCGCGCCGCCGCGTGGATATTGTGAATTGCCAGGGCTGCCTCTGTCGACATAGATGTTAGTAGGAATTTGTAGATAAAATAAAACAAGTTTTTTAATGTACCAGAATAGTTAATTTTGCTTAGAGGTGTTTTATTTTGATGTACCTAATGATTTTTTTTTAAATTCCCGATTGTTAAACTTTTACGTAGAGAATATTCCAAATAGAACAAACAATTTTAATAATTAGTAATCTTGGGGGAAACAAGGGCAAGGGGAGTTAAAAGTTCAAATATCGAGCTGCCTGGCTTCTGTCTCGTTTTGCTCGAAATTTTTATTACATGTGGCCTCGAGACATTTAACTACATAGTTACAAAAAGAATCTGAGGGTACTTTCAACGCCCGTCGGGGCCGCGGATTTTTGTACTAGATTACGTGGCCTCGGCGCAAGGGCAAAGAAGGAACATGGGTTCGGTTTTTAGTCAGTAGAAGTCTCCCTCCCCTTCGCTCTGCCCAAGAGCGGGGGGGGGGGTCATTCGATGATTTTCCACCCACCAAAAAAAAAAAAAAAGGGTACCTACTTTCAACTGTTCGTGGAACGAGACGTTTTGTTCAAAGTTTTAAAATGAATAAAAAATCTCGATTCATTGAAACCGGGAATATGATTTAATTCAGAAATGAATTCGGGACAGGTATGCTTCTTACTACATTTATAATAGATATCCAGATATATATAATACATCCACTGCACATAACCAGTTGTAGCCATTTCTTATGATTTCAAAACTAACATTAAGAGGAAACGCGAGTGGTCTTTTCTCCATACAAACTCTCTCGCCTGTTTTCTTTTTGGTTAATGACCCTAGAGCAATGGTTTTTTACAGAATAATAAATATTAACTATTTCTATGCCCCTATTTTTTCCTTTTTGGTGATAAATTATTTTTATAAGCACTAGAACCCTCAAAAAATGCTCAAAATTGCTTGTTTAGATCGCTGTTAACAGAGTCCTAGTGTACAAATTTGACAACTATTAACGAAAAAAGAAAAACATAGCGGCGTAGTATATAACCTCCTTATTCATTGTCTAAAATATTTTTTAAATTGGTTCAATATTGGAGGAGGAAATAGGCGAGAGCCAAACCTCGAATTCTAACTTTTTTCTACAGTTGTCCTTATCGCACGAATTTGAGGGCAGGAGGACGGAGAGAGACAGCGATAGTAGAAAGAGACAGCACTCGCATTTCCTCTTAAGTCGACCGAAATAATAATATGCGTAAGTGTACGCGCCGCGCGGCTGTTGAAAACCCTGTTGCGCCGTAGACCGGCGCCCGGTAGGTAGTTAGCGCGCGTAAGTACATGGAGTGTAGTATCTGGTAATCTGTGGTATAAGTGTGTAACGTTGGTGATTACCGCTGAGGCGCCATTGAGACCCGAGCCGTCAGGTGAGGGTCTTATAAACCGCAATTATAAAGGGTGTTTTTTTTAGAGGTATAGAACTTTGAAATGGAATAAAACAAAGATGATTTTTTTTAATTGATATGAAATTTACTTTATTCGAAAGATAATCTTCTGGCATTATAATTTAAATATGACTTCTGACATATGACCGCCACGGCTGGGGTGCGTTTAAGATGGCCGGCGAAATTTTCGCCGGATAAAAATTAAACTAGCGAGGGTTCGCTGAACGGAGTCTTATGTATAAGTCAATTTTATCTGTCAAATTCAATTGACAGCTCATTTTGTCAAACAACTAGTAAACAATCTAGATTGTAATCTCGATTTTGCTTGTGATCTCGAAATTATTAGTCAGTAAAAATGGACCGGAACATGAGGAATCAATTTGCCGATATAATATTTGTACCTATAGTATTTTATAATATTATATTTCTACAACAATTTGTATTATTACTTCATCCATGATAATCCACAAATAAAATTGACGGAGAGTCGGAGACGTTTAATACTCGTTTCAGAAATATTCGTAAATATGGCGCGATTCTAGCAAATTAAACAACAAACAGCTCAATGACAAAGTCAATCTGACAGCGGGATAAAATTTAGCGAGCTAAAAAGGTCGCTAAAAATTATCCTAGTTAGGCGAAAACTTATACCGGAAGACGGCCGTGAACGGGGCAGATTAAATTTTAGTCAGGTTAATTTTTCGCCTCGCGGTGTGCTTGAACGGGGTGTATAACGTTTAGTCAGGTTAAATTTTAGCCTGGATAAGCATCTTAAACGCACCCCTGGCTCGCACGTAGTCTAATCTGGAGCACTAATTTTTGATGACTTTTTCCAACATTTGTGGCCGTATATCGGCAATAACGCGGCGAATGTTGTCCTCCAAGTGGTCAATCGTTTCGGGCTTATCGGCGTAGACTAGCGACTTTACATATCCCCACAGAAAATAGTCAAGCGGCGTTAAATCGCACGATCTTGGAGGCCAATGAGGCCAATTCACGGGTCCGAAACGTGAAACTATGCGGTTACCAAACGTTTCCAAACGGTTACAAAATAAATTTGCACAATTTGCAAGCTTTGTTCAGGCGTCAGTCTATTCATGTTGAAATGCCAAACCAAACTAAACATAAATCACTTGACAGCTGACAGAATGGCCGCCAGTTAAAAAAGTGTTGCCAACTTAAAGTTCTATACCTCTAAAAAAAACACACTGTACTTAGCCCGCGCCGCGTGTCGCAACGCGTGGGTAAGCTATCGGTTACATACATTTAGTATTGAATTGATTACATTAGTCCCGTCCCGTCCCGCGTGTCGACACGCGGGACTAATGTAATCACTCCAATACTAAATGTATGTAACCGATAGCTTACCCCACGCGTTGCGACACGCGGCGCGGGGTAAGTATAATTGCGGCTTTAAGAAAGCTGAGCACACGTGTATCATACGACGTTTTTCAACACACTTGTGAAGAAAATAATACTAAAAAGTCATCTTCAACAGTTAAAACGAGTTCTGTTTTTTTTTCACAATAGCGGGAAAAATTAATCGGTTTTCCTATGCGCGCGCATCTACTGTTCGACCAACTTATCTGTGCATGCGGGAAAACACGGAACTAAAATAAATGTACTAAGTTTGACGTAGCAGTGCATTTTTTCTTGACCAGTGGCGCCGCCATGAAATTCACACTTAAAATGGTCATACTGTAACAATGGCTATCGACCATAGACTAAATGAATGAGCGCGATAGAGTTTTAGCCACTTAAAAAATGAGGAAAAAGTTTTCTTTATTACAGAAAAAATAAAAGTTATATTATTTGAGTGAAAGTTTCATATAATAAAAACGTACAATTTGAAATTATGTATTTAAATTCAAATTTGCATGAAATGAGCAAGCACTAAGTACATTAATTTATTTTTACTATTGAACACGATCTTTTTTGTATCGAAACTTTTTTATGAATGTAGCAACTCAACCAATAAATTTTTTAAAAAAAACCCTTTAACTCACTAGTGAATAATAGTAATGAAAAAGTCACAGTTTGATTATAGGTGTCATTATGTGCCTAATTGCGGTGAAATTATAGCCACTTTATGAGCAAGTGTGATAAAAAAAACTTTAATATAGAACAGATTTTTTAAAAGGACTACATAGTTTCTAGCTGTGTTTAGAAATTATCCAATGAATCTTTTGTATTTACCTGCAATATCTTTAATTTGAGCCACAACAACCCAACTAACAGCCGGTCAGTCAGTCGTATTACAACACCAATTTGTGCAGGTGATCAAACATTTACTAACTACAAATTGAGTTGCATTGCAGTAATCTTTCTTTTAATTTAATTTCATAACTATTATGTAATCTACATAGGTATATTACTGTACCAATATTTTATTTACAGCTGTGCATGTCTTTTTCTTCCTCAAGACAATTATATCGAAATCAAAATTAATATCTCAATTTGGTAATGATTGATTGTGGGACACGCAACTAGGTGAAAGATAACCATAGTTTAATTCTGGATTGATATTAATCAAGATTTCTTACCATGTTTTTGAGAAAGTAGAAATAGGCAATATTTTTAGTAAGTAGCATTTACTTGATGATTAAGCAAACAGTTCATTTGAACTTTATTAATGCCACTTCTCGATCAGTGGGTCATGGGTGCTAAATATATAATTAGCTAGTACAGTTACACAAGAGTGTGAAACATAACAAGGGGTCATATTGTGAAGCACTCCACTAAGACTGGAATATGGAACTATTGAGTGCAAAATGGAATGTTACAATCAATATATCACTTAAATTATAACATAATATTGTTGGGTAATAATGAGGCACACAAACTCACTGGAAATTATCTGTTATTTATAATAATTATGCGGAAAATGTAATCGATTTGACTGATAAAGCAAAACAAATAATGATTAATTGATTATCCTCTTGTCCGCTAAGACATCTGCAGAAGATTTATAACAATGACTTTTTAATTGTGTCTATAATAAGGCGTATGAGCTCATACGTAGTAAATTGTAAGTTAAAATAATAATTAATGTTTGGAATAAAATCCAAGAATTCCACATAATTAATTAATGTTTGAACATAGTTTGTTGTTGGCTGTATTCCGAGATATTATTTAGACACGCGAATGTCATTTGCCTATTAATAATGAGGTTGAGGTGCAAAGTCCAAGGCGAGTGTGGACTATGGAACAACAAGGCCATGGCAATGGGTGCAATGGCAAGATCAACATTTTTGTGTACTGGCTGGTTAGAATAGTTACCTGTGTAAGGGCAGCGGCACCTGAGTGGATTTCCCTGCTATGCAACGATTAGCACACGTTATCAACTTAGCACCCTTCATTTTGAAGTTATATGTTAATAATGTAATACCAAATCCAAACTACAATTTCTGAAAGACTAACAGTTCATTATCAAAAAAATTAAATTATTGTTATAATAAAACGGACAACACGGACACTGCGAAAGCAAAAAATAAAAATAAATCAACTACTAAGTGGTTGACTTGAATATAGTTACTGAATGTTGCTACATAATCTTTGGTTGCTACTGGTTGCTGGTTGTACAGACAGACAGTGACAGCACAGACGGAATCACGGAACGCACCCTGCGTTCCGAGTTACGCTGTAATCGATTTGAGCGTCCATAAACCCGTTCCGAATTACTGTGAGCGCGTTATCGATGTCCCTTGAATCGTCATGCTTGGTTTACACTCTCGCGCGAGTGACGAGACTAGCCGCGAGGCGAGGAGGATGGTGTTGGTGTGTTTCATACAATTCACACCGTTCACACACTCGCCTCGTGCCTCGTCTCGTCACGTCACTCGCGCGAGAGTGTAATGCGTGGTACATAACCCAGGGTGGTTGATTGTTGTATTTTAGATAATTTCCAGTTTAGCCACGTTTGATTTTATCAACGAGAGTGGGACCTAATGGATGTTTGGTCAGGAGTGACCGAGTGGAACAAAATTCTATCGTAGATTTGTCTCTTTGCAGAGTAACGATTACTTAGGGACGTGTGGTTTGGTCAAGCGCGTGGCAAAATTCGAATTTCGCGGGCTACCTTGTCGCATTGACCTTAAGGCGGCGCTCCAGTTTGGCCGCGTTTTAATAGGAATTTTACTCGTACGAACACGCACGAACGATCCTAACGTTTCAAGTAATAAGGGAGCGCACATGCGAAATAGTCGTACGTATAATTAGTCTAATTTATATTTACGTACGATACAAATTCGTGTCCAAAGTGAGCGCGGCCTAAAGCAATCGTATTGTCCTTCTTTTTTAAAATGGGTCACGCACTTTTAGTCCTCTCTTTCAGTGCCCGAATTGATGGTAGTAAGTATCTAGTACTTATCAGTTCCACGACAGGACATTAGTAGTCTGTGGTGTGTTGGTGACACTTAGACGACAGAATGACACTTTACGTCCATGTCATATTCTTTCCTTTTAGTCTGTGGACTCCACTGACCAAAACAGAGAGTTAAACTTTGCTACACTTTTTTTATTATTTTGTTTTATTATTATTTTATTTTATAGGTATTGTCTTACACAAATCATGCTAGGTATCTTTATGTATATATTTGAATTAAAAAAGGAGTTGTTAGTTGGCGTTTCTTTAACAATATTGTACATAACCTATTATCTAGTGGAAGTGGTCAAGGTAAAGATCATTAAATTATTGTGGAACAATCTCCAGTTCTGTCGTGTTGTTCGGGTATCGTTATTGACTTCAGTCGTTTCGGATCCGAGTACTCTTAATGCAGGAGAACTGAATTGTGCGTTTGTTGCAGAAGCCAATACTTATATGCCATGAAGGTGAATTCCGTCGGTTCCTGGAGGAGAACGTGCCTCTGCTGAGCGAGTACTACTGGCCCACTCCGTGGTGCGTCGAGTCGCGGCTACAGACTGTCCTTGGCTCGATATTACGTTCACGTTTATTGCCGCCCGTCAAATATCGCCGGTACAAAGTTCACATAATATTATGAATCATAATAATGTCCTTCATTATTTGTTATGAATTCATATGGACTCATTAATTCCACACAGAGTCCATAGCGTTTTCATAATAGTGAATTATCTATATAAATAAAAAGAGAAGTCCTGACTGACTGACTCATCAACGCCCAGCCCAAACCCTTGGACCTAGAAAGCTGATATTTTGCACAGAGGTTCCCTTTATAATGTAGACAAAGAATAAGAAAGGATTTTTCGAAATTCAACCCTGAAGGGATTTAAATAGGGGTTGAAAGTTTGTATGGAAAATCGACATATTCACGCGGGCGAAGCTGCTGGCAAAAGCTAGTTAATAAATAAAAAGAGAAGTCCTGACTGACTGACTGACTCATCAACGCCCAGCCCAAACCCTTGGACCTAGAAAGCTGAAATTTTGCCCATGGGTTCCCTTTATAATGTAGACAAGGAATAAGGAAGGGTTTTTTGAAATTCAACCCCTAAGGAAGTTAAATAGGGGATGAAAGATTGTATGGAAAATCGTCATTTTCACGCGGGCGAAGCTGCTGGCAAAAGCTAGTGATAAATATGAATGGAAGTAGTCTTGCCCAGGACCTTAACCCTAGAAAGATAACCTACGTCGCAGAGGCGCCTGAGCTAGAAACATATTGCTGTCGTTTTTTATCCGACGCGTGTATTTGTTTGTTCTTCTCAGCCAACTCAGTCGTCGGTTAGCCCCTTCACGAGATGGCTGTTTTCATGCTGTAAGTACTACAGTTTTGTTTATATGATGAGTCTGTGCGCTCGCGAGGCGTATGGTTATCTTTTGTGAAACTTTTAAGAATGAATTAATATTGTAGTTTTAGTGATGTAAAGCGTTTTTGTAAATAGTTTTTGTTTGTTTTTAGGAACAATTTATTACGTATATATCGTGGCACATAGGAGAACGTTGGTAGAAAATGAAATATGCGCTTTACTAGGTGAAGAAGAAGAAAACACTCTGATGAACTTCTGCAAATTGACAGTGAATTGGAAAATCACCAGAGCGAATGGAAGATGTCCAAAGTGCCTTCGAAAACGAGTTTGTCGACAGCCAAAATGTAGAGCAACTGGAAAATAAACAAAACGAAGAGAATTTGTTCGTCCTAAAAATTTCAGCGCCTTCTGACCTGCACTAAGTGCAAAAAAAAAATGACGTTTTCCATGACTATCTTTGAAATTTATTTTTTTGATGAGAGATATTTTTTTATACTTATTAAATTGTAGTCAAATAGCTTGTGAAAAAAAACTTAATTGTTATAAGTTGATTAGAAGTGTTTTTGTTCCTGAAGCATAAGGCTGTTTATTTTCGTTACTTTTTTGTAGAGGTCTACTCATTTAGTTATAAAGTATTTTTAATAAACAAATAAGATAAAAATGTATTTAATTTTTATACCTAGTTTATATTATAACTTTTAACACAAAATCATAAATTATAAATATTTTTTATTAAATCAATTAAAAAAACGTATTATAAAAAGGTGCGCCTCTGAAGCGTATGGTTATCTTTAACGTAAGCCGTGGTATGGTTATCTTTCTAGGGTTAAAAAACATTGACAACTATCATAGTTTGGTTTAATAAAAATACTTAGAAGGAGGAGATTATGTTTTCGGCCAGTATCTTCTTTTCACGTACTTTTAGTTGCACAGAATAGGTATGAATGTTAATCCTAGCAGGCTCAAATCTAGCCCTTACAAAAGGTTATGGTCAGTCACCTGATAATCGGCAAAGTGCAAGTTGTAGTATGAATTTGCTGATTATCAATATAGAACATTCCTTCAAAGGAGATGTTTACAAAACATATAAATACTAGTAAATTCAACTCTATTTTTGTATTTTTTCTCCTACTTGTTCTTGCTTATTTAAAATAATACAAAGATAGTAAAGTCTCATACCAGGAGGCCAGAAACATGGAAGGTATTGTATATTCTTGATACTAATCTCATTATCAAATCTAGATGCCTTTCTAATACCATGCAGTTTTTTTTCCGTCTGATATGAAGAACAAGGAAAGTGAAGTCTCACAAACTGCTAGTATATCACCTCCTTCATGTTTCTGGCCTCCTGCACGGCTATTGCGTATCTTTAATGTCAGTGGCTAGCGTATCTCTAATGTCAGTGGCTAACGTATCTTTAATGTCAGTGGCTAGCGTATCTTAGTTATTTGATGGACACTGGTGCCGATTCTCTTGTCACAAATTTCTCTAAACTAGACTAAAAATCATTAAAATTTAGTTTAATCCTGTCAAACGAAGTTTTCCATTCTGAAATTGACTAAAGTGACATAACTTAAATAGATTATAGTCTGACAGCACTAAGTTATTCAATTTAGTGAAAATGCCAATTTTGCTATTCTGAAATTGACGTTTTTCACCTAAAATTATGATTGTCAAACTAAATCAGACCATTTTTAATCGCGAATAAAAAGGTGTGGAATAAAATTAGTTGACATAAACTAAAATTTACAAAGCATATTTCTCTATTATTTTTCGAAAGTTTGGATGACTTTGAGTTAATTATGGAAGCTTAGGTGATTGCAGCTGTTGGCGATGCGGCAGAAAGGTAAGTTTAGTGTTATTTTATTAAGATACAATACAAAATGCATTCGTGAAAACTTACAAAGGATTTGTACTGAACATCTAATGTACTTGCTACATTATTAGTTGGAAAAGAAGTGGATAAATGCACTTCTCATAATCATAGCCACTTCCAGGCTCTGAGTATTATCTAATAGACACTTTCAAGAAAGAATTCATTTGGAAAGATTGCGAGACCAATCCAACCCATTCCAAATGGCAGAGGAGAAATTTAAAAAACTCTTTAGACTCCCTAGAGCGGAAGCACTTTATTTGGTGGATATGCTAAGGAATCCTCGGTTAGATGAAGGATTTATCCCCAAACACCGAAAGGTTAGAACAGTTTTGTGCAGTAATTCACTTGCATAAACAAGTTTTTAAGAATTTATAGTTTAGTCGAGTGGTATCTCACTTTTATTATATTTATGGGTGATCTAAACCTAGTCATTACATAATTGAGATCTTTCAGTCAAAAACCGCACGCCCCTCCACTAAAATTTCTTTACAAACATTTGAACGACCCACTGACCGAAAAGTGTATGCAACAAGCAGTGGCGCAACATGCATTTTTAGAATGAAAAATTTCTACCTACCTACCTGTATGATAATAGAACTCATTTGCAGATTCTAGCTGCACTAAATCTGTTTGCTCAAGGCAGTTATCAAACAGCTGTTGGGCAAGACAACTTACTTGACAACAACTTACAAGACAACTTAATTCTTCTGAAATCTAAATAAGTGTATCTTTGCAGACGAAGAAGATATCGATGGCAACGAGGATAACAAGCAGAATGCTATTGTGGAGGAGCAGGATGCTATTGTAGAGGATCCTGGCGCAGACTTCCTTGCTGAAGCAAGGGAAATTCGGCAATTACTTGTCAATAATTTTGATTAAATTAAACATTTTATTTCTTTATTATTAAAATTTTAATTTTCTTATCACCTTATTTATTAATTAACCTATCCTTAACCTAAACAAATAAGAGTGGTGATTAGGTTTCTATCACAAATTGAAACCGCATATTCAGTTCATGTTTTGTATAAAAAAATAATTAACAAAATACAATAATCAACAAAATATGCCAAATATTTGCCTCTTCTCTACAGAGAAGGCACGAGCACTGATCACCACGCATGCTCAAGACGGGTTGGCGATTTCAGACTTATTAGGTAGGTATATTATAATAATTATAGTCCAGATTTCCTCACGATGTTTTCCTTCCGACCTTCATTGAAATAAAAATGAGTAAATAAAAGAAAAATGTTCGTACATATTTTTTATTAATGTTATGTTTTAACTTTTGTACCACTGTATGCCCATTTTCTCTTGCCCGTTTTGCTGCAATATGTTGTTCGATACAGCCTTTCTGTTATTTTGACACTTCTTATAAGAAAATCCAATCGATTTCAAAATTTTACGCAGGACTTCTAGGCTACATTTAAAATCCAGATGTTTTAGTGTGGTACCGAGTAAAAGAATTGAATTTTTTGTCGAATTGCACTTATTTATGTTGAAGTCATCCATTTCTTTCTTAGGACGGCCTGATCTGTGTTTGCCTTCATCTACAATACGCCTCACTGTACTCTCAGATTTTCCTGAAAGAAAGATTAAAAAAAAGATGTAATAACAAATGGAAAATAGATAGCACTATTTTTATTTCAAACATGTTAAAACTTATTCATATTTAAAATCACCGGTAAATTTGATTACCCAAAAGTATCAAAAGTTAGCTAATTACATTTGCAATCTAACCTATAAATGCGCAATGTAAACAATGCTTATTTTAGTCATAAAATCGTATATTTAGTAAATTTGTGACTTCTGGTAGATAAAAAACAAACAATAACACGATTACATACCTGTCATAGCTGCTGTTCGAGTATAAATATCCAAATTTGATAAAATTTGTCCAGCTTGGTGTTCTAACAAACATCGCTGATATACTTTGAAATAATTTCCCGAGCTCCACTCCTATTTGTTTTCCTCATATTTAACACGTTTCTTCGAAGTTTTGTCGACGTAGATTTGAAAAACATTTAAAAATGCAAAAGATAACAAGATAGAATAATAACAAGTTGATGACAGACAGCCGATGACATTTGATGTACTATGATTTAGTGTTACCCTACTTTTGAATAATCCATGGTATAATAATATAAATAATCTTAGTTCCTCAAACATTAATTTCTTGACTATACAGATAGACTGTACTTCATTAATGATTACTGGTATACAATTTTAAATAAATATTTGATTTACCTCAGGTTTTTTTTTGCAATTCAGATCATTTCGTTCACTTTCATTCAGCTTTTGTCTATGGTCTACTGCAATCTTGGTCTATGCTCTACTCAACTTAACGAATGTCAAACTCGATTTTAGGTGTGTCAAAACTATATTTAAATTTAGAGAATCTTGTTTTCAGAATAACTTACCAAAACCAACTAACTAAAAATAAGAAATTTTAGTTTTAGTTTAGGTTAGTTCGGTGTACAAGAGAATCGGCACCACTATATTATGATAGCCACTGACTTTAAAAGATACGCAAAAGCCCTGCTGGAAGTTTGTGAGACTTTTTACTTCACACCACCCACCAAATAAGGTTCTGTATCTCTTTGTATTATTAGGGTACAGTGTTACTCAACGGGAAAAAAAACATTTACAGTGTGACTCATGGGGAAATTTTCTCCGGATGTGCAACTTAACTGGAATAAACTGATAATTTTATCAATATAATATTTACATAGAAAACTTGTCAAATATATCTAACAACCCTTTCATAAATAATGGCAAATAAGACTAAAGCATTGAGGATGCGGATGCATGGTGGCAGGCAGGTGCTGCGGCTGTCGGATGGCGGGCAGGTGGCGCTGGACTGGGTGGCCGAGCCGGCCGGCACGCGCGCCGTGCTGCTAGTGCTGCCCGGCCTCACGGGCTGCGCCGACGCGGACTACGTGCGCTGCCTGGCCGCGGCCGCCGCGCGCCTGCGGGCCCGCTGCGTGGTGTTCAACAACCGCGGCCTGGGCGGCCTGCCGCTCACCACGCCGCGCCTGTACTGCGCCGTCAGCCACTCCGACCTGGCCGAGGTGGTGCGCGCCGTGCGGGCGGCGGCCGGCGACGCGCCGCTGCTGGCGGTCGGCGTGTCGCTGGGCGGGCTCATCCTGGGCCACTACCTGGCCGAGCACGGCGCGCGCGCGGCCGTGCACGCCGCGCTCGTGGTGTCGTCGCCGCTGGACGTGGTGAAGGGCTCGGAGCACATGGAGCGCGCGCCGCTCAACGCGCTGCTGTCGTACCACATGGCGCGCAACCTGCGCCGCACGCTGCGCGCGCACGAGCCGCTGCGCGAGGGTCCGTGGGACTGGCGCGTGGTGGACAGTGCGCGCTCGGTGCGCGAGTTCGACGCCGCCTTCACCACCAAGCACTTCGGCTTCGGCTCGGTGGACGCGTACTACCGCGCCGCCACGCTGCGCGACAAGCTGGGCCGCGTGCGCGTGCCGCTGCTGTGCCTGTGCGCGGCCGACGACCCGTTCCAGCCGCTGGCCGCCATCCCCGTGGCCGAGGCGGAGGCGGCGGGCTCGGGCGGCGGCCGCGTGGCGCTGGCCGTGACGGCGCGAGGCGGCCACATCGGGTTCCTGGAGGGCTGGTGGCCGGCGCAGGACGCTCGCGAGCAGTACATCGCGCGGCTGGCGGCGCAGTACTTCGAGGCGCTGCTGGCGCGGCCGGAGCTGCTGCACGCGCCGCCGTGCTGACGGTGACGTCACGCGCCGCCGTGCTGACGGTGACGTCACGCGCCGCCGTGCTGACGGTGACGTCATGCGCGCCGCGCGGCCCGCGCCTTGTGAGCTTTGCCTTAATATTTTCCTAACAAAGACTTACTTTGTTAAGACTCACGCGAGTAGTGTAAAAGCGAAGCTTTTTACACTGACGGCTACATATCGTAAGTTATGTTTAGTACACTGTGATTTAACCATTTAATAGAGGTATTTTTAGTTAATATAGTTGACTATTATATTATTAAGGTTGCATAATATAGTTACTAACAACGAAACACGCACGCGTTGTAATTTTGTAATGTTATCTAATTTTTACACACGAATTAGGTTAATCCTGTTCGTGCATGTGGGCCTTAATAGTTGTTAGTAAATCCGTCACGAGCGTTGCGCACGAGGGATATATTAAAGTATTATTATACACGTTACTATGTTGCATTTCAGATAATTTATTATTAAATTTTAATTTAAGCATTTGGTGTCTATTATTTATACCCTGTGGAATTTTAGTAAAACACACACCTACGCCTCTGAGTGAGTCTGCGAACAAAATGTTAACACAGGGTTGGACACCCGTCGGGGCTGTGGTTTGTCGAAAGGTTAACGCGGCTCCGACACAAGGGCGAAGAAGGAACATGGGTTTGGTTTTTAGTCAGTAGAAGTCTGACACTCCCCTTCGCTCTGCCCAAGAGCGGGGGGGGTTATTCAATGATATTCCACCCACCAAAAAAAAAAAAAAAGGGTAAAAATGAACCCGTCGGGGCTACGGGTCCCGTCGGCGCTGCGGGTTGTTCGAAAGACATACCGCGCCCTCGGCACAAAGGGCTAAGTTGGAACATGGGTGGTTTTAGTCAGAAGAAGTCTGACACTCCCTACCGCTCTGCCCAGAGCGGGATGATTTGATGATTTCCCAAACTCCAAAAAAAAGGTTAAGGACGCGTTTACGAATTCTCGCGGTACAATTTTAATTTCCACCAACCAAACTTAAACGATTTTATATAACAGCATAATGGGGCTACATAATGACAGCTGCATGGGTCGATTCAAGGTTAAGCTACGTTCGCTAAGCTCGGCTCGTGGATGGGTGCAGGGTGATCCGGCATTACACTCTATGGAACTCTCCGTGCCTAGGAATGCACGTTGTGGGAGATACCGGCAGACATTCGAAAATCTTTGACAGCCATATCGGGTAGTCAGAAGGCCTAAAAAGTCGGAAAATATCTAGATCTTTCTCATTATTATTACCTTATCTAGAGCTACCCAGTCACCGAGTTGCGGAGGTCAGATAGCCAGTCGGCCAGTCGCTCTGAAGGGTGTAAAAGTACCCATAACGCAAACGAAGGGCACTTTTGTTCTCCCCACCACTGCAATCCCTATTTTGTTCTAGACCATACCTGGGAACCCCCTAGTTTCGGAGATATTTGGGGTCAAAGTACCAAATTTTTAACAGCTGTTTTTGTAAATACTAGTTTTTCAGGTTATTTACATAAATTACCTGCATGACCCATTTACTAGGTATTCAATGCATCCACTAGCACAATGTTTTAAGAGTACTAGGTACATTGAGTTTTACTGTAAAATGTGATTTTTGACCCAAAAAAAAAGCCCAGCAAAAAAAATTGCGTAGGGGTGCTTAGTTTGATGTACAGAATGCTTGGTTGACGGCTGTGTGATCAGTGATGGGTAACTTTACACCCTGTATATTGTAGATATGAATAGTACCTGTTTTCAGCATCTAGTTCCTTCTATAAACCAACCTAACGTAGTTGGGAAAAGGCTAGGTAGGTTGAAAGTTTACAATTTTTACAGTTACGGTCACCGATGCACCATTTATTTATAATTTAATACTAGAGAAAATATTTACAGCAATGTGCGGTCGACGCACGACAGTAGCCCTCCAGCGATTTGGTCATCTAGCTGTAGCACGGTAGCGGTAGTTGCGACGAGAGGGACGCGTAACTTTGTCAACAACTAGTTGAACGTTACGCATCATCAATGTAACTGAGATTTGAATCGAAAATATAATGCCAAGTGCTTAAATGATAGACTTTAATACTATTAATATAAATCACCTCAGTGTTTATGAATAATATTCTCAATTTCAATAAATAACATGTAGGAGTCACACGAACCTTCCCGATTCAAAATTCACTTACGTCAACAACATGTAACGCGGGGGCGGTATAACTGCGCAGTCAGCAAGCGTCGGGGTCCAGGCCCAGCGCGCGGCAGAAGGCCAGCACCAGCGCCTCGGCGTGGTCGGTGTCGGGCGCGGCGCCAGACCCGCGGCCCCCCAGCGTGCCCGACACGCGACCCTCCAGCGCGGGCCCCAGCGCGCCCAGCGCCGCCGCGAACGCCTCGGCGTGCTCCACGGCGCGCCGCTCCTCTCCCTCCCCGTCCGAGTCCGAGCACGCCGACGAGTCGGACGCGCACGAGGAGCCCCCCGATGTATCTGTACGAACGACGACACCTTCATATTATTATAATGCCTTTCGTCCAGCCGGAGGCATATTATATCGGTCCGGTAATGTTTTTCATGCTTAGACTTTCTATGATCACCGGTATGTAACTTCGTGCAGTCAACCCTTAGAGTACGCACGGGGACCGATCGAGCTATACGAAACCTGTTTATAGCGGATCTCTGAGGTAGCGTTGAAAAAAACACGAAAGATTCCCGTTTCTTTACAAATGCCCTTGTATTAAATAACAATGCAAGTTTCGTAAGTTTCAAGAACATTGGCCAGTATAAATTTCACGTTTTTTTTCGATTATTACTGAAAAAAACGGAAAGATTCGAATGTTGCATTGAAATATTCACTTTTATGAATCTACACAATATCGGCAGGTTGTAGGTTTGGATCCGAATAAAATTGATTAAAATAAATTTTATTTTTATTAGTATTTTTTTTTTGTGTCATGTGAAGGTCACTTTAATATCACAGGGTAACATATACCCCTATCACAGTATAAATATGTACAGTAGTGTGACTCGGCCGTGTCCTTGAAATAAATGCCTACAGCCGCGCGGTACGTAAACATGCTATGTTACCCCTGGATGGACACACGGCTACACATCAAGCTATACATTTCCAGTTTACGCTGATCTCGCACTGTACGGAAATCCTATACAATGCGGGACCAGCTTATACTGGAAATGTTGTAGTGTTTGTAGATTATATAGTTCTGTCGTCTCACACGCCGCGCGCTGGTAGTATGGTGGGGGAGCGGGGCATACAGCCCGTCCCACACTCACTCTGTTTGGAACCACGAAGCGGGACGGACGCGCGTGCGGCGAGTTGGGCAGTGAGCCGATATAAAGTTAAGTGCACGAACAGTACATTTTGGCGACGAGTATTGTAAGTACTGTGTTTTTTTTTTTTCTGATTGAAAAAATGCGAAATTGTCGGCGTTTATTTTTTTGGTAAGGAAAGGTTAGAAGGAAAGCTTAATATTGGTGTGCAAGTTTATAATAATTTAACGTGGGTTATTTACTGCAACAAAACTTTGCTTTGTTGTTGTGGATAGTTGACTTTTGCGGGAGGAAAGACATGAGTTAAATACTTATAATATACGTTGATGATAATGCTTAGTGTTATGTATGTGTGCGTGCGGCACACAACCTCGCGCCACCCGCCATGTTGTCAAGGATTAAACGTCAGTACGCTAACAGCAAGCAGTGGTTTCACTTGTCTCCGTCCTACGTATTCATTAGTGGCGACGAGCATATACCTACGTTATAAAAAAAAAAATCAGTAACGGAAAATGTCCGGTGCAATTTTCGGGATTTTGTCATCGTTTGACCATAATACTCAGTCTTGGGAAACGTACAAGGCTCGTATTTCACAGTGGTTCATTGCGAATGACATAAACCAAACTAAAGATGCGGCGGGAACAAAGCGACGAGCGATTCTACTTAGCGCGCTCAATGATGGCACGTACAAACTGGCAGCTGACCTCGCTCTGCCAAAGCAGCTGCAGGACGTGCCCTACGAAGATATCGTCGGATTGCTGGACGACCATTTCACTCCGAAGCGCTGTGGGTTCAGCGAGCGGTTCAAGTTTTACGCGGCAACGCAACAAACGGAAGAAACGTTTAGTCAGTGGGCAGCACGCCTGCGCGGGTTGTCGGCGCACTGCGGGTTCACTAACGTGGGCGAAGCTCTCCGAGACAGATTCGTCATGGGAATGAGTTCTGGCCCTGAGAGGGATAAGCTCTTCGCACAGGACCTCAAGGACCTGACTCTGGCCAAGGCTGTGGAGTTGGCGGAGAGTGTACATTGCGCGCGCGCAGGCGCGGCGGCCGCGCAGCCAGCACAGGTACATCACGAACAGCTGTTCAAAATTACACAAGGACGCCAGCGAGAGAACACCGCTGAACGCAGCTCTGCTGGTGATAAAGTGCAGTGTCAAGTGTGTGGGTATCACAACCACAAAACATCTCAGTGTCGTTTCGCGAAATACAAATGTAAAAAGTGTAAATCGGTCGGTCATTTACGCCGAATGTGTAAAAACGTAAACTTCTTGGAAGCAAGCGATAACGTGGATGAGGGCGACGACGGTGAGTGCTATAATATTCGTTCAGTGAAAGGTGAGCCATTGCTCGAAACGATTTCAATTTCGGGAGTTCAACTGAAATTTGAAGTAGACAGCGGTTCAGCCGTTACAGCGATCTCCGAGAGCACGTACAAAAAATATTTTACGAAAGTGCCATTGTCATTAACAAAAAAACGGTTATTATCTTACACTGGTGATAACATTCCGTGCTTGGGGGTAGTACTTTTGCCAGTTACTTACGCGCAGCAAACACATGCGCTTAGTGTTTATGTCGTACGGAATGCCGCTGCGGAGATATTAGGCCGTGATTTTATTTCGCTGTTCAAATTAGAACTCATACCGGTCCGCTATTGTAAGCAAACCAGCGGAAGTAGCGAAATAATGTCTAGTCTAGAAAATAAATATCCGTCGGTATTTTCCAATAAGCTAGGACGATTTAATAAATACAAAGTTAGTCTTCAATTAAAAGACAACTCGAAACCGGTTTTCATTCGTGCGCGGCCGATAGCATTTGCTTTGCGAGAAAAAGTAGACAAGGAAATAGATCGGTTGTTGACAATAGGCGTGTTAGTGCCGGCAAGTCATGCGCAGTATGCTTCACCGATTGTACCGGTACTAAAGAAATCGGGGGCGATTAGGATTTGCGCCGACTATTCCACAGGTGTAAACAAACAGCTGATTGTGGATCAGTACCCTTTGCCTACTATAACCGAGTTATTTGCGAAATTACACGGCGGTCAACAATTTACAAAATTAGACCTCTCAAATGCGTACAATCAGTTTGAATTAGATGAGAAATCGCAAGAGTTGACTTGTATCAATACGCACCGTGGACTTTTCAGATATACAAGAATGGTTTTTGGTCTTTGTTCAGCACCGAGTTTATTTCAGCGGGCCATGGAGAGCGTGTTAGCGGGTGTGCCCGGCACACTGTGTCTGCTAGACGACGTGCTCATCACGGGAGAAAACACTGAACAGCACTTGCTTAGGCTCAATGAGGTACTAAAAAGATTACAAGACGCAGGCCTCACACTGCAGAGGGAGAAGTGTGAGTTCTTTAAAGATGAGGTCGATTATCTAGGTTACGTAATTAATAAAGACGGCCTAAACAAATCACCGCTTAAAGTCAAGGCTATGGTAGAAGCGCCGGTACCTACGAACGTAAATCAGCTGCAATCTTTCTTGGGGTTGGTAAATTATTATAGAAATTTTGTTCCCAACGCGTCCAGCATATTAAATCCGCTATATGATTTACTGAAAAAGGGAGTTAAATGGGTTTGGTCGGAAGAGCATAATAAGGCGTTTGTCGCCATTAAGGAATGTCTGGCTTCAGAACAGGTGTTAGCCCATTTCAACCCGGCCGCGCAATTGGTGCTCACTGTAGATGCTGGGCCAGCTGGATTAGGGGCGATACTATCACAGATCGACGCCGACGGCGAACGTCCGATATCTTTCGCGTCGCGAACTTTAAACGCGGCCGAGAAACGATATTCGCAAATCCAGAAGGAAGCGACCGCGATCATTTTTGGGGTACGCAGGTACCACCAGTACTTGTACGGCCGTGCCGTTCCGTTCACCCTCCGTACGGATCACAAACCCCTTTTATCGATTTTTGGGCCGTTTCGTGGCATACCGGAAGTGTCCGCGAACAGGCTGCAAAGATATGCTATGTTTTTAAGCGGTTACAATTTTAACATAGAATACGTTCGGAGCGCTGACAATAGTGCGGATTTTTTATCGCGAGCCAGCCTGCCCGAGCGGGTGGGGACGCGCGCGACGAGGGGGGGCGCGCTCGGCGGCGCTGACGCCGCACAAGACATACCTGACCGCGCCTCGTACATCAATTTCGTCGTAGAAGGTAATTTGCCGGTAACACTAGACCAGTTGCGCGAACAAACTCGTAAAGATGCAACTTTGCAAAAAGTGATTCATTTCATCTTAAACGGTTGGCCTACGAAAATGGTAGATGTTACCCTAAAACCGTTTCATTTATGTAGGCTACAACTGTCTTACGAAAACGGCTGTGTTATGAGGGGCCACAAAGTGGTCATACCTGGAACCCTTCAAAGTATTGTATTAACAGAACTTCACCGGTCACATCTAGGGATAGTAAAAACAAAGGCGGAGGTCCGGTCTAGGTTCTGGTTTCCCGGGGTTGACGCAGCACTGGAAAACATGATAAATTCGTGTAATGTATGCCTACAGCTGCGCCCGACGCCGGCGCGCGCGCCTCTCGCGCATTGGCCGTACCCGCCGTACCCCTTCCATAGAGTACATTGCGATTTCCTCGGCCCTATTAACGGTAACATATATTTAGTAATAGTAGATGCATATACGAAGTGGGCAGAAGTGTATAATATGAAGAACGCGTCGACGTCTGCGGCAACAATCGAAAAATTTTGCGATTTTATGTCTAGGTATGGAATTCCGTATACTTTGGTTAGTGACAATGGCACGGCATTTACTTCACGTGAGTTTGAAACCTTTTGTGCACTGAACGGTATTTCGCATGTGACGTCACCGCCATATAATCCGGCTAGCAACGGACAGGCGGAATCCTATGTTAAAATAGTCAAGAAGGGCATTAAAGCAAGTCTGCTAAGCGTCAAAGGAGTACAGAATTCCTATAAAAATGTTTTGAAATACTTGTTCGATTATAGGAATTCAGTACATACAACAACTGGGGTTTCGCCTGCCGAGCTAGTATATGGGCGCAAACTCAGGTCACGCTTGGACCTGATTAACCCTCATCTGTCGACGCCCTCATCTCCGGCGCTAGCTAACGTCGTACGTAATAAACAGTGTTCACAGAATAAGGCATCAGGAGGCCAAAATAAACAGTGTTTCTCACAAGGAGAACACATAATGTATAAGAAATATACAACAAACGGTAAATTTACATGGTGTCGGGGTACAATTGCAAAGAAAGTTGGCAAAATCGTATATATAGTTAAAGACAATATCACATCAATGACCTTTAAAAAGCACAAGAATCAAATAGTGAAATACAAGGGCTGCGATAGCAATGACCATGTGGATATTGACACGGAGATTCAGTGCGATGACTCATCACCTGATGTCGGTCGTGCGCCTTTGGAGGACGCGCAACCAATCGCGGAGGAGGAAAAAAGAGATGAACCTGTTATTCAGCTTCATGACAGCCATACCCAGGCACTGCCAGGTGGAGATTCACATGAGTCATCGAAAGTACCAGGCCCGGACCGGTCGGATGATGACGAATTTCAGGAGGCTTTGCCTGACCTAGAACCAACCGTGCAGTCAGCAGAGCCCACACAAGGATCCAGCAGTAGTACCCTGGCAACCACTCCTCGGTCTAAACGCACTCGCCCTAAGGTTAATTATAGGCAATACTTTTAGGTTAAGGCAATTGTTAATTTGTTATTATTATATTATTGTATAATGTTCAACTGACGTGTATCTAACTAAGGGGAGGAATGTTATGTATGTGTGCGTGCGGCACACAACCTCGCGCCACCCGCCATGTTGTCAAGGATTAAACGTCAGTACGCTAACAGCAAGCAGTGGTTTCACTTGTCTCCGTCCTACGTATCCATTACTTAGCTTGATCATTTTGTTTATGTAAACGTGGGTGGTATCTTAAAGTTTTAAACATTTTTATTTTATCATGTGATAAGATCATGTTAAAACGTAAAAGGAAGTTGTTACGTAACTATGCAAACAATACCCTCTAACGTCTATATTATGTAGCATATATAAGCATTAATCGAATTTCATTTTAACAAATATAGTGCTAAATGGAAACAAACACCAACAAAATGGTAGTTGTGTATAATGCAGGTATACCAATAATAAACATACAGTTAATTAGGATATTATAAATCTGTAGTTATTCTACCTACCCTCTATTCTATCGGGTTCGAGCCCCGATTTAATCTGCTGATTTCTGGTTATCATAACAATTAGTATTTATTATTTGAAATATGTTTTTATCGTAATTAGTTAAATACAGAGTATCTGTTGCTTAAAACTTGAAAAAAGGATTGTTTTATTGTAGAACAAAACGGTTGATGCCGTATTGTTTACATATTTTGAGCGATAAGGTGTTGATTAATGGGTTGAATTGTCCTATTAATTACGGTTACATTGCGTACATAGGGAAGTTAGTCAGAACGGATGATGCCCGTTCATGACTAGAAGTGTTATGATCAGTAATGATTGAAGCTTTCGTGAAGGTTAGTCAGAACGGATGATGCCCGTTCATGACTAGGAAGAAGTATTATGATGAATACGTTACGTTATGTTGGTCAGAATGGATGATGCCGGTTCATGACTAGAAGTATTAGGATGTGATGATGGAAGCTTTCTTAAAAGTTGATTAGAACGGATGATGCCCTTTCATGACTAAAAGTATTATAATGATTGTAGACTGCTATTAATATGTTGAACGTAGTCGTTACTTCAAAACGGAACTGATTTAGTTACATTGATTGGTACCTAAACATTCGTGTACTAATACAACAAACGTCAATAATCAAAGTTAACATTGTCGTTAGAGGTAGTTGCTTATGCAGACGGTACCTAAAGATCTCGTAGGTATAAATTTCGGTCCAAATGGACTGGGATGAAATACAATCAGATCAATAGGTAGTTTCATTAATTTGGAACGGTACCTAAATGGTCCGGATTCATTAATTTGGAACAGTACCAAAATCAGTCCAAAAGTCCAAATGGATTGGGATAAAATACAATAAAATTAATAGGTAGTTTCATAAATAACAGTCCAAATGGATTGAGATGAATCATGAAATACAATACCTACCTAAAATTAAAAGGTAGTTTCAGTAATTTGGAACGGTACCTAAATGATCTTGTATAAATAACAGTCCAAATGGATTGGATGAAATGTATACAATAAAATTAAAAGGTAGTTTCATTAATTTGGAAAGTTACATAAAGAGGTAGTTCCATTAATTTGGAACGGTACCTAAAGAAGTAGTTTCATTAATTTGGAACGATACCTAAAGACTTAGTTCTATTAATTTGGAACGGTACCTAAAGACGAAAGTTACATCGTCAGAGGTAGTTTGTTATCAAACGGTACCTAAATGAGCTTGTATAAATACTGGGATAAAATACAATAAGATCAAGAGTTAATTCGATTAACTCGAAACGGTACCTAAAGAAGGAAATTACCCCTTCCATCCAGGTAGACCACAAGTATGTCGCACATACGACCTCAACAGTCGTTGGACTGTGTCGGTGACCTAGTTTCAGTTGGTTTACGTTGGGAAAAAACGTGCACTAGAGTCAGACCTGACGGCTACCAAGTTACCACACTCAGGTGGCCCTAGGGCAATAGAGCTTTACTCTTACTCATGGGTCGGTTAACCCTTCCAGAAATATAATATTCCCGATGCACATGTAGAAACTACTAAGAGGACCTTGTGGCTTAATAATATCTGCCACTCAGGTCGATGTTTGGGTTAAGCCACGCTTGCCTTGATTGGTCTGTGAATGGGTTGATCGCCCATTACATATCGTTTCCTCCGTGCCTCGGAAAGCACGTTAAGCTGTTGGTTCCGACTGCCATTTAGATCTTTGGCAGTCGTTACGGGTGGTCAGTGACCTGAAAGTCTGACAACCAGTCTTACCGGAGGGCACCGTATTACCTAGTATTAGCTGTCTTGTGGAGATCAAATAAGCAGTCGTTCTATGTAAAATACTGGTATTCAGCTGCATCCGGTTAGACTGGAAGCCGACCCCAACATAGTTGGGAAAAGGCTAGGCAGATGATGACTGGTAGAAACTACTAGTGGTAACAATTATGTATTTACTGTTGCTATCAACAAGCTCGATGAATATTTGCCCCCTAAACAAAGTCGTGTTTATAAGCGTCACTTGTTGAGGCTCATCAAATAATAAAGTGTGGGAAAATTTACAAGTTTCTGGTCAGACTTGGACATCTGAGCTTAAAAGTAAATTCATGTGTGCGTTGTGGTGGCAGTCATTCAACTGATACTAAAGTTGTCCAGCCCGAGATAAGAATTGTCTCAAGTGTGGGATTTTTGAATATTTTCAAAACAGTGTAAGACTAAGGCGCTGTGTTGAAATTGAGATGTAACGTCATTCTCAAAGACAATGGTGTCCTTGTTGAAAATCAAGTAATATCTAAAAAAATGAGATTTATGGCCTACGTTAGTCTTAATACCTTAACCGTTCTAGGGTCTATTGACTCTAAACAATTGGTAACAGTTTTTGTAGAGCCAAAGCCAAATTTTATATTGTAAAAATGCGGACTAGAAATTTGTTAGGGAAAGACACCGCCAAGTGCCAATGCAGTCTATGGTGCGTTCCCTAAAATTAAAGATGATCTAATTCATATTCTTATAGATAAATTAATTCAACCAGTTGCTCAGCTTTATCGAAGAGTATACCCTAACGGGACAGCGTTAGAGTATAAAATTAATAAAAATAAAAAGACCAAGAGTTTGTTGTGTTTGACACTATATATACCCAGTATAGGCCCATCTGACTGGATCCCTCCATTGGTACCTGTTAAAAAAGCAGATTTACCATTATGAAGGTACAAATAGCAAATGTGAAAAGATAACAATGTTCTACTAAATGATGCAAAATGTGCATTAGAGTTCATCAAATTGGTTTTCGGTCATCAGTTCATCACTTATCTTTGTTTAAGGACAATTTACTGTTGCGCGAAAATAAAATAGGATCATAAAGCGAGGTCAATTATTTTAGCAGCTGCTCAGACTCGAGCATAGTAGTCATGGAAATAATAATAATAAATTTATTTTTTCTCATTTATACACAATAATCATACAATGTCAAATATCTACATAGAGACTGGTGTCTGTTTTAGGTAGAACCTGTATTACAGATCACCAGGCTAACCCTCCGTCGGACATTTCTCATAAGACATAATAATTATAATTAAATGAACAAAATTAAATGAGTATAAACAATTCAAATAAGTAAATACAAATGAATTAAATTAGAGATAAATTAAATTACAAATAAATCAAATTAGAACATTAATAAGGACAAGTAAGGACTTCGTAATGTAAAATGTTACCAGTTGATGCCTGGTAGTCCGGAAACAGGTAACGCCTGTAAGGACTTCGTAATGTTAAATGTTACCAGATGATGCCTGGTAGTCCGGAAACAGGTAACGCCTGTAAGGACTTCGTAATGTAAAATGTTACCAGTTGATGCCTGGTAGTCCGGAAACAGGTAGCGCCTGTAAGGACTTCGTAATGTAAAATGTTACCAGATGATGCCTGGTAGTCCGGAAACAGGTAGCGCCTGTAAGGACTTCGTAATGTATAATGTTACCAGTTGATGCCTGGTAGTCCGGAAACAGGTAACGCCTGTAAGGACTTCGTAATGTTAAATGTTACCAGATGATGCCTGGTAGTCCGGAAACAGGTAACGCCTGTAAGGACTTCGTAATGTAAAATGTTACCAGTTGATGCCTGGTAGTCCGGAAACAGGTAGCGCCTGTAAGGACTTCGTAATGTAAAATGTTACCAGATGATGCCTGGTAGTCCGGGAAAAGGTAGCGCCTGTAAGGACTTCGTAATGTAAAATGTTGCCAGATGATGCCTGGTAGTCCGGAAACAGGTAACGCCTGTAAGGACTTCGTAATGTAATTTGGTACAGGTGATGCCTGTAAGTACATGATGCGATGCGACGTAGTTATGTCAGTGTTTGATACATGGAGGTTTTATATGGGTGATGCCCGTAATTTGAAGTTTTCTATACGGATAACTCCCGTTTACTGAAGTTTAAAGAAAATTGAAACAATATTGTTAGTCTAATATGGACTATGGTTTAAATGTATACTGTATGAAATAAATAATGAATGTGTCAGGTTGTTAAGGCGACATTAGCTGCCCGCGACCTTGAGCGCGCGTTTAACTCATC
The DNA here is from genome assembly GCA_949316265.1 of Diarsia mendica. Lineage (NCBI taxonomy): Eukaryota > Metazoa > Arthropoda > Insecta > Lepidoptera > Noctuidae > Diarsia > Diarsia mendica. The sequence continues at coordinate 181,987 of OX438887.1, forward strand.
GCCTAAACAAATAAGGTTGAAAATGGCGATGCGTTTGATGCTCGTGACTGCCAAAATGAACGATAGTTCGCAGATTTAATTTATTTAAAAAAAAAATACGCTGTAATGTTAAAATATTTTTACATATGTCTTTAGATGGTTAAATTTCCTTTCTGATAGTAAAAAAATAAATAACAGTTGTCACTCAAAATATTGAGCATTTCGAGACGAAAAAGTTTTTTCGTGTGATTTTTTTGTGATTTTGTGATTTTTTTTTTCGAGGTTCTTGATTACTTTTAGAAAATATTTTTGCATAAGTCTTTTACCTATACATTTGACTATACACTGTATTTTTTTTGGAATTGTAATAAGTAGCAATACGGCTAACTCTGCGACGAAAAACAGGTCGTTTTTACGGTTCCCCCGTTGACTGCGCCTTAAAAGGATGATGCCCATTTGGTGACCTAAATTAGCCACTCTGTATTTGTTTCATTGTCCACAAATTAAAATATGATGTCAAGCCTTACCTTAGAACAATTTGAGTGCGATGGTGAAGCAGGATCTGATGGAGGATTAGAACGGAAGCGAAGTGTTATAAGGTTAAATGTTAATAACAAAAGATTAATTGGGAAGTGAAGGAAGTATTAAATTAGTTAGTTATTTCAAAGTGTTTGTTAAAACCAGAATATTGGAAAGATTATTGATGCTATTAATGTTATGCTGAATCGTAACCTTTAGTTGATTATGATATTTGAAAAGTCAATGGAAAAAGAATAAAGAAAAAAATAATAAAGAATATCTGACCCAATTGGCGAAAAGTGGCGGACATTGATCAAAATAGTTTTAAACTAAAGAGTACATTACCTTTGTGATGCCAATTAAAATGTAGAAGGTTGTTGTGATGCTCTAATAAAGATGCTACTAAATATAATAAAAGTTATTATTGTATCTAAAACTTTCATTAAAATAAGGAAGAGATGTAGTGTTTGTAGATTATATAGTTCTGTCGTCTCACACGCCGCGCGCTGGTAGTATGGTGGGGGAGCGGGGCATACAGCCCGTCCCACACTCACTCTGTTTGGAACCACGAAGCGGGACGGACGCGCGTGCGGCGAGTTGGGCAGTGAGCCGATATAAAGTTAAGTGCACGAACAGTACATTTTATAGCTTGATGTGTAGCCGTGTGGACATATGAGTAGGTACAATGTATTGAAAGAATGAAGGTACATTACATACTAAGTAGGTAGGTACTAGGAGCACGAGAAAACTTTTCTTTGACTTAGCATTGCGTTTCATTGCGAATATTGCGATGCGAAGCGATTTTCACGTGCGTATAATATTAATCAACCTGGGAACTATTATTTGGATACAATTTAGCGCCTATACACGTAATAAAGTTATTTAAAAAAATATTTAATGATTGTCGTTGTACTCATTGAGGGCTACCGTTTTTGTGCTCACCAGTTGGCGCCACTGGCGCGTGAGGTCCCGATCTAAAGAACTGTCAAAGTTGGATAGATAGTATGTTTTGGCGTCAAAACAAATTTTTCTTACAATTTAAAATAATTTAACGAGTATGCCGCAGTGTTGCGCGGTCCCTTTTTGTTCGGAAAAAGAAGGAGGACACAAGTTTCCGAAAGAGCAGTGGTAGAAGGCCACTCGACAGTATACAACAAATCGGTATGTAGTATTTCTTATTCTATGTTTCCATTAAAGTTATTATTTCTGTCATAGTCTTGAAGTCTGTAAAAAAGAAAAAACATAGCTGTAAACTCGGTAAAGAAGCTTAATTTCGACAAAATATTTTGTTTGTAAACAAACCTCTGAATTAGCTGTTCTTTCAGTCCGCTTAACTTTGCACCTCTTTTTCTTAGTGCCACTTTTAAAGCACTGATATTCATTGACCCGTAACTCGTATTTGCCATAATTGTAATACCTAGGTACCTCAAAATTAAACTTAAACAATGTAATTATAACCGCGCAGCCCACCCATTAAAGTGACAAGTGACATTTTGGACCTCACGCTAGACTAGCGCCTCTAGCGGCGAATTCACACGCGTTAGCCCTCTTTGATTCGATATTTACCTTCAAATATCTCGGTAACGTGACACTTTGGGTACCGTGTTGTTGTTGTTATTATTGTATATCATCTTGTATTTTGTTAATTAACCACGTTTACATAGATACTACAACAAGCTTTTTGTTACACACACTTTTTCAGAACTTTACACACACACACACTACAAATACACTTACCTATTTACTCAAATTCATATTATACATCGACTGCACGACCTCGCATCATCATTTCATACAAACTGTATTGCTGCTGCGCTCTCTATACAAAACCACTTCCTTTGTCTTTAACCCCGCCCGACTACAATCAGCCTATATTTTCTCTGCAAATCTTGTTCGTGATGATTATTCTATTGGAACCAAGTTAAATGGGTGACAACCTACAAACCATAACCGAAATTGATAATATTGAAATAGCGCGTACAATAGAATGTGATTGCTCTGATATCTCTAAACACATTACAGTAAATAAAAATGACTTGACGATTCTGTCTCAAAATATTAGAAGCGTCTACAGTAACTTCGATGATTTCTCCCTTTTGTTATCTACTTTTAAATTTGAAACTGACATTATAATTTTGACCGAGTGTAGACTAAACGATAACAAACCAATTCCTAAACTTAATAATTACCTCTGTTTTACCTCTACTCGACATTTAAACCAAAATGACGGAGTAGTAGCCTATGTTAAAGACACATTAAAACCAAAAGTAAAGGAAATAAAGTTGGCCCAAGCGTCCTGTCTCCAGCTTGATGTTCTGAATAACCATATTTTGTGTATTTACCGCTCTCCATCAAACACTAACACTGACAGTTTTATTGACTCTCTAAGCACCCACCTTGACACATTAACATCGCAAAAAAGCATAGTAATAGCGGGAGATATAAACATTAATATTAGAACTAAAGACATAGAAACATCACAGGACAGTAAAAATAGAGTGAACTATTTAAATATGTTGTCATTACATGGTATACTCCCTGGACATACATTGCCCACTAGGGAAAGGAATTGTTTGGACCATTTTATGTTAAAAATTAATAAAAATAAGGTTTCCGCATTTATTGCTGTCCTTCATACCACTATCACTGACCATTACACTACTTTCATGTCACTGCGTAAGCAAAAATATACTCAAATTGCAAATAAAACCACTACTAGTATAAATTTCGAGCAAGCTTTAAAACAAATACGTGAACAAAATTTTGCGGAATTATTGTTCTGTGACGACCCCAATTTATTGACGGAGATATTCATCACTAGACTAACTGAAACAATTAATCTCAACACTACCACAACTAAAATTCCAAACAGTAAACGCACAATTAAACCATGGATAACCCCAGGCATACTCCGGTGTATTAAAAATCGAAATAAATTACAAAAGACATGTAAGAGTGACCCATACAACCAAATCAATAAAATAATATACAATCGATATAGAAATCACTGCAACAGGCTCATAAAAAAAATAAAAAGACAATTTGAACGAGAACTACTTGCCAAGTCAAAGACAAACAATAAATTGCTTTGGAAAAATATTAAAAATATAACTTACACTAATAAATCTAAAACTCAAAACATTGAACTAGTTAATATTAAATCAACCCCTGTAGACTCAGCTAATTTTATTAATAATTATTTTGTAAGTATTGGCAAACAGCTGGCCCAACAAATTCAGCCTAGCGCAAATCATGACCCTTATTATGTACCTGACCGACTGTCAACACAGATGAATTCCTTTGTACTCTTGGACACAGAACTTAATGAGGTAGACCAAATTCTAATGAACCTAAAGTCAGATAGTGCCGCTGGCTGGGACAATATCCCCACAAGATTCTTGAAGTATATACGTGGGGAAGTTGTCCCAATTATAGCCCATCTTGCAAACCTCTGCTTTAGAGACGGTGTCTTCCCAGCTTCCCTTAAAAAGTCTATTATTACCCCAGTTCACAAGGGTGGGGACAGAGACGATCTCAATAATTACAGGCCGATATCTGTCCTTCCAGCTATATCAAAAATCTTAGAAAAATTAATAAATAGTAGGCTTCTCAATTACTTAGATAAATATAAAATACTATCCCCAACACAATTTGGTTTTAGGCAAAATATATCCACCGAAGATGCAGTTACCTCCCTAAGCTCGCTAGTTGCTAATGAACTTGATAATAATAATAAATGTTTAACTATCTTTCTGGATCTTAAAAAGGCATTTGATACCGTCTCTGTGCCAATCCTTGTGAACAAACTAGAAAACATTGGTATAAGAGGCACTTCACTCAATTTGCTCAAGGATTATCTCTCTAACAGGATGCAAAGGGTTAAGCTGGGACAATACGTCAGTGACGATGCAGAGGTGTCATACGGCGTACCTCAGGGTAGTGTTTTGGGACCCACACTTTTTTTGTTATATATTAACGACCTCTGCAATATGAAAATTAATAACGCCAAAGTTTTTTCTTACGCAGATGACACAGCTATCGTTTTCTCGGGGAGTTCCTGGGATGACGTACAGCAAAGTGCGTCAGGGGGTATGGCCCAAATTTCTAAATGGCTAAATAATAACCTGTTAACACTGAACACCTCGAAAACTAATTATATATGCTTTAGTATATGTAATCGCACACAGCCAAATAGGGACCTCATAATTAAAGTTCACAAATGTGGTGACACTCAGAACAAAACCTGTGACTGTGTTACCATCAATAAGGTCACCCAAACTAAATATTTAGGTATCATGCTTGACCAGAGATTATCCTGGTACCCTCACCTGGAGCAGGTCACCAATAGGATTCGCAAACTGAGCTGGATTTTTAAGACGCTGAGATATGTTGTTCCAAAAAATGCTACTGATACCGGAGACCCATTTAGAAATCTTTTAAAAGATATTTATATCGCTTTGGTGCAGTCTGTTTTGGTGTACTGCATCCCAATTTGGGGAGGAGCAGCTAAATCCAAATTTATTGCTGTGGAGCGAGTGCAACGAGCCCTAATAAAAATTATGTTCTTTAAAAGAATCAGATTTCCCACCGAGAGACTTTATCAGATAAGTGATTTGCTTTCGGTGAGAAAACTCTACATAATTCAAACTTTTTTGAAAAAACACAAAGGGCTGTCTTATGATACCGCTATCTTATCAAAAAGGAGGAAAGACATTATAGCACCGATTCCACAAACAAAAACCAGGTTTTGTAGCAGGCAATACGAGAAACGGTCATCTCAAGTCTATAATAAAATTAATAAAGAAATATATGTTTACACCAAACCATTCTTTGAATGTAAAAAACTTATAATACAATGGATAAAACCACTATCATATGAGGACACTGAGGCTCTCCTGCAGCACACATCATAACTCACTCATCCACGCACACACTTACTCACATGCACATTTTTACAATTACACACATACATCTCACACACTCACAGACACACACATCCTACACAAACATACATCCCACAACACATTGCATATTTTCATCTCACAATATTACATACACAAAACGCACACTAAGTTATTTTTATTTTTAATCTACTTTCCTAAAATTGTATAAATTATAATTATAAATAGTAAACGCTGGCATTGTGTACATTACGTAAATTTAAGTTACGGAAGAGGGAAGTGTCCTAGTACAGGCATTTACTTGCTTAAAAGGACACTTCTATCACTAGTATGTAGTACAAACTTTGTAAAGAAAATAAACTATTTGTATTTGTATTTGTAAACTATTTGTACTGAACATTTTTTGTTTGTCCTCTATCCATACATGATACCACTTTCATCGTGGGCCGCGATTTCGAGAAAAAATCAAAATGGCGGACAGGTTGATATGCCACATCGGTTCTATCCCCTTTCAATGCAACATTCGAAAGATTGCCGTATTTTTCCGATAGATTTGTACAGTGAATTTTTCACTGCAACATTCGTAAAATACGAAAAACAACGAGAATTTGTATTTTACTGGGAAAAAAAACAAATTAAAACTTTCGTAATTTTCAACGCTACTCTGAGGGCATGTTATACTCCCGTCGGGGCCGCGGTATTATGTACTAGATTACGTGGCCTCGGCGCAAGGGCAAAGAAGGAACATGGGTTCGGTTTTTAGTCAGTAGAAGTCTGACACTCCCCTTCGCTCTGCCCAAGAGCGGGGGGGGTCATTCGATGATTTTCCACCCACCAAAAAAAAAAAAAAAAAAGGGCATGTTATACTGGCTATCGGACTGGAAACGAATAGCTTGATGTGTCACCGCGTGTGTACAATACTTTTATTCACAACTAGCTTTTGCCAGCGGCTTCGCCCGCGTGAAAATGACGATTTTCCATACAAACTTTCATCCCCTATTTAACTCCCTTAGGGGTTGAATTTCGAAAAATCCTTCCTTATTCCTTGTCTACATTATAAAGGGAACCTCTGTGCCAAATTTCAGCTTTCTAGGTCCAAGGGTTTGGGCTGGGCGTTGATGAGTCAGTCAGTCAGTCAGTCAGTCAGTCAGTCAGGACTTCTCTCTTTATTTATTAGACTAGCTTTTGCTTGCGGCTTCGCCCGCGTGGATGTCGATCATCGCGACAAAGTGAAAAATAAACTTTAGAAGAAAAATCAGTTTCTGAAGTCGGTGGCATAAAAATGAAATCAAAGAAACAAAAGTCACCGACTTCAGAAACTGATTTTTCTTCTAAAGTTTATTTTTCACTTTTTTGTTTTTTTTGAAGTCGGTTTTATTTTTTGTTAAAAAGTTTTTATGCACACATCGTATTATTTCTGTTAGTTTTTAGGTAGGTACTGCAACTCGGGAAAGGCCTACTGGGCACGTGCTGCGGTAGCCATAGTACTCACCCGGCGGCGGCGCGGCTCGGTCGGTGCGCATGAGGCCGCGCCACACGTGCGCGTGCAGAGCGGAGCGCGCGCGCTGCAGGCCTCCCTCCTCCGCGAACGGCTCCCCGGCCGCGCCGCCCGGCGCCCGCAGCGCCACGGCGTCGGCGCGCTGGCGGCCGGCCCAGGCGCCCAGCGCGGCCGGCTCGTGCGCGCTGTCGCTCAGCAGCAGCCGCACGCCGGCGCGCCGCCAAGCGCCGTCCGCGGCCGCGACTCGCGCCTCCACTCGCTGCAGCGCGAGCTGAACGTCCGACACCTGCGAACACATTCTCACATATCATTTCCATTTAGCTGTCGCCCCAAACAGTATCAAGCAGTTCCGGCTGAAGGTACTATCCAAAGTACCATCTGAAGGCACCATCCAAAGTTCCCACGGAATTTACCATCCAAACTTCCAGCATACCGATTATCCGCGCGCTCCGCGTCAGGTACATATTTACCGCGCCGATATTCTGTGGCTCGGTGCTAATATCTGCCGACTAGTGCCGACCGTCACCCTTCCTGGCGTCTGCAGCATGACACACTGCTACATGCATGCGCTACTGTGCGACTCGCGAATGAACTTGGAGAAGGAAACTTTGTAACCATAGACCTACCCACCCCCCTTACTATACAGGGTTACTGGTAACTCGACATATTCTTTGTAAGACACCAAATAGTCAACCATATTTGGTGTGACAACGTGAATGTGGTGAAATGCAACAAATTCAGCCACTAAATGTTCCTCCGAAAATCAGTACTTATTTAGGTAGGTACCTAGTTTTTGAGTTAGTTTGTTTTTTCTTGAAAAATTCCAGATTTACTACTATGGCCTAAAATAGCCAATTTAGCAGATTTACACCCAGCAAACCAGCCGACAGCCAGCAGCCAGCAGCAGCAGCTGCAGCTGGCAGCTGGTTTTAAACCAGCGCTGAGTGTTTTACACCCAGCATATGCTGAGTTGGTTACCCTTTCGTTATGGGCATGCTCAGCGCAGTTGAGCTGTATAATTAATTGTTAAGCTGTTTGTTGTTATTTGTTTATGTATGTGCTGCTCTTTTGTGTTGTTGCTGTCCATTAGCGAATAAATACATATTCTATTCTTCTATTCTATTTAAACATGAATTATGAAAAATTCGTAAATGGGATTTTCGCAATGTAGTTCACGACTTTGTACAGTTGAACCAGTTAATAAGTATACATTTTGCAATGTGTGAGTGAAGTCATAGTTATACGCACACACACTAAGTAAAACGAGTGAACTATGTTTCTAATAGTGTGCGTTATGTGCGTATAAGTCAAAACTGGCCTACCGCAGGCCGACTTTACATCACGCACTCATCGGTAACTTTTATTAATATTGTGTGGGTATACGTATTAAACATACACGGGTAAAAATTCAAGAAACGGGCTCACAGTGAAGGAATATGACCCAATATTTTAGATGTGTCTAGTAGAACATCCGTGGCAGAGTGGTGTAAGCGCTTGACATAGTTATTAGTTTACGCTCGGTGTCGTGAGTTCGATCCCCACTGAGGAATTCAGTTTTACTGTTTTTTACCTTTTTTTACTTTTTGTTTTATAAAATTAAGTTTGTGACCAATAAAATCACTTAAACAAAAAAGTAGAAAGGTAATTAAATAAAAACAATAAAATAATTTGTTTTATTTTTATTTATTAGTTAGACAATTTATTTGTTGCATAAGGATGGACGTAAATAATTTATTGAAGTAGGGTGGTATCTAAATTGAATCGAAAGTAAAATTAGCTGGGAAGTGAATCAACATGTTAGATAGTAAGAAATTATGGCAACTTCTATCTGCATAACAATAACATCACTTCACCAGACTTTTAACAATACGAATTGTTGTTTAAAACAGAGGAATACAGCAAGTTGTATATATAACAAATAAAAATAATGCTAAGTTTTACATTTGTTCACACAAACATGAACATTATGTATATAACGATAAGGTTCACAATCGTTTAATATTTAAAATAAATTCTACTAATTTAGTTGTTACATTCATTATAATTATCTTTCACCACCTTTTCTCCATAATATTTCACGCCCATCCTTATTCAACTTAAAAGTTTTTTCGTCGCTACAAATCACCACATTGTTCTTCCAATCAAAATTAAAATAATAAAATTATGACCTAGCGAACTGTAGTCGGCGTCGTCGATGCGCAGTGGACAGTAAAATCTTCCGCGCTGGCTTGCTGCAGCGTGAACCAGCAGAACGCAGGTGATTTCTCACCGTTTGTAAGCACACATTGTGTGCTGTAGCTGTGACGCGTGTTGGCAATCTGAATGAACTAGCTTTGTGCTTTGCCACGATGTCATGGTGTCGAGCTGATGAATTCGCTTTTGATTTTGGCCCACGTCGAAGATTTTCCACGTCTCCAGAATCCGCATATCGGTGGACCCATAATTGCTCGGTTCTTCTCTGTGAATATAAAACAAAACAGTATTTAAAATACCTGCTTCTACTAAAATACTTATGATAATAGTTATTTTATAGTAAATAGTAATATTTATGTATACTTAAAAAATAAAATTATGCTGTCATATAGGTATATATAATTAATGTTATTTATATACAATAATTATATAAAATACTTTTAAATATATACCTAATAAATACCTTAAACTATATATACCTCTAATATCAAACAAAATGGGCTATTATAACAATGGTTAATGCACTTTAGTTAACTTAATGTATACCTATCTATTAAATGATGAAATAATATTAATTTGGTTTATATGTAATAATAATAATAAATAATAATAATATTCCACAACTAACTGTAACTATATATACCGTATAAAAACTATAATACATACACACTTCTATATACACCAAATTAATATTATTTATTTTCAATAATCATATGCATAGATACACTACAAGTTAAAATACTTTTAGATATGGTTTAAATATACATTATCAAACATAAATGGGCTATTATAACAATGTTAATGCACTAAAGTTACGTTAATTTTATTAATTCCTACGTAAACATAAAAGTTATAGTATCTGTTACTTACCGATATCATTAAGCGCCTTGCAATTTCACTAATAAATAAGGTTTGCTTATGCAAAAGAACGTTTTCTGCCTTTTTAACGTTGTTTAATGATGCATGTTTGGATCCACAGAAATAAATTACAAACGAATATATCTAGAGTAATTTCTGTGTTATCAATAAACTAAGTAATGCAAATAATCGTAGATTGACCACTAAGACCGCATTTTTTTTATAAATGAAGGTGTTTGAAAACAATTTTATTTTTAAATTGTCGGTAGTTAGTTTATATGCAGCCGAAATAAAATGGACTGAGAGTGTCGTAGTTCTCAAACGTTGCAAACTTCATAACTCATCCATGAACGGGATTGAATCGTTAAAGATTCTACTCTAAATAATGTTTTAACAAAATAATGATTACAAAAAGAAAAGCAGCACCCGTGGTTTGATCTTACGACTCCTCGTTCGTTAACCAAAGGCGTTAACTATTGTGCCAAGATTGCTATAGTTGCATTAGCGAAATATTATATCTGATTCAGTGACAAATGAATGATTACTATATATTGGTATTTATGGTATTATTGATGTGCCGCACGCACACTAATAAAGACAGAGCTCGCTTGCTTTACTCAGTGTTTGTGTGGCATAACTATTTCACACATGTAAAGTGTAAACTCATTAGCTAGTGTGCGTGATGTATACTTATTAGCTGTGCAGACTGTACCAGGGCGGCTGATAAGTTCGCGGCCTAAGGAACTTAACGATAAGGTATCATCTCGTTATACCACTACTTGCGGCACTAATTGATAGCTTAAATAACACCTATTTGTTCAATTAGATTCATTAACACTTCAACCCTGGAACAAGCAACAACACCATGTTGACCACAACTGAAAATTCTCGCAATTTTGAGCACCGCGCAGTGATTAAACTCCTTGTAAAAAAACTGGCCAAGTGCAAGTCGGACTCCCACATGAAGGGTTCCGTACCAAAACGGTATGCTATATTATACAATTTCTTCTACGGGCCAATGAAACTTGACCTCTGGATTGTATAAGCGCTCATACGATTCAGGGACCAAATTATATTTGTTAACTGCTGTTTCCATCTGTTGTTTCCATCTGTTGTTTCCATCCAAGTTCAAAATAATTTTCCTAGAAAGTCCTTATAGAGTTCTACTTTTCAGATTTTTTTCATATTTTCTAAACTTATGGTTCAAAAGTTAGAGGGGGGGGGACGCATTGTTTTTTACTTTTGGAGCGATTATTTCCGAAATTATTGACATTATCAAAAAATGATTGTAAACCCCTATTCATTTTTAAAAACTGCCTCGTTGGTCTAGTGGTCGTAAGCGCGACTGCAGTGCATGAGGTCCTGGGTTCGATTCCCGAGTCGGACAAAAAGTGCTATTGGGTTTTTCATTAGAAATTTTCCAGTAGTAGCCCGGAGTTTGGAAGTTGGCGGTATAGTACCCCCGTGCCTCGGAAAGCACGTTCAGTTGGTCCTGCGCCTGATCTCTCTCCGGTCGTGTCGGATTGCCGTCCCATCGGACTATGAGAGGAAAGGAACAGAGAGTGCACCTGTGCCTACACACTTGTGCACTATAATATCTCCCGCGCAGTTGGCTAATCTCTGCTACGATTGGCCGCCGTGACCGAAAACGGTCAGGAGGACTATTATTATTATTATTATTCATTTTTAAATACCTTTCCAACAATATATCACACGTTAGGGTTGAAATTAAAAAAAAATCACTTACCTACATATAGGTAGGGGGCAACGCTAATAAAACATTTTTTTCAAATTTTTATTTTACCACTTTGTTGGCGTAGTTGTTACACATATTGGTACCAAATTTCAGCTTTTTAGTGCTAACGGTCCAGACGGACAGACAGATATGGCGAAACTATAAGGGTTCCTAGTTGACTATGGAACCCTAAAAAAGTGACTTGCGAAAGTGTTTGTAAAAACCTATTTGCAAAATAAACATAATTTATCAATTAATGTTTATTTTTGAAAAAGTTTGATAAATATGTTGATTGTGTTTTTTTATTTAAATTGTTAATTTTACAAATAAAGAACTATTTTTGATATATGCCTACTTTAATTGTTGCATTTTATTTTATTACACATGTTAACTCTTTAAAGGTATGCAAAAAAATTAACAAGCTCTAAAAATTGAAATAAGTTTCGGTTTCGGCCGAAACTGGGACCAAGACCAAAGGTTTGGTTTCGGCTGAAAATCCTGTTTCAGTCGGACACTAGTTTTTAAACATAGAGTAATAACAAAATTAACAAAAACTAATTAAGCATACCTATAGTACAAGACTTTACCTTCCCTATTTATATTTTTTTTTAACTTTCACCTTCTCATTTTTTTATTACAATATTTTTAAATAATGCCAATTTTTTTAATAATTACTTGATGTATGTTGGGGGTTCGGCCAGTCACGCCTCCCAAAAAAAAGCCCCATTAGGGGTTCCTAATAGCCTGCCTCTCTGTTTAGCATTTGTAGACTACGAGAAAGCCTTTGATTCAATCGAAACTTGGGCTGCTTCAAGATTCTGGATTGGAGAAGACTTGACTGTGTTAAAAATTTTCTAACAGTGTTCAAAGTAGGAACAAGGCACGTTGGTTTAAAGAAAATGATTGTGTAAGTTCACCTAGCAGTTTATAAAAATTCAATGATATTTTAAGGAGTATGACTAATATACATTGATTTGTGGGACAGGCACTTAGGTAAATGACGCTGTCATCAGTGCTTACAATAGATTGGTGTATTCAACTTACCTCCTCCTCTGTGATGAGTATGACGTGCGCCTCAATAGCGTTCGGGTCCACTTCGAGGCGACTCAGGTCCGGCAGTGCATGAACTCTTACGTTGGCTGTATAATATTTGTTTACCAGCCTCCAAACGCGGTCGAGGGATTGTGTATCTTTCAGGTAATCATCCGTCACGTCATTGTCTATCAGTTCTAAAAAGAAGCAATTTTTTATATTTACAAATACAATGTACTAACTTTGAATTTGTTCATAGGTATCGAGTAACTTAGTGACTGGCCTGAGTTGTTTGAGATTACTACAAACCTGAAATAAGCACTGAAGCAGCGTTCTCATTGATAGCGCTGACTAATATGACAGGTAAGGTATTAAATGATGACATGGTTGTTAATTAGTGTAATGTACGACATGTAAAACAAATTGAATTAGTATTTAAAACAGAAAAATCAATCAAAATAATTCATATTGTATTTTATTTAGCAATTTTAGCATCAACTAGATTTACCAACAGTCAAAACAAGACATGACATTGACATTATTTGTTAATTTGATTCTATGTCAATTATTGACATTGACAAAAAGAAAAGACGAACTGTGGAGACACAGATTATACAAGAGTCATTTAAAATTAAAATCTTTTTTTTAATAAACATTTATCGACGGATATTCAGTACAATGTATAGTAAAACAGGCCGTTATATACTATCTGGACTGTGTACTTGCCGCTCAAAACGTTCCGAGCGAGATTACCTCGAAAGAGAATGTCATCTCTTTCTAATAGGGTGACCAAACATTTTGTACTTAGAGTCTGTCAAGCGAGTCTAGTCCCATGAAAAAGGCGGCAAATTCAAAAATCTTTCAGGTGTCAACACTGATATAGCACGCTGAAAACTTATTGATACTTGAATTTTAAAGTAAAAGGGTTGTGGACTCGACTCGCTTGACAGACTCTATCAATAAGTTTTCAGCGTGCTATATCAGTGTTGACACCTGAAAGATTTTTGAATTTGCCGCCTTTTTCATGGGACTAGACTCGCTTGACAGACTCTACATTTGGGACAGATATAATTATGTGGCTGGCCTGGCTTGGTATTTGTAATAATTAAAAAAACTGACAAAGACATATTTTATTCATATTTGCAAAAAGTTGTTCCAAAAAAATGGTGGCATACGCCTTATTTAAATATAGGTACTCTAAGGAAACTTACTAATTCGAAAGTCGGTGTCTTTTGTCTGTTTTATTTAGTTAAGAAAAAAAGTTGCAAATAGTCTTTTTATTTTTCCACTACAAATACAAATATTGACTATGCATTAACATTCAACAGAAGAAACCTAACCCTTTTTTTTGGTGGGTGGAAAATCATCGAATAACCCCCCCCCCCCCGCTCTTGGGCAGAGCGAAGGGGAGTGTCAGACTTCTACTGCCTAAAAACCAAACCCATGTTCCTTCTTCGCCCTTGTGTCGGAGCCGCGTTATCCTTTCGACAAGCCACAGCCCCGACGGGCGTTGGCCCTTGCGGGCCCCTCCTTGCTGACATCTCTTTGAGGCGCGCGTGGAACACGTACGCGCCGCCGACACGGTCTATTGCCGTCATGACGACGGCCGGACGGCGAGCTAGCCCGTTACTCACCGGCCACAGGCCCGCGTCTACGGTGGCCGGAGGTCATCGCGTGCCCCCCGGCGCCCGGAGCACCTTCCGCGGCGGCTGGGACGTTGTGAGGTTCTCTCCCTCTCTCGTTCCGCCACCTCCTTCGCTAGCATCACTGCTTCGCAGAAGGAGGCGACGGCGTCCCATTCCTCTTCGCCCCGGACCATGGCTTGCACCAGGGCCAGACGCGAGAGGTCGCCGCCGCCGACCACCGCTACGAGAACACGGCGGGGCTCTGCCCAAGCAGGGCACGCCTCCACAGTGTGCTCCACCGTGTCCTCCGGTCGATCCTCGCAGTGGAAGCATCCGGGCGTTTCCTCCCGCCTGATTCGGTACAGGTACCTCCCGAAACACCCGTGTCCGGTGAGGACCTGCGTCAGACGGTAGGTGAGGGCGCCGTGGCGCCTCTCCAGCCACTCCTCAAAGAGGGGACTTACCGCCACTATCGTGGCGTGCCCAAGAAACCTAACCCTTAAGGTGAATGCGACAAGGTAGCCCGCGAAATTCGAAATAGGATTCGCGACCGTAACAAATATTGTGACTTTACTGAGTAATAATGATTAAAATCACCAATACAACCCTCTCAGTTCATAAAGGTTTCTTGAGTGACTATTTGATGAATAGAAGAGAGTTGCTTATTACCGCCAATAGTGGCCACTTTTATCTTTAATCAGTAATTCTCTTAATTTATCAAGTCTATAATCATGAAAAGTGATTTTAAAAATACTACAGGTTATTTACCAGCATGATATTGTTTTGGATATTTCAAATTTAATGTGATTTTAGAGTAAAATAAATAAGATGTGGGTGGCGCTAGTTTCGGTGCTGTTAGAACCTTAACATACAACCTGACACTAACAAGCAAATTGCAAAAAACGTAAGAAAATTCGAATTTCGCGGGATACCTTGTCGCATTAACCTTAAACCTTCAATCAAGATTCCCTTATTATTGCTTTCAACTCCTAACCATTGAAGAGTAGTACCTACATTCCATAATCAGCTCAACTAAAAAACCTGAAAGAATAAAACCAATATAATATACCTACGTCCTCCTACTATTTTATTAAACAGTTATCCTCTAACTCCTAAAGTCCTAACCGCTACGGAATCCATCATCAGCTCATGGATTGGATACGTTGGATTTATAATATAAAAATATAAAATATAAAATCATTCAATTCAAGTATCACTGACTCATAATAGAAAATATTACATTCACACAGTCACATTAGATACACAACATTAAATGCAATAACAATTTTATTTAGCACGGCGGGTACAACTACAAGCTAGCCTAAACCTTATGATGTAATAATAAGGCTCAAGTCAGCCTGCACCCACCGCCCCGTTTTCGGTACGCTCGGGACTAGATCCACTAGGTCAATTAAATTAAATTATGATAATTATTAGTCACAATAAAAATAAAAAAAGAAGAAATTTTGATTATGACCAAAATGGAAAAGTTTCAAAAAGTAAATGTTTGTTTTGGTATAATTTCATGATTCCCGTTTATAGATCTTGAACATAGTCACCCTAGTCGTTATTTGTAAACAAAGCTAAAAGAACCTACCTGAAAAATGAAATCCCACATCCTGGATACCCCTCACTTTCACAACCTTTCAGACAACACCATTTCACCATATTTGAAGACAAATATTTCGCTAATACAATTAAAAAACTTTTTAACAAAAAATAAAACCGACTTCAAAAAAAACAGAAAAGTCAAAAATAAATCAGTTTCTGAAGTCGGTGACTTTTGTTTGTTTCATTTCATTTTTTTGCCACCGACTTCAGAAACTGATTTATTTTTGACTTTTCTGTTTTTATTTGAAGTCGGTTTTATTTTTTGTTAAAAAGTTTTTATTTTTCACTTTTTAGTGATTCACATATTATTATGTTCATGGGTCATTGTGGACATGTAGTATTTTTTTTGAGTTTTGTTGATTTTTCAAAAACCGCTTGTCCGATTTCGATAAAAAAAATATGGGACCATTTGGGAGGTATACCCTTTCCAACAAAAAAAGAATTTTTCAAATCGGTTAGCAAGTGACGGAGTTATGCCCGAACAAACATAAAAAAAAAAAAAAAACAAACATCCGAATTGAGAACCTCCTTCTTTTTTTAGAAGTCGGTTAAAAACACTTGAAAAAGGAAAATTATTATTTCAACACGAAAATGTTTCCGCCATATTTTTTACGTTTTTTTTATATGGCTATACAGTTTTTATGAATTTTGGCTCTAATAAATTTTAATTCGCAAGTATTTATTATTGAAAATTAAGTATTTGAATATTAAATTAATACCGTTTTTAAGGGCTAGTATAACTATATAGGCGATTTTCGATTACTATACATTTTCCTGTTTTTTTCACTGGCAATTGCAAGACAAGAACAGACAAACCCTTGAATTTTGTCTCGCTCTTACGTTTTGATCCCCCTTCGAAAAATCGTAGGGAAAGTAAAGTAATACAAACTCTATTTGTTTGACTTAAAGTTTATTTTTAAACGGCGTTTTCAGCCAAGGTCACCCTTCGTTGTACCCGCCTGAGTAAAACAGGACGTTATATACTATCAGTAAAACAGGACGTTATATACTATAGTAAAACAGGACGTTATATACTATCAGTAAAACTTACCGCGTTCCGTATTACAAATTAATCGCTCACAGCGCTCATGTCTATATTTTGCGTTCCGATCTAAATATCACGATTATGACAGCTAAGAGCTGTCATCAATTCGGAACGCTCGTAAAAACGCGTTTACAGTGCTCACTCGTCACTCGATAACAAAAACATAACCCCAAAACCAAAACCTTTCACAAGACCTAATTTTCACAGAGCATTCTCTCCTATTTTTGAAATGGAAGTGTTGGTTGACTCTATCGACTCGGATAACTCAGATTTTGAGGTAGAGAACGACGATTCGTCCAGTGACATCTGTCATTTTTGACAGCGCTCACGGCGATATTTATTTGGGGCATGGTCGGTGTAATCGCAAGATGGCGCATGCCATGACGTCATCTATGACGATCGAAGGGACATCGATATCGCGCTCACAGTAATTCGGAACGGGTTTATGGACGCTCAAATCGATTACGAGCGCTGTCAAAAATGACAGAATATGTGTAATTGTGTTCACAGCTGAGGTTCACTGGCTGGAGTCGCACAAATACATTCAATTAGTTCTTTGAAATCTCTTTGGAGTCTCATAACCATGAGTATTCAAGTAAATATACAAGACGAGCCTAACGGGCGACGAATTTCTCTCATGCAGGTTATGTTTTTGTTATCAAGTGACGACTGAGCACTCGACTGAGCTGTGAGCGATTATTTTGTAATACGGAACGCGGCCTTACTGCTAACTGCCCGACATTTGTAATCTTTTAAGCTTCGCTAGTCGCCACTACGTCATATATGGCTGCGGTTTAAATTGTACGATCCTTTACAAACGTGCCAACGCTACGAACTAGCTGTTCAAATTGAATGTTTACCATCGGTACACTTTCAATTTGAACCAGTCAATAGCCCTGTAATGTCACTTCTGTCAAAAATTATAACCTCGGAACTAAGCCGAAAGCACAGAACATAATATTAAACCCCTCTCGGAATTATTTATTTACGTACTGCGACATTTTTCATTGAATAATATCTAAATAATGGTGCAACAACACACAACATCTAAAAGCAAAATAAAAACAAGTCAATTGCTTTCCTTGACACTTGTCAAATTCGAATTTGACGTCTCCGCACACACTGTACTACCAAATTTTTGTGTGCGCCGTTGGTAGCGATCGATGACGTCAATCATGACGTCACACTGCTAAGAAGAGCTCATGTTTGTACAAAATAAACCGATTTTATGCACGAACACAGTACCAATAGCGCACATCGTACAATTTAAACCGCAGCCTATGACGATTCAAGGGACATCGATATCGCGCTCACAGTAATTCGGTACGGGTTTAAGGACGCTCAAATCGATTACAGCGTAACTCGGAACGCACCCTTTGTCAATGTCAAACTGACGTTTGTTTGTCAGCAGTCAGTCAGCAGATCAAACAAACAATCTACTCCTGAACTGATGATGATAGGCATAAAAACAGATTCTCCGATTTAGACACAATATTGTTGTATAAATATAGTGTATTCCGTGGTTAATCTTGACAGCAAGTAATGTTTTACTAACACATTACATAATTTTGTGGCATCATTCCTTTAATAGTGTTTACAAAATGGAAAACATAAAATCATGGACAGCGGAGGATGAGGCAATAATTGCGACGAACACAGATGCTACGGAATGCAAGCGATGCGCCGTCGAGCTCGGCTACTGGAAGGATGACTACATCCGTTACTTTGCGCGTCACGCTGATCGCAAGGCGCCAGAGATTAACCGTGGCTACTACGCGCGAGTCAGGGCTATGGAAATATTTATTCATCAGTTCTTAGAGGTTAGCAGCAGCATAGAGTAGAGGTTTTTAATATAGGAGCTTGTCCCAGGAAGGAAGTGATCATGTTCATGATGTACCTGATACTGGCTTATATATGGCACACTACACTTAGTTCATCTTTCTCCATGGGTGGGCCATCTGCATGCTTGTCATACAATTATGAAATTGCATGCTTGTCATACAATGAAATAAACTGACCAAGTGCACGTCGGACTTGCACATGAAGGGTTCCGTACCATTATACACACACCGGCAAAATAGAGGCAAACCTTTTTTTTTTTTAAACTGGTGGTTATTTCGACACGTGGTGTCGCTATTTTAATGAGTACCCTTTTTCAACATAACATTATGGGCCCTTTGACATTTTTTAACCTTCTTACAGAAATTGTACCCTCTTAAGTGTTAATAAAATTGACAATTGACGCTTCTGAGTGATAATAGTGCTTGATAAGGAATTTGTTTTATTCGGTCAATGGTGGCCCTAGCCCAGTTTGTTTGTTTTGCTTTGAGAGTTAACATTGTGTTGCATACAGAATGAGTGATTTGCCAGCAACTAAAGACGCCAGGGCTGTAACAATGATAGAGGAAGGTCACACTTACCGTTCAGCCAGTCGAACGTTGGGTGTGGCAGTATCCGTGATCCATTGTACTGTGCAACGACTCAGAAATACAGGATCTTACGTGCGCAGGTGAGGGCAAGGCAGAAATCGTGCAACCAGTGCCGTAGGCGACCGTTTTATAAGGGTGCAAACTTTGAGAAATACTTTTCAAACGGCTGTGGCGTGCGTTATCGTGCACACACACAAAAGAGCCTATGAATGGAGCAAAAGGGATAACATGGGGTTCTAGGATTTCAGTTATGTACCTGTGTGCAGTCAGAGATCCACCATCGATGATGACTAGAGTGGTGCGTGCCGTCAAACTTATACCAGCCCACTTCATTACAGACCCTCTCGCTTTCAGACGAAAATGATTCTTGAATTTTCGTCTGCAAGCGAGATTAGTGACATTATATAGGGCTATTGAAAAAACTATTAGGCATTGGATTAACGGACTTCTGCATATTAACGGAAGTTAATGTGTCTGTTAACATTTTTAAAAGTTAATCCATTAATCGAAATGTTAACTTCGTTAATTATTATTAACGATTAACGAGGTAATGCCCAGCTATGGTCAATTGTCATCTATTTTCTTAAATATCTTTAAAAGTGTTTATCTTAAAATTATTAATTAAATATATTTGAGATCCTCACAATAAGCCTTTTCATTTCATATATCACACATTCACATGGTACATTTTGCAAAACTTAAAAAAAAACTGTTAAACTCCCCAAAAGACTGCATTATCAAAATTAATTTATTTACGTTATAATTATGTCTATGTTTGGGTCATAGAAATACATATGTGTACCAAATTTCAACTTCATTTTGTCCATTAGATTCGGAGCAAATTGGCTGTGACAGACAGAGACAGACATACAAGTGATCCTTTATGGGATTATATAGTAGGTAGTTAATACTGCCACAAGTATTTGACGAGGTTGTATGATTAACTGTGAGTAATATTTCCAGCGCTGCGGAACCAAATGCCAGATAATAAACTTGGGGTGTGGATTTGACACATTGTACTGGCGCCTCAAAGACACAACACAGGCTGTGGATAACTTCATAGAATTGGATTTCCCAGCAGTTACTTCTAAGAAATGTCACATAATTAAGCGGAATAAACAACTTCTGCAAAAAATATCAAATGAAGGTATGAATTTTTTATTATTACTGTATATCCTACTTCAGTGAGATTTTATAGCTTACTGGATGACGAAAATTTCTGCGTTCTGGTCTTATCCAGAGGTTCTCAAATAGGGGCCTGAAAATGCGGCGAAATGGTTCCAGTAAAGGATGGTACGGCAGTGTTTGCTTCGCGCTCGACTCGGCGGGGGCACTGCCGTGCCCCCCGATCTCGACAACCTGAAGAAGCACCAATTATATATTGCACATTCTTACACGAACATAAGCTATCTGCCCACATAATTTTTCCTGCTGGAACAACGTTACTACCTACAGCAGGAATAGTTTTTTCCGTTTTTCACAAAACGACTAGAGCACTATTTTTTTATGTTGCGCACATTTATAGCAGATTGGGAACTAATTATTCGTTCCACTCATATTACTCTATGAACAACTTTCCTGCTGGCGTAACGCCCACGAAACATTCATGTGCAAGTCTGACTTCCACTTGGCCAGTTTTTATCATTTATGGGGAGCCTCTTCTTCTTTCATATAAGGGGAATCCTTTATTTTTTTATTTTTGTAAGCAGTTTACAGAATAAATCTATCTACCAAGTTTCAACTGTGTAGTCCTAATAGTTTCCAAATAAAGTAGCTGTGACATACGGACGGAGAGACAGACAGACATGACGAATCTATAAGGGTTCCGTTTTGTGTCATACGGCTACAGAACCCTAAAAAGTAATAAATAATATGACAATTAAATTAAAACTTTGTCGTGTCAGGGGAACGCTCTACCTATATTTTGTTTTTGGAGTCGGGGCTTTTTAAAATTTTAATTAAAGTTTTTAAAGTAAAGAAAACGTGATCGTTTCCAGACGGTGAGGTGATGATCCGCGAGGGAGACTTGCATTCGGACGGGTACCACCTGCTGGGCTGCGACCTGCGCTGCTTAGCCGAGGTAAGGCGCAAGCTGGCGGCGGCCGGCGCCTCGGCCGGCGCGCCCGCGCTGCTGCTGGCCGAGTGCGTGCTCGTGTACCTGCGGCCCGACGCCGCCGAGCTGCTGCTGCGCTACCTGGCCGACAGCTTCCCGCGCTGCGCGCTGCTGGTGTACGAGCAGTGCAACCTGGGCGACAAGTTCGGCGAGGTCATGGTGCGCAACCTGTCGGCGCGCGGCTGCGTGCTGGAGCGCCTGCGCCTGGCGCGCTCGCCGGCCGAGCAGGCGGAGCGCCTGCGCGCGCTGGGGTTCGCCGGGGCTCGCGCGTGGGACATGGAGGCCGTGTGGCGCAGCTTCCCCGAGGAGGACCGGGCGCGCGTGGAGGCGCTGGAGATGTTGGACGAGCGCGAGTTGCTGCTGCAGCTCAACACGCACTACGCGCTGTCCGTGGCCACGCAGGGCGACATCTTCGCCGACATGGACCTCAACGCGTAGACCTGTAGCTGAGTACTCGCCTGTCGTTCGTATCAGGTGGTCGTCGATGTTTCGTGTAATATTTCAACGGTTGCGCGTTGATAAAGTAGCAGCGTTGTTGTGAGTATGGTCGATATCGAATCGGCCGTATTAACGACCCGCTACATTATCAACCGAGTTGCTGCAACAACTACATAAAGGACTGAGCGTACAATGTGTCATGAAGGCGTTGTGTGTGTATTACACAGATTTAGTTGGATAACAGACGTTGCATTATCTAAGGTGTTGAAAAAAGGACGGTCAGGGAGGGAAAGCGCTTTAAATTGTCAATCAATCAATGTCTCCACATCACATCATTACCACACAACATTTCCGTTACCAGTGCAGCGGTGCCACCAGTTGCTCTTAGGTACGCATTTCTTATTTGATCCATACAAGATAACAGATCTTAATTATAGTATATTTCATTATAAGTGCGGAAAGTCTGTCATTGCAAAGAGTTCCGACAAAATGTCTAACCGAGCCGAGGCACAGCCGACGGCGAGGGTTGACAGTCGGAACAAGTTGCAATGACGGTTCCGCACGTGTACTGAACAACTATTTTTAATACAGTTGTGAAAAAATGAAGCAATTTAAGAAAATAATAAAACTCGCAAAGAACATTTTTGAAAATGGCGCCTACCGTAAAAGAATATAGGCAGAGTTTTTTTTTTGTTTTCTTTACCTATTCTGGGTAGGCAAAGGGAACTATGCCCATACAGCCAAGTCTTCAGTAGATTTTTTTTATTGATATGAAATAAAAATGAAATATAATGAGATGAAATGGAATGAAACCTTTAACTCATTGAATCAAATAATTAAATCTGATATTGAAACAAATTAGTACCAGCTTCTTTAGAAATATTTGCATGAATCATAAAATCTTCTATGATTTTAATTAGTAAATACTTCGTGGTTGGTTTTTTTTTTTAATGGACATTATTTTGACAGTTGGGAAAGAGAACGCACGAGTTCGGGAAAGGTAAAGAAAAAGCACGAGTACGTAATAGCCCACATCCCGAACGCTATACGTCCCTGCAATACGCCACTTTTTGAGCAACTGTATTAAAAATTAATATACCTACGCTGTTTTTATAATTCGTTAAATTTTTCACAGTATTTCAGAATAATCCGCCGCGGTTTAGGAAATAAGAAATTATCGAATAAACGTTTGCGTTTGTTTGTGTGTGTCTGAGGCCTCAGCCTCGAATTTTGCGGGCAGCGGGGCGGCGGCGGCGGCGGCGGCGGCGCGGGAGCGGCAGGATCTTATGCGTACAATCAAATGGACCAGTTCTCGGAATACAGCGGCGCGGGGGCGGGCAACGAGCGGTGCACTCCGTACAAGCCGCGCCGCCGCCGCCGCCGCCGCCGCCGCCGCCGCCGCCGCCGCCCCGCTGCACGCAACATTCGAGGCTGAGGCCTGAAAGCGCTGTCATAGGGCGAGAATCAGACGGGCCACATTTTATTCGGGTCAAGAATCATTAGTATAGTTACTTAACGAGTTAAACATTCTTTAACGAGTAAAATCCACCCAACAAAAACATTCTGTAAAAAACTAGCCAAGTCTCGATGGAGCTGCTTGTTTATCTCTAAAAAGTAATGAAATCTAGACAAAGTCGTGCCAAGTCTAAGGTTCCTTATTGCGATTTCTTTATTATTATAGTTATTGTTGTGTGTCTTGGCCGTTGAACATTCTTTATACGTTAGTGGGTACAAGTCAATTTAGTTTACTTATACGTAATGTTTTATCTGTTGTAACTACCTATATTGTTAAGCGAGATAATAACCCATACTGGTATTGGTAATTGGACGCCAAGAAGAAAAATGACCGAACTAAACGAAACGAACAACGGCCAAGTCACACAACATTAACTTTAATAATAAAGAAATCGTTATATAAAATTTTTTAGTCCAATCAATAGTTTTTTTGTAAAACGCAAAAAACACTCATTTCGCACTATTCGGCCGCAGTGAAAGACGTAACAACCACTTTGTAGTGCAAGCTGATTAGAACCTTTATTCGTACAGTATTTCAAACGAAGTTTGAACCACCAGAAATAGAGTTGCTAATTTGAGGTAGTATAGGCCCCTGGAGGCCTTTGCCCAGGAGTGGGAAAGAGTAGGATAGAAAAAAAAAAAAATAGGCCCCTATGTACACTGAATTGAGAGCTTATGAGCACTACACAGTACACACAGTCAAATTCTAATGGGAAAGTCCAGGCAAATGATGGTGGGCATTTAAGACATGACGTCATCTAGACTTTGCTCTTGCATGGTTAATTGACTTTCTGGGTTTTGGCCCAAGAATTAGAATTAGAATTAGAATTTTATTTATTTGTAAGAATGCAGTTGTACATTGTATGGTGTTAGGTTCATTAAAAGATTTCTTACATTCTACCATATTATCTGGTGTACAAATATTATCTTAGTATTACAGTTTTGAATTGACCTTAATATAATATTTTAATGAATACCATGCCACTTTTATAATAAATAATAGATAAAAACATATGAAATTGCATGTCAAAGTAATAAGCATGGAAATTAAATGTCATTAGATAAAAATTAAAATTGAATGTCATAGTGAATATAAAACATAAAAATATAATAAAGTTTATGTCATAATTAATTAAATTATCATCTTAATTTTTTACAGAAGTCCATGAATTCATTAATGTCATAAAAACAATTACACAATAGCCAGTTTGTCAGCTTCTTCTTAAATATGTCAATAGGAAGCTCCTTGAATGAGTTAGGCAACTTATTATATACCTGCATCGCAGTAATGTAAACATTTTTTCTAAACAATTGTAATTTGCAATGAGGTATATTCAATTCATATTTATATTTATTTCGAGGAGGAGCTTGCTTGTTAGTTACCTCTGTTTGCAGACGGAAGTAATGCGGATGTTGTTTTACTAGCATACATAGTTCCCTGATATAAATACAGGGTAACGGCAAAATGCGAAGTTTCTTAAATAATGGTCGACAGCTGTCCAAAAACCAGACACCAGATATTGTCCTAACACACTTCTTCTGTACCCGAAATGCTCTGATCATTTCAGTCGAATTACCCCACAATATAATGCCATAAGAGAGCACGGAGGACACGTATCCGTGGTATGCAGTGACTGCTGCGTCTACCGACACTGTTGCTTTAATTCTTTTTATTGCGTACACGAATTTGACTCGAAAAAATTTGAAGAAAGTATAACTCTTGAACAAGGAGTGCCACTGCTGAGCAAAGGCCTCCCCTTTCTCTTTCCATATGTCTATCATGGGCGATCTCTGGCCATGTTAGCCCCGCAAACATGATCAGATCGTCACGCCACCTTCGCCGCGGTCGACCTTGACGGCGCTGTCCTTCCTCAGGCGTCCAGTGAGTGACGATCTTTGCCCATCTCTCCGGGTGCATCCGTGCCTAGTGGCCTGCCCACTCCCACTTCAGTCTGGCTGTTTTTTCTCCAACATCAGCTATTTTAGTTATGGAGCGCAGGGTGGTGTTTCTAACGCGATCGGTTCGCTTAACACCAATTATGCTGCGCTCCATTGCTCGCTGGCAAATCTTGAGTTTGGACTTCTGTTGTTCAGTAGGTAAGTGACCAACTTTGTGCACCGTAGGTTAGGACGGGCAGGATGCACATGTCAACGAGTTTCCTTTTTAATGTTAGGGGAAGGCTTCCCTTTATATGTCAAGGAGTTACTAAAAAGAAATGTTACCTTTTTAATAAAGTCGGCATCAATTTTAAAATGCTTTCCCCCCACTGGCCGTCATTGTTCACCCAGTAAACACACAAAATTAGGTCATAATTACGTAAATCTAAATGGGTTAACTTTCCTGCGTATAAAATCACAGAATTCCTTAGCATTACTAAGAGGGAAGGTGCAATTTTATTTCAGAACGTGACAATTATTTACCTACTTAAATTCATATTGTTATGTAAATAGCGTAAGCAATTAAAATAAATGGTCAACATTGTGTTAAATAAAAATAGTCATATCGTTATTATGTATTTATTGTGTACTTACTACTTAATAAATGAAAGTGTTTACTATTACTGCTACTTGTCGCTTCCTTGCATCGTAAGTGAACACCTGGCGGCTGGCACACGTGTGGCGACTGGCGAATGGTTAGACCTAACCATCAACGTCAGTGCGATGTACAGGTACATCGCACTGACGTCAAAACGTCGCGCGTCGACAGCACGACGATGTCATGCGCAGCTTCTATTTTACAAGCTTTTTAGGGTTTCGAACCTCAAAAGGAAAAAACGGAACCCTTAGAGGTTCACTCGTGTAGTCGTGTGTCTGTCTGTCCGACCATCTTCGACTCATCTCCGAAAAATACTGAGCCTAAAATTTTGAGAAAAATACAGAAATTGATTCAACACTTATAGATTACCTACAGAAAACCTATAAGAAGTCTATGGTGCTAAAATAACATGGAAAATCTCTCAATATCTAGGTACTACAATGGTACGGAACCCTTCATGTGCAAGTCCGACTGGCACTTGGCCAGTTTTTTATATTTAACTTGCATGTATGTAACTGTTTGTTCGGGTGAAATCTTGCAACTCAATTTTGAAGTAGAAATCTTCAACCGATTGAGCTGAAATTGTGCTAATGAATGTGTGCAAACATTCATTCGTCTATCGTGTGCCAATGCAATATTATGATGACATGCGGCTGATCTGATGACGGAGCTGGCAGGTGGCCATAGGAACTCTGTAATAAAAAGACGCGACCCTATTGGGTTGGGACTAAATGGAGTGACCTGACTTCGATGCACGTTATCGCGATAGATCTTCACTGCGATAGGTACTGTACCTATTTGTCTGTATTCTTTTGTGTAGTGTGCAGTGAATATATATAGGGTGTCCCGATAATTTTCTTTTTCGATTTTCGCTACGCAAGACCCCTCAAAAGTTGCGTTATTACTTATAGATTACTGTAAAAATAATAAAAAAAATATAAAATAATATCGTTAGGGCTCTACTGGCATTTTTATTTATCAAAAAATCACTTAAATAACCCTTCAGTCAATGTCGTCTATTAAATTTTTTGTACATTATTCCTATTTAATTTTCATATATAATTAATACTGGAACCCTAAGTTATGATTTGAAGACAACGACAGGATTTTTCCAGTAAGTAATTGGTTTAGATCGAAGTCACAAAATTCATGTTTTGACGGTTTATTCTTAAATTTTCTACTTCTAATGTGAGGCAATTCGTCTCATTACTATTGCGGTTTTATTGTTGAAAGGTGTTGCTCTGCACTTCCTTGTGATAAAATACTTGTTTAAGTAACATACAATAATGGGTTCAAGACGAAGTGAGACTACTTGTGCTATTTTGGGATCATTTAAAGAACTTGACGATCGCCAGTTACCAGTGATAAGTGACGTTATCAAGTTCATTTTGTTTACTAAAAATGAACTAAAACAACAGAAGAATGGGAAAGATCCTTCCAACACAGAAGTTTTTTCAAGCGTTTCTGGAAAACTTGATACGATTTGGACTAAAGCTTCGATTCCCATCGTTTCCAACGTACGAATTACCCAATTGCTGAAATCATATTTCGACAAAATAAACTTCAGAAGAAAAATCAGCTTCTGAAGTCGGTGACATTTGTTTGTTTGATTTTATTTTTTTGCCACCGACTTCAGAAGCTGATTTTTCTTCTGAAGTTTATTTTTCTCTTTTTGGTGTTTTTGAAGTCGGTTGTTTTTTTTGCAAAAAAGTTTTTTTTATTTTTTCATTTTTAGTTGTAATAGGTACCTTTATTAGGTATATCCTATACAAATATTTACTATGCATTTAACATTCAACTAAGAAACCTAACCTTTAACCTTCAAAATTCCCCTATTTTTGCTTTCAACTCTTAACCGTTGAGGAGTAGTATACCATCCATTATCAGCTCATCAACATGAATAAAAGTGATGACTGCTAGATGCGAATACTTGAATAGCGCCAGAAAAAGCACGAAACATGTAATACGTGTCTATGAAATTCATATAACAACTAAAAAAATGTGTATTGTACACATCTGCATACCCCCTCAGAGCATACAGGCGTGATGTTACGTCATGATAATGGTATATTCAATAAACATCCAAGCGATTCCAGCAATTACGACAGATTTGCCGTCTATTTTTGAAGAGTTCCATTGTATATCTCCGAAGATCAGCACCAGAGCTTCACCAAAAAAAAATGGGACCACCTCAGGAGTATACTCTTTCAAATAAAAAAACGGGTTGCACTCCGGGAGTGCCGGCAGAAGTGAAAACTTGATTATTAACGTTGAGCATGTTTGATATTTTGGAATGGTTAGGGAATAATTTTGCACCAATTGCTTTAACAGTATAAAAGTACTATCATTTATGTGGTAGAATACAATATTGATTTATTGCGCTATCGTACACAAACATGACAATTTATATTACATTAAAAATTTAACACTTTAAAACTATTACAATTATTTTACATTAAAAAGTTTATCTCTCCGAAAAATCAACTTTCATCCATAATTTCAACGACTTTTTCACCATCATCATTACCAGAACTATCATCGCCAATCTCTAAAACTGATACGATAGGTTTATGGTAGCTGAAGTAAGAAACGAACAGTTTTGATTCGAACCTATTTAAATGTCTAATAAAGACCGCATCAATAGTAGTTTTGTATTTCGTTGTGCTAAGATTGCGATCATTCGACATAGTTAAACCAAATTCATTATTTAAAAATTCAATTATTCCGCCATAACTATGCTAACCCATTTATTTTGTCTTTCCCTGTCCTCCGATCGGAACTCCGATTGGTAGGAGGAGCGGGAATATTTTTTCCCATGCCTCCGATTAAGCATCATAAAAACATTGTACAGTCTAGTTCAAAATAAATTATTTTTGTATTTTATTGACTGTACAGTCGACATCGTTAACGTTCAGGGTCAAAATGTCCAACTCCCACACGACTAGTCTAAGATCGATAGTTTCCGAGATATAGCCGTTTCAATTTTGACAGCTGTCATCCGAAATGTAGATCTCATTGAGATCTATCACTTGTCCCTACACACAACTAGTCTAAGGTCGATAGTTTCCGAGATATAGCTGTTTCAATTTTGACAGCTGTCATCCGAAATGTAGATCTCATTGAGACCTATCACTTGTCCCTACACACAACTAGTCTAAGGTCGATAGTTTCCGAGATATAGCCGTTTCAATTTTGACAGCTGTCATCTGAAATGTAGATCTCATTGAGACCTATCACTTGTCCCTACACACAACTAGTCTAAGGTCGATAGTTTCCGAGATATAGCCGTTTCAATTTTGACAGCTGTCATCCGAAATGTAGATCTCATTGAGACCTATCACTTGTCCCTACACACAACTAGTCTTAGGTCGATAGTTTCCGAGATATAGCCGTTTCAATTTTGACAGCTGTCATCCGAAATGTAGATCTCATTGAGACCTATCACTTGTCCCTACACACAACTAGTCTAAGGTCGATAGTTTCCGAGATATAGCTGTTTCAATTTTGACAGCTGACATCCGAAATGTAGATCTCATTGAGACCTATCACTTGTCCCTACACACAACTAGTCTAAGGTCGATAGTTTCCGAGATATAGCCGTTTCAATTTTGACAGCTGTCATCCGAAATGTAGATCTCATTGAGACCTATCAATTGTCCCTACACACAACTAGTCTAAGGTCGATAGTTTCCGAGATATAGCTGTTTCAATTTTGACAGCTGTCATCATTATTATTATTATTAATTATTATTATTATTAATTATTATTAATTATTATTATTAATTATTATTATTATTAATTATTATTAATTATTATTATTAATTATATTATTATTATTAATAATTTTATTATTAATATTAATTATATTATTATTAATAATAATAATTATTATTATTAAGCGCCCTGCGCTGCCTAAACGAAACAGTAGGCCCAGGCATACATTTTCGCCGCGCCGTAGAGAGGGGATAGCTGTCTACTCTCCATCCGTCTTACGCTTTTTCGATCAGGGTCACGTGGTCACGTGTCCTGACGAATTTTCGATCAGGGTCACGTGGTCATGTGTCCTGACGCGAGTTTAAGATTTTATACCCATCACAGAACAATTTCCCAAAGTGCTCAACGCCGCTAAAGAAGTTTTCACTTCAAAAAAGAATTTTGAGAATCGGTCCACAAACGGGGGAGAAATCAGGTAACATACATAAAAAAAAAAAAAAAAAAAAAAAAAATACATACACACGAACATAGTAACCTCCTTTTTTGAAGTCGGTTAAAAATACCTGTCATTTATAAGATATCCCAAAAAGACTTTTAAAGAAATATCAGAGGCAAGAAAATTTGAAGCGGGTAGAGTTACAGCATGCATGTTTTCCAAGTTCATCACAAGAAACCAATCCTGTTCCGGTGCGCCAGTTGCCGCCTCCACCACAGTCGGCTGCAACAGAGTGTTCTCCGAATAATGACTTGTTTCTAATTGAGACTCCATCTACTTTATTGAATCGGAACTCTCTGACGCTGTCAACAGTAGTTAAGGTATATCAACGCGATCTGCGGCCGCAGTCGCATCGGTGGTCCTCTAGCTGACGTAGGATTGTTATCTTCCGAAGATCTAAGTCTTGTTAATGATAAAAATAAAATTCAAAGAGCTGTTTCAAAAGCCCGGACCAAGGCCACCAAAGATATTGATGCAATTGTCGTTAGAAGTATCTACTTTGATGGACGAAAGGACAAAATACTCATAAACGATAAAATAGGCAATCGGTACCACCGCAGAGAAGTCTTGCCTCTTGCAAGACTTCTCTGCGGTGGTACACATTTCAGTTCGCACAGAGCCGGGATCTATTTATTTAGTACATACGACGCCAAGTCGTGTCACTGCCAAAGGGATCGTCACTTCTATCATATCTTTGTTAGAAAATCAAGGGTTGAACTTGGAAGAGGTGATCTGTGTGGGGTGCGACGGTACTCCTACAAATACAGGTTGGAAGGGAGGTGTCATTCAATATCTGGAAAACTATTTGAAGAGACTGCTGCAATAGTGTGTTTGTATGCTTCATCTGAATGAATTACATCTTCGCCATTTGATCATGTCTCTGGATGGTAGCACATCTGGGCCAAAAGAATATTCAGGACCAATTGGAAAACAACTAGCTGTTTGTGAAAATAAACCTCTAACGTCTTTTTGTGCAGTGACTGGCAATTTGCTCAATTTATCTGTTAATACTGTGAAGGAACTAAGTAGGTACGGATCAAAAGTACCTCTACGAAATATGTCATGCTGTGATGGCTGGTTCCTGTTCCTCTGAGCTAGCGAGCCGCCAACCAGAAAAAATGGCTCAAAAACCAGTTCCGTTTCTAAAGTAGCCATTACATTATTTGTCTTTAAACTATTTTAAACCTTGCTTTGACTCATTGTTGTACCCCTAAATTTAATAAATACCATTTAAATGTTATGTTTGTATGATTTATAGTTAATAATAATTGTAGAAACCCCTAGAAATTGCAAAATTGAAAAACTTCACGGACCGGTAGAGGCCTCAAGATGACAGATATCTAATTTTATTTTATAATAATCGTAATCTATGTGTCAATACGCAACTTTTGATACCTCTTGCGTAGCCATAGCTCAATATATTTTTTTTCCCATACATGAACGGGACACCCTAATATATTCTTACACAATTTGAGTAAAATAATTATACTTAATCATTTTATGTACAACAATTTAGGACGCGACATATTTTTTGTGGGCAAAGTTTTTCCGTGTGTAATTGCTATTTGTAGATCTCCTATCGATCTCTTACTTCTCCTAACTTAGTCTGTACCCGCGGCTTCGCTCACAGACTAAGGTAAAGGAAACCAGGCAGGGAATAATGAAGATGTTATCTTTAGAAAATAGTCATTTTTACGCGGGCGAAGCCGCGGGCAAAAGCTAGTTAATAATAAATGTACGTGCATGGTAGTACGTCGTCGTCATTCGTCGTGAAATGTAGGTACGTCTTTGGATGTTTTCAATGCGGTCAATGTATTTATAATAACGTGGATTCCATATCTGAGAGGCATACTCAAGCTGGCCTCTTAAGAATCCGGTGTAACAAGCTCGCAATTGCAATTCGAGGCGAGCATAAAAATCGAACAAAACATTGCTATCCCTATCTGACTTTTCGCGGCGCAGCGCGTAGCTGTGTGCGTGCGTGTATAGTATGTTTGTAGCGAATCATTCATAATGACTGATAACCATTTCATTGTACTAATTTTGTTCAATATTTGCTTTATTTTTGTTAACTAATTTGGGGAATCGTTAGTGAACGCACAAACCCGTAATGCGTTTTTTGGAAATTACTCTACAATGGCTACATTAGAAGATTTTAGGACATTATCTAAAATCGAATAAAATAAAACGTCTTTATTTATTTAACTAGATTATAGAGATATTTTTTTATATAGGTAGATATAAAAATAGACGTTTTATTACCACCACCGCAAAGTGAAACAACCTGAACCCTATAATTCCCAAAGACTCAGCGGCGTGGCAGTGTCGACTACGGTTTGTCTTTAATAGATTTTCAACTTTACAAATAGGATAATGCAATACAGCATAATGAGCTACCTTGGTCATTACTCTCGCGGGTAAAATACCACAGTCCGAGCCTAAGCCGAAAGTGTAATGGATAGGAATGCCTATCTTAGGCTAAGTTCACATGACCGAGCGGCATCGAGCGTCTCCGTGCTGTGGAAGCATTCACATGATAGCATTTATGTACACACGGCTACACATCAAGCTATACAAAACCAGTATAATCTGATCGTTCATTTTGCGAAAAGATCTAGTAAAGTGAGGCCAGGATTAACTGGTTTTGTATAGCTTGATGTGTAGCCGTGTGTACGTGCGGCAGTCTAGCATCAAAATGGTCACGGTTTGACAGTTTGACACCATACCTACCACACCAGATTGTCTCTCAACCGCATCAGTGATCGATGCTCAACCGTGATCATCTGAACGGGTCGATTTCTTTTTTAATAGACGGTAAACACTGTTTATTTTGATTTTGTCCCCGAGCGGTCATCTGAACTTAGCCTTTTTTTTTTTTGGTGGGTGGAAAATCATCGAATGACCCCCCCCCCCCCCGCTCTTGGGCAGAGCGAAGGGGAGTGTCAGACTTCTACTGAATAAAAACCGAACCCATGTTCCTTCTTTGCCCTTGCGCCGAGGCCACGTCATCTAGTACAAAAATCCGTGGCCCCGACGGGATCTGAACTTAGCCTTACACGCGCTTAGTGGGTATTATCGTGTCCGCTTGTCACTATGTACCTAGTATGTATGTATGTAGTGTACAGACGCTAGCACATCAATCTAACCCAATTTAATTTTTTCCTAATCCAACATGAACCTTCTAGTAGGTACTTTTGCAATAAAGTCTAAATCCATTTTTGTAATGTGTACAGCACTGATTAAAGTCAGCTAGATAAAAAATAGATAGGTAAGTTGTAGATACTTACTGTGAGATAGGTACTGTATCCCAACGTTTGTGGTCCATAACTAAAGTGACCATACGTCCCGTTTTGAACGGGGCTGTTCCTTTTCTCGATCATCTGTCCCGTTGTCCCCAAACAAAGCTCTGGGACACAAACAGTCCCGTTTTCCGAAACTGCGTGAAATTTTTAAAACTATAAAACTCGTCAGACGCAACCGTGGTAGACCACGTCGCAAGGGCCGACGCCTGTCGGGACTGCGTGTTGTTCGATAGAGATACCGCGGCCTCGCATACAAAGGGCCAAGAAGAACATTTTTGTGATTTTTTTTTCAGTAGAAGACTGACAGGGGGTGCCGATCCGCCTAGAGCGGGAGAAGTAATTTTATGATTTCTCACATTCCAAAAAAAAAGACCTACCTAACTGGACCGTTTGTATAAAGTAGCAAAATCGTCTACAACTTTGAGTGTAGAGTCCCTGATCTTGAGAGGAGAGGGTGTTACATAGGCATTTAACGTGACCTTGGTTTTTGCTAAAGTAACTGTCAATATAGGTAAGTAGGTATATAAATCCATGTCCCGTTCTGAGTTAAAAAAAGTTTAAAAAAATCTAAGCCCGTAAACAAAGCAAAAGTCGTAATAATGTAGGTTCCACAATACCAAGTCACAAGGCAAATCATAATCCAAGTCCGTAGCAGAGGTCAATAGTGTCAGAATATTTTTTTCTTTCTTTTTAAAAAAATAATAAAAACGTTACCCCACACTAGGAATTTCTCCTGTATCGTGGGTGCGTTCACAAACATATAAACTCACATACACAAATACCCAGACCCGAAACAACTATCTGCAGGTCATACAAATATTTGTTCCGTGCGGGGATCGAACCCGCGACACGCAACGCAGCAGTCCAATCGCTTAGCCACTGCGCCAACCGTGCCGTCAAAACAATTTCGCAAACAATAACGCACGCGCAGCCAGCACAGTCAAGTAATATTATGTAACACTGACAACCCCTACTACCCCAGGGAGGCCAGCGCGCGGGCGCCGGGCGGCGGCGTTCATTGAATACGAAACGCTAGTGTGAGTTTCTGCGATCACACAACCACGACCAGTGCGTACACGCACACAAACACAGCCCATGCTTGATGCGACAGCGCTACTGCCGTTCCAGATTTGTGATAAATTTGTTTGTGTTCCGTAATTCCAAAAATTATGAATGAAAACTTGATATTTTTTAATTTTTTTTTTGATAATCTGCTACTAGACAATATAAGCTATGTTCCTATTACAGTAACATTACGAATATTAATGTTTTTAATACAGAATAATTAAGTTGAAAACATGCTATTAGCGGTGTTAAAATGTACGAAATGCAATTCGCTTGCATTTCGTAAATAGTAAATGTTTTAAAAAAAAAGTTTGATAGGAACCTAGATAAATATCGTCTGTATCCGAATAACATAATTTTAAGTTGGTAATATGTTCGTATCGCGAATGATTTTGGTATTACGTTTGTATGGAGAAATGTTCGTTCACCGTCCCCTTAAAAAATGGACTCACAAATGGAATTTATGGACTAGCCAGCGGTTTCACCCGCTACATCTCGAAAATTATCCCACGGAAAGATAAAATCGGGATAAAACAGTTCTTTGTCGAGTCAGAGTCGAGGTCGGCGACCTCTGTCCTAACTATACGATATTTATAATTCTAAATAAGCTATAAGAGTTGTTTATATAATAATACATCGTCTAGCTCTTCAGAAACACGAAACTGTTTACCGTTTGAGATAAGAGATAATAGAACTCGAGCAATAAGCGTTTTAGTGAACAAGGTCAGATGACGCATGCGATGACGTAATCACGTAACTAGGCGGTCCGTGAGGGAGTTGAGTTGGGATCTTATTAGAAAAATATAGGTAGGTCTCCTAAAAAAACACTGTCACTATATTACTTGTACATTTGTTATATCAGTTCTAAAGTTTCGTGTAAATTGATTCAGTAGTTTTACCAAAACAAAATAAAATACGCAACAGGTTGAGTGGCGGCGAGATCTGTCCTAACTATACGATATTTATAATTCTAAATAAGCTATACAAGAGTTGTTTATATAATAATACATCGTCTAGCTCTTCAGAAACACGAAACTGTTTACCGTTTGAGATAAGAGATAACAGAACTCGAGCAATAAGCGTTTTAGTGGGCAAGGTCCGATGACGCATGCGATGACGTAACCAGGCGGTGCGGGAGGGGCAGGGGTCAATTATTTCGCGCGGCAACAGAGAGGTTAATCTAGGTTATAAACTATCTGTGTACCAAATTTTATCCAAATCCTTTCAGTAGATTTTGCGTGAAGAAGTAACAAACATACACACTCACAAACTTTCGCCTTTACCTATAATATAAATATATAAGTAGGTATTTTTAAAAGTGTCATAATTAGAATGTCGTGGAAATCGTGTAGGTAAGTATAAGTTTTTCGTTCGTTCAGAAAGTATACCATTTGAATGGCTATTTGCGACATTATTTTGCTGGTAGCGCCTTATGGATGGACGTAATACCGCGCCGGAACATGATGAAACAAATAATAAAACCAGCAATAAATGTTATAATTCTTATAATATAATGCGCATTTATTAATCACACGTGCGGCAGGCACGCGGCGATAGCGCGCCGCAACGCTTGCCGCACGTCCGCGTCGCCCTCACAGAACACGTGCGTGGCGTGTCGCTCCACGTGCACCAGCGTGTCGTGGCGCGGCAAGTGCACGATACAGCCGTCCGCGCCTCTCTCCACCCGCGCCTCCGCCACGCCCTCCCGCGCCAGCGCACGCACCAGCGCGTCCACGTCCGGCGCCGCCCAGTCCAGGCGCGGCGCGGCAGCCCGGCCGGCGCCCGGCGCGCCCGGCGGCGCCACGTCCAGCTCCACGCGCGAGTCCCGCACGCGCAGCGACGCCGCCAGCGGGGCAGCGCGCAGCCCGGCGCGCACGTCGCGCGGCGCCACACGTGCGGCCAGCGCGGCCGACAGCGTGGCGCGCGCCCGGCCGCGCCGCACGCCGCAGGTCCGCGCGGCGCCGCGCCGCAGCAGCACGGCCGGCACGTCGGCCGCGATGTGCGGGCGCGGCGCGGCGCCGCCGGGCGGGGCGGCGTACTGCTCGGGCAGCGCCAGCTCGCGCGGCCGCAGCTCGCGCACCAGCTTGTTGGCCTGCGAGTAGTTCAGCGACGTGTCGATGGGGCAGTGGAACGCCTTCATGGCGAGCGGCTGGAACGGCGCCAGCGCGTCCAGGTACGGAAAGTCTGGCTCTGCGAAACGCTCGAGTTCGTCACGATCGTTTTTCGGAATAAATTAAAAAAAAAAAACGCGTGGCGCAACTCACCCGTGAATATAATAGCGTGCGCCGGGTTGGAGGCCCACAGCTCCACGAGATGCACGGCGGCACCGAAGCGCAGACTGGGATGTCCGCAGAACACGACGCACGGCTGCACACAGAACGTTACGTCGGTCGAAGTCAACACTTCATACTGTGACTAGTTTCCCTGCCATACAACCACCCACATGTGGCCTACCTTTTGTTAGCAGGGTATAGCAAGGTATATAAGTTGAAAATTCAATGTTAACTGTCAATACCGCGGTATTGTTTTTGTATTTACGATCGTTAACATTAACATTTCAGCTTTATTTCCATTCCTTTAGGTTATAAAAAGAACCTATTTTACTACCAAAAAAATTCGAAATGCCGCAAAATGGATTAATGGTCACCAAATTGTGTTTCAAGTATTGTAGGAATGAACCTATTTTCCTTTTTACTACCATAAAGATTTATAAACGCCTTTAAAGTTAACTGCAGACCAAATATTTTTCAACACTTGCTCATAAAGTGGCTATAATTTCACCGCAATTAGGCACAAAATGACACCTATAATCAAACTGTGACTTTTTCATTGCTATTATTCACTAGTGAGTTAGAAGGTTTTTTTTTTGAATTTTATTGGTTGAGTTGCTACGTTCATAAAAAAGTTTCGATACAAAAAAGATCGTGTTCAATAGTAAAAATAAATTAATGTACTTAGTGCTTGCTCATATCATGCAAATTTGAATTTAAATATATAATTTCAACTTGTACGTTTTTATTAAATGAAACTTTCACTCAAATAATAAAACTTTTATTTTTTTCTGTAATAAAGAAAAGTTTTTCCTCATTTTATTCGTGGCTAAAACTCTATCGCGCTCATTCATTTAGTCTATGGTCGATCGCCATTGTTACAGTAGGACCATTTTAAGTGTGAATGTGAGTGAGTGTCATGGTGGCGCCACTGGTCAAGAAAAAATGCATCTCTACGTCAAACTTAGTACATTTATTTTAGTTCCGTGTTTTCCCACATGCACAGATAAGTTGGTAGAACTGTAGATGCGCGCGCTAAATAAAACCGAT
The DNA here is from genome assembly GCA_949316265.1 of Diarsia mendica. NCBI lineage: Eukaryota > Metazoa > Arthropoda > Insecta > Lepidoptera > Noctuidae > Diarsia > Diarsia mendica. Next base: position 219,911 of record OX438887.1, read on the forward strand.
TAATTTTTCCCACTATTGTGAAAAAAAATCAGAACTCGTTTTAACTGTTGTAGATGACTTTTTAGTATTATTTTCTTCACAAGTGTGTTGAAAAACGTCGTATGATACACGTGTGTATTGATGATTACCGTCCTCGGCTTTCTTAAGACCCTCACCTGACGGCTCGGGTCTCAATGGCGCCTCAGCGGTAATCACCAACGTTACACACTTGTACCATAATGTACTATTATATTATCGCTAAATAGATGTCACCAATATTTATTTATTTGAAAGTCGTGAAATACTAAATTAATATTATATACGAGGCGTGGTGCGAAATATCTAGGTCTTGCTCGCATCCTACTTGGCCCCATTCAGGCCGCATATCGTAGAGTGGGTGTGGCTGTGACTCACCTGTCGGAAGTCAGCGCTGAAGGCGTCGTCGTGCAGCGAGCGCGCGTGCTTGAGCCGCCCCGCACGCACCAGCGCGGCGTGCGGGAACGGCTCCTCGGGCAGGTACACGCGCGCCTGCCATACACACACATTGGGATCATAATTATTAAGACCATGGTAAAATACTTTTCATCCATCAGCTCGGTGAAGGTCGTTCTTAGAGGGATCTTAAGCTATTAGTAATTATTACGTTTTAGCATGATAATTAGATATATATTTTGCTTTTTGTATCACGTCTTGATATGGAAGAGCGGACTCTCCTAACAGAGGCACTATATGCCTAAAAGGATGATCCAATCACTAAATTAATACATTTTGTTAAACCTAAACTTGTTATAATAGTTTATTGGTAAAACTAAATTTAAACTGATGATTTTCATAAACGTGATTTAACACTGTCATGGTTAAATAACTTGAGCCCTCACTTCAGATGCGTGCGGTCAAGTGGCATAGCCTAAATCTCAGAAAGTAACGTGGTGCTGGTGCTGGCCTGATTTTTGGCACAACATTTTTCCATTTTGGCGCAGAGTTTGAGTTGCATCTGTTTTTTTTTATCCTACTAATATTATAAATGCGAAAGTTTGTGAGGATGGATGGATGTATGGATGTTTGTTACTCTTTCACGCCAGAACGGCTGATCGGATCTGAATGAAATTTGGCGCAGACGTAGATTATAGTCTGGAATAACACATGGGCTATATATTATCCCCATAATAACTTAAGGGGGTGAGCAGTATTGCATTATCCATAATCCTCATCTGTTTTACAGCTTGATACTGGAAATACGAAATAACGCAAGGGACATCGAGCGTGCTGTGCAATTTTTCACTTTAGGCGCCTGGTGCGAGCGTTGCAAATCCAAGAGAAAGCTGAAGTCCCTTACGTCATTTCAAATTTCTGGTATCGACCACAATCGAACTGTCACCTGTCATACTATATATTTAAATAGAAGGTCTATTTCAATCTATTTGTCACTGGTGTACGTAGCCTAACGGTACAGAGACTTACCTGTAAACAAAGGTACGCAAGTTCGAATCACAGTCAGTATCCACTTTTTGTGATTTTTTATAATGTTGAAACATTTCCAAAAATGTTAAACATGTTCGCGAGTTCGATCCCCAATCGGTTTTCATATTTTGTAAGTTCCAGGTATTTGTTTTTATTTTGATGCTGGGTTTTCAAATCAATTCAGAGTAGATTAATATAATCTACTTTTAATTTTAAATACAATATTATAAATCTGTAGACGTAGAGTTTCTGTATACAGAAACTCTACGTCTACGAATTGAAAGTGTTTAAGAAGAACTTATCATCGTTAAGAAACATACATGCAACGACATCTATTGCACCAAAACGGTACTAATTAATAAATGTGTTCACAAGATAACTTTTAAATCGTCTTTTTCAAACAGTTACGATAGCAAAAGGTACTCTTGATTAGTTTAAATGACGCTGCTTTGAAAATCTACATAGGGGTTTTTTTGGAGGGTGGGAAATCATCAAATTACCCCTCCCTCTCTGGGCAGAGCGGTAGGGAATGTCAGACTTCTACTGACTAAAAACCACCTATGTTCCTTCTTTGCCCTTTGTGCTGGGGCCGGGATATCTCTTTCGAACAACCCGCAGCCCCGGCCCTTGCGGGCCCGTTCCATATTGTTGACAGAGACGCGTGTGGAACACGAACGCGCCGTCGTCATAAGACGGGCGGACGGTGAGTTAGCCCATTACTCACCGTCCACAGGCCCGCGTCTACGGTGGCCGGAAGCCATCACGTGGCCCCGACACCCGGAGCGCCTCCCGTGGTGAGACGAGAGGTTCTCTCCCTCTCACGTTCCACCACCTCCTTCGCTAGCATCACTGCTTCGCAGAAGGAGGCGACGGCGTCCCATTCCCTCTCGCCCCGCACCATGGCTTGAACCAGGGCCGGACGCGAGAGGTCGCCGCCGCCGATCGCCGCTAAGAGAACACGACGGGGCTCAACCCAAGCGGGGCTCCGCCCAAGCGGGGCAAGCCTCCGTGGTGTGCTCCACCGTGTCCTCCGACTGATCCTTGCAATGGTAGCATCCGGGCGTTTCCTTCCGCCTGATTCGGTGCAGGTACCTCCAGAAACAACCGTGTCCGGACCTGCGCCATATGGAAGGTGAGGGCGCCGTGGCACCTCTCAAGCCAGTCCTCAAAGAGGGGACTTGCCCTGCACGGGATTGCGACAGTTACTCTCTCCATGTCGCTATGAAATCACACCGGGGCGGTCTGTCCGCCAAGCGGCAATATGCCGCGGCAGTGGAGTTACCCCCCAGTATAGTGCCTCCGCGCGCCATTCATGCAGGAAACTACATATCCTAAGCCCTGTTATGTAGTGTGTGTTTTAACTTCCCATGCATTAAATTTTGGCAGTTTAACTTCGTCTTCGACAGATGGCAGTGTTCATTTTACACCATTTTCTGAATTGCGGTGTTAATATTTGTCGTGAACAGTCAACAAATACAAATTGACCGGTACACAGTAAGAAAAACAGCTGTAAAAACTTTAAAATAAAAACCTATTTAAAATTAGATAAGACACACGACGTAAATCTATTTGTACAGTGCAGGAATCGAATACAGTACATGCAGCGCTACAGTCAAACGCCGAGGCACTGCGCCAACCGTGCCGCCTTATCGCCGTGGGTTCCTCGGGCATTGCTGCAACTTTGCTTAACAAACGGCCAGATTGCACTTTCCGTTTACAAATTGCCGCTCAATCTTCTTACCCCAACTTGCAACATCACCAAAAATCTGCGACTGGCCATGGAACATTCTCATTCACTCATCTGATCACACACCACACACTCACTCATCTTTCTCATTCTCATTCATTCTCGGTCTTTGCAAATAAGCTGCTTTAAACAGGAGAGAGTCGCCTGGAATTAGATGTAGATGCGAAAATTCCACTTTCCGATGAGTTTGAACCCATCCAGTGCCAACAGAAGATGAACTTACCATGCACGGTTTTCCTAATTTGAGAGGTTAATATAAATGATTAAGAGTGGTTGTGTAAGAGGGCTGTTACCAAAGAACAAGGAATTTGTTTGTACATTTTGAGAAATAAGTTAAGGTACGGTTACGGTTTTTAAGCCATCGTCGTCACAACTCCATTTCATTTTGATTCAAGCCGCTGCCCCTCATAATTACAGCGCCCATAAGGACGCCTTTTGTAATCATTACTCACATCATCACATTTTGATCAAGCCGTCAGATCTCACATATAAAATAACATTACGCCTTAATCCTGAAAGAGTTAGGCAGTGGTGTACCTAATCGTAAACCCACAGTAATGTTCAAGCGCCATGTAATAGAGGGCGTTCGATGTCTATAGATATAATATTGCCATCGACCGGGCACGAAAACCACGCTCCGTGGCCTCTACTACGAAAACACTTTGCAATAAAACCCCGGACCTCATCCTCAGTAGTTGCACTTGAGACCACTCGATCAACGAGACAGTCACACATCAAAATTTCCACGTGAACGAAGTCGCGGGCATCAGCTAGTATTAAATACAGTGCTGTTTTTAGTTAGGTATATGATATACCGTTTAGATCATATCTAGTGTGTATAGCGAATTTCATTATGGACAAAAACATCGAACAAAGAATTTGTCTTAAATTTTGCATCTCCAAAGGAATATCGTGTTCGGAGTTACTGAAAATGTTACAGAACACATGCTTATGATGAGTAGTACCTACAAAGCGGAGTGGCGCCTTCCAACTGAACCGAAACCGAAATCAGGCCAAAGTCGATCAAAAGTCAAAGTCATGTTGACTGTTTTCTCTGACTATCGCGGTGTTGTGCACTCGGAATTCTTGCCGGAAAGTCAAACGGTAAATAAAGAATATTACTTGAGCGTTATGCGGCATTTAAGAGAGCAAATTCGACGAAAAAGGCCTGATTTGTGGAAAGAAAATTCTTGAAGAGAAACCACCATATTCACCAGATATGGCTCCAGCCGACTTCATTCTTTCTCCTAAACTCAAATTACCACTTCGTGGCACCCGTTTACAATCGGTAGAAGACATAAATAAGAATTCGCAGCGAGAACTGAACTCAATATGGAAACAGCGTTTAAAAAATGTTTTGATGATTGGATTATTCGTTGGTGTAAGTGTATCGTTTCTGAAGGAGCATACCTATTTGAAGGTGATAAAATAAATTTAGATGAATAACATTTTGTGTATTATTGATCTTTTCCTGTTAGGTAAGTACTTATTTGACAGAGAGTAGAATGTTTTCGAAACGTAAGTACCTGTTTACCGACGGAGACCCACTCGGCGAGGATGTTGCTGTATGCGAGCGACGAGTCGGCGACCGGCGACACCACGTACAGCGGCACCGCGGCCAGCCCGGCCGTGTCCAGGTGCGCCGACAGGCACTCCAGCAGGTCGTACAGCACGCCCGACGGGTACACCGGACACAGCACGGAGCCGCCGCCGCGCAGCGTCACCGTGGCGTGCACGCACAGGTCGCCCAGCATGTGGTCCGGGTTGTGCGCCGGCGTCTGCGTCAGCGCCGCCAGCACAAGCAGGTCTGCGCCGCGCAGGGCCGCCTGGTTGATGGGCCGCGGGTGCGTCGTCAGCGTCGACGAGCCGCTCACGTACGCCACCTTCTCGTGTGCGGAGCGGAGCACCCAGTTGGCGGAGCCGAGACAGAAGCCGGAGCTGACGGCCGTGGCGTCGAGCGCGCCGTAGATGTCCACGCGCTCGTCGTAGCCCACCACGCGCACGCGCGCCAAGGCCCGCGCGATGTTGGCGGGCGCGAACAGGCGGCGCCAGGCACGCGGGCGCGCGGCGTGCGCCAGCGGGGCCGGCAGCACGTGCAGCAGCTCCTTCCAGCGCCGCGCCGCGCCCCCCCCGCCCCCCGCCTCGCCGGCGCCCGACACCCACTCCGCGAGCTCCTCGAGGTAGAAGCGCCCGATCTGCAGCGTGGGTTCGGTGGCGTACACCTGCCCCTTGAAGCCCGTGTCTTCGGTAATAAAAGGTAGAGCCATCATGCATGTGTAGTTGGAGATGAGGATCACGTCTAGTTGTGAGAAGTCTACAACCTTGTCCAGTGGTGGACAAAATTCTGGGATGCTGTCCACGAAAACACGCCCACAGCATTCTTTTAATTCCTAAGTAAAAACAGTATAAAATTACTAAAAATTATTAAGTATTATATATTTTTTTTAAACTATTACTATTATAAACTATATCCATATAACATATATGTTATATGGATACTTGTTTGCATGTTTCGATCCAACATTAATTGTTCATATTGATTTGTAATCTACCCCTAATTTGTTCTGTTAGTTTATAATAAGTAAGTACACTCCTTTGCAAAAAAAACGGGCGGTTTTGATTTTTCAACATTATCGGTTCTAATTTAATTCTTATGAGGTTTTAATAGCCAAACTATGTTACTGGCATCTAATAAAGAGTCTGGTTATGAAAAAAGTTTATTCCAAATTCAAATCTTTTGTTTTTTTAAATAATAATCTCTTTTTCAGTTTGTGACTTTTTAACTTACTTTTCGCGGGTTAGCAGTTAAAAGGTTATCAAGCAACTAAAACTAACTTCTTGTTATTTTTAGTTGAATAATGTATGTTTGTCACATAATCCTGCCTTATTGTGACTTAAAACAGGATATTTTTGTGTCTATTGTTATGGCAGAAAAAAAGCAATAAGAGCTAGTAAGATTATAGCGCTGCTGGAAGAGGGGTGTAGCCAAAGTTGCGTCTCACAGCGGTTAAACGTAAGTCGTTCAACCGTCCAAAGAACCTGGACTCGATACCAAGAGACAGGTTCCGTTCAGAGAAGGCAAGGTTCAGGGAGAAAACGGTGTACACAACCACGAGACGACCGCTTTTTAGTGATTCAAGCGCTGAGAAACCGCAAATGCAGTTACATAGACCTCAAAAGAAACCTTGAAGAGGTACGCGGAGCACAAGTTAGCCTATGGACTGTGAGGAGGAGGCTTTTAGATGCTGATATACGCAGTCGACGACCAGCGCGGGCCCCTAAGTTACTTCGTGAGCACCGGATTGCCCGATTGAGGTTCGCTAGAAATTGCCTATCTTGGACGCTAGGTAACTGGAGTAGCGTACTCTTCCCCGATGAGGCTCGCATTTGTCTCCATGGTGAGGATCGACGTCGGCGAGTGTTACGAAGACCAGGCGAACGCTATGCCGACGTGTACTTTGAAGAAATCACCCCTTATGTTGGAGGGTCCGTTATGTTTTGGGCGGGCGTAACTTCTAACTATCGTACCGAGATAGTATTCATTGAAAATGGCTCACTAAATGCGCAAAGGTACATAACAGAAATCCTCTCTCAAAATGCACAACCTGCACTGACGATGCCATTTACATGGACGACAATGCTCGGGCCCACCGTTCTAGCGACGTAGATGTTTATATGCAAGAGGCCGGGATTCGTCGTTTGGAGCCCCGACCTCAACCCTATTGGGCACGTCTGGGACCTTCTAAAAAGGCGAGTGCGATCTGTCCAACCACCTCCACAAAACATCAGGGAGCTTAAGCGTGTGATCTCGGCTGAGTGGGAACACATTCCACAGGATACCATCAAAAGCCTGGTGGAAAGCATGCCTAGACGATTACATGCCGTAATCGCTGCAAGAGGAGGTCATACTCGTTATTAATTTTTATTTTTTAATGTCTTTTTTTAAATTAAAATACCATAAAAATACTCGTAGTCTTAATTTCATTATATCCATAAAAATGGCCATTTTGACATAGCTCTCTGTTAACATTGACTAAAACACGGATTCAAGGATACATATTTATAAGTGTTAAAAACTTGATTCTCTTTGATAACAAGAATTTCTAGTCATCTTAGCTAGTGTTATACTAAAAATATTAATATTTTCCATAGAAAAGTCAATAACTGTAAGGTGCCCGTTTTTTTTTGCACAGGAGTGTATATGATAATTGTTAGCAGTCTGTGCTGTATGTGAGAGATTTGGGATGTGCAAGCAGGATTTAGAGAGGGAATTGGCTGTATGAATCAGATCATTTCCTTAAAGTGTATAGCTGAAAAACATCTGGCAAAGCACAAGAGGGTCTACTGTGCTTTCGTAGACTTGGACAAGGCTTATGACAGTGTGTGCAGGGAAGAGCTGTGGTCGACTCTATCTATGTATGGTGTGGACAGGTGCTTGGTAAGAGTACTAAAATCTTTGTACAAGGATTTTTTGTTTGTGTTAGGATAAATGGGGGCTTACACTGGCTGGATTAGCATCTCAAGAGGTGTTAGGCAGGGATGTGTAGCGTCTCCTTGGCTGTTCAACCTTTAAATAGATAGTTGTCTGACAGATTTGAAAGAGAGTGAGTGAGTGTGGATTGAGGATGAATGATGATATATTTTATTCAATTTAAATGTCAAATAATGTAAAAAATTTCATTATTTTATTTTATTTATTTCTCTCAAATTTTTGTGACATTTTATGACTTCTACTGACTTCTACAATATTTGACATTTATTATTTCTCTTAGATTTTTGTGTCAATTTATGATTTTTACTGACTGTTTATTTTGTATTTTAATTTTTGTTTTTTGTTAATTTTATATGTTTGTACGCCTTATGCGGCCGCCACACACTCGACGAGTGGCATGGGAAGTAGCGAGGAAAGGAGGCAGGGACATAGTGTGGCAACGTTACTCGTCATGCCGCACGTCATGCTCCTCGTCCTGCCCACCGCTCCGCGATGATCGCGCGATGAATACATGTGATCCACCATCTCCGTTGGCGAGGACGATGACGACGATGTATATTTCTTTTTGTGACATTGATATAATTAAGGCGCGTCCCCCAGCAAAACGTAGCTCTAGCCGTTTTTTGTGCAGTTTTCTGGAGCTTATAATAACTCTTTAAAAAAAAGATATATCAACCAACAAAAAATACATTAAATTTCTACATACTCTTACCTTCAAAATGGTACGTTTTGTTTTTTCTTATTTAAGTAAAATATTTAATTAATCCCCTCACAACGAAACCACAGAAATGAGAAATAATTATTGAAAACATGCTACTTCTCCAAAACTAACGATTGTTTTTATTTTGTTTTTACACTAATGGATAAGCAATTTCATAATGAACATTATGGTACGTTTTTTTTTTTCATAAAACCAAAATTTGATTTTATAAAGATTTTATACAAAATTCTGAGCGTATTCGCAACTGTATCTCTTGCGCAGGCATTGACATTGCCGCCAGCCCGGCGAGCACGGCCTACAGTGACATGGCATGAGTCACACATTTTATCACAGTTTGGGCGATAAAACCGTTTTGTCTTAAATGCTAGCACGGCGGCGTAAGATAATTTCTTGATATGTGATACAACTTCTTGACGTCTAGTTGGGACTCCTATGTCTTATTTGCTAGTATGGGCGCACCCATTTTGTAACAAATGTCACATTTTGACAGATGAATATGCTCGTTTATATCACGTTCGTTCGGAGGTGGTGATAAAAGTAAATTAAAAATATAAGTATATTTTTCTGCTTACTACTGCATCAAATGGCAGTAAATTATTATAATTATGTTCTTGCCCGAAGGCAAGAGGTCCAAAGTAGGAAAATATTCCGAAGAAACATTTGGGACTCCTCTAATCCGTTCGAGTTATTTCACTTCAAAAATTTCACAATATATTTCAAAACAAATCACATCAAACTTTTAAAGGAAAAACAGAACTTTTAGTTAGTAGCAAGTTATCAAATAATAAATAAAAAAAGAAAATGAAAGACGTGCCGCGTAAACATGAAAATTACATATAATGTAACAAAATACTTCAACTTCAACTCTCTATTAATTCATGGCTTTTGTGGAAGAACAAAATACTTAATAAAACCTATTTTTTAAAAGAGGTCAATCAAATTATATTATTAAGTTATCTTCAGATGAGTCGTTTCCGTCCGTATCATCATCGTTAATCTCGGACTGATACGACTGTTTGGTACCAAATAATTCCACTAGAAAAATCCACTAGCCACTAAAACCGATATTTGTCCGCTAAAAGGTAAGTCAAAACCACCAGATTTAGTGGAAAATCCACTAAGTTGGCAACACTGCGCGTACGTGTTATGTCAAAAATGAATTAGTACCCAAGAAAATTAAAAAGTTGTTTAACTGTATGAACTGTGCTCTTATACACGTACTTTTTTATTTGGTCGCCTATTCAGATGGTCATAGACATTTTTATTTTTTTAATATACTAGGTCACACTATGAAGTCAGCAACAAGAAAGACAAGTCGCGTCTTAAATTGTATCACATGTGGTACCCGTGCTAGCATTTAAGACAAATTCTAAGACATGACATAATTTATAACGTCTTGTCACCAACGTCTTGGGTACGCCCGTGCTCGCCCCGCAGGCCTCGTAGGGGAAACCCGTGTCACGGTAATATTATCATACAGTAGTTCGACTTCATACAAACGGACGAAGCGCGAGCTATGCCTACGCGCCTCGATTAAGGGATGCGCCTGGGATGCAGACAGTCGCGACTGTGCCGCAGTGACGAGCGGACGGTATGTTGTTTTTTAACAATAAATGCGCGATGTTTTCTCTAAAAATAAGACAAGTACATTTAATTTAAATTTTTTGTGTTGTTTTTGGTTTTATGAATTCGTTAATAACGTATCCAGAGATAACTTTTTTTAATTACCTGGAAACTTTGAAAGATAAGACTATAAAATAATTTCACTTACTTGTAGGTAGGCTTATAATGTGTGTCTTTTTAATGGATAAGTATTTCTTTATATGTCCCGAAAAAAAACATGGTTTTTTAATTAAATCTATCAATCAAAAAACAACACGCATGTATAATGAACACTTTCTATTCAATTCACAAAGTAATTTATTTGTTTTAAAAAGTATATTTACGATCACAAAACTAAATGGAAACACAAAATAAGCACATGTAATTAAAATACTGGAGGCGGGCAGCCCTTACGCATGTTTACGTACCGCGCGGCTGTAGGCATTTATTTCAAGGACACGGCCGAGTCACACTACTGTACATATTTATACTGTGCCCGTGTCGCTCGTCACCGCGCCGCGTCGGCTCATGCGCTCGCTCGCTTACGTCACATTATCAACAGATCTAAGAAGTAATTTCAAGTAATAGTTATGGCATTCAATGAAATATTTTTTTATCAAATATTTATTGGTGCGTCCAAATACTTTTGGTCATTATGAATTCAGTTATTATACTCACGTCGATAAATAGGTAGGTACTTTCAACTTTTACTGTGATACAAATATTGGCACGATTACGAAAATGAGCTCAAAATTAAAATCCAAGATGGCGGCTAGGAAAATTTTAGGTTTTTCCGTCATGGGTGTCGTTTTCATGGTTTTTGGGGTCGCTGATTACGAAAATGAGGTCAAAATGAAAATCCAAGATGGCGCCGACGAAAATTTTTGGATTTTCCGTCATGGGTGTCGTTTTCATGGTTTTTGGGGTCGCTGATTACGAAAATGAGGTTAAAATGAAAATCCAAGATGGCGCCGACGAAAATTTTTGATTTTTCCGTCATGGGTGTCGTTTTCATGGTTTTTGGGGTCGCTGATTACGAAAATGAGGTCAAAATGAAAATCCAAGATGGCGCCGAAGAAAATTTTTGGTTTTTCCGTCATGGGTGTCGTTTTCATGGTTTTTGGGGTCGCTGATTTCGAAAATGAGGTCAAAATGAAAATCCAAGATGGCGCCGATGAAAATTTTTGGTTTTTCCGTCATGGGTGTCGTTTTCATGGTTTTTAGGGTCGCTGATTACGAAAATGAGGTCAAAATGAAAATCCAAGATGGCGCCGACGAAGATTTTTGGTTTTTCGACTATATATTATATATATAAAAGTACCTACCTAGTAAGTAGTATATTGAAAGTACCTACCTATTTATCGACGTGAGTATATTTATTATTATTATTATTTATTCATTATCGGACAACAATACAATCCATTTTGTTAGTAAACAGTGCCTTATACCTAATGTTAGTAATACACAACAAAACACAATCAACACCAGCAACACATTAGGATTTATCTGTCTGAGGCAAGTTGCCCAGAGAGTAATCAAGCAGAAGACGAGCTATCTAAGCTATCTAGTTGACCACCCTCTCCACAAAATGCCTCAGAACAGGGGAGTAAGGACACTCCGCCAGTACTCTCAGGATACTATTGCCACTGACCCGCGTTCGATGCACCAGTGAAGCAACCTTTTTTCGTATTACTGCGTGAAAACCGTCAGTTCGACTTTGCGAAAACATCTCTGATGCACTACAAAAACGGGGCAGTCCCAACAGCATCCTGAAAATATTATTATATTGGACGCGTAAGGCATCCAGCGACCTTTTGGTATAGCTGACCCATAGACCCCCTGCATACATTCCCTGACAGAAAGCCTTGAACAGGGTGATCTTGACCTGGTCACTACATTGGGAAAATCTACGGGCCAACATATTACCTCGGACCGCTAGTGCCCTACGTTCCCTCTCAATGTCTACATTATCCTTAAGGTCGTCGGTAAGCATGTGCCCCAAGTACTTAAACTGGTCTACTTTATTAATGCTCATGCCATTTAGGGTGAAATTAGGTGTATGGTTAAGGCACTTACCGGCGGCCTTAAAGACCATGTATTCACACTTCCTGACATTATATACCAGGCCGTGCGCACCAGCGTACTTCTCGCAGACCTTCAGCATATCTCTGATAGATCCCTCAGTCGGGCCCAGCAGTACCATGTCGTCCGCGTAGCTAATATTGTTAATACTAACACCACCAACACGACAGCCGACACGCATACTGCTGAGCTCGTCTATGAGATCATTTACATATAGGTTGAAGAGCCTTGGGGACGTCAAACCGCCCTGCCTCACACCACACTCCAACCCATACGACTCAGAAAAAGTTCCGGACCATTTTACAAAATTAGTCTGGTTTGCATACCAGAACCGCAGAATATTTAAAACTTCCGCCGGTACATTCCTGTCCCCTAGCTTTCTCCACAGCACATCATACGACACAAGGTCGAAGGCTCTGGAGAAATCCAGGAAACAGGCATACACCGGCGTTTTACGGTCTGTATAATACTGGACAGTATTCTTTAAGCTCAGTATAGCGCTTTCTGTTGATAATTCTGGTTGGAATCCAAACTGCGCATCGTGCAAACACAGATACTTCCTCAGACATGAGTCAAGCATACTGTCCAATATTTTTGCAAAGGTGGTCGCCAGAGAGATCGGACGATAGTTTCCCCGGTCCGAGATATCCCCTGTCCTATTTTTAACAATAGGTACAACTACAGTTCGCATCAACTCGGATGGTAAGTGAGAATGACTAATGCACATTGTATAAAACCAGGACAGGACCCTCGGGAGGTGAAACCCAGCATATTTGAAATGCTCAATGCTGAGCCCGTCGTGGCCGGGGGACTTACCTCTACTCATGTTTTGAATAACAGCTTTGACTTCTTTAGCCGTAAAATGTATAAGTGGTTTCACCCCCTCACGGTCAGACTCAGCATCACCCACTGCAACAGAAGGACCCAGAGGCGACTGTACCTTAAAATGTTCCCTAAACATATTCGCAATCCCCCTAGGGTCACTGATCCCTTCTACGCTCACCGGGAGACCAGGCCTAATATCCAACTTACGAGTGGATTTCCAAAATTCCCTAAAATTACATGTGGCTCTTTGTTTTGCTATGATGTCCAGTTTGATTTTTTCTTTATTTTTCTGGCACCATTTTAGCCGACTCTTAAATATTTTACGAGACTCACACATTTCTTCAAATACTGCTCCACTTGATGGCCTCTTATGCGTTACCCATAATTTGAACTTAAGCCTGGCCTCACGGTGAGCGTCCCTGACATGACTATTCCAGCCACATATCACTTTGCCTCTCCTTGGCCTGCGGGCTTCCACAATATTGGACTGCTCTGCAGCGTTACATAAAATACCTACAATATTTTTATACAGGCCATCTAAGACACTTTTGTGTGCTGCTGAGTTACACGACCCATAACTACACCCCGCAAACTCAGAGGGAAAGTCAACGTCACGTAAACCAATGTTACATAAGTCACGATACTGTCTAATCTGATGTTCACCCCTTTCCCCCCAAATAACTCTAGAGCGCGGTGCATTTAGTGTTTTTAATTTAGACCTCACTATATTCAAGTCACACTCAATATACAACGGTAAGTGGTCGGACATATATACATCTTCCATAATGCCCACCCCACTAATTGTTTGCCAAGCAGACAACGAAACTACACAGTGGTCTAGCCACCTCCTACATCCGTGAGCTTCGCTTACAAAGGTGTAATTATCTGTCCCATAACCCAGTTTTTTTACATCTGCACAAATCCAGGATTGGTCATTGCAGAAATTATTTAATTCCCGAAAAAATAATTCATGAGGGTGCGCATTAAAGTCACCTAATACAAAGACACTCTCAATATCTACGCTTGCAACTATAGCACTAACCTCACCTAGAACCTCTGTAAATAAAGGCAAGTTTTCAGTCGAGTCAGTCGGCATATAAACTGATATTACAATAATCGACCGATCACCTATAGTAGCTTTGATGGCAGCTAAACGAGGGCTCGTGCATGATAATATCGATACATCTTCAAAAATGCCCCTTCTCCAGAGAATAGCCACTCCCCCATATGGTCTTCCTACTAGCAGGCCCGCGGATGTGTCAACAGCTGACTTACCCGTATATTCAAATTTGTCACTTATGGTACCTAAGAACGGTATATCATGGGGGAGAAGCCACGTCTCTTGGAGGGCTATTATGTCCGACACTTCACAAATATCCCTTACACTATCTATTGAGCGCTTAACTGATTTACAGTTAAAACTGGTAAACTTGCAAGTATTGTTTAGAGTACAGTTCATACTAAAAATACTAATAATCACTATAACTTAACCTTCCGACTTTTTACGGTACATAAAATGCACGAAGCGCCTAAAAGTTATGCCATCTGGCCACAGTTGATCATTTAAAAACAAGTCTAATTTGTTCTTAGAAACAAATAGCTTATAAGCATTATATGTTTTCCCTGCTTTCATGTTTATCATTTTTAAGGTAACACTCTCACTGGTTTTGTCTCTAATGTATCCTATTATGTCCTGCTCACTCGTTTCAGTACTTACATTAGAGATAAACAAAGGCACTTTAACATCCGCTGCTTTAAATTTACCGTTTGGTGAAGTGGTCGCACGTCCCGTCTGACCCCTCAATTTATAACGTTTAGCCGTTTTTCTTTGCACTACTGTCCATTCCGTATTTAAATCATTCGTACTCATACCATCATAATCATTCTGTAGCACTGTCGCGGGACTCGCGGGAGCCGACGTTCGGTTAGCACAAGTAGCTGCCCCCACCGCCGCTGCGTATGCGCAGGTAGCCGGCACGTGAACCGGTTCTGACGACGCCGCAGTACTGGCCTCCACGCGCCTCGTCTGTGTAGCCATCTCGCTCGTTTTCTCAGGGCCGCAGTGTCCCTGGGTATGTTGGGTACCCTGAGCAAATAACCTTGAGCATTTGCTCCCTCTTTGCCGCACCCCACCTCTACAATACTTCGTAAACTATTACTTGCGCCACCTGGCGTACTTCATACGAATACAAGTAAAATTCACAGATCTAAGAAGTAATAGATATGGCATTCAAAGAAATATTTTTTTATGAAATGTTATTATGAATTCAGTTACTATACTCACGTCGATAAATAGGTAGGTACTTTCAACTTTTACAGTGATACAAATATTACGATTACGAAAATGAGCTCAAAATTAAAAT
This sequence comes from Diarsia mendica, assembly GCA_949316265.1. Taxonomy (NCBI): domain Eukaryota; kingdom Metazoa; phylum Arthropoda; class Insecta; order Lepidoptera; family Noctuidae; genus Diarsia; species Diarsia mendica. The sequence goes on from OX438887.1 coordinate 235,183, forward strand.
CCAAGATGGCGCCGACGAAAATTTTTGGTTTTTTCGTCATGGGTGTCGTTTTCATGGTTTTCGGGGTCGCTGATTACGAAAATGAGGTCAAAATGAAAATCCAAGATGGCGCCGACGAAAAATTTTGGTTTTTCCGTCATGGGTGTCGTTTTCATGGTTTTTATGGTCGCTGATTACGAAAATGAGGTCAAAATGAAAATCCAAGATGGCGCCGACGAAGATTTTTGGTTTTTCCGTCATGGGTGTCGTTTGCATGGTTTTTGGGGACGCTGATTACGAAAATGAGGTCAAAATGAAAATCCAAGATGGCGCCGACGAAAATTTTAGGTTTTCCGTCATGGTGTCGTTTTCATGGTTTTTGGGGTCGGTGATTACGAAAATGAGGTCAAAATGAAAATCCAAGATGGCGCCGACGAAAATTTTTGGTTTTTCCGTCATGGGTGTCGTTTCCATGGTTTTTGGGGTCGCTGATTACGAAAATGAAGTCAAAATAAAAATCAAAGATGGCGCCGACGAAAATTTTTGGTTTTTCCGTCATGGGTGTCGTTTTTATAGTTTTTGGGGTCGCTGATTACGAAAATAAGCTCAAAATCAAAATCCAAGATGGCGCCGACGAAAATTTTGGTTTTTCGACTATATATATATATATATAAAACGACAGCCATAACGTAAAAATCAAAAATTTACCTGGCCGCCATCTTGGATTTTCATTTTGACCTCAAAAACCATGAAAACGACACCCGTGAAAGAAAAACCAAACATTTTCCTGACCGCCACCTAGGGTTTTCATTTTGACCTCTTTTCGTAATCAGCGACCCCAAAAACCATGAAAACGACACCCATGACGGAAAAACCTAAAATTTTCCTAGCCGCCATCTTGGATTTTCATTTTGACCTGATTTTCGTAATCAGCGACCCCAAAAACCATGAAAACGACACCCATGACGGAAAAACCTAAAAAATCTTTACCGCCGTCTTGGATTTTCATTTTGACCTCATTTTCGTAATCAGCGACCCCAAAAACCATGAAAACGACACCCATGACGGAAAAACCTAAAATTTTCCTAGCCGCCATCTTGGATTTTCATTTTGACCTCATTTTCGTAATCAGCGTCCCCAAAAACCATGAAAACGACACCCATGACGGAAAAACCAAAAATCTTCGTCGGCGCCATCTTGGATTTTCATTTTGATCTCATTTTCGTAATCAGCGACCATAAAAACCATGAAAACGACACCCATGACGGAAAAACCAAAATTTTTCGTCGGCGCCATCTTGGATTTTCATTTTGACCTCATTTTCGTAATCAGCGACCCCAAAAACCATGAAAACGACACCCATGACGGAAAAACCTAAAATTTTCCTAGCCGCCATCTTGGATTTTAATTTTGAGCTCATTTTCGTAATCGTGCCAATATTATTTTGTATCACAGTAAAAGTTGAAAGTACCTACCTATTTATCGACGTGAGTATAATAACTGAATTCATAATGACCAAAAGTATTTGGACGCACCAATAAATATTTCATAAAAAAATATTTCATTGAATGCCATATCTATTACTTGAAATTACTTCTTAGATCTGTTGATAATGTGACGTAAGCGAGCGAGCGCATGAGCCGACGCGGCGCGGTGACGAGCGACACGGGTTCCCCCTTCGAGGCCTGGCGGCATACTGAATGTCAATAGATACGGTTGCGAATACGCTCAGAATTTTGCATAAAAATCTTTATAAAATCAAATTTTGGGTTTTTGAAAAAAAAAATCGTACCATAATGTTCATTATGAAATTGCTTATCCATTAGTGTAAAAACAAAATAAAAACAATTGTTAGTTTTGGAGAAGTAGCATGTTTTCAATAATTATTTCTCATTTCTGTGGTTTCGTTGTGAGGGGATTAATTAAATATTTTACTTAAAAAAGAAAAAAACAAAACGTACCATTTTGAAGGTAAGAGTATGTAGAAATTTAATGTATTTTTTGTTGGTTGATATATCTTTTTTTTTAAGAGTTATAAGCTCCAGAAAACTGCATAAAAAACGGCTAGAGCTACGTTTTGCTGGGGGACGCGCCTTAAGCAGTAATATATAAGTCAATGGATGAATGTAAATGTAAACAAGACGAAGGTTATGGTATTTGAAAGAGAAGAGGATGTATCGGTGTGTGATGTGGAAATAAATGATATGAGTGTGGAACATTTTTAGTTATTATTATTATTAACTAGCTGACCCGCGCAACTTCGTCTGCGTCACATAAAATTAAATATAGCTATAACCTTTCTCGATATATCGACTATCCGACATTAATTAAGCTAAATCGTAACAAACAAAAAATCTTATCTTTCCTCTTTATTACAATAGTTTAGATGGTTTAGATTAGCTTAGATTATATTAAAGTGTGAATTACTATAAAATCTATCTCTTACTGTTAAATATACTATAACACTCTGTACTTGTAAACATTATGATGCAGTGAATATTTTGAATTTGAATTTCCCGGAGGCCAGCCAGAATCCCCCGTACCTACTCGTACATTGCGACGCAACCCGCGTAATTATTTTTCCGCGCGGGTATTTTTACATTGCGATATCTTCTAAGATATTTGTTTAAACTGTATAGAGTAAAGAGCACAAATATTCTATATTAAATTTCCGTTCTAACGAACACATTTATTTAGATAAGAAATATAAATAAATAAAACATAATATATTATCATTTTAAAATAAGTAATTGCTTTATTGTTAATCATGTGAATCATAATTATTATCAAAAATCTTTTGTTTTTCATTTTAGTGCTTTGTGATATACGATGTTTTTTGTTTGATTTCCTGGCGCATAGACAAACAAATCTGATGGTTTTCCAACACGTGAACAGGCAACATACAATTGACCATGTGAGAAACATGGGTTTTCCAGATTAATACCACAAACACTTAATGATTGCCCCTGGGACTTGTTTATGGTCATAGCAAAAGCAAGCCGAACTGGAAACTGTAGTCGTTTAAAGTCAAACGGCACATCAGTCGGAATCATTGGGATGCGCGGTAAAAGAACGTCTTCTCCTTTATACTTTCCTTTCAGTATAGTTGCTTCTATCACATTGTTTAGTAATTTTTTTATCGCTTTCCGTGTGACGTTGCAAAGACGCGTTTGGTTGATATTTCGCAACATAATAACTACCGATCCAACCTTTAATTGAAGATTGTGATTTGGCAATCCTGGCAAATCCAGCGAGTTTAAAAATTCTGGTGGATAGTTCACTACATCATCTTGGTTAGTAGCCGAATCAACTGATTTATATATCCTCGATTCGCCTGTAATTTTTTCTTGAGTTTTATAATTTAATTCATTTACATCTTTGTTTTTTGCAGCCAATATAGCTCTTTCGCTCAACCAATCTTGTTTCCTGTAATTTTCAGAAACATCTGGAAACACCTTCTGAATAAGTTCATCTTTTGATCGAGTTAACTGACAAAAACTTTGAGGAAATTTAATGCAGCCAATCAACATGTCTATAGGAAATTTGCCATTACCAATGTCAATGAGTTGTTTAGAGAATATGTTTCCAATGGGCTGTTCGACCACCTTCAAGCAAAGTTGCTGCGATTCCCGACGAAGCGAGTGCAAGTGCATTTTTTTTTGTGAGCGTATTTTTGCTAATATTAATGAAATCAAAAAAGGTTTTTCTGTACCACCAGGTGCATCAAGAAGTAAATCCCTCCAGTTTCATCATTTGTTACTTTCATAAGTGTATCAAATACTTACTTCTGTTCTTCATTCAACATTGGAAGATTTGTTTGAATTAATTCTTTCAAAGTGTTGATATCATACAGTTTTTCTCTATTCAACTTTTTGTTAAAAGCATCATGCATTAGACGATTGGGCGCTGCCAGGCCTAATTGAATTAATAGTTTGTTTGACATCATCAAGCACATGTCCTCAATTGAAATCAATGCTTCGTTGTAAATTTCTTCACTGATTTGTATATTTTGATTTCCCATTCTATTTCGTATTTGATACAAAATATCATCACACATATAATCTTTGTACTTGATCCACAAATCAATTCGGTTTGATGGGAAGCATGTAGATATGATTAGGTATAGAAAACAATGTTCGTATTTGATTAGCGTGTGATGATATTACAGCATCATTGAGAGTTTGATCACAGTTTGATCCCAATGAGCGTCATTTTCTAGTAATTGCAAACGTTGACAGTCTTCTCTGTAAGATCCACACAATTCACCATCAACAGTTCGTAAATGTTGGAATGATGTTGGGCCACGTACATTGACTAATAGCAGTCGTAAATAAAAGCATTCATCATTCCTTGTATGTACTCAATAAATTTGACCAATGGCATCGGTGGAATAAACATCTGGGTATCCTGGAACATGACTCTTTGTCCATTTTCTAAATGCACAGCTAAGTGAACAACAGAAGGGTGTCAAGGCGAATATTTTTTTAATTTTTTTTTTTCATTTTCGTGCTTTGAAGGTGTTTGATAAAATGGGTGAATATGGAACAAAAATAGTAAAAAATAATAAACAACAATAGTATGTACCGAAAATCCAACAAATACAACACTGACATTGACAGTTTGTATTTTTTTTTAACTTTTTTTTAATTTGATATGACTTGGAGTCAAAACATTAAATCCTCTGTGCTTCAACGCACACTGTTTTGATAGATATGATTGAATTTGAACTTTGTACAGCTGTAATAAAGTACAAATTGACTCTATGACGTTAGGAACATACCTACATTGTTTAAACAACAGTGAATGCTTGTAATTTAATATGAACTTTATACAAAAGCAATAAAGCTCAAATTGACTCTACGTTTTATTTAGAAAACGTTTGTATGGGAAAAAGAAAAGGGCTGTTTTTAGGGTTTTTCCGTCAATTATTCGATTTTTTCTCACCGTAAAAACCATCTTTGAACTTCAACGAAGATTTAAAAAAAAGAATTGGCCAAATTGGTCCAGGCGTTGTTGAGTTATGCGCTTACCAACACATTTTGCGATTCATTTTTATATTATAGATGTTGGGACCAATGTAAATGTAGTACTCATGTGTTTTTCTCAGCCTTAAACTGATTATTTATTAAATGGTTATGTTAAAACCACTGTGCGACACAAATGTAATTTGTTGAGGAATAAATAAATAAAAAAAAACATGTGGATGAGTTTATATATTTGGGCAGTATGTTTACAAGAGATGGAAAGATTAATGCAGATGTGGAAAGGAGAGTAAACGCAGGAAATAAAGTAAATGGTGCTATGCATGCTGTGGTGACCAACCAGTCTATGTCAAAAGAGGCTCGGTTGGCTGTTTACAATGGTGTGTTGGTGCCTACACTTGTGTATGGCAGTGAATGTTGGGTGTGGCAAACAAAGGATGAAAGTAGGATTAATGCCATAGAAATGCGAATTTGTTCCAAGTTTCTGGTTTGCACCTACTGTGTAATGTCTCTGCATCGCCCTAAGTTAGACTGGTAGAAAATGCCCAATGCATTAAGTCCGCCTTATTCAATAAATAAAATAATTGAAGAATGAGGTTATACAAGAACATTGCGGTTTAAAAGAATATGTAGTGTCCAAAATTGAAAAGAGCTGGTTCGGTAATGACGAGAGGATAAGTGAAAGTCGATTAACGAAAGGTGACAAGGCAGATGTGAGTGGCAACGCCGGGAGGGGATACCCTAGAAAGATATACACTAATCTTATTGGTGACGTTCTTCAGACAGGACAGGTGCGTAGTACTCGTAACCGGCGTATGTGTATGACCAGATGTATGAATGTGGATGAGGCAAAAGGAGGCGGTCTGTGGTTTCTGCCTACCCCCATGGGAAAAGGGCGTGAGTTTATGTATGTATGTATGAATGTTAGCAGTCTGACACCATAAGCTAAAAGGGAACAATTGCAAAAACATTAAAACATGCTTAAGAAAAGTATCATCATCATCTGCCTAGCTTTTTCCAACTATGCTGGCGTCGGCAGTCTTACTGGAAACAGCTGAATATCAGTATTGTACATGGAGTGACGGCATATCTGACCTACACAATACAGTTAGTATTGGGTAATATAATAACCCTTGGAAAAGTTGTCAGATTTTCAGGTCACTGACTACTGATAAAAACTAATTAAGAAAAATAAGCCTTATTGCACAAAAAATGTGAATAGTAATCATTGATTAATTAGTACATCAATGATAGTAATGCAAATTTTTCCGAAAATCATTTCTGCAGTAGTGCCCTTTTAACATTTCATTGCCAAGCACCCAGCACATGGGTTAAACAATCATTTGTTTCTGCGCCCCCAACCTGCCTCCAAGTCACTATAAATGTAGCTACCTACCTATTGATATTTAGCTAAAACAGGATACAAATAAAAATTTATAATTTGAACTTGGCAGAGAAAGCGTTAAGTTATGGGCTCAAGTTGTTTGGGAAGCAACACCAAATGTCGTTAGTTTGCATGTAATGTCCATTGAGTAAGTTAAGTAATTTTATGTGACTGGCATTCCTACAGTTAAAGTTGTTATTATTTTTAACTAGCTGACCCGCGCAACTTCGTCTGCGTCACATAAAATTAAATATAGCTATAACCTTTCTCGATATATCGACTATCCGACATTAATTAAGCTAAATCGTAACAAACAAAAAATCTTATCTTTCCTCTTTATTACAATAGTTTAGATGGTTTAGATTAGCTTAGATTATATTAAAGTGTGAATTACTATAAAATCTATCTCTTACTGTTAAATATACTATAACACTCTGTACTTGTAAACATTATGATGCAGTGAATATTTTGAATTTGAATTTCCCGGAGGCCAGCCAGAATCCCCCGTACCTACTCGTACATTGCGACGCAACCCGCGTAATTATTTTTCCGCGCGGGTATTTTTACATTGCGATATCTTCTAAGATATTTGTTTAAACTGTATAGAGTAAAGAGCACAAATATTCTATATTAAATTTCCGTTCTAACGAACACATTTATTTAGATAAGAAATATAAATAAATAAAACATAATATATTATCATTTTAAAATAAGTAATTGCTTTATTGTTAATCATGTGAATCATAATTATTATCAAAAATCTTTTGTTTTTCATTTTAGTGCTTTGTGATATACGATGTTTTTTGTTTGATTTCCTGGCGCATAGACAAACAAATCTGATGGTTTTCCAACACGTGAACAGGCAACATACAATTGACCATGTGAGAAACATGGGTTTTCCAGATTAATACCACAAACACTTAATGATTGCCCCTGGGACTTGTTTATGGTCATAGCAAAAGCAAGCCGAACTGGAAACTGTAGTCGTTTAAAGTCAAACGGCACATCAGTCGGAATCATTGGGATGCGCGGTAAAAGAACGTCTTCTCCTTTATACTTTCCTTTCAGTATAGTTGCTTCTATCACATTGTTTAGTAATTTTTTTATCGCTTTCCCAGGGGTCGAAACAGGTTCAGTGTTCAAAAATACTGATTTTACTGACCAGAAATCTAAAAAAACTGACTTTTACTGACCATCTGAACTAACTTAAAATAAAAGTTTCATGTGGAATTGAAAAAAAATTCATGCACACACAACAAAAAACCTCATTTTCACCATTCCTTTTTCCCCATTCAGATATAAAGTGTCCATTTTTATCTTTTTTATTAAGCCAGTCCTCATTAAATTTACATTTCCCCATATTAGTTAGTTGGTTAGTAGCCACAAACAAATCACACAGCAGTCAAATTAAATCACATACAATGCAGGTTAAAAAGCTGAAGCTGTAACAAATATGCAAAGTTAAACATACAATAATAAAATATGTATTTATTTCGAGAAAAAAAGTAGGATTGGACTTTTTTCCTCGAAATAATGATGCTACAATATTAAGGCCGGGTTGCAGTAATTTTAAGATTTTTGAACCTATAAAAATCGAACTAAATACGAGTTTTTTAATAAATAAAAATCATTACATAAAAATTGAACATACTCTCTAGTAAATCGTAAAGATAGAAACGCGATTTAGAATGATCGGCTCGATACTTTTTTTTATCAAACATGACTCTAAATCACAATTTCAAACGTGTACTGCTAAGACATTTCATCATGAATATAGATAAAAGTTATATCAATAGATAGAACTTTTTATTTTGAAGTAAATGTTGAAAACATATTGTATAATTTCTTTATGGTTTTTCTCCAAGAAGCAAAAAACAGTCAAAATTTAGGCATTATATCGCTCGCGCGGCAGGGTGGGGGGCGAGGTCGTGCGTACATAAAAACAAAGTACTGCAACCTCGCCTTAAGTTGCCACAAGACATCATAATAGAGCATCAGCTGTTAGTTGCCCTCAAACCATCACTGGGCCCGGCTAAGAAAATTAGAAATGACTAGAAATTTGTTTTTTGTTGACACAATCTAAATATATATTTAAAATGCTAATGTTAGGACGGGAAGACAGGGTTTTCTCTATGACCACCAACTCCAATCATCTCCCCTTTGGTCTCCTGGTGAAAGTAAGGAAGTTTGGTCGCGGTTGTGTTGTGGGTGGCGAAAATGTGAAAAAGTGTTGCAACTGATGAAATGAATGGACTTGAGAGGTGAAACCCGAGCAACGCCGGGTTTGGCTGCTAGTAGGTATACTATAAGATATATATTTCTTAAGCAAAATCTAGAATGAAGAAGGTAGGCGTAAAAAGGAACGACACAGACAGGCAAAATTGTGTCAGTAATCTCAAAAAACTGATAAAACTGACCATTTTCTCAAAAAACTGACTTTTACTGACCATGCTAAAAAAAACTGACTTTTACTGATTTTACTGACTAGTTTCGACCCCTGCTTTCCGTGTGACGTTGCAAAGACGCGTTTGGTTGATATTTCGCAACATAATAACTACCGATCCAACCTTTAATTGAAGATTGTGATTTGGCAATCCTGGCAAATCCAGCGAGTTTAAAAATTCTGGTGGATAGTTCACTACATCATCTTGGTTAGTAGCCGAATCAACTGATTTATATATCCTCGATTCGCCTGTAATTTTTTCTTGAGTTTTATAATTTAATTCATTTACATCTTTGTTTTTTGCAGCCAATATAGCTCTTTCGCTCAACCAATCTTGTTTCCTGTAATTTTCAGAAACATCTGGAAACACCTTCTGAATAAGTTCATCTTTTGATCGAGTTAACTGACAAAAACTTTGAGGAAATTTAATGCAGCCAATCAACATGTCTATAGGAAATTTGCCATTACCAATGTCAATGAGTTGTTTAGAGAATATGTTTCCAATGGGCTGTTCGACCACCTTCAAGCAAAGTTGCTGCGATTCCCGACGAAGCGAGTGCAAGTGCATTTTTTTTTGTGAGCGTATTTTTGCTAATATTAATGAAATCAAAAAAGGTTTTTCTGTACCACCAGGTGCATCAAGAAGTAAATCCCTCCAGTTTCATCATTTGTTACTTTCATAAGTGTATCAAATACTTACTTCTGTTCTTCATTCAACATTGGAAGATTTGTTTGAATTAATTCTTTCAAAGTGTTGATATCATACAGTTTTTCTCTATTCAACTTTTTGTTAAAAGCATCATGCATTAGACGATTGGGCGCTGCCAGGCCTAATTGAATTAATAGTTTGTTTGACATCATCAAGCACATGTCCTCAATTGAAATCAATGCTTCGTTGTAAATTTCTTCACTGATTTGTATATTTTGATTTCCCATTCTATTTCGTATTTGATACAAAATATCATCACACATATAATCTTTGTACTTGATCCACAAATCAATTCGGTTTGATGGGAAGCATGTAGATATGATTAGGTATAGAAAACAATGTTCGTATTTGATTAGCGTGTGATGATATTACAGCATCATTGAGAGTTTGATCACAGTTTGATCCCAATGAGCGTCATTTTCTAGTAATTGCAAACGTTGACAGTCTTCTCTGTAAGATCCACACAATTCACCATCAACAGTTCGTAAATGTTGGAATGATGTTGGGCCACGTACATTGACTAATAGCAGTCGTAAATAAAAGCATTCATCATTCCTTGTATGTACTCAATAAATTTGACCAATGGCATCGGTGGAATAAACATCTGGGTATCCTGGAACATGACTCTTTGTCCATTTTCTAAATGCACAGCTAAGTGAACAACAGAAGGGTGTCAAGGCGAATATTTTTTAAAATTTTTTTTTTCATTTTCGTGCTTTGAAGGTGTTTGATAAAATGGGTGAATATGGAACAAAAATAGTAAAAAATAATAAACAACAATAGTATGTACCGAAAATCCAACAAATACAACACTGACATTGACAGTTTGTATTTTTTTTTAACTTTTTTTTAATTTGATATGACTTGGAGTCAAAACATTAAATCCTCTGTGCTTCAACGCACACTGTTTTGATAGATATGATTGAATTTGAACTTTGTACAGCTGTAATAAAGTACAAATTGACTCTATGACGTTAGGAACATACCTACATTGTTTAAACAACAGTGAATGCTTGTAATTTAATATGAACTTTATACAAAAGCAATAAAGCTCAAATTGACTCTACGTTTTATTTAGAAAACGTTTGTATGGGAAAAAGAAAAGGGCTGTTTTTAGGGTTTTTCCGTCAATTATTCGATTTTTTCTCACCGTAAAAACCATCTTTGAACTTCAACGAAGATTTAAAAAAAAGAATTGGCCAAATTGGTCCAGGCGTTGTTGAGTTATGCGCTTACCAACACATTTTGCGATTCATTTTTATATTATAGATAAGTACCTAGTTTGATAATTTTCAATTAGTCATATGAATATAATGTATGTCACCAATAAAAAGTAGAACCCTAGGCAAGCAAAGCCTTCCCTTTGCTATAAAATGTGTAGAAAGGATTGATGGACGTGCCGAGGAACACTTGTGTTATTTAATGTTGGTAAACAAACCCCTTCAAGAAGTGGATCGTTGAGATGAGGCGGTGTGTAGTTGGGCAGCGAGGCGAGGCGCGTGCTGGGCACGGGCGGTAGCGGCAGGAAGTTCAGCACCGAGTGCGCCGACAGCCCGCAGTCCAGCATGATCAACAGCTCTTTGAACGATAGCACGAAGCACGGTTTCGCCGCATCGCTGCTCAGGCAGTACTGTCGATAGCGGAGAACTACTGCTTATGGACACTCAATATTACGACAAACCTTCGAACTGACCTGATTACCGGCTACTACTTACGAGCTTCATCTTGTATATTGTATGGCTTAATTATAACCTATATTAAACAGATTTCATTATCTAAGCAGTGCATTGAGTTTGGAATGGAAGGCTCAGCTTTGAACAACAGCAAATAACAACATACTTTAAGCTCTGATTGTCACTATTCTAAACTAAAAACATTTAGAAAACAACAGCATTTCACAACAAAACGCAGAATATAAATAAAGAAAGCGCAGTGTTGCCCTTGCTAATGGACTGTCAAACAAAGTAAAAGTCAGAAACCAAGTCTTTTGGCGTGTGTGGCCAAAATCAAAACTCCAGTCCAGTCGATCTTGAAGTGCAGCGAGGTGCTTCAATGCACACGAGAGACCGCGCACGCAGACTTTTTAACGCAACTTGACCATGCTAAACTATCTACATTATTTAAACCGAAGTTTAAACCACAGACTTGACGCCTGGGAGGAACTTTTGTCTGAATGGCAATGTACAAGGGATAATATATTTATATAAGGGATAATTCCATCAAGTGCCGGCACCTCCACCAGTTCTTTCAATATTCGTCCGTGAGCGGTTTGCCAGGCCATGGCTGCAGGTAGCTCTAATGGGCCTACCACACGCTCATGCTTCACCTCAGTCCCGGCCTGCGAGAGCTTCCCGCGCAAAAAAACTGAACACAGAATCGCCGACGTGTAAACAATGTTTCCCAGTGGCCAGTGACGAACTATTTCTTTGATCCTTCGATTTAATTTTCCAAATTGCAGGCTGAGATTTATACTTACAGACTTAAAAAATCAGTTAAAAAGTCGCGATCGTACGTACGTTAGGTCTGCCATTTTTAAATGACGGACGACCACGTACGACAAAACGTACCTCATTGACCGACGACTAGCCTCGACTGCGGTGTGAACACTGAACGCCCGACCACACGCACAGACAAGTACGCGCAGGCCGGGCTTGCTCAGGTAAAATTTCTAGCAAGTCAAATATAATTTCAATTTGACAACCACAATGGTTCCGCTGGTCTGTCTCAGCTAGCCTTCACTTGTCTTATCATAACGTACAAAAGAAAAGAGTATTTACAACTAAGCAAATTCATTGAAATGCGGTAGGTAGTGGAAATCAGGAATTTATGATTCGCCACAGACTTTAATACTACATACTATATCATTTAATTTTTTATATTGCATTTTATTTGATGTTAATTTTACTATTGTGAGTGTGTATTTGTCTGTATAGTGTCCTGTATGATTTTATCTGTTTACTAACACAATTTTAAATGTAATTACTACCAATTTTATGGATATTGTATGTCTGAAACCAATAAATGAATTGAATTGAATTGAAATAGTGCGCAGGCCGCACCGTGGGGTTTCCGCGTGATTCAGTTTTCCCAACCACACGCACGGTGTTCCGTGTTCAAGCCAGTTTGCGCAGGCAAGTCCGTGGTGAAGCATGAGCGTGTGATAGGCGCATAAGAGTAAATTATTTTCATTCAAAAGTTGTATAGTCTGTTTACAGTTCTAATGATGATCACTTTGGCTCAGTGTACATCGATTAACAATCAAAAGGCGAGTTTGGTATCAAATTGGCTATGACCAGTGGTCATCGCATAAGAAGTCATCGGGGCTCATCGTCGTTGATGGTCACTTTATCTCATTTTTTACCCACGACGGAACGGAGACGGTATATGCGTTTGGGGTGAGAGGTTGTTTGTTTGTGTGTTTGTTTGTTTGTGTGTTTGTGCAAATACATGTTGCCATTTTTCTCCAAAACTGCTAGTCCGATTTTAATGCAGTTTTCAGTTATGGGTTCGGGTTTGATTGGTACATGTTCTTAGATAGGTGTTACGGTGACAACTCACCAGGGGGCGCTGCAGCAAACATTTTTTGTGCAAATCAAAGTTGTCATTTTTCTTCAAAACTACAAGTCCGATTTTGATTCAGTTTTCAGTTATGGGTTCGGGTTTGATTGGTGCATGTTCTTAGATAGGTGTTACGGTGACAACTCAACAGGGGGCGCTGCAGCAAACATTTTTTGGGCAAATCAAAGTTGCCATTTTTCTCCAAAACTACAAGTCCGATTTTGATTCAGTTTTCAGTTATGGGTTTAGGTTTTACCCACGACGGAACGGAGACGGTATATGCGTTTGGGGTGAGAGGTTGTTTGTTTGTGTGTTTGTGCAAACACATGTTGCCATTTTTCTCCAAAACTACAAGTCCGATTTTGATTCAGTTTTCAGTTATGGGTTCGGGTTTGATTGGTGCATGTTCTTAGATAGGTGTTACGGTGACAACTCAACAGGGGGCGCTGCAGCAAACATTTTTTGGGCAAATCAAAGTTGCCATTTTTCTCCAAAACTACAAGTCCGATTTTGATTCAGTTTTCAGTTATGGGTTTAGGTTTTACCCACGACGGAACGGAGACGGTATATGCGTTTGGGGTGAGAGGTTGACAAACACATGTTGCCATTTTTCTCCAAAACTACAAGTCCGATTTTGATTCAGTTTTCAGTTATGGGTTCGGGTTTGATTGGTGCATGTTCTTAGATAGGTGTTACGGTGACAACCCACCAGGGGGCGCTGCAGCAAACATTTTTTGTGCAAATCAAAGTTGCCATTTTTCTCCAAAACTACAAGTCCGATTTTGATTCAGTTTTCAGTTATGGGTTTAGGTTTGATTGGTGCATGTTTTTAGATAAAAAAAATTAAAAAAATGTACTTAAAAAGTTTAAAATAAAAAGCAAAATTAAAAATTTTGAAAAAACCCACGACTGTTAAAAATTAATTGAAAAAAGGATAAAATAACATAAAACACCCACCTTAAAAAAACCCAAGAATGTCCGTCGGGTGCTGAACATTGCAAAACTAGTTCATTTAATGGCAGCCCCCGACGGACATTCTTGGGTTTTTTTAAGGTGGGTGTTTTATGTTATTTTATCCTTTTTTCAATTAATTTTTAACAGTCGTGGGTTTTTTTCACAAAAGTTTTTTAAATCTATTTATATAAAAATGTTATGTTGGTTTGTGTAGGTACGCTTCAAAAACTCAAAAAGTTCTGCACCGATCGAGCTGAAATTTTAGAATGATATAATATAATCCGCATCAAGGATTGTTTTTACAGTATCCACGCGGGCGAAGCCGCGGGCATCAGCTAGTAATTAAATAGTGTTTTAATTTTCACAAAGGTAATTGCGACCTCATTAAAGGCCTGAAAGATAATTGTGCAGTGGGAATCGATCAGATTAGCAGTAAAATCATCAAGAGGTACCTACTTACGCAAAGTAGCCTACCTTTCTCTTCCCATAACACATATCTGCAATCTGTCCATCTCAACAGGAGTTTTTCCCCAGGCTTTTAAAATAGATGTTATCGAGCCCATCCATAAGGCTGGAAAAAAAGACTGTGTCAACAACTACCGGCCCATCTCCATCTCCATCCTACCTGCTCTGTCCAAAATACTGGAACGCCTTAACAATCAACGTCTAGCAAAGTTCTTGGAAGTAAATAATCTCCTTTCGACTTCACAGTTTGACTTTGGAGTTATAAAGCAAATGTACCAATGGGGTTGGCAAGTGAAAGCTGATTGTAGATGGCGTGTCCATAGCTTGTCCCAATCCGACCAATGAAGTCAAGCTATTTTGAAATATAAAATGACATTGACAGATATTCAACCAATGAAGAGCTTAGGTTCATGCGGTGCTAGCGCCATTAGTTCCACCAGTTGCCCGTCCCATTATGCAGTTCACAAGTTAGTTAACTCTATTGTTGGCAGCTTGGATGACAGAAGCAGATGCCTAACGGTGTTCCTCGATCTTGCAGTCTATAGTCCACACCTTCTTAAAAAGCTTGAGCGGATCGGTATCAGAGGAATCCTCCTGAAACTAATGGAAGACTATCTTACTGGTAGGAAACAACGAGTAAGGATCATAAGCGACATGCTCAGTGACGAGCTCGCAATCAATTTTGGTATACCACAGAGTAGTATATTGGGCCCAACACTTTTCCTTGTGTACATTAATAACCTTTTCATTACTCATACTCTGAAAGTAGGTCATAACGTGACTGCGGAGCGGGTTGAAAGTACTACTTTTCAGCCCTAGGGAGAATCGCTTTCTACTGACAGCTGTCAAATTATTTGATGTAATTGGGAGCAAGCCTATTAACATCAACCAATTTAATTAGGAGCAAGCCTATTGCCACCAACTGATGTAATTAGGTGCAAGCCTATTGCCATAAACAAATGTAATTAGGAGCAAGCCTATTGCCATCAACCAATTTAATTAGTAGCAAGCCTATTGCCATCAACCAATCTAATTAGGAGCAAGCCTATTGCCATCCAACGATTTGGGTAATTGGGGGCAAGCCTATTGCCCCCAACCGATGTAATTAGGAGCAAGACTATTGCCATCAACCAATCTACTTAGGAGCAATCCTATTGCCATCAACCGATGTAATTAGGAGCAAGCCTATTGCCATCCACCGAAGTGTTTCTCTTATGTTTACTTTTATAATTTTTTTGTCAATTTGTTTTGTCCTGTGTGAAACCAATAGGTACCTAAATACTTTTTCCATCTTTCTTTCCATCAAGAAATCTAATTAGGAGCAAGCCTATTGCCATCCAACGATTTGGGTAATTGCGATTGCGAGCAAGCCTATTGCCATCAACCAATTTAATTAGGAGCAAACCTATTGCCATCAACTGATGTAATTGGGGCAAGCCTATTGCCATCAACCAATTTAATTAGTAGCAAGCCTATTGCCATCAACCAATCTAATTAGGAGCAAGCCTATTGCCATCAACCGATGTAATTAGCAGCACGCCTATTTCCATCAAGAAATCTAATTAGGAGCAAGCCTATTGCCATCAACCGATGTAATTAGGAGCACGCCTATTTCCATCAAGAAATCTAATTAGGAGCAAGCCTATTGCCATCAACCGATGTAATTAGGAGCAAGCCTATTGCCATCAGCCGATGTAACTAGGAGCAAGCCTATTGCCATCCAACGATTTGGGTAATTAGGAGCACGCCTATTTCCATCAAGAAATCTAATTAGGAGCAAGCCTATTGCCATCCAACGATTTGGGTAATTGGGGGCAAGCCTATTGCCCCCAACCGATGTAATTAGGAGCAAGACTATTGCCATCAACCAATCTACTTAGGAGCAATCCTATTGCCATCAACCGATGTAATTAGGAGCAAGCCTATTGCCATCCACCGAAGTGTTTCTCTTATGTTTACTTTTATAATTTTTTTGTCAATTTGTTTTGTCCTGTGTGAAACCAATAGGTACCTAAATACTTTTTATTTCTTCTTTCTTTCGATTTAAGTAATTGGGCGCAAGCTTATTCCCATCAACTTTTCTTGTATTCGTAATGAAAAGCACAGTGTTTACCTCGGGTTATAGACTTATTTAGTCCCTCGAACTATTAGCGCCCTCGCTGCGCTCAGGCGCCAAACACCGTCTCGGGGACTAAATAAGTTACTTTCACCCCTAAGGTAACAATGTACTATTGCCAACTTACTCTTCTAACACTTTTTTGCAAAAAAAACAACCGACTTCAAAAACACCAAAAAGAGAAAAATAAACTTCAGAAGAAAAATCAGCTTCTGAAGTCGGTGACATTTGTTTGTTTGATTTTATTTTTTTGCCACCGACTTCAGAAGCTGATTTTTCTTCTGAAGTTAATTTTTCTCTTTTTGGTGTTTTTGAAATCGGTTGTTTTTTTTGCAAAAAAGTTTTTTTATTTTTTCATTTTTAGTTGTAAGTAATGAGTACCTATAATTCAACCAAAAAAACCTAACCCTTAACCTTCCTTCCCCTATTTTTGCTTTCAACTCTTAACCGTTGAGGAGTACCTAGTACCTTCCATTAACAGCTCATTAACATGAAGACAAGTGATGACTGCTAGATGCGAATACTTGAATAGCGTCAGAAAAAGCACGCAACACGTAATCCGTGTCTATATTTTTCATATATAACAACAACAAAAATGTGTATTGTACATATCTGCATACCCCCTCAGAGCATACAGGCGTGATGTTACGTCATGATAATGTATATTCAATAAACATCCAAGCGATTCCAGCAATTACGACAGATTTGCCGTCTATTTTTGAAGAGTTCCATTGTATATCTCCGAAGATCAGCACCAGATCTTCACCAAATTAAAATGGGACCACCTCAGGAGTATACTCTTTCAAATAAAAAAAGAAATTGAGAATCGGTCCACTAATGGGGGAGAAATCAGGTAACATACATAAAAAAAAAAAAAAAAAACATACACACGAACATAGTAACCTCCTTTTTAACCGACTTCAAAAAAAAGGAGGAGGTTATCAATTCGACTGTATTTTTTTTTTTTTTTTTTGTTTTTTTTTTTTTTTTTTTATGTTTGTTACCTCATAACTCCGTCGCTTGCTAACCGATTTGAAAATTTCTTTTTTTGTTGGAAAGGATATACTTCCCAAGTGGTCCCATGAGCACCAAGTCAGGATCTGATGATGGGATCCTGGAGAAATAGAGAGAACTCTTCAAATTTTATAGGCACACTTGCAGTGATTTGAGTAGTTTTTGGAAGAGTACTTTCTCGGAGTGGTTCCATTTCAATTTAGTGAAGATCTGATGAAGAACTTCGGAGATAGGCAACGGAACTCCTCAACAAACGATAGCAAATGGACTGGGATTGCTGAAATCTCATGTCTGTCTATTGCTTACACCAGTTCATAACATAACATCACGCCGGTACGTTGTGAAGGGGTAAGCACATGTGAACCACTAAAAAGTGAAAAATAAAAACTTTTTAACAAAAAATAAAACCGACTTCAAAAAAAAAACACTAAAAAGTCAAAAATAAACTTTAGAAGAAAAAAACAACACAAAAAAGTGAAAAATAAACTTAAGAAGAAAAATCAGCTTCGGAAGTCGGTGGCAAAAAAAGCCAAATCAAACAAACAAATGTCACCGACTTCCGAAGCTGATTTTTCTTCTTAAGTTTATTTTTCACTTTTTTGTGTTGTTTTTTTCTTCTAAAGTTTATTTTTGACTTTTTAGTGTTTTTTTTTTTTGAAGTCGGTTAAAAAGGAAAGATCATTACCTTCACTGAAGATACTGCACTGTTCTTCAGTGGTGATGGATGGGAGGAGGTATTTTCGATGTTGCACAACTGGGACTTAATATTGTTGGTAACTGGCTGCAAGATAATGACATGTTTTGACGAATAACGTCTCTAAAACAAAGTAGGTACATAGCATTTACCCATAGATCTATCTTGCTCCCACCCTCATCTCTGGGGATTACTGCCCACACCTGTGGCATTGAAAACACCCATTGCTCTTGTCCTTCCCTTCAAATGACCGAGAATATCAAATACCTTGGAGTCACTATCGACCAATATCTGTCCTCTAAACCACACATAGAAACCCTCGTGACCAGGTTACGAAAAAGACTATAATAGTATATTTCATTATAAGTGCGGAAAGTCTGTCATTTTTTTTTTTTTTTTTGATTGGGACAAGCCCGCCACACTATTCCCAAACCACTGTAACTCCTGTTAGCCAGAATCAACAGTGGCGACCACAAGAAAAACGCCGAGACAATGAAGCTCGACGAAGTCCCAGAGAAATGATTTAACTGTCTTGGATCCCGCAACGAAATTAATCAGAAAAGAATAGCGGAGGAGTAGGAAAAAACATACTTTCCACTTCCCTCCATATCAGCAGGAGACAGAACAGAACAAGGCCAATAGGCACACAGGGACGTATACAACTGAGATAAGCCCAGTTGCCTATCACCACGGATATTATTGTCATTAATATTACTGGGTCCTAAGTTGTGAGCTGTTATATAAAATTGATTCCAATAATAGGTATGACAAAATTGCTTGAACGCACGGAAATTTGTTCTAGTTTCTACAAGGTCCGTATAGTAAATAACTCCGGATGTAACCTGTACACTATTTAACATAATATTACGTTCATTCTGCCAAAGACTACACTCCCATAAAATGTGATGTGCAGTTTGTTCATATTCGCAGTCATATGTAGAACATTGACAAAAAGGCGACTCAACAAGCTTGAAGGAAAATAATTTACTCTTAAAGTTACCATGACCTGTGAGAAATTGGGCGACACAGTGATCCACCTCCAGCCATGTCCTGGCCAGCCGCTCACGAACGGATGGAAAGAACTGGTGAAGATGTCGGCCCTTGATGGAATTATACCACCTACATTGCCATTCAGACAAAAGTTCCTCCCAGACGTGGACCATTTCATCTCATTAAATTTCATTTTTATTTCATATCAATAAAAAAAATCTACTGAAGACTTGGCTGTATGGGCATAGTTCCCTTTGCCTACCCAGAATGGGTAAAGAAAGCAAAAAAAATCTCTGCCTACATTCTTTTACGGTAGGCGCCATTTTCCAAAAATGTTCTTTGCGAGTTTAATCACGGTTTTATTATTTTATTAAATTGCTTCATTTTTTCGCAACTGTATTAAAAAACTTTTTAACAAAAAATAAAACCGACTTCAAAAAAAAAACACTAAAAAGTCAAAAATAAACTTTAGAAGAAAAAAACAACACAAAAAAGTGAAAAATAAACTTAAGAAGAAAAATCAGCTTCTGAAGTCGGTGACATTTGTTTGTTTGATTTGGCTTTTTTTGCCACCGACTTCCGAAGCTGATTTTTCTTCTTAAGTTTATTTTTCACTTTTTTGTGTTGTTTTTTTCTTCTAAAGTTTATTTTTGACTTTTTAGTGTTTTTTTTTTGAAGTCGGTTTTATTTTTTGTTAAAAAGTTTTTATTTTTCACTTTTTAGTGGTTCACATGTGCTTACCCCTTCACAACGTACCGGCGTGATGTTATGTTATGAACTGGTGTAAGCAATAGACAGACATGAGATTTCAGCAATCCCAGTCCATTTGCTATCGTTTGTTGAGGAGTTCCGTTGCCTATCTCCGAAGTTCTTCATCAGATCTTCACTAAATTGAAATGGAACCACTCCGAGAAAGTACTCTTCCAAAAACTACTCAAATCACTGCAAGTGTGCCTATAAAATTTGAAGAGTTCTCTCTATTTCTCCAGGATCCCATCATCAGATCCTGACTTGGTGATCATGGGACCACTTGGGAAGTATATCCTTTCCAACAAAAAAAGAAATTTTCAAATCGGTTAGCAAGCGACGAAGTTATGAGGTAACAAACATAAAAAAAAAAAAAAAAAAACAAAAAAAAAAAAAAAAAATACTGTCGAATTGATAACCTCCTCCTTTTTTTGAAGTCGGTTAAAAATAGTTGTTCAGTACACGTGCGGAACCGTCATTGCAACTTGTTCCGACTGTCAACCCTCGCCGTCGGCTGTGCCTCGGCTCGGTTAGACATTTGTCGGAACTCTTTGCAATGACAGGCTTTCCGCACTTATAATGAAATATACTATACAGCATTATACCAATTACTGATTGACAAAGAAATAAAAAATACCAAACCCTTGTGTGAACTGGCAACACCGTCAACGGCTCCTGGCAGCCCAACTCGCGATTCGCGCGCGCACACACACACCGCGAAACACTCGTTTAAATTCCCTTACTTTCCTGTTTAATCCCTGTTTTTTTTTTTTATTTATGTATGGCACTTCAACGACTTACTCACTAAGGGGATACATATACTTACATCATTAACAGTTTTAAACATATACCGCCTTATTACAAAAGGTGGTTAAACCTGGTTTAACTTAGACCTGGTTTATCTCGCATGCTGTCACTTTCTTTTGAATATTATTGAAGTGAGACGTCATGAGAGATAAACCAAGTTTAAGTTAAACCAGGTTTAACTACGTTTTGTAATAAGGCGGAGTGAGTTCGTCACTTACAGAAGTGCACAGCACTCGCAGAAAAATTAAGGGCAAGTACCTACGGCAACAATAAATAATTTAGGTTAAATTACAAAATAAAATAAAAAAACTAAATGTGGGTTTTGTACATTAGGCCTGAGGAAAATACAGATTTATATAACAAAAAGACAAAAAACAAAAAATAATTAAACATCTGAAAAGAAGAGGATGAAAGTGGATGCAATAAATAACCCTGCGTCATACAACGTGAGACTCTGAGCGGGATAAAAGCTGTCCGCTAAGTGGATGAATCACCCCAATGTCTAGTAATAATAATAATAATGACGTCACTCATACATGCAACGCATGTACTCCATGACGCGCGCTCGCTGCGCTCGCATATTAAATAACACTAATATCTTCTGTCCCCGAAGTGCCGGGCCTCCGCCGGCCTCCTTCGTCGGCCTACGGCCCGGTGCCCATGCCGCCCATAAAGGATACTGTCGCGAGACGGTCGTATTATAGGAACACGAAGAAAAAACTTAGCGGGAACCTAAACAAAATTATTATTAGTCTAGTGAAACATTAGTTGATACGATGAAATGAAAATTATGCTAACCGATATTATACAAAATGATTATTTTCCTAAACGTTGTTCGAACAAGTAACATTAAATCAAAAGTTGTTCGGCGAAACAAGGGTGAACCCAAATGAACATTATAGGTACATTTTGATCAATAGCGCAAACGTTGTTATCGCTAAAAAATATTCGATGAAATGAAAATTATGTTAACCGATAGGTATTATACCTACAAAATGATTATTTTCTTAAACGTTGTTCGAACAAGTAACATTATATCAAAAGTTGTTTGGCGAAACAAGGGTAAACCATTTTTGACGCGTTTTTTTTTTACTTTTACTGTTTTTTTTAATATTTTTGTTAATTATGCCTATTGTTTAAATCCTATAACTCTTACACGGTATCTCTGTACAAGCTAATTCTAACCGAAAGGGGCCTGCCATCTGTAACACAGCCCACAGGTTTTTCCTAAAAACCTACATCAGGCACCAGTCCCTCACAAAGTTCTTCTTTATTTACACATTAATATTAATTTTAGTCAACTTTGTGAAGAGAAAATAAATGATATAAATTGCGTAAATTTGTGTAAACTTAGCGGACATCAAATTGATAATCACCGAGTTTGAAGTGGCTTTCGTGAAAGGCACTGCCCAATGGCAGTTTGTGATGACTTGATGACTCATCTATCTTCTATCTATATAAATAAAAATGAAACCCGTTTTCCGTTGTCACGACATAGCAATATAGCATGAAAACGGCTGGACGGATTTAGCTGAAAATTGGTAGGGAGGTAGCTAAGAACCAGGAGAAGATTCTTTGATACTTAAAAAAAAAAAAAAAAAAAATCGGTAGTGTAGTAGGTAGGTAGGTAGGGTAGTAGGTAAGGTAGTAGATAGGTAGGTATAGGAAAAACGCATTGCAACGCATGCGCGGGTTCAGCTAGTAATATCATAATTATCATCATTTGTTCTAGGTTAGGGTCCAGTTCCGGGACCAGTTCCCCCTTTCAAAAATTGATAATGGTTTAATGGGCCCATATCTGTTTTGACTTCAATCAAGCAAACCCCCCCTGGGTTCAGATGGTTTTTATTGTTACGAGCTGGGTATGGGATAAATAAAAACACTACCAATTAAACACACGAATTAACTTTAGGTATTAGGTACTCATTAAACACTTTTACACAATCGCAAAACACTGCTGAACACTTCATCGCACTAGATATCTCTTCGAACCTTTTGTTGTCTCGCGTCTAACTCCCATGTAGTGGTCTCTGCTTACCCTGCAAGGGAGCGTGCAGTCAGGGGTATAGACTACGGTCTGTGCCCCGAGGTGCTCACATGTGTCCGTCACTGCGGACACCTCTCGTTTGGGGTGGCCTGCATGGGCCTCGGACTGCGGCACGTGCGTGGGCTCACGTCACCTGCCTGTGTGTTGGTGTCATCTGTGGCTGGTGGGAGCGTCGCGGCGCCATGCGAATGGTGCAGCTTTCTTCGCGCCACCCCGGCGGACAGCCGCCGCTAGGTGAGACCCCCGGTTACCTCTAACTCCGTCCTTTATCGGTCCTTTTATACCCCAAACACACAACAGATATTTTCCCTATTATTCAAGAAAGCATTCACAAAAACATTAACAAAAAATAAACATAAAGATAAAAAAAGAACCAACAAGGACGAGTTACTTTACGCCCTCGGCATACGGTTGAAATTACAATGGCAGCTGCCGCTGACGCCGCGCGCGGCCTACTATCTACAGAATGGAAGTAGCTGTTAATAGTAGATTATTAACCAAGGGCTGTATGACATCAATTGCATACGAGGTTTTTGGCGCCTGAGCGAAGCGAAGGCGCTAATTAACCCGAGTATGCAATTGATTCTTACGCCCGAGATAAATACTCTGCTTTACATATCGATTGTGAGGTAAGTAAACAACAAGACAGCAGGTTTCAATGAACATTTATTAAGAAGAAAAAAATGTGTATTTAATTAAAATTAATAGTAAAATTATTACAATTTGTAAGAGATATGGTCACGTTCTTTTTAGGTATATTTATAGTTTGTACTAGTAGACTGCCTTTTTTTTTTCACGCACGCAAGCGCGTCAAATCTTGCTGGCCAGTTTGATTTTTAAATCGATTCCATCTAACATACGATGTGGAAACAAATAGTTCCATATTTAAAATAAAATCTTTATAAAATAAATTGTCTAGATTCCGATTCGAGTAATTAATCGATACCGAGAAAAAAAAAATAACTTTTTAAAAATATTCTTCGTGCAGTATGAGTATGACAGTTCTTTTTTCAAATTCCAAAACCTATGCTGTAATGATAGTCATACACCCCGGCTTTCAGGGGTGTAAGTTTTACTTACAGAGCATGAGATATGTAAAAGAATTTACTCGACTTTTTTTAGGTACTTCACAGTTAGCAGCGAGGTTTCTCGAAGATTCTAGATGACCGACGTAACAATATATTAGCGGAAATAATAGCGGAGGACTAAGTAAAACAATTTCCAATTCCCCTTCACATCAGCAGGAGCCAGCTGAAGCCAGAACCAGAAACATGAAGGAGATATTATTGCAAATTTAACAATCTGCAATATTATTTCCTTCATGTTTCTGGCTTCCTGGTAGTTTGTGAGACTTTAGTATTTTTGTTTCTCATCTCCTACTTGTTCTTGCCAATAATTTGAAATAATAAAAATGCATTTACCTAAGTAGTAGTAGTTACATAAATAAAAAATAAGTTTTCAAAAACTGAAATCCGACTACGAATAAAACTGCAGACTAACAAAACCGCTGTCTTAAAAGTAGAAAACAAGAAAATAATTCTTGAATTAATTTCAGTAAATAACTTAATAATAAGTAAAATTATTATAGAGGACAGGCGTAGTCGCATCATTCGCATGCCACTGATGCTCCTTCTTGGCGTTCTCAATGATGCAGAAGTCAGCTGCTACTAGGGTTGCCAACTTTTATTAGAATAGATAGAGCATTTCTGATTTCAAAGGAGTTAAATAAAGAATACGGACTTCCAAAAAAGAGTATTTATTTAATATTTTTAAAAACGTTTTTTTTACTTTTTGTTTTTAAAATAATTGTATGACTCCAAACATTCTAACTCTAAATTTATATTAGATCACACCTCATTTTGTAATTAATTTCAATGAAGCTCTGTTTCTCTTTTCCCGCCATTTCACATTCATGATCGAAAAGACTCTCTCAGTAAAGGCAGAAGTGGCGGGAACAGAGAGTATATTTTATAGCTAATATCTTTTTTTTAAACAAACATATCCGTCAGGACATTTTTTTTAAATAAATTGCCTTCTGCAGTGGACTTTTGCGTAAAATCTATGATACTTAACAATTCACCTTAGAGTTCTTTTAAAATTAGAACTTCTAAATATAAACTGACCATGTGTATGTTGAGTCTTCGTAAATTAATTAAGTTTTCCTTCTATAATTTGTTCTAAATGATTTAATTAAATTTTAGTTCTTAAAGATATTTTATTTAGTGAAACAAGTTGTAGCAACATATTAACGCCAAAATACTACTTATCAACCTATTAACAGTAAATGGTCTATTTTTTTGTTTATAAAAATGGGATTGCATAATGTTACATGACTAGCACTAGTATAGTAAACATTGTGTAAAAAAGAGTATTTTAGCCATAGATATAAACTAAAGATATGGTCGTCCGAACATTTTGCTCGATGCGTTCCCCGTAAAGAGAAACACTGACGCCATCTTTAGGAACTACTCAGGCTGCTCGTAAACGTAACCTTGTATGAGCGGCGTGACGTGGTATTATCGAGGTATAAAGAAATTAAATAAAGCTTTCAATTTAAAAAAAAAATAGGATGTTTATTGCAGTTTTTTTATACATATTAATAATAATAATAACATTTTTATTGGCCTTCGAATAAAACTATTATATAATTAAATCTTTTCATTTCATCGGCTACAAGCCTACAACGCACGCCGCTGCAAAGTTATGTCGTACAGCCGTACGGCGCGTGGGGGCGGGGCCTCGCGTCGTCTTTGCCAAACGTCAAGACAAATAATTTGGGATGAAAACTGTTATGAATAATGTTTTATGTTGATTTATCTACCCAAATATCATAAACCCTCTATAATGCGTTCAGAAACCATAGGCAATGACCAGCATTACCAACCAGCAGAAATTAACAGAACTGTAATGAGCTCATAACCTACTGAAAACAGTAGGTTATGAGTTTAAATTTGGAACAGGTGTCAAATTCAAGTGAGTGTGCTATTCTAGTATCTACATTAAAACAGATACCTATCGATACGAAACCCCAATTCAGTATGATTTTAATTATAAATCGCACGACATTTTGATCTCGAGTGACACAAGAATAGTGACTTTGTTCCGTTTGCCTATGATTTAAAAAAAATTACAGATATCCGAAACGCCGCCGCCGCCATTTCGAGCTGTCATTTGTTCGTTAGCTTTTTATTCCCTTTCATTGAGTAGACAAATTTTCTGATAAGTTCTTTATTTCTGTCGAAAATGAGTGATAGTGACTCAGAAATTAACATGAACACTCCGCCAGATATCGTAAATGCAGCGACGAATGCAACTAATAACCTGTTTATTTTTTATTGCATTACGGTAACAATGCTGGTCATTTCCCTATGGCTCCTGAGCCCATCATAGAGCCCTTATGATATTCGGGTAGATAAATTAGTGTATGCAACTATACATAATTAGGCATTACAACACTCGTGTGATGCTATTAAGAAACTCGCCTTCGGCTCGTTTCTTAAACCCACACTTGTGTTGTAATGCCCTTCATTATGCACAGTCGCATAAACTACTATTACTGACATATTTTTGACTTACCGGTGGTATGAAATGTTATAATTTTTTTTGTTGTGCTTTGCGTCGTAGTTCACGCAACCTTTCACTACACAACTTGGCATTTTCACTTTTAAAATTTACGGACGCACCCGAAGATAGCCGATCGTGAACGAAATCACTTCGGTTTAGTTAAGACCTTTTTGGGACCATGTTCGAGGCGTCATTTTATCATGCGGTCCGCCCAGTCCTTACGCAGTAATATATAAGTCAATGATTTTAGCATACTCTATTAGTCTTATAGATTATAGAGTACGCCTACATGATATAGAGTACAATACTCTATTTTAGAGTACGGTTGGCAACCCTAGCTGCTACTGCTAGTTGCTATTAGCAAGGTTGCATGCGACTACGAATGTCGTCTATAATAATTTTACTTATTAATTACCTAAGTTATTTACTGAAATTATAATGTATATTTTTTTATTTCTATTCCTTGTTGACTACACAACCCTAAAAAGATATTTTCATCATTCATACTCGGAAAGTAGGTATGAAGTGGCCTGAGGTGCGGGTTAAAAGTAATACTTTTCAGTCCTAGGGAGAAGCGCTTTTAACTGACAGCTGTCAAATTATTAAAAATAAACTAGTGTAATAGCAAGACTATTGCCATCAACCAATGGAATTGGGAGTAAGCCTATTGCCAATATTGCCATCAACCAATGTAATTAGGAGCAAGGAGCAAGCCTATTGCCATCAACCGATGTAATTGGGAGAAAGCCTATTTCCATCAACAGATGTAATTGGGATCAAGCCTATTGCCATCAACAGATGTAATTGGGAGCAAGCCTGTTGGCATCAACCGATGTAGGTAATTGGGTGCACAAGCCTAGTGCCATCAACCGATGTAACTGGGGGTAAGCCTATTGCACTATAAAAGCACAGTGTCTACCTCGGTCTTCGTCGGGTTAAAGACTTATTTAGTCCCTCGAAGTATTAGCCTAACCCCGTGTCAGGACAGAACTAGATAAGTGACTTTCTAAGGTAGAAATGTACATGTACTATTACTTCATGACATTCTTACGCATCTGTCCATCATCGTTATCGAGAAGTGGCAGCGCATGGACGGCAATACATGGACTGCTGTTGCTTTCCACGGGGAAGCTGTTGGAGTTGTGTTTGAATAGTACATTTTCGCATCAGAACAACTTATAATAATTGCTTCTAATTTGCTGGAATAAGAAATCTATTAGAATTAATCACAAATATACGGGTAGGTTCGTAGAAAAGTAAGCGTCATGTTTTACGTACTTACTTTGAATAAATTTACATACGGAAGGTAGTGAGTTAGTGACACGGTGAGCAATAACTACAAGTTGGCGGTGTACGAGTGTACGCGTGTCAGTCAGTCAGTGGCTCCCGGCCAGTCTCCTGCACCATCCGTGTCAGTCGCTCAGCTGCGCGCGAGTGTCGGACACCGCACAGCTCCCCAAACCTGCACCGCACGCGCCCGACGCACCCCGAGTCTTAGTTTGCAGTGGCCAGCCAGTCGCCGAGAGAGCCACCCGTGCACATCGCGCCATGGCCGACATGGCAGAGAGGGCCGCGCAGTATACCGTTAAGTACACGCGGCAGCAGGTCGCGGAGAAAAACAAAAGCTGGGACGCCGCCATCATCATCGACAACGTGGTGTACGACGTGACCGAGTTCTTTCAAGACCACCCGGGCGGACCACACGTGCTGCTGGACAACGCCGGCACGGACTGCTCGCAGTGCTTCGCCGACGTGGGCCACAGCGACATTGCGATGGACTGGCGCAAACAGTTCGTGGCGGGCGAAGTGGTGGAACAGGAGCGCTGGGAGGAGGTGAAGCGCCCCGTGCCGCCCGAGCCCGAGGAGGAGCCGCTCACGCTGGGCTCGCTGCTGAGCGTGTGGGGCCCGCCGCTGGTGCTGGCCGGCCTGGCCGCGCTGATCTACTCCTTCCTGTTCGCGTAGCCACAGACAGTTGCGCAGCACAGCTTACGCGTACCGATACACCCGATCGAAAATGTGGTGGTGTGGTTTGACGCGTGAGCTGTGTGGGTACGTGGCGACGGGGCGAGTCAGTCAGCAGACGGTGGACTCCTGGACGCTCAGTGCGGTGACGCGTCGGTCGGTCTTTTGTTTATTAGTGCATGTGGAGAAAAGAAAATCATTGTAATTAACAATACCTATCTTAATAGTTTGAGGAATAAAGGTTGTGTTTTTTATATGAAAAGACACGTGGAGTTTCTTCTTAAATCCTACATGATGCGACAGTCTCAATATTAATTCATTACCTATGTACCTAGTTTAACTTGCATAAAGTTGTTCTACACGAATTGTACATGTAACGCACAATAACTTTAGAGACGTAGGTACATGCGCAGTATGTGTACAATGAGTGTGTATGAAGTTCACGGTGGTGTTGTGTTGTGGCACGGGGGCACGGGGGCACGGGGGCACGGGGACACGGGGGGCGTGTGGTCGCCTGTCGATGCCGCTGCGCTCAAGGTGAGCCGCTCCTCTCACGTGCACTAATATGTAGGTAGGTACATACTTAGCCAGTACAAACACAGTGGAAACTAAACTATGTTTTTTCCTACTCCTCCGCTATTCTTTTCTGATTAATTTCGTTGCGGGATCCAAGACAGTTAAATCATTTCTCTGGGACTTCGTCGAACTTCATTGTCTCGGCGCTTTTCTTGTGGTCGCCACTGTTGATTCTGGCTAACAGGAGTTACAGTGGTTTGGGAGTAGTGTGGCGGGCTTGTCCCAAAAAAAAAAGTACAAACACCACCAACTACTTAGCAGTCTACCCGCTTACACGTCCTTCCTAAATAATTGAAGTTGAACATACGCAGGTACTTGCCTACTTCAATGATCCTAATTAATTACATATAATATAATAGGTATATACAATGGCGCTCAAAACAATGCCATCTATTGTTAACAAACGATGACAAGTTCAATTAAGTGGGTCATTCATTAGGTAAAATTTAAAATAAACATGGAGGTTAGGTGAGGCCTCACCAGGTCGTAGATATTTTGATAGATTAGGTACCTACCTTACTACAGACTAACATACTGCAAACATATTAATTTCTGAGACAAAGTATCAATGAACACTAAAATATTTAATAAGGGACCTAGGTACCTACTTTACTAAATTAGTCCTAATGATAATACTTCATATTCCAACACCTTGACAGAAAGTAAGACATGTTGTGGTCGTACACTTGTACAGGTGGTGGGGTTGTCGGGTACCAGACAAGCCGCAGACAGTCTGAGGCTCTAGTCGGCTGTACACCAATAAATAAGCGAAGTAGTGCTCATTGCGAACTGACATGGAACAGGTCCTGCCTGACAAGGTTGTGTGCCCCCGCTCCCGCCCGCACCCGCACACGCACCATCTCGCCACCTCGTACCAAGTTATGATTAGTGTTACTTAGCCAGATCATATCGATCATATCGACACAAATAATATTGACTTACAAACAACGATAAACGCTTCGTTGCTCTCCATAGTCACAAGGCGCGGATGTAGACAGGTTTACATTGCAGGGCAGACGTGGAGTGAACGGAAATCTCCGAGGATACAGGAGCTACGGAAACGGAATAAAAGGGAGACCCTTCCCTAGCGGGAGACAATTTAGTCTATTGTTGTGGGCTGCATCTACTCCTGAACTGTAAAGTCTATTAATTATTGGGTAGAATTTAAACGAGTGACTGTAAATTAAAATTTTAAGTTACAAAAATAATTAATTTAGGTCACAGAGTTACTAAGTGAGCGACTGACTGCGAGTGACGAGAAATCAACAGTACGGCAATTTACAAACATTAATTTGAGTTACTTAAAATACAAAATGAGTAGCTTCGTAATATTTGAGCGACCTAATATTATATTTGTTTGAGTGACAACGTTACGTCCTGCATTTTTTTCAATAAGGCAATAGTACATTATGGTATAAGTGTGTAACGTTGGTGATTACCGCCGAGGCGCCATTGAGACCCGAGCCGACAGGTGAGGGTCTTAAGAAAGCCGAGGACGGTAATCATCAATACACACGTGTATCATACGACGTTTTTCAACACACTTGTGAAGAAAATAATACTAAAAAGTCATCTAAACAGTTAAAACGAGTTCTGTTTTTTTTCACAATAGCGGGAAAAAATAATCGGTTTTCCTATGCGCGCGCATCTACAGTTCTACCAACTTATCTGTGCATGCGGGAAAACACGGAACTAAAGTAAATGTTCTAAGTTTGACATAACGATGCATTTTTTCTTGACCAGTGGCGCCACCATGAAATTCACACTTAAAATGGTCATACTGTAACTATGGCAACCGGCCATAGACTAAATGAATGATCGCGATAGAGTTTTAGCCACGTATAAAATGAGGAAAAAGTTTTTTTTATTACCTACAGAAAAAATAAAAGTTATATTATTTGAGTGAAAAGTTCATTTAATAAAAACGTACAAGTTGAAATTATCTATTTAAATTCAAAGCATGAAATGAACAAGCACTAAGTACATTATTTTTATTTTTACTATTGAACACGACCTTTTTTGTAACGAAACTTTTTTATGAACGTAGCAACTCAACCAATAAAATTAAAAAAAAAAAACCTATAACTCACTAGTGAATAATAGTAATGAAAAAGTCACAGTTTGATTATAGGTGTCATTATGTGCCTAATTGCGGTGAAATTATAGCCACTTTATGAGCAAGTGTGTTGAAAATATAGTTATATGTTAGATTGATTTATCACTGAACGGCATAGTGTTAAGATTAGAATAATCACTTTGAAATTTACTGTAATGGGCAGAGTAATATGAGCACACTTTTTTTTTGAAAATGTTCCTATGAAATCTATTTGAAGAAACACATAGAGCCAAGAAATTTAATTATTTAAGGGTAAAAATAAAGCAATATGTACATATTTACTTAAATCAAATGCAGATAAAACAAAATAAAATAAGACGCATTGACTGAAGTCAACTAATAAAAACAAGTAAGACGTATCTATTTTCATAATAATACGAAAAAACATTAATAGGTTATGAGGAGCCCTACTACTCATCGTCACTGGTAAATAAGTGCTGGCTTGGACTTAGCAGGATGGCCTTATTTTCTTTTTTGCCCAATGGGTATCATTTTTACTTCCAGAGGTGGTTTTGTAAGTTTGAGACGAATTGCTAGACCCAGAACGTGTTTGCGTACATAATGTATTTATTGAAAAATTCGGGACAGTCAACCGTGGGGCACGTCAATTGTCTACAATCGTTGATTAAAATGTTTGTTTTGTAATGTTACACTATAATTAGGCAGTTGTTCAACCGAAGATAATTAAGATAATTAATAATAATAATAATATTCCACAACTATCACACAACGCCATCTAGTCCCAAGCTAAGCAGAGACGTGCCCCACGGTTTTATTTTAGTCTAGTCTATGCATATGTTTATAATTCCCACGACTGTATCTATTTTATTATTTTTTGGTTTTTAGTACATTTATCTTAAACATTGCAATGTATGTTTAACATAAAACCGTTTAACTTAAAAAGATTTTTTACCTATTTTTTTTTATTTTCTAGTTTTTAGTTTTTATTTCGCATTCTGTTTAATTCATTTAGTGCTTCATTATTGCAAGGTTTCTTGCCCGTTAGTTTATTGCAGTCCATAAATGGGGCAATTTTGTAGAGGCCGCCATCTTGGATTTTAATTTTATATAGTACATTGTATTATACTGTTTGAGCACTTTCATTAATTTGATACCCATATTGATGGGATCGATAAATAAAACCTACGTTATCCGCCATTTTGTAGCGGCCGTCATCTTGTATTGCAATTTTTTATAGTATGTTGTATTCTGCTTGTTGAGCCCTTTCATTTGATACCCATATTGATAGGATTGATAAAACCTACGTTATCCGCCATTTTGTAGCGGCCGCCATCTCGGATTTCAATTTTTTATAGTATATTGTATTCTGTTTGTTGAGCCCTTTCATTTGATACCCATATTGATGGGATTAATAAAACAGAAATTATCCGCCATTTTGTAGCGGCGGCCATCTTGAATTTACAATGATAATGAATAAACATAATTGTATTGTCACCAAAATCCAAAGTGTATACAAAATTTCAGATTAATCGGTTGACAGGAAGAGGGTGAAATTTGAATTACTAAATTTGACCCAAGAATAATAAATAAAACAAACGGGGTGAGCTAAGTAAAACCGTTTAAATTAAAAAACCGTTTAAAAATCGTCTCTATCTTAAATTAAAGTTACCCTTTGTGTATTTCTAGTCGCTCACTTAGTAATTTTGTCGCTCAGTTAGTAATTTTAATATCTGAAATAGATTAATCACAATAATTTTTGTAAGCTCGTTTCGGATTTTATTATTTAACTAGCTTTTGCCCGCGACTTCGTCCGCGTTATACTAAAAATGTTATCTTTGGTAAGTAGATCTACTTATCGATAATATCATGGCGGTCATGTGGTTCTTGACCCTCAAGAAGCTCCCGAGTGATTTCATCCCACTTGGGCTTGGTAGTTACCTACAGTAGGTACCTAATAAATAAGTCGGGACGTCCATATTTTCTTACGTAACAAAAAGCGTCTCGAGTACCTACGTAAATTTTACTCAAAGGAAACATTCCTTTAGTTTTGAATAGAAAGCAAAATGCATTCAAACAATTTCGAAAATTTTCTTCTCCCACACCCGGGAATCGAACCGGCTAAAATCTGAAAAAAAATATACCCTGTACTTTTATTGCATCGATCGTTAGGGTCAATTATAAGGATGAAATCTCTCTAACAAACATGATAAATTAAATGAAAAGAAAACCAGGAAATCTCAAACGAATTTAATTATTTACAAAAAAAGGTAAACTAACTAATTAGTTGCTCGAAATGGGCCTCCATTCTCCATTCTTTTAACGAATTCATATCTAGTAACCTTTAATAAAGTGTTGTGGTGAATATTATAAATCGTATTCTGATTTTCTGAACTTCAACTCTCAACTCGTTGTCATTCGCATAAGATTTCATGTAAATTTGATTTTTTACATATCCCCACAAAAAAAAATTAATGGGGTGAGATCTGGCGATCTCGCAGGCAGGTTTTCCTTTCATTTAATTTATCATGTTTGTTAGAGAGATTTCATCCTTATAATTGACCCTAACGATCGATGCAATAAAAGTACAGGGTATAATTTTTTTCAGATTTTAGCCGGTTCGATTCCCGGGTGTGGGAGAAAAGAATTTTCGAAAATCTTTGAATGCAGTTTACTTTCTATTCAAAAATAAAGGAATGTTTCCTTTGAGTAAAATTTTCTATCTGCAGTTAAGAGTACTTTCCCTCCCTGATGGCATTACAAAATTCCACCCTGTATAATCAGAAAGCTCCGAACTGCTAAGCTATCGGAAGTTACACGTGTAATTGTGAGTCAACCATAAAAGATAGGCATATGCTGTTGTGGGATATTTTTTTGATAATTGTATGTAAAACAATTCCGTCATAAATGATTTCTATGTAGCTTTAACCATTAAGGCTGCACACGCGACGGAAGCTTAAAAAATGGAGCAACTTCTCCCGTTTTCCCAACATTTGCCTTCACTGCTCTGCTCCTATTGATTGTAGCGTGATGAAAAGTAAAAAAAATAAAATAAATACTATAACCTCCCCAGGAGTATGAAGAATAATTGTACCAAGTTTCGTTAAAATCCGTCGAGTAGTTTTTGTTTCTATAAGGAACATACAGACAGGAAGACAGACAGACAGACAAAAATTTTACTGATTACATTTTTGGCATCAGTATCGATCACTAATTACCCCCTGATAGTTATTTTGAAAATATATATCATGTACAGAATTGACCTCGCTACAGATTTATTATAAGTATATAGATAGATCAATATTCATCGTTAGTTTAGTTTTCGCTTACTCAAATTCATACCGCTCAAGTTATTAAAACAGTATAATATCATCATCAGTCGCTTAGTTATTTTATATTCGCTCGTTTTATAATTCCCCTTTATTCTGTCAATCTAACATATTATCAGAGGCGCGTTTGCACCCACTTAACTTCACGTGTTCGGCCACGGCCTCGACATGAAGGTCTAAGAACGAACATGGGTGGTTTTTAGTCAGTAGAAGTCTGACACTCCCTAATTTTGAAAAAAATACAGAAATTAGTTCAACACTTATAGATTACAGGAAAACCTACCTTTAAGAAGTCTATGGTGCTAAAATTACATTGAAAATCAATATCTACTACAATGGTACGGAACCCTTCATGTTGGCTTGCACTTGGCTAGTTTTGAACATTTAGTCTGACTGACCTGCAAGTTACAAAAACGTTTGGATTTCGTGGGCTGCCCTGGCACTGCCCTCCCACCTGAACGAACTGCTTCTAATTGCACTTTGTCTTGCTTGCGGTCGATTTAAGAAGAAAAAAGCAATTTGCGTGATTGATTTGCACATAGTAATCATTATCATAGATAGACCGATGGTCTCTCAAGCAAAACTGCTCTTTTGGTAAGTTCTTGCAACTCTCAAACAATTATAATAGTTTTGTAGGTACCTACTTGCTTTCATTTGGGCTTTAAGTGAAGGCTCGCTGAATTGAATAAAACTTGAAATTTTAATTTAATTAAATCTAATAAATAAAGAGAGAAGTCCTGACTGACTGACTGACTCATCAACGCCCAGCCCAAACCCTTGGACCTAGAAAGCTGAAATTTTGCACAGAGGTTCCCTATATAATGTAGACAAGGAATAAGGAAGGATTTTTCGAAATTCAACCCCTAAGGGTGTTAAATAGGGGATGAAAGTTTGTATTGAAAATCGACATTTTCACGCGGGCGAAGCCGCTGGCAAAAGCTAGTTTTATATAAATATTATAAATTATTAAAAAAAAAAATTAAAAAAAAAAAAAAATTAAAATTCATGAATTTATGATTTAATAAATTTAACAATTTTATTTTTTTTGGATTCATCAGTTTTTACTTAATGAACACTAGAGAATGCAACAGTAGTGAGTAGGTACCTACTTAGGTAGAGTATATATAATAATAACTAGTTACAGTAGGCACTGTAAAAGGGACGCCCATTTTTAACCGACTTCTAAAAGGAGGAGTTTATCAATTCGAGTTTTTTTTTTTCGATTTTGAGATGTTGCTTATTCAGTATTTATTTCGGAAATTACCGTGTCAGCATGAGAGAGGATTCTGGTTGTAATGATAGTGGTTATCACCTGGAGGCGAGGTGGGGGGGACGGGGCATGCGGCGCGATCAGGCAGCGTGCGCACTGCGCGCGCCCGCCGCGACTGCTAGTACGCCGCTGCGCTCCGAACAGGCCGCGCGCGACAACATGGCCGGCCGACAGTACACTCGGGAGGAGGTCTCCAAGAAGACCAGCAAAACTGAAACCGTATTCATCATCGACAATATCGTGTACGACGTCACCAAATTCCTGGACGAGCATCCCGGCGGGCACGAGGTGCTGGTGAACGTGGCCGGCAAGGACGCCTCCGAGGACTTTGACGACGTGGGCCACTCGCTGGACGCTAAGGAGCTGATGCAGAAGTACGTGGTGGGCGAGTTGGTGGAGGCGGAGCGCGTGCACGCGCAGAAGCGCCCCATCTCGTGGGAGGACAGCAACAAGCAGGACTCCGAGACCAGCTTCACCAGCACCTGGAAGTTCCCCGTGCTACTGGGCGTGGTGGTCACCCTGCTCTACACCTA
Organism: Diarsia mendica; assembly: GCA_949316265.1. NCBI lineage: Eukaryota > Metazoa > Arthropoda > Insecta > Lepidoptera > Noctuidae > Diarsia > Diarsia mendica. The sequence goes on from OX438887.1 coordinate 271,380, forward strand.
CCTGTTCGGGTAGCGGCTGCGTGTGCTGTCAGTGCGTGTGTCTAGTGCGAACTGCGACTGTTACAGACTGCTGTAATGCTGTTAGATGTATGTTACGATTACGAGGTTTTGTGTATTATTTATATATTGTGATATTTAATAATTAAAGTCATTTTATAACGTTCATGGTTGTTTTATCAGTTCACTGTACACCCCGGCAGACGAGAGTGGTCCCGTCGCGCTGTGAACCGGTCTCGGCCATGTTTTGCTCACGCACCACAACACACTCGTGTGCCCAAAACACAGATCCCAATGAGTTACTTCACCGCTTTAAATATTACGTAATATTGTTGTATCCGCGTCGCACTCTTCAACGATATGCTTTTTATGATAAACTGATAACTTGCGATTACGTTTTGTGTTAAGTAACAACAAGTCCGGCTGTTACCTTGCATGTTGTTTGGTATTAGGGCGGTAGGGCCCACACGTCGAGCGACTTATTGTTTACTCAACAGGAAAACAGTATGTCATTCTTTAACTTAGTACCTAACTCAAAAATAATGTGGATGTTGATGATGCGAGTTAAAGGTACTACTTAATTATATGATGTTTATGAGGTAAAGACTTCTAAAACTTAAGTACACACAACAACATAACGAGATGAGAGTCCGTGAGACGTGATTCAAACATAATCGACCGAGGCTTCTTACCACTGCTCGGGATTCAAGCGGAGTTTTGGGGCACAGCTGCCTTGCGAAAAAAACAAAATGCTTATCTCTCAAAATACAGTGCTATGTGGTGAATCCTGGGTGGATACTACGGACCGTACATTTGTATGGCCTATTTTTTTACTGCAAAATGTGTGTAGTTGATTATTTGACTGTCTGGGAGTACAGAATCTTTACCTAATTTCTGAACGAGACCTGTGATGGTGCTTATTTTTTTTGTTAGTTCTTGTGGAACATGGAACTCTCTGGTCGATGATTCCTCCGTCCTTGCGTCACCAGCAAGATTGCAGCCTCGCTGCTCAAGAATACGGCACACAGCTTGTCGCTTACGAACTACCTAGGTTTGTAATATTTGGGCATAGACAATCCACGCGGCGTGGTTTATATTTAGCGGTGAAACATTTAATGTTCATGCGCAATAGTTATCTACTTGAATGAAAGAATCGCGGCGAGTGCTAACGATTTGTTTACCAGCAGTTAGGTAGGTACTGGCGCTTATCTACCGGGAACGTATTACGATCATTTCATGATAAAACAATGGGTATAGTATTTAAACGAGTGACTGTAAATGAAAATTTTAAGTTACAAAAATAATTAATTTAGGTCACAGAATTACTAAGTGAGCGACTGACTGTGAGCGACAAGAAATCAACAGAACGGCAATTTACAAACATTAATTTGAGCTACTTAAAATACAAAATGAGTAGCTTCATAATTTTTGAGCGACCCAATATTTGTATGAGTGACAACGTTACGTCCTGCATTTTTTTCAATATTTGGCAAATGATTTATTTATACTGAACGGCATTTTATCTTAAATGAAGTGTTTCGATTAGAAAATTCACTTTGAAAATTACTATAATGAATAGAGTAATGACCACACTTTTTTTTTTTGAATATGTTCGTATGAAATAACTATTTGAAGAAACACTTTTAGCTAAGAAATTTAATTAATTAAGGGTAGGTTGCATGTATTCCGAAAAAATAAAGCAATATGTATTTACTTAAATCAAATGAAGGGTTCTCTATTGTGTCACCTAACTTTTTTATCCGTAATTTAAAATGCCATAACTTTTTTGTCCTAATCATCATTTGTCCGAATGATAACTTACCCGAACTAAATATCACTTAATATCACATGCTATAAAATTGAAATCCCTAAATATAATATGACCTAAATCCATTTGTCTTATATATTACAATCAATAATATACGAAAGACATAAAAACGTTTTCCAAAAAAGTTTTAAGTCCTAAATTAAAATAACATAATGTTTATTTATCATAATAATATATGTCACGTCACTCATACATGCAACGCATGTACTCCATGACGCGCGCTCGCTTCGCTCGCATATTATATAACACTAATATCTTCTGTCCCCGAAGTGCCGGGCCTCCGCCGGCCTCCTTCGTTGGCCTACGGCCCGGTGCCCATGCCGCCCATAAAGGATACTGTCGCGAGACGGTGATTCATCCACTTAGCGGACGACTAGCAACAAACAATCTGTAGTTTTCATTTAAAAAAGTTATCAAAATAATAAACATAAGACCTCAAATAGAATATCAGTAACCATTAAACGTTGCTCAATCTGAACTTTTTAGTAGTATAATATGTAAAACCTCAATTGGAAAAATCGTCTCTATCTTAATATTTAAGTTACCCTTTGTGTATTTCTAGTCGCTCACTTAGTAATTTTGTCGCTCAGTTAGTAATTTTAATATCTGAAATGGATTTATCACAACCCACTTTTTGTAAGCTCGTTCCGGATTTTATTATTAATCAATATTTGTCGTTAGTTTAGTTTATTTTTCGCTTACTCAAATTAATACCGCTCAAGTTATAAAAACAGTATATCATCATCAGTCGCTTAGTTATTTTTTATTCGCTCGTTTTATAATTCCCCTAAAACAATGATATCGCCGCGTCTAGGTCGAATTGATGGCGTTGCTGTGTAAACTGTTACACAATTATTATTATAAAACAATGACTAATTTAATACATTTTATTCTAAGTTAGATATATTTTGAGAGGCTTAATCCGAAGAAAACCGCGTCGCTGCTGTCACGGTTGCGGGCGAGTGACAACAGCATTCTAAAAACTGTTGTGGAGAGTGTCGACTCTCCGATAATTAAAAGTTTTGTGAGAAGGATAATCACTGAACATTAGTTCGGGGAGGTCCTTTTCACAATACTATTTACTCTGTCTTCCATATATCTAAATTAGCTACTAACACTAGAAATAAGTAATTTTATTGTTTTACTAACACTATGGATCATTGTTGTCTGAAAAATAAAGATTATTATTATTAATCCCATTGTATAACTGTGACAACAATACAGCGATATTTGACTATTTATTTCACACAGAGTAATAACATTAACTTAAAGTACACACTTCAGTAATTAGATAACAGATTGGTAGTTGACCTTTGCCTGCCTGTTATTTGTTAATGTCGCAAACAGTTCGCTCATGGCCATGGGGCGCCGCGAGAACACTCTCATTTATAAATAATCTGCGACTCACAAAAAAACGTATGTAGGTACACCACTGAAAGTAAGTGGAATGAGAAGCAATCAGAACCAAGCTGATAAGCTGTCATAAAATGTTATTAGCAGAGGAGGGAGCGGCACGCTCCCGTCGGGGCCGCGGATTTTTGTACTAGATGACGTGGCCTCGGCGCAAGGGCAAAGAAGGAACATGGGTTCGGTTTTTAGTCAGTTTCTGACACTCCCCTTTGCTCTGCCCAAGAGCGAGGGGGGTCATTTGATGATTTTCCACTCAACAAAAAAAAAAAAAAAGCGAGCGGCACGCTTCACGCTTGTGGCTTGGGGACTGCGGCGGCCGCGGCGATGTACGAGAACATCGCTCATTTATCAATTAAAGAGGCCCGACGACGCGCGACGGTGTGCCCTTCTCGCTCGCTGACTCCTCCACTGTCTACTGTCGAATATATTGACTACTTCTGCTAGTCTTGACTTGCTAGACTGTGTGGGCTATTGACATGCTACTCTTTAGAGGAGTTTTAGTCGGGAATCTAAGTAGGTGTCAAATATTATCCTATCCTAATTCACACTTCACACTAATATTATAAAGGCGAAAGTTTGTGAGTGTGTGAGTGTGTATGTTTGTAACTTCTTCACGCAAAAACTACTGAACGGATTTAAATAAAATTTGGTTCACAGATAGTTTATAACCTGGATTAACACATAGAATAGTTTTTATCCCAATTTTATCTTCCCGTGGGATAATTTTCGAGTTTTAGCGGGTGAAGCCGCTGCAACAGCTAGTAATCCTATCCTACTTAAAATAGTCCCTCCTGACCTGACCGTTTTCCGGTCACGGCGGCCAATCTTAGTGGAGATTAGCCCGATGCGCAGGAGATATTATAGTGCACAAGTGTGTGCGCAGGCACAGGTGCACTCTCTGTTCCTTTCCTCTCATAGTCCGATGGGACGGCAATCCGACACGACCGGAGAGAGATCAGGTGCAGGACCAACGGCTTAACGTGCTTTCCGAGGCACGGGGGTACTATACCACCAACTTCCAAACTCCGGGCTACTCTGGAATATTTCTAATGAAAAACCCAATAGCACTTTTTGTCCGACTCGGGAATCGAACCAAGAACCTCATGCACAGCAGTCGCGCTTACGACCACTAGACCAGGATATCACACTAATATTATAAAGGCGAAAGTTTGTATGTATGTATGGATGTTTGTTACTCTTTCACGCAAACACTACTGAACGGATTTACATATTTTATTTATTGATCGATGAGTTTTGATTCGAAAGCCAAGGCGTTTGGTACGAGTGACTTTACTTAGCAAGCCTCTTTCGCATGAAAAATGAATAAGAATCATGGCTTTTCACGGGACTAGGCCTCAGTATGCGTTGTACAAAAATTATGGATATAACTAAATTTGAATAAAAATAAAATAAAAATAACATTAGGAACGGTTCGGCAGGTGAAGCGAAGGTAGGTAGTAAGAAGAAATTGGGAACCGTGAAATGGAGACAGATAAAATGCCTAAAGTTTGCAGTGGAATTAGCCGCACTTAGTGGGGCAGAAGTTTAAAATTGAGAGAATTCTGCCACCCAAAACTTACATTATGAACACACCTACTAAGGCCGTCCTAGTAGGTTTGCTCATAATATAAGTTTTGTTTGCTAAAATATGTAAGTGAACTCTACCCGATGAAGCTCAGGACCTTGGGAGAAGCCGCAGACTACCTCTTATCCATCAAGACCATTAAACAGGCCCTGATGGAAGAATGAGAGAATATTTCATAACATCGCTGCCGAAATCTCATCTTTAGTATTGAGGCTATACCACTTTAAAATGTTTACAAATAAGGCGTAAGTAAAAGATACTTTAAGTAAATGTTGAGTTCTGACACAGTAAACCTCACGATAGGAAGAATTTGAGTTTTAACCACGTTAATAATGACCATGTTTTGGTTCTTGATTTTTTTTAAGTTAAAACGTTACTAAGAATAAAAGGTCTTCTATATTCTAGGAAAAAATTCAAATTTTAAAAGTGTGGTAGGTACTAAATGTTGAAGGCCAGTGTATTTTTTCTCACTGCATATTGTAAATAGGTACTACTGGCCAAGTGGCTTTATAGTTTGTAACGATATTGACGTGGACTGTCATACATACGTGTTATTTGGTTGTGTCAACAAACATAGCTATTATTGGCTGCCGGACTTACACCGGTATCTATAAACAAGTCATAGTGATTACTTGAGTATAAAAAGTCATTTTTTAAGATACGATTTTTTCCCTGTAGTTTAGAAATTCCTTGAAGTTAGAAGTGCTAAAAGTTAAAATTCTTAGGTTTGCTTTCAATGACGGTTCTAACTTCGTTTAAATTCTTGGCCATTGCATGAAAATGATTGCATAAGTAATAACTTAAGTTCAAGTAATTACTTTAACTTGACTATAGATACGGATGTTAGTGGTACACCATGGGTGGTGATTGTTGAGACAATCGGTCCTGTATGAGCACAATGCATGAATGCACACTCATCGTGACGGCTACATTTTTTACGAACATCAACCAAATTATTACATAGATTAGGTCATTCGAACGTACGTCGGGTGCCTTGAGCTGGTCTAGTGCAGCAAGTGCTTATGAGGTTCCAATAGAATACGAGTAAGAGGCCAGTTTGTACTGGGGCCGTATTTTTGAATCAATAGAATTCCAAATCGTGTACGAAATCGCAGAATTCGTATGCGAATCCGTACGAAATCGCTATTTTTGAATATTCATACCCGTGAATTTTGCAACGAGTGGTCCGACCCACTCGTTTCCGATATTCTACCAGTAGAAATGACGGAAATGACGTGATGAATTCTGCGATTTCGTACACGATTTGGAATTCTATTGATTCAAAAATACGGCCCCTGGTTTGTTACGAAATACGAACACGGAAGTTTGTACCTATGTGCCGAGATGTTGAATAGTGGAGCTACCGCCGCGATCAGAGAAAAAAACATTGTGGTTGTATTAAAAACCAGTTTTGCATTGCAGTGTTTACTTATCGATGAAGAGTTTTTGCCACAAGTGGTGTTATCAAATGGAATAATTAATTCGTCTGCTTCTGTGGCTTCAGCAAATGCAAAAAACCTTTAAATCGTTTTTTCTAATTTATGCAGTTAGTATACCTAATTATAGTGGAGCTCACAGTTCCATATCTGGATTCAAAACAGTAGACAGGGTCCTACTTTCACCCTTCACCCCTCAATGTACAAAACAATCAAGTTCTCCTAGGAGTACTTATATACTGTCTAACCCATCGAAGAATTTCCTGTTTCGAATCCATATTCAGGAGCGTTGGTCTATCTTAGTTGGTATCTAGCTTTTTTATCTTACCAATTTGACGCAAGTGCCTCAATGTTGTTTTGACACTAACTCCAAGGTCTGCAGTCAGCTCAGCCTTAGATTTAGTTGGATCCGCTTCCACTATCGCCTTCAATTCGTCGTTGTCGACAATGTTTACCGACCAACCGCGAGGCTAGTTCTTCGACTCAAAATTTCCAGATTGAAAACGATTGAACCAGTAATGAACCGTGTATATGGAAGCAGTGTTAAGCCCGAACACGTCGTTAATGTTTCGTGTTGTTTGCGCAGCGGTATTTCCACGTATGAACTCATACTCGAAAATTGTACGAATTTGCAGTTTATTCATGGCGCCAAAAACTACCAGAATGTCACAAAAACAAAAAACTATCAAAAAACAAATGACTGAATTTGAAATTAAATTAACACGTATTTCGAATAAAATTTACTTGAATTTCCAATTACGCGCCAATCCACAGATAATTAAATCTGAAAATGCCGGTTATAGAATCTCCAATTATATAGGTAAAGACAGTAAGTACGACGGCGGACGCAGACGGTAGTTGTGTTTTAATGTTGTTTTGCCCGTCTCTTTTTTCGTCTACCTACTGTCTGTTAGTTCCGACCAATCTCCGAAACGGATAAACCGTTTCTGAAGAGTACCTATTACTGGCAGATAGCTGATGAGTGATGACATCAAAAAGGGATTATGTTTGTATGCAAAAAAAAATCCTTGGTTAAATAACTTGACGTGACCAAAGGTGGCGCGCACCATTTAAAAAAGGTAAATAGTTATAAGATTGTGCCAAATCTTTTATTTATTTCTCAGTAAAATAATATATTCAGAACTGTTGATACACAAAAAAATATTGTGATAGCAGTGTTTTGTAAAAAAACTCAAGGTGATCTCTTGATACTTGATATCTATTTTGGTAGGTATTATTATAATATTATGTAGGTAAGTGGAAAAATACCTAATCGTTTTCTAGAGAACACGAGTAGGCCGAACCGAAGCTGCTAGACGCCTAGCTTCGGTGATATTCCATTCACTAGAAGAACAAGGTATGATACATTATTTATTATGGCTTATAAATTGTATAAAAACATTAAAAATATTGTTTATAGCACTTTTACGATTTTATTGGAAATTAATGAATGCCTGGCACGCCTCATCACGCCTATACAATACCCTGGGAACGAGCAGGTCAGCAGGTGCCTGCAGAACTACCGAGTACCGATGATGGGGATGATCTACGTGAAGACGTTACGGATTTACGGAAACCTTCAGTAGGAACAGGTTTGTAAAGTTGTTCAACATTCGTACATTGCATTTGTACATTACGATAATACATATTGTTTGCGTTCGTCAAGTCACGATGGCGCTGCAATTCTTTAGAGATAAATATAAACAAATAATGATTAACCCGCGGGTGCTCGCGCCTGGGTCGAAAAGACCCAGTACTCTAGTTTTTGTGCCATAACTGTTTTTGTGTTAGTTCATTCGTGTCGTCGCACTGTGTACCTTCAAGTAGCTTCACAGGCTATCCAGTATCCACACACCCTGCCTCAGCCACTCCCCTTGCAGCATTTGGACAGTACGGACGTGTAAAGAGAGTATGGGTCGTTTCGACCCTAGTGCGACGTGGGGTCTGTCTCCACCGATCCCGGGATCCGATTTGACGTATCACGGATCCGCGCGATTTGTCTCCACGGATCCCGGGATCCGTTTCTACAAAAAAGATAAAAAAATGTTGTTTCCACGGATCCCGGGATCCGTGGCTACAAGAAATAAAAAATAAAAAATGTAGAAACGGATCCCGCGTACAGAGTTAAGAAGTTAAGCATAATATTTTTCGAAACTTCTTTTTTCTACTTTCAAACGAAAAGAAGTTATTATTTAAAATTATAAGGATTGGTGTAGTAAAGTCTCACAAACTACCAGGAGGCCAGAAACATGAAGGAGGTATTGTCTATATTCTTAATAGGAATCTCATAGTCCGGTCAATTTAGACATTCGAAGTTACATAAAGTCCCAACAAGCTGAATTTCGGTGAAATTGTTCAAAACATAATTATAAACAATGTCTAGAAGTTCCCCATCATTCCCGTTTAAGGAAAAAAAAATATTCAAGGTCAAAGGTAACAAAAATGAGTTTTTCGCGATTTTCAGCAAAACGGTGAGTTTTATTATAAAAGTACCTCAGACAAAAATTGTAGATCATAAAATTATCTATAAAAATGTGTCACATTATTATTTTCTAAGAGTTACCATTCCTGAGATATCGCGATTCTAACAGTCACATTATTCTTCACTACATAGTATAAAATAAAGTCGCTTTCTCGGTCCCTATGTCCCTTTGTATGCTTAAATCTTTAAAACTACGCAACGGATTTTGATGCGGTTTTTTTAAATAGATAGAGTGATTGAAGAGGGAGGTTTATATGTATAATAACATCCATTTGCACCCGTGTGAAGCCGGGGCGGGTCGCTAGTTATGTATAAAAGCGAAAGGTAACTCACTCCTCACGAGATCTCGAAAACCGCTGGACGCATAAAGATGATTTTTGGACAGGAGGTAGTTTATAGTTAGTAAACGTCCGCTAAGAATGGATTTTGCGACAGGGCCGTATTAGGGTGATCTTAGGGCCCTCGCAAGTTTGTATGAAAGTCCTTCAGTTTTTGTGCTACAATCTTGATTTTTGGTAGAGACGTGGTTTATAGTCAGTAGACGTCTGCTATGCATTAATTTTTTGACAGGGCTGGATTAGGGTGGTCTATGAGCTTTTGCAAGTTCTGATTCATACACACTTGCGTGGGCCCTTAGACCACCCTAATCCGGCCCTATCACAAAATACGTTCTTAGCGGACGTCTACTAACTATAAACTACCTCCTTGCCAAAAATCATATTTATACTTCCGGCGGTTTTCGAGATTTCGTGTGGAGTGAGTTACCTTTTGCTTTTATATAAAGGCTCTTAGAATCGCGATATCTCAGGAATGGTAACTCTTAGATAATAATAATGAAAGGCATTTTTGTAGAGAATTTTAAGATCTACAACTTTGGGTTGAGGTTTTTTTTGATAAAACTTACCGTTTTCGAGAAAAAATCAAAAAATCTCAAATTTTGACCTTTGACCCCGAATAATTTTTTTTCCTTAAACGGGAATGATGGGGAACTTCTAGACATTGTTTATAATTATGTTTTGAACAATTTCACAGAAATTCAGCTTGTTGGGACTTTATGTAATTTCACGCTTATTTTTGGTCTAAATTGACCGGACTATCATAATCAAATCTATAAAATTATATACCTTTCTAATACCATGCAGCTTTTTTTTTACCTGGATAGTAAAGTCTTCGAAACTACCAGGACAACAGAATGGTGAAGTATTAGAGTCATGAAAAAAAAGTATAAGATAAAATAAAAGGACCTTTTTTTAAAAAAAAAACTAACAGGAGGCCAGAATATGAAGGAGGTAGGTATTGTATATTGTTAATAGGAATCTCTTATTCAAATCTATCTATCTTTCTAATACAATGTTTTTTTTTCCATTTTAAACAAGGACAATAAAGTCTTCGAAACTACCAGATACCTCCTTCATGTTTCTGGCCTCCTGGTAGTTTGTGAGACTTTACTACACCAATCCATACAATTTTAAATAATAACTTCTTTTCGTTTGAAAGTAGAAAAAAGAAGTTTCGAAAAATATTATGCTTAACTTCTTAACTCTGTACGCGGGATCCGTTTCTACATTTTTTATTTCTTGTAGCCACGGATCCCGGGATCCGTGGAAACAACTTTTTTTTTTCTTTTTTGTAGAAACGGATCCCGGGATCCGTGGAAACAACTTTTTTTTTTCTTTTTTGTAGAAACGGATCCCGGGATCCGTGGAGACAAATCGCGCGGATCCGTGATACGTCAAATCGGATCCCGGGATCGGTGGAGACAGACCCGCGACGTGAACGTGATGCGTTAGTGTATATTTTGATTTCAAAAATATTATTTTGGTTCTATTTCTTTATAGATATGTTGTTAAATCGTTTGAATGACCAGAGAATAGCAGATATATTAGAAGAGGAAGGCATTGAAGATGTAATTTCGCTAGATACTAAAGACTATTTGGATATTGATAAAATTTTCAGGCTCATTACTGAGCCCGAAAATTTTATTCTTTGAAAAATAAAAAAAAATAGTTCCACTATTTAGAAGATTGAAAAGATTGATTGAAAAGATTGATTGATTGATTGAGAAGATTGTTGATATTTTGATAAAAAAAAAGATTTTTTTATGTTTCTAGATTAAATAAAAAAAAGTTAGAGTATTTTTTTAGTTCTTATAACGTAAAAAGTAAGATTTAGCAGTGATCTATTGAATGTTGTGTATTATATTACTTTTTTTCTCTAAATCATAATCATCATCAGCCTATAGAATTGTTCCCACTGCAGGGACTCAGGCCTCCTCTCTAGGAGAGGGATGGGCTATAATCCACCACGCGGGCCCAGTGCGGATTGGTAGAAAAAAAAAAAAAAAAAAAATGAGATGTCGCATATCTTCGAATTTTTGGTTCTACGACATGCCGGTTTCCTCACGATGTTTTCCTTCACCGTTTTGAGAGCAGTGGTGATGAAATAAATTACACAAAGTAATGCGCCTGCCTGGGTTCAAACCCACGACCAACTGTTCGTAAGTCGGGGCCGCCACCACTGGGCCACCACTGCTCACAATAATAAACATTTATTTTTTTAAGTTTGTTTTGTTACCCTCTTTCTAAATAATTTACAAATAATCCCGAAAATTAATTAAGTTATTAAAAACAATAAATTCAAAACTTGGGTCTTTTCGACCCACGCGCGACTGTTCATGACTTAAAAGGAGACGCGAGTACCGAGCAAGAGCACCATGTCCCACCAGTTCTTACAACGTGTACGCAAATCGAAATGATTTCACCAGATAACTTAATCTCGTGGACTTTGTACAGCTGCGCGCGCTTCACAGTCCAGAGGCCAGAGTCCGGAGCGTTCCGGAGAAGAGCCGGTTTTCGGCGACACGGCTCTACACATGTTTGGTGATCACACTGATCACAAACAGGTGACATGGGTGTTAATTACAGTTATATGTAGGAACTAGGAACGTATGCTTAACTGACGTGTTGCCGTGCTGACTGCTCACGGCTCATATGACTCGGCAGTCACAAAGTTACGTTGTCGTGTTGTTTGTTACAGTCACAATCATGATTATACAATATACACAGGAATCCGAAACAGCTGTTATGAGTACCTAACATGAATATAATGTGTTTATGATTGCCGGGATAACCTGCCTCATGGTCTGGTGATTGAAATCGCGTCTGCTCAACATGCGCACTTGGGGAGGTCGGTGTTGTTATTTATTTTGCAACAGGAATTTCCCAGTAGTAGCCCCGAAGTCTTGGTTGTGACCGGTAGATGGCAATATGCATAGGTACTATTACCTATATATGTTGGGTGTTCTATTAGGTGAACCTCTGCTTCCATCGGGATTAAGCGTGATGTTAAGTTATTTGACCCATACTAATCTCAAGTCAGTCTACGGACTGAAACGCCCGGATACAGGCCAAGGTTGTATGTATGTATTACATACAACTTACTTTTTTTTGTATTTTGACAAATTAATGCTTTTTAGGGTTCCGTAGTCAACTAGGAACCCTTATAGTTTCGCCATGTCTGTCTGTCCGTCTGTCCGTCCTCGCTTAATCTCTGTTACCGTTAGCACTAGAAAGCTGAAATTTGTTACCAATATGTGTATCAGTCACGCCAAAAAAGTGGTGAAATAAAAATTCGAAAAAAATTTTTTATTAGGGTAGCCCCCCTATATGTAAAGTGGGAAGTGATTTTTTTTTTAATTTCAACCCTAACGTGTGATATATTGTTGAAAAGGTTAAATACCTTTTAAAATGAATAGGGGTTTACTAAAATCATTTTTTGATAATGTCAATAATTTCGGAAATAATCGCTCCAAAAGTAAAAAACAAAGCGTCCCCCCCCCTCTAACTTTTGAACCATAAGTTTAGAAAATATGAAAAAAATCTGAAAAGTAGAACTTTATAAGGACTTTCTAGGAAAATTATTTTGAACTTGGATGGAAACAACAGATGGAAACAGCAGATAACCAATATAATTTGGTCTCTGAATCGTATGAGCGCCTATACAATCCAGAGGTCATTTTCGTTTCATTGGCCCGTAGAAGAAATTGTATAAATTATAGCATACCGTTTAGGTACGGAACCCTTCATGTGCGAGTCCGACTTGCACTTGGCCAGTTTTCTTTCTTTATTTTATCCAACAATTACTTATTGGCGTATTGCTACTGCAAACAATATTTTATAATTTCGAGTACCTACCTCCAGTACAGTACACAATCAGCCGAACTATGTAGGTAGTTGTAGAGGATATTATGCAAATCAGTAGAAAACGCAAATTATAAGTAAAGTAGGTGAGCGGTATGAGCAACGCCATGGTTGCGAGTTGCGATTGGCTAATGGTGCGTGTCAGCTTAGTGCGCGACCCCCGACCCCACGACCCCGCACCGACCCCGCGCTCACCATTACTTATAGCAGAGACAATTATTATTACTCTCCTAACACGCGGCAAGTGTTCTGTTCTCAACATTCTCGAAGCTTGTTCTATAATGAGATATTTTGACGAATGTTGAAATATTTTTAATTCACAGAGTTATTGCGTAGAAGGAAACGACTGCGTCGGGTATCTTTTGTAATTTTAATTGGCTTAATTGGCATTCAGAACACGCAATGTGTCAGAAGGCCGCGAGCGAGCGGTTGTATGTACCGGTAGCCGATGTGTACGGCGAATGCGACTGAGTCCAGCTCGCTAGTCAGCTGGACGAACTGATGACCTTGAGGCAGACTGGATGGATGCAGGCGGCGAATGACAGGCTGTTGTGGCTATGTCGAGCGGTGGACTGCGATAGGCTTAAATAATAGATCGCCACCGGGGTGACGTGGAGTCTGCGCGGGCGCACGTGGTCGCGTCGCGCGCCGCCGTGCTCGTTATCTCATACAGCTGTACCTACTTGTAATCGATTACCTGTTGGTTGGCGTCGCCATTCATTTCTCTGTTGCGTCAGCTCTCACAGACTGATTGTTGGTATTCATCATGGTACACATTCACATTTTTAATGATAATATGTACCGTATTATTTCTGGCATTGCTGACAAATTATTATGTTTTGCACAATACGACTTTGGCCCCATTTCTACTCCCCGTGTATCTTATTAACTTGGTTTATTATAATTTTAAATTTTATGTTAGGTAGGTATAAAATAAGTGAAAAGACCTTAAAAACCTATTATGTCCGTTTGTCAGGATTTATTCCGTTAAGCTCGTACATCATGTTGGCAAAGGATGGGTGTCATGCAGTTTCATGCAATGAAAACATACTACGTGCAAACTACATCATCATCATCATCAGCCTATAATGTTCCCACTGCAGGGACTCAGGCCTCCTCTCTAGGAGAGGGATGGGCTATAATCCACCACGCGGGCCCAGTGCGGATTGGCAGATGTCACATGTCTTCGAATTTTTTGGTTCTAAGACATGCCGGTTTCCTCACGATGTTTTCCTTCACCGTTTTGAGAGCAGCGGTGATGAAATAAATTACACAAAGTAACGCGCCTGCCTGGGTTCGAAGTTTCGAACCCACGACCACCCATGTTCAAGTTCGTAAGTCGGGGCCGACACCACTGGGCCACCGCTGCTCTGCAAACTACATAGGTATTACCTACTTTAATACGAGGCACTATAAATCGGATACAGTTCTGGGCCATCTTAATTCTCAACTTCGTTGCTCAGCTAGGTTTCCGTATGTTTGTAGGTCACTCTGGTGAGCGGGCAGTTGCCTGCCTACCAGTGTTGGACTGCTAGTACGTCACTATAGAAACAAACGCCACTGGCCTGTCCGCACGTCTCCCTGGCCACCGGGGCTGCTGGGAGCCGCTGAACGTGACATAACAGGCGCTGCACAGCTGCACTCGACGCAGGACATCGCACGATATCGCACATTATCGTACGTTATCGCACATTATCGTACGTTATCGCGCGACTCAGCATTTGAAGGTGATCGATATCGACAGCCTTCTAGAAATAACTTCCATTGAGGTGGAGTCGTTGAACAAGGCAGGTCAATATTATCATAATTATGTTCGACACAGTCATGCAAGGAATATCATTGTTACAACCAAACATAAAATTGCGTAAAACTGAGTTTGGCACATGCATAACCGAAATCTCAGAGATTTTTTAGCGTTCCGTAATCAATAAGGAACCCCATAGTTTTGCCATGTCCGTCTGTCCACACTGAAGCTCAAAGACTATAAGTGCTAGAAAGTGGTAAAATTAAAAATCCTTCTTTTTTTAGGGTATGATGATACACATAAAAGCGGGGATGTTTTTTTTCGCGAAGATCATTTTGAGGGGTGTCGTTGGATAGGTAGATTCGTTTGTGAAATATTACGCTTTAAACTTCAAACTTTTATTAGACTCAAGTGTGGACCCCTCTAGCAGCTAAGTGGTTGTGTTTGGGTGAATGATACCAAACACGGCGTATTTATCTCCATTTTAATTTTTAACACATTACTTTTTGTCCGCTAGAGGGCGCCATATCAACTTTTGTGACACGTCACGTAGCTTATGTTCAGCAATTAATACGGTTCTAACGATACCTCATAATTATGTCAAATTCCGATAAGTAGATTAGGAGCTATGAGGGAACAGATGAAGATACTCACATACATACATATATAGCCAGTCAAAATCATAACCCTCCTTTGGCTTTGCCGTAGTCGGGTAAAAAAGTACATTGTGCGTGGTGCGACATGCACTTGGCCGGTTTTTTTTTAAATCTTTGACGTATGTACCTACAGTGTTCGAATGTTACTAAATATTAGTTACAACTTTACTAATCGCCGATGTTGCTAATGATGGTTTGGTTTTCTATAGTGGCAGTGGCGTAGTGGCGTAGTGTAGAATGTGTTGATTTGTGCTGTTCGGGAACCGGGGCTCTCTCCTTTCTTCTCCGCTCTATTTTCATAATTGCGCGACGCGACGCAACGTAGCAGCAACATGGCGACTAAAAATATGAGTGAATTCAGAATAGCGAGCATTTCGGACGCAAGACCGAGGGAAGCGAGCTCGTAAATGTTTACTACCCGCCTCGGATAGTAAGGTTCCACTGCTTGGATCATTGGATGTTCTTGATTTTACAACATAGTCCTGATGAGAATAGTAATAATTTGATTTAATGACTATGAGCTGACGCTGCCGCCTGGCTCCGCTTGCCGCCTCCTGGCTACGCTCTCCACCGCCTCCTAGAAACGCGCCGCCCGGAGCTAGGCCCTCTTGCCAGCCCCCCAACGCCCCGCTATTGAGGTTTTGTGTAGGTACATATAGTGTATAGTCGACCAAGAAATTGGTTTACCACTTTTGATGACATCTCCCAGTAACATAATTATTCGCTAAGGATGACAGATTGACAGATTCTGACGTGAAAATAGCACTTGATGTTTTGTACGTGCAAATGATATTCAACCTTAGAGTGGTAAACCAATTTCTTGGTCGACTATACTATGAGCTAATAAGTGAGTACGGTCAGCATTAGAAGTATATTAACATTAATCAAAGTTTCGAAGCTGTTTTTTTAATAAAAACTTGTTAGATAATATCACACGTTACTACATGTTATTGGAGTGTAAGGACTATTTTAACGAATAATCTTCTGAAACATTAAAAATAATAGCTAGAGTCCTGTACATATAAAAATTAAAATTCCGAAATGTTCAGCTACTTCTGATGCTGACCGTACGTGTGCGCGACATTGTAGGCAATAATTTTCCACGACAATAATAATAATCAAAATACGACTGTCTTACGTAATATTAATAATACGCAATCGTGTATATATTTACGAATGATAGGTATATACTAAGATATTTCCTTAATGATACACCTGTATTGCATTAGTTATGAACTGAAGCTAGGATCATCATAATGTCGTCTTCTTCCATAATTTTCTCCATTAATCGTCATTTTTCCAGACACTTCACACTTCCTTACCATGTCATCCTTCACACAGTCCATTCATCATCTCTTTGGTCTTCCTCTAGTGTTATATCCAAACACATCCACGTGTAAATACTCTCAACCCACACGTAGGTACTAATTTATAGCAGGCGCAGGTCGCACTCTAGCGCTGCTTATTGTAATGTATGATATGTATGGAACTCCATACCACACACAGCAGGCCACCTCAAGGTCGCAGTCAGCACCGACTGCCGGCCCACTGACCCTGCGTGTAGCTGTGCACTGCTGTGCACCAATACGTTTCAATATTATCTACACCTGGGCTTTGACGAACACATAGGTAGGTAGTGTACAACTGTACATATGAGCAGATATAACCAGCAGATGCTGTTGCTATATTTACAAGTTGAACTGGTGACAACGCCAGTAAGTATTGTTTTGCTATGAATTGACTGATATATCTTATCACGAGGTGCATAAATTATTATGATATTATTATCTTCTGCTGAGCACATGTTATTAAAGTGCCTTCCAAATAAAAAACTTGATTAATAGCTAAGTCACCGCGACTGGTTGTTTTTAATGCGGACACGAGGTTGCACAGATTGCCGACTAAACATGACTCCACAAGTCCACAGTCTAACGCGTGTGTACTAAGAAACTAACACAAATCATATACTCACTATCTATAGCAACTGTGGTGAGATATTAAAAATAAATTCTAATCTAAACGATTTGAAACCGCTTCACAGTCGTGATTAAGAAATATTTGTATTATTTAGGTAGATAAGGAGTTGTTATGAACAGAATGATATAACATTATGTAGATAATTAATAAATGTCGCAGTAATTAATTTGGTCATTAGGTACCTATAGTTGTTCTTTACCTATATAGTTATTAGGTAGCCTGTCGCCTAGGAACCCGCGATAATGTAACAATGTATAGTTGTAGTAAGAACAAGGCGTCTCCTTACATTGTTGTATTTGTTATGTAGACAACAATATCGAGATCAGCGGTGGCCCAGTGGTCGCGGCCCCGACTTACGAACAGTAAGTCGTGGGTTCGAACCCAGGCAGGCGCTTTATCTACTTTGTTTATTTCAATATCAAAACGGTGAAGCGAACCATCGTGAGGAAATCGGCATGTCTTAGAACCAAAAAATTCGAAGATATGTGACATCTACCAACCCGCACTGGGCCCGCGTGGTGGATTACAGCCCATCCCTCTCATTGAGAGGAGGCCTGAGTCCCAACAGTGGGAAAATTATAGGCTGATGATGAACAATATTCGTAACGTTCCACTTGACTCGGAATTATTCAATAGCAATATCGTTAAATAACTGTGTATGAATGTTTGGTGGGCTGTAAACTAGACTAGCTAGAGTATCATATTCAAACTTACTTACTTACTTAGTTTACTTATATTAAGTGTCCGCGTGACACGTGGCACAACTATTGATCGGTAGGCCACTCTTTATTAAGAGTGCTACCATCTAAGTAATTAATATCACACCTTGTCATTTTTTAAGTCACGAGCAATTAAATTCAAAATCGATTTTCTCGCAAAATAACTGCTTTCTTCTTTTTTTAACCGACTTCAAAAAAAGGAGGAGGTTATCAATTCGACTGTATTTTTTTTTTTTTTATGTTTGTTAGCTCATAACTTGCGACTGGGTGAACTGATTTTCATGATTCTTTTTTCATTTAAAAGCTGGTGCTTCCCGTGTGGTTCCATTGTCACCATTTCAATATCTGATGATGGGATCTTGTAGAAATCGGGGGAACTCTTCAATAAATAACAGCCGATTAACCGCGATTGTTGCTATAGCATATCTAAGCATTGTTTACGCCATCACACAACATAATATCACGCCTGTAGCCCTGTACTCACTACAAAGGTTATAAAAACTATTTGGTGAAGATCTGATGAAGAACTTCGGAGATAGGCAACGGAACTCCTCAATTAATGATAGCAAATGGACTGGGATTGCTGAAATCTCATGACTGTCTATTGTTTACACCAGTTCATAACATAACATCACGCCGGTACGTTGTGAAGGGGTACGCACATGTGAACCACAAAAAAGTGAAAAATAAAAACTTTTTTACAAAAAATAAAACCGACTTCGACAAAAATAAAACACAAAAAAGTGAAAAATAAAAAATCAACTTCTAAAGTCGGTGGCAAAAACATGAAATCAAACAAACAAAAGTTTTTGTGTTTTATTTTTGTCGAAGACGGTTTTATTTTTTGTAAAAAAGTTTTTTTTCGTAAAAATATGACTTCCAAAATATGTACTATGTTCTTGAAACTTAAAATGATCAATAAAATTCATTAGCAGGAAGATGAGAGGAAGTCATTTGTAAAATTTGCTGAGTGTTTACATTTTGTGTTTACATTGGTCGTGACTGTACACACATAACTTGACATCATGATATGTGAGCGTTGGTTACAAGCTAGTGGATCTGGCTACCTCGTGCCTCGTTGGTGTAGTGGCTGGAGGTGAGTCGGGGAAAGTGTTATTGGGTTTTTCGATTAGACATTTCTTAGTAGCAGCCACGGAGTCTAGATTTGTGCCCGATTGATGGAACTAGGCTCGCTCCCCATAACACTGGATTTAAACATAACTGGCAAAATGTGGGTGTACCATTAGGTACACCTCTGCCTAACCCTTCGGGTATTACAGGCGCGATGTTATGTTATATGTGCGTCTGTCGTGGTGGAAGTGTGGTCAGCAGGAGCGGCTGTGTGAGGTGTGACGTGCGGCGCCTGCGCGCGGCGCACGAGCAACACCTGCCGCTCGCCACACTGATTGATAACACAGTTCTGTTGTCACTGCGGTCCAACTGGGATACATGGTGACTTCATTGAGAATGACCGCGTTATGCACCTTCTCGATTGGGAAGGAAAACAAATAATTAGTTAATTATCAATGAATGTAATGGTCGCATCCACTAGTAGCAGAGCGAATAGGTTAATAACACAGCTAACTATCACACGCTCACTCAACGCCACCAAGCTATCATGTGACTGACAGATGGGCTGCAGACATCGAGTCTATATTTATTCTGCAGAAAAGAGCCATTAGAGCCATATATGGTCTACGAAGGCGCGATTCTCTGAGAGAGCTGTTTAAGGAAATTAACATCATGACAGTACCTTGTCAATACATCTATGAAAACATCATGTACGTCAGGAAAAATCTGCATTTATTTAGCAAAAGAGGTGATAGACATCACTATAATACGAGAAATAGGGACCAACTAGTTCAGCCAGGTTTCAGGCTAGCTAAAGTAGACTCATCTTTCATGGGGTACTGTTTAAAATGTTACAATAAAATACCCCCTCACATTCTTCAACTAAATGAGACAAAATTTAAATCTTGTATTAAACGCACACTATGTAGGCAAGCTTACTATAAGTTGGGGGATTACATTGATGATAAAAATGCTTGGCTCCATGCTGGTCCTGCTCCACAACCATAGGGGCAATTAAATCGATTATCATGTGAAGTTATTGTAGAGGCTGCAGAAGATTGTAAAAATATCTTTGCATTGTATAGATTCAATGTCTTAATATTGTATAATTGCATGGCACATGTGTGAGTACTATAAAGCCCCTTTTTACATTTTACATTTAGTTATATTTTAGTGACGTTGCCCTGGTGGCTGAGAGAATGTCATGCTCACTCAAATGTCTCGCTGATGGTGGCGGGTGTGTCGGATCATTTAGTTCCCTTCAAAATGGTTGAGTTAGATGGTGCTGATCCATGCGTCATGTTCGTGAACGGGCGCTGTCAGTGGAGACTGGTCATTCCTTAGTTGCCATGGTGTAAATATATTTTTCTTTTTGATTTGTTTATTATATCTTTTTACTCTGGACGCTCTTATTTTGCACGTCTTGCTACATAGTTCTCACATAATATACCATCTCAACATGAATGATATAATGTACCAAGATTTTGTAACAAATTCTAATTTAAAAGAGTGTCCATGGAGTTTCTTGCCCGTTCTTCTTCATGAGATCTACGTTAGGGAACTGGCAACTACAGTACTTTCACAAGTTATTATGCCTTGTGATTGTGACTGTAGCGTAGGAGTGCAATGCGTCGTTTCGGGAGTTGCTGCGTCGGGCTGCGCGGCGCCGGATGTTACCGCCGGCGAGTGCTGTGGGTGCGGGGGCGCGCGGCGGCGCGTGCTGTGGCGGCGGGTGCGCGGGGTTCCGGGTCGCGGAGCGGCGGTTGCACGTTGCGGCGTGCATTTGTTGTTCCGTGATTCGGGGTCTCGAGCATTCGTTGTTGCGGTTTGCGTCGCTGCGTGCTTTCGTGCTTGCAGTGTTCGTTGTTGCGGGCATTCGGTGGCGTGTGGTTCGGCGTGGTGGCTTTCGGAATGACGTATTGCACTCGTAGTTTCGTTTTTTTTGTGAAATGTTCTTCTGACATTCAAAAGTGCCTGTAATGGCTTAATTGAAATAAAGAATTTGAGTTTGAGTTTGAGTTTGAGATGTCATTAGTGACAGCTTACCTGGCTACTTGAGGCTGTGAGGCAGTGTTTACATATCGATCTACTAGATAGATATACACTACAGTAATAATTACGGATGTATTATATTTGATTGAATCATCAAATGTATTGATTGCCACAGCATTGCAGCAGCGCTGTAGCGTTGCACTCGCCGTGGCTACTCACTACGAGTAGCTACGAGTAGTAGTGAGTAGCTGCCGGTGCTCTAGTTCAGCTGCTATGGTTGAGCAGCAGCGCGCGGCGGTGGTGTCGGCTCTCGGGCTCGTAACCCCTCACACTATATATTACTGGCACCCTCTTCGCTCCCGGGGAACATCTCAGAGTGTAGCGTGTTTGCGAGAAATGCATGAGTTCTGAAATGCTTGATGAGAATAAGAAATTCCTGAACTGTAACGTAAATCGGTAAATCAATACAATAAATAATCCATTCACAAAATTGTATTGACTACGTTTGCTTGTTTGTACAATTTTAGATCATTTCATTTGATTTCAGAGTTATGGCTCATTTCCGACTGGCAAGCACATAGTTGACTCAAGGAAACAAGTGCCTGTCTCTG
Source organism: Diarsia mendica (assembly GCA_949316265.1). Taxonomy (NCBI): domain Eukaryota; kingdom Metazoa; phylum Arthropoda; class Insecta; order Lepidoptera; family Noctuidae; genus Diarsia; species Diarsia mendica. The sequence goes on from OX438887.1 coordinate 293,087, forward strand.
AAGTTGTCTAATACATAGACACCATATTATACACATGTTACCGAGTAACTTAAAAATAATATTGTCGACGGTTAGCTACTACATATTACTTAAATTAAACGGAGACTGTACCTATGTTTGTACGGTGCTACGCCACCTTTTCGCGGCGTGCTGCTACGCTACTACTACGCGTCCTGTTGCTACTGTGGCTACGGTGTTACGCCTCTACTACGCTGCCTGCTGCTACGGTGCTACGCCATCTCTACGTGGCCTGCTGCTACGCCACTACTACGCGTCTTGCTGCTACGGTGCTACGCAACTAAGACGTGGCCTGCTGCTACAGTGCTACGCCACTAAGACGCGGCCTGCTGCTACGGTGCTACGCCTCCTCTACGTGGCTTGCTGCTACGGTGCTACGACACCTCTACGTGGCTTGCTGCTACGGTGCTACGACATCGCTACGCGGTCTGCTTCTACGCCACAACTACGCGGCCTGCAGCTACAGTGCTACGCTACTACTACACGGCGTACTGCTACGTATCAACGTAATGAGTTAATGACACTCATCAGAACGTCAATAAAAGGTGCACGGTTCGGGTTGGTAGTTTCCTATGGAGATGAAGGATACAAAAACTCTTGAATCGGGCCACGTTATGTACTTTCGAGAGATTAGCTATGCCAAGGTGGAGTCGGAGAGGGATAGCAGGCCGACGCACCAACCTCGGCGCACTCGAACGACGTGGTGGATGAAATGTTTGAGGACATCTTCAAGGCCTTGCACTCTACTACTAAGGCCCACTACAACGTTCTCATGGGGGATTTTAACGCCAACGTGGGAGTACAGAATTGCAGTGAATCGGAAGTAGGATCCTACGGCTTTGGCAGCAGAAATCATACGAGGCAAATGCTTGTCAACTTCCTTGAAAAGGAGGGCCTTTTCAAAATGATTTTTGAACACCAAACATTTTTTCATTTAAAAATGTTTGGTGTACAAAAATCATTTTGTGATAAAATGTGGGTTACGAGTTGTCAACGTATGACCATCGTAATAGTCGACCAACTTATAAAATGTACTTGTATGAAATATGTTTCTTTAAATAATCTATTGGAGCGCAGTTCTCAAAACTGCAAATGTAAGTTTGTTTTATTTTTACAACAAAGATCATCATTTTTTTCATTCAAGGCAGGTAGGCAGGTATTTTGATGGGCAACTACGGAACCCTGCATTGTGCGTAGTCCGACATGCACTTGGCCGGTTTTTCGTCATAGTGTCAGGGCTTAGCCACGTCCACTTTGTTCGGGTCTGTTTCTTGAAGAAGGAATCCATCATGAAAAGGCCCTCCTTTTCAAGGAAGTTGACAAGCATTTGCCTCGTATGATTTCTGCTGCCAAAGCCGTAGGATCCTACTTCCGATTCACTGCAATTCTGTACTCCCACGTTGGCGTTAAAATCCCCCATGAGAACGTTGTAGTGGGCCTTAGTAGTAGAGTGCAAGGCCTTGAAGATGTCCTCAAACATTTCATCCACCACGTTGTTCGAGTGCGCCGAGGTTGGTGCGTCGGCCTGCTATCCCTCTCCGACTCCACCTTGGCATAGCTAATCTCTCGAAAGTACATAACGTGGCCCGATTCAAGAGTTTTTGTATCCTTCATCTCCATAGGAAACTACCAACCCGAACCGTGCACCTTTTATTGACGTTCTGATGAGTGTCATTAACTCATTACGTTGATACGTAGCAGTACGCCGTGTAGTAGTAGCGTAGCACTGTAGCTGCAGGCCGCGTAGTTGTGGCGCAGAAGCAGACCGCGTAGCGATGTCGTAGCACCGTAGCAGCAAGCCACGTAGAGGTGTCGTAGCACCGTAGCAGCAGGCCGCGTCTTAGTGGCGTAGCACTGTAGCAGCAAGACGCGTATTAGTGGCGTAGCAGCAGGCCGCGTAGTGATGTCGTAGCACCGTAGCAGCAAGCCACGTAGAGGAGGCGTAGCACCGTAGCAGCAGGCCGCGTCTTAGTGGCGTAGCACTGTAGCAGCAGGCCACGTCTTAGTTGCGTAGCACCGTAGCAGCAAGACGCGTAGTAGTGGCGTAGCAGCAGGCCACGTAGAGATGGCGTAGCACCGTAGCAGCAGGCAGCGTAGTAGAGGCGTAACACCGTAGCCACAGTAGCAACAGGACGCGTAGTAGTAGCGTAGCAGCACGCCGCGAAAAGGTGGCGTAGCACCGTACAAACATAGGTACAGTCTCCGTTTAATTTAAGTAATATGTAGTAGCTAACCGTCGACAATATTATTTTTAAGTTACTCGGTAACATGTGTATAATATGGTGTCTATGTATTAGACAACTTCAGAGACAGGCACTTGTTTCCTTGAGTCAACTATGTGCTTGCCAGTCGGAAATGAGCCATAACTCTGAAATCAAATGAAATGATCTAAAATTGTACAAACAAGCAAACGTAGTCAATACAATTTTGTGAATGGATTATTTATTGTATTGATTTACCGATTTACGTTACAGTTCAGGAATTTCTTATTCTCATCAAGCATTTCAGAACTCATGCATTTCTCGCAAACACGCTACACTCTGAGATGTTCCCCGGGAGCGAAGAGGGTGCCAGTAATATATAGTGTGAGGGGTTACGAGCCCGAGAGCCGACACCACCGCCGCGCGCTGCTGCTCAACCATAGCAGCTGAACTAGAGCACCGGCAGCTACTCACTACTACTCGTAGCTACTCGTAGTGAGTAGCCACGGCGAGTGCAACGCTACAGCGCTGCTGCAATGCTGTGGCAATCAATACATTTGATGATTCAATCAAATATAATACATCCGTAATTATTACTGTAGTGTATATCTATCTAGTAGATCGATATGTAAACACTGCCTCACAGCCTCAAGTAGCCAGGTAAGCTGTCACTAATGACATCTGTCAGTCACATGATAGCTTGGTGGCGTTGAGTGAGCGTGTGATAGTTAGCTGTGTTATTAACCTATTCGCTCTGCTACTAGTGGATGCGACCATTACATTCATTGATAATTAACTAATTATTTGTTTTCCTTCCCAATCGAGAAGGTGCATAACGCGGTCATTCTCAATGAAGTCACCATGTATCCCAGTTGGACCGCAGTGACAACAGAACTGTGTTATCAATCAGTGTGGCGAGCGGCAGGTGTTGCTCGTGCGCCGCGCGCAGGCGCCGCACGTCACACCTCACACAGCCGCTCCTGCTGACCACACTTCCACCACGACAGACGCACATATAACATAACATCGCGCCTGTAATACCCGAAGGGTTAGGCAGAGGTGTACCTAATGGTACACCCACATTTTGCCAGTTATGTTTAAATCCAGTGTTATGGGGAGCGAGCCTAGTTCCATCAATCGGGCACAAATCTAGACTCCGTGGCTGCTACTAAGAAATGTCTAATCGAAAAACCCAATAACACTTTCCCCGACTCACCTCCAGCCACTACACCAACGAGGCACGAGGTAGCCAGATCCACTAGCTTGTAACCAACGCTCACATATCATGATGTCAAGTTATGTGTGTACAGTCACGACCAATGTAAACACAAAATGTAAACACTCAGCAAATTTTACAAATGACTTCCTCTCATCTTCCTGCTAATGAATTTTATTGATCATTTTAAGTTTCAAGAACATAGTACATATTTTGGAAGTCATATTTTTACGAAAAAAAACTTTTTTACAAAAAATAAAACCGTCTTCGACAAAAATAAAACACAAAAACTTTTGTTTGTTTGATTTCATGTTTTTGCCACCGACTTACTATGCCAAGGTGGAGTCGGAGAGGGATAGCAGGCCGACGCACCAACCTCGGCGCACTCGAACGACGTGGTGGATGAAATGTTTGAGGACATCTTCAAGGCCTTGCACTCTACTACTAAGGCCCACTACAACGTTCTCATGGGGGATTTTAACGCCAACGTGGGAGTACAGAATTGCAGTGAATCGGAAGTAGGATCCTACGGCTTTGGCAGCAGAAATCATACGAGGCAAATGCTTGTCAACTTCCTTGAAAAGGAGGGCCTTTTCATGATGGATTCCTTCTTCAAGAAACAGACCCGAACAAAGTGGACGTGGCTAAGCCCTGACACTATGACGAAAAACCGGCCAAGTGCATGTCGGACTACGCACAATGCAGGGTTCCGTAGTTGCCCATCAAAATACCTGCCTACCTGCCTTGAATGAAAAAAATGATGATCTTTGTTGTAAAAATAAAACAAACTTACATTTGCAGTTTTGAGAACTGCGCTCCAATAGATTATTTAAAGAAACATATTTCATACAAGTACATTTTATAAGTTGGTCGACTATTACGATGGTCATACGTTGACAACTCGTAACCCACATTTTATCACAAAATGATTTTTGTACACCAAACATTTTTAAATCAACACTACAAAATTTTGGTGTATAAATCTCATTTTGTGAAAAAAATGTGGGTTACGAGTTGTCAACGTATGACCATCGAATTTACTCGTAAACTTGTAAAGCCTATTTAGCTGTGATGGTTTCCTTTTATTTTCGTTATAATAATATATGCTACTACCATGAATGTTTTCACAAACCCAAATACAACCCGCATAGGTGGTTTAGCCGTTTGGGTAGCCACACTTGAGTCCAGCAATTTTTTTAATATTTCACAAACGAATTCCTCGAAAAAGTGTTTGAACAAACTTACAATATCTTTCAAAGACCTAAGTATCCAACGACATGACAAACAATGAACTTCGCGAGAAAAAAAGAATCATCCCCACTTTAATGGCCACTGAAGATACCCTAAAAAAAAAACAATATTTAACTTTAGCACTTTGCCGGCGAAATTCATTTGTGTATTCATGCCAAATAACAGCTTTCTAGTACTAAGATATAGTGATATTTGATATAGTGTGGACGGACGGACAGACAGACGGACATGGTGAAACAATAAGGGTTCCACGTTGACTACGGAACCCTAAAAATGAGATAGACTTCACTTCAGCGGTCCCCTCCTCGTCCGTCAGCTACAACAGTGCTGCCATCTAAGAGTAGACCCGCACAAGTACACACGCGCTGGGAGATGCGCGCACTCTGCGACAGTAGTTCGCGTTACGATGTACAGATGGCATCTCATCAGTCATACTTTCTAAAGGAACATTAGATTTAGAGTGAAAATGAAAGTTTTCTCATTCAATAGTTTGCCGATAGTTGCCAGTCTTTTTGGTACTCGTTCTGCTTTCCTTTTATAAAGAAGCACGCGCGACCCTATTAACCCTGTATATGTATCCCATGTAGTAGTCACTGGTCGTGTAAAGTGCTAAGGACGTGCGGCGCTACACAGGCTCGCACTCGCCCCCCGGACGGGACTACCCCCTGCAGTGCGTGGCGCCCTCTATACACTGCCACACCCAGCGCATGTACTGCACTCGGTGACATCGTGTACCCTTAGCTGTACCCTTCCCATTACATGTATACCATGCAGCTATCTTTGACATCAAGCCGACGCTATAACTCAGCCCCATGAAACAAGATCCCGTTTTTGTACTTGCCTAGGCTAGCCACTTTCATAATATCTAGGACCGGACAGACCGGAGTCACCAGGCTCCTGTTAGTTCAGTCTGCGTGATAAACGTCTCAGTGTGTCAGGAGTGTCAGGAGTCAAAGGAGTCAGGCGGACATCGATAGGCCGACGTATTTTTGTAATAAGCACATAGTAATCCATATGTCGCATCCAGGTACATAGGACGCTGTTCAGGAAGTATTTAATGACATTTACATAGTGCTAAGCAGTTGTGGTTTCAGAAAGGGATAGGTACGGGTAAATAATAGCTCCTTGAACTTGTACACAGCTTATTGTACAGTCAATTACTAACACTACTAACTAATACCTAATACTCTGACATGGAGCAATTCCTAGATAGTGTGTGTCACGACTAGTGATGTTGCCACTGCCAGTAAAATACCAAAATTGCCAGAAGCATTGGCAATATTGCCAAAGTTGCCGGTCAATGTAGATTAGGGCCTATAAATCCAATTATAAGTGTAATACATTGTTTCCGTACTTAATTTGAAATTTTGATTTATAAATATTCCCAAATATTCTCGTAGTTTCGTTCTTCTTCCGTCCTTCTGACATTCAAAAGTGCCTGTAATGGCTTAATTGAAATAAACGATTTGAGTTGAGTTTATTTCCACTCCTGGCAATATTGCCGGTAATCTTGCAACCAAAAGTACCACTTCGGGCAGTATTGCCGGCAACGGCACATCTCTAGTCACGACCATGCCCGAACGATCACTGGCGATCCATGGGACTAAGCTCCGTATCCGACACCTACCTCCAGACTCCGCACAACGCCAAACAAAGGCACTTGTGTTTAATTTTAAGTGCATTCTCATCAAGATCCGACATATCAAAGATTTGCGATGATTTCAGGCCTCACATTTTTTTTGCTAAAAATGTATTGTTTAATTAGTGTTACTGATGGACCAAACATTTGAATGTTGAATTCAATCGCTTTACTGGTAGAACATTCAATTAACACGACATACGTTTTTAGTTGTTGTGTGTTTGGCAACTCCCAGCGAAGTGAGCTCGCGACCAGTTTTTTCTTTTATGTATAGGTACACCAATCACGCTCATGTTCTCTAAAGGGTAGTTGAGGTATAAAATGGATGGTGGATTTGGATGGACGGACCTGCCGTAGGATGGACTGGCGACCTAGTGTAGGTCGTGTGTCTGTTGCGGGTCGACATTTCGGCAGCAGGGGGGGCCCGGGCGGTGGGAATGTTTCCAGCTGAGCGCTGAATAAAGATCGCATTATTTAAATATTAAATATTTTATTTGAAAACAAACTTATTCTGTTTATGTATACATATAGTTTTATGTTTCACATACATATATATCTCCGTATCATACAATCTCAGTATCCGTCTCTACTTAGATCAATTTTATTGTAAAACTTTGTATCTATTTCATATTTACAATTTATTCTATACAAAAACATTTTATTTTGAGTGTTCGTAATTTACAATTGCCTATCAGTTATATTAGGTACTTACAACTAAACGTTTTCAAAAACGTCAGAACAATATCTTTATATTTACTATTATATATTTATAGTTACATAGTAGGTAAGTGGCGACCATGCTAGAATGCTCTTTTGTAATTTCTACAAAAATAAGCTGTTACCTTTGTGAGTGTGTTTTCAGCAGTAATGCTACTGCTGAAAATAGTCAGTTCAATGGAACGGAAGCTTGAGAATTTATACATTGAAGCTTCCGTTCCACTGAATGGACTTTTTTGTGATTAATAAACTAATGACGAAGAAATTGAGCTTGCAATATACTTATATGAATGTTGATTTGAGAAGGGAAACATGCTGGCAGCCATTGTCAATTTTTTAGATATTTTGCATTTTTTTAAATTTATTCTATAAAACTCATAATGTATTGACAGTTTTATAATTAGCATGAAATGATAATATAAAATGTTCTAACACTTTATGGTCGCCACCTCCCCACCTCAACGAGTAGTCTATGTTAGAAAGTATTGGATTATCACTATGTTGTATGTTACATCCGTCTCACGCGTGTGGCGTGCACGAGGTCATCCAGTGAGCTCAATGTACAGATACTTCTTAAGGCGACATTAGCTGCCCGCGACCTTGAGCGCGCGTTTAACTCATCGCCTAAACAAATAAGGTTGAAAATGGCGATGCGTTTGATGCTCGTGACTGCCAAAATGAACGATAGTTCGCAGATTTAATTTATTAAAAAAAAAAATACGCTGTAATGTTAAAATATTTTTACATATGTCTTTAGTTGGTTAAATTTCCTTTCTGATAGTAAAAAAATAAATAACAGTTGTCATTTAAAATATTGAGCATTTCGAGACGAAAAAGTTTTTTCGTGTGATTTTTTTGTGATTTTGTGATTTTTTTTTTCGAGGTTCTTGATTACTTTTAGAAAATATTGCATAAGTCTTTTACCTATACATTTGACTATACACTGTATTTTTTTTGGAATTGTAATAACTAGCAATACGGCTAACTCTGCGACGAAAAACAGGTCGTTTTTACGGTTCCCCCGTTAACTGCGTCTTAAAATACATAGTAGAACAAAATCAATGTAAGCTTAGGTTTAGGCAGGCCCTACACTAACGCCGCACAAAACGACGCGGCGACGTGAGACTCAGCGACGCCGCACGCCGCACCTCCCACCACAAACCACTCATAACCCTCACCCTATACCGTCGGCGATTAGCGAGAAGCGAATAGCGACTGCAACATGTTGATTGTTCAAACAGTGTGCTCGCCGGCGCAGTAACAATGTTTTACTGACCCGGGACTTGTTTCAGCGGTTCTATCGTAGCAGGTGCGCGGCGCGGTGAGTGGTTTGGTAATATCCCGCATACAGGGTTAGATTTCAATGACCGACCAAATTTTCAGAGATGGTTCAGAATCGTAAATATTTTCAATATCATTATTATTTTATTATATTCGACAATAATATTTCAAATGCACCTTCGGGTTGATAAGTATCTAAATCCTAATTTTAAATTTTGGCTGGTCATCGAAAACCATAAACTACCCCTGTAATGTGTGCTTATGTTAACATCAGAACTTGGTACCCGTTTTCACTAACCTCACTTCGTTTATACGAAGCTAACGTAAATATATCAAGCCACCACTCACGTTTCAATATTCGTTTCTCGTCGGTAAGTCCTCAGGTAAGTCGTAACATTTTAAACCTATATTTTGACACCGGTATTAGGTTTTTTTAAGGCATGTTCTGTATTACAATATTTAATCGATACAAGGACGAGTTACCTAGCATTACGCATCGGCAAATCAATGTTACTATTTTAATCATGGCCTGCTGAAGTAATCTTTGTGGTAAGTAACGACTTAGTATTTACGAATTGTATTGAGACGTCACCTAGTGTCAGTGAACACAGGCGTACATCAGCCGAAACAAAGCAGTAATCATAAAATACACAAGTCATTGCTTAGGACAATGAAACAAAGACTTTTAGCAGAGGTTCAATTGACAGTATAAAGTATAGGAAATCATACAAGTCATACACAAAAATAATAATATAGCCTTTCATCAAACTCGAGAATAATCCTCCCAAATCACCACATTAGATTGTTATAAAATGTCAACATTCAACAACATTTGAACTAAGACATTGTTGGTTTTGGGTGAATTAGTAATTGTACTTAGTCAAATGTATAATTAGCTAATTATAGTACATTGAGGTGTGAGGTGTATGGAGAGTGAACATGTGTTGCTATAGACAGACGTGGCGATGTCGACACGGTACAGACACGTATAAATAACAATATTTTGGTAAAGGTGAATTACTTACATTTATCATTTCAACTTAAATAATGGTGAGGTTAATAGGCGTTACTTCTCGTTTGCGTTGGCGAAGGAGTAAAGCTGTCACTGTCAACAATAACTGTGCAACTGTCAAACTGCACGACCAGACACGGGGACATCGGTAGTCATTACATAAGCCAACGTATGTGCGAAGTAAAGTTTATTAATCTCGACCTTAAAATCAGAATCATTAGCACGTACGCATGAGTAAACATAATGTAAGTACATTCGTACGAATTGCATTAAAAAAAGAGAATATTCGATTTTGAATTAAAAATCTTCTTTTACACGAAATATGGTTTTAAGAATTTATTCATATCTATCATATCTTTGGGTGGTTCTTATTATGCATGTCGTACAAAAACGGCTACAGTTATTTCGATTAAAAAATCGTACAAACTAACGTAATGTTTACATTCTGCGTTTGTGCTAAGACTCAGCTCCCATTCCATACGAGGAAGGTTTTTTTGCTTCACTTAAATGTCACGACCGGTGTAAATACTCTCATACTTAGCATTATGTGAACAAATACTTGGATGCGTGGCAAACATGCGACACGCGTGTGTTGCGTGTTCGGCGCGCGTCCGCTCGTGTGGACACACCCTAATGTTCATTTGTACCAAAGTGGAGCATCACCGCACTCGAGGAAATGGAATGAATTAATCTAACGACACGGGATGTCATATAAACTGTGATCTCTCTAACGACAGTATTATTGAAATATACATTATGTTCACGTCATTAAAACAATAAATATATTTACAATATTCAGTAGCAACAAACGCTATATTACGTTAAGAGTTCAATTCATTAAAATTTCTCACATCCACCGGCGTGTCTCTATGCAAACCGCATGGCAATAATCTTATTATTTCGACGTCGGGTTCGACAGAGAGTGAACTACATCACACTGGTTCGCTACGCTTTATGCGCTTCTCATAAAAATCTTAACGATATTTAATTTTATTTGTTTACTTAGCTAGTCGAAAACTACGTTTTCGCGTGTGAATGTCTTGCGAAAGGTTCGGTCGGTAAAGGCTCGGCCGCACTACACTACACTGCGCGTCTATCAGCTGGCGAGCAGCGCACCGCGCAGACGCGCGTGTAGCGCCGCGGCCGCCAGCAGCGCGGCCAGCACGCGGCGGCAGTCCGACAGCCCCGCGCTGCCCGTCTGCATCGCCGCCGGCCGCTCGCCTGTAACACCACAGAACACGGTCAGCACTCACTTACATATGACTGGCTTCTACTGCAGGATGCACGACAAACCAGAAGGCGCTGGGTCACAGGCCTTCTATGTGGGTGAACCTAGTGCGGACACGCCGTATTCTCTCGATATTTTCTTTTACCGTCATGAGAGCAGTGCGTCATAATAAATGAAATAAATTCGTATGCTCTATCACACAATTTACAAGTTTTTGTGGCGTCAGTTTAGGCCTTGTGGTATGTCCTGTAAAAGATGCTAGTATTTGAGTGTGGGACTCACCGTTGAGCACGTGCACACGCACAGACGCCACCTCGGCGTTGGAGGGTGAGCAGGAGTAGCGGCCCGAGTCGGCGGGCGCCGCGTCCTGCACCAGCAGGTACGAGGTCGTGGCCGCGCCCTTCTCCGTGACCACCGACACGCCGCCGCGCGACGAGTCGTATGATATCACCTGCTTCACAACCCGAGCGCACACATTGTTATATCTACTCTCACACATTACACGTTACATTAATTACATTCACGGCTTGATTTGGCGTAAGGGGTATGAAATGATAATATTTATTTCTGACACAGGTTTATATTAGCTACACAGAATTATAGAAGTGTTTCTAATATTACATCTCACTTTCCCCGAATGGAACAAAACGACGAGGCACCCCTCGTCTTTTTGTTAAAAAAAAAAACCATTGGCGCCGATAAAATTATGATGTTCAGTGTTTTAATGTGTGTTGTGTTTTGTTAACTACAAACCCTTATTTTTTTATTTATGCACAAGTAATAAACCGTACAAAGGAGGACTTAATATTATATTATTTAATTTTATTATTTTGTATTCCACAGTTAAGTCGGAGTGTACTTATGTTGCTCCTGTGCTAACCACTTATTGCAAACGACACGGATACGCGCTCACTACCGCGACTGTTCTCAATAGATTCGTGCTGGACTTTGGCACAAAATAAAGTATTATTTATTATATAGCTATTTATTATTATAATTATGTAGCTTAAAACACAACTCATAATACATCAATTCCTTATGTATATAGTCCTCCAGACCGCTTTCGGTCACGGCGGCCAATCTTAGTGGAGATTGGCCGCTTTAAATCCTTATGTATATGCACGCACTAGGAGCAGTAAACATTAGATAGAATTAATGTAGTGCAAGGTCAAGGGTTCACAGTGAGGCGCTCGCTGGGATGTGGTCTATTATGGACAGGGGTAGTTGTCTTAGTAACTAGGCGTTACTGTTAATGAGTCGTGAACTAATAACGCGCGGTGTTGCGGCGTCGCCCGAGCGACATGCACGCTGAATTAATAAGCGTCAACTTGTACTCGACGCAACACGGCGCGACACGGGCGTAGTTAGTGTAAGTATAATTAAGGGCGCCGCGAGCCGACCGTGTTTATTCAAATAGTGCGGAGGGTCCACAACTGTAACATACGCTTGTGCCAGCAGCGGCTCGCGTTTCAAACATTATCTGTAGTGAATCGATCTTTATCGACAATTAATTATATTGATACAACATATTATTATATGAAAAATTCTGCAGCCACGAAAAAAAACATTTATCCCGCTGGATCCCACACAATGTTGGAAGGAAGTAATGCACTCGAATATTTGTTTTCGTGATTTCAGACCTAAAGTAAAAGTTATACATAATGATGAGTATAATCACGGGTTTAGTATCTAACTAGCTTGTGCCAGCGGCTTCACCCGCTACAAATCGAAAATGATCCTACGGGAAGGTAAAATCGGGATAAAAACTATCCTATGTGTCAATCCAGTTTATAAACTATCTGTGTACCAAATTTTATCCAAATCCGTTCTGTAGTTTTTGTGTGAAGAAGTAACAAACATACACACTCACATACTTTCTCCTTAATAATATGAGTGTGATATTAGTAGGAAGTAGGATTAGCCTACGGACTATATAATAACAGCGAGTCGACTCGGGTTGACCATCAGATGCCGCGCTTGCCTACGTTCATCCGGGGATAGGTGACCACCCACTACAGACCGTTTCCCCCGTGCCTCGGTAAGTATGTTAAGCGTTGCTGCCGGCTATCAGTGGCCCCAAAAGTCTACCAACTAGTGTATCAAGGGGTATCGTATTACCCAGTACTTACTGAATTGTGGAAGTCAGATAAGCAATCGCTTTATGTAAAATACTGGCATTCAGGTGCTTTTGGTTAGACTGGATACCGAGCCCAACATAGTCAATACTCGCTTATTGTGGGATTAACATGAAAATGATTTATTTATTATCTATGTCTGTTATCTTAAAATTGATTGCGGTGAGCAATTTTTTTGTTATCGAAAATGTTATAAATGATGAATAATACCTATTTCATGACTTCATGTACCTGATGACTTATTAATCATGATGATGTGGGTTGTGTATCATTGATTAATATTTATCCGACATGTGGTTTCGATAGCGAGTGATATATTTTTAGATAAGTAGTTATTTAGTAAACGTGGCGTGACGATATGGGCAAATTAATTACGGATTGAACGGGAAAGACAAATAGTAAACAAACGTGGATAGCCATGGGGCTGGTTTTTGCCCATCAGTGGGACAGAAACAAAAAACGAAAAAAAAAACGTATTTGATGCGGTTACTTGAAATTTTAAATGCTAGTTTCGATTGATTATGTCCCACGTTAAGTTAAATGAGCTGTCATTTCACTTATTTTTATTATGAAAACGTCACCGATTAACAATATTCCAATAATTGTCAAATATGTGTGTGTGTGAGTAGTGTGCTGGCGAGTGGTGTGTACATCGCACGTTAGCGCGGCGCCGTATGTCGGGATTACAGGCGACAGTTCCAGCTGATAATGCGATCAACTGCGCTTCGTATCATGTTTCATGCGACGTCATTTGAACATGAGCGTTAGGGAATACCTCCTTGTACATATGGGTACAGATCTACTGAGAATAACTCCTCAGGGTAGACCGCATGGTAGAAAACGTCTGAGGACAAAGTATTTAACCATAGCCCAGCAGGTATGAGAGACTACAAAGTTACAATCAGTCAAAAATCACACTAATATTATAAAGGCGAAAGTTTGTGTGTGAGTGTGTATGTTTGTTACTCTTTCACGCAAAAACTACAGAACGGATTTGGATATTTGGTACACAGATAGTTTATAACCTGGATTAACACATAGGATCGTTTTTTATTCCGATTTAAACATCCCGAGGGATAATTTTCAATTTGTAGCGGGTGAAGCGCCTGGCAACAGCTAGTATAAAATATATCGGAAAAGTGCGGGTCGTACTCAACAACAATATATAAATATTATGTTTATCGCTCATTAATTGCATTGAACAGCGAAACTACCTCGATATCAATTTTTAAGAACCATCCACACATATAAGTCACTCTGGTCAGTTACATATATGGAGGACCTATTTTTTACATCATATTTGTGTAGCGATTCATAAAAGGCACTTCTACAAACTATGAATTGTTTTTTGTTTTATCAAATTAATAAAAATTTACGAAAATAAAACTTGACAAAGACCATAGAGAGGGGGCTTTTGACGTCATAGTCTGGTAAAAATGGACCAACCTGTGACGTTTCACGACCTTTCGAAGCACTGTATCTTCTTAATTTTTGGTTTACGTGAAAAAAGAAACAATACTTGTTCAATATTTTTTGGAAATCTATCTGACAGACTAATTAGTTTTTTTTTTGTCAACTACCCTATTCATGAATAAGCGGCTACGGCGTAGCAGAGTGCTACGAACTCTTACACAACGCTACGCGGACCCAAGTTCGTAGCCTTTTCGATCTTGAGTTACTTCGACATGGACGATCTTGTTCTAGTTAGTCTATGTTTATGAGATGACTTCTACAGCGGCCTCAGTATAATGTATACTTACCATTTGTATCGAAAATGTTTATTGAAATAATTAAAATTATTTACAATTATTATACATCCATCAAATATTGCGCCATAGTCGCATATCCTGGTTACTTTAGCTAGACTGTCCATACTTTAAAAAAAAAAAAAACAATGTGTCTGCGATAACTTAGGCCCCTTTCACGACCTCAGGCGACGCAACTCGAGTCAAGTGACACGCGTGCTCGTCACTTGTTACCTCCGCGTGGCTTACTTTGAGAAATTTTGTTTATTGGTTTCGCCGTAGTGAGTGTTCCAGCACGCGTGTCACCAGAGGGCGTGGGTCGCGAACAGGCGGATAGTATCGTCGCCCGTCCCGACTCCACGTATTACTATTCTAACATTCATACTTACTACAAATAATCCATGTGTATAATTACTTTGCGTCCGCTCACCTCGTCCTCGTGGTACCAGAATATGTAGGCGGGCGGCTCCGGGGAGAACTGGATGAGACACGTGAGGTTGATGGTGGAGCCCATGTCCACGTGCAGGTCTGGCCCGCCAAGGATGCGCGCCGACGGCACTGGAACAACAACGCACACCACTTTGTACACACATACTTTATATTAAGAGTAACCGTCGAGTGCCAGGACGCGTTGTGGCCGACTTCGAGCTGGTGATGATGGGACAAGTGGACTTCACAGGCCCTGTATCAACAGAACTGGAAGGAACAGTGGAATGAGGTAGACAGTAAGCGTAGAGTTTCGTGCCGGTTCATCCAACAACCAATTCGAGCTATGCTATGGATATATAGCTAGGGTATTATAGGGTAGGGTAGGGAAATAAGCTGCGTGACTGATGATGATCAACGTGTGGACGTCGGAGCAGGCGTGTGACGTCACACATGTTCTGTGATGGCTGCGGGTGATCTATCGCAACACTTCACAGAACGCGACAAAATGCAGACACAGTTGAGCATCATCGTGTAAACTGTGCTTATTTAGACATGTTACATCATATTGGGCACTTTCATCGGCGCTGTTCGGCGACCGGCGCGGCGCGGGTTAATGTTCCTCTAACGTCGTAAGGATAGTATTATTACATCGGGACGTGAGCTCTGCGCTGAATATCAATCGTTATGTAAATGTGTGAGTGTTTTTATGGTGGCTGCTACTGTACGTCTGTACGTCGCTCGTGTGAGCCGTGCTCCGCCGCCCGGCTCGGTGTCCGCGCTAAACGTGAACACGCTCGCAACTCTCCAAAGTGATTGGATTTGATATTCGTCTCCAGATACGAAAATATTCTCGATATTTTTCGCAGACAGAAAGATTTATTTATCGTGTTTTGCCGTTCCGCTGTGGACGCTAAAGGCACGCGTCGCTTTAGCTTCGATATCGTTGGGTTAAGTTGTTTTATTTTATTTTAAATGGATATGTAGGTACTTAATGTGCTGCAGCTTCATGCGTATGATGTATGTGCCGGGTGAAGGGGGGGGGGTTGACGGTTTCACTCAGGAGAGTTATACATAATGCAGGGGGGTGCAAGTGGGTGATGGCGGGGGCAGGGGAGAGAGGTGAGGTGCGAGGATAGAGTGACACATTTGCAGTTCGCTGTCCTCATTACAGGCGGCTGAATGCATTTAGTTTCAAGAGCACGCTCCGCCGCTACTTAACCCTGAACAATCAGGCAGGTTTACTTCTTAACGTGATATCAGTCTAATTATCGGTGATTACTCTCCCTAGCTACCTAGGTGATTGTACTGGCGACCCTGGTTGCTTTGTATCCAGCGCATGAGTTCTGTTAAGTTCAGTATGACCCGGCAGGTCGATTAAAGGGAGTTTGTTATTGATACGCGTACGGTTGTATCTGTACGCATAAGATGCTTTACACAAAGCAAGAGTTTCCTGAGGCCATTTAATTGAGCAGTTAACGTATAAATGAGTAGTTTAGGAGCGCGATCAACATCAAGTGTGGGTCCCCATCGCCCCCTGTGTGACTTGTGTACGTAACTAACATTAACATTAAACTGGACGACGTACGCCGGCCATCCGGGAAGTGTTTGTGAAGCCGTAATGCTAAAATTGAATGACGTCACTTGTTTACTCGCAACCTTCACAGCGACACCAATTCGAACAAATTGAGAAATGTGGCGACTGCTGACGTCAAGGAGCCGGAGTTTTGAGATTATACCATTTTCTACGCAGAGACTACTAACATCGTCTCTGCGTATCTTAATCATGTAGATCCGAAGTCTCAAACTGCCTGTCTGACCACACTGTGAAGCGTGTCTAAATGAGTTGTGGAGGTCAGAAAGGCAGTCACTCTATGCATAATAGTAGTTTTCAAATGCCATCCGGTTCGTCTGGAACCACACTTCAAGTAGCTGGGAAAAGGCAAGGCAGGAAGAGTTCAGCAGAAATTAACAGTATTCGAAAATATCAGAACGCAAAATTGTGAGAGTTCCGTTTTTGGTTGTAACGAAATTAAAGTAGGCTGTTAAAGTAACTTTACTGAATGTTGAATATTTTTCTTAGCTACCACCGATTAAGTGTGATCACTCTGGGTATAGTATATAGCATAGCAATCCCACATAGTTTCTGCTGACATGTCATGCATCGTTCAGCATCCACGAACTGACATGCTTGGTGTGCGCTATATCTGACACCACACAACACACACACACAGCACGGCGCGGAGCAGCCTACTCGCGCGACATATTACACTGGAGCGAACAAATTAATGTCCCACTCGCGAACACTGATGTGCATACATTAATATTATGTACAGGATATGAGCGCCATTATGAATATGCACAAATAATGATCGCGCTAATGTAGCTCCCTAGAATAAAATATATCATTATTGAATTGGACACGGCCGTCGCGCGCCGGTCGAAATTCGGTGGCCGCTATGGGCCATTTCAGTTAATTCCTTACTTTATGACGTCATATTTCGCGGTGGTTCAAGATGAAACTTGGTGCGGGAGGGGGTTAAGGCGCGGGGGGGGGGGGGGGGTGTTCACTCACTCGGCAACACAAAGAGCAGGAGCATTCGAAGCCACTTTGTGTTTGTGAATTGGTTTAATGAGGTCTCGTCCGCGACGGTACAGGTATTGTGTACCTGAGCGCCGCCCACTATCACATTCCTGACTACGGTTCATTACGATTTCAGACGATTATGGCACTTGGAGTTCGCTTTGATTGATATTAGAAAGGTTTAAATCAAATATCGAACAATTTTTCGTAAGAATACATTGGGTGAGTACACTGCACTTCCATCCTACACAATAGTAGATCGTCGGCTATGTAACCGGTCCGGCACGGCGCCGGCGGCGGAGCGCAGTTCCAAAGAATGATTCAACCCTCCGCCGCAGAGCACTTTGTTTGGCAGGTTTTGCTCGCTCCGCTCCGCTCCGCTCCGCTAATTGGTTTAATCGCTCGCTCTTTGTTGCAGTAAGCTGCGCCACGAGAACTATTACTTAGCGGGTGTTATGGGAGCTGATCTCGTTAACTGGCGCTGTATCCTCGCGGAACGTTATCGACATCGTCTATTCACGGCTTTGTCTCACATTTGATTAGATCAACATTATGAACTTACTTTCATAATTTACTTTCGGTCGTAGAGTTTTGATTATATTAATAGGTACATCATCTAGAAACAATGTTAAATGAGAATCTCCTTTCAGAAAAGAAAGCTGTAAGTCCAATTAACTTGTGTTCGGAACAATATAAAGCAAGCAGCCACTACTTTCTACATCTTATTCATTGGTGGTGGCGTTAGTAAATTATACAGAAGAATAAGTTTCCTCTAGGTATTAATTATAGTACTCCTTTACACGTAGAGAGAATCAATGTTCATTGAATCATTCGCATGAGCGCACCGAGTTACCGACCGACAAAAATTAAATCATAAAGAAAGGGCGGTAAGTGAACACAAACGTGGAAATGAGCGCTTCGGGAGCGAAGCGGGTAGCCGGGTAGGGTTACCAGCTCAACATTTTAACACTCTGAAAGAAAGTTACATAGATATTTGTGAAAAATTTCGAACAATTTATTTATACATCCTTTTTTTTCGAAAATCGTTTAACATTTTTGTGTTACCTTGAAATCGTGTTATCAAAGTTAGAGACCAAACATTTATTTCAATAAATAAGATTATTAAAAGGCACTTTTGAACGTTCAACGGATATAGAATTGAATCTAGTGCATATACGTTGAAACTTCCGGACAAATGATAAAGCCGGCTAAAGTCCGGTCAATGAGTCCAAATTCTGGACATCGTGATCCGGACGGATCGTGACCGTGACCCTAGGTGCGGCGGCATCGAGAGTGCAATCAAAAGCCGCGAGCAACTCGCTGAGGATTGAATCGCGTCGCAACGCAACATTACCTGCGACCGGCGCGCGGGGCTGGTACAGCGCCATCACACCGCCACAGTCGCGCCACAACCACGCCGTAGCTGCGCCACGTGCCGAGTGTTACACCTACCAATCAGTCTCACGACGGAACATAGAATGATATTGGTGAAGCGAGACGACTATTCGACACCATTCACTGTATTGCTTTTTCTTTGGGACAAGCCCGCCACACTATTCCCAAACCACTGTAACTCCTGTTAGCCAGAATCAACAGTGGCGACCACAAGAAAACCGCCAAGACTATGAAGCCCGATGAAGTCCCAGAGAAACGATTTAACTGTCTTGGATCCCGCAACGAAATTAATCAGAAAAGAATAGCGGAGGAGTAGGAAAAATATAATTTCCACTGTTTTGCTTGTTGCGTCACGGGCTGTCTGAACAACATCTGTGTGTTTTCTACATTCCAGAATAGGTTCGGTGACGAATGGCCATGACAGTCAACCTATACTAGCGTGTGAGGTCACGGCGTTGTCATTACTTCCACATAGGAACTGAGCTGCAAACGCGGTCTACCCGATGACACATGACAGCGTAGGTGACATAGCTACGAACTTTTAGGGCCGGTTTCACCGGTTACGGATAAAGTGTCAGATAGTTATCTGACAGATAATGCTATCAAAAATTGTAGTTTATCTGGCAGATAAGTTCCTGATAGGCTATCCGGGACTTTATCAGCAAGTGGTGAAACCGGCCCTTAATATTTCATGTTGATGTCCTGAGCTAACAAGTCTAAAAACTGCGATTAACTAAACAAATAAGCAGAAAAGTGCCACAGTTGCCAAATGTGTGCGTGAAGTCGTGCGTAAACCTCGTAAAGTTAGCACCGCCGCAGTCGGAAGCCGCCACCCGCTGGCAAATGTGTGAGCTTTCATAACAACACAAATTTTTGACGAGTTCAACCCCCCTCCCCCCCGCGCATAGTCCGCCGCGCCCCCCGACCGCACCCGCGTGCGTGTGATTGTTATAAACAAGCCAGGTGTCGTCGCGCGCGAGTTACGCGTCTTATATCAACTTTATTCGCACGTTTCGCACGCTCGCATTACAGGGTTACCGCGGATTCGCACGATGCTACGTTACTCATACAGATACTTGTTCGTTGCAGGCCGGTCTGTGAGGGCTGTGTATGATGATGTCACAAGACAAAATAAGAGCACAGAGTTTACGTGGGTAAGTACGATGCGAAGAAAACCATATAATTAAGTATGTGGAAAAAGTAGAGTCAACATTGAATATAGGTGCACGTTTACAAAGTTTTTCAAGCGAGGTGTGCGGTAATAGAAGCTTAAATCAAGGAAAATTCCTTGCAAGCTTGACAATAGTGTTCCACATGAAACGCTCGTCTGATAGGCGTGCGAGGATATTAAGTGCGGGTGAAAGCATCGCCGCTACTGGCGCGCGGCGCGGGCGTCACATGACACTAGCTGCGAGGGAAGCTGCCTGAAGGCAAGGAAGGGAAGGTACACTGTGTCGTTGGTACACTATGTTTATGCTGACTTTTTGTACACGTTTAAATACAAAAAGTGAAAATGTGAAGGAAACCATAGTAAAATCAGAAAATAGATTCACTAGAATTGACGAGGAATGTTCAGTATTCCGTGTGAGGCACCCTTGTTGACAACACCTAGACAAGTCACCCCCTCTCCCCCCCAAAGCTGCGGTATCACACAGCACTCATAACATAACAACCATAGGTGCTACGACTTAGTGGTAACACTTTATACCTCGCGGTGTCGCTCTCCAGATGAGCTCCCTCACAACGTTACCTAACGTTTAGCACAAACTGCGGCTACCCGGGGCAAGATGAAACTTTGCGAGGAAACGACAATCCTGCTGAATTTGGGCAAAAACTACTAACTATTAGTGGAGTGTGATGGAAACCTGCTCAAGAAGAAGTCCCCATTCGAACCATGCTTTAGATGTGTGGACCAGTCAAGTTTGTTGTCCTGTCTGTATCCTCAGCGCTCTAGCCTACAGAACCCGCGGACGAACAGTGAGCACTGAGTTTCTCGCGGCGGCGGCTTCATTACCGCGAGTTCAAAGTAGCGCGCGGTGCCATTGTGACGCCTGCCGCTTGAGTGACACCCCGGGCTGCGGCCACAACTGCGCGGAACAGAAGGCGCACTACTTATAATACTCAAGAACAAGCACGACTAATGTTATAGGTAGGAACTAATTAATTATTCTTATAGAGAATAGAGAAGAACTACATGCGGCATCAATATATAGCGTCGGCAAGACTGCTGCACCTTCACATCCACTGCTGTACATCCACACACAGTGGTCGCGATGTTCCCCATTCGCTTTCCGTGTCCGCCCACCCTTCTAAGATTCGAATGAGTAACGTCAGCACTTCAGCAGAATCATTTCCTAGGTAAAACATAAATTTAACAAATTCCGACAGCCTGTTGAATATTTAAAGCGAAATCCTAAAGTTTTCAGAACTCGGAGCCTTTCGACGGGAAATTAAAAAATATTTTTTTGTAAAAGTATGAAAGTGCAATCATTTACCGACGATGAGAAGTACCGATAAACCGTAGCGGATATAATCCGACGCCAATAAATCAGCGAACAAAACGCTCCCAACATCGGCGGGTCGACGTGGAGCGAGAAAAAACCCGGCAATGTATCATCTATCATATTTTTAAAGTCGCCTGTCGAGTGTCGGGAGGAAATCGCTCCTCGGCGAGGGAGTTATTGAATTTCCAATTTTTCACGAGGAATTTTATTTTATTTGTGCGGGTAGTTCGGCGCCACCGCGACCGCTGCCACCCGTGACCCGACCGACCGACACTCGTGTAAACAAAATGTAAGCTTCCAAAACAAAACGGACTCGATCACTGAACAGACAGACAAACTTTCAGTTTAATTGAAACCATTCGTTACGGCTAAAGTTCATGGAAATCATTTCTCTATGGATTAAACACAATTGAAAAGTTTCGTTGAGCGTAACGTGTCTGTGGTATTATTGGAACAAAAATTGCCAAAAAAACAGCAACCAATTACTGAATAGCTAATCACTTTCAGCATTCATAGCAAAAGTAACTTCTAGGTTAGTTAATACTTACCTATATGTTTGTATACATATACCTACGTATGTAAAGTTTTGCCTTATTATTGAGATATATTTAGAGTTGTGACATTATTATATTTTTTTTTAAATGTATGTATGTATATCCAGCTTTGATAGTATCTCCAACATGGGATGGATGATAATATTTCTTAGAAAAGTGACTTCAGTAGGTACATCAAATTACATCATAGAGGCAAAAGATCTAGCTAGAGCAAAGCTGTTAGTTTAGCAAATGATAACATTTCTCTATGATATATCTCTATATCCGTCTCGTGATGGACACGAACCGAGTGTTTTTGAAATGATTTCTACGTTAACTGTTGGTGACGTCATGTCAGTGGGCTGCACTCCTACGAGTACGAGTGCTGAATGTTTTCATATTTACTTACATGTTTTAATGGAAACATGAAAATCAGCTTGAAAGTTCTTCAGTAACTATAATCGTTATTCAATGTACATTTTATCATAATAATGTACGTTTGTCGTAATTTACAAATAGCATGAAATGAAGGTTATCTACGCATAACATTTGTTAACAATATATTGCAACATAACACTCGCCCTCACTTCGCAAAAGAACCAAATATATGTATGTATCAGAAACCGGCGGCGGCGGGCACGAGGCAACACAGTATTACAAATTGGATAACGATCTATTGAAGCCATCCTCTGTCTAACCCTTTGGGGATAACAGGCGTGATGTTATGTGATTAATTTAACAGCTTACTGCTGATACCTGTTACCACAAGAGTGTGGCATCAGTCATCGTCTATCACACGAACAACCGGTTTTCTAATTGGAGCCATAATCTTCTTCTTTCAATACGCTGGCGGCTCTGTTCACTTTATTTACTCTTTCATTTATGAATTCAACAACAATATTTTGGGAGTACATTCTCGGCAGCGTTAATATGCAAAGATTGATCAGCTTAACTTTTCAAGTTATATGGAAAAGGAAAAGCTTATCAATCTTAAAGAGCTAAGTTTGTCAGACGAAATATACCTTAGCTTTGATATGAAGCTTTTGATTGATTCATCTTAGATGAACTTCACACTACGAAGTTTAGAGGTAAATATTAAAATATATAAGAGTATATTTCAATAAGGGGCTTCAGTGAAATATTCAAAGCGCAGTATATTGAGTGGCTTCCTCAGCACGGCGGCGGCGCCCACGGGACGTCACGTCGTGCAATAAATATGTGCAGCGTCCGGCCGGCTCCGTCCGGCTCCGTCCGCCCGGACACGGCACGCATTTAGGTCAATACTCAGCACAAATCCATTCCTCACCTCTTCTAATATCGCAGTGAAATAGATCTCATTCCGAACTAGGTAGGTACCTACTACATTCACTAGCGTCATTTATTATTTACAGAAGTTATTTTATTTATTTAAGCAGGTACTCGCTTCATTTACAGTTTGCACCAAACGGGTGCAGCAAGACAACATCACACACTAACTATTTATATTATGTGTAAAACCTGAAAAGTTATGTACCTAGTTACTACTTAGTCTTGTAACAAAGCTTTGATTTGTTGTTTGTATTATATTGTATGACAACTTCAAAACATTACACGTAGAGTTTGATAACTTAGGCTTTTAATTTTTCAATGACTTTTTGGAATCTACCTCTATCAAGGGTCGTTTCTACAAATTGTTTATATTGGATCAAGTTTATTAGTTTATAATTAAGCTAGGGTTTATCTTCAATTTGTAGCCAATTATACGAGTAGAGATAGTCTGAGCTGAGCAATTATTATTAGCCGACGATAGCGCCATTGTAGCAGTGTTTGTACAATCTCCTCGCTTTTGGAATCCTAGGGTACTCATTAGTACATACTGGGGCTCCAGCACGTTCCATATTCAGCTAAACCTCTTCGTGATAAAGATAGAAATAGCTTGGCTTGTGAGCGGGCGACAAACACGCTCGTTCTGCAAATTCCTCGTTATTAAATCTCGTGACCGTAAAAACAAGGTGAAGTAGGTTTTCTTTACACCCCCCCTACGCCCCACCCGCACCCCCGCGCTCGCCCGCTGTCGCAGTTTACACGTCGGTCGCGTCTTCGTGTCTTTGTTCCTGTTTATTTCATCATCATCATCATCAGACTATAATGTTCCCACTGCAGGGACTCAGGCCTCCTCTCCAGGAGAGGGATGGGCTATAATCTACCACGCGGGGCCAGTGCGGATTGGTAGATGTCACATATTTTCGAATTTTTTGGTTCAAAGACATGCCGGTTTTCTCACGATGTTTTCCTTCACCGTTTTGAGAACAGTGGTGATGAAATAAATTACACAAAGTAATGTGCCTGACGGGGTTCGAACCCACGACTTACTGTTCGTAAGTCGGGGCCATCACCGCTGGGCCACCACTCCTCCCCTGTTTAGGTGTTTAGCACTTATATAATTAATTATTACTACTTAGTGCTATTTATTAAAACAACCGCTGTGCAGTCTCGTCCCGCATGTCGAGGTATGCTCAGTGTGGCCACAGGTCTAAGGTACCGTTCGTGTTCAACATGTACCGCTTTGTCTCAGGTGTGCGGTGGATGCCGGCTCCCTCATCGCGTCACTTTTAACTTGTCCTCTGTGCCCCTCACTTTGGCGGCAACACTAGTACCCGAGTGGTACAAATATAGCACTCCATTGAATTCAACTCAGTTTCTTTATTAACTGACTTCTAAAAAAAGAAGGAGGTTCTCAATTCGAATGTTTTTTTTTTTATGTTTGTTCGGGCATAACTCCTCGTTATTAAATTTAATTATTAAATGTGCCTAATATTTTTAATAATTTGATTTCACGTGTACATATTATGGACAATGTTTCTGAAATAAATGGATTTATTATTATTATTATTATTATTATAACTCCGTCACTTGCTAACCGATTTGAAAAATCCTTTTTTTTTGTTGGAAAGGGTGTACTTCCCAAATGGTTCCATATTTTTTTTATCGAAATCGGACAAGCGGTTTTTGAAAAATCAACAAAACTCAAAAAAAACTACATTGTCCACATTATGACTCATGAACATGTGAACTTACATGTGAACCACTAAAAAGTGAAAAATAAAAAGTTTTTAACAAAAAATAGAACCGACAAAAAAAAACAACATGAAAAAGTGAAAAATAAACTTTAGAAGAAAAATCAGTTACTGAAGTCGGTGGCAAAAAAATGAAATCAAACAAACAAAAGTGTTTATAATCTACCTTCAGATTTTTGATTTTCTCCGCCTCGGGGCGACAGGGGCGGAGGGAGAGAGGTCGAGCGCTGGGCTCGGCGTGAAGGAGTTCGTATTGAGACGTGCTGGGCGTCGAACGAATATTATAGTAGCCATCGGAGAACGGGTGAAAGCGCACGCGCATTGATTAAATCGACTTGTGGAGTCATTTCGCGGCACCCAATTATACTAGTTAAGCAGTACGGTTAGCGACGCTGTGAATGTCGAACGGGTTATTGATAATATCATTGGTTTGCCTTGTCACGGGAGTGCTATTGGGAAAGCACCGAGGCTTTTGTGGTTAGACTAATACGGAGTGAGTGTGGTGGCTCGCGTTAACGGTGTGGCTTGCAGCGACGTGGAAGAATCGTCCGGAACTACCAGCAAACCATCGCAAGGTCATATACACTCATTATACACATACACAGTTACACAACTTGCGAGGGGTCAAGGAAGTGAGACCGGCTCGAAGAAATGAGGTAAGGGTAGCTTTAAGTTCAGAAATTGTAATATTGTTCGGAGGCGCGTATCGCGTCTATTTGATCACGTTAGGACGGCGGCTGTTCTGAGACCTGTCTCCCATGGGCCCGAGATAAGGTTCGGCTGAGTCCTGGCGCGATCAAAATCTGGTAGCAGAGCAGTGGTTATACCCACTTGTAAAAATTAGTAGGTACTTGGTACCAATTTACTTGTAAAAATTGTGTTCATGTACAAATTCAACTTGTAGGTAGTAGTACATTGACCTACATACCAGTGTACGCCTCAAGTTGAGTTTGGCGTTATTAATAATAAGTACATGGAATGTGAATATTCGATGATAAAATAATTTGTTATTTACGTTCGGTTACGCACAAATATAACCTCCTCACAAATCGTGTTATGATTGTCAACATTTGAGACATAGAGGAATAACCTCTAGAGCACGTAGAGGAATAAGTTCAAGAGTTGGCATAGCGTCGTAGATTTATTCACTCAACGAATATATTATTATTGTTGGTTCCGGATACAATAATTGTTATTTTTTTTGGTTATTGTTATTTATTATTGCATAATCGCGTATTGAAATTGGTACTATGGCTCCGTCAGTAACGAAAACTATCGCAGCCAGAATCGAAGCTGAATTGAGATGGTTTTCATCGGTTGTTACGTTGGTAGGTCGCACCGATCGTGAAGATGCGTTATTGTCACGCGCTCGGCAAGTTGACGAACGATATGACGCCGTGTTAAAGTGTCACGCTGAGTATTTAGCATGTCTCGAATCGACGGATCTGTCGTCGGTGGACAAGGATGCTCAGGTGGTACGGGGCAATGTGGACCAGTGTGGGGAAATGTCCATGAGCATAATCCAGGCGGCGGCCGACATTGAGCGATCGCGCATGGGTGACGTCAGGGAATCATGTCGGCCAGCAGGCGTAGGAATTCAGGCGCCGTTGCCACCAGTACATGTACCCGAGTTTAGCGGCGAGTATGCCGATTGGCCGCGATTCCGCGATATTTTTAATAGTGTCGTGCATTCGCGTACGGATCTCTCGCCCGCCTACAAGATGGCTCAATTAATGGGTAGGCTTAACGGTGAGCCGCACGACATCTTGACCCACCTGGAGATTACGGACGCCAGTTATGAGACGGCATGGGGCCTATTAATCGACCGATATGATAATCGGCGATTAATAGTTGATGGCCTCATCGATAAGATTTTTGAAATCCCGAAGGTGTCTAACGTGTACGAAATAAGGGCGAAAATCCTTAATCCGGTCACGGTTGCGGTGAACATGTTAGATCGACTTAAGTTGTCGTTAGGGGACAATAAATATATCATCGTCAATAGGGTTTTACGGAAGTTGCCGATCGACGTGGTGGCGCGCTTTGAGCAGTCACATGGTGGCGAATCGACGGACCACCTCCCAAGTTACGATGACTTGAGGGTGTTTTTAGAAGGCGAGTGCCGGCGGGCGGATTGCCAAGGGGCATCCACGTCGCACCCTCCTCTGTCAACCCGACGTACGAGCGGGCCCAAGCCGGTTGAGCCCCGTCGGGGGGGGAAGAAATACCACGCCCTCCAATCGGAAGTGTGCGCCTTCTGTCGGAAGGAAGGGCACGGTCTCGCCGCATGCGCGGACTTTAAGGCGCAGCGGGTGCATAGACGAAGAGGGGTGGTCAAGCAGCGCTATTTGTGCTTCCGCTGCTTGGGGACTCACTTTGTACGTGAGTGCCACAGGACCACTAACTGTGGAACCTGCGGAGGAGCCCATCACGAGTTGCTATGCCTGGCGGAGAGTAGGGAGGTGCACGGAGCCTCGCCGGGAGGTCACCCCCCCTCTCCTAAGCCAGATTCGGGTGGTCGGTCACCCCCCCCTAGGGGGGGTGGGTCGGCCAGGAATCAGCGGTCGCCGCCCCCTCGGGGGGGTGGGCCAAGGGCTGATCCAGAGCACAACCCGATACCGTCGTCTTCCCCGCGGGGGGGGGATAGGCACCGAGACTCGGGCAGGGGCCCGGAGGTAGTACAGACGGGTTACGCGGCGTACTCGAATGCGTTGGGGGGCATGTTGCCACCCCCGAGTAGTCGCTTCTCCCCGCCTCTCGCAGAACGCCCTCGGCTGACGGCGCGCCCGCCACCGTTCGGAAGGATGCCAGTAGGCTACTTCCGACCGGCACGGATGTCACCGATGGGTCGGGAGGGTTACTACCCGGGTTGGGACCCGTATACTGGGACAGTATTTACTCCCCCTCCGGCAGGGGAGGAGGGAGGTGCCTCCTATTAGCAACTAGCAGCCTGTTCGTCAGTGGTGCCCACCCCGACAGTAACGGTATTATTACCGACGGCTAGGATTACTGTCAGGGGTACTGACGGACAGCCGGTGCACGTGCGAGCACTGTTAGATTCAGGGGCACAAGGTTGTATTGTGTCCAGCTGTTTAGTGAAAAAGCTGGGCCTTACATTAGAGCCATCACGGGATGGCGCCGTAGGTATAGGTGGCAATCGGGTGCCTCACCTCAGGGGTCAGACGACATTCCTGTTCGAGATGGGTGACACGGCATCGGTCACGCGGGTGAATGCCACGGCGATCGTTTTGGACGAAGTGGTTGGGGTCCTCCCTCAGACTCGGTTACCGTCTGCGGTAAAAGGGTTGACCAATGGATTGGAGTTAGCCGATCCCCACTTCGCGATCCCCGGACGGGTGGACGTCTTGCTTGGGTCTGACGTCCTCGGGAAGCTGCTCCGAAGCGGCAAACGGGAGCTGCAACCAAACGGGGTTGTGGCCATGCGTACCGCAGGTGGTTACGCGTTATTGGGCCCAGTACGGGAACCACAGCACTCAACGGATTATAGCTCCATATATTATGGCAGCGTGTTATCCGACGTCCTGCAACGGTTCTGGGCAACGGAAGAGCCACCCACCGCTCTTAGAAATAACCCACGCGATGAGGAGTGCGAAACATTCTATCGATTTAACACGGTGCGCCTCCCATCGGGTAGATTTATGACAAGGTTGCCATTTCTGTCAATTCGACCTCCGCTGGGGAGCTCATGGAGTCTGGCAGAAAAGCGGTTAGTGGCAATGGAAAGGCGCATGAAGCGGGACTCCAACTTCCGACAGAAGTATGTGGAGTTCATGCGCGAATACCTGACGTTGGGTCACATGTCGGTGTCCAGGGTTGACTATCGTCATGAGGAGCATTATGTGTTGCCTCATCATGCTGTTTTGAAGACACCTGACTCAAAGATTAGGGTCGTGTTCGACGGGAGCGCGGAGACGTCTAGCGGGGTGTCCCTGAATCAATGTCTCCATGCTGGTCCTAAGCTGACCAGAGACATTGCAGACATTCTCACGGACTTCAGGAGACACCAGGTTGTCTTCGTTACGGACGTACGGATGATGTTTCGTCAAACTGAGATTCATCCAGACGACCGTCGGTTCCAGCTGATATTGTGGCGAGAGAGCCCAGAAGAACCGATGGTCACGTACGAGCTCAACACAAACACGTACGGATTAAAGCCCAGCCCATATGTAGCCATGCGTACGCTACGAGAACTGGCTGATCAAGAACGGCTCCGCTTTCCCCGCGCGGCTGCTGTCATTGATAGGGACGTCTATGTAGACGACATTTGTACGGGCTCAGACAGTATTGAGCAGGCGCTCATCTTAAGGGATGAATTGGTGGCGCTCATGGCCTCCGGTGGCTATGAACTCAGGAAATGGCTGTCGAACTGCCCAGAGGTACTGGCAGGACTGCCAACTGAGTATCAACAAGACCCGCATTTGTTTGAGGATTCGGAGAATCTTCATGCGTTGGCCATTTTAGGGGTCCAGTATCAACCGAGTCAGGATGCCTTCACATACAGTTGTGAGGCCGAGTTGCTGTCGAAGACCTGGACCACGCGATCGGTCCTTTCGACTATCGCACGAACGTTCGATCCAACCGGTTGGATCGCGCCGGTCACGTTCATGGGAAAGTGCTTCATTCAGAAGCTTTGGTGGAGTTGTTGGTTAGGGACCGTCACACCAAGAATTCACACGCAGGCTGTAACACCCTCCTGGGCATTTTGCAGCGTGAATTTTGGATTTTATCGGCCCGCAGAATCATACGGAGCGTTGTGTTTCGTTGCTTGCCTTGTTACCGACTCAAGGCAGCCACAATGCAGCCACAAATGGGAGATCTCCCGGCCGATCGAGTCACGGAGGCTCGGCCATTTGCTGGCGTAGGGACAGATTTCGCGGGGCCTTTCATGGTCAAGACATCGCACCTTCGCAACGCGAAGTCGGTTAAGGCATATCTGTGTGTCTTCGTGTGTCTGGCGACCAAGGCCGTTCATTTGGAATTGGTGGCCGATCTCTCTACGGAGGCCTTTCTGGCGGCGTTAGATCGATTTGTTTCTAGACGGGGAGTACCGTCACTGATTCGGTCGGACTGTGGTACCAACTTCAAGGGCGCCGACCGGTGCTTAAAGGAAATTGTATTGTTTTTAAGTCAGAATGAGCGAGAGATTGGCACGGGCCTCGCCAGTCGGGGCATTTCGTGGTATTTTAGTCCACCTGGATGCCCCCACTGGGGTGGAATTTTCGAGGCAGTAGTCAAGTCTTCCAAGACTCACTTGTATCGGGTCATCGGCTCAACGATTCTCACCTTTGAGGAGTTGTCAACGGTGTTTTGCAGAATTGAGGCGGTCTTAAACTCGCGACCTTTGTGCCCGTTGAGCGCTGACCCGAATGACCTTGAGGCCATGACCCCAGGTCATTTTTTGATTGGCCAACCACTTAACGCCTTGCCGGAATATCCGTATACTGATGTCAAGTTGTACCGGTTGTCACGGTATCAGATGTTACGGCAAATGAGCCAAAATTTTTGGAAGCGATGGTCGCTGGAGTATTTGCATATTCTACAGCAACGCGTTAAGTGGACGGACAGGACGACCCCACCCTGCGTTGGAGACCTCGTTCTGGTTAAGGATGCTAACCTATCACCGTTGTGTTGGCGACGGGGGCGCATTGTTAACCTGATTACGGGCAAGGATGGGTTTCCAAGGATCGCAGACGTCCAGGTGAGGGACTCGATCCTTAGACGGGCAGTTTCAACTTTATCTCGACTCCCGGGAGTTTGAGCGGACCGACAACGGGTCGGTCCGGGGGGGGTGATTGTTTATAATCTACCTTCAGATTTTTGATTTTCTCCGCCTCGGGGCGACAGGGGCGGAGGGAGAGAGGTCGAGCGCTGGGCTCGGCGTGAAGGAGTTCGTATTGAGACGTGCTGGGCGTCGAACGAATATTATAGTAGCCATCGGAGAACGGGTGAAAGCGCACGCGCATTGATTAAATCGACTTGTGGAGAGGTAAGAGTAGCTGTAAGTTCAGAAATTGTAATATTGTTCGGAGGCGCGTATCGCGTCTATTTGATCACGTTAGGACGGCGGCTGTTCTGAGACCTGTCTCCCATGGGCCCGAGATAAGGTTCGGCTGAGTCCTGGCGCGATCAAAATCTGGTAGCAGAGCATGGTTTATTTAAACCCACTTTGTAAAAATTAGTAGGTACTTGGTACCAATTTACTTTGTAAAAATTGTGTTCATGTACAAATTCAACTTGTAGGTAGTGGTACATTGACCTACATACCAGTGTACGCCTCAAGTTGAGTTTGGCGTTATTAATAATAAGTACATGGAATGTGAATATTCGTTGATAAAATAATTTGTTATTTACGTTCGGTTACGCACAAATATAACCTCATCACAAATCGTGTTATGATTGTCAACATTTGAGACATAGAGGAATAACCTCTAGAGCACGTAGAGGAATAAGTTCAAGAGTTGGCATAGCGTCGTAGATTTATTCACTCAACGAATATATTATTATTGTTAGTTCCGGATACAATAATTGTTATTTTTTTTGGTTATTGTTATTTATTATTGCATAATCGCGTATTGAAGTGGTACTATGGCTCCGTCAGTAACGAAAACTATCGCAGCCAGAATCGAAGCTGAATTGAGATGGTTTTCATCGGTTGTTACGTTGGTAGGTCGCACCGATCGTGAAGATGCGTTATTGTCACGCGCTCGGCAAGTTGACGAACGATATGACGCCGTGTTAAAGTGTCACGCTGAGTATTTAGCATGTCTCGAATCGACGGATCTGTCGTCGGTGGACAAGGATGCTCAGGTGGTACGGGGCAATGTGGACCAGTGTGGGGAAATGTCCATGAGCATAATCCAGGCGGCGGCCGACATTGAGCGATCGCGCATGGGTGACGTCAGGGAATCATGTCGGCCAGCAGGCGTAGGAATTCAGGCGCCGTTGCCACCAGTACATGTACCCGAGTTTAGCGGCGAGTATGCCGATTGGCCGCGATTCCGCGATATTTTTAATAGTGTCGTGCATTCGCGTACGGATCTCTCGCCCGCGTACAAGATGGCTCAATTAATGGGTAGGCTTAACGGTGAGCCGCACGACATCTTGACCCACCTGGAGATTACGGACGCCAGTTATGAGACGGCATGGGGCCTATTAATCGACCGATATGATAATCGGCGATTAATAGTTGATGGCCTCATTGATAAGATTTTTGAAATCCCGAAGGTGTCTAACGTGTACGAAATAAGGTCGAAAATCCTTAATCCGGTCACGGTTGCGGTGAACACGTTAGATCGACTTAAGTTGTCGTTAGGGGACAATAAATATATCATCGTCAATAGGGTTTTACGGAAGTTGCCGATCGACGTGGTGGCGCGCTTTGAGCAGTCACATGGTGGCGAATCGACGGACCACCTCCCAAGTTACGATGACTTGAGGGTGTTTTTAGAAGGCGAGTGCCGGCGGGCGGATTGCCAAGGGGCATCCACGTCGCACCCTCCTCCGTCAACCCGACGTACGAGCGGGCCCAAGCCGGTTGAGCCCCGTCGGGGGGGGAAGAAATACCACGCCCTCCAATCGGAAGTGTGCGCCTTCTGTCGGAAGGAAGGGCACGGTCTCGCCGCATGCGCGGACTTTAAGGCGCAGCGGGTGCATAGACGAAGAGGGGTGGTCAAGCAGCGCTATTTGTGCTTCCGCTGCTTGGGGACTCACTTTGTACGTGAGTGCCACAGGACCACTAACTGTGGAACCTGCGGAGGAGCCCATCACGAGTTGCTATGCCTGGCGGAGAGTAGGGAGGTGCACGGAGCCTCGCCGGGAGGTCACCCCCCCTCTCCTAAGCCAGATTCGGGTGGTCGGTCACCCCCCCCTAGGGGGGGTGGGTCGGCCAGGAATCAGCGGTCGCCGCCCCCTCGGGGGGGTGGGCCAAGGGCTGATCCAGAGCACAACCCGATACCGTCGTCTTCCCCGCGGGGGGGGGATAGGCACCGAGACTCGGGCAGGGGCCCGGAGGTAGTACAGACGGGTTACGCGGCGTACTCGAATGCGTTGGGGGGCATGTTGCCACCCCCGAGTAGTCGCTTCTCCCCGCCTCTCGCAGAACGCCCTCGGCTGACGGCGCGCCCGCCACCGTTCGGAAGGATGCCAGTAGGCTACTTCCGACCGGCACGGATGTCACCGATGGGTCGGGAGGGTTACTACCCGGGTTGGGACCCGTATACTGGGACAGTATTTACTCCCCCTCCGGCAGGGGAGGAGGGAGGTGCCTCCTATTAGCAACTAGCAGCCTGTTCGTCAGTGGTGCCCACCCCGACAGTAACGGTATTATTACCGACGGCTAGGATTACTGTCAGGGGTACTGACGGACAGCCGGTGCACGTGCGAGCACTGTTAGATTCAGGGGCACAAGGTTGTATTGTGTCCAGCTGTTTAGTGAAAAGGCTGGGCCTTACATTAGAGCCATCACGGGATGGCGCCGTAGGTATAGGTGGCAATCGGGTGCCTCACCTCAGGGGTCAGACGACATTCCTGTTCGAGATGGGTGACACGGCATCGGTCACGCGGGTGAATGCCACGGCGATCGTTTTGGACGAAGTGGTTGGGGTCCTCCCTCAGACTCGGTTACCGTCTGCGGTAAAAGGGTTGACCAATGGATTGGAGTTAGCCGATCCCCACTTCGCGATCCCCGGACGGGTGGACGTCTTGCTTGGGTCTGACGTCCTCGGGAAGCTGCTCCGAAGCGGCAAACGGGAGCTGCAACCAAACGGGGTTGTGGCCATGCGTACCGCAGGTGGTTACGCGTTATTGGGCCCAGTACGGGAACCACAGCACTCAACGGATTATAGCTCCATATATTATGGCAGCGTGTTATCCGACGTCCTGCAACGGTTCTGGGCAACGGAAGAGCCACCCACCGCTCTTAGAAATAACCCACGTGATGAGGAGTGCGAAACATTCTATCGATTTAACACGGTGCGCCTCCCATCGGGTAGATTTATGACAAGGTTGCCATTTCTGTCAACTCGACCTCCGCTGGGGAGCTCATGGAGTCTGGCAGAAAAGCGGTTAGTGGCAATGGAAAGGCGCATGAAGCGGGACTCCAACTTCCGACAGAAGTATGTGGAGTTCATGCGCGAATACCTGACGTTGGGTCACATGTCGGTGTCCAGGGTTGACTATCGTCATGAGGAGCATTATGTGTTGCCTCATCATGCTGTTTTGAAGACACCTGACTCAAAGATTAGGGTCGTGTTCGACGGGAGCGCGGAGACGTCTAGCGGGGTGTCCCTGAATCAATGTCTCCATGCTGGTCCTAAGCTGACCAGAGACATTGCAGACATTCTCACGGACTTCAGGAGACACCAGGTTGTCTTCGTTACGGACGTACGGATGATGTTTCGTCAAACTGAGATTCATCCAGACGACCGTCGGTTCCAGCTGATATTGTGGCGAGAGAGCCCAGAAGAACCGATGGTCACGTACGAGCTCAACACAAACACGTACGGATTAAAGCCCAGCCCATATGTAGCCATGCGTACGCTACGAGAACTGGCTGATCAAGAACGGCTCCGCTTTCCCCGCGCGGCTGCTGTCATTGATAGGGACGTCTATGTAGACGACATTTGTACGGGCTCAGACAGTATTGAGCAGGCGCTCATCTTAAGGGATGAATTGGTGGCGCTCATGGCCTCCGGTGGCTATGAACTCAGGAAATGGCTGTCGAACTGCCCAGAGGTACTGGCAGGACTGCCAACTGAGTATCAACAAGACCCGCATTTGTTTGAGGATTCGGAGAATCTTCATGCGTTGGCCATTTTAGGGGTCCAGTATCGACCGAGTCAGGATGCCTTCACATACAGTTGTGAGGCCGAGTTGCTGTCGAAGACCTGGACCACGCGATCGGTCCTTTCGACTATCGCACGAACGTTCGATCCAACCGGTTGGATCGCGCCGGTCACGTTCATGGGAAAGTGCTTCATTCAGAAGCTTTGGTGGAGTTGTTGGTTAGGGACCGTCACACCAAGAATTCACACGCAGGCTGTAACACCCTTCTGGGCATTTTGCAGCGTGAATTTTGGATTTTATCGGCCCGCAGAATCATACGAAGCGTTGTGTTTCGTTGCTTGCCTTGTTACCGACTCAAGGCAGCCACAATGCAGCCACAAATGGGAGATCTCCCGGCCGACCGAGTCACGGAGGCTCGGCCATTTGCTGGCGTAGGGACAGATTTCGCGGGGCCTTTCATGGTCAAGACATCGCACCTTCGCAACGCGAAGTCGGTTAAGGCATATCTGTGTGTCTTCGTGTGTCTGGCGACCAAGGCCGTTCATTTGGAATTGGTGGCCGATCTCTCTACGGAGGCCTTTCTGGCGGCGTTAGATCGATTTGTTTCTAGACGGGGAGTACCGTCACTGATTCGGTCGGACTGTGGTACCAACTTCAAGGGCGCCGACCGGTGCTTAAAGGAAATTGTATTGTTTTTAAGTCAGAATGAGCGAGAGATTGGCACGGGCCTCGCCAGTCGGGGCATTTCGTGGTATTTTAGTCCACCTGGATGCCCCCACTGGGGTGGAATTTTCGAGGCAGTAGTCAAGTCTTCCAAGACTCACTTGTATCGGGTCATCGGCTCAACGATTCTCACCTTTGAGGAGTTGTCAACGGTGTTTTGCAGAATTGAGGCGGTCTTAAACTCGCGACCTTTGTGCCCGTTGAGCGCTGACCCGAATGACCTTGAGGCCATGACCCCAGGTCATTTTTTGATTGGCCAACCACTTAACGCCTTGCCGGAATATCCGTATACTGATGTCAAGTTGTACCGGTTGTCACGGTATCAGATGTTACGGCAAATGAGCCAAAATTTTTGGAAGCGATGGTCGCTGGAGTATTTGCATATTCTACAGCAACGCGTTAAGTGGACGGACAGGACGACCCCACCCTGCGTTGGAGACCTCGTTCTGGTTAAGGATGCTAACCTATCACCGTTGTGTTGGCGACGGGGGCGCATTGTTAACCTGATTACGGGCAAGGATGGGTTTCCAAGGATCGCAGACGTCCAGGTGAGGGACTCGATCCTTAGACGGGCAGTTTCAACTTTATCTCGACTCCCGGGAGTTTGAGCGGACCGACAACGGGTCGGTCCGGGGGGGGTGATTGTTTATAATCTACCTTCAGATTTTTGATTTTCTCCGCCTCGGTGCGACAGAGGCGAAGGGGCGGAGGTAGAGGTCGAGCGCTGGGCTCGGCGTGAATAATAGTTCGTATTGAGTCGCGCTGGGCGTCGAACGAATATTATAGTAACCATAGAATCACGGGTGAAAGCGCACGCGCATTGATTAAATCGACTTGTGGAGTCATTTCGCGGCACCCAATTATACTAGTTAAGCAGTACGGTTAGCGACGCTGTGAATGTCGAACGGGTTATTGATAATATCATTGGTTTGCCTTGTCACGGGAGTGCTATTGGGAAGCACCGAGGCTTTTGTGGTTAGACTAATACGGAGTGAGTGTGGTGGCTCGCGTTAACGGCGTGGCTTGCAGCGACGGGGAAGAATCGTCCGGAACTACCAGCAAACCATCGCAAGGTCATATACACTCATTATACACATACACAGTTACACAACTTGCGAGGGGTCAAGGAAGTGAGACCGGCTCGAAGAAATGAGGTAAGAGTAGCTGTAAGTTCAGAAATTGTAATATTGTTCGGAGGCGCGTATCGCGTCTATTTGATCCCGTTAGGACGGCAGCTGTTCTGAGACCTGTCTCCCATGGGCCCGAGATAAGGTTCGGCTGAGTCCTGGCGCGATCACCGACTTCAGAAACTGATTTTTCTTCTAAAGTTTATTTTTCACTTTTTCTTGTTGTTTTTTTTTTGAAGTCGGTTCTATTTTTTGTTAAAAAGTTTTTGCTTTCAGCATTTTGCATACCTTCGTTCATGCGGGACCATTGGTGGAAACTATTCTTGTTCCCTATGTAATGTGAATTGATTTGTAAGGAATATTTTATTTATTTATTTAATTTTTAAAGAAAGCTTACAGACTAATAATAATTATAAATATCATGCTTATGTAGTTTCATTTGCTAATTACAAGCTTCCACAAATGTATAAATATAATATTTAGTTACAAGTTATAACTTGCGTCGACCAATTACCTACAGTGATTTGATTAAATTTAAAGAATACAATGTAAGTTAACATACCTACTAAAAAAAAAAAAAAAAAACAACTACAAAGTAAATTCTACAATAATGATAGTGACCTTGTCACTTTAAAATACTAAATTTAATACTATGTGCCTAAGTAAAGTCAAGTCGTCCTATGTAAAGTCATGCAATACCAAAATAAGTATTAAAATCTATTTATGGTGTCACCAAAATAATCCTTATTTAAAATCTTTCTAATTTTGTGTGCGCTAGTGCAAAATAAATCGATTTCCAGGTGTGATGGCAAACTATTGAAAGCTATAGTACTACGTATGCAGAAGGCGTTGCGCCTATACTTAGTCGATGCGAATGGTACTTGAAGTAGTGGCCGTTTTCTCAAGTTGTTTATGTTAGTACGAAGAAGAATTTTGCTGAGTAGTTCGGGACAATCAACCGAGCCGTTTGCGATGTTCACTAAAGAACAGATATCACTGATATTACGTCTTACTTCCAACGGTAAGAAATGATATCGCTTACAGCGGTGTTCATAGTCGACTGAGAATTGCTTAGCCTTGAAGTCCAAATACCGCAAAAATTTCCTCTGAACAGATTCGATACGAGATTTGTAGATCTCATATTGAGGGTTCCATATTTGAGAAGCGTACTCAAGGTGGCCACGTACTAGAGAACAATACAGAACTTTTAATGGTTTAAGGGAACGAAAGTTAGCACAAGCTCTAATAATGAAGCCTAAGGCTTTAAACGCTTTGTTGACAACTGTTTCTATGTGATCATCAAAAAGTAGCTTGCTGTCGTGTACCACACCAAGATCTCTGATACTGGTTTCCTTACTCAAATAAGTACCGTCTAGTTTATACCCGGGGCCGATAATAGATTTCTGGCGAGTAAATACTACGTGAAAACATTTGGATACATTTAGTTGCAATTTGTTGGTTTTACAATACTGCACAAATCGGTCAAGATCTGACTGAAGTAGCTCAGTATCAGATAATGTGCGTATGGCCTTAAGGACCTTCATGTCAT
Source organism: Diarsia mendica (assembly GCA_949316265.1). Lineage (NCBI taxonomy): Eukaryota > Metazoa > Arthropoda > Insecta > Lepidoptera > Noctuidae > Diarsia > Diarsia mendica. The sequence continues at coordinate 331,231 of OX438887.1, forward strand.
CTGCGTATAGAAGAATGCGTGAGTTTTGAAAGCAGTTTTTGATGTCCATAATAAATATTGTAAACAACAACGGCCCTAATATTGAGCCTTGGGGCACTCCTGATGGGACAGATTTCCAACCAGACGCGTATCCATATAAAACTACAGCCTGCGTTCGATTATCTATATATGACGAGAACCACCGGAATAGATCACCATGAATTCCTGCGGAAAGTAGCTTCTGAAGAAGCACCCGATGATCTATACGGTCAAAACATTTACTGTAGTCCGTGTATATCGCGTCGACCTGACATCGTTCTTCCATCCCCGAGGTTATAAATTCAATGGACAGCATCAGGTTGGAGGCAGTTGACCGTTTTCTGAGGAAACCATGTTGTTCGTCGCCGAAATGGCGTTGCAAAGCTGTATAAACTTCCGTGTGTACTACTCGTTCAAGAACTTTAGAAAAAAGACATAATTTAGATATGGGATATGGTAATTTAGATATATCCGTTTATGAATCCAAATGTGTTCATGCAATTCGCGCCATATATAATAATAATAATAATAATAATAATAATAATAATAATAATAATTCTTTATTGACATAATAATTTACAGAATTTTTTGAAGCCTCTGACTCCTAAACTAGGTGCACCTGTATGTCAGGAGTCAGCGCCCTCTCCCATTTTATTTGGCTTAGTTATTAAATGTCAACATAGAAAATTACGAACATTGTGTTCCACAATACAAATGAAAGAAAGAGGTAAAAACAATTACAATCAGAAATACAAAATAAATTCTAAAAAAATATATGTAAAAAACATCAAAATCATAATTTAAGTAATTCTTGCATTATTATATTACATTACAATATCGCGCTAAGCTAATAATGTGTGTGTGTGGGATATGTGTACGTGTGTGTGTGTGTGTGTGTGTGTGTTCCCGTGTGTGTGTATGAGTATATGTATTAGAGAGAGGTATGTTCAATGGATGTGTGTCTTTGTCGAAAGATATTAGTTACTGACTAATTTCTCTACGTCCTCATAATCAAGAGTAAGTAGCCAATTCTTTAATTTAAGTTTACAGTCGTTTAGTGTTAGCGGGTAAAAATGTAAGATTTTATTAATTTTGTTGTATAAATTAACAGAAAGAAAAGCGTTCTGTCGTCTTGCGAAAGCCGTGCGACATTTCACTGATTCGATTACGTTTGGGGTTGTTCGCTTATTTCTAAGTTTTCCGTGATCATAGGGGGTAGATACGTGCTTTTTAATAATTATTTGGTAAATGAAAAGTTGTCTTACTGTAAGCACGCGGCACAACTCGTATAATGTCTTTGTGGGAAATCTGTAAGGCTTGAATAGCATCGTTTTTAGCAAAGACCGCTGCGCTCTTTCCAGGCGTATGAGATGCGTTTTACATGCACCTCCCCAAGCCCCAATACAGTAACCAATAACTGATTGTGCCAATGCATAATAAACCAATCGTAGGAGATCGGTGTCAGCAACGTACCTCAATTTTTTAAAAACCCAAGTAAGTTTTCTGACTCGTGACGAAACCATCTCGATATGAGGTTGCCAGGATATTTTCTCATCCAACAGAACCCCAAGGTACTTAACCGTCTTAGATTTTGTCAGACTTTTACACGTACACTGTTGAGTGAAAGGAGATTTGCACGTGTGCACCCGGACAACCACATTGGGCTGTTTTATTCGAGCGTTAGTGAATTGCACATACGAGGTTTTAGACACGTTAACAGTCAAGAGGTTATGCTTCAGCCATAAGCAAACCTTATGGAGCCCCACCTCCGCATTTTGTTGGACTTCATCCCAAGTTCAACAAAATGCGCTTCATATATGTAGTTGTGATGGTACCTGAGCCAAAAAACAAAGCGCTAACGCCCGAATACTCGAACGTCACTCAATTTTAAGTTGCACTTAAATCTCGTGCTGTCTTTGTTACTTTAACGCAGAGTGACAGAGATAGCACGAGTTTTGAGGGCTACTTATAATTGAGTGACGTTCGAGTATTCGGGCGTAAGTCTAAAAAAACAACAGCACTTATACGAAAATGTGGAGCAGTGCAACGCTATTATCGCGAAAATGTCCGTATGGGAGCGACAGCGGTGCCGGTGTAGCGGCCGGGAGCCGGGAGCAGGGAGCCGGGAGCCGGGAGCCGGGAGCCGGGAGCAGGGAGCAGGGAGCAGGGAGCGGAGCAAGGAGCGGAGGACGCGCCGACTGCGGAAATCCAATAAACTGTGGCACCACGTGCACTCAACGCGTTCGCTTGTTCGCGCCTTTTACTGCAACTAACACGTCCTCCCGACCTCCCGACCTCCCGACCTCCCAACCTCTCGGCTCTCGTAAAATATCTGCATGTGAGTTTTATCTAGGTTAGCTCGCATGGAAATTGTCCTTTTTCGTAGTCGCACCGCCGCCGCCGCCGCCATACACACATATACCTCACTCTGTGGCAATCTAAGAAAGGGTCAAAGGGTGATTTATATCGGGTTTTGAGGGATTTCTATTTCGTCTCTCTGTATGTAAATACGCTGACTATGATGAATGTTGTTCATATTTTGTTTTTGTATCAAAACCGCTACAAAGTATTGTATTTTTTGTGAAAACAAATGTCTCAAGGATTTGTTTTACCTATTAGCGAAAGACATAAACCGTACGTATCATTAAACAATTATCATTACAACAGGAAATTCTTTAAAATAATTATTATTTCCATTTTGTTCCAGTAGGTACCACATTTATCGATACAGTAATGTAAGGAAAACATCGGCATTATCATAATTAGTACAATTTCATAATTTTATTATCATTCTACTTCTGGCGGCACATTCCAAATGAAAATAATAGTACATTTTGATACAAGTGCGGAAAGTTTGTTATTGCATTCGAGGCAGATTGAACACCCGAGCCGTATGGCGAGGGTGTTCATGGGGTCGAGAAATGCAATAACAAATTCCCACGTGTATCAAACGACGTTTTTCAATACACTTTCAAAGAAATTAACTTAAAACGTTATGTGTTTTTGTCAACAAATTTAAATGATGAGACTATGATTTAATTTACTTTTTTTCCGCGGTTTGATTTCGCCAGGTTGAAAAACAAGCAAAGGTATAAAGCCGCCAAACAGCCTCACACGAAAAATATAAAATTCAAATATTTTTTAATTAAGAACACAAAAAAATGTTTACTTGTTCATAAAAGTAAATAATTGTTTAAAATATTTACGTTTATTAGTAGTATTCTTTTTAAAAACACAATTTAAATATTCAAAAAATATTTACGCTGTAAAGACGCAGATCAAAATGACGAGATTAAAAAAAAAACACGCCTGCTCTATAATAGTCAGTGGTGTTTTTTTTTTAATTTCTTATGTTTTAATCGAATTACCGCTGCGCACTATATGATTACAGCGTGCGGTAATAAGATTACAGCACGCTGTATTCTTATTACCGCACGCGTGCGAAATATGATGCATGTCGAACCTAATCGTAGTGCAATAAGAGCTAGTTTTCGAGGAAGTGTATTGAAAATAAATTAATTCCACCTATTGTCTTCTACTGTTTAAAGTATAGTATCTAGTACTTATACGTGTAGGTTGCTTTAAAATAATGCGGGTTACATTAGTTAAAGTGCACAGCCTTTGATGTTCTCTTCTAATAATTTGTTAAAAAAAATTAATGCAACAAAAACTGTATGGAAATGTAATGTTTGTTAAATTGACAATTGCAACTATCAAACAATCAGTCGATTAGTTTGGATATAGCTGTGGTAGCCCGCAGGCCGCCAGCGATATTGAAACTAATTAAATGAATTTCCAATATATTCGTTTCATATAAATATAAGTTTTCCCTATCTTTCCTATTTTCCCCTTTGGTAGCGCGAGCGGACTCAATGAACAGGTATTTCAACTATGTGTGGCTGTGAACCCGTGTGGTATCGCACAAAGAGACAATGCGTGCCCACTGTGACACTCTGTCACACATGGATACTGGCCCAGTGACCGACCCTGAGCGACACTGTACGACACTGTGTGACACGGCACGTATTGTCCGTGTATTTAGTTTGGCGTCACACTGTTGTGTGACTCGCTGCTCAATGTGTTACAACTTTTCTATGATTGCGACGTAAGCACACATGGGTGTTGTAGATATGGGGTAAAGAGCACACACAAGTGATGTAGTTGGGTACAATTTTTTTTCTTTTAATATTACTTTGGTCACGAAATTATCATTTAGTCAAATAGTTATCAACAAAAGGAACGAAACCTGGTATAAGGGTTCAATACAATGACTTACCTACTGCCACACTTACTGTAAAGATTTTGACACTACATTGAAGGTTTTGTATATCAAATCTTTACTAAGTAACGGCTTAAGTAATCATTAAATATCTCTCAGTACGGCAGTTAGACCTATTTTTACCCGACTGCGCAAAGCAAAGAAGGGTTATGTGTTTATCAGTCTATGTATGTATGTATGTATGTTTGTTCCTATGTGGCATTGTAGAGGCCAAACGCCTTGGCCGATTTTGATGATCCGTACGTCAATCGATTCGTCTTGACCTCGCGAGTGTCACTAAAAACATTACAATAAACAATACTCACTATAGTAACAACTAGTCGCCATATTGTCAAAATGAAAAAAAAAAAAATTGACTCACCATGTCAAGTGGGGTATCGTTGAATAGGTATTTGAAAATGAATATTAGGTTTCCTTTATCATTTTTCATTTTATAAAACCGTTTAGGATATATAACGATTTAAAGTTATTAGAACAAACAATATCGCATTTCTTACTTATAACCGGATTCTTTTACGTGTACGGAATGAATATAAAATCGAATCGAAATCTACCGTCTTATAATAGTAATAACGAAGTTAATGAAAACTGACTAAAAAGTGTTAAATAAAAAAATGTAGTTAAAAAACTAAAAAACCCGACTGAAAAAACGGAAAAGCAAAAAACAAGCACATTTTAAATTAAACAAAACTTGGAAGCAGGCGGGGTTCATTTGAATATTAAATTATGAAATGAAAATAGAATGGACCCCGCCAGCTTACAAGTTTTGTTTAATTTAAAATGTGCTTGTTTTTTGCTTTTCCGTTTTTTCAGTCGGGTTTTTTAGTTTTTTAACTACATTTTTTTTGAAACAGACACTAAGATAAATGTAGATGAATAAGTATCGAATCCTAAGTAAATGGTGGCCACAAAAGTGATTTACGAACGATACAAAACTATCTAAAGCCGCGGCCCTGTAACCCTCCCAGTAAGGAGTGAATCGGCTGAGCGCATCGCTCTGACATTTCCACGTTTTTGCGAACTAAGATTTAATCTCGTGTCGGCGTTTTTTGTGCAATAAAAACGCGGTTCGCTTTACGAACGGACGTTAATGTGGATATAACTGCAGTTTGCGGCTCGAGCGCCGCGCGCCGTACGGCTACGTACGTACGACTAGGGGTGACGCAGCATCGCTCCTGGCTTTACGAGAAACTTCCTCAACTTGGTACTGATGTTTAGCTTTCCTTTCATTAAACCATACCCACTACCTTCAATGATAATAATATCCGAAAATTGGAACAGGGCTTATGTTGTTATTTTAATACTAGTACTTATTTATATGTAGTTCCAAACAAAAAAATCGAAAAGCAAGATCTTGTAGGTACTTTCATATTAGAGTTGCCTGAAGCCCAGCAAGTAATTCTGTTTCCGCAGATTATAAAAGCAGTTTGTAAAAACCACCGTCGTGATCTGGAGGCTGGTTGTGACTTGTACGCCTCGTCACGGAGGCGACACATAAGCGCGCGCCGCAACAGAATTTATCAAAATTAGTTTCGCGAACTTTCGGAAAGTTTCGTAAAACACACAAACTTCTCCACTATTTAGTTATGTAGAGTTGTGAGGAAATCATAATATAACACTATCAGTAAACGTATTTCACGGGTCGCTTCTCAAAGTGAAACTCCCGAGTTGGGCCGCGCCTGTAACTTGCGCCAGCAGCTCGCGCTAGCTTGCGTCGCTCGCTCGTCGCTGGCGCTAATACTGCTCCCAACCATAAATAGAGTGAACAGAACACGGTTCAGTTGGTTATTAAATTAATTTCATGCAATATAGTAATCAGTGACACAAATTGGGACACCAGTACCTACGCACTACGCGCTTTCTATTTCAGCCGACATCGACATACGAATTGCAAATTGGATTAACATCATCCATGAAACATTCAAGCAATCGTTAATTTGAGTAGTGTTAGATGTAGTGTGCGAATGATTTCAAATGCAGCGAGTACTCGCCGCCTAGCACAAATCGTTGCACTTCATTTACGAAAGTTTGTTACAATCGCAGAAAGTAACAAACGTACCCACTTAAGTGAAGTAGTATGTTCGATTTTATGGATACAACAGTAGGTAGCTTGGTATCGCTTGCGAGTACCACACAGTGTGCGAGTACCACACAGTGTGCGAGTACCACACAGTGTGCGAGTACCACACAGTGTGCGAGTACCACACAGTGTGCGAGTACCAGTAGGTCCCGACCGCCATGCCGCCGGGACATTAGGCGCGCTCGCTCGCTTGCACAAACACACTCCGATTAGCAAACACTTCGGCCGCGCCGAACATCGCCTGCTTCCAAATATACACTAAATGTTGCACATGCACTTGCACACACACTTTACAACTTGATTGCCTTCATTCAGCTATTTTCTAGGCCGAAAGAGAATAGTACTTACCAGGAATGATAGACAGTAAAAAGCAAAATCAATAACATTTTAAATAAATTAAAACCAAGGAAACCGTTCCATTTCTACAATAATTTTGTATAATAAAGGGTGATTTTCAGTTTTCACTCTGGTTTTCCTCAGTATTTTTTGTGTTTTTTAATTTGGTAATGCGAAAGATTTCACAGAAGATTTAAATTTTATCGTCATAAAAAAAACTGGGTCAGCTAGGTGAAAAGTAGCTCTCTTGAGAAGTTCAACTACAAAAGGACTATCAAGACTAGTTTCGTACAAATCAAAGTATATCGTCCAGTCAGATCATAATTATTCCAGTAACGATCTTCTTATGGAACTTAACGGTGCTCACAGAATTAGCTTCTACAAATAGAACGAACGACTAATTAAAAGAGAATTTGATTGTGATTAAGAGTTCGTTTGTGTCTGTCACAGTACATTAATTACAAACACTCGATCAGTTATAATTAAATCATGATACAAGCACGAGAGTTGTCAATGAAGTCAAGTGATCAATGGAATACAGAATACATTACTAGAAGACATTCTAATATCCTACGAACATTAAACGGACGGCTAGTTTGATTTTATATGAGTATTGGGTGTTCTTGTTTGGTATCGACTACTCTAATAATAAAAGGTAAATCAGTAGTGATACGTTACGTTACTAATTCCAATTAAATTGAAAGTTATCGATGTAGTTTTAATGAAGCCAACGAAAAATTTTGCCTTGGCAGTTGCCAGTACACGTAGTGATTCGAGACTCTTGTTTGGCTTTACATAATATATTGCTGAAACTGTAAGCTTGTAATTTACGGAAGCATCATCCTTGTGCTATGTTGGTCTAAGTAATCCTCTCACAGTAGAAATTTGCAGCATTGTGCACACAAGCATGGGCGTCCATTTTTCACGAGCTGCGGCACAAGGCAGTACGGCAGGCATGGACGCAATACACTTCATTTTCTTTATTCAGTGCTACCTCTGCACTCACTGTTGACGTGCTTATTTAGTTATAAAACTCTCGGAAGTGTCTGTTTCCACAAAAAAAACTGGGAAGAAGTGGGAATGGCGAAGTTGGTTCCCGGGTGATGCGTTTGTACCGTGTGGACTGGACGGCAGGAATGCACTGAACTGTGCGAGCACTCATTAATGTCATTCTCATGATTGGAAGCTATGAAACTGACTTCAGTTATCTCTATGTTAAGGGAGTTATTTATTTGAGTGTTCGTTATTTCGATTAGAATACTGAGTCTGTTGAAGATTTTGTTTTAGTTTTCAAAGTTGAGTCACGCGTCTTCTTGACTTTTGTTTTGAACTGTACTGTTGTTTGTTTTAACTTCGTAATTGAAAGTCACCTTCACTTGACAAGAACGCGAGTGTTCTGAGACGGCTCAAGCGGGATGCGGACTGCGGGCTGCGGGGTCAAAGTAATTCTGTCGCCGTAATCCTGGAGTGGAACCTGAAATAAATTCACTGGAAGTCTTGTTAATAAGTTGTGTGAGAGCCCGACCACCGGCAGCGGGCGGCGGCGGCGGCCGGATAATGGCCGTTATTAGAGTTCTATTTCAGCCACCAGTACAGGCCGTGCACAGCCACTCTGCAATACTGCGACACAGCTATAAGGGACGAGAATTACGTATTTATTCCCATCCGGAATTCGGACTACATTCCCCAGTCGTCCCTTTATGCGCGGAACGACATTCCGGCCGGTCCGAACTAGCCGAGAGGCTTAGTAAAAAATGAATGGGATAAAGTAGACGAGTAATTGAAATCGGGCGAGGGGACGCCGAATTACTCGCGACGGTAAGTCGTCCGACACGCCACGCGCTAGCCCCGGCAGCGCTGTGCCTAATAACATCAGGGACCAAGAAGCCAGAAGGCTGAAGGGCACTGGTTAACATCAGAATTGGGTTTGATCTTCGACCGTATATTTCTCTTGATCTCTGTACCTATTATGTCGGTACCTATCCTATAACAATAAATTAATGTTTCCTTAAATTACTTTTCTCCAAAACCACGTCCACTTTTATTTGCGTGCTTCTTTTGTCTGCCGCTCCCTTATTTACGTTAAAATGTAGCTTTGAGCGCATTCCTACAGGATACACGATCGCACAGGACGAAATAAACGAAGTGTTGCAAGTGAGGTTTGATCAGATGAAAGTTCGAAATGTGTTTACTTGAGAGTTGTTTGCGTTATTGCTGAGACGAGATTAGGTGAGTTTATCGCGCATTAGTGCGATGGCGACAACCTTGATGACCGCAGACAGACCCGCGAGTCCCTGCTCCCGAGCTGCGGACCGGGGGGCTCCGCCGGACACGAGGGTGCCCCCACGAGCGCGTAATCCCGCCCTCACATTATGTTGAGCATCGCCGCTGATCCCGCATTTATCCGCGGGATTTGATAACGCTCACCTCACTAGTACGCAAACGTGAATTATTTACATAATATAATAGTGAAGGAAAATATTGCGGAGTTTTGTTGTGAATATTTCTTTGTTTATCTATTTTCATTTCAAGTAGAAATGACGGGTATAACTAAGATGGCTTCAGGCATAGAGGAAGAGGTAAATCCAATGTTACCATAGGGAAGATACAATAATACGATAGTTAGGTAGATGTACGGGTATAAATAAAAATCGATATCGTAACAGAAATGTAAGTCACAAATTAATGTGTTTCGAGAGGACTAAACGGATCCATGTCATTTAATACGATTGGTTCGTACCGCTATACCCCCCTCTCTCCCCCCCTAATACAGTTTTTAGCTCGCAGGTAGTATTGCTGCATTTCACATTTCAGCAGAACCGTCCTGACACTAATAAACGTCACAGTACTTTATTATATTTAAACTTCCAAGTTTTAAAAGTTCGCGTAAATATTCAGATTTTTAAAGTGCTGTTACCTAGAGGTAGACCATTTCTTATTTAAGTATTTGAGAACTGTTTTGTGTCGTTTTACCTGGCGTGTCCCGGTAAATTGAATAAGTTACCAGGTTCATATGAGTTATGTTGTCATCTCAACATAAACCGGTCAATAATGTCGAATATTGCCTTGTGATAAATGATCACAACTTTCATTAATATAATAATAATATTATGATAATTATTATCACAACTTTTCAGGAGCTGTGCAGTGACAGGCGTTTTTAACAGATTACCTGGATTACTTAGAAGATTACTTTACGATTTTGTCACTCGCTGGACATTTCTAAGAGATTCGCTATATACAATGAAACTTGGTTAAGTGGGACCTGGATAAGTGAGAAACCTCCATAACTGGAACTCATGCTGAGGTCCCACGAGACAGATATTTATTTATACATACTTGGATAAGTGGAATACCTCTATAATTGAGACAAATTTTCAGGTCCCTTGAGGTCTCACTTAACCAGGTTTCACTGTAAAAGGTTTTTGTCTCAGTAGCAGTAAATTTTGCAGCTTATAGAATAGAATAGAATAGAATATGTATTTATTCGCTAATGGACAGCAACAACACAAAAGAGCAGCACATACATAAACAAATAACAACAAACAGCTTAACAATTAACCACACACATACCACACATTTACCTATAGTTTAATCTGTCGGAGTTTTCAAACCCTTCTGTTAAAAGTTTACAGTTAAAATGTAACAGGAATAGAATTCAGTGTTGATTTGTGCAGTGATCTAGATATATAACTATATTCTAGGAAACCTGCAATCCTCAAAGGTTTGTAGATGTGTACCTCATATTAGTTTTGTACATGGAAAAGTATGTCATTCGTCATTGTGGTTAGATTTTATATATTTCCTAGTATCATCTCGGAATTGCGTTCAAATCTTAGGAACATTACCTATACATTTCACAAGAAATGTGTTTATTAAAGAATCGTAGAAACATAATTTTACACATTTCCTAAGTAGGCTAAAGCCTAGGAGTTGTGTACAATTTCAAGTTTCATACATTTCCGTTAACTGGTGACAGGTTGTGCACCCAGTCACCCACGTTGTCACCCACATATCACCAGGTTTGTTTATGTTTCATGTAGTAGGAGGTTCGGTTGACGGATTACTTTTTATTCACTCGTCCTGGGAATCGAATCCAGGTCTTCAAGCTCAGCAGAAGCTGCTGCTACTAAACCAACATCAATTATTATAACAATAATATGCCAAAATGTGTTTTAAGGTGTACTGAGAACCCGTCGGGGCTGCAGGTTGTCCACAAGAGAAACCGCGGCCTCGACATAAAGGGCTAAGAAGGAGCATGGGTGGTTTTTAGTCATTACAAGTCTGACACTCCCTTTCGCTCTGCCCAAGAGCGGAAGGGGTTATTTGATGATTTTCCACCCGCCCAAAAAAAGAAGGTGTACTGAGAAGACAGGACACGTCTTGTTAGTAGAGATACTAACATGACTATAACAACATGAAATCTACGATCGAGTGTTCGTAGATTCAATCTAGTTGTGGTCCAATGAGCGACCGTCACAAATCTGCGTCAGTAATGTTCGCCAGTGTGAGTGTGGCGCCCTCTGCTGCAACTGACAGAGACTAATGGAGTTTTTAGCGCGAGTTAGTCGCCCAAGTTAGGACCTAAGATTAGAGGTTTTTTGTAAGAAGAGGGATGACTCGCATAAGTGTTGAAATTTGGTTTCAAGAAACACTTTTCACATACCATTTTTATGTTAGTTATATGTATGACTGTTGGAGAAAGTAGTTATTGCATCTTTACCCAATTTCCCCATTCCCGCCGTTGATCACGACTGCGACGTGTGATCCTAATTTATGTACATGCATGCATACATGCACATCATATGCATAACATCTAAATCCTTTAGTTTAGAAGTGAACAGAACGCTCCACAAGATTTATCACCGCGCGGCGCGTTCCTAGAGACGCACTACACGACTAGCGCCACAAAGTTATTAATGTTGCCAGAATTTCCGTTATAAAAATAACTGGAGTCCAGCTTTAATTAAAACTTCGTGCCTCTAGGATTCCTTTAACATTCCATTTTTACTTAATTTCCCAACAGAGAAATAATAGTTAGGACGATCATTACCAGACGTGAATTTTAATCTGTGGAACATTTTCACATACAATTGAGTATTGTGTTGCCAGCGGTCGTGAATGTCGTGAACTCGTGATACACTTCTCTCTTTACGAAAAGGAAACTAAAAAACCGACTTCAACAAAAAATCAAACACAAAAGTGAAAAATAAACTTAAGAAGAAAATCAGCTTCTGAAGTCGGTGACTTTTGTTTGATTTATTTCATGATTTTGCCACCGACTTCCGAAGCTGATTTTCTTCTTAAGTTTATTTTTCACTTTTTTGTGTTTGATTTTTTGTTGAAGTCGGTTTAATTTTTTGTAAAAAAGTTTTTATTTTTCACTTTTTAGTGGTTCACATGTGCTTACCCCTTCACAGCGTACTGGCGTGAAGTTATGTTATGATCTGGTCTAAACAATAGACAGACATGACATTTCAGCAATCCCAGTCCATTTGCTATCATTCGTTGAGGAGTTCCGTTGCCTATCTCCGAAGTTCTTCATCAGATCTTCACTAAATTGAAATGGAACCACTCCGAGAAAGTACTCTTCCAAAAACTACTCAAATCACTTCAAGTGTGCCTATAAAATTTGAAGAGTTCCCTCTATTTCTCCAGGATCCCATCATCAGATCCTGACTTGGTGATCATGGGACCACTTGGGAAGTATATCCTTTCCAACAAAAAAAGAATTTTTCAAATCGGTTAGCAAGCGACGGAGTTATGAGGTAACAAACATAAAAAAAAAAAAAAAATAAATAAAAAAAAAAATACAGTCGAATTGATAACCTCCTCCTTTTTTTGAAGTCGGTTAACAAATGGTTAATTACACGGAATGTGCTAATGTGTGTACACGCAGTCACGCAAGTGTTTCGCCGCTTTCTTGTTTCTTCAGCGCTTTGCACATAACGTCTGTGAAAACAAGACATACAAGCAGGAGTCAGAATACTTCGCGCGGTCGTCCCCTGCCGGCCGACTGGTGTCATACTTCCAACTCATAAAATGTGCTTCTTTTGACATTTAAAAGTAAAGCCAAGTAAAAGTGACGCAGTGAAGTAATGATAAGCAGGCACTGCGCTGCAGCAGCGGCCAGTAAACCTGCGCTTGTATAATAAGCTTTAATACTTGATGCCGTAGAAGTTTGTTTATGAGCCGTGTGTGCATTGGCTGAGAACGTTATTATTTAACTTACGGCACTTTTATTTCAGTGCTGGGACTCTAGGGTTGCACTCTATGTTTGTAAGAGTAGACGGTGATGAATGAGGCCATCATGAATTTTCTCATACTCGTATAGAGGTTAATTTACGTTTTAAAAGGCATACCTTTCTACAATAATCCAAATGTTTTAGCTGTAAGTTTTCTTAAAATTAATAAAATAAAATAATATTTGTAGGAAATGGTAATGGCTCATTACCCAACACACCAGGTGTGGCTGTACCATTCACCTCTGTGTACAATATGCACAAAAATACTGTAGCGATGAATCTGTCCTGTAAGAAGTACGGGTTTCTATTTCTTAAAATGTGTATTCATTCGCTATTTGTGCTAAGCCTGCCTTACTCTTGTGAGATATAGCGCCGAGCAACATGCCAAGCGAGTTGTATTGCTGCATGTGTCGGTAAATCGGCGAGATATACGGCCGCTCGCAAGTGATAGCTAAGCTGGACTTATGCTCTAGCGGAGCAGCTACTCAAGTAGCTAGTGCTTGACTTTTTCGGAAGCACATAGGTAGCTAACACGTACGTTGCTTCGGTGACTGAATTTATTTGATGAATAATACATAGGTATATCATGAACATAATTATATTGCAGATAAAATCGACGTGAAGCTCGGACCGCAGCACAAATATGACGAGGCATTGTGCTGCCTCATATCGCTGCTATTGACCGAGTCCCCGAGCTCGCACTCGGCCACTCTCGGCCACGCTCGGGCGCAGTCGGGAGGACTCGCAGCCAATCATTTATTAGTTCTAAACTAGTTGGGATGTAACACAAAGCCGGTGTAATGTATGTGCACTTCTTTCTCTCCTCCTCCATCTTGCATAATGATGTTTGTTTTGCTCGCTAGCTAGCAGCGGGCGCCACAGCGCGCCGCGCGCCGGCCGTGCATTAGCGTCGCTCCGTGCGACATTCATCACGCAGACGCGGCCATAGATTAAAGAATTACTCGCTGCTGCCGTTGGCTATGGATCCTACTTTAAGTAGCCACATTAAGTGCAGCTTCCAAAAACACGTTTTAGGACCAAAAAACTTGGCATTTAGTTCGATGTAGTGGAATTCTTTGGTTGGTGTCTTTTGTGAATTAAAAATTCTTCTCTTATTTAGGCTGTCATCACACATTGCTGTCTTAACGTATGGTAGTTCTCCTTAACAGCTTAAGGGTAAACAAGCCTACGGCACGAGCTAGTTGATGGGCTGGGCTAAAATGCATGCTATTTCATCCGACATCACGAGCGAAATGCATAGAGCGAAAGAGTCACAACTAAAACGGGCGCGCCATTGTTTCTATGCAGACCTTTGGTAGAATGGATACCATGAAAAATCCATTGAATGTATCTGTTTAAAATGAATTCTTTAATAACTAATCTATGCCTATATGGTTTCGATTTTTCATTTTCGTACTATATAAGTACGTAACTTATTTACGCCCAAAGATGGTTAAAATTAGTGCTAAAATATGAAAGTTTCGACGGTCATAACTTCCAAACCAATTTTTTTTTTCCAATTCTGCTTCCATAGAGGCCTAGATAATGACAAGACCAGTTGATACAATTTTTAATTTTGAACCTCCGTCAACCAGAGGAGTAATCACCATGCTACGTTTGTATGGAAGAATGACTGGCTTGGGCAACCTTAATACGTCTACCGGACACATATGTTGCGGGTCGCAACGGAAGTAGGCGCGTTCGCGTTGATGAATTTCATTCACTAGATGCGCCGTAAATAACGTAAGTGATACGCATATAAAATTAAACGCACAATATCTTAATTACTCTCGACGCGCATCACTCGCGAAAGTATTCATCAGCCGCCTGTCGGGCGCGATCATTAAATTGTAATTGTGTTGTTTGCTATTTCAAGGTGTCGTTTATTTCCGTGTTTGTTTATTTGGCTTGTGCAGAGCGTAAAACAAAACATCACGCCTTTATTTAGGCAGAGGTTTAAGCCCTATGTTCTGGGAATCTAACCAAAGATCTAATGCCCAGCTGTAGCGCTTTCGACGCCTACACCAGTCAGGCTGAGGTAGTTGACCTTGCTAGTTCTTTATAATTATGGCATGATAGTGTACATCACATTATATCTGAACAGTACGTCTACGAAGTAAGTAGTTTCGTGGCACGTGCTATAAACCTCTCTGATGTCCACGGTCGGCCGCGCGGCGTCGATCGGTAGGAGTGACTGTGACCTACATTAACTTGAGGAGATCGACGCAAAAACCGCATAACGACGATATAAGTCATCAAAAAGCCTTACAAAAAACTTCCCGGGCATGTATGGGAGTTAATGGGAGTCGGCTCCACTAGCGAAACTGATTTATCATGAATCGACGCGGCGAGAGCGGCGGTCACCATGGTTACGAGTATAACATTCAGTGGCTTGATGAGCAGCTACATTCTTTGAGGATACTCGTATCATACAATAATATCAAATGCACTGACTATAAAGACTTTTCATGAGTTGATCTGCACAACGTTTGTTGGTTAAGTTTAATGAAGAGGTTGCCACTCAGATAGTTTTGAGTGAAAATCTAAGGGTGTTATTTAACTGGTTAGCATGGTATTCGTATTTTGGTCAGCAGAAAAATATTTTCTGCCAGCAGAAATAGCTAATTGGTCAGCAACTCGTGGCCAGCAAACATTTCAATATTAATCAGCAATTTATGTCATTTTGGATGGCTGTATTTATTTTTGTACAGCATATTAATTAAATAAGCTGCAATAAGCTTCCCCTGCTTAATGAAATTTTGGTAAGCACTCAAGGGTAAGCAAAAAAATCATTTGAGCAGCATATAACTACCGGAATGTTGTAATATTGAGACCAATTTTGATGTAGCACTCGCCGGCGCTGCCGCGGCACCTCTCGCTTCGCTCGCTTGGCTCGAGCGTAGCTGGTCACAGTTCTAACCTAACCTAACCGCCCACTTTTAACGTACGTTGCCAATTTTCGCAATCCAATTAGTTATTTTGCTCCCCATGTTTTTAAATATGCATACCGATCAAACAAAATGCTTACAGAATGTTTTCTCTGCTGATCGATCATGAAATCTTGCTGCCCAAGCAGTAATTTTGCTGGTCAAGTTATTTTGCGGACTGAATGTTTATTATGCAAACTCATGTTATTTTAAGCTGCCTATTTATGATTAAATTTTTGACCATTATCAAAATTAATTGCGGAACAAGAATTGCTGCCTGATTTTTTTAATTGCAAACAAAATACCAAATTCTATAATTGCTAAAGCAATTAATTACTTCCCAAAATCTAATATGTTTTCGTCAGATTTATTGCATAAATACGTGTTTTTGTTCAGGGTCAGTAGGATGAGATGAAAATCAACGTCGGTGTACACGTTATTACTTCGGTCAGTTTTTGAAATATGAAACCGTGAGCCTTGCGCGCAGGGCTCCTGGAAACTTTTCAAATATGTTTCAGCGTTCGCTGTACGCGCCCGATCGGGCTCTCGTACCACAGTGTACAGCTCATTATAGTCCAGTGAGGTACTGCATCGGTGCACTTGATACCACATTAACACTCAGCAGCGCCATTAGCGGCGTGAGAGTCGTTGAAACACGAACACGCGCGCATTCACAACATTAGCTCGTGCATCGCATCAAATGTTACGGAATTAGTTCACGCATTAGCGCAGACTGCTGCAGTTCAACATCAAACGTTTTAATATAATTATGAGTACAACGCGAACATTTGGCATCGTTAATGCGACAATTAGGCACATGCGTACCCCGCGACTGCTTATGTGCACGACCAGCCAGCGGGAGCTGAGCGAGCGCGGTAACAAGGTGAGCGAGCGCACAGAGCGCAGGGAGCACTTGGAGCGAGCTAATCGTGGCGCGCGACGTTTATTTCGTCTGCGGGTGAGTTACAGCGCATCGATGACGTTATACAGCGTGTGTTAACGGCGCGTATCGCTACACGCGCTAAAAATTGAATGTTATGTGTTTACACCGGCCTGCTTTATGGCCTCACTCGGCGGAAATGTGAATAATTGTGTAACGACACAGCGTTTCTGTGTGCATTTGTGATTTTAATAGGCTTAGTTAATTTCTAAGCTTCGAGTGTTGTAAAACGTTTTTTACGACCAAACATTAGGGTTGCATCGTGTATAACTTTACTTAAATAACTACCTTATGCCTTGTTTACCAAAAACTTAATAGCACGAGTACACGAACACAAGTGAACAGACCTACCACAGCGGCTAGTTAGTGATAAGTGGAGCTTCTATAACAAGTGTGTGTGTAGCTGGCGAGGCGTGTGGGCGGCACGGCGCATGGCGCCAATCAGCCAGATTGCTCAATTATATCAAGGAATCGGTTAATTGATATTCCTGCTCAGATTCCAGCACTCTTATTGTAATAACATACCGACAGACACACATACACGTGTCGATAGTGCACGGTTCATTGTGTTTCCACCCTTGTTCTGTGCACGTTAGCGTCGTTATTTGTACGACGAGCACCCACGCTTGGCTATATGTTTCGTTGGCTGTATGAAATTGCCACATAACAAAACATTTCGTAGAAATGGGACGGCCGAGTGGACTGGACCAGCTTACTGATTTATTCCTAATGCTGCTTGTTTTAGTTTTTTTTGGAGGAGTTATTTGATGATTACCTATATATCAGCATAAAAATGCTACTGAAATATTGGGGTAATCTTTCAGTCAACCGCGGCTCGCTGCTAAAAGAGCACTTCCACAGATAAAGTGTGTGAGAATGTGCGTGGCTCGCTGTTGATCTACAGACAGTGTGTGGACGTGCGGGGGCAAGTAACATATCACACGGAAGTGATGCCCTTCCGTGTACGCCTTTATTGATGAGCACGAGCCACAGCCGCGCCCGCTGACACAGCACTGCGAGTCTTTGGGCCTGGAGCGTGGAGTGACCTACCACCCATTACACTTCATATAAGTTAAGACGGATTGCCATCAATTCGATGATAAAATATCTAGCGTACAAATCTACGCACATTATTTAAATGCAAGGTCGTTTGACATCAAGAATTTCTCAGCCAGTCTTTATGAGCCGGTTGATAGCCATAATAAACACTTCAGCGTTGTCGGCATCTGCTCTCGTGATTGTGTCTGAGAATATGTCAGACACGTGTCTGTGGCGAATACACGTGGTTAGGCATTTAATGCGGTGTGCTTCGTTGTGGCTGAGCTGCAATTAACTGCGCTATTGTTCCTTGCCACCGCACCACGTGTTCACCTTTACAATAGTATGCAATTTTTTATTAAATTAGTAACAGATAACATTAGGTTGAACAACAAAATGGGGTTACTCTATACCTAGCCTGGGCTATCGACGGTCAAAGGCAAAAATACATGGATATAAAATCCACATTATATAATAAGCTGCCACGCCATGACACGATACATACAGTGACTCATTTACGAAACGAATGATAGTCCAAACACCGCTTCTAATTCCGCTTTCAATTTTCTTTACCCGTCTTCCAATTCACTAAGTAACATTTCCTCAAAGCCAACTCTATTAACATTTATCACGTTCTTAAATCATTTAATATCACAAACGTGTACGAAATATCAAATAAAAAGCAATAAATAGCTAGGCCGGCTTGCGCCGAGCATCAGGCTCTGCTCGCCACCTACAAATTGATATTAAAAGCGGAATTAAAACTAAATTGACTAACGGGCCCAACGACTGGTGCCACTCGTCGACTCCATTCTGTTCTCTAATATATTTCATTTCTAAAATTATTTCAGGAATAAATGTTAAATTCGATCTTTGATGTTCAGTGTTTTAGAAAGTTTCCTTAAGGTGTTTCAGTTTGATATGATTTTTTTATGTTTGTTTAAGGTTCAAACCATTGCAGCCTATCTGCCAGTTACATCTTACTATGAAATGTAAATAATTTACTATTATACAAACAATGTTTCGCAGTTTATCTTTGAAAACAATACAAATCGATACATTTCGGTATTGACAAGTGTTGGAGCGCCTGCCAAATTTACCATAGCAACAGCCCGATCAATTAGTTTTAAGTAGTTATATTTCATAAGGTCTTATGTTTCTCCTATGTACTTCACTTGCCTTACTTAACTCGTGCAGTTAGCATCGATTAAAATTATATAAAAGTCTTGCGATTGAGTATCCTTCAAACCAACCCTCGAAATCCGTACAAGAAGCTTGAAGTAGTCAGCAGTCACAAAGTTGCCGCTACTACCCGAGTCCCTGGGCACCGCTGTGCACAGCTCCTACAAGTGCGCTACACTACACAGCGCGGAGTATCTAAGTTGCGTCACTAAACAGAGATGACACAGAAAGTCAGCTCCCAGAAGTAGCATGGAGAAGGGAATCTGAATTCAATTTGTACTTAACGAGCTCTTTCTTTCACACAGTCCGCACCTCAGGTAACACATTGGTCGGCACCAACTTCTCAATTCGCTATCTTTGACAGCTGTTTCAAGTATTCAGAATCTCTATAAATCTGGCAATCAGATGTACCGTGGGCAGAGGTCAGATAGTGATTGCTCCCTCTAAAATAAATACACCTTGTTTGGGAAGACTCTTGGTAGCTGGTGAGCTCATTGCATGACAGTCCTCATCGGTCAGTTGCCGCAGCTTTAAAGGCACAGTGGTTGCCGCTGCTCATAGTTTGAGGTCTCGTGTGATCGTGTAACGTTTTATTCGAACTATCCTCGTAGCTCGCTGATTCGAGAAGCGTTTGCGTTGTCTTGTCGTGTTTAGTTGAGACAACACAATCCTAAGGAACCGACCGTTGATGTAGTATGCACGTCTGCTGCATATAGGTAATCATTTACTTAATCAGAATGTCACAAGCTTGCATACGACGGCTGTAGTTATTAACTATGTGGCCATAAATGTAGTTAGACATCTGTAATAACCTCCATGGACATTATTGCAGTCAGGTTTGACAAGAGCATTGTCTAGAAATGATAGCTACTGAGTGCAATTACTTCTTTGTCGGTTCCCGAAATTTTCCGATCTTAACAATCGGTAAACCACACTATAACACTAACACTAATGTTTCAACAAAACTCCTTTGACAAATTTTCAGTTTATAACCAACTGTTCTTAAACTATTTATTTCATAAACTACTTATTCCGCAAGTGTTTTATTTTATAAGCAGTAACTTTACAAACTATAATTTGGTAAATGCATCTTTTTCTAAATGTTTTGCGTCACAAAATCACGTTTAACCTTATCATTTTCCAAAGCTCGCTTCGCTCACTTCTGCGCACTAAGTTTATATTAAACACAAAATACCCTTTAATTTTTAGGAAATTGCGTAATAATGCAATATGTATATTCAAATGTTCTTTCACAACATGACATAAACGTAGAATATTTTTTTTGGCAAATAACAGGTATATTAATACATAGTTCGTTCCATAAACCCTAAAAATATATTTATTTTTAGGGTTTTTAAGTGATATATTTGCCAATCCTTACTTGCTTTATATTTCGGTGAAATGACAGGACACATCTAAAATAGAAAAGATTATTAACTCGACTATAATTGTTTCGACTAGACCCTAGTAGCAATTGCCGTTGGCTTCCATACGCCAACAGTTGGGAATGTATTGGCAGACGGTTAGTTATTCCGCCAACCCAAACTTAAAATAGGCCCATTGTCTTAAACATGCACTATTTGCCCTACGAAGAGCCAACGACGGGCCTGCGTTACTATTCTTACTGTTGGGTGATTTTTGTAGGGATTTATGATATTAAAACAACATTGGGCCAACTAACGACGGGCCTGCTGCTTCTATTCCTACTGTTGGGAGATTTTTGTAGGGATTTAAGTTATGATAACAACATCGGTCCAACTTAGATACCCTTCAATGGCCCTGTTATTTGCTGCTCCTACGGGGTGGTATCGGGGTGCGCGGGGGGCGGGCGGCGGCACTCGTCGCCCGGCCCGCCCGCCATTTTGCAGTTTGTTATTTCATTTGTGCGGTGCCGGGTGCGCTTGCGGCTGCGGAGTATTTGTTTTATATAAATATATAAAATATTAGCCTGACAGGCAGTGATAAAAATGTTTAAAGTTGTGGAATTTGACGATGAAGATGGTTACGGTGGGGAACTCGGTGTGGTGCGTGAAAACTGGATGACGCCACGGAAGACGCATTGCATGTGATGTGGCCTCCATATACCTAAAACTGCAATAATATTCAACAAATGCCTTAGCAGTAACGAGGCTCCAACTAAGATAACATGGACATTATGTCCTGTAAAACGTTTATTTTACGAAACGGGTAAGTTTTTCATAAGTAGGTATTTATCTACTTAGAACCCGTGCGAATTACCTTGAGACCTGGGACTAAGATGCTATTATTTATGAAATACTATCTTATTTTGTTCTTAATAAATCTCGTGCAAATCTCTAGATAAAAAAAATACTACGAGTACGACGCATCATTTTGCTCAACATAAATTGAAATTGAATCATCGGCCCGGTCTCAAGTTAATTCGCACATAACCTAACAAAAAATTGTCATAATTTATCCTTACTGGCATTGCATGTATTTGTTGTTTTACTATAATGGGTTGTGTTGTGTTTGTTGCAGATAAACTACATAACCTATATTGGTGGGAACAAAACTGGTCCTATCACAAGAAGAATCCTTGAACGAATCTTTGACAACAATTTAGCTGCTAAGTGTAACTTTGTAAAAGTAGGTAGGTACTCTATCAATGTATCATAGTAGGTACGGTGTGTATCGTTTTACTGCAGAGCTACCGTCTCCAAATTGTGTAAAATTTGTCTTCATTTTGTCAATAACATAATATAACAATAAATATTCAATTATCATAATTTGTATTTCATTTAATTTCAGTTAATTAACACAAAGTATAATAGGTCAACGCAGACGACACAACGTCCTCTCATGTACTCACGTCAAAGTGCAAAAGAGAGACGACTGTTTGGTGGGCGACTTTTGTATGTCGTCGTCTGGGTTGGCCTATTATGGCTGGTTTCAGAGCGACGCGTCTTGCCAGCGCCGGCCGCACGCACGTCGCTGCACATGAACCTTATCGCTTTAAAATAAGGTTGGTTTTTCAAAACATCGCAAAAACCAAACTTATTATGAAGCTGATAAAGTTGATGTTCAGCGACACGCGTACGGCCGGCGCTGGCGAGACGCGTCGCTATGAAACTAGCTATAGAACCAACAAACATACAACCGCTTGCCTACATGTATTATGTGTCGTTGGGCCTACCCATAACACGTTTTCCTCGGGCCTCCGTAGGGCAATGCACGTTGGCCCTATTGCAAGTTGGGCCTTCGTAGGCAAATCCACGTAGGCCATCAGTTTTGGGCCCAACCCGCAAACTGCCCGCCAATTGTATGCATTTGCCAACTAACCAGAGGTATGTGGCCCAACTAAATGCCAACAAAAAATGCTACTAGGGGAGTAATCATTTATTTTTATTTTTTAAAAACGTTGCCCCACAGGAATTTCTCCTGTATCGTGGGTGCGTTCACAAACACTTATACTCACATACACAAATACCCAGACCCGAAACAACTATCTGCAGGTCATACAAATATTTGTTCCGTGCGGGGATCGAACCCGCGACACGCAGCACAGCAGTCCAATCGCTTAGCCACTGCGCCAACCGTGCCGTCATCTCGTGTGTGTTTACACTTGTAATATACCTAACAAATATAATTCTGTAAACTCAATTTATTTTAAAAGAACATTACTCGCGAGCGTGCCTACAAGTAAAAGCTTCTCATTATTTGTATTTCCGTCTCGAGATGAGACTGAACGGAGATCATTATTGTGTCACTTTAGACAATGCTTTATTAAAATGTTGGTAAATAAATATGACGGCTCATGGCCGAGATACCGCGAGCTCAGGGTCAGTAAGTGGAGATTAGCTGCGGATCTCTGAGATTGGACGACATAAGCCGGATGTCTGATTGGCGGAAAATGTTCGAAAAACGTAGTACGTAGGAATAAACTTTAATAGTGGGTAGGTACAGTGAATTGCAGTAAGTAATTTAATGTCAAGCAGAATTAAATATTTGTTTTCATCAATTTATTAACTAAAACAAACTTATAGAGGTCCTGGTAAGTGAAATTTAACTGAAATTATTTGGACAAAACGTTAGTAGTTATACGATGTGAATGTTTGATTCATTCGAGGGCATCGAACACATGATTATTGAACGAGCGACATGATGCATCATCTCCACCGCATTGTCTATGGAGCGCTCCAAGAAGACGTTGTATTCATTGTGTCCTGTGTATGTGGGGGGGGGGGGGGGGGGCACTATAGGCCTCTAATAAGATTAGAGATTTAATGCGGGTCGCAAGTGACCCCGACTCTCGCGGGGAAAAATGTAGCAGAGGTACTATTATCATAATTACGACCTTTAAATATTCAGCTCAGGTACCTACCAGCCTCCATGCACAGCGCAATGTGGCTGCTTAAGATACGTAGAGGTAATACAGACTGTTCCTACAAAGGTGACATTCGAAGCAATTGATTTAAAACATTATCTTGATTATGTTTATAACTTGCACCTGTTTTAACCAGAGTCCTAACACAGTAGCCGCGCGCTGGTATGCAAGCCAGTATTCACATCACGCGCGAGCGATGCCGCGCGTTCGACGCTCGCGCGACATTCCGCACGGGCGACAAACGCGATAACGCCCCGCGATCCACTTTGCCTAGATCACGCGATATAAAGTGACCTAATTATTGTGTTCATGCACCTAAGCTCAAGATTGAGCAGACTTTTACGTACCTAAGAGATGTGTTTCTTATGGAGGCTTGCTGTTTGAAATGATAGAGACTTTCAACGACATGATCTATGAATTTTATACCCAAGACAACCACGTCTGTATTGTATAACAATCTATAATATTTGTTCTAAGTTTCTCAATATTTACGTCACAGGCTCACAAAGGTAAATAAAATACAATGTAAACACTAAAAGTAGTACGTACTATGTTACCTACATTTTCATTCCGAATGGGGCTCGTTACTGTTAAGTTACTCGAATAAAAAATATAAGTGCGCCCCGCCGATTCGCCCGCCTCGCCGCGCCAACCTTTGAAGTTTATTACCATTTTGAATTGATTAATTCCATGGAACTTTTGTATGGGCGAGCCAAGAATAAAGTTGAAGAAAAATATGAATTTCCCCCGCGATTCAGTCACTCAGTAGATTTATGTATTTGTGCGACTGTGCACGCTGAGGTAGGGGGGGAGGGGGGGCTGGGGATTGTTATTGGTGTTGACTGTACTAGTAACAGGAGAGCTTATCTCAATAGAACAGATACATTATAATAGGGTCAAAAGTTCAGGGCAGCAAAGGGCAAAGCTTAATGTTCAATAGAATTGTGAATAATTTCTTAGTTCTAGAGTAACATTCACATTTAAATAATTGATGATGTTTAACGAATCGACACACGTGCCCATGTCAGGTGATGAACAGTAATCAAGCGAGTCGCAGGAAATTAGGAAACCCATCAGTTCCATTAATCATACCTCGAGAGAGGAATGCTACGATGTGATGTTACGGAGAATATTTTATAGAGCTTTAAGTTTCTCTCTCAAAATAACTTTGTTATGTTCTGATAAGTTAGCGCAAGCCAATTTATGGATTAGATATGAAATATTTGGGATTCAATGAAATATTGATGTTGATTAGATCACAAAGAGAGTACTATCACAAGTAGGTAGTGTAGTACAATCAGTCTCAGCATTACCCTCCTCTTACACTACTTGCCTAGTTCTTCTTTATACGAGGGGTCAGGTACTGACTGTACAACGCAGACACTCCCAGCTCTGTGCAGTGTCTGGTCTCACCTGTGCAGCTGTGTGCTGTGCGGAGCCCCGGAAGGGGGAGGGGGGAGTGGGGGGGTGCTCTCGATAAATTCGTTCTCGCAGCGATCGCACTCGACGGCGACGGGAAATAAATTGCTTATTATTGCACTGAATCTTAACGCCACAATATTGGACGTGTAAAAGTGCTCGGTAACGTTTGGCCCCTGTGCCCCTGTTCCCCCCCCTGTGCCCCTGTGCCCCTGTGCCCCTGTTCCCGGCCCCTGCGCTCCCCAACGCCGTCCCAGCGGCTCTTAATACCGAAATGGATGGCATTCAATTAACACGATTGGATTTAACGAATGGTTTCAGAACGGTGACATCGCAGCACGGACTCGAACCTGTGACCAACGTTGAGAGCGCGCTGTTGAGGTTTGTTTGTGATCGAGCGCTATTGAGGTTAATGTCATTAACATCTGCTGTAACCAATAATGCAAAAGTGGTTACAGTACTTTTGCCAGTGTTTCATAGTAAAACATTTGCAGGATCACGAATGTGTGTGCTAGGACTCGTTGGCTATACCTTCTAAACACGGAATTTAACGATGTGTGTGATAATTTCGATGTTGTTATCGTTACTGCACTTTGTGGAGATGATACTTACGCCGGGAGCAACAAACACTGCGTTACCGTGTTTCGGGTGACAGCTAGATCTCGGCGACAAGTGACAGTCCAGGAATGTGAGGCCTGCTTTGAGTGGAATCCCGATGGGTCTCTTGAACGCATAAGATGTCACAATGCGTTTTGCGAGCTAATTCAGAAAGGATTTCTGCTTTATCCTGAGAGAACCCTTCGATTCGATTTAAATTTAACGATTAAAACGATGTTCTGCAGACTGTCATGGTATATTATAAATTCTTAACTATTGTTCGTCTTCTGTATCGTATACATGTTTCCAATATGGTTAAATGAGCTTCGACCAGAACTTTGACACGTTCATGGCGTTGGTAGTGGCATCGTTCAGTTAGCTATTTAAAATAGAAATAACACAAACACTAATTTTGTATCCATAGTTAGTGTTAGTTCACAGCACACAACAGTCTGTTAGTATTCACAACACACAACACGTCAGCGGGTTGACAACCAGCAACCACGCGCCGGCAACCAGACCTGCCACCCACTCATTTAGATCAACATTATGAAAACTCCCACACGTATCAAGAACAAGCTATTAATAAAACATTAACTAAAGGTGAAAAGACCTTTTGTAAAGACTTAGCTTCGGACCAACATTTATATTTCAGGTCGCCATTGTACTAGGTTGTTCAACCTTACAATACGATATTTATATTTAAAATATCGGAGTCGACGAGTCTCGAAGGATTCATCCTAAACTTTACTGAATATTTACGCACGGAGGGAGGCACGCTCCGAAATGTTAATTATTTATTAAAGTCAAGCTAATGATGCCCCATTTAGTAAATTGCCGAGGAAACTATTAATATTATGTTTGGAATTAGGTCGCACAAGATACCAATAAAAACGTGTCGTTTACTGAGAAGTAAAACAGGCTGCAGTAGCAGCAGAAGTAAATCAGAGTCCTAGTATAAAAACCGATGTTTTTCGGCGCTAATGAAGATAAACACATGCGGGTTAGTGCACGCACACACGACACGCGACTTGCGACACGACGCGCAGTCGGCGCGCTACACACCTGCATCCGAGAACATCCGCTGGTAGATCTCGTCGCAATCTGTCGGACAACAATCACGTTAATATCTTCCATCACTACAGTAAATAATCGCTCTGTCGGTAATTGATTCCCGTTGAGTCAACTACCAAGCGAACAGTTTACTGATCACTATTTTCAATGTATTTATTATTAGTTATCTGTATTGATTTAGACATCAAAGCAGATCGTTCCGGTGCGTAATGCTAGCTCTGCGCCGCGGTTCTGTTTGTTATCGAGCCGTCAATTACAACGTGTTGTTATTATAGCGCTGATTGACTTGACGCAAGTTCTCCATTTCATTAAACATTACAAGATTCGAGAGTTTACTTTAAAGTTGAAAGATATTATACTCGTGTTACACCGGAGTGAGCTTTGATTAACATTTCAGCAACGTTGAAAAACATTGGAAACAATATCGATAGTAGATCTGTGACTGTATGTAGTCGTGTGGCGCACTAGTGAGTTGGAGAGTGTCCAGCGCCACTCGCTAGTGCCTAGTGGAGCGCGAGTGGTCGCGCCAGTGGACGCTGCTGCGCTAAGTAACCGCGAACTGACGCGCTCATTTGAAACGGAGCTCACTGTATACTGTGTGCGGGGCTTTGTTTGTTTGATTGAAATGTTCGTGTCTTTACAGCTTCAGGGCGGTACTCTAATCATTTGCAGATACCTACAGAATGTTTGAATTATTATCTTATTTACTTTGAGTGGGCTCACCGCAATAGTTTTTAACAGGTTTCGTTGACAGCAAGTTATAGTTCCTTGAAAGCATGAGCTTGAGCTCGACATATTATAGTTTAAAAGTTTTTAATCATAAATATTGACAAAATTACTTGAATCTTAAGTACAAATTACAGCGCTATTACTTTTAGATCGCAAGCTAAGCTAATTATAAATCAGCAAGAACGCCGGTTTCAGTCGCTCTGCGTGATGCTTCCTCCCTGTCCACCTGTCTTCACGTTCAGACGCAAAAGTGAGCTGGCTATATGAGCTAAATAATGATGTATGTCTCCGTAAGTTTCGAAAGTATTTAAAGATGTTTTACGTCAAAAGAAACTTTCTTATACGACAAACAAGCCTACTAGCAAAAATAATATGTAAGCTACATGTAGTAATAAAAAATGTATTATTTATTTTTGTCATTTTATTGAAACCTCATCAAAAGTGCCATGGCAGCTAAGCGCCTTCCCCCAGGCGTGGGTGCCATGCCTCACACAAATTACATTTAAAGGTAAGGCGTTTGCGCGTCGCGAGGTGCTTGTCATTCAGTGAGCGACAGAACGTGTCGCCGACGTGCTGCCAGCGACATGTCGTGCCCCAAGTGTGTCGCCGGTGATGTTGCGCGATACCCAGGGATGACATGCGATGTCGCGCGACACGACCGCTTTATATCGCTCAAAATGCGACATCAACTACATACTAAGCAAGGATGTTGTATTCCTCATCAGAGAGACTCAACAAGGAAATGAAACCTAAATGTTTAAATTGAAGGATTCATGGAAATCCAATTGCAGACTGATTTGCTAGAATCTTGAAAACACTACCGCAAAACGAGTTTCGGGCACTCAAAGAGGGAAAATTGAGTGAGCTACATTGGTGTTCCCAGAGTGAATACATTAACGTTTATATTTAATCCGTAATGAATGTTGTGCTTAGTAAGTAGCGAAGTCGCGGCCGGCCATACAGCATCCCGCTTTTATCTACGGATTTACAACAAATTGGTGTTTTGGGCGCGCGAGCTACCCGATTAATTCAAAGCACGCCTATTCGCTCCAATAAATATGTTAAAATGTTCCGTGACAATGGCTC
This sequence comes from Diarsia mendica, assembly GCA_949316265.1. NCBI lineage: Eukaryota > Metazoa > Arthropoda > Insecta > Lepidoptera > Noctuidae > Diarsia > Diarsia mendica. The sequence goes on from OX438887.1 coordinate 359,526, forward strand.
GGTGCCGATTTCGCATCGCATTTTCGAGTCGCCGGCGTTTGTTCAAATTGTTCGCGCCTCACCCCCCACCCCGTACCCCGCACCCCTGTCGTCTGAGCGCAACGCAAACAGTGTCCGCGTGACTAATCCAACAGCTCCGACAGATCCGACGTTACACAAGACGACGATAAAGCATTCACGACATCGCGCACCGCCCGACATGCACCCGAGATGCGCCTCAGATGGGATGCTGTGAGTCTGTGACTAGCCAGAGGTATCATAATTTTATGTAAATCTCAGGAGCACGCTGCTGAAGTGTGGGCGGAATATATTCCAGTGAGGGGTTATGTTTGGATCCTTACCTTCCTTTAATTATAGCGGTGTGTGGAACAGGGTGTAAACTTCCTCATCTTCATTAGAAAAGAAAGATTATCAGACCAGACTGTCTGGTGAGCTACTGTCCTAATCGCGAGGATAACTCTGTGCGACGCATGATTCTGCGTGGCGTTAGGATGGTACGTACTTCCCGTATCGCGGTGTAGAGGTCTCCACATAGTCTTAAGGGAATACATAACTCAAAATGTGTGCGCACTCACCGACAACATGCAGCGTGACGAAGAAGGAGCGCACGGGCTGCGTGGACACCTGGCACTCGTAGACGCCGGCGTCGCGCTGCTGCGCCCACTTGATGTGCAGCGTCCAGTCGTCCGTCTGCGCCGAGTGCGTGGCCTGGAAGCGCTGGTCCGACGTGTACGTGTAGCCGCCCACCGTCAGGATGTGCAGGTCGCGGTGCCGGATCCATGACACCTGCACACACACACATAGGGAGATCATTAGCAGAGTTATCAAAAGATGGGAAAGAATGGAAGAAGAAAACATGTTGCGCCGAGCAAAAGAATTGGGATAAGGGCAGGATGATGATGATGATGATCTAAAGGTGGACCTTTATTCTTTTGGTCGGCGCAACATGTTTTCATCTTCCATAGACTGGAGTCTGATACATATAAATATTGTTATTGATAATAGTCTTTATAAATGTTCACTTCAGAACCTTGAGAAAATGTTGACGGTAGTAGGGAAATAATATTCAAGAACAAAAATACTCCAATAAATAACTTGAAAGGCAGAAGTTATTGCTCACTTATCTTGAAACTTTACGCAATACAAAGCCGGAGATCATTCAAGAAATTCAATTTAAAGTGCCCCGTCGTGATTGTTGCGATTTCCTTCAGTGGAGTCGGCAGTCGGCACGTCTCGCGTCTCGCGTCTCTGCCTATACTTATATTTTATAAACATTCATCAAAGCTAACAAAAGTGTTTCGGCAATGTGGCGGCATTTATCACGCGCAAACGTCAAGAAACCGAGCCCGATCACTCAGCACGGCGTTATTGAATGTGAGCTCAAAGAGGCCACGTGGAGTACGGGGCGCTAGGGGGGGGGGTGAGGGGCGTAGGGTCCCGTTTGAAGTATTTTTTGGCATTAATATTCGTCGGCGGTTGTTTTAGGCGCGGCGGCCATTGGCATGCAAATCAGCCGTCTCTATGAAAATTGCGAACGGCTCTTTATTACTCATTCCTTTTATTTACTGTTGGCATGTAGAGCGCCGGTTTCAGCTCTTTAATTATCTCGGCTGCGTTAAAACTCCACGTTTTTTTACTTAATTTACCCGTTGAAATTCCTAGTACATTTAGGAGGGGCCCGTCTGATTATGCGAGGCCTTTTTTCTTATTTGCGTGTCTGAGTAAACCGGCTTATCTCGACGTTAAGAGCTTTTGAAATACTGGGCTTGTGACGTCACGGTTCCCCCGCCCGAGGAGCCCCGAGCATGCCCTCTGTCTGCTGCTTATTAAACGAAGATAAATAAAAATGGCGCTCTTTCGAAATTAACTCAATTCAAACTTTAAATTGTAACTCCGTATCTAAGTGACAGTTATAATTCAAGGTCAAGTGTTCGAAAAGTAATGTGTTTGTTCATCATAAAAGGTCGGCATAGTAGCGAATGGTACTAGACAGTTCTGAAAACAAAAACAAAACACGGCTACAAAAGAGCCAGATTATATTACAAAGTTCGAGTCGTCCTTCGTCATACAATTCTAGAAATATAAAGTAATCTAAACAAGTGTTCATCAGAGTTCTTCAAGTATTTCTGCAAACGATGTGGCATTCCTACCACTCAAGTTTTTGTTCTCATGACGGTACAAAGGCGCCATACTTTTTGTACGTTAGTTTATTTTCCTAATAGAAAGCCGAATGTTGCGGTGACGTCATTAAGGCACAGGATTGTGCCCCTTTTTATACGTCTACGGCTAGATTAGAAATTGGCTAGACAGACACGTTCATTTGGTTGACGTTAGATAGCTTGATTGTTAAGGTAAGCATGAACAGTGATCTGTATAGAAAGTGTTAATATGATATAGTAGTAATCAAATGTATAAGACATACTCTCCAATTTCAGTAGGGTTTGGTGGCCTGGTGCCACGACAGTTCGGTTCGACGACCTGTTGGTCTGTCTACCAATAGCATTACGACAGCTTCACATCCGACATGTATATTTAAAAATAATGTACAAATAAGACAAGTACTTAGTAGTTGTCTCATTTGTACATTCTTCTTATTTACTTTTATACATGTTTTTCACAAAGAACGTCCGTGCGTCGGATGTCGATCAATTCCCCAGTCTCAGTAGTTAGTGTAAATACTTGTTATTCCCTTGTTTTGTGTTTAATTTCGTGTAACGTATTTTTTGTCACGGAACACTTGTTATTTTAATAGCAGTCCTTTATATTTTTGTTCTGTGATTTTTGTTTTTCTTTAATCAACCTTGTTGAATGTCGTAAGATGTAACGTAGTGCCCGCGGCGCCAGACACGTGTTTTGATACAAGAGCGTAAATTGTGTACTAAATGTTTGGTACATTATTCATTTCAATTATTTATTTAGAGCGGTACCTTGGTATTTAAAAGGCAGATAAGCGTTTAATTGCTGGGAGTGATCGGTCCTTCCTCGTGTATTTGTGGCTGACTGAAGTCGATTTCTGACCGAAGTCGACATTCGGACACTAATAAACGTAGCATTCGGAATATGAAAAAAGAAACAGTTGTCACTCTGAAATAACTACGTACCACCATGGCCCAAGGCGTGAGATTACCCTTATGAGTTGAGATACCAATCTCAACTCGTTAAAGGTCAATAACACATACATTTGATCTAGCAACGACATTGATGTGACAGCTGAGTTGAACTTAGAATTAATAATATTCACAAGATAATGGATTAGCATTCACACCTGAACTCATTGTGTGTGATTAGTTGACAAGATGTGTGTTGTGTGCCAATCAGCTGCAGTCTGCTAACTTTGAAACTCATTAAAGTTAGCGAAAGATCAGGGTAATATGTGACCAACGACTGATATTAGCTAGTCTGATGTCTTACACTTGTTGGTCGCCGTACCTATTATTACCAATATGTATTTTGTAGAAAGTTAAAGCGATTCTGGGGTATTCGAATTAAAGAGAAATGTATTTCGACCGTTATTGAAAGTGTACGCCAGTTATACTACCGTCCGGGTATTGTTTCTAGAAATTCAATCCTAGTTTTATTTACACCTTTGACGCCACTCTTAAACTCCCTTTGTTATGACTGAGATGGCAAACATATTGTGCATTAGAAAAGTTAAAGTATTTCCCTCACAGTAAAACCAGCCGTTATGATATTTTCATATCGCTGAAGTGACATACCGACCGACGCTGCAATAACTTCGTATTTCTCAGCTGGACCGGGATAAAATTCCTGACATTGACGCATTCCCGGCGCGTTTCACGAATACCAACAGTTAAGAATACCGTCCGCTAATTAATTCGTCAGCTTTAATGAATAAACAATACGCCGTCAGATACAACCGTCTGCGGAATCCATTCATTTTCCACCGTCGACGACAAGGGTCGGCCAAGTTTATTTTAAGACGACAACTGGGCGTGAACCATCTTGTGCAACCATGGGCAGCTGTGGGAAACCGTGAGCAACCGTGAGCAAGTTGTATAAGAAATACGGTCATCACGACCAAACGTATCGGTCGTATTTAGGGAGCTCACTAAACTCGGACTGAAAGGATTGAGACGTGACAATGTCAAAGAGTTTGAAGAAAATATCACGACAAGGTGACACTGGTCGGAGGTATAAAAGTGCCTTCTGACCTTTTAAATAAACTGGGCATTATAAATAGAACACGGTGATACAATACGGTATGCTTAAACAGGGACGCCAAAAATCAAAATTGTGGACAATTACTAATAATAATTATGTTTGTATCTGTCAGTGTCCGGTGTCTAGTCAACTAGTCCTCAGGATCTTCATCCGAACCGGTTAACTGAAGTTTACTGTGTTGCGATTTGTATTGGCATGCGCCACTATCAGTACATTCTACATCACATGTTGTAATGTGACTACTAGTTCAATAAGTGTCAGTTCGTATCGACCCACTGCTGTGTGTAATCTCCTATCGAATAGCTGTTAAAGAAATCCCTTTTTTATTATAAAGAGAACGAATTGAATGAACATAATGTTATCATAATCGATGGAATCACGTCGCCATTAGATATTCAAGGGTCGCGTCTCGTGGCGCTTGCGAACAAAAGAACAACGTAATAGGCTTCTTTATTTTATGGTAATTTCCTAAACCGCTGTGGGGCCAGTATTAGTAACAGTGACTGGCACGCGTGTGGTTCTGGGTTTGAGCCACAGTTAAATATTGTGTAAGTGAATTTAACTGTGCTTTAAGTGTTTTATGACATTTGAATAGGTATATGGCTGACATTCTACAATGGACCTCTGTTAAATACCATAATAAAATACAAACTGTTACCAGCGATTTTGCTCGCGTGGAGATCGGACACTTATCTCAAGGGATAAAAAGTGTCGTGTAGGGTGAACTCATCTAATTCTGTGATTCGCCTAATTCGGTGATATTTGATACTTAGTTAGTACTTTATTTTTATATTTCTACAATTAATGCCTTTAGTTCACTATATGTCCTAGTTATTTAAATAGCATACCGCTGTACCATATTTCATGAACTTTCAGAACGAGAGGAGTAACAAACCACCAGAAAGCGAGTTACTTTCGCACTAAAATCGTCCATATTTATGGATATAGAACATCATCATCTGTACCAACTTGTATAAATACTCTCTGTACCGTTAAAGTCGCTTTACGCGACGCGAGACTAATCGGACGTGTTTTTATGTTACTTACCTAATTGCTAAAATGAAATATCTATAAACAATTACGACAAAATAAATCAATATTTTTTTGCGGCGTCAGATATTACAAAGTAAAGTGTGTCAATTGTGACTAGTGCAATACGAAATTATATGTGCAAAATGAACTGATTCAACTGTTTCTATTGACTATAAGTATTAAAAAGTTTAACGGTTAGTATGTCTAACCCTGGATCGAGCCCGTTTGTCCGTAGCCAAATACTACGACGAAGTCCTCCACCGACACCTACCGAACAATTGCCTCCCAGCGTACCACATATACCACCACCAGCACCAGCACCAGCACCAGCGGTGAATGTAGCACCTGTAAAATTGGCGCCTGCGGCAAATACTTTACCGACCGAAGTCATCAGTACTGCAGAAATCCAGAAATGGGTAATGTCTATAGATGGCATTCTAGGCGAACTATCCAGTGTAGTCAATGAAGGGAAAATGAACTCGGACCAGAAACAGCGTGTCTCAACCCTTTGCCTGAAGGTTCAAAGTGGGACTTCTCAGATGGCCCTTCTTTACCAATCCCTGAAGCAGAAAATGATCCAGTCCCATAGCACTGTTCAGCACCTTCAGCATCAATTGAACATGACGAACTCTCTAGACCAGTTCAAAGAGGTCATTGAATCCAAACTGACCCCAACATTGTCGAATAATAATTCATATGCTAGCATGGTGAAGAAAGGCTCCGACAATTTCGTACGTCCTGCAAACCTGAGTTCGATTGCAATTTATCCCAGCGACAAGTCCAAAACAAGTGACGACACCAAGTCACTTGTCCAAAAGATCATATCGCCCGAAGAACTCAAACTCCAAGTCCGTGGCCTGAAAAAAGTTAAAAATGGGGGCGTATTGATAAGCACCGAAAATAAAGGCGACATAGAAAAATTAAAAAAATCGGAGAAAATTTTCACCTCGGGCCTAACCATAGAAGAACCATCAAAACGCCGCCCGAGGGTTACTGTCATCGGTGTTCCTGTAGCCCTTACTGATAAAGAAGTTCTTGATTGTATTTACGAGCAAAACCTATCAGACAATTTAAATACAACTCGTGAAGCCTTCCTGGAAAACATTAAATTGAGCCATAAATCGGGTAAGAAAGGTCTTGCTACCTGCAACTATATCTTGGAACTACCCGCTAATATAAGAAAAGTCCTTATAAACCAAGGCAGAATTTTTATTAACTGGACCTCTTGCCCTGTGAGAGACTTTACGATAGTCACCAGGTGCTACAACTGCCAGCAGTTTGGCCACGCAGCTAAGTTTTGCCGTGAAACCAGTCCTACGTGCAACCACTGTGCAGAGACTGGACACTCCTCGAAGGAATGCAGCAGCAAATCTTCTTCCCCCCAGTGCGCGACGTGCAAAAGATTCAAGAGGAAATGTGACCATCCAACTGGTGATGTAAGTTGCCCGGCTCGTAAATATGCAGAGACGAACTACATTAATTCAATAGACTATGAGGGCGCCTAAGAGCGCCACAGAATATTCTATTTAGTAGCACTCAAACAGGTAGCTCATCTCTTATTTGTATTTCTTCTTTTGTAATTGTCATGAGCAATCAGCTAATCAGTGATCTAGATAGTTTTACTGTGTCTGAATCTGCAGTATGTAATATTGAGGACTGTAAACACTTAATTCGTTCTGGTGACAAAACGCTTACCTTGCTAACACAAAATATTCGCAGCATAAACCGTAACATAGACGGGTTTCAAGTGTTGTTACAAAGTATAGACATCTGCTGTGATATTATAGTATTAACTGAATGTTGGTTGTCAAAACAGACAGTCAACTTACCATCTCTGACCGGTTATTATTCATACAAAACAGACAGAAACATCAACCAAAACGACGGAGTAGTAGTTTATGTTAAAAATAATTTACAAACTATCAAAGAAGAACCAATATTCCAAAATAGTAACTGCTTAATCATTAAAATTATTCCTGATACAGTAGTCGTGGCTATTTATAGGCCTCCTTCTTACAACATTGACAGTTTTATAGACTCCCTTGATACAAACTTAAAAAACTTGACCACATTCAAAAACATAATACTGGTGGGCGATATCAACATTAACATTGCCTCCGAGAAACCCGATACCCATACACATAATTATCTAAATATTTGCTCATTTCATGGACTTTTGCCAGCTCATTATTACCCCACACATCAAAGCGGTTCTTGCCTAGATCATATCATTCTAAAATCAAAAAATCCATCCCAAACATTGGTTACTAACTCTACGCTTACCGATCATCAAGCCGTTTTACTAACAATGCAAATAAGTTCACCTAGAAAAAACTGCGAGCGTAGCTATACTAAACTTAATATGACAAAACTTGAAAGCGACATTCGCAGCATTAATTTTGACCCTATTTACGATTCTATTGATGCGAATACTTCGTTACAATATTTTATACATTCTGTACAATACGCAATAAGGAAAAACACTGTCACTAAGATAGTCCCTAGAAAGTACAGTTGCATTAAACCGTGGATCACACCCGGTCTCGTTCGTTGTATAAGACACAGAGACAAACTTCACCTAAAATCAAAACTTGCACCTGATGACGCAATACTTTCGGTTACCTATAAACGCTATCGAAACTTCTGTAATAGTCTCTTGAAAAAACTAAAAAACCAGTACGACAAAAATGAATTACAGAAGGCAGGGAAAAATAGTAAACTTGTATGGAATTTTGTAAAAACCTATACATTGAGGTCGAAAACTTCCGAACCTCCGCTTGATTTACTATCAACAGAAAGAAACCCATCCGAAGCAATAAATAAAGTAAACCACTTTTTTGTCAACGTTGGTAAAAACTTGGCTGAAAAATCTTTAAATATTAGTCACCCTCCCGTACAAAACACAGTTAGGACAAGGTCCAAATTAAATTCTTTTGTTTTATTAGATACGGACGTCAATGAAGTAGTAAGTATAATAAACGGGTTAAAGGATGTCTGCGCAACTGGCTGGGATGGTATACCCAACAATGTACTTAAGAGATTTAAACACATACTTGCCCCTCCACTAACCCACATCTTTCAACTATGTTTATCTAACGGGATATTCCCAAAATCACTAAAAAAGTCTGTGGTCACACCTATTTTCAAGTCTGGAGACAAATTCAGTGTGAATAACTACAGACCCATTTCGGTACTAACGGGGCTTTCAAAAATATTAGAAAAAATGATTAACAGTAGACTAATAAAATATCTGGAAAATAACAGACTCCTTTCAGATAATCAATTTGGATTTCGGCCTAAAAAATCCTCTAGCCAAGCAGTAAACAAACTTACTAACTACATTAGTACAAATCTGGATAGTGGAATGCATACAGCTGGGATTTTTCTAGACCTCGCCAAGGCCTTTGACACTATTTCTTGCACGACTCTTTTGCAGAAGCTTGAAACACTCGGGATAAGAGGAGCACAGCTTCTACTACTTTCTGATTATCTCAGTGATCGTCAACAATGTGTAAAAATTGGTCCAAATACAAGTTCTGATCTTGCTAATACTTGTTATGGAATTCCACAAGGCAGTATTTTGGGTCCTACATTGTTTTTAATCTATATTAATGACCTGTGCAGCTTAACACTACAAAACGGTGTTATAATATCTTATGCGGATGATACTGCCTTGTTGTTTGCAGCTAAATCAAGGGCAGAGGTCTATGAACTTGCACAGAATGGTTTCAACACTGTGTCAAATTGGCTCCAGAATAATCTTCTAACACTAAATGCTGATAAAACAAAATACATTTTATTTACAATGAGGAATACTAACACACCGCTTACTAACCTAAACATTTACGCGCATAGCTGTAACACGTACGCTGACTCTGCATGTCCTTGCCCTATTTTAGTTAAAGCTGACCATTTAAAATACCTAGGTGTCACCATTGACTCCAATCTAAATTTCCGTAAACATATCGAGTTACTATGTACTAGAGTGCGCAAACTAATATATGTTTTTAAGAATTTACGGAATATAGCCGACTATAAATTAATAAAACAGATTTATTTGGCTTTGTGTCAGTCTATTCTAACCTATTGTATAACATCCTGGGGTGGCGCGGGAATTTCAATTCTGCTCCCTCTAGAACGAGCTCAAAGAGCAATTCTAAAGGTTGCTACCTTCCGTCCTTTCAGATTCCCTACACACCAGCTTTACAAAGCATGTAATGTACTCACGGTACGGCAATTATTTGTCCTTCATTTAATACTACACCAGCATGCTACACTTCCCTATGACCTAGTTCCTTCCGATAGGAGAAGGAAGGACCTGGTTTGTACAAAGCCTCAAACAAAGCATGCGTTTGCTGAGCGATTTGAAGTATTTTTAGGACCTTTTCTGTATAATAGACTCAACAAGACACTAAACTTCTATAGCTTAAGCTATAAAAAATGTAGTGTCATGATATCCGAACATTTGGCGTTACTCAACTACACAGACACAGAAAAACTTCTAGAAGTTGCCGTTTGATTATGTTTTACTTTGTATCTAATTGTACATATACATATATATAGTTAAGCTAGTTTTAGTGTTTTTTTTTTTTTTTTTGTATCATTTTGAGATTTTGTTCCTTTATTTGTTATTAGATTTATTTTATTTAGTAATTTTATTGTATTAATTAAATTATGCGACGTAAAGTGATGGCCTGAAACACAGGTTTAAATAAACCTAGATCAGGCAGGTCGCTATAATAGTATAAAGATTACCACTAAATTACCACTTTTTGTAACTCTTAAATATATTTTAGTAGTAGTTTACTTATAAGCACTAATTATAACTTTGTATGTGAAACAACACTGTGCCTAAATGTACACCTTATTGTATTATCTTTTTTCTTAAATAAATTATTCTAAATTATTCTATTCTAAAGTCCGTGTGCAGTGAGCACGACAAGTCTCAAGATACCCTCGCTTACCCACACACTGCCGGGTATTCCGGGCGACCTGGACGCGAACCTTTGTTTACAGATCGCTCGGGGCTGGGTTATTAGGTTACCCTCCCTGGGGAATACGTGCAACTTAGCCCAAACACGCACGTAATACACGGTGAATAAACTAGGTTTATCTTGTAGTTTTTGTCTAACTTGATGGATGAGGCTAGGTTTTGTTTCTGGGCAATAGACGGTTATTAGTTCACGCTCAATAGAAGAAAACTGTATTCTTAGAATTATTCGTCTAATTTCCCGTTTACGGTCTCGAACGATGCGACAAGTACATACGCACACGAGTTAGCTTTTTGTCAGTTCTGAAGGTTTGTGAAGTTTATTCTACTTATCTCATCACTTTTGAAAACCGAAAACTATATTAATAATTAAAATATCGGGAACTCGAAACAAAAAGTAAATTATGGTAAATATCCCGTTTTCAGTGTTTGTTTTATAGGTCGCAAAAATATTAACTGATGAAATTGGTGATTTTATGTAAAGGGACCCAGGGGATAAAGGCGTCCGTAGTATAAATGTAATTATTTTAAGTATGTGTGTTTGAACATGTCAAAAGCTCCGAAAAATAAAGAATCTCGTAAGCTATGCAGCCAAAGCAATAAAAGCGCGACTCGTCTTACGTCCGCTGTCCGGCTGTAAAGTCAACACTTTACAGCCGGACAGCGGACGTAACACAATCATACATTCCCGGCTGCTCGCTGCCGCCTCCCCGCGGACAGCGCGCGATGCTCAGCGCGCAGTGCCGAGCACACACGCCGGGTTGCGCGGTTGCGCGACACTCTCCCGTGAATACTAACGCGGCGAGATGAGCAGACATCAGCGCGTGTGTGCCGTACTGCCGGGCGATGTTTGCACTCGCTTGCTATTCACGCCACAGACCACGCCACTCGATAAACCACTCTATGTATAGTCTCCAACGTTTGCAGTGTGTATGTGTAACGCTGCTTCTCTTCTCCTTGGCATCGCTCTAAAGATAAAATATAACTTTTTCTGTACGGTAAATCGTTTACAAACCGTTTCGAGTTTCTATAATGAGGTTCAACTGCATTGAAATAAGTTTTGCAGTAGCTTAAGTGAATCTAACTCATTTTGGATTTTTCGTTCCTCGTGATGTGATCGTAGATAGAATGTCACTGTCAGGCTCTCCGCGGGCGACGTTGTATTAGAGTATGCCGCAGAATATGGTCAGTGAAATTATCCGTTTGTGATGGTTACATTTTTATAAAGAATGTCTTTGTTCCACAGAACAAGCAATTCAATAGGACTGTCCATTCGGAACAATAGCAAATTATGTTAGGTAATTTTTTTTTCAAATTCACATTACGTATTATTTCATATTCCGTCGCATAATAGTTTATAAAGTAAACAATAGTTACAACAGATTGTATGTTGAATAAAATCCGGCTCGTATCAATAAAAGAGTTGTTACTGTAGTAACCATTACATATTACAATAATTACTATATTATATTGCGTATTTTGAAGCCATTGCATATTTGAGCAGGAATCATTACAATATATTGGATCGTTAAAAATAATTGTTTCAACAAAATGGTTTACCTAATGGTGTCCACGTCAGAAAATAAAGTTAATATTATATTTAGTCATTTAAGTAAAAGTTTGTAACAATTTCAATAATAAAAAAGGACGGTGAAACTACAAAACAAACAAAACCTAACTTAGAAAAAAAAAAATATTAGTGGTGTGAGTCAAGAACCTCTGTCGTTACCTCTGTCATAAAAAGCCGACTGACACAATGACAAGTTTGACATAACATTACAGGTGACATGTATTGATAGGTTTAAAAGTTTCTCGGATATTTCACGTGTACCTACCGCGCTATGTGGAGAGTGTCGGGCTCACAGCTGAAACTATACGGGACATAAATATAAACACAAGTCTGGATATCACAAGACTTTCTTTACCTTTTGATAGTTATACTCTTTTGACAGTTGCAACAAGAACTATAGCCATGTGGCGGTTCGACAGCGATCTAGTCTAGATTCTACCTTTACTTACTGACTCTTTGATAAATTTCGTCGAAGCGCCGAGGTTAACTGAGGTGCATTTTAATAAAACTTATTGAAAAAAAAAAGTTTAATATTTTTATTTGCAATGCAAGTAATTTCAACGAGGAAATGAACAGTCTGCTACATTATAAGCAATTACATACACCTTGGTGTCCCACAGTAAACTTTACTTTCCTGAATGTAATATTGACTTTAACGTAACATCAACGTGAACTGTTATTCGTTCAAGCACAGTGATTTGATTATAATGTGACACTGTAGCACTTTAAATTATGTATTACATATTGCTGTGCCCTAGCAGGGTTCATGTATGAAACCTATATACCTGTAACAACCTGTAAACTACATGAATGCAATAAATGATGATTATGATTATGATTAACGTTTATCTAATATTATTAAATATAATAATATAATTTTTACTGATGAATAAAATAATTATATAATAATATAATTATTTTATTCATCAGTAAAATGTAAACCTGTGCGTTCCGGTGGTAACGTTTTACGATAGTAACGTAACGCTACCGTGATGTGTGAACTATGAAATAAATCCATCCTACAGAGTAGTGCATCGCACTCGGTGCGAACTGCGAGCACTTCACCCTGCGGTCGTTATTATATAGTGCGGACTAGTTAAAGTTACGTAGTGATGTGTTAAGAGCACTCGAAATAGATTGATTTTTATTTGAACAAAGTTCGGCTGATGCGTGGGTGAGAGCCCGTACTTCAGAACTGTAGTTTGATTGAAGTATTTTATTAATTTCTGCTATAAACATCTTTGTATTTCAAAACACGGAAACTACAAAGTACGTAAACAAGGAATGTTCTGAAACAAGCCACTATATTATATTACACCCTTGAAACATTAAGATCATCTTATAAGTTAACCTTTGGTTCTCCTTACCCAACCGCCCCGCATACTTGCTAGTTGCTACTTGGCAAAACGTTGATAGCCTTGTAAATTGAGTGGCACATGACAAACTAAATTACTACCTCGCCAGAGTGGGGTAACCAGCCGCACTGTCCGCCCCTCTCCCCGCGACCCGCGCCCCCCACACCGGACACCACACCGCTTTCATTTAGTTTACATGCCTGTAATTCCTGGCTTCATAAAGGTCCAACTATTTGCATGACATTCTCGCCAGTGATTACGTGCGCTGAGAGGCTCGACACAATAAAGGTTGACGAAGTATGCGTGACGTCATTAATAGAGGTTAACTGGGTGTTAGCGTCGCCGTCGTCGTATGGACCCGCTGGGAACCGCTTGGACCCGCATGGACCCACTTGGACCCGCTTGGACCCGCGCACTCCGCGCTCAAGTGCAGACGAACGGTGAACTGGTTACACTGGAGGAGGCAAGTGAGTTTCATTCAGATAATGTTAATGTTTATTTTGCTACAGATAGTAGTTATAAAGCGTCATAAAGTTCAGTCGTCCTCGTCGTCCAATATTCAATAGCAATAATAATGAACTCACCAAATTGTATTTACATTTAGTTTTAAAGTTATACTTTAGTGAGCCACAAAGTCTGAGCCTCGCCTGCACATTAACTATTCTATTTTAAATCTCAAGTTAACAAAAGAGCAGATAATGTTGTATCGGGCGGTCGCGGTAAGTGCTGTATTTATATCCAGGCGCACGCCACCACTCTGCAGCCGCCCCGCACGCGCCACGCAGCCGCACCGCCACCGCCACGCTCGCGGCACCACAACGTCTTTATTTACATAATACACAGTATACTGTTGCCACAAACGTCACGTCAGTTTAACGGTTTCAGTCTAGAAATAAGTTCTAAAGCACACAAACTTGTGCACGTTTACTTGTGAAATTTAAATTAACTCGCTATGATTGCAGAGACGACTGTTTACTTTGTATATCTATGACTTTAGACCTTCATTTGGTTGGAAACAAATACATCTTGAACCCAATCGGGAAAGTTTGAGCCGAAACATTCACAGCGAGTCTAACCCTTAAAAGATTACAAGTTGTGAATTGATATGTCCGCGGCGCTGACGGAGCTCGTCAACTGATAAGAGAAGGCTCACCGATAGGAGTCACCCAGCGCGGACGATCCCAGGCGTTACGTCCACTCGCGGCATATCTACCATCAGTAGAACACTTTCAATTTATCCGCGCAGTTTGTACCGCGGTTCGCAACGGTCACAGCGATCATGTAGCGCGCGATATCAAGTATTCCAACATTTTTGGACACATAAAAGTGTCGTATTTGCCTAAATTAGTCTCTGATAAGAACTAATTTTCTAGAAGTTGAAGTAATCTACTACACAACTTGGTTTCTGGTTTTTATTTTCGCATTACGTGATAACAATAACAATTGATAATTGTGCCGATAGTAGTTTCAGCCAATGGCTTATTTGCCAAGTGGCTCAACCAATACCCGTTAGGCAGCTGGATCAAGGGCTTGGACAGAACACGGAACTCCTGGACACAGCTTGTATTGTTAGAAGCTATTCATTTCATTTTTTTTTAAACTTTGCCCCACACTAGGAATTTCTCCTGTATCGTGGGTGCGTTCACAAACATTTAAACTCACATACACAAATACCCAGACCCGAAACAACCATCTGTAGATCATACAAATATTTGTTCCGTGCGGGGATCGAACCCGCGACACGCGGCACCGCGTATTCCGTGGTTAGAAGGCTCTTTCAATGGACCCTGTTCCTGCTACTTAAATATTTTTATGTTGATTTTTTTAAGGTTATGTTTAAAAGTAAGTAGTAAAACTAGATAAACGAATAATTGATTCTATAATTAAAATTTGTACGATGAGCTTGTTATATTTAAGAATCTTTTCTTTTGGAAACTTGAAAAGTAATGATGGTATATATATATATAAAACGGTTCGTTGAACCACGGACACGAAGACACAAATATATGGTTACTGGATTCTATTTTAGACCCACTTCAAGTAGCTACTACGTGACATTTAAAATTGGCTTACGTATAAATAAATAACAGTCTTGTTCCGTCGCTACAAAGTCTTCTAATTTTTGTTTAAATAACATCTTGTATTTTTTATTCAAATGAGACTTTATTTTCCTTTTATTAAAAATATCCGCAAATTGTCACTCAGAAACCTCTTTAGGAAAATTGCGAGCTTGAGGTTTTGTGCCTCAATGAGAAAAAACCCGAAACAAAGGGTAGTAGCGGGGGGACGGGGGGGGGAGTGCGGGCGAGTGGAGGGGGGGTTTAGGGCAGCGTGCTACGAGGTAATCGACTTACTTCCGCTTCCGTTATGCCCATCAGATGGCCGCGGTATTAGAGGTTTACTTTTGAACCGAGCTGATGTCTTCATACTTCGCTTTGTGTTGCTTTGTTCTTGTAGTCTGTTTGTTTTACATGTCAGTGTGTTCTGTTACGAGTCATTGAGATCCAGTTAAACACGCGGTCATTACCCTCTTCAACTGTGTGTTGTAATGTGTATTATTGTCACACATAAAACATTTCGTGATGTTTTTGTAATTATAGCAAACATAATAAGTTTACTTGTCAAATATAAACATTTATAAGCAAACACAATAACATGAAATAAATAGAAGCTATGAATTGTAACATCGGGGCTGACCTCAGTAAACAGTGTCAATGTATCGAGACGAATGTTTGCGGAGCTCATTGCGCATGCAAAATGTTCTGTAAACACATCACTGAATTGTTTACAGCCTCGTTTGCATGTTACACAAGCTAAGATGGCTACGACTTGGCTACGCTGCTACGCCGTAGTACCACTACGCCGTAGTACCGCTACGCCGTAGTACCGCTACGCCGTAGCGCCGCTACGACGTTGTTATGTCGTATTTATGAGTGTGCAATTAATCCGGAGGTCGTAAAGTAGGCGAATGCTGTCCTTTGGATGGAAGACGTCCTGTAAGATGGTCATTTTACATTTATGGGGTCGAAATAGTTTGTCTTGAATGTATGTGAGTAAACTGGAACTGGTACAGTACATTTTAATAAAAGTGGGGAAACTTTGTTATAGCAGCTGAGACGCAAAAACGAAATTCAAAACCTGCAGTGAATGTCCACATGAATCAAACGACGTTTTTTTAATAGTGATGTATTAAAAAATCTCGTTTTAGAAGAAAAAAAAAACTTATGTTTTTTTTTTTTCATTAATCATTATGAAACTATGATTTAATTTGATATTTTCCGCGTTTTGTCTGCGCAAGCACAATCCAGCCTTTCTTAATATTAAGAGAAATGTAATACTTTCGAGTTTAGATACAATTAGTGAGTTTGTAAACAATGTCTTTCTATACACTTTCTTCTCTCTAAATGTATGGTGCCAGCAGTCTCGGATTAAAATAGCTGGGACATACGGACGGACAGGACGAATTTATAATGACTGGGTTTTTTGCCACTTGTAAACGGAATCCTAAAACAACAATATTTGTCTTAACTAAGTCGTAATCCTAATCTAAAAGAAACAATTTCTCGGCAAGTTTTAATCCCGACTCAAAAGAGATGTTTTTGAGTGCAGCGAATACTTTACTACAATAATACTCTTGTGGAGAGTCGACAGACTTACAATGAAAAAGGTATCTCTGAAGATGTGAGAACACCCTTTGTAAACGTTCTGACTGTTCTCTGAGGTTAGCGGGTTGGGGGAGGGGTAGGGGAGGGGTGGGGGGGCAATATGGAATGTGTTAGGAATTAGTAATAAATCTAGGACGTACTCGTACGAGCAGTTTCAAATTTATTAGTTACCAACTTAGAGTGTTGTAAGGAGTGATTAATTTAAGTGCCCGAGAACTATCGAGTGATGTCATCAAAGACATATTTTCTTCTAGAGTTCTCAGAAATTTAACCTTTTGCTATAAAACTATTTCGATATGTTTATAATTTGATATCCTAACTGAAATAAATGAATTCGTTATTGTTTGTGGCAGTCGGATTAGTGCTGTAAAGCGAAAATGAATGCTGACAGGAGTTAAAAGGTAAATCCAAATGAAGCCAAAAGGATTAAAATAAATGCAAATGGAAATACTGTCATGATTCGGAAAAAAACCCGTCGTTAGTGAGAAAAACAAAACATTTTACCGAAACTGGGAGCAAATTAATTCAAAGGTCTCACGTTCTATAATAGGGATGTTTCCTAACGAAAAAAAAAACAATCTGTGTAGTCCGTTAGTTAGATCATTATATGAAAAATATTGGATACGTGTTTTTTGTTTTATAAAATTAATAAAAATAATGACGAAGATAAAACTCGTCAAAGATCATGAGTGGGGGCTCATGACGTCATTCGCCGATAAAAATGTACTGAACTGTGACGTCACACGAGTTGTCGAGGCACTGTATCAACTTCATTTTTTGTTCACGTGAAAAAAGAAAAAACATTTGTCCAATATTTTTCGATAATCTAACTGACGGAATAAACAGATATTTATTTTTAAATTATCAGGAAACATTCCTATTGTACTTTTGACAACAAAACACAAACAGTACGAAGCAGTACTATAGTAATTGAGGGCAGTCTGTTCATCTCAACAACACCAGTGGCTCTCCGTCCAATCCCAGCGTTGAACCATTACGTCGTACTGTGCGTCATGTTTCAGCGCCAATCCTGAAGCTTCAGCAATAAATTAAATGAGAGGCTCGCAATTGTCATGCAAATAGTAGGCGATACAACGCGGCGGGTGAGGTAGGGGGGAGGGGGGGGTGGTGGCAGCCACAATGATAGGGTTCTTTCAGTCTCCTGGTAATGTGTGGTGGGAATGTTGGCTGATAGAAATCAGGGATACCTATTCGTTTTTTTACCCGACTACGGCAAAGCTAAAAGGTTGTGTTATGATTTTTGCTGTTTATTTTTTATTGCGTGGAGTATTTTAATGTTCCACCAAAGATCTTCATTATTGAGCTAATTTTGATAAAAAAAGGTGACAATAAAAGAGACGTTGGCTACTATTTAATTTTATGCAATTTGTTGGAGAGATGTTACATCCAAAGAAGTGGGTGTTTATTTGTGTTCCTGCGTTTTCTTTACTTTTATTGTATGGTTAGTGCCCGCCCGGTTTCATCACCGCTGCTCTCAAAACGGTGAAGGAAAACATCGTGAGGAAACCGGCATGTCTTAGAACCAAAAAATTCGAAGACATGTGACATCTACCAACCAGCACTGGGCCCGCGTGGTGGATTATAGCCCATCCCTCTCCTAGAGAGGAGGCCTGAGTCCCTGCAGTGGGAATATTATACATTGATGATGATGATGATGATGGTTAGTGCCTAACTTAGTGTTAGAGTTTTCTATGGCAATGACTTGGGGTTACAATGACATGTCGTCGAGAAATATCACTCGGGCACGATGTTTTCCTTCATTTAAGCAAGTGAAATTAGGTTTGTATTGGAAACCTCAGACTTGACAGTTTGACGGATACACCACTTGGCTGTTTCTCCCGGACTCATACTCATATATAGTCTAGTACATAAAAGTTACCTAACATATAAAGTAAGAACGTGTGATTCCAGTGATATTTAAGAAAACCGGGAAAAGAATTAAGCGAAGTTTTGTTTGTAAACTTGTTGCTATTGTTTTTATCGTAGTTTGGTTTCAGTTAACACCTAACTATAATATTATAAATTCCATTTGGAATCCTACAAAGAGGAGTTTTTTTTATAAAGGTTACAGGATGTTGTATTTTACGAGAATGTGGTTTTTCCATGGGTCAATCCGCTGGTTTTTTAAAAGAAGCTACATTCAAATACAACCCGAAATGTTTTGCAGTTTACCTAAACTTAGTGGCAATATAAATAAACACACCACTCTGAAGATCCACAAAAGTAACAAACGGTGCGAAAGCAGTACGAGATTCATTAAACTATAATGAACTAGTGTCGGAACAATCCCGGAATGTCGCGGGACAGCACGTTACGGGATTGTAGCGACGCAAGTCACTTGCAGCAACGACCCGCCTGGCGCTGAGCGTAGCGACCGCAACGCGCTTGATTGCGACTCGTAGCATCTGTGCTACGCCGTAGCGTCTGTGCTACGCCGTAGTGTCTCTGCTACGCCGTAGCCACGTAGCCGCTACGAAAGTCGTGACGTAATGAAATTGATCTAGAATTGTGAAATAGATTGAAATGCTTAGCTTTGTCTTGTGGAGTACTGGTGCATATGTGTGTGTTTGTTTGTTACGCGGTATGCAAGTACGTTCATGCTCGGGTAATTCTGCAGTGAAAACATTATATTGAAATATTGTTTTTTTTTTTAAGTATAGTAAATGTATTCATGCTTATTCTTGTGCCTGGTTAATTGACGGCCCTTTCAAATAAGAACACTGCCAATTAAAGCATTATAAATTAAACAAAAGATAGCCGAATTTAAACAAGAGCAGAGTGGAAATTAGTACGTAAAGATAAAAGTTAATAGTCCATTAGTTAAACGAAACATATTGTAATCGTCTTCGATATAATTACGAGCAGACTTATTTATTATTCGACTTTTCATTAAGTTTAAGAATACGTAGAAACCTTAATTTCGTTTTAAAGAGATAGATGCTTTACGATTACATACAATTTGTTCTTTGTAAATTAATTAAAGTTCTATACCTATATTTGGTCAAACTTCAATATTATATTTTGTTAATTACTCACAGAACAGTTAATAATAGTTATTTTTTGTAGCATAATAATAAACAAACAATACGAGTACGTATTTTGTTAAATGACTTATTGTCAGATTCAATAATATGAATAAGTGTGAGTGAGTCCCTAACCGACAAGGTAGTCAGGTACTTTGTCAAATGTCTTCAATTATTTCATCAAAACGGCTCTTCTAGTTCTTCTTTGTTCTTTCGTCAATATTTTAAACTTCTTTACTAAGTAATTATCTCTGGTCCCTTACAGATATTTATGACATCTCGGCAAGGTCCCAAACCGTCGGATAAAGAGCTTTAAAGTACAGTGCGCACCGCGGGAGGTACCCCGGCGGCGGCGGCGGTGGTGGGGTCAATGACTGCCGCTCAGCATCGTCCTTCCCACGCACACGCACTATCTAACCTCAGGCTTTCGAGAGAGCCTACATTGTTTAGAAACTACAGTAATCACTTGGTGTAATGTAGTTCCTCATAAATATCTCAGTGTTTATGAGGAACTTGTGATTACATAAGAACTAATGCAGTTAGTATTTTATTGAAGTAAAGGTTCTTATGCACACACATGCATAGTTTGTGATCGACTAGTTTTAAACTAAGAAGTTTGCCCCCTACATCGGACCACACGAAGCGTCACCATGCCATCTGGCACACGACCTTAGGCTCACGAACCTTATCTAATGAAGAAGTTAGTACGATTTCTGTGTGCTCTGTTCTCTGCTCGGGCGCCGTTAACTACTGTTGTATAGGCGTCTCGTTAATTTTAATGTAAATCTTATCATTACCATATTGTTGTATTTCAACATTCTATGCGAGTGTGACATATTATGTATGTCACTCACCAATTTTTAGGTAAGTTTAACCGATGTTTTAATATTGCTGGTGTTGATTGTGTTTTTGTTGTGTATTACTAACATTAGGTATAAGGCACTGTTTACTAACAAAATGGATTGTATTGTTGTCCGATACTGAATAAATAATAATAATAATAATAACATGTAGTTAAACGTATATAGGTAATTGTAAGCATCAAGCAGACCAACATCATAATTAACATAATTTATTCTCGAAGGTCTAACCTTAATTTTATCTCGATGTGGTGACAATACTAGATTGCTTCCATGCAGAGAGAAAGGGGAATATTATAGAGCACCGTTTTAACTTTTAATGATATTTCGTAGAAGTCTGAATATTAAAACTAATAAGACAATTGACAAGTCCTTTGTGTTTGAAAGCGTTCGCGCGACTGACTCGTTTTGATGAAGCAGAACTCTTTGATATCCATCAGCCATCAGTTATGATTTATTCAATTGAACTGTCGCTTTCAATTTCACGTTATCTTCAGGTCACAGACTCCGGAATTACCTACTCACTGGAGATATTATTGTCTCTTGATAGGGTTGTATTTATGAAAATTGAATTGAAATATTCTGACTTTCGCTTAATATTATCTATACCTAGATATCGTCATGTTTGATAAGCATCCATACTCGTAGTTCCTCGTTTCATTGTCATAAATCCAGCAACAGTCGTCAAATGCAATCAAATATCTATCGGATGGGTATTGCCGACGAAACTGTTGCTGACAAATATAATTGAGAAATGACAGGTACTGACACTATGTGTGTTCTCATGAACTTAAATAATTCTTAACTTCTGAACCCCCTCACATCCCGCGATACCGTACTACTCGTAGTAACATGTCGGTAATCCTCTTTTAATTAGTGACCACGTCGCACCACCCCCGACCCTCCACCCCGTGTGACGCGAAGACACAGAGCTACAACTTCCTCCCCCCCTCGCCCCGAACTTGAGCTACTACTGACCTTGTGGGGGTGGGGGGGGGGGGGGGGGGGTAGGGGGTGTAGTGGTCAGCGGGACATTAATCTCCATCCCTTTGTTGTGGACGGTTTTTAATCGTGAGTGATGTTTGGTTGACAAGGAAACCTTAGTCTGATGAGATTGCTGGCCGTGTTATGCTAATCTGGAGGTTGTGGCTTCAGAACTTGGACGTCATTGTTGTTTGTTTGTCATGTCATCATGTGACCTGTTTACAAATATTACTTTCGTTTGTATTTTTAGGGAGCTCAATGTAGTCGGATTAAAAGGACACGCCTGTGATCCCCGAAGGTTTCGCATTTCGCCAGTTTTCCCTGTTTCCAAATGCAGGTTATATGTTGCATATGTAAACTTAATTAGACTTATTAAAAAACACATTTCGAATCTTTTGCCGAGAACTGAAAAAATCTTATTTCTTCAACAATCAATTCGAGTAGGATATAGCGTAAGTAAGCTTCCTAATAGGGGTTGTAATAGTAGGAAGTAGTAAACGAGAATGGATGTCAGTAGGTCAGTGAGAGAGTAGTTACGACTCCACTTAATGCTATTGTTTAGTACGCATTGTTGTGATCATAACTTGCTATTAATGTAAGAGAGAAATACAAGGACGAGTTACTTTCCCGCATTGTTCTTATTGTTCTCGCATTTTATTGACACTTTAATGATAACGACTGGGTTTCTTAAGGAAGGAATGCCCATTTTATCTAATACTAGAAGACAACAACAAATAAATTAATGCAGTAGCAGTACATGTCAGTCGCATGCACGATGACCGCTGGGCAAAAGTCGCAACACGATGGTTGCCGGAAGACGGACGGCGCCGCCGAGGCCGGCCCAGAAAGAGGTGGCGAGACGATCTGGACGCGCACCATGAGGGCTGGTTCGAGGTGGCTCAGGAAAAGAGCACTTGGAAGGAATTGGGGGAGGCCTTTGCCCTGCAGTGGGACAGTACAGGCTATTAAAAAAAAAAGTAGCAGTAATGTGGGATTTTTAACACTTGATAAACAAAGACCAGGAAAATTTTGGCATTTTCAGGGAAATTAATATATAAATATAGAGGTAGATATGTAGAAATAAAGAGAAACGCAAAGGCCGGTAACACCACGAGACGAGCCATTTACCTTTTTAATCGAAGCTTTAATATTTACGAGCCTGAAATATTTAACTCTCATTTTCGGAATACGTTCTTAATCGCTGGCCGTTTGCCGAAGCCAGAAACCTTTATTGTTAAACAGATATAGGGGCTGTCTCGTTTCTAGCAGTCACAAGTGCGACACCTGAGCAAGGGGTCCTAGGACCCCGTCGGGGCCGCAGATTCCCGTCGGGGCCGCGGATTTTTGTACCAGATGACGTGGCCTCGGCGCAAGGGCAAAGAAGGAACATGGGTTCGGTTTTAGTCAGTAGAAGTCTGACACTCCCCTTCGCTCTGCCCAAGAGCGGGGGGGGGGGGGGGGGTCATTCGATGGTTTTCCACCCACCAAAAAAAAAGTCAGACAAATGGTTATAAATTATGATAAGTAAGATTTTTATTCACGTGTTTTTATGTCGTCCGTTGATATGGTGATAGGAGTAGTGACGATGTTATCGTCGGTAGCTGTATAGGCAACAGTCAAAACTTCTATTTTCTACTACCCTTTAACTATACAAGTCTAAAATGGAATAAGTATCGTTTATCTAAAGCATCATCAGTGTCGGAAACAATTGATCGTGATGTAGTTTGTTGTAACATGTTCAGGTCCATCTGTGAGCGGTGAGCGGTGGAGCAAGTTGCGCGGTATTAGACAAGTTGAGCACGCGTGCGCTCGTTAGCGCCGCCTGGCCAATACTGACACACGGACACACGGACAGACGTACACACAACTTCGCGGAGGACAAGCAAGCGTAATGAGGACGTGTGCGAACTGCTGCCTGAATTACTGTTGATTTACAACTTATCTGCAGCACATTGCTGGTGGAATTTATTGTTGGGGTCGTTAAGAGCTCGGATAGAATAATCAGCATTTAGCGATCCCTCTTAGACATAGTGATCCGAGGGATATTGCGAATATGTTCAAGGAAAATTTTACAGTGCAGTCTCCTCTGGGTCCCTCAGTAGGTGTGATCAGTGCTGGGCCTGGAATTCAGGGAGATAAGTCATTAATGTTCTTTCCGGCCAAACAGGTTGCCACATTAATTAAAAATATGAGCAGAGGCAAGTCTCCCGGACATGACGGGCTCAGTATTGAGCATTTCAAGTTTGCTGGGGTGCATCTGCCGAGGGTTTTATCGTTGTTTTATTCCATGTGCCTCAGTCACTCTTATTTGCCGGCGGAACTAATGAAGACACTGGTGGTTCCCATAGTTAAGAACAGGACGGGCGACATATCCGATAAGTCGAACTATCGACCTATATCTCTCGCAACCACATTGGCAAAAGTGCTGGACGGTATGATTGATTCCAAATTGAAAGAATTTCTATCCGTGCATGACTCACAGTACGGGTTTCAACCTGGACTGTCAACGGAAAGCGCCATAGTAAGTCTCAAACATACCGTCCAGTATTACACTGATCGTAGGACGCCGGTATATGCCTGTTTTCTGGATCTCTCCAAAGCATTCGATCTGGTCAATTATGATGTGCTCTGGAGGGTGCTTGGGGACAGGGGTGTACCGGCAGGAGTGCTCAGGATTCTACAGTATTGGTATGGGAACCAAGATAATGTTATAAGGTGGTCCAATGCTCTCTCCGGAACATACAAATTGGAATGCGGCGTGAGGCAGGGTGGTCTGACATCTCCAAGGCTTTTTAGTGCTTATATAAATGACCTAATCGTGAACCTCAGCAATATGCGGGTGGGATGTAGCGTCCATGGGGTTAAAATAAACACTATCAGTTACGCTGATGACATGGCGTTGCTGGCGCCGACGGCTGGTGCGGTAAATGAAATGCTGCGGGTTTGTCAGACGTATGCTGCCTCGCACGGACTTGTGTATAATGTAAAGAAATGTGAATACATTGTCTTTAGGGCGGCGGTAAATGTCCAGATACTATACCTGACATTACCCTAAATGGCTTGAACGTCAAAAGAGTGACAACATTTAAATATCTAGGGCATATTCTCACCGACGACCTTAAGGACAATGTTGATATTGAAAGGGAGCGTAGGGCTCTGGCGGTCCGAGGTAACATGTTGGCCCGAAGATTCGCCCGGTGTAGCATCTTAGTGAAGATAACACTGTTTAAGGCATATTGCCAGTGCTTTTACACGGGGAATCTTTGGGTCAACTATACCAAAAGAACGCTGGATGACCTACGCATACAGTATAATAATATTTTTAGGATGCTGTTGGGACTGCCGCGTTGGTGCAGCGCTTCTGCTATGTTTGCGCAAAACCGAACTGACGGATTCCACGCCGTCATTCGGAAGAAAACCGCGTCGCTGCTGTCACGGTTGCGGACGAGTGACAACAGCATTCTAAAAACTGTTGTGGAGAGTGTTGACTCTCCGATAATTAAAGGTTTTGTGAGAAGGATAATCCCTGAACATTAGTTCGGGGAGGTCCTTTTCACAATACTATTTACTCTGTCTTCCATATATCTAAATTAGCTACTAACACTAGAAATAAGTAATTTTATTGTTTTTACTAACACTATGGATCATTGTTGTCTGGAAAATAAAGATTATTATTATTATTATAGTACTTCTCTTTGCGAGAAGAAGTGGACCATTACATACCTTGTGCGGGTTAGTGGATGTAACATGTCTTCCATTTTTGGTTTATCATTTTGAGAACATTATTGAAGAACAATGAACACAAAGTGGAGTACCTTAGTGGCTTCGAATTTAGGACTCGAAAGTCGTTCGCAGCTCTATACTATGCCAGCAACACACTTCGTCTCTTCCTTGAAAAGTTTTTTTTTATTTTTTATTATAAATGGGCTTGCTCTTGACTTCAATCTTGCCCTAAGGGCAGAGATGATGTCGACGATGGAACGAGCTTACCCAGTAGAAGCCTGTTTACTCGCGACTTAAACAGATTAGGGTTATATGAACTCGGAAAAACCGACGCAGGCAGGGAATTCCACTCCTTGGCTGTGCGCATAATAAAGGACCCAGCAAAGCGCTTCGTTCGAATGTGTGGAATGTCGACTAGGTATCGGTGATACCCTGCAGTACGTCTAGTCTCCCGATGGAAGAAGGGAGATGGTGGGATCAGCTCGTGGAGCTCTTGCGCACACTCTCCGAAGTACAGTCTGTAGAAGACCGACAGACATGCGACTTTGCGACGGTGGGCCAGGCTATGTAGCTTGATAACCAGCTTATCGTCACCAATTAGCCTCCTGGCTCTGCGCTCTACAGAGTCAAGTGTGGCAAGCTGGTATTTGGCTGAGCCATCCCAAAGGTGACAGTAATACTCCATGCCAGACCGGACTTGAGCTTTATATAATACTGAAAGCTGTCCAGGCTTGAAGTACCGCTTAACCTTGTTTAGGATGCCCAGCTTTTTCGCCGCAGTTTGAGCCTTCGACTCGATGTAGGCGCCGAAGTTCAGATTCGCGCTCAACTTCGTGCCAAGAAGCTCGAGACCGTCAGTAACTTGTACAGACGCACTCCGGAAAGTAGGGGCCAGATTAAACGGACTCCTTTTGGCGGTGAACAGACACACTTGCGTTTTGGTGGCGTTGAAATCTACCAGATTCTCGTCACCCCACTCGGAGACAAGTCTTAAGAGGAAACGCGAGTGGTCTTTTCTCCATACAAACGCTCTCGCCTGTTTTCTTTTTGGTTAATTACCCTAGAGCAATGGTTTTTTACAGAATAATAAATATTAACTATTTCTATGCCCCTATGTTTTCCTTTTTGGTGATAAATTATTTTTATAAGCACTAGAACCCTCAAAAAATGCTTAAAATTGCTTGTTTAGATCGCTGTTAACAGAGTCCTAGTGTACAAATTTGACAACTATTAACGAAAAAAGAAAAACATAGCGGCGTAGTATATAACCTCCTTATTCATTGTCTAAAATATCTTTTAAATTGGTTCAATATTGGAGGAGGAAATAGGCGAGAGCCAAACCTCGAATTCTAACTTTTTTCTATAGTTGTCCTTATCGCACGAATTTGAGGGCAGGAGGACGGAGAGAGACAGCGATAGTAGAAAGAGACAGCACTCGCATTTCCTCTTAAGGCTGAATTCGTTCGCTCTACCATGGCCTCTCTTAGTGAACGTAGTTCATCGAAAAGAAAGTTCAAATAAACAAAAGAGAATTTAAATAGCTAGAACAATTTCGTGCCATTGTTACCGAAGTCAGGGCATAAAAACTGTAAGCAGTTAGACTTGGGGGGAATACAAGCTCGACAAATAAAATAAATATTAATGTTTCTAAAATAATTGTGAACCCGAAGGTAACGTTACTTTCTACTAATTGCTCGTTATTATTATTATTAATAATATTTCCTCGCACGTGATCGTCTGGTAGGAAATTGTGAAGTTTTTGAACTTTCCTGTTGAAAGGCTTCCGTTACCGCGGCACGTGTTCCGGAAACCTTGTGCATTACATTTTTCAGTACCTAAATATAGAAACTCACGTTTGTTTTGCAAATGTTTAGGAAGTAATCAACACGTTGGTAAGTCGCGCCGTGTATGGATCGATATTATTCGAAATAAAAGTATTGTGACATTTTGGTTAGTTATTGGTTGTTTACGTTTGAGTAGCTTCAAAGACGATGAGTCTTATTTAGGTATGCAGTTGATGAATAAGATACCCTAATTAATTTTCCATTCAGATAATTTTTTGTCTAAGAAATAGGTACATTGATTAAATTTATACTGATAGGTACTCCCACTGCTGGGCAAAGGGAAACTGGAATTCTTAAAGTTATGACCCCATAAATAACTTCCAGAATTCCAGTTGTTTCGATGTAAGGCCAATGTGGACCACTAGTCGCTGGTCTTGTCCAGACCGTTAAAGTACGATAGTTTATATTTACAAGTCATTTTTTTATTGTCTGAGAGTCATTCTTTTTTTTATTTAAATAAATGTCTGAACTCGAACAAGGGTTAAGTGCGATTCAAGACTTTTATTCAAATTGAGATGTTGTGAGTGCTGAAAGAGTGCACATTTATCTTAACGTTCATAATAATTCTCATTTTAAGCGTTTGACAAATCACCCTCTATTCTATTACGAGCACATTCTAGCCGCTACAATAGTCTTACTAAAATGAAATATGTTTTGAACTCGATATAGCCGTCATGTATAAGTAGGAATAAGTAAGCATTCCTACTTTTGTAAATCTACTTTGTCAAAACTTCATAATTCTTCAAACACATTTCCAGGAAACCAGTCTACGAAGGTACGTAGGCTGGTTTTCTGGTAATGTATTTAGCAACAACTGGTTTGTTAAAGAAACGTTAATGTGCATACTGTAATAATTCCTATATACAAACACATGAATAACTAAATAGTATTGTCGAATGATCGTTTCCAAAACGGTTAGCCGCCATATCTATTATTGCACTAGCACATGCAGGTATCATTTAAAAAAAAACGAAAATATATAAAATACAAATGTTGCCAGCATTTTTGTAACT
This sequence comes from Diarsia mendica, assembly GCA_949316265.1. NCBI lineage: Eukaryota > Metazoa > Arthropoda > Insecta > Lepidoptera > Noctuidae > Diarsia > Diarsia mendica. Next base: position 387,788 of record OX438887.1, read on the forward strand.
GATCACGCACAAATTGCAAAGTTCTTTGACCTTAGACGCAGATTTGTCAAGTTTATAGCCTGCAATAGAACTTATGGCAGCACGTGTGCGGGGACATTTGTCTCAAGTACGTAGTGACGTACAGTGATCCCGGCCCGTCCCGCGGGATCCCGCGCTTACACCTCACTACTCCGTACTTTGACTACTATCCCTCTCTAGAGGTAACATTTTTTTCACACAGTGAGGTGAGAAAACCTTTCTAAAAGAAATAAGTCTAGAGTCATTTGTGTGGGAAGCGCTATAAACGTGTTGAGTGAGAAATATTAATACGAGAAGGTTTAGATTTCTAGGAATTCCTCGATGGATCGTCTATACGAGAGGATTTTGTAGTCTCACACGTACATACTTACTACTGCTATTTGTATTTACTAGGAAGTAATAAGTAGCCTTTGATTTATCTTTTTTTTCTAAACACACGCTGTTTACTCATAATTTGCGCTAAGTTTTGTCTACAAACACGAATAAACAAAACAATCAAATCAACGCTCTGTAAACTCCGTTTCGATTCGAACCCCTTATACAATATATAAGAAGTGAAGCAGTCAAACAACCAGGCATTGCACGATCCAAGTCATCCAAGTGGGTGTATCCTATATAAGTATATTACTTTTTAATAATACCATAGAATAGAGTAAACAGGAAGTATAGTTACTCCCTCTGGGACTGATCACGAGACAGTCTTACTCGTTACCATTACCATACCAGAACTTTCTAACGCCCTTTTGTCTTACATCAAGAAATTATTCCTCACTATACGAATTGGAAATAACTTCGCCGTACATACTCGTAGCTCCTCGCTTCAATAAATATATTTCACAAGTTGGTTCAGTATCGGAGCCACCGCGCGCCGTAAGAGACTATGTTCATATTGCTTTCCTTTAGAAATATTTTAGTATAGCAAACTAATATCGGAAAATGGTATGCCTGATCCACTGAAATAATGCTAAAATAGTTTGAGTTTTATTACTTAACAGGTAGCCTTATACCAAACTGTTGGAAATAAACCAAAAATATACAAACATGTCTCAAGGTTGACGCTGGAAATACTGCGACTAATAAACATAAAGTAGCGCTTACTTGCTTTTATTCTCGGAACACTAAAACATTTCAATTTGTAGTTTGCTCATAAAAAGCCGAATTTCTTACGTAATGCTAAAGACGCAAAGAGTAATGTTTTTCTTGTTTTTTTACCGAACTTTAAATGAAACGTTGAGCTCATCCAGTTTTTAAGACTGACAGTATTTTAGTTTCAGCTGCTTATGTATAATGTCTGAACTTATTACCGTTTTAGCAGGTTAGTTAAACTATAATGACTAACTATTCGCGTTTGCTATATTGTCCAAAAGAGTGTCAATACCCTTTGAAACTGGATGCTTAAAAGATCATTTTATTAACTTTATCCTAGAACTTATCCCGCAACTTCCCACTCGGCGACCGGTCCTGCTTAAATCCGCGAGTAGTCTTTCAAAAGTTTGGTTATTAACTGCACAGCCAATCAAATTATATAACAGTAGATCATATGAGCCAGTACTCGGGATAACTCCAGGTAGTTAGGGTGAGTCTAGACGCTCGCAATCACGTACATAACACGTAACGGACGAGGTCACGTGGTCATACAGACACACACACACACACGGCCTGGGGGACACGTCCTCAAGCTTATTACCTAACACTCCTGTAACACGTCTAATTATCTTTAATCAATAGGCAGGCGTTGCGTAACTGAACGGCTTAGAGTCTAGATTTAATTTAACTTTTGCTAATATCGTAAAATCTACGACTGTCTGCGAAACTTTAAAGTGAATTTGTTTGCGATTTTGGAATTGTAAGTCCTATATTTCGTTATGTTGTAAAAGAGCGGAAAAGTAGGTATTCCATCGTTCGCATACTAAACTCCGCATAAACAATATTCGACATTGCGCACAGTTGGAGATAGTTATTTATTGTTGAGTTTTATAGAATATTAATTAATACAGAATAGAGATTAAATAAATACCCTCTTGAATTTGTGTCTCTTGAACCTAGTAATTTTGGTAGAGTATTAACCAAAAACCGATTTTAGTGTTTAAATAATTAAACAAACAACAAGAAAGGTACCAAATAATTATGAGCCCACTTTTCGCAAGACCCCCGTGAAGTCATGAGGTCATAAGATAACATCACCAGAGCACAACAAAGTGAGTAATGTCCCCGGGAGGGAACCCCGTATGGAGGGAGAAGTGAGAGGACGCGCTGATTACTCGCGAGGGAAGTTATTAATTAGCTGGCGCGCGATATCAATCATGTTTTGTGCTCTTTTTACCCGACTGCGCAAAGCAAAGAAGGGTTATGTGTTTATCAGTCTATGTATGTATGTATGTATGTTTGTTCCTATGTGGCATTGTAGAGGCCAAACGCCTTGGCCGATTTTGATGATCCGTACGTCAATCGATTCGTCTTGACCTCGCGAGTGTCACTAAAAACATTACAATAAACAATACTCACTATAGTAACAACTAGTCGCCATATTGTCAAAATGAAAAAAAAAAAAAATGACTCACCATGTCAAGTGGGGTATCGTTGAATAGGTATTTGAAAATGAATATTAGGTTTCCTTTTTCATTTTTCATTTTATAAAACCGTTTAGGATATATAACGATTTAAAGTTATTAGAACAAACAATATCGCATTTCTTACTTATAACCGGATTCTTTTACGTGTACGGAATGAATATAAAATCGAATCGAAATCTACCGTCTTATAATAGTAATAACGAAGTTAATGAAAACTGACTAAAAAGTGTTAAATAAAAAAATGTAGTTAAAAAACTAAAAAACCCGACTGAAAAAACGGAAAAGCAAAAAACAAGCACATTTTAAATTAAACAAAACTTGGAAGCAGGCGGGGTTCATTTGAATATTAAATTATGAAATGAAAATAGAATGGACCCCGCCTGCTTACAAGTTTTGTTTAATTTAAAATGTGCTTGTTTTTTGCTTTTCCGTTTTTTCAGTCGGGTTTTTTAGTTTTTTAACTACATTTTTTTTTAACCGTTGAGTTGAGGCTCGTGTGGTAATTACTTGGTGAATCGAAATCATGGGATGGAGAAATCTTAGTTGCTCGGAGTCTGGATTTGTGTCCGATTGATGGATTAACTCGCCCCCTGTAGGAACATGTGATTTAAGTGCACAAATATGAATACCTCTGCCTTACCCTACGGGAATTGCAAGTATGATATATGTTAGTACGATACGATACTTAAATCTATACAGTAGGTACAACTTATACTATGCTAGTAATTTCAAGTCCCACTTAGTAATTGGCGAGCCTATTCACAACAACAAACACCAATTCATTTAATGTAACATTGTAAAGCGTTGTTTTTGCTGTATCAGTACACAAATACCAATCTACTCATAGACTAGTAGATAAAACACTGTTTACTATCACTACGCCAGCCTACAACGATCTCTTATCCAAATTGCGTTACTTTGATCCGCGAAATAACTCTTACAACGTAAAGGCTCTGACGCTGTTTCGCTTCTGTATCTGCTTAGACATGTTCACCGGTAACTCTCAAACTGGGAAGGTAAAACGGCCTAAGAGGCTTAAATAAATAGGCGTTCAATACTGAACGGAACATATTGTGCATATTACGTGACACGCTATAGTTTGTCAACGTTACGCCGCGCGGGTAAGGCGCGGGTAAGGACGGTATTACGATATGTATCCTTTCACTCCGGAACGCGTGAAATATTGATGATGTGCGATTTGTTTCAGACTTATGATATTATTTTCCGTTTTTCGGGGACACTGAGTGCTTTAACCCTGTTCCTGTAAACAAAGAAGCTCTTTGTTAAACAGTATTTTATTCATTCAAGTTATTTATTCAGCTTCTTTATCCTTGAGATATTCAGTTCAACGTCTGTTTTGCTTAAAAGCTATATTTTATCCAAACATTTACTCATTGTACCTACTCTTGGAAGCCTGATAATATCTTAATGTTACTTTTAAACAATGTAAGTTGTTTTTTTGCGTTAATAACATTATGTTAAAATGGATACCTCTTCTGACCTACACTCACCGTCTGAACCCCCCGCGTTACTTTTAACTGCAGTTCCTCTCCATTTTTTCCCTCACTGATGTCTTTAATCATTCCCAAACCATCTCCGTAATTGCGGTTCCGATGGTGTGCAGTGCCCATGAGTGCCCATCGCCCATCGTTGGCTAGATCACCTCATAATGCGGTGCGCGAGCGTCATTTGTCAGCCACAAAAAGTTCGGGCCGCGACCGCCACTACTTCCACCCATGTAGGCTAACGCATGGATTAATGGTACGTGCCGCTCATGAACTGAGATGAGATCCGTCTTCATTTGTGATGCTGGGCGGTTAAACTGGATTTCTGCAAGCTTATGTGTTGTTTATAGAGCTGAATCAATATTTGTGTTTGTGTATAATATGATCTGTAATCCTAATTTGATTATTAATTACTGTGTTCTATTCCAATCATTCCTATAAATGATTGGGTGAGAATATAATAATTTTGTATGTTTGTCGAATATTAATATCTTGTAGTAATGAGCTTGTAACTAACTTCATTGATTACATGTACTGGTATTGTGATTAAAGCACACTGTGGCCTAAAAGTGCAAACGTAAATATATATCTTCGTATCAAAAGTAACGAAGGTGAATGTTCTCCGTTGAGTACAGTACAATACTCGGCAGGTCATCGCAGCAGCCACCCGTAGCTCGTGGCTCGCGGCTCGTGGCTCCATTGTTGTACATCACATAATGCTAACATTCCAACCTTTTCCTTTTTTCTTTTAAACTTTACTTAACCCTTTGACTGCGCGAGTCAGATTCCTATTGTTACTACAATAAAAAGGATTCGTTTTTACTAGTTATCATGCTTGTGTTATATGAAGCCATCGCCATCTTGTAATGCGAGTAAATAATAAACAATTGTGTTCATATTCCATTAGCTTAAGTATCATTGCTTGTTAAATATCGTGATGTGACGCTACGTCAACGTTATAAGGCAGTGACTGTACATGTGTAGTCACTGTGGGGGCATTAAAACGCATTTCTATCTCGTGGGTTCACTGTGTGTTATCTCACCACACAGCTATGTCTATCAGCACGAATGAAACATATCGCGGTTGTATGCCAAGGAGCACACAGTCAGAGGGATACACAGTTTATGCGAGATGCGAGTACTCACTCGCAGCCTCCCTAATCTAACCTTAACATGTAATTCATCTCAAATGTGTGGGTCCCTACGACCCCAGATAAGTTATCTGTGTGTGTCGCGCGGAGGTCAACGGATCGCTTTTTGTACGCTCGTCGCCCGCGTCAACAAGATTAATTGGTCGTGATATCGCGGCGGCACATGTACGCGCAGCCGACTGTACACCACACTATACACTAGTATACAGGGTGCGACACGTCTCAGCAAATTGTTCGCGAAACTAAGTCGAGTGAAACACCATGAATATTTGAAGCGGTTCATGAATATAAATAAAGCGATTCGTTTACGTTTTATTTCCGAGTCGTAACTTATAAAACTGCTGGCCTGATTTCAAAATGAATAACTGTAGGATTAATTAGTGAGTAACGCAAAGCTTTGCTACGCTGCTACGCTTGCTACGGCGTAGCGTGCGTAGCGTTTGTGTAGCTCGTAGCGGCGCGGCGGCGTAGCAAAAGTGCGGTTATATACAACCGCAGTCATTCTAATGGAAGTTGTACATAACGGCACGCGACGTAATGTTACAGTAATGAACACTTGTTAATGTATTTAGTTACGCTGTGAGGTTCTCTCGTATGTACTAATTGACAACGTATTGTATGCCAGCTACTTTTGCCTAGAATTATTTTAATTACTTGAGTTCAGTGATCAACAAAATTATTATAATTATTGCTTAATTAGAAGTTTTATAACAAGCAAGATTATGTCTTTAGTGTAAAACGAATGGTCTTATAATACGACAGAAATACCTATGGAAAACTCATGGCAAAAGCATTACGTCTAAAACCAGATAGCTCGGCGAATGTTAACCTTTTTTTACTTAGAGCCTTCCTAATCTACTATCCCCCCCCCCCCCGACCTCCCCCCGCAGCCCTGCGGTCCTCTCACAAAAAGATAAGATATCGCGGCATCGCGCCCAAAGTTGCGTCTTTTCATCACATTGAGCGGTTTTCACGTTAAATGGCGGACTGAGCTCCAAACGCACGCAATACTGAGTCACACTGTTTACTTGTATAATTAGATGCTTGGAAATATTAAATTGGGATTGCCTCTCAAGCTATCAATAATCATCGGATGTAATTTGGGATAAGGGTAGAAGTGTGATGAAGTATTTTGTGGATTGATGACATTGTTTCAATGAGCGCTCTTTTATTTACCATTTTATATTAAAACTTATCATGATCTGTGTGATCCGTGACCAACCGGGTCAACAGCATTATATCCGGATGCTGTTGACTACCAGTACTTTATAAAGAACGAGTGCCTAACTGACCTCTACAACCCAGCCACTGGGCTACTACACGATACCTCTCGGTAACACTATCTATAGTACAACACCACTGAATAGAAGTAACTGAATCTTGATGAACGGCTGAAACCCTTGTACTTGTGAAGATTTTAAATAGAATTTGTAGGTTGTAGGTAAAACGAACTGGCACCAAAAATGCTTAGAACTTGAACGAGTATGGTTCGGTTCCCGGGTGGCAACAATTGATGACACGCTGACATCCACAGCGTAAAGTCCACGACCTCAAAGGAGCCGCCGCGATGTGAACCGATGGGGAAAATTGACGGAATTGCGCGACCACGCATACTGTGGCCGCACTCGACTGGAAAACTGTTTGTAAGTACGTGTGTGTGTGTGTGTGTGGCTTTATTAATAGAAAATATTGTGTTAAAACGCTTGTTGTGGGCACGTGAGTACAACGTATTCAACTTTAAAATCGTATTTCTCAAAATTGGTTAATTAAAAAAAAAACACTGATTTACCAGTTTTGATGTACTTTTATTTACGAAAATTATTGATGAAAATATTTTGAAATGAAAATGATATATTAATAGCTATATTGAAGTTGATATGACATTATTAAATAATAGTCTGAAAGGTGTTGAGTTCTCTTCAAATGCCATTAATATTTAAGTTGTCAAGATTTCAAAGCGCATAAAGTAATAGAATTTTTTCGTACTTCATTTACTAACTTGGATTTTCACTTTATTTACACTTCGCGCAGCGTTTTACTAGAGACATTTATAAAATAATATTCCAGACGAAGACTTACGACGACGACGACGAAATATTGCGAACAGCTCAATACAGTCCCACTTAAGTGAAATGTATTACTTTTCGTTCAGAAATAACATTTCACTCTCATGTAATAGACATCATCAATCATATAAATTAAAACTTACCACCGATGGTCAAGTCACCGTACACTATCAACTATTCACGCAGTTATCACTCCTAATTGAAGCGGTTAGTGTCCATTATCGCGTGACAGGACTTAATCCGACGTATCTGTTTGTGTCTAAGGTAAGCTCTGGAAGGATTATACAATCACTCAATCGAGCAGACGCGCAGAGCGATAAGGAATTTAGGGGAAATGAAGATAGGGTTGAGATTGCATTGTGTTCGTGTGTCCTGCTAATTATGATTAAAATATGAGTTGATCTGTGCGGAGGTGGAGGTAATGGACCGGCCTGCTGACGGAGTAATCACTGAGGTGCGGAGATATTACTCGTGGACTAATTCTGACAAAATGCGCAACTATTCGACACAAATAACCAATGTTCGACACAAATGTAATTTGTTGAAGAATAAATAAATAAAGACACTATTACAATTATTTAGAACAACCAAGAAGTAGAGAAAGCAAGTATGCTGTTGAGCTTCAATTTATGATCGCGATTTCAATCCTAGTTGTAAATAATTAAAATTATCAATTCAATTAACATGTATTAAGTAATAGAATACGTGTCTAGTATTCACATATTAATTTTGCTGAAGACCCACAAAGAGCTAAGATGTGAGTCCCGCCAGTTGGGGCAGTAGGGGGCTTCGCTAACACCCGCATCAAAGCATTTAATCCGCCTCCACTCGCGGCCAAGTAATGAAACAGCGACAAACACCAACTGGGATGGACGAGGGATGGGGATAAGGAAACCGTCACACAATGACAAGCAGAAGTACCAACACATACAGCTCATTGGCGGAAACAGCAATAGCGCAATGACCCATAACATCTATTCTTAGTTCTGGTGATGGACAGGCTGCTTTAGATTGTGAGTAGAATGTTTTAAACAAATCACTCATTATTATGTGAGAAATACAAAAAAACTGTTTTTTTTTTTAAACCGATTGTGCTACACTACATGTAATAATAACGTATATACCAATATTTATCGAATCTGTGTGTCATTCACTTCAATTACTAAAATTAAGGAGCACAATTTATAATTATAATATTGTGCTTCTTTAGTTATACTATGGACTAGAGCTAACTCTGGCCTGTGGTGTAATTTAATCATTTCTTAAAGAACAGGCAATTATTGTCAATTTTCTCTTAGTATTTAGGGCTTCCAACAATCTAATTAACCTGTCTTAGAATTCATTGTTTTTTTTTCTGTTTGTTCCACGATATTGTTATTCCCAGTGGTACTTCTGCTGTGGTCCCCAGTACGCGCATGGCAACGTTGTTATTTCGGCGACAATGAAGCGTCCCGCCTGCTTGTGATGTCGGCACAAAAAACGAAACTTTTTAACTTGTTTGCTGACTGCCCCCAACTTCCGCTTTGTTTACCACCGACAGAAAGTAATGCTGTTATTTACAATTTACCGTTTTAATTTGACGTCACGTCCGTTTTTCTTAATAACTTTTTGTTTATTTTCCACAATAATTGGTTTGTCATATTGCGACTTTCTACAGTATCATGATAATTCGTGATCATTTCGATAAGTTAAAATTGTTTAAAAGCTCAACTACTAAATTTTTTACTGCTTTTTGAATATTTTTTACAGAGGATTTTTTATCAATTTTGCTATAAGCATTTGTGTTATATGCTAACATAAATCTGGGTTGTAGTTAGGTGCATAAACTCATCACTAACTAGAAACACCCGACTCTGCTTGCTGCTCCGTATGCTTATCTTTGTAAACACGATTACGTTCTCTCGGCGAAATTATAGAGGTGTTCGCACGAAGTTAGTTACAGTTTTAATATCACCCGGTAGAGCCGGTCACCCGGTCCGGGGTGGACTTGAGACACGGATTTCTTTCCTTATAACATCACACGAAAAGTCTCCGAAAAGTAATATTAAATGAAGTAGAAAGACAATGCAGAAGGACTATTTTACACTTACGCTTGATTAAAAATTGACCACGAATATATGGTTGACGGTAAAAATCACAGACTGTTTACTCAGAAATGAAATCATTGTAGCCTTCAACCTCAATTGCGTTTTTAGCTCAAATGTACGTTCGAGTTCTTTTTAAACGGTTTTTTGCTATATTCTTGTGCCTGTGTATGTCTACAATAGCGACAGTTAAGTCAGACTGCTCTCTAACCTTGCACCTCCTCGTAGTGCCACCTAACTGTCCCCGGGATTAGTGTTGCGACCTCTGGGTCCGTGTTCAGTCCCGGGCAGCCCCGCCCTGGGTCCCGGAGTGACGTGGTCAGCTCGGTTGAAACCCGCTTTACTTAATTTGGTCTCGTTTGGCGGCGCCATGATATGCATATAAATGGCATGTTAAAATGCACATAATATTATTAAATATACATATATAGTACCAAGATATTTCTGTTCATTTTGTTTCAGGTTGTATTTAAGTATTATTATACTTTAGTTTATATAAACTGTTTGTATACTCTATTTATATTTAGTGCAACAAAACTATTTCTGGGTTCCACTTTGAAACGTGAGCCAGTATATGTACATTCAGGTACATAAGTTTTCTAGCATTTTGTTTCATGCTCACAGTGCATTAATACATCGGCGTTGATTTGATAGTAGAAGTTAATTTCTTGCTTAGTTTACTTGAGCACTGACCACAACAAGGAAAGACAAACGACGTTGTGTAATGTTGAGCGGAAACAGTCGGTCGGCATGTTAAGTAGCGGTCAGCCCACCATCACTGCTCACAAGTCAGGCCGAGCGCGCATATTCCGAGTTAATGAAGAATTCCGCACAAGACGGAGCGCCGCCGATTAGCGCGCGTTTTTGCGCGCGTGACAAATGGCGGGCGTTCGTTACTTATCGCTTAATTATAGCCTCGCATGCAGGAAGTATCGCTTTTTGTGGAGCACTCCGTTGTGCGGATGTACTGCGGTCCGTTCGCGGGTAATCGTACGCTTTCCTGTTTAAAACGGACTGATAATTGAGTGTAGGCTCGCGTTGTTTCAGCTGTCTAGTCCCATATAAATGGCTAAGCCACGCCCGCTTGTGAGATTTGTAAACCTGATAGCAATAGCGTTACATTCATTGGCAGTCTCGACCACCCTTCTTTGGGCATCAATGAAGCATGATTCATGATTTATCAGAGCCTCACATAGAGCAGTAAACGTATGATATTATTTTTAAATCTAAACCAATAGTTTCCGTACGATGTAACTTTTTGAAATAAATACATGATGTATTCACATGACGTGTAATAACAAGTACGCAATCATCAAATTGCCTCAATATGACGAGGACACAACCTCATTCTCAATGAATATACGTGAAGTAACGTAGACACAAGTTATTTATATTAGTTCAGCAGTAAATAGGGCTCGGGTTGGGAATATATTCAAATTACGAGATAGGCTGGTTGTTACTCAAAGGAAGTCTAATATCATCGCGATTGGGGGGAGGGTACACTTAGCACTAGCTGTGCGCACTTCTCTACCTATGTGAATATTTACACATTTTCAAATCATCTCAGGATAAAATGGCACTGAAGAATATATTCAGAATATCACTTGTTTATGAACTAGAGAGGGATCGATGATGTGGTCAAAGTTACGACGATCCGCTGGGTGTGAGATAGGTGGATGTGGCGTCGGGTTAGGCAAGTCTATGGCCAGCAGTGGACGTCTTCCAGCTTAAGTAATTGATAATAAGGGAAGGTTATTAGCATCTTTATAGTTGGTCCATTATTTATCAACGTGTGTCTTTAATGTCATCAGTTACGTTGGTACTTTGGTACTTTCGTAACTAATTTAATAAATACATAATACGTACCGGACATACTCAAAGGTCTATATGTATGTCTAAGTCTCATACATAGCAACAGTATTCGGAGGCAGTCTAGTTCATTGTGGTTTCTTGTAGGTTCGCTAGATTCCTGGAAGATGTTAGTCACATATTGTGAAGGCTGTTCACTATTTCTGCAGGTATTCACAGTTATTATCTATGGAGAATGTTTTTATCTATACATCGTAGGCAATCCGTTTCAATGTTGTTTTTGATTGATTTGATTAACTGCCTCCGTGGTCGAGTGGTTTAGGCGTTTGCCTTGTGACCCGGTGGTCGTGGGTTCGATTCCCACGGGAAGCATACTTTGTGAAGTTGTTTCCAGTTTGGTTAGGACATTGCAGGCTTGAATCACCTGATTGTCTGATAAAAAGATGGTTCCGTGCTTCGGAAGGCACGTATAAGCCGGTGGTCCCGGCCGCCAAATGGCGGTCGTCAAACCATGTCAGAGGCCCTTGCGGCGGTTTAGAAACTCTGACACTAGGGTGTGTGGGGTGGTTAGACCTTACTTCCCACACGATAAGAAGAAGAATTGATTTGATTCAATAGTCATTATAATTTAAACCAATAAAAGAGTACGTGGAGTTCGTACATAGTAGTCGAACAAATTATCTTATAAGGATGGCATCACAACAACATTTTAACCATATCAGATAAAAGTAACAAAAGATACCGCCATGTCTTACCCCCAAGGATCACTAAAACCTTACGCGACGTATCGTAAGATATTCGGTAATTTGTCGTCGTCGGTCGATGGCAGGTGAACACTCGCGGAATACGACGTCAGGCGACGTTCCTGCGAGGACGTGCCGCCGACTACAACGGACTATTAGGAAAATATCCTAGCAACCAGCCTAGGACGGCGCGTGTATACACGTTCATAAGGGAACGCTGTGCCATCAATTATGTATTGAGCTTATTTATGTATAGTTTCTCTGTAGACAGGTTCAGAATTTTCTAGACTATTTATTAGCATGATGAACAGATCTCATCAGCCTTTTTTGAATTCTAGACAGGTCCCAATGCTCCAACATTACACTCTACGTTAGACAGAGTAGGTCGTCATCCACCACTCGGACCCAACGTCCGCTGGTGGATATCACATCTACGATTTTTACTTTTCTAGGAATGTTTGCCTTCACTGTGTTCAGAGTAACTTAACTAACATACAACACGAGGCTTATTGGCTTTACTGATTTTAGGCTTCTAAGAAAAGTAACTTAATTATTAAGTTAGATCTAAGTAAGTTTTAAGAACATGTTGTTTGAATAAAGATTCAGGCTACACGTTCTTACAACTTAGAGGTATTTACTTGTTAGCTAGTGTTAGGATTAATATTGGCTTTGTTACTAAGGTTAGGGAAAGAGGTTCGCCACCTATCAGTTGGGATTTCAATATAACAGGCAATGAGGGAGGTGTGGGTGTACTATATTTAATTGCCACCTTTGCCTAATCCTTCGGAGAAGAACCAACGTGACGTTATATGTTATGTAAACATGGTTGAGGATTGGTGTTCCCATGTCCGTGTTTATTTGTCCTTCGAACTTTATTACCAGTTCTCGTTATTTATATTATTGTTTGAGTGGACGATCGTTACTCTAATGTGCGCTCATGAGTTATAAATAGAAAGTGATTAAGTTGGACCCGACGCGTAACGAGAGCCGCAGTAAATAGGTTAGTTTGTACTGAATGACAAGCACGCGACCGGTTCATATTTATACGTTCGTGAGTGAACGACGCAACTGTTGCATTCACTCACTTATCTTAATGGTCAACTATGTCGCACGTTTCATTTCTTACTTCAAACTAAATCAGTTAAAAGTGTAATAAAATTTCTAGAATGTTGTTTTTTGTAATTTATTATGATGGAACTGTGATAATTTTAATTAATGTATTTACTGGTAACCCAGCAAATACAGCCGGCCGGGAGGTTTCTTTCCAGGAACTTTATTTCCAGGAAAAAATTGAATGTTAAAAGTACCTATTTATTTTTTCAGTAAATCATTTTCAGTAGTTGCCCTTGGAATATAATATAAATAGAAGTCTTATATACATTTGTCGTTAGTGAATCGTTTTATACACTTATTTATTACATGGCCTAGTTTTTTCTATGAAAATAGTAACTCAACAATATCACTCAAGTCTTTATTACTAAAACTGACTTTCTTTCGCTATATACACAAAACTAAGTGAGAACCACTTTCATATAAGACTAATTCATTCGTCTGGCCTATTGTAGCTCGTAACTAAGAACACACGAAACAGAGATAAGTACATGTATGAGTACATGAGTACACACCTCAGATACTGTGTACTTGTAAGTGGGTAAGTAGTGATGTGTATGCGTGTGGTGATGTTTGCTCGCTGTTTGTGACTCGCAGATATCGTGCGTGTGAGGGCCGCAGATCTAAAGTAGGTAAGCAATAAATACAACTGGTTAGTATTGAGTGGGTGTGTGGTAGTCAGCCCTTCTGCAGGATATGCGCCACCTCCTATCCTGCTCATCCTGCACAACCACTTGCACCTTTCAGGACTTACCAGAAGCAAATGACAGAGCTGTGCAGGTGGCTACGTACTGGTCTAATACGATTTGAGCTCATCGACACGTAAAGAAGAAGAAGTAGGCGCAAATGTTGTCACGAAAAAACTTTAGTCGATCAGAAAGAATTAATGCAAAAAAAAGGATAAGACATTGCCACAAGTATGACATAAGGTGTCGTTAACTGTGATCACACCCTTAGGGGCAAATAGCATTTAGTATATACAACTGCAACCAGTTCAGAAATTAATAAAGTCGTGATTCCGATTTTTAATTAAAAACGTAAACGAAGGAATCTTCTTATTTCCTCCATTGCCACTGGCACTTGTCTAAGCGCTTTTGTTCAAGCTTTTTTCTAATTATCTTGTCCGTTCATACGAAAATGCATCCTAGAATTAATTGAATTATTATCTTAGTTTGAAATCGCCAATTAGTCTCGGGCAAGCGTTGTAGTCAATAATGCTCATGCCTTTTGTGTATACGGCGAAGTATTCCTTTACCTTGCAGGCACAAAGCAAAAATGAGAAAATATTTTATTATTTTATAATCCAATTACAGCAAAGGTTCGTCACGAAACCAGTGCATGTTGCATGATAAATGACTAAATTCAATTACTTGACCATCCTGTAGCGAAACGTGGCAGGCCAACAACCAACACATAACTGTGCCCAGCCTCAGTAGGTGCACGCTAAAAGTGAATTAGTCACATGTGACGCGTGCGAGCGCTCAGCGTGCTCGCGGCGTGTTAGCAGCGTGTTAGCGGCGTGTCCGCAGCGTAGCGGTCATTTGCGTGAAAGTGTCGGAGTGCAGGCTGACACGTCGCCGCCATTACTCACGTATGTGAGAGCTAGGCGTATGTTTGGCACTGGACTGCGGCCGCCTGATGACCAGAAAACCACCGAGAGGTTTTTTGGAAACATTGCTGCAGAGCTGTCATAATACCTAAGTGTGAATAATTTGGAAAATAATTAGAATACACACTTCAGGAATAAATTTTTGCAAGGAACAGCTCGGTCCATGGTATCAGAGAGTTAGAATGAAATTAGAATCATAGATCAAAGTTGTAAACGATTAGAAGTATGTAATTATGGGGAGAACATGATTTCTATGTTTATTATTATAGTCTATAACTATGTATTTAATACTACTGAAAAGTTCTTGGGATTTGTGTCATTCTAAAATATTGGGATTGTCATAGATTCTGTAGTGCTTTACATACGTTTGAAAATAAAAAAGTTTTTTGGCAATACGTAGGCAAACAAACAAAAAATAGTAAGTACCTACATAATTTTAGTTTATGAGCTTACGTCACGCGCATTGCTCACTGTGATAAGTATAATAGTGTCAATGACACTGGAGGAATAATTTGTCAACTAAAATATTTCGGCAAAAAGTGACATTTATAGACCTATAAACATAAATACGAACGGAATGGACACACATTCTACAAAAGGTCGCGAGAACTAGTTCATATTATGTATAACGGTATTATGTGTAACGTAGAAATGTATGGGAGGCTGAAGTCCAGTTGTGACACCCTGCAATGCAATTATGGTGCTTATTGGGATACCATTTAGACTCATTGTTGTATAAAAGTATAGAAGAGCTAGTATTCGCTGACACGTCGATAATGACCGACGTGAACATGTGAAACATAAATATCGTTTTAGTTAAGACTGTGTGCCCGAAACCCCATTGAGTGCAACAAACATCGCAAACATTAGCGCTGTGTTGAATGGCGAATCGATCACGTTTGTAGACGTTTGCTGAGCGCGGCAGTCGGGTCGTGAGCAGTAAGTAGTAAATAACAAGTAAAGGTTGAGGGCTCACCACGACCACACAATGTCGTCACCCTGCCCTTCACAGGGTTGCCTCTGAAAACAATACGTTTGGCGATGTCCTACTAGGTGTGGTGTCCTACTAAGCGTCATGTTTAGGGTTATATACAGGGTGGGCCATGAATTAGTTAACATTTGAAATAATAGTATTAAAAAAACCATTTAACATATTTTAAAAATTGTTTATTTACGAGAAAGCTAATTAGTTGGAATTTTATTTTTTTAAATTATTGCATCTAAATGACCACCGTTTCGATTTTTGCACTCTTCTAAGTGAGTACCGAAGTTTTCGAATACTCGTCTGCAAAGAGACCGCGAGATCGCCGACATCTCTTCGCTGAATTTTTCTTCATGTTGACGTGTGTTGTTGTGGTGTGTTTGGTTTATTGATGTAGACGCGACTCTTTGCTGCTCCAATATCTGCAATTCTGTTTGTTTACATGTCCGTTGAGGTGGAAATGGGCTTCGTCAGAAAATAAGAGGTTGTCAAATTTACTGAATCGAGCTACCATTGTTTCGACATAGGACTTGCGCAAATTTAAATCATTAGGTTTTAGTTCTTGCACTATCTGGATCTTGTATGGATGTAATTTCAAATCTAATTTCAAAATACGGCGTAATGATGTGCGGGATAATCCTAATTCAGCCGAACGTTTGCGCGTCGATAAATCAACTGAATCACGTCGAACAGAAGCGGAAACTTGCTGCACATTCTCTTCGCTCCGAGAAGTCCGTGGGCCGCCGGTTTGTTTAATTTTTAGTGTAGATCCCGTCTCTTCGAACTTCTTCACCCATTTCTTTATTAAAGGAGCACTCGAACACTGACTTACGTTGTGTAGACCATATTCAACGCGAAATAAGCGTCTCACAGTAATCAGCGAACCGTTGTTTAAATAAAATTGTTTCACACAGTAAGCGCGTTGCGGGTCCGTGAAGCGATCCATTGCGACTAAATTTCCGAGAAACGGCGCTAGTGACATACCCCTCCCCGCGCTCCGCGCGGCTTTTGTTTGCATGGTGTGATAGATTTAAATGTTTACGAATTCTTGGCCCACCCTGTATTAAACTTATAAAATAGGAATGTTACCTCACTAAAGCCATCTCTACTTTTACGAAAATAATATTAATATCTTGATAAGCTCTCTTTAAAATATGTCTCAGAATACGTATAGGATGGAAACCAAAAGTTATCTGAAAGTGGTAAAAAATAGGCCATAGGAATATTGAAGCTTGCAAATACAGCCTATTTCTCAAATTAAGCTAGTTATCAAGCTAAAAAACACTGTTCCTCCCGAAAATTCAACCATAAAACATTAAAATACGTGGGCACAAGCATAGCAAATACCTAATAAATATGTATATATGGAGATATATTTAAAGGTCATATTTATTAATACCTATATCTATTATTTTTGGACGGGAAAATAATGGGCAACTTAAAATACTGTATCTAAAATAGGAAAGTATTCAGATTATGTTTGATGTATTGGTTGAATATAATATATGTTAGGGCAAGATATTATTGTGATGAGAGGTTGGTGGAGACAGCTGTCAATCTCTAGGTGACACAAAATAAATGTTGCTTGGAGTACTGTGCTATCGAATAAGTTCGAGGAATAACGTTGCTTTTTACTTTATTTTTTACTTTGTTTTTTATCATATATTTCTGTAGAAAGTTTTACCTTCTTCTCAGATAGGTGTTTCTACTTTCTCGCCTCAATATTCATTTAAAACTTTTATAAATATTATAATATCTGTTTTCCGTGAAATTTGTTGCATCTACACTACAACGGATAAGTTCATTGAACTTCTGCTGCATGGCACAATAAGCCTGTAAAGTTCTCACTCTTGCGCATTTCATAAAAATTGGTTATAATTTAATTTGGTAGCATGTGCCTGCCTCTAACTAAGCAAGCATACCCTGTAACTAATGGGAAATCATCTTCTTACCTCATTTACCTTCGTGGTCAGGGTTACCATAGGTAATAATACTAATTTTGCTTGTGTTTGTGAGTACTCTCCCTCATACCTCCCCTATGGATGTGACGTCACAACTATTTACCATTATCAGTGGATTGGATCGGGTCGTAAATCGTTGGTATAGTATTTTTTATTATGTTCCTTTAGGAGCATGAAGCAAAGGGATTCGGATTGTCTTGTGGTATCTGACTTAACTAGGTTTTTTAAAACTACAGTATTTTTAACTGCAGTATTAATAAAAACCATACTCAAATAACTGACTTAATGTTACGGGCTACATCATTTTGAAGTAAATAAACTATTTATTGTAGTACGCTGTATGTTTAAATAAACACCTATTTTTAGATGAAAGCAATAAAATTATAAACTCATGTATAAATAACATGGCGTTCATGAATAACTGATTAGGTCAAGCTTTCAGTTTAAATATAGCGCACTTTATGCAAATATAATGGAAATGTGAAAAATGAAACGTATCGTACCGCGAGCGCTAAGTAAACACGAACTACTGCAATAAATAGTGAAACAAAAACAAGCGATAGTTTTGCATAAAGACGCGGAAGTAAGTCGTCGAAGTTAAACTTGGTCGTACGTCGTACAGGCGCTACTCGCTAGGCGTTCAGTGCGGGTTGTGTTGGGGCCACAGAGCGTGACGGCCCGTTGTGTTCCCTCCGCGTCACCGCGTGCGTACTGTCGCGTGGCACCACGCAGCATGCTCTAACTACGCCACTCGTTTGTTTGTCTTCTGTTCAGCCGCTGTTGTGTACCGTGGTCAAGCGCACAATGTATGCACAGCGACGGAGTGCGCTCGCTCACGCGCGGTTTGTGACTCAGATTACCGGGAGTACTGTAGTTTTTTTTTTTTTTTTTGATAACTTATTAGTGTTTTTCTGACCACAAATCTATGTTTCAATTAATATTGCTCAGTGTAACCTCAGAACGGTGTCACTGAGCAATGACCGCCAGCTTGTGAGCCTGTGAGGTTAACTGTTTGGTTGTTATTTACCTGATGCCACCAGGAACTATTTGCTATCATATTTACACTTTGTTTAACGCCGCCTACTTTCGGGTATGTATAGCACAATGTACCATGAAACTGTTTATTATTCTTCCACTACAACTTGTATCAAACTACCTAAATTGTTAGAACCACTTCCAACTACAAACACATTTGGGGGGGTATGAGGAACAGGGTGTAAAGTTCCTCATCCCCCGTTGAAAGGGAGGATCCTCCGACCGGACGGGGACATCGATCGTCGTCCCGCTCCAACTCCAGCTTCCCGTCACAGCAAGGCAAGCATTTTTATATTTAAGGATCTGCAGACCACTGATCACGTCGGGGTCACCAGTTTGGGGGGGTATCACTATTTGGGGGGGAACGTCAGCGCAGCCTTCGTGCAACTACTTCAGACGTCGTCATCACTTCCCCTTCGCCTTCGAGCAGCGAGTCATACCGTCAGCCAGCAGCCACGGCTTCATGGGGTATCCTGTCCACCAGCATGCAGCGGAAGCGCATTCCTGGACATCACCCCCAGCCTCATCAGCGACTTTGGCACAGCACACTGCACTTCGGCCGGTCAGCAAGAGACGCACTTCTCTCCTGGTCGACGCAGCAGCCAGCCACAACGCAGCACTGCATCACTCCGACTCACTGGAGCTAATATGCAGCATCACGTCGGGGTCACCAGTTTGGGGGGGTATGAGGAACAGGGTGTAAAGTTCCTCATCCCCCGTTGAAAACGGAGGATCCTCCCTTTTCAACGGGGGATGAGGAACTTTACACCCTGTTCCTCATACCCCCCCAAACACAATATTATTTATGTCCGATGTAGCGCTGTTCAAGACTTGACGCGTAGCGGTTAGTGGCAACGACGTCGTAGCAGGCGTAGCAATCGGCTACGTCGTAGCTAATGTGCAATATGTGGTTAAAGTGAGGATGGACATTACATCAAATTGTCTCTATTTCTACGGGTAATATTATAACAATAAAAATATAGTTGTTAGTGCGTTTATTTCACATATGTATCTGGACGTGTTTTCTAAAAAACTTTCCAGTCATAGATAAAGCGCGCACTGTAATAAATCACAGGCCACAGATTACATTCACACCGTACTATCTATCGCTGCACACAAAACAACAATTTGAACCTTTACAATATAAAATAGTGTAATTTTTCAGTCGCCGCGCCTGACCGCTCGATTTAAACCAGAAACACACGGCGAGGCGCCTCGCGCGGCCACACGTGGGTACACAAGCACTAAACACCAAATAAAATAAATCAACAGCGGACACCACGCTAAACTATCTGTCACAGTAGTAATGTATTGCCGCGAAACTATCGCGAGCGAACGTCGCGCGGGTATACGTAACTATTTGAATTGATGTAGTTTAAACTGGCGCTATTCTTCACGCGGTGGAAACACACGCGCGAGTGTTTGGTGCTGACGCGCTCAACGTTCAGTTACACTTTATATATACTGTGAATGAGTCGCTAGTGGATAAATAAACGTTTGAGCAACCGTGTGTGTACTGCGTAGTGTTAAACCGTGTGTCATCGCACCATTTTATGGAATAATGGAACACGCGACGAAAACAACGTATAACTCGAAGTAACAATTTTCAATTTATATGCGGTTGGAAATGGTGCGATTTCTCACGTGTTTTGTTGAGTTAAGAAATGCAATTTGTGCGAGAATGTGCGGAATGTCGTGTTTGTGAGAGACGTTGCTTGCGCTGCAGGTGAGTACACTCCACACGAACAAACACACGTTAATTGTAATAACACTGTGATGTAACTACTTTCAGATGCCAAGGGAAGACGAAAGCATGTTTATTGTTAGTTCTTCATAGTTATGTCTACCTTGATGTGATGTCTTCTACCGTCGCGCGTCGCGGACCTATTCGTTTGAAAGCATTATTTAATCTCAGGTTCTCTGTTGGAGTTTGTGGAAAAGAAACAGCTTGTTTTGCTTACTACCACAACTGTAATGCAGCACTCCATGTTATAATATATATAATTGATGGTAAAAACCAGATATGAAAATACTTGTGTACGCAATTTGTTCTCAGTCACACTTACGGTCTGGGCCAGCTATCCAACACGACCTGGGAGAGATCTAGCTCAACGTGCAAAGTGGCAGGCGGCATATAATATCACATTAATATATCTCGAATTGTCGAGAAATGAAGTACCTACTGATTTCAGTCACTCACCTCGCATGACTCTCGCGTCAGCGGCGCGCAGTCAGGCGGCCGCGCCGTTTGTCCTGTCTCTCAGACAGCTGACGTAGTGACGTCAGCTGTCTGAGATGCGGAATGCGGGAGGTAGGCAGGGGGGATGGGTAGTGACCCATCCCCCCTGCCTACCTCCCGCCAGTCGTCGTGATAGCCGGCGTCTTATCTCAGTACTGATACTTCGAGAGTGGCAGAGCCAGAGCAGACATGTAAGCTTTTTCAATCGGTTTTGTTTATTAATTTAGTGATTAGTTGATTTACTGTTATTGAATGAGGTCATTTTCTTATTTAAACGTTCTATACGATTACTGGTGCTAAAGCTCAAGCATGATTAGCCTTTAAAGTTCCCAGTACTGGGACACAGGCCCGAACAAGTGGGGCTATACTCCAGCACGCAGGCCCAGCGCGGGTTTGTGTCACATACATTTTTTATTCTAGGTAATGCGAAACGATTCTCTTCACGATGATTTTATTCACCGTTTTGAAGGCGTGTAATAAATTAATATCTATGTGAATTCTAGATCGACTCATAATTCGCCCACGAACCATATATGAGTCGCATATGTGAAAGTACCATTTGTTAAAGCGCTAATTAATCATTCTAGACCCTTCTTATCAATTTTGAGTTGATATTACCTTTAGATAAACGTTATATTGTGTTCTTCACATAATATAATTGTCTCGCTAGATACAAATGTCAAACCACAACGCCTCTCCCAATTGTATGTAGTTTGTTGTACACACGGCTACACATCAAGCTATACAAAACCAGTTAATCTTGGCCTCACTTTACTATATCTTTTCGCACAATGAACGATCAGATTATACTGGTTTTGTATAGCTTGATGTGTAGCCGTGTGTACTCATATAGTAAATATTCAGTGTTTTGTTTAGGTCGGGTATCAAAAGCTCGGCGTGTGTTTGCGCAACGCAGCCACGGCACAAATACAGGCCCCGCATGACTGATCGCGGGTTAGTGCGCGAGCAAACAGCTGAGCGGCAAGCCGTGCCGTGCCGTGTGCCGCCGGGTGCCGGGGGACGCGACCGAATGCCAGCAAGAATCCCATTTGTTTGTCAATAGGGATGCGGCGATGTCGATGACGGCACGACTTTTGTTTTCAGTGGCGTATTTTCCTTTAAACTATTGTTGCCAATGGGCCGTGACTAAAAGGTTTTATTGTAACTAATATGAAACAAAACACATTACCAACAAATCAGACATATAGCAATACTAATATATCGCTTACGAACAAACAATTAGCTACCCATACGCATGAATATTGTATTACATTTGGGAATTCAATAAATTCCTATTGCGACCAAATTATTTTGCTAAAATGCCAATTTATATCAATTAGAACTTCAAATAGAAACTTATTCTATATTGTTCGTTACAACTATCAATAACCTGGCTATTTGATTCGTAAATATTAACTGAATATCGGAAGGTAATGTCATTTAATATGCTTGATAGTTCGTATTAACAATCGCTGCACGTCATCGGTCATCGTTAATGGAATTATAACAATACACGATGAGCCAGCGATACGCACTACCTAGGCTTGTGTGACAATGTACAGCAGGATGTATGCAGGATGTACGTTCAATACGGATACAACCCCTATTGTATGTGCGACAACTAGCAACCGTGTTTGGACAATATCAATGATTTGTTTAAGCATAGACAAACTGGAATCAGATCTCTGTATTTACTTCTGAGTTTTGACCTTTGAAACTCAATATCAATTCGCAAACTAATTTTATCGTTAATGTCAAACTAAAGCTTGCGAAAGATCATAATATACAATCACTTTTCGAAAGTTATACATAGAAGTACCATCTACGTTTTATTTACATCTACATCAATAAGACAAGTTTGACATCTTTATTCTTAGCTTACAAAACAATGAAACTTTCTTCTGTATAATATTACGATAGTGAAATATCTTCTTTGTGACACAGTTTGTTTTCCATGAATAATATCGATATCGACACGTAGGTACGATACCGGTAGGCAGCGCGCGGGCAGCTCTAGCGGCAAATCTGCGTCGCGGCGACGTTTGTGCGAACAAGTATGCAGGCGATGCGATGCGGCTCAGATTCCCGCACCCATTACCGTGAATACAATTGGGCAACAATAGAGTGTCTTGACGTGCATTGCGCGCTATCCTCCCTGCCCCCCCACACCCGCCCACATCCGCCTGGGAATGGAAAGCGAAGTGTTTTGTTATGCTAATAGTTCGTTAGTCCGGGTGTACTGTCACTCGCAGCTTATCCGGTGAAGATCTCTGATGGTATGCGTCTCGCAGGTACGAAGGCAAAGCAAATGGAAGATGATGAATATAGTGTAGATTGGTAATCTCGGAGGTCATTGTTGTGCACGTGCAGGCGAGGGTTGCGACCATCACGCTGCAGATCTTGCGTAATGACTGCAAATGTAGTTGATTGACTTTGTTGTTTGTTTTTGTCAAGAAGTTAACGTCTGTTCGAGTAGCAAGCTGTGCTTGGAATCTGACTCATGCATATCTGTAATGTGTGAGTGAAAATGCACCAGAATTTGCATTTCAGAGATTAAAAATGACGAGGGCCATGTATTGTCAGCTCATGAACGAAATAAAAAACCTCGAAAGTAGTATTAACATGCAAAAAAGTCCATGACCCAAAAACACACGCTGTAAAATGTAAGGAGCGACACTGTGGCTGCTAATTAGAGATTTCAGCCGTTGCTCAATGCGAAGCCGACTCAACTCGTATTTTCGCCTCTGAACTCATTCCAGAAATGGCCAATTTTCTTTCAGAGATTTGTAAACATCATGTGTTCGACATTGGTGGCAGATAGCTGGATGTGTGTTGTTTTATATCCGTGCCCGGTCTGAGGTTACGTTTGTTAATAACTAATTAGTGTTCCGTTCTGTAAGTCCGCCGTCCAATCTACCACTAATCCTCGTGTGTTCAGCGTTATTGCAAGATCGATGTTTATCTGACTCCGACTCTTATGCGTCATATTGGTTACGAGCAAAAAACCTCTTATGAAGCGGTCACAATGAAGCAATAATTTCTTTCCCACAAAGTGGTCATTGAAGCACATATCTCTGATTTGTGACGTATATCTGCGAAGATGTTCCGTCACGGCGAGTGGTACGTTGGTACGTCGGGGAGAGGGTCCCGGGGGAGTGCGTGTGTTCCACCACACGTTATATTGTTCGGAGGTTCGCGTTTTTGTGTTCGTCGCTTGTCGTTTGAAATACTTTTACTTAGACACACGCGATGGCTTTGGTCCCGCGGGCGCTACACGAGTCAAACGAGTCGCCCACACAATGTTGTGACTGTGAACAGTGTGAACTTCTGTTCTCAAAAACACTTGTTAAATAAATATGTAATAATAGATTCGAGTTCAGCAGTTCATTGGTAGATTTATAAACTCGTTAGTACATTGATGTTGTATTTTGATTATTTAAAAATAATTACAGATTGTAATTTCTTGATTCCATCACGTTATCTAGAAACAACAACAATAAATTATACAACGAGTTAATATTTTGTAATTAAAGACTTTGTTAATAAAAAATCCCACACAGCGGTAATGTTAAATAAATCGTTATGAACACAAGTTTTTTAAACATAGCTGTTAGCAACTATTTTTGTGACATGGAGCAGTGTTTTCTTACTTTAAGCGCAGAGAATTTTGTGATAAACAAGTAACAGCAAAGTATAATCCTTGCACAAACGTCATTAGCCGTGTTCTGGAGACAAAGCCGTGTTCATTCGTGCTTAAGTCGACACATGCAAGCTCGCCGCCCGGCGTCGCCTGCGCCCTAATCCCGGCAGGTGGCGCCATTATCGTGTCGCCCGGTTTAGTGTGTCACACCACTAATGGTGTCGGATTATGACACTGTCAGATTGTCGTTGGTTGACGATTTTTAAGTCTGTACCTGTCCGTTGTAGTACAGGTAATGAAGGGTCTTTTCTCCAACTGCAGGTTTACTGACTCAAGATTTTCAGTTGAGACTATGGTGCCCGTCGGGGCTGCGGGATGTCCACAGGATACCGGGGCTCGACATATAGGGCTAAGAAGGAACGCGGGTGGTTTTTAGTCAGTAGAAGTCTCACACTCCCTTTCGCTCTGCCCAAGAGCGGGAGGGGGTTATTTGATGATTTTCCACCCAAAAAAAAAGACTATAGTAGTCAAAACAGATCGGTTAAATGTTTTAAGACTTTCATGTTAGCCATGAACAATGGAGTAACATAAATCTATAACGAAAATATCCTATCGAAGTAACTCGGCAAAGATTTGAGTTACGGACGACTCTTGAACAAATAAAGTAGAATGGACCTTGAAGTAGTCTAAAAAGAATTAAATAAGGGAAGTCTGTGGCAAAAAAATCAATAAAACAAACAAAGTCACCGACTTCTTAAACTAAAGTTATTTTAGACATTTTTAGTGTTATTTTGGAAGCCAGTTTGTTTTTTGCAAAAAGTATTTTTTGTTTCCTAGTTGAAATATTGTAAATACTAATATGTCCATTGCACCGCACACACCCGCCGGCGACCAGACGTACGACACGCGCCAATGCATACAACCCCCCTCTGTCTACATGACACCTAGCCCTAGCCCTCCCCCGGCAGCTTTGCACCTCTGAACCCCCCCACCGCCGCAGGCACAAGCCACTCGCCAAATACACTTGAGCATTTCAAAGCGAATCCCTGATTTCGCACCTCGGATTTCCTACCTTGGGCGTATTTAAAAAATAAAATAAAAATTCTATTCGGAAAACGAAATTTAAACTGCCGTTTTGGATGGCGTGCGCAAACAAAATTGAAAATAGTGGCGGCAAAGTAAAATAAAGGAAACTCTCCTGCGATTCGACGACAAATTGGATAACTGGGTAACCTGCTCCGCATAGTTTTACATTTTTAGTGAACGCAGTTCCTACGTACGTACGGACGTGCGCATTAGCATCAGGCGATGGCCACTGGCCACTTCACTCCGCGCGCTGAGCTCTACAAAGAGATTCGGCTTTAAAAAGTTATCATAAAAACCTAAAAAGCGAATATCCATTTACTATTTAAAGAATTCAGGTCATTTTTCCTTCTTTCGTGCGAGCACACCCGCATGAAAAGGGCGCGTTCGTTATGCGAAATTATTCTGTGCTTTACTATTAAATATTTTACCAAAGGGCTTCCAATTACTAGCGTATTTATAATCCGTAAAATTTTGAATACGCGGCGACACACGTGAGTTGTCATAGCATTATTTTCACAGCGGTATTGTGCTGCAGGTACTACTACAAATAATACGCGATGTGTGACGTGTGTGACACGTAACTACAGCTTGCGCGAGGCGGTTCATCGTCTGTCCTCTACATAGTACACACGCACTTGGTCATATTATCCAATAACATAAGATATATTGCGTTTGATCTCACATGATCCCAGCTATTAACATTTTTTCGTGAATTCTTGAATGTCTGAAAACTATAATATCTACGCTTGTACGGCAAGTTTATTACTCCATAATTTAATTATACTGTGAAATGACCAGCAGAATTATTATGAATCAGAATTATAAAATATTTTTGGTGTAATTTTTTCCTGGAAGTTCCATACCAGCCAGGAAATAACGGTACTTTAATAAATCCAAACTTTATTGAATACCTGTATATTATGAACTAGGTAGGTATACTAATGTCAGGTGAGTCCTCCATTTCTTTTCAATTAATCGTCACCGTATTTTACACGTTAGGCACGAATTACAATTTTTCTCACCTATTCACCATAACTATTGCTAATTCGAGTAGTTAAATAAATTCGAAAGACCGGTGCAGCTAATAAATAGCTGCAATTTGCGTCTCATTGAGTGGATTGGTTCCCATTACTTCCCATGTCCATACAGTTCACACTCGGAGATAAACGGCGCGACTCAAAGAGATAATATTCCTATTAACATACGTAACTGGGTGATTCGGCCGGCAGCCATGTTGCCATGTTGCCTCGGGAGTAGCTGTTGTTAACACTCTGCGCGTGGATTCTTTACAAAATATTTATTCAACAGTGTTTCTGGGGTGAAGTGGTTCTATTTCACGATTCTATTGGCGAATTGGTTTCTATGATTGGGTTTTCGCGCCAAAGGCCAACATTTCGATGACAACACAAAATTTTTCACATTTCTATTTTGAACTTCTCCACAATATTTCGTTCCCGACTCGCCCAGTTCTCAGAGATTACGAACAACCTTGTAACCCGTTGTTTTCCACCGAGCCAGCAAAGAGATTGTGCCACTAGATTGGAATTACTCCCTCATTCTGTTTCGGGTCGGTAGCTCCATTTTATTATGAAAACTTTGTGAAATATAAAGGAATTCACTTAAGGAATAGTTGTGCTTCTTTGCTGGGATGGTGCTATTTCGATTTGAACGACATTTGCGAGTACAGTTGGAAGGCGATATACCTAGTAATC
This sequence comes from Diarsia mendica, assembly GCA_949316265.1. NCBI lineage: Eukaryota > Metazoa > Arthropoda > Insecta > Lepidoptera > Noctuidae > Diarsia > Diarsia mendica. The sequence continues at coordinate 415,111 of OX438887.1, forward strand.
AGGGGCGTATTTTGAAATTTCGCGCCCCGGGCCATTAACTGTTGCCGCCCCAGAAGTGAAGAAAAATTAGAAAAGCAGTCTCTTTTATTTGCTACAAACGAGTAGGTAAGCAATAAACCAATGAGTCGTAGAGCTTGAAAACGACCTCAACAACGTCTGTGTTGGTTGACCCCAGTGTAGTTGCGTGCGTTTTTGCCGCCGAGGGGCTCACCCTAATTTGGCACCCTCTTCATCACTAGCCAAGAAAACTAGCTAAAAGTCAAAATACTTTTTTTAATTATTTAAAAATGTTACACTTCGGGTTTTATTTTTGGAAGTCAAATTTTTTTTTTGCTTAGGTATATTTGTCAATATTATTATAGCTAATAGTGTGTTAGGGTTTGCCGTTCCGAAAATTCACAAAAAAAGTTAATATTACTTATATACCTAAATATCACATCACACACTTTACATCCAACACTACACAGTCACACCCACAGGTACCTTTTACATTCTGACTCACTTGGCCCCCTACACCACACAACGTCTACACACACCCTTACACACACGCCTCCACACACACCCTAAAACATAAACATACACACACATGATTACTGTCATTCACAATCTTTTTTGTTAGGTACTTAGGATTAGTTTTCTTATTTTATTTTGTGTACAAAATACTGTTTTGTGTCAAATATTACACTGTCTTCACTTGTTTTTGATTGTGAAATTGAATTGAATCCTTTTGGCTGAATCCTATCTTTTAAGATACAGGCTAGCCCTAGTTTAAAAGATAGAGTCTTCTATTGCATCATTATTAAATACTATTATTCAAACAATGTATACAGTGCAACGTGTCATGTTTTTTGTGAAATAAAAATATATTATATTATAAAAAAAAAGGCGAACGAGCTCAAACAATTTTTGACAAAACAGATACTTAAATTACATGTAGTTTCAACAATCATACAGATAGATAATTTTTTAAGAACTTATGCATTATTTAGACCTGAGGGCAAATTCAAAAGCGAGCGAAGCGAGCTCGAAAATTTTTGCTCCCTGCCTCGGAAAAGTAACTGATGTTCTTTTTATCATTAAAAAAATATATATACTGATCGCAATGTTACTACCATGCGAAAATTTTAGCATTCCAGGGCCTGCAGTCTCTACACTAATAACAGCGCTACGAATGTCTCTACGTCGTATCGATGTCAAATTTCTTTAATAGATTTTCAGCTTTATTTCAACAGCATAAGGTTGAAAATTGATTAAAGAAAGTTTGCGATTTTTCGACTTAACGACATTCGTAGCGCTGTTATTAGTGTAGAGACTGCAGGCCCAGATAGGTTAGATTGTCTTTTTACTGTGAATAGCAAGCGGTAGGCGGCAGATTAGAAGGATAGTGCTTGTTCACTTGATTTTTGGGGCGGCATACGGCAGACTGGAATATAGGTACATAAGGCTAGTACGAAAAACCGCCCCAGGGCGGCGGCGAGGCAATACGCCTTTGCTTGGTTGTCCTTATTTTTACAAAGTAGTCAATTGTTTTGCAATTATCCGATCTTAAAACCATGGTCATGGTTTTCAGATCGGACAAAAAACGAAAAAAGTTTTGTTATGTTAATTTTGAATTGAAATTGTTAAGAAAATATAAAAAAGTGAGAAGTAAAAGTGGAAAGAATGGTGCCAAAACTAAAACAAAATGCAATCGGCCAGGGGCACCCGGGCGGCTACGCCGCCCTTGGCTTTCTGGCGCCCCGGGCCATGGCCCGGATGGCCCTAGGGTAAATACGCCCCTGCTAGTAATATCTACGTGCCCATGCAGCGAACTGATGTGACTAGCAATATGAAAGTTGTGGTAATACCGAATGTGCACGTTTGAATGGATAGATGTTTGTTATTAAATTACGTCAGAACAGTTGAACATATCTGGCATAGAGATAGTTTATAACCTGGATTAATACATACGATACTTTTATTCACTGTCTTTAATTTGAATTTGAATTTCTTTGTGAACGAATCTGTAGAAACCTGGTGACCCTGATTAGTTGAGTTTGAAACATAGCTTTTCTTAAAAGCTTTCTCAGATTTTTTTATGGGCCCAGTTGCAAGCGGGTCCAGTTGACCAAAGACTCCTAAATACACATTTTTTTCCACGAACGTATACACACCACTTTATCTCCATCTATGGCGTGAAACAGACAAACTGAACTCCGCTAAACTTCCAACGACCCAATAGTTATGTGAATGTCTCACTTAGTGTGCGTACGTTGGGCGTCAGCACTATACCGCTGTACCTGAGCCCCGCGATATAAACGTGTTACATAAATCAATGCGCGACGCTCGCTGATAGCGAAGGGTCGCAAATGGAAATCGTCCGCTTAAGCCTTTGCTACATGTTGCGGTGACGATATCCCACCTACCTCCCCCCCCCCCCCCCCCCTCCCCGTCCCCTACACCCCACACATCTCCGCACCTTGGAGAGACACTACCTGGCACAAAGACCAGGCAGTAGGAATCATTTATTAATCTTGTACCAAACGATAGGTGGCAATGTACTGAAATACCGATATTCAGACAATTAGAGGTATCTTAGGTACGGTGTATACCTAGTGTACGGTGTGTAGATACCGTACCATATAGCATACCTGTAGATACGAGGATAGCTTCAATTTTGGATCTAATTGGTAATAAACGATTAAAAGAAAGAATAACACATATTTCAGAACGTCTTGGTTGAATTGATTTGTCTCTTTATTTCAACTTTCAAGCATCGTTGACATTGTGGCACTTGTTTCAAATTACGTTTTTTCCTTTGATCTACGAAGAAACCTAAAAGACACGCGAAAGATAAACTTGAAATGGCTGTTATTATCACAATACTTGTTATTTGTATCATTTTATTTCAATCAATGGTTTCCAATATTGAGAAAAATTGTCTCTATCAAAAGATGAAAATCAATTTGAACACATTGAGAGAAATTGAACGATTTCATATTTTGGTTGAGTGCGTCTGATGTTTTACAAATGAATTTATTCTGCGAAAGCAACTTTAATATTAAAAGTTGAATGTAATTTCAATCAGGCGGTAACGGCTCCAATTTAATTATACCTTAATATTTATTAATAAATAAGGTTTTCGTTAAAATAATTGCTGCCTTCCGCACTTTCATTCATTTAAATTACCCACCGTACGTTAATATATTATTTGATTACAGTGAAAAATACTTTATACGTGCTACAAAATTTTATCCGATTATTTTACCTACCTATATCTGTTTACAGTGACAGTATCGGTTGAATATTGCAGGTGCTATACCTAGCTAAGCTGTCAACCTCAGCTAAATGTGGAATGCCAACCTGCAGCTAGACAATTAAGCTAATCCAACTTGGCAGGAGTCGCTACACTAGCGATGGATAACTGCTTTACATCAATATTGTAATGAAATAAATGTAATAAAAACATGTTCTATAAAGTCTCGAACTGTGAGTCTCTATACTCTATCTATACTCTAAAGGCAACTATGATATTTATTACAGGAGCGCGCTTTAGATATGCGCATTTCGTTCAGTTTCATAAATGAGATTCGCCCTTAGATGTCTGTATTTGCTGTAGGTAGCAGAGGAGCGCAGCATTAGTGGTCGCATCTCAGGTGTAGTGGACACGGAAATGGATTCCCGGCGCGGTCGCCGCTGTCCGCCACAGTGTCCGCACTGAAGCCCGGACACCGTATCTCGGACAGAATTCGGTATTAGTATTACACAATCATTTGAGTAGTCTAACTAACTTAGTGCAATAAACGTTAGTAAACGGGCGTTTTGTATCTATGCTGCTAATGCTAATGTTTTATTTTGTGCAAATATTCCGTGGTCAGAAAAGAATCCCAAAAACGTACATATACGCAAGCAGTTCTAATAACAAACCCTTTACTTCGTCGTATTCGAATTAGCATCCGCAAGTGTGTGGTATACGCGGGCTATATCTCAGGTGGGCGCTGCTAATGAAATTCCGCCGTCGCCCCTGTCTGCCCTGTCCGGCACTGTCCGAGACTGTCCGGTGTCCGACAGTAATACGTGTGACTATTACGGACCATTCTCGCCATTTGTTGGGTAGGGTAAAATTGTGCTAGAAACAGGCGTTTGTAAAAGAAGTGTGTATTTGAAAGAAGATAATCCTTACATAGTATAAAACAAAGTCGCGTCTGTTTGTTTGTTTGTTTGTCTGTATGCTTAAATCTTTAAAACTACGCAACGGATTTTGATGCGGTTTTTTTTAATAGATAGAGTGATTCAAGAGGAAGGTTTTAGTACTTATATAATTTGAACGACATCCACGCGGGTGAAGCCGCGGGCATCAGCTAGTAAAGACTATAAATTAATCACTGATATATTTGTCTTTATAAAACACTTGGGATCAAAACCTGGATCCTACTCATGACAAATTGACATAAGTGTCAGCATCGAAGTATATGTGTGAAGTCTAAGTTAACTGTGAATGTTTTGCACAAAAATCCCCTTCCAGAATAAATTCTCGAAAGGACGAGGAAAAACCGAATCGAAGCACATTGAGTAGTTTAGAAGAATGACGTGGTCACAGAGAGAAGACATACACGAGGAGAGACTTTGTTTTATAATATTTATCATTCACTGCTATGAAAATGAAACTCGTGAAAGGCGCGATGCACGATCGTAATCAACGCGAAAATCATACAATCTCCATACAAATTGGTGATGGCAGTCAATAACGAACTTTACGCCGACGACGTATGCTTCGCGGCGGCCATATTGTTCCAAGAACATGCTAACCCAGTGTATCGGCACTGTGAGGGAAGTTGACACAAACTTCGGAAAACATACTTCACTTTGTTTCGCTTTCATTTGCAAATTGGCAATCGAGTAACTTGGATTGTTATCTCGATTGGATTTTGTCATTGGAAATACGAAATGCTTTCGAATAACAATGTTTTGTATTGCGGCATGACAGTAAGTTCTAAGATAGTTTTTACATTGGCTTTAAGAAGACAGTTCTTAGTGTAGATTGGAAAATAACTATGCTTTTATTAAAGTACTTGTATTAGTCCGGTCAAATTAGACCAGAAAAAAGGGGTACACCCCTTGTAAAATGTTTTACTATTGTTTTTTTGTAATTTGGTGTACATAATAAAGAGTATTCTATCTACCTATCTATCTATCTATCTACAGTTACACTAATTGCCGCCCGGCTGAAAATTGGTAGGATTGTTCAAAACACCGTTATAAATGAAATGTATAAAGTCCCCATCGATCCGACACCTGGAAAAACAGTTATTCGAGGTCAAAAGTCACAAAAACGGGTTATTCGATTTAAAAAAATAAGAAAAATAAACCCCAGATACCTCAACGAACTGTTTTATTCATCAACCAAACGACAGAGTGATTATTTACATAATCTAACTAAATCGATTCATACTTAGATTATTCAAAGTTTCTAAAATGTATTAATTAGTGAATTCTAAATTGAAATTGACAGAATAATTAAGTAACGCTATCAAAACAACTACAAATGGATTTACCAATGCAACTTAATAGGTAATATCTTAGTTTTAATATTAAATGAAATCAATTAGTGGTAGCGGCTGAGCGTCTCCCGATCCACTAAGTCGTTCTGATCCGAGTCTAGAACGTCACCGCAAGTTATTATGTCATCTCCAGTTCGCTGTAGTCTACGGATCGGGATATTAAACCGCTGTAGGATTATCAGTGTATCCAAGATCCCCTACGCGATGTCACCGTTGGGCCACGAGATACACGCTCGAGCGACATACGTGATGTGTCAGCGAGCACAATTGAAAGTATCTGCTAGGGTGTGGATGGTCTAGAACATGAGCCACCACGACGCATGACGCGTTACTTACACGAAGGAAACAATTGACGCGAGCGTGTCACTTGACGCAAATCGCGTCGCAAGATTACATGGTCATAGTGCGATAGAGCTGGTGGATGAAAGGTCGGGTTGTGTTAAAAATGTAGGTGAATGGCTCGCTTGGGAGTTGTAGCGTTGACGAGTTTGATACACCTCCGTGGCCATTTGTGTCAATCGTAGGGAATGTGAAGGTGACGATGATATAAGTATCAATGAAGCTACACCTTTTGTTTTTGTAGAGTGGGAAATCATCAAATAACTCCTCCCACTCTGGGCGAGAGCGGTAGGGAGTGTCAGAATTCTATTGACTAAAAACCACCCATGTTCCTTCTTAGCCCTTTGTGTCGAGGCTGCGGTATCTCTTCATGAGGCATGTTATACATACATACCATTTCCAAAGACCTAAACAATAGTTTCTATATATCTATGGGCGGGTATCTGGATCTATGCAAATGTCGACATATTCAACATTGACCATGGTTGGAACAATCAGCGATTCGTCGAACACGTGGTAGGTGGTAGGCCTTGCCATTGACGTTCTAATCCAAAACGTCATGTTCAGTATGGCTAGGCTGACCATCGCCACGACGGCGGCGAACGCTCCGCTAGACTGAATGCTGTCAAGTCTCGTTCCAATAGTCTCTGCCTCAATGTTACCTTTTTGGATGGCGCTTGCAATGAGCAATATCTATGCTAGGAATTTTAATATACAGTCAATTTTGTAGAATCAAACGATTTTTATTCGAAATAGTTAATTGGAGCTGGTATAGTATTGTGATGAACATCGATGTTCTGTTGAAAGTAATTCTATTATTTTGACCCTTGTTCTACAGAAAGGTCATCATAAAACTTTTGCTGGTGGTAAAAGGTCATTTGAGATCTTCATGTTATGCCTTCAACAGTAAAGTTAACAATAAGAAAGTTTAGCTATTCAAACACAAGACAGCTGATGTACTCGTATCGCTGAACGGGTTTCTAAATCCCAGATACAAAACATCGTGGAAATGGAGAATGAATACAAAATGCAATAACAGTATCAAAGCGGACTTACCGTTGTGTGGCGGACGATAACAACTTTCAATAGGAAATTCTATGGGATTGGTTACTATTTGGTGTGCGACTGTGCGTGTTGAATTGCCGCCACTGATCGATCCACTGATTGCTGAATACAATGAATCGGTGTGCGACCAACTTAGTAGATCAGCACTTACGTTTCTTAGTTTCTGCTTCAAATATTTTGTATTCAGTGGGTGTAATTTCCAACTTGGTGGTTGTATGTTTATTATTTTATCTACGTTTTTTATATATGTTTATTAGTTTCTACGTATAATATAAAGTCTGTCTAATGTTTTTAAGGATCTAAAATTGAGGATCAAAAGATTACGTCGGCTGATAAACGTTACCATAACCATCCAAGTGAGTGATCACTATAAGACTGTTCTACTTGTCTACTCACTTAGAATGAGGAGTAAGTTGTTCATCGCAATGTATTTCGGCCTTTCCCCTTTTTATTCCTCATCTTAAGTAGGTAACCCCAGCATTAGGCGCGGGATGCGCCTCTCAGCGCTTATTACCGGCATTAAGGAGTTCTACGTCAGATGATAATCACCCTCCCCCCTATTTACACCCCCTTATTGCCCATTTTCACCCCCATACTTGTTGGCTATTGTTTTTGTTTCGCGTTCATCTAATTATCGTTATCAGGCTAGCACTTTAAAAGAGTTGGGGCTCGGTTTCCAGTTTCATCCGTGGCGGATTTGTTTCTTATAACAGTAGGCAAGGTAGGTTTCTTTTAACAAAGGGTGGACTTTGATCTGAATCAACCCAGACTTGTATTTTTTTATAATATTCTCTAAGCTCTCGGAGGGGGTGAGAATTACCTAAGTGTGGAACATCAATCAATGCATTTAATAATATTGACTGCAAATATTTACTATAAATATCATAAACGGGATATTTACCATGTTTGATTTTTGTTTCGAGTTCCCGATATTTCGGCGCTCTTACAAGCACCATGATCACGGATAAACTGAAGTCATTACGGGTGGATGTTTATGAGCAGACAAAACGGTCTACCCTCTTTCTCGTTCGTTTTTTGCGTTCGGCACCACTACCATTGTCACTCACTACACGATTCTGTTCCCGACACACAAAACTCACTGTGTCCACTCGCGATTTTTTTCGGCACTTTTTCGGTTTTTACACAGTATATCCCGTTTATGATATTAATAGTAGTGTCAGTGACCGTGTCAGTTTAAAAACTTATATTGCAAACATTTAGTTTAGCTAGCTATAACACAGTTCGTCACAAACATGTTATTGATTTAAAAAGCGATAGGGTTGCAGCAGGCTATCCTGTTTGTTTTCGCTTCATATTTTGTTTTCTCTCAATCAACAGCGAGTGTTGATGGCCGCTGTAATTCTGCTGGAATTTAATTCCGTTTGTTGAACAGCGGTACAACACAGTACAAACACAATGATACAAAAACTCCACTGTGCATGAATATCAGCAGTTTCATTTGGAGAAGATATATGTTACGCTAGCATGTCTAACATATATAGAGCCACAGAGTACAAAGGTCGTAAACACTAAAGGTACCACACACTTTCAACATCACGAATTTTGTGCTCAATGGTGTCTACGATTTGGTTTCAAGTGCGAGTATTTCTTGATTCTATTCTTTTTTTTATCTATTCACGTCTGGCATTGCAATTTTCAGTTTCATAGAACAGAAAATATTGAAATAGTTAGCACCTATTACAGTATATTACTATGGATGAGGATTTCCTAACAAAAATATTCAGTTCAAGATTCAACCAGGTTGCTATGGTTACGGAAAATAACAAGGTTGTCAACAAATTTTTTGAATGAATAATTATTTTGGTGTGTAATTACACTATTAAAACCCAGAAAAGTGAAACTAAACTAACCCATACCTAATTATTTATATCTATTATTGCAGGTTGATAAAAAATGCTATGCAATAGATTTACCGCGGCAGTCTCCGAGTGCCACACGTTTTTTTATTTATTTAAGAATGTTGTATTTTGTTATTTACTTATTGAATTATACACCACCTACAGTTGAACCTCGATACGCCGGAGTATGGGGTAATATTACATTCATATTAACAGTAGTTAGCTAATTCATTGTCCGTAATTTTATGCGGCAATGTAGTAAAATTATAATCTCAGCAAATAAGAATTTACATTCGTCAATAATTATTAATTTACAATCATTTAATATTCCTAAAATAAATTATATTCGTAAACCCAGACATTCCATTAACCCACAGAATTGATATTTAATAAAATTCTGTTGAATAGTGAATGGGGCAGTGGTGACTGGTGACACAGTGGTAACGGCTCCGCAGAACGAGATGCAGCTCGTGGTGGTAGACGTTACTTTGTGGAATTTTTTTCATGGTGATAACACCAGTATTTCCCAGATCCAAACAATTACGACTTATACCAACTCACAATAGGTCAGCGTGGTGGATTACGGTCCATTCCATCTCACAGGAAGCCAGTGTGGCCAGTTGAGTCGGGACGAAAGACCAGCTAGTAAACCTGAGTTAAAATCTAGATCGGCATGAGTTATTGATCTCCGTTGCCGTCAATAGTCAGCAGCACCATTAGGTGTTTACTTAGCGTCCTCTCTCTCGGCAATCAATGCAAATCGCGTTCGGAAACAATGGCGAGATCTATCCGTCCGCACAAAGCGCTTGTCAACCGGGCGGTGCGGCCACATGGTGGAGAGGGGCAGAAGGACTACTCAAATGTAGATTAACAAAGAAATAGTGGGAGAACACTTAATGTTGGTAGAGCGCCTGAAATTATCCCAAACATGATTGTGACTAGTCTTTTTCCAAACATGTAGGGGTCAAAGAGTGGCTTGAAATATATTGGGAAATTATACAAAAGCGATGAAGTTTAGTAATCCTGATTTTCGAAATACGTAAACATGGGTCTGTAGGAACCTACTCAGAGGTATGTTGAACGACTGCCTAAAGTCAGATACTGAGTGCTGTCTTTCTGTAGTTTCTGGCTTTTTTGGGTTAAAAGGCGTGAGTTACGTAAGGGTAATCAAATATTTTTTTGTCATAAACTCAATTTAGGCATTACAATAAAAAATGTGTTATTAACTAATTTGTTATTCTTCTGTGCTTCTACACCGCCTGGCTATAGCGAAAAACATCCGTATCCCAGATACCATCAATTACTTCAACAGTCTCGGAACACAAAGCTTTTGTTCCTCCTCTGAAATAGTTGAATGTTCAGTGGGGACTGCGACTATCTCAGCCTTACTTCATCTTTTTTAGCACTCGATAGAAATCTAAAGTGATTATTAGTTTCCGGGCGACGGGGATTTTAAGTAATCGAGTTCGTTTGGAGGAGAGGATATTCGGAGGAGACTGCCTTTTGTTTTAGATTGTAAGTAGGTACTTATAAATAATGAGGGCTTAGGTATCGCAGCTCAGGTTATTGTTTCTGAGGTGGTTATGATTGTGAAGACCGGGTTCTGACTCTTAATATTTAAACTCACATACACAAACCTAACACCCGGATCCGGAACCCGAACAACTATCGGTAGGTCATACAAAATAATATTTGTTCCATGCGCGGATCGAACCCGCGACACGTAGCGCAGCAGTCGTTCGCTCAGCCACTGCGCCAACTGGGCCGTCATATTATTTACTATGTATGGATATGGATTTCTTTTTCATCTTAGACAGATGAAAAAGAAATCCATATATATAATATATATAAATAAAAAGAGAAGTTCTGACTGACTGACTGACTCATCAACGCCCAGCCCAAACCCTTGGACCTAGAGAGCTGAAATTTTGCACAGAGGTTCCCTTTATAATGTAGACAAGGAATACGGAAGGCTTTTCCAAAATTCAACCCCTAAGTGAGTTAAATAGGGGATGAAAGTTTGTATGGAAAGTCGTTTTTTTTCACGCGGGCGAAGCCGCTGGCAAAAGCTAGTTTCTAATATTCACAAAATAACGTCAGTTTTCCTCTGAACGATTCATGCTCGCTGATAATTATAACTCGCGAGCTGTTTGCTCAACGTATATGTGACCCACATACAGATGGAGGTTTTATTGAAAAACTGCGGCTAAGAGGAGAGAACAAATCGATGAAAAACTTATATTTACCGAGCCCGCAGCGTGCCAGCTTCTAACGTCTTAGCAGGAGCTTGGGGCGCAGCCAGTTCACACATACACGATGGGGACTCACTAACGAAATGTATTAGTTAACTTAAGAATGTTTTTACACAGAAATGGGCACTTATGGGTATTGTACGAATACTAACGTACGATATACTAACCTATGTACGAACTGCTAAATAACAAAGAAACGCCCGTAAGATAGTAATATATAAATACTACACTTTGATGGTGAGATTGTTAGATTTTTAAGCAGGTATTAGATCTGTTAAAATTATTTATCTACCAAAATATCATAAACCCTCTCTAATGCGTTCAAAAACCATAGGCAATGACCAGCATTACCAACCAGCAGAAATTAACAGAACTGTAATGAGCTCATAACCTACTGAAAACAGTAGGTTATGAGTTTTAAATTTGGAACAGGTGTCAAATTCAAGTGAGTGTGCTATTCTATAGTGCGCGCGGAACTAGTTGGCCACGCCTTAGGTGGCGACAGGGGTGAGGGGGCGGGTTGCCTACAGCTCGCAATGCACCAAAGAGTATGTAACTTTACAATGCACAGGAGACTATAATTAGACAGTGATGACCAATCTCGAGATAATTATCGTGAACAATAATTTGTTCAATTTATTGAAAAGAATACAAATAAAAAACAAAAACATGCCTAAGGCGCGGTCAACTAGTTCCGCGCGCACGTATCTACATTAAAACAGATACCTATCGATACGAAACCCCAATTCAGTTTGATTTTAATTATATCGCACGACATTTTGATCTCGAGTGACACAAGAATAGTGACTTTGTTCGTTTGCCTATGATTTAAAAAAAATGACAGATATCCGAAACGCCGCCGCCGCCATTTCGAGCTGTCATTTGTTCGTTAGCTTTTTATTCCCTTTCATTGAGTAGACAAATTTTCTGTTAATTCTTTATTTCTGTCGAAAATGAGTGATAGTGACTCAGAAATTAACATGAACACTCCGCCAGATATCGTAAATGCAGCGACGAATGCAACTAATAACCTGTTTATTTTTTATTGCATTACACTGGTAACAATGCTGGTCATTTCCCTATGGTTCCTGAACCCATCATAGAGCCCTTATGATATTCGGGTAGATAAATTAGTGTATGCAACTATACATAATTAGGCATTACAACACTCGTGTGATGCTATTAAGAAACTCGCCTTCGGCTCGTTTCTTAAACCCACACTTGTGTTGTAATGCCCTTCATTATGCACAGTCGCATAAACTACTATTGTAAACTCACCCACGATACAGGAGAAAGTCCTAGTGTAGAACATATTTTTTTAAAGAAAAATAAAAGAAAAAAAATATGACAAAAAGTACCCACTCAGTTTCGGTGTCAAAAGTATAAGCCTAAAAATATAAAGCTACTTTGAATTTAAGGCCAAAATACGTTATGACCGAAATATGTTAGCAAGTATAAAAAAATATTGTTAAGTCCTAAGCAAACATTTTGATCCCTAAAACTGAAGTTTTATCCCAAAACAGTTCAGTTAATCATTTTCACGAACCCTAAACGATGAACATTATCGATAGAACCAACAACAAAAGGGTAATCTTTCCATAATAATAAAATAACATGTTTTTACTAAAGATAAAGAGGGCGGCGTAAAAATAAACGCAGTTACTTTACCTTGTTGCCGAACCTTTGTGTGGATATAAATAGTTGGCGGCCTTTCACGTTGGTTACCAATATACCAATATGTTTGCCAATATTTGTGATACCTTTGATCCACAAGTTTGCGTTGAACCGGGTTGTAGGACCAATAACACTGGATCTGCATCTTAAAAGTTTTTCTTTCGGAGGTTTTCCTTTTATGTAAGATTTAATTACGTAAGTTTAGTGAAACTTTTCAGTAATAGTTGTTGTAGGAATATTATTGCATGCGTTTTAACCTGATAAGTTGCTTCTTTGTAACGGGAACATGTGACAGCTTACCTGAAACAATTAAAAGAAAAGTTATTACAATGAATAATATGTTGACGTCACGTGGATACGATTGTTCGCATGACGAGAGACTTTTTTTAATTCAGTGTCCCTCCGAGCCGCCAGTAAGTGCCATTTTCCTTATTGCTTCTTTACGACTGGTGGGGGCCGCCCATCGGAACTAATTTTATTATCTACGTCGTGCTACCAAGAGAAATACGGGAGTAAATGTATTACAAAAGGTGAGGTATAGATACATAAGTTAACAATGACGATTGATTCTACTCTATACCACAAATCTAGGTCGTAAGAAGGAGTTCTACCACTCCGATGAATATTTTGTGAGCAGTGCGAGGTTTCCTGATCGTGGTGATGGTAATCGCCTGGCAGCGAGTACGAACGTGTGAGACGTGCGCTGTCCATGTACTCGGCCGAGATCGTGTGCCCGAGAGTGATATCCAACCCATCCCCGCACAATACACCGCTACGATGTCTCACCGTGCACCGATACCCCCTCGATAAACACCCACAGTGACCCCTAATAGATACTTTTTATTTCATTCACCCCCTTTGGACCGCATCCAAGTGCTGTTCAACCTTTTAATGTCAGAATTCTTGATTTGCTCGCTCTAATCGTTAGTATAAATGGGTCACTCGTACGTAAGCAGAATGAAAAATGGAAATACATAAGAGAGTCGCTGCAGCGAGCGATACTTCACACTAATTGAATGGCGACGTTATACTTATTTGTGAGCTTCGATCCGCTTCACGGCGGATTTCATAATAAAAGCGAGTGGCCTCAGCAAGTCAGTGCTCACTGAGTCGCCAGTCCGGACTCTTTTAAATTCAACATTTGCATTAGAACGGAGGAGTTTTAATGCAGAAATATTCCGGAGTAGAACGCGCACAAAGGACAAATTGATTCGTTTCCGATTCGTGCTCGGCGCGAGATGAAACACTCCCACCAGCCAGTGAACACCGAGTCGCCGACACACTCTCAGTTGTGCTACCAGTGTGCAGTGGAAACACTAGAACTACCAACTTTGCGAATTAGTTGAGTGTTACAACTTATTTTTGTGTATTTTTTTAGTTATCGAAAGAACTTTCAGGAACTGCAATGTAGCTAAATCATCTTAAGAAGACTAACTACTTTATTCAAAAAATCGTTTAATCCGCAGTCAATATTGCCTTTCAATCAACATGGACACCAAAACTCATGATCGGCCCGACACCGTTCATCGTTATTACAGACAACGTCGTTGAGTCAATTATATCAAGTCGGCCATTGCGGCACGTAGACACAACTTCCCACGAGCATGGCCCACACCGCCACACACTGGCACACACATGGCCACTCGATAAAAGTCCTGCCTCGCTCCACACGCTAATTGGCAGGACGTGGCCACGCGACGACTTCCAAAACATTTACCGCCTTATTCATAAAAATAGTTAAGAGTTGTTTAACTTAAGCTTGGTTTATCTCGCATGCCGTCACTTTCATTTGAATATTATTGAAGTGAGACGGCATGCGAGATAAACCAAGCTTAAGTTAAACAACTCTTAACTATTTTTATGAATAAGGCGGTTAATTAATGACTCTAAACGCTTTTGGAAGTTACGAGCGGGTGACATTTTTAGGGGCCCAAAATCACTTAATAGCGTTAGGAACCAAATATTTTTTAACCATAGATTGTCAAGTTTTTAGGGTCGCCGATTGACTAATTCTACTTTAACATTCATCACGGATACTTAATTTAAAAGGCCAATATTCTGAAAACCATTCATACCCAAATGTATAGATATGCATTCCTACTAGGTTGTGGAGTGGAGGTCACATAGACCGTCGCTCCTTATGAAACACTGGGATTTAGTTGCCTCTGATTAGACTGAATGCTGACCCCGACATACTTGGGAAACCTTAAATATTTGGTAACAGTTTGACTGGCTATCTGTTAGTTACGTGTAAGTGAGTTCTTAAAAGAAAAATAGTAGGTTGTGAGTATTCTAGCAGAATTTTTGAATGTAATTTGATCTTGTCGATGACGCTGCGAGGAGTCAGCACACGTCTGCCAATCGAACGCGTGATAATGTGAGAGAAAAGTTAAGAGAAGACGTGATTCAATAACAAGGAAGTTGTCCGTGTGTCCCGGTAGTTCGTAATAACGTATTATTATGTAAAATGCTCCTGAAATTGAATTGGAAGTAGCCTAAGTGGTTTGTGAGATCATTGGGATGATCGAAGCTTGTAACTTTATTTGATACCATTCTAACATTATTTTAGAAGACGTTTCAAATAAGTGGATACAATTATGGCTTAATTTGAAATTGGCAATGAATAATAGCCTTTTAATAATATCAAATAATTATTTTGAGTTTAGGCATTTTACGGTCAGCAAATAGCTGCATCTGACAGACATCTGCAATTCCCCGAACATGCACCACATTCATCATTTACCAGTTTAATTCAGCAACCAGCCTGAAAATAGATAGATTCCAATTGTAGGTGGAATCTAATTCCAGGACATTTGCACCCGCGGGGTCGTGTGTGAGTGTGACACGTTAAGTGGTGCTATTATTGTCACGGCGTACATTTGCGTGAAACATAGATCGTTTGTCATGCGCTGTGTCTCGATATCGCTCGTTCCCGTGATGGATCGCCGCAGATATGGGCCGTGGGCCGCTCGGGCCCCAGCCGCGCCGGGTCCCAGCCGCTCGGGGGCCACATAAATAAGGTCACCGTAAAAAAGACGATGTACTGGAATAGGTACTAAATAACACTGTGTCATGTGAGTAGGTAATGGTCGGCGGCTGCCTCACTGCCTGATGATGATGATCTACAGTTCGACCAACTTATATAATTATGCATGCGGGAAAATACGGAACTAAAATAAATGTACTAAGTTTGACGCAGCGATGCATTCTTTTCTTGACCAGTGGCGCCGCCATTAAATTCACACTTAAATGATCATACTGTAACAATGGCGCGATCGGCCATAGACTAAATTATTGAGCGCGATAGAGTTTTAGCCACGTATAAAATGAGGAAAAAGTTTTCTTTATTACAGAGAAAATAAAAGTTATATTATTTCAGTGAAATTTTCATTTAATGAAAACGTACAAGTTGAAATTATCTATTTAAATTAAAATTTGCATGAAATGAGCAAGCACTAAGAACATTAATTTATTTTTACTATTGAACACGACCTTTTTTTGTATCGAAACTTTTTTATGAACGTAGTAACTCAACCAATAAATAAAAACCCTATAACTCACTAGTGAATAATAGCAATGAAAAAGTCACAGTTTGATTATAGGTGTCATTATGTGCCTAATTGCGGTGAAATTATAGCCACTTTATGAGCGTGTTGAAAATTCTATTTCCTTGTAACGTTCCAAATTTGGCGATCGTGAACAAAATTGTAAAAGAACCTAGTTAGTACGGTCTCCTTTTTTAGTACGATTTAAAGTCAACGACATTTTGAATGAATAAAAGCTTATCAGCTCTTATGCATCATCATCATTTCAACTCGGAATCATCTACTCTGTTTGGTTAAGGGCGCACCATTCTTCTCTATTCTATGCGCCGCTTATGATATGTATGATCAATCAATACGCAATTTCAGATCGAATCATATTCATACATTCCTAACATTTCCATACGCGATATTTTTTCTAGATTTTGAATATATTAAACGTCAGTAACATGCTACTTGAGCTGAGAGCATTGAACCAGAGCTGTCGTTCGCATAATATTTTACATTTTCAATTTCAAATTATGTACCTATCTCACCAGAGTTTGAAAATAAAATTCACACAGAATGAGTATATTGGTTTTTGAGATTGTTTGCCTGTTACATGGCATATCTACGTACATAATATATGTTTATGTACGTACATAATAATATACAATGTGGTCTTGTTTGCCTCAAAGAAATTGAAGAGAAACATCGTCAATGCTTGTGTTTCGATAGAGAAAAAGAAAGACGCTGCACTTATTGGCACTGCTCACGAGAAAAGTAAAAAGTATCAAGTTACTTATGAAAACAAACCAGCAAGCCATCGAAAAGTTATTTTGTTGTCCATTGCTCTGACGGTATAGCTGCCAAAATCGAGTTCTGTAAGACTCCTGGGCAGGTGACAGTGGTATTCTATAGGTAGTTATAGTAATAGCACCGAAGGCTCCGTCGGGCTTCGGATTGTTCGAAAGAGACCGCGGCCTCGGACACAAAGGGCTAAGAAGGATCATGGGTGTTTTTAGTCAGAAGAAATCTGACCGGAAGGGATTCCGGTCCGCCCAGAGCGACTGGAGTCATTATTTGACGATTTCCCACGCTCTAAAAACAAAAGTCACTGAAGGCTAATTGTTTGTTCTATATTGCTTATCCTACTATTGCTGTTGAAAAAAAATAATTTAGGTTTCTATCAGAGTTTCGCTTTATATAATGGCTTTTCATTTTCAAAGTTATGTTATTTCTAAATTCCAGTTTGCATTTTGATTGGTTTTATTTAGTTAGATCACGTTCACACCAATAATTCGAATACCTCAATAAATGGATGGAGAATCCGGTCTCTTTACTCTACGCACACATATACATGCTACGCTATACATTCAGATGCTACCCCCCCCCCCCCCTGCCACAACACGCAGCCACCTCTATCATAACTATTGAATAAACACTACGACGTACAGATAACCTGCGTACCGCATACTATACCTATTCCAATAGGATCTATAGTAACCGACGCGTATGCGTTACGTACACCACACCGCGCACGTTCTTGCGAGCTTGTCTTGTACACACGGTTATGCACACGCGTGGTTACAACGCAGATGTAAGTAAAGGCGACACGTTCACAGCCTGTATTGGCATATTCACAAAACAGAAAGAACAGGGACATATCCATAAACATGGGCAACTAAACAGTTATTGGCTTTTATCATCACGCCAATCAGACAATCAAGTATGGCTCCAATGTTTGATCAAATGCGCCAACAAAAATGGTGCGGATGTTCCTTATTGCAAGGGACCCTTGCAATAAGGAACATCCGCGTTGTAAAGTTATAAATGTACTTTACAGTTTCTAAGATTAAAATAAACGAGTAGGATGGTTTGCTTAGGTTAAATTGTCAAGCAAAAAACAGGTCTCATAAATATTTACTATACCAAAAATGCTTTTTGTAAAAGGTTTATTGTACCAGATTAAGAATCCGAACTTCACTGATACACAAAAAATCTCGCCAACATTTGTTCAACACCACCAATATTGTTCGCGCCAACATTGCGACAGTCCTCAATTCGGAACCAACGCGAACGCGAGCGTCAATAATAGTCGGACATTAGTCGTTTTAATTACATAGGTACGGAGTTCATCTGCTCTCGTTATTTCCCCGGGGCCACGGTAAAGGATTAATGTGCCGGATCAAATTGTGAAGGGTTATTATCTTATATAAATCGACGTAGTTTGCGTAAAGATTGCTTGTGTAAGAAACTGTTGGGGTTGCGTCAGTTGTGTGTAAGTTAAGGCTTGCGGTGGCTACGTGGGTAGTGGTCAGAAGTCTACAGTCTGATGTCTGTTGTACGAACTGATTTAAAGTTATATAATATGAATTTGTTGGTGCAAAAATGTAACTCCTATACATAATCCGCCTATAGATAATATTCCCACTGCTGGGACACAGGTCTCCTCTCTACGATAGGGAATGAGCCCCCACTCGGGCCTTAGGTACTCAGATATTTTACGTTTAGATGCCATAGTAGCACACACATATACATGTAACTATACAACATGTACTATCACAACCACACGTATATAATTTATGATAAACTTCCAGATTTGCGTCGTGACGTCGACCCTACCTGTGAACAATAACATTAGCCCACAATCCTACATATTTAACTACCTTTTGAGGTTGAAGTAGTGTTATATCCCTGCATATGCCTGCATTATGCTCGTAATCTGCTAATGCCTTCTTTGAATATCCCTCATAAGCCTTTAATGGAGTAACATGTGGCTGTGTTGTGGCTTCTCCATTGTTTATTATGTAACGCCCGTTTACCATTCCCTGTATATTGGAGGGTTCGGCTTTAATATAAGAAGGTTATAGCACCTATGGGTAGACGATAAGTACCTCATTTATTGAAAATTAACACTAAAGGCTTAGTTTTCAGATTATTTGCAACTCTCCAAACATTTCAAAGTGACAGTTTAACTAAAACGAAATTCAGTTACAATTTCTGTAGTAATTCACTGTATAGTTTACGTCAGCTTGCAATTTAAATTATAAACTAAATCTGAAAATGAAGTTAGCTCAAACATAATGCCATCAACCGTAAATAATAAGTTGAATACTTGAGCGAGTTCTGTCTCCGTTGACAATTTTACACATTGCTAGACATTTATTTAGTCAGAGAGTGGAGCTAGTGCGTTGTGAAATTGGGCAACAAGTCTGTTTGACTGCGGGGAGCGATAACGGCCCACAGATGTGGGTGAGTCGCGCTCGCGAGCCGCGTGAACTCTGAACACGAGTGTGCTCGACAGTACTGTATGTGCGCACTGTGATAGCGAACAGCGTTTGATTCACGAGTTCTAGTATTGATGCCGCGTTGACTAATTTAATATTCAATCAAATGCAGATCAAAACTAGAATTTAAGCCGTGGAATTATAAACTTCCAGTGACCTGCAGTTTCAGCATCAAATCCTACTGCATTGCGTGTTTTTCACCCTCATCATCTGTAAAAAACATGCACTGAATCAGCAATAAGCAATTAACATGCGATACAGCCGCTGCATTCTGTTTTAAAAACCAATTCCGATCGTTGTGCTATAATAAAAGTGTTCGTTGGTGTATGCGGAACCCATCGGGATGCGAACGAAGTGGTTTCACGCGGATATTCCTAGGCGTTACCGACGTAAGCTGGCTAGACGCAGCGCCAGAATATCCATATATCGTTCACAGAAATATTCCAGTATTTGCAAAAGCAGTTGGAAGTTTAGCTCTTAAATAAAAGTGACTTATTTATTTCTTTGTCGTGTATGTTCGTCGAGGGACTGATCATTTGTTCGCTCTTGTCCTTTATATTTCTTAGAGGTCTCTGGAGATGAATGCTCCACGTGAGATATAGGCAGTTCCAATACTTTAAATCTATAAGCATTTGTTTTTGAATAGTAATGGTAGAATCGGATCGTATTCTACTTTATATTTCACTTTTTCTTGGCGAAGCTTAGCATTGCAAATTCAAATAGCGAAACCTCATACATAATCGGATTCTTTTATCTGCCAAAAGTAAAAGATCGTAATTTAGCTGACACAGCACAATGTTGCCAATCATCAAAGTGATTCACAAATTACGAGTTCCGCAGGTACGAGGTAAGGTCGCAGTTATTAAGAAGACATTTTATAACAAAATTTTACGGCGAGCGAAATTGACTCCCTTCACTCGTAAAATTATGATGATGAATAACTGAGTCATCCATTTTATGTAATCGCTGCTTTATCTTTATTATTTAGTCCGGAGTTCTGTCTTCGCAATATACGGTATAGGACTCATCACATGACAAAGTTTAATAACATTTTGACATCAAAGCCTATTTCGGTAATTACAAAAAGGGTTCTAAAGCTACAACAGTATCGAGGTACTCTTATTGTATAAAAGGAAGCCTACATTAATCGTAATGAGCCGATTACGTGCCCAATGCTGGGATACAGGTATATACATACACAGGCGTTCATTCCGTGAGAGGAGTGGGTTCACCACGTCAACCCAGCAGTTGGTGATTGTTCTAGGACATGCCGGTTTCCTCATAATGTTCACCTTCACCGTTTTGACACTAATGTTGCAGTAGTGATGAAATATAATACATAGATAATCTGGTTGGGTTCGAACTCACGACCTCGTAAGATTAGGTCACTACTGCCAACTTGTCTTAGTGTCTGATCTACATCTATTATATCTGGTACAAGTACAAAAGAAGTAGCCTTAGGTAGCCACTATAATATTCACACGTTATTTCTTTGATACATATTCAATCAATCAAATCACAAGTTGTGTAGATATTGTAATATCAATTGGGTTCGTATCGAATACATTCAGCACTAGATTTAGTTTATTCGCTGAAAAAGTAGCGCTTCAGTAATATATTGGAGAGCAGAGAAAATATTATGTTAGGATTGGATAACTCCGTTAGAAGCGAGATGTATGTGCGAGGCGTGATCGACTTCATTTTAACATTTAAATGTAAGGATTGGATGTTAGGAATGAAAGTTTGTACAGAATAGAATAGCGCTAATCAGTTGTCAAATAGTAAAAAGTATTCAGGTGTTCAAGAAATTCAGATATTATTTGAATACACATATCCCAATTTCAACATCCAATCCTTACATTTGAGACTAACCGGATTGTCACCATCGGTTTGTATCACACAGCTTGTACATATATACAAAACTAGTTACACCTAGTTGGCTATTTTCCGCTCCCCGCCGTAAAAGTCAACCGAGAGAAAAGTGTAATTTAATATAGCTTTCAGCCGCAGGCAGCGCTCCTGCACGGGAGAAACACCTAAACTGAACTAAACATAAATGTGACAGTGTGTTTCTTATCGACACCAACTATCGTCTTAGCGGGTCGTCAAGGTGGCAGCTGAAAATATGATTTACTAGCTTTTGCCAGCGGCTTCGCCCGCGTGAAAATGGCGATTTTCCATACAAACTTTCATCCCCTATTTAAATCCCTTAGGGGTTGAATTTCAAAAAATCCTTCCTTATTCCTTGTCTACATTATAAAGGGAACCTCTGTGCCAAATTTCAGCTTTCTAGGTCCAAGGGTTTAGGCTAGGCGTTGATGAGTCAGTCAATCAGTCAGTCAGTCAGTCAGGACTTCTCTCTTTATTTATATGATGATTTATAATTTAAACTTATTGTCCGCGCGAGCTGTAGCCATTCAATGTAAACGACTGCTCATCGATCTTGCAGATAAATGTGATAAAATATGGCGTGTGCCTATTTAAACAATATTAAGTACGTTCACAATATCAAATACCGTGGTAGTCGCATAACTGAATATTGAGCGCGACGCGACGCGGCCTGCCTCGCCGTGTTCCACCAACAATTAATTGTTCCGCCGTCACCCCCAGACGAACATAAAAACTACACAGAAGTTACAAAGTAAAATTTAAAGTTTCGCAACAGCGTCGCACCTCAAGAAAATTTCTTTTAAAAATGTGACTTGATACTTCACAATTTCCTACATCAAAACTTTTCGTGTTCAGCCATTAAAAGTGTTCGCTGAATTTCGGCATCGGCAACTTTGCAGACCGCGTGAGGCTGGGCGGCTGGGTGGCTGGGCGGAGGCTGGCGGCTGGAGCCGAGACTTGGGCACTGATATAGGTTACAAGGCGAGTGCATGTATGCAGGGAACCAGGTCGACACAGACTCTGCGGCCGTATCGATTGGCGGCGCGCGCACCCCGCCACCCCACCCCGTGCCCCGCGCGCGACACGCTCGCACGGTGACACCTCCACCGCTGGGTGCACGCCACGCTCATCCCGCCAAGCTGCTAGTGAACGCGCAATGAATAGCGTAATACACGATTCAGATTTGGAGAGGTCCGATCATGTCGAATCGGGCGGGTGATGTAAAGTGATTGTGTGCGGACGTCGAGGCGGGACGGCGGTGTAAGATGAAATAAAATGAAGTTCGGATGTAAGGCCGGCGTCAATTTGCATCCGAATCGAATGATTCTAGTGTCGAGTGGCCCCGTCCGACACCACCCCGTGCGGGCTGGCACACTGCTGGTGGCGATAGCGACCGAACTTATGTCGGATTGATTCTGAACTTCATTGGTATGAACATCCAATTATTGAAGGTAGACTTGTTGTTCGTGTTTGTTTTACTCGCACTCCACATTGTGCTCGTAAACAACAAGTAGTAAGTGCGCTGCACACATTTTGTTCTTGTTTGTACAGCGCAGTAAGACGAACGCTTAGGAATGCATAGCTGTTCCCAAGTTCAGTAATAAAACATTTTCCTCGGCTTATCCTCAGCAAAGCCGAACAACTGCAACATTCCCATTTTACTTTCACATAAAAATAAATTCTCCACGTAAGTACACATTATTGGTAACGAATCCCTCGTTTTCCAGCGCCGTGGAAATTAATTTCAGTGCATCCATCCATACTAATATTATAAATGCGAAAGTAACTCTGTCTGTCTGTCTGTCTGTCTGTCTGTCTGTCTGTCTGTCTGTTACTCTTTCACGCCTAAACGGCTGAACGGATTTTGATGAAATTTGGTATGGTGATAGATGATAACCTAGAAATGGTCATAGGCTATAAATAATCACGCCATCGTTCTTAGGGGGTAGGCAGTAGGCAGATAACTAAATTGAGTTAGTGATTTTTAGTCGTTTTTGTTGGGACTTTTGCTCTTTCACGTCTAAACGGCTGAACGGATTTTGATGAAATTTGGTATGGTGATAGATGATAACCTAGAAATGGTCATAGGCTATAAATAATCACGCCATCGTTCTTAGGGGGTAGGCAGTAGGCAGATAACTAAATTGAGTTAGTGATTTTTAGTCGTTTTTGTTGGGACTTTTGCTCTTTCACGTCTAAACGGCTGAACGGATTTTGATGAAATTTGGTATGGTGATAGATGATAACCTAGAAATGGTCATAGGCTATAAATAATCACGCCATCGTTCTTAGGGGGTAGGCAGTAGGCAGATAACTAAATTGAGTTAGTGATTTTTATTCGTTTTTGTCAGGACTTTTGCTCTTTCACGACTAAACGGCTGAACGGATTTTGATGAAATTTAGTATGGTGATAGATGATAATCTAGAAATGGTCATCCATACTAATATTATAAATGCGAAAGTAACTCTGTCTGTCTGTCTGTCTGTCTGTCTGTCTGTCTGTCTGTTACTCTTTCACGCCTAAACGGCTGAACGGATTTTGATGAAATTTGGTATGGTGATAGATGATAACCTAGAAATGGTCATAGGCTATAAATAATCACGCCATCGTTCTTAGGGGGTAGGCAGTAGGCAGATAACTAAATTGAGTTAGTGATTTTTAGTCGTTTTTGTTGGGACTTTTGCTCTTTCACGTCTAAACGGCTGAACGGATTTTGATGAAATTTGGTATGGTGATAGATGATAACCTATCAGTGCATTTTCGATAAATGGAGCCACGCGCCGTGTGCAGGGAAGAAGTATGGCGAACAAAATGCTGTTTCATTCGCTCCCCGAGGAGTTTATTGATGAAACAGTTCACGTGAACTTGTGCAATATACCTGCGAGATACTTTGATGCAGACTCAATCTATTAATAGACAATGAAAAAATAGAGCACATTTTTTGTTGGCGTTTAGGAATATTTTACCGTTCAATTGTTTATTTGGCAGAGAAAGGTAGAAAATAAAAATTGGTATGTTGACCTACAGAGAATACAGGTTCAAAGAGGATAAATACAAAGTCAATGAGAAAGCCAAGTATTACAAAGAGCGAAACTCTTCCCAAAATTGAACGCCCCACAAATAGATGGCTGACATGGTCCTCACCGTACCTCACCCGATACGTGCTGGAGTCCCTCAGGGTTCAGTACTTTCCCCCTTAGTTTTCACGCTGTTTACTAGCGACATCCCTAGGAACAAGACCTCTCAGAGAGGCAAGGCCAAAGTAGCCCTTTTCGCAGATGACACGGCTATTTTCTATGCCGGTCAGAATCAAGACACCATCGCTCGAACTCTACAGAAGGCTGCCGATGCGCTTAGCGCCTGGTTCCGGAAGTGGAGGATCGAAGTGAACCCGGACAAGAGTCAGGCGGTACTTTTCACCAAACCTCGACATCTACGTCCCTTACCGCGACCGATCACAATGTACGGCAAGCCTATCCCTTGGGAGAAGCAAGCCAAGTACTTAGGAGTCATACTCGACCAACACCTCTCCTTCGGGAAACACATAAGAGCTGCTCGCAACAGAGCGGCCTTTGCCTTGGGTAGACTCCACTGCTTGCTACAGTCAAAAAGCAAATTGTCGCTTAACGGCAAAATGCGGCTCTATACCGCAGTGATCAGACCGATTATGACATACGCATGTGTCGTATTTGCACACTCACACCCACGACACATACACAGGATGCAGACCTTGCAGAACCGTTTTCTCCGTAAGATCACCGGAGCTCCTTGGTATGTCCGTAATAACAGTCTACATATAGACCTCAAATTACCTACCATACAACAGTTCATGAAGCGCCTTTCCAAGCGCTTCTTTGACACCGCGGTCAAACATAGGAATCCGTTAATCGCATCGGCCGCCCGATACGATCCATCGCGTATAAGTATGATCCGCCGTCCGCGGCATACTCTTGTCACACCCGACGATCCCATCACAATCATTCAAGAAAGCAGTAGGGAAACCAGTACTCTTAGAAAGAACAGACACAGATACCCGTCTTTCCGACCGCGCCGCCGTGGTCCGTCGTCGCGAAACCGCGTTTCAAGCCCCCCCCGACCCTTGCTAGAGCCAGCCCGCGATGCTGTGCCAGTAGTTTTAAACCAGCCCCTAATTAATTTAACCCAGATCCAGCCTGTCCCCTTGCTGCCCTCTACCAGTGACGTCCTAAGCCGAGGTCCGTACCCCACAGGGGGTGCCCTTAGCGATTAGTCACTTAGTATATAAGTTATTTGCCCCTGGCTGGAGGCCTTAGACTCAAGGCATCCACAGGGAATTGTCCGGTTAAGCAGAAGCCAGTCTCCTAGACTGAACTGCGAGATGCCATTTCGAAAAAAAAAAAAAAAAGTCCTCACCGTACATGATAGCCTACAGACACACAAACACAGACACACAAGCACGCGTGGTCGGCCATTAGCCGAGGCGCTTCATCGTGTAGTCCGCTTGTGCCGCCAATTGTACGGTTGAACCAAAGCAAACTACACGCTACTGACCCGCATGGACCACTTGGCCGGACAATTGAGATGTTTTGGTGTTGTGGACCCAAAGCTTTAAACAATAGAGAATTATTAACTCGATGATTTTTATAGTTGATTTGATTTACTGGTTATAGGAATGTGTGTGTTTGGTAAGGGTCCCCTACGTTTCTTCGAAACACTATTCTTCGAAAATTGTTTCACCGAACACTATTCACCGAAGCCTTCATACTGCGACGTTTTGTTTGGTCTACGCCTTTTTTGTTCGATGTTACTTTACACCGACCACCTTACATCAACTTTTGTTTCACCAACGTTTGTTTGTTCTGTGTAACGTTACTTCGAAAATATTTAGCCAACACAATAATACCTTTCTTTTGGTTATTATCGATCGTTATCGTTATCTATCGATCTATGAAAGCCGGGACCAACAGCTTAGCGTGCTTTCCGAGGCACGGAGGAAACTCGGTATGTGGTGTTCACCCATTCACAGACCAACCTAGGCAAGCGCGGCTTAACCTAAAGATCGACCCGAGTGGCAGGTATTATTACCAATGCTTCAAAAAAAAAAGCCATATCGCAAGGAAGGTATTATTGTGTTGGCTAAATATTTTCGAAGTAACGTTACTTATAACAAACAAACGTTAGTGAAACAAAAGTTGATGTAAGGTGGTCGGTGTAAAGTAACATCGATCATAAAAGGCGTAGACTAAACAAAACGTCGTAGTATCAAGGCTTCGATGAATAGTTTTAGGTGAAACAATTTTCGAAGAATAGTGTTTCGAAGAAACGTAGGGGACCCGTTTGGTAAAAAGCATACCACCATACAATACCACTGTAATGTTAGACAGTTATTCATTATTGCCATAAATATTGTGTCAGAGGAGGAAGTTAGTTATTCAAACTTCAAAACTTAGTTCGTCATGGTGGCATAAAAACTCACTTACTCTATTAGATAGAAAAATTGAACCCTTTAAAATGCCAGTGCTCGCTAAAATTCTTTCATAGAGAATATCACGACGCGCGACATCGCACTTGCAGCCATTTTCACACATTCAAGCACAGTACGAATGCAATTATGTCAACGGAACACATACGTGGGTCCCCCGAGCGCCAGGGGTCGCTGGGACCCCGCCGGGCCCGTCCGGGTGATCAGGTGATAATTGTACCGGAGTCGGATATTAATATTGTGCACTTGCTCCCAGCGTATGCGAGCTGTTCGAGTCGCTTGAATGCCAATGTTTCCACGTATCCATTGGAATGATGAGAGGAACTAGTTCTCAAGTTTTAACTGCTCAAGTGGGTAATGATAGTTTTATTTAAACTTCATGCACAAAAGGTGAACTTAATGCCACAAGGCATTCTCTACCTGTCAATATTTGGGTTAAATAAGACAACGTTGTGATAGGGTATAAAAGCAAATTTTTCTTACATATAATTGGGCACGCAATAGACTATAATGATTTTTTTGAGAACATCGCTTTTAATGGGGTTGTTTCCTGGAAACTTCGCCGCAAGATGGCGCTGGTGTTTGGCTACACATGTCAATTTTTTATATATAAACGTTTGCATTGTGTGGACGATTTTTCAAGTATTTGCGCGGGTTTTTTAACTCAATTTGTCTCTGCACAATGTATGGTACCTGGCGTATCACCCAGTTGAAGGAGGAATTGAAAAAACGAGAAGCAACGCAACAAGGAAAGAAAGCGGAGCTTGTCGAAAAGTACAATAGATTTAACATTTTATCGACTTTTAGATGTTTTCTGGGCAATATTATGGTTCTAAAAGTTGTAAAATAAACTTCACTCACTAACTTTTTGCTTTTTAATGATCTAATAATAAACTAAGGTAATACATCATTTGTTAAAATGTTACAAAATGTATAGTTATTTGAAAAGAACCCATTTCCCCACCCAACCAATTCTTACGTCTGGAATAAGATCAAAGCTGGTAGATGGCAGTGGTTCGTTTGATATTAGAGGGCTTGATAATAAGCAACGCCTTGCAATTGCTGTTGCAATCGCTCAGTTCGAGCTGAGGTGACACTGTGATTCATTCCAACAAAATATAGAGGGCACAGCAGATTTCTTCAAAATTTTGCGTTGGAGTGGAAAGCCTGAAACAATATTAGGTAATGTTAATACTTGGCATATATATATCAGTGCGGCTTAAATCCCCCATGAGCGAACGTTGACTTGAAGTGGGAGAAACCAAGTCAACGTTCGACCCTTGTTTCTCCCACACATTCAAATTATTAATAAAAAGTCAGAATTAATAATAGGTATCGTACTAACCTGTCGCCTTAGAAGTGGTCTCGTAGTCTGTTTCGTTGAAATGTTTCCCACATAACCTCGAAAAATTACTTGTTTTGATTTTTTTTAGTTTCAGTGCCTTTTCCCACTTTCTCTTCATGCGCAAATTTCTTGGAAATCTGACAACGCCTATTTCTTTGCATCCAAACGCTACACAACGACCCATAATATTGAAAAAAGTCACAAAATATTAAGATATTGTTCAATTTCTATGGAGTTAGACAGTTTGTTTGTAGCCAACGTACAGCGCCCTCTACGTGGAACTATTTGACAGTTTTCTTCCCCATTGATAGGGTAAATGTTCTGAGGGCGATTTAAACATAAAATGGCTTTAAGTAAAGGTGCATCCAGAATAAGAAATATTTGTCATTTTTAAGTTATATGATTTGACAAATTGTGGGAACTACAGGAAAGGACTGACCACAGAGCGCGGGAAACATTGCATTTAGCCTAGTTTGCATTTTTGATTCCTGTAGTTCCTAAACAAACGAACTTTTTTTTTATAACATGTTATGTTTCATGGTATGGAGTCTCCCTTAGAGGGTCTAGATGATGTACTGAAGTAACTGTCAGCGTCTGGTGTACGAAGCTGCCAAACCTTTACTTATTTCCATTTCATCTAACTGGCGCCAACGCTCAGTGACGCCCTTTAGCAGTATTTCTGTTCTGAAATTCAGTATTTCTCGTTTATTGAAATAACACCCTATGATTACTAATTGCGTTTGTCTGAGCAGCTCACAGCTGTCACGAGTTCACGACTCATTCAATTAACCAATCAACGCTGTTTGATTTTTCATTTTGATTTCAGAATTCCTAGCAGTCTGGAATGACAGTATTTGAACTAGAGTTATTAATTTACGATTTATAATTAAAGTTCACAGTGAACTTGTTTCTCTCAGAATGTTCGAGATAGTTTTTAATGAAATATCGCGATATAGAGCATTCACCTTGTAATTTTATACTGAGTTTAGATAACTGTCAAGTATAGTAGTAGGTACTGTAGATATAACTCGTATACCTGAGCGAGTTGCTTCCCCTCCACTCATAAATCGGCTCACATTTGTCGCTTGTTTTAAACGCCCATTTAGATTAATTTTCTCGCATTAAGATTACCTTCCATTGCGCGCTCGCGTCGTAAACGTTTGTCGCGCGACATTAGCGGCGCGGCGATGTTCCCGTCACTCGGATGGCGCGCTCTGCTTGAATATCTTTCCACCCCATAAAGCGTTGTAACGCCACAAATTGAATTGCTCCGCGTTGTTCGTCGCGCGATTATGACGTCACGCGCACGGCGCACGTGCAAGTGACGTCACATTACGTGAACATTACACGCTCGTGCCACAACGCCGCAGTGACGTGTGCGCAACCGCTCAGTTTATTACACCAGTGCATTTCGCGTCAAATCACAAACTACGCGCAATTATAAATGGCAAACGTGGCGTTGTCACAAGTCAACGTAGCGAAGGCTTCACAAATATTGGATTCTAGTCGTACATATTGGAAATTGTAGAAGGAATTTTACACTTCAGTTACGATACCGGAATACTCACTCCAAGTAACACCGAACACGAGAAGCTATTTTAAACCAAAACTTTCCCGCGAGAGTGCTCGGGACTCGGGACCTCGGAACTGTACAAGTCATTTGTCAAAAAATAATAAACGTCACATTGTCTCGGATTTATAATTTGTTGAGTCGATACAAATTGCAATTTCGTCAGTCGGTCGCCATCTCGCCAGTCGGAGAACTTGGAACTTATTGGTTGGCACAAACTTATGTTTGGTGGGCTGGTTGATGGGCCGTTCACACCGCGCTCTACTCGACCGACTACTCGACTCTTCGAAAACCTACTTGATAAGTTTTAATTAAATAAGTTCTCGAATGGCGGCGGGATTCTTGCGAATTCAATTTATGCATGCAGTTTCGCCAAATAAAAACTGAAATTGGATTAATTAGGCAAATAAAGTTGACGGCGAAGTTGAACTGAAAGCTTTCTAGTACGTGCGGGGAATGTCAGCAGATTTACTTACAACATAATGTCGACTCAATGGTACTTTACGGTTCCACTGTTTTAGGTTGGTTACATTTGGTGCATTTTGTCAAACGTGTCGAATGTCGATATAAGTCAGCATTTGGTCGAGTGACTGGCTCGAGTACTGGTCCGCGCTCGAGCTAGCCTCCGCTGAAATATGACGACCCGCGCAGGAATTCCTTCGACGGAGCAAATACAAAATTAAATTTGTAAATGGAGCCTTATGCTAGGGTTACCATGCAAAATTCGGTGTTTCGTCATTTCCTATTTCATTATAAATCCTTTGTGCTTCTTGGCACATATAACTTAGGGAAAATCGTTTGATACCCTTTTAATATTTCGTTTATTTATACTAACTTCTTTTAAACGCAACGGTTAGCTATTGTTATAGCTAGCAGATTTAAGAATACTTAACCAACATTTTTCATAATATTTATGTATTACTATAGTACCAGTAAACTATGCTTCCAGTGTAAGTACAGTAATGTGCAACCCGCATCGTATTCTCTGGCCAGCCCTGCATCGTGTGAGGTTGCGTCTCTCGACGCAGCTGTTTACTTATAGCAATTAACAGCCGCAGAGCAAGAAGCAAAGAATCCCGCTCCATTCGCTTCATTCGCTCGCTCCACTAACGCAATTAAACGCTTTGTAACGCTCCACAGCGCTGTACAACGTATTGTGTTACGTGTAACGTTGCGCATGTTAGTGTTATGTTTACGGAACTAAATAAAATAGCAATAGGTATATTTACACTTGTTTAAATATTGATAGTTACTTTAAATTATTTTTTCGGTCGAATTTCGCCAATTTTGCATGTATTGTGATGGGAGCGCTTTTCAGTGGCATTTAAATATGTTCTATGTCTGATTTGAATAAATTATTTGCCTATTATGATTGATTGTGAACATCATAATTTTAGTGTGGAATAAAAAATTTGGAGGGTTTAGAGGAGATAATGCACTACAACAATGGGGAGTCAATATGTTACAATAGAATGCACACAATGCTGGTTAATTGCAGTTTGGTTGTCGCTGGTGAGCGGTTCCACTCGCAACGCGAAATAACTCGATCATAAATTAAAATTTAAGCCACCGCGCCATCCGACATGGCCCAGCTCGGCTAAACTCGGCTATACTCGTCGATATTCGGTTATGTTCGGCTTCACTCGGTGCTCAACTGAGTTAAGTTTCATTGCTCATTTGGCGAATTGAGGGCTGGTTTACGACACCAGCCCGAATAGCCGCGCACCTCTTATGCCTAATCTTTATGTTCGAATAAAACGAAACACTAAACGTGGCTGGGTACCTACGGGGGGGCTGTACGCAAGGGGGGGGGGGGAGGGGACGCAGGTAAGTAGCTATATAGGCAATACATCAGCGATGCGATCGGAATTAGTTCTCGTTTATGACCGAGAGCTGTATTACACTCGGCGATAAGATTCCTTTGATTGTTTACTACATCCGCCAGTTTTTTAATAATAATAATAATTTGTAAGGTTACCCTTTTGTAGGGATGTCGTGAACTACACTTTTGCGCCTAAACTGAGTGAATCTAAAATAGAATCAATCGATATATCACCGACAGCGCCTGAATGAGAGATTTATAGTTGAAATAATCGTGTTTACTTTACTTTAGTTGATTGACCCTTATCATTATATATGTATTTTGCTTCAAACTATGCAATGTTATTATGAAGTTCGAAATTCTAGATATTTCATGGAATTTAACTTTTGCCTCAAATTAATTAGCATAGGTTAAAAAAAAAATTGTTGAGCAGTTGTTTGTAAACTCAGGCAGTCTTGAAAATGTTAAAAAAACATGGACAGTTTTTAATGTTTTTCGTGGTATACACGTATTTCAGTTTCATATGAGCGGTTTAAATAAACGATTAAAGTTCAAAATGGTCGAAACTGTCATGATAACCAGACTAGATCGTTTCAAGCGATAGTTTTATGTTTACGATTATTTTTATGAACCCTTTAGCTGTTATAAGTGACTGAATTAATGTTTGAACTAAATGTTTATAACACCCGCATGTATCCTACTAATATTATAAATGCGAAAGTTTGTGAGGATGGATGGATGTATATGGATGTTTGTTACTCTTTCACGCCAGAACGGCTGATCAGATCTGAATGAAATTTGGCACAGAGGTAGATTATAGTCTGGAATAACACATGGGCTATATGTTATGTTATGTTGTTGTTAGTTTTAATAATTTTTAATTTATTTTGTTAACTTTTATGGTATTTTTGCCAAATAAACACAATTTTCTTTCTTTTCTTTCTTTCTTTCTTTCTTATCCCCAAAATAACTTAAGGGGGTGAGCAGTATTGCATTATCCATAATCCTCAACTGTTTTACCGCTTGATACTGGAAATACGAAATAACGCAAGGGACATCGAGCGTGCTGTGCAATTTTTCACTTTAGGCGCTTGGTGCGAGCGTTGCAAATCCAAGAGAAAGCTGAAGTCCCTTACGGCATTTCAAATTTCCGGTGTCGCCACAATCGAACTGTCAACTGTCATACTATATATTAAAATAGAAGGTCTATTTCAAACTATTTTTCAATGGTGTACGTAGCCTAACGGTACAGAGACTTACCTGTAAACAAAGGTACGCAAGTTCAAATCACAGTCAGTATCCACTTTTTGTGATTTTTTATAATGTTGAAGGATTTCCAAAAATGTTAATCATGTTCGCGAGTTCGATCCCCAATCGGTTTTCACTTTTTGTAAGTTCCAGGTATTTGTTTTTATTTTGATGCTATATGGTTTTCAAATCAATTCAGAGTAGATTAATGTAATCTACTTTTAATTTTAAATACAATATTATAAATCTGTAGACGTAGAGTTTCTGTCTATTAAACATATTATTTAGAAAAAAATAATGTTTTCTTTTATTGTACAATCATTTTTAGAATTTTTGTATGTAGTGTCTGTCTTGGATGTATTAATTTATTATTATAGTATTATCACGTGTACATTTTAAAACTAATATGATTAGGGTTTTAGTTTTTGTTTCATTGTAACAGGTGCTCTCTATCAAAAGATATACGAATTTAAAGTGTTTATGAAGAACTTATCATCGTTAGAAACATACATGTAACGACATCTATTGCACCATAACGGTACTAATTAATAAATGTGTTCACAAGAAAACTTTTAAATCGTCTTTTTCAAACAGTTACGATAAAAAAAGGTACTCTTGATTAGTTTAAATGACGCTGCTTCGAAAATCTACGTAGGGTTTTTTTTTGGAGGGTGGGAAATCATCAAATTACTCCTCCCGCTCTGGGCAGAGCGGTAGGGAATGTCAGACTTCTACTGACTAAAACCACCCATGTTCCTTCTTTGCCCTTTGTGCTGGGGCCGCAATATCTCTTTCGAACAGCCCGCAGCCCCGGCCCTTGCCGGGGGCCCATCTCTTAAAGGCGCGCGTGGAACACGAACGCGCCGTTGACAAGGCCTGTCGTCGTCATAAGACGGGTGGACGGTGAGTTAGCCCATTACTCACCGTCCACAGGCCCGCGTCTACGGTGGCCGGAAGCCATCACGTGGCCCCCGACACCCGGAGCGCCTCCCGCGGCAGCTGGGACGAGAGGTTCTCTCCCTCTCACGTTCCACCACCTCCTTCGCTAGCATCACTGCTTCGCAGAAGGAGGCGACGGCGTCCCATTCCCTCTCGCCCCGCACCATGGCTTGAACCAGGGCCGGACGCGAGAGGTCGCCGCCGCCGATCGCCGCTAAGAGAACACGACGGGGCTCAACCCAAGCGGGGCACCGCCCAAGCGGGGCAAGCCTCCGTGGTGTGCTCCACCGTGTCCTCCGGCTGATCCTTGCAATGGTAGCATCCGGGCGTTTCCTTCCGCCTGATTCGATGCAGGCCGAAACAACCGTGTCCGGTGAGGACCTGCGCCAGATGGAAGGTGAGGGCGCCGTGGCACCTCTCAAGCCAGTCCTCAAAAAGGGGACTTACCACCACTGTGCCCTGCACGGGGTTGCGACAGTCACTCTCTCCATGTCGCTATGAAATCACGCCGGGGCGGTCTGTCCGCCAAGCAGCAATATGCCGCGGCAGTGGAGTTACCCCCCAGTGTAGTGCCTCCGCGAGCCATTCATGCAGGAAACTACATAGCATAAGCCCGGTAGTGTGTGTTTGCTTCCCATGCATTAAATTTTGGGAGTTTAACTTCGCCTTCGACAACTGGCAGTGTTCATTTGACACCATTTTCTGAATTGCGGTGTTAATATTTGTCGTGAACAGTCAACAAATACAAATTGACCGGTACACAGTAAGAAAAACAGCTGTAAAACTTTAAAATAAAAACCTAATTAAAATTAGATAAGACCCACGACGTAAATCTATTTGTTCAGTGCGGGAATCGAATACAGGACATGCATGGCAGCGCCACAGTCAAACGCCGAGGCATTGCGCCAACCGTGCCGTCTTATCTAGTCTTATCTTGAACATAATTGACGAAGTGTAGATGGCGCTGAGTCTAGCCTGACGTTACGATAAACGCTCTGTTTTTAAAAATTCTTTAAAAATGTTATTAGTGTATAGAAGTGTATAAAAATAAGTGTACCAATAAAACTAAAAACAATAACGTAGTGAC
The DNA here is from genome assembly GCA_949316265.1 of Diarsia mendica. Taxonomy (NCBI): domain Eukaryota; kingdom Metazoa; phylum Arthropoda; class Insecta; order Lepidoptera; family Noctuidae; genus Diarsia; species Diarsia mendica. The sequence continues at coordinate 450,014 of OX438887.1, forward strand.
AGTGTTCTCAACAAGTTTTATACATAAACTGTGAAGTTATGTTCAAATCAATACATCAGAATCTGTCCCATTATCCACCAATAAAACACAATAACAAGTGACAATTTAAAATAAACAACTAGTTTTCATAATAATTTCGCCTATTTAAGACTTTGGAACCTAAATAACTACAAACAAAAAGTGCAATACAAAAAACAGTGACAGCAAAGACAGTGAAAAAGTGATTCATTCGTGTTTGAACTTCAACCGACTTAACATCGGCAAAAAAAAATACACGATTTTGAACCTTACACCCCGTATTTCTGCAAATAAAATCTGCGGCAACCATTAACAAAATTCGTCAAGATTGTTACTGCACAGCTGGCCTAGTGGCATAAGCATTCTCCTTTTGTCACTATACTTGCGTCGTTCAAATGGTCGCGAGTTCTAACCTCAGTGACAACATCCACTTTTGGGAAGATCACAAATTCTTATTTGTAATTTAAAGTTACCCAAACTATGTCGCCTATCAGTACATCAAGCAACGGTAGTAGCGACCGTAAAATAACACCGCTTGTAATTTGTCACAAATGTAAGAAGAAGGTAGACATTAAAAGTACAGCGTTGTGCGCTGCCTGTGACAACAGATATGAACTCGATTGTGATGGGTACCCAGAACACACATATCGACTCAAAGACACAGAAGCAAAACAGAAATGGAGATGCAAGATGTGTATCAGAAATAAAAAATATGCTAAAACCGAAATTTTATCTGGCATTACCTTACGAAAGAAACAAACTGTTTTGAAGACTCCATCACCTAAGGAACAAGTACCAATAATACAGTCAAATAGCACAATGTTATCTGACACCCACATAAACACTGACGATGAATCATCTGATGATGAGTCCTATATAACTCCCAATAGATTATCTAGGAGTGTTGATCGAACTACTGCAAATGATTTAATAACTACCTCAGATATGAGAGATACAATTACTCAACTCACCCTGAAACTGGAAAGTGCGGAAAATGAATTAGAAAATGTATTGTTAGAAAACGCCGATCTAAATAAACAGATAAACAAATTATCAACGGAAATTAACACTTTAAAGTCCCTGTGCCAATCTTCTGCCATTTTTCGTAATCCAGGTTCAATTACAAAGAAAAAGAAGCAATCCCTGTTACAGCAACACAACTTGAGTTCCTTACCATCATCACCCTCATTGAAAGTACAGACCAGTGAATATATACTACGCCTGGAACAGGAATTATTAATAATTCAAAAGAAATTACAGATTGCAGAACAGGAGATCGCATTGCTGACAGAGCGTATTAATTCCTGTGAAACTGGGAACCTGCTTAATTGTGAAAATGCGGAGGAAGTGAGTAATTTTGCTTACAAAAATTTGGCAGGCGCAACACTTAAAAATAGACTGTCTATTATCAGCAGCAATTGCACAAGAGGGACATTACCTTTAATCGAAGAAGTATTCTCTGGTCAGTTTCAGTATTGTCATTACTTAGTACCTAACGTCACCTCAACAGCTTTCTTAAAGACCATTCAATACAAATTAAAAGACTACTCAATGAATGACTACTGCCTGGTCTTCATTGGAGAAAATGATCTACGGGATGGTGATTATGCAAATATACTGCACAACTTAAACTGCTCGCTGAAAAATGTAACCCACACTAATATTGTTATCTGCACTCCGATTTACGTAAAAGGTGCATTAATACATAATTATAAAGTGGAGTTGTTCAATAACCTACTTTTGTCAGACATAAAAAATAATGAATACTCATATTTTTTCGATAGCAATGCTACCCTATCGCACGAAATGTTTTCCTACAATACTGGGAAAGTAAATAAATACGGATGGAGAAACATATATAACCAGATTATGAACAGGATACGGTTTGACTACAAATTAGAAGAAGAAGTTTCACCAATTACAAAGATCGTGACTCATAATAACAATTACCCTGCCAAGACTAGTACTACTGAGATTCCGATTGAGCAGGAGAATATTGAGTCAAAGAGTGATCAGTTTTTTCTATTATAAACATTTGAATATAATGCACCAAAACATCGCTGGACTCCTGAATAAATCTGATATGCTGACACTGCATATCCAAGAGTTGAGCACTGAAAAAAACATTGACATCGATGTATTATGCATTACTGAACACTTCGTAACTTTAGGACAGGAATCGTTAATTAGAGTACCTAATTTCAAACTTGCAGCATGCTATTCAAGACCCCATCAGAAGCGTGGGGGAGCGTGTATCCTTATCAGAAATAGATACGAATATAAGGAACTTCCTAGTAAGTCTATCTCAGGTGTATTTGAATATTGTGCAATAGAATTATCTCAACAGGGATTAATTGTTGTATGCATTTATAGACCTCCGAATATGACATGTATAAATTCTTTTATGGATAATTTAAACATTTTACTGAAGCAATTGTGTACTAAGTCCAGCAAAAAAATTGTTCTATGCGGGGACTTTAACATCAACACACTAAAGAGAAATAACGTAACATTAGACTTTGAAAATTTATTACTTACCTATAATCTTAAATTAGAATTCAATCAACCGACTAGACCTAAAAGTGGCACTTGTCTGGATAATTTTGCTCATAACTCCAGACAAAAATGTGTGAGTGAAGTAATCGATTTTGCAATATCAGACCACTCCGCTCAGATTTTAAAAATACAGGTGAACAAAACATGCATACTAAAGTCGTGGCAGATTCATAAACGTAAATTATGCAAAGAAAATTTAGAATTATTCAAAAAACACCTTCAATGTCTGTCTTTTTCAGAAGTATTCGAAACAGACAACCCTAATGAGGCATACGATAAGTTTATAGAATTATTTCGTTTATTTTATGATTTATGTTTTCCAAAACAATTAATTAATGTAAACTCTGATAAAAAAGTAAAATGGATTTCGCGTGGAATAAGGATTTCTAGCAGGAAACAAAGGAAACTACTTTGGAAATATCGAAAGGATCCTTCAAATGAAAGTAAAAATACATTTAAAAATTATTCAAGGAGACTAAAAAAAATAATAAATCTCACTCAAAAAGCTCAAAATAATTACCTTATTAATTGTTCTCAAAATAAATCAAAGGTATCTTGGCAGATAATTAATGATCATAATCAATTAAAAGAACCTATTTTACAAATAAATCAAGATAATAAGTTAGTGAAAAACCCTAAGCAAATTGCAGAGTCATTTAACGACTTCTTCGTTGATCAGGTGCAGAATGTAACTGGGAAGCATCCGGGCAAAACAAGGGGCAATACTAATATCAGGAGTTCGTTATTCATGCCCCCGGTAGTTCCTCAAGATGTTCTGCGCGTGATAAAACATTTAAAAAATAAAAAAAGTTTTGGTCACGATGAAGTTTCTACCGTGGCAGTAAAATTTGTTTCGGATATTATAGCCAAACCATTGAGCCACATTATAAATGCATGCATAAGTTCAGGTGTATTTCCAGATCAATTGAAAACTGTGGTCATAAAACCACTACATAAGAAAAACGATAAGGAAGATATGTCAAACTACAGACCAATAGCCTTAGTTTCAGTATTTTCTAAGATTCTCGAAAAAATTGTATATGAGTCTATTTACCAATTTGTAATCAAAAATAATGTTATATGCGACGAGCAAAACGGTTTTCGAAAAAGTAAAAATATTTGCATGGCAATATTTGATCTTCTAAAAGTAATCATGACAAATGTGGATAAAAAAAACCCTGTATGTGCAATTTTCACTGACATGACAAAAGCTTTCGATTTTGTGGAGCATGGCACCTTGTTGAATAAACTTGAAGATTATGGCATAAGAGGCAACGTACTAAACCTGATAAAGTCTTACCTCACTGATCGAAAACAGTACACAGAAATATCAAGAATATGCACTAAAACTAAGCGTGAACTCAAATATTTATCCTCTTGTAGAATAACTAAGTTTGGGGTTCCGCAAGGTAGTGTACTTGGGCCATTATTATTTCTGTTGTACATTAACGATCTACCGAGCCAAATTCATCATCCAATGACATTATTTGCGGATGACAGCACAGCTGTAATCGAATGCACAGATAAATCGAAGTACAATGAAGATATAAACAACACCCTTGAAATTATTATAGATTGGCTCAATAAAAATAATTTAGTAATAAATCTAAAAAAAACACAAGTCATGCACTTCTATCAACGGCTAGAGCCTGATAATATGACTATTCAATATAACGACCAAAACGTTGATACTACTACAGTAACAAAATTCCTAGGGGTTCACATAGACAATAAACTGACATGGAAGCCTCATGCTGATTACGTGTGCAATAAATTAAGTTCAACGGCATATGCACTCTATAGACTTTCAAAAAAAGTTAATTTAAATACTTTAGTGACAGCATATCACGGTCTAGTGGCTTCCACACTAAGATTCGGTGTCATATTTTGGGGAAACTGCAGTGAAAGGGAAAGGATATTTAGAGCCCAAAAACGCTGTATGCGATCTATGACAGGTCTCAAAACGACAGAAAGCTGTCAACCTGTTTTTAAAGCACTAAAGATTCTTACGTTGCCTTCGTTGTATATTCTGGAAGTTGCCATGTTTGTCAGAACGAACAAGCGCTTGTTTATGTCAGTAGTGGACAAACGACAACGCACAGGACCAATAAGGTCACAATACAAAAACCTACTTTACACAGGTGGTTACCAAACGGCTTTACTGAAAAACAATATTTTATACATGGGTCCTGTAGTATACAATAAACTACCAATGCATATAAAAGAATTACCCAACAAAGTTTTTAAAAAAGAGTTAAAAAAACTGCTAATAGACAAGTGTTACTACTCAATTAAAGATTACGTCAATGATACTTTCTGTTGACAATGTTTATGCTGCTTTCCAATTTTGTGATATTCTATTTATTTTCTATTGTAATTTTAATATTTATTTTGACACCTTACTATTTAGACATTTGTGATTGAATATTCTGGCATTTTAATCTTAATTAATTGTTGACAGTTTTTAGTTTGATTTATTTCGGTTTTTATTTTTAAGTTTAGTTTATTGACATTTGGATGTATTTTTTATTTTTGCTTTTATTGACATTTCTATGTAGGTACTTATCTGTTTTATTTTCTCAATTTATTGACATTTTCAATTGAATTGTCGGACATTTTAAAACTTAATCCGCTATCATTAGTAATGTGCTTGATAGAGGCTTTTATAATTTTTATTTATTGAGATTTTTTCTATTGTGTAATTTAATTTATTGAGGTTTGTGTTTTGTGTTGTTTTTAAATTTTATTTATTGACATTGGTATATTATTTTTTATTTTTTGTTATTACATTACATTCGGTTGATATAGCCATACTTTATTGACATTAATGCAGTCTAATGATTTGTTTTAATTTGAAATTTAAAATTGAATTTTTTTTTTTTTTTTTTTTTTTTTTGTTTAATTTAAAAAATTGCATTGTGCCTAAGTAGGTACGAACCATGTACGAACCCTTTCTGTATTGAAATGAGTGTTTTAATAGGTAATGATAATTGTTAAATGTTACTAAGTTAATGGAATGCTTTTGTAAATGTATAAATAAGCATGTTAAATAATTTTGCATGCCGTAAGGCAAAATGTATCGGGACGCTCATCAAAACTCCATCAAATTTGTATACCTACATTATTGCAAATAAATGATTCTGATTCTGATTCTGATTCTGATTATCGCTGTGGCTTCCTCGGGCATTGCTGCAACTTTGCTAAACAAACGGCCAGATTGCACTTTCCGTTTACAAATTGCCGCTGAATCTTACCACAACTTGCAACATTACCAAAAATCTGCGATTGGCCATGGAACAGATGTCTTGGCAAATAAGCTGCTTTAAACAGGAGAGAGTCGCCTGGAATTAGATGTAGATGCGAAAATTCCACTTTCCGATGAGTTTTCCCATCCAGTGCCATCAACAGAAGATGAACTTACCATGCACGATTTTCCTAATTTGAGAGGCTAATATAAATGATTAAGAGTGGTTATGTAAGTGGGCTGTCACCAAAGAACAAGGCATTTGTTTGTACATTTTGAGAAATAAGTTAAGATACGGTTACGGTTTTTAAGCCATCGTCGTCTCAACTCCATTTCATTTTGATTCAAGCCGCTGCCGCTCATAATTACAGCGCCCATAAGGACGCCTTTTGTAATCATTACTCACATCATCACATTTTGATCAAGCCGTCAGGTCTCACATATAAAATAACATTATGCCTTAATCCCGAAAGAATTAGGCAGTGGTGTACCTAATCGTAAACCCACAGTAATGTTCAAGCGCCATCTATTAGAGGGCGTTTGATGTCTATACATATAATATTGCCATCGACCGGGCTGCGGGCACGAAAACCACGCTCCGTGGCCTCTACTACGAAAACACTTTGCAATCAAACCCCGGACCTCGTCCTCAGTAGTTGCACTTGAGGCCACTCGATCAACGAGACAGTCACACATCAAAATTTCCACGTGAACGAAGTCGCGGGCTTCAGCTAGTGTAATATAAATGTATTATTTTTAGAGTTTAATATAAAACTCAAATATTAATGTAGCATAGCGTATTAAGTGTTACAAAGAGTGCATAAACTTTATACGAGTATTAACAGAAGCAGAGAAACGTCAAATAATGATTAGTAAAAAAAAGAAATCTTTGTTTCAAAGTTTTAATTATTCAAATATCCAGGTAGAAATGGATTATTTTCTACTTGGGATCCTATTTTAATGCAATTATTTAATTTATGAAAGTAAAAGTTGAAGACAATGCATTGAAGAGATACAGACTGAAGAGAATGCATTCAAGTTCACAGATTAACCAACAAACCAACAGTACTCGTATTGTGCCTACTCCGTGGCTACATTCGTGTGGCAACAAGTCACATCCGAGCCGAGTCCCCGATGAACAATAAACTTGTCTTTGTCTGCGTTAATTAAATGAGACCGAGCAGAGGTTATAGTCGAGTGTGTGATTGTTTCATGCTTGCGGTTAGACTGTTGTTCGTCTTGATTTGAGATATGTCGTCTCTTCGTCACTTATGTCTGTCGAAATGCGGAAGGAAATTATGGTGAAGCATGTGACAGCCGCCAACATTGTGGTGTGTGGTGGTGTGGTGGATTATAGCCTAGGCAGCAATGGACACAGTATAGTCTGATGTGCTCTTACGAAAAAGGTACTAACATCCCCACATTTTCAAGTGTGTTGAGATTATTTCTTAAAAACGAACGTGTGAATATGCGACGAAAATTAATAGTTACTCAAGAGCATCATTACAACGACATGCAGTATATAAGAGAAGTTATTGCTATAGAAATACTCAGAGTTAGATATTTGTCGTTGCTGGGGAGTTTGTTCGACCACTTCTTCTTCCTAGCTAAAATACTAGGAAGTGTTGAAGGATGGGCGTTTTAGGGGACTGTCTCTTGTAAATAAATGTTGACGTTCGAAAAGTGATGATTTTCAGCGTAGTTTGAATAAATGAGTTGATTTTAATTTTTGATTTTGTCATTAATGCTTCGGAGTCGCCGATCATTTGCCACGCTGCACGCAGCACAATTGCGCGCTGTTGAAGCGCTACAGCGCTGCACAGACATTGGTGTTCATTATAAGTGGAGCAGCCGAGCGCGCACCTACGCGTTCATTTACTTCTTATTTTACATACACGTTACTGCCCTGTGATGTCAGCCAGTTTTGGTTGCAAAGCCTGCCTGTTAGGTTAAGCTGAGCGGCGGTTATCCGTGGATGGGTGATAATTTCTCAAGTCTCGTGTTTATAAATCTATTGTGTCACTTCTAATAATTTACTAAAAAGTTTATAGAAACGTGGTTTTACCAAATTGAAGCGAGGTGCCTGCTACGTTGTAGCAGCGTGCCGGCTACGGCGTAGCACACGGGCAGCTACGCCGTAGCACACGGGCAGCTACGCCGTAGCTTGCTCTTGTCGTGGATTGTTTCATATTTTTGGAAAAACTTTTTGAATGTGAATGTATGAAGATTACAATACATTTTATATAAAATCGGTAAAGCTTCAATCAAATAGGTAGGGACAAGTTGCAGATGCAATTCGGGACAGCGAACTCTGACAGGTAACATTAACTGAAGTAGCTGTCAGTGTCCGTAGACAAACAATTCAGTTTGACCGGACCTTAAGTCCAAGCCATCCTCGGGCTCTAATACCCATACTCCATTGTATAGTCTCCGCTGTCAAGTAAATTGGGCCAAGTGTAAGTTAAGTTTGTCCCGTTACGGTCATAATGTGACCGGATAAGTTAGACAAGTAAGGGTGCCGGATGTTAGTATCGTAATTAATTGTTACACGTCATGTTGGGGTGCACGCGTACTACATAATTATGTTTTTGAAACTATAGGGATGATTCATAAAGTAAGATCATACAGTCATAGTCTCGTCATGGTCCAACCAATGAAACACAAAGAAACTCCTTAATTATAATGAGTTGTTATGGATTTTGGTGAGACATTTTGTCAACAAAAGAGCAGTAAGGGCTGGTTAAAAAAAAGAGTTTATGGATACTAAAGTGTAAATTAATTTTAGTTTTCACTACAACATATGATGACGAGCGCAATTCAACTCTATCTCTATGTAGTTTTTCTTGAATAAGCACAGTATGACAGCAATTACATCTTAAAACTATATGTAAACTTTTGATTTGCTTTTGAAAAAAAAAACTACTCCGAAATTGTTTATTGAATTTTTTTTGAGAAACTGTTTGAATTTTAATACTGTTTTCCAATACGTTTAGAAGAAGTTTCAAATGCTGCATAAAAATACATCATGGAGCATCCCTGAGCACTGAGCAGCACTTACTCACACCGTTCGAAGTACTCATTGAGGTACTCAACGGCTAAACATCGTAAACTACAGTTTACCGTTCATACTCAAAGTGTGGCTTTACGCGCGATAAACTTTTACACGCAATCATAACAACTAACTTTATAAACAAATAAATATAAACGTTACTTGCAGTAAGAGACCGTTTCCTTTTATTAATAATTGCAGAGTTACGAGATGGTCCCGGGGTCCAAGGGGTCTGGGGTCCAAGGGTACGCCTAGTGAGTACCAGCATCGATTATTGATTCAAGTCGTACAGTATTCATGTAGGTAGATTCGATTTCCTTATTTTATTGTTGTTTGTTTATAAATAATGTTCGATTAAAGACATTGAGTCTAGAAAACGATGTTTACAAGGCAGATGCGCGTGGCAATGCCAGGAGTTGATAATTCAGATGGACATAATACGGTAAGTGCAAGTATTTGGTGATATTTTGAAGGTCAACCGGGTATAGTTCTCGTAACCACAAGTATTCGATACTTTCTGCCTCCCCTTAAGGGAAAAAGGCTCGAGTTTATGCATGTAAGTACTTTATACACCTGTCCATCTATATAGACACTGTGAGAGTCCTCTCGGGGATTACCTACTACAAGAGAGCAAACATCAAGTATTCCCTCAAGCCCGCACGTTGATATGATGGACGCCTTGTAACGGGAGGCTGCGATGCATCAGATAAATCTGTCTGCACGACATGGCGACAAGGCGACTCACGTGTCGCCGCTATCCGATTGGGAAAATAACGTTACGTACTGGAGCCGGATTTGCCGATGTCGCCCAGAGACGGGTGGGATATAGTGGCAGTGTGTTCAACGGAACCTTTTACTTTGTTTGGCAGTCTTTGCATATTTTGTTTAAATATTTAAATATTCAATTTGTAGAGCATGGCATGGCAGGACATATTATACATAGTATACAAAACGACCAGTGGTTCTGATTAACCTTCAATCGAAAGAATTCTGTGGGATGATTTAGGCGAGTGCAATACGGGCTAACCTTAACGAGATTCAATTATCAAATGAATATGATAAGTGCATTATTATGTTATTTTTACAAAGATAATACGCGTAAATACAAAAGAAAGAACTGTTGAATTCTAAAAATAAGTGTTTTCAAAAAAAACTTTTCACTCCCAACATCAAAATATTTGACGCTGTAAACCACAAACACTGCTAATAAAATAAAAGTTCAGACATGTTTTCGCTACAATACTGTGCACTAGCTCCGACAACTTCAAAAACACTTGCGTCAGCGACATTAGAGCTTGTCAACTATCTTCCAGAATACAAAATACAATACCTAAGTATTTTAACTGTTTGATATACTGCTTTACCACTTTTGACAAAGATTCCTTGAAAAATAATTCAAATACTCCTTCATTCATTCATTTTTTTCATTTAATGATGTCCAACCTTAGGGCGCCTTCAAATATGCCGCGCGGTGGCAGCGTGGCTGCAGCGCTGCAGCCGCGCTGTTTTGTTAATCCATATAAATAAAGCACGCGCGACTGCAGCGCTACATCCACGCTGCGGGTGTGCGGTTTTAAATCCGCGATTTTTATATGGATTAACAAAGCAGCGCGGCGGCAGCGCTGCAGCCGCGCTGCCACCGCGCGGCTCTTTGCGGCTAATTTGAAGGCCCCTTATTGTGATACCAAAGACATTTGTATATTCTTCCTGTAAGATTACGTCGTCGTCTTGACTAAACAAAAAGTAGTATAACAAAAGTTGAGGCACGAAATTGTCTGCACAATTTACTATGCACCCGTCCAGGGAGTGTCTCGACCCTCTCACTGCGTCCCTCAGGGCTGGTGACTGCTGCAGACTGCGCACTCGCCGGCAGGGACGCGCCTCTCCTTGCAACGAAGCTAGACGGAGGAGACTAACTTAATTTTGTCTTCTTGTAAATAGATCGTTGTCGTTTTTGTAAATAGATTTCGTATTTTAGGAAGTTGGGATAACGATGCACGACAGCAGCCGGATGTTTAAGGAAAATTGAAATATAATTCAATAGTCTTGAATTTTGCAGTACATCCCTACTTGCCTAGAAAGTAAGTATTTGTTATATTTTTCAACAAGCATTGTTATTAACTACTAACAACATTTAAACTTAAATGCTGCAATGTGGGTGTTATAATGACTGATGACTGGCCTGTTGGTCTAGTGGTTAGTAGGTGTAAATTGGGGTTTCTGGATCAGATCAGATCCAGAAACACCCAATTTACATTATTATCTTCATTTTATTGATAAAAATGATCTAGTGGCTCCAATGTTTATCTTTTTTTATCTATTCAGATTATAAATATGAAAAGTTTCTGTCGAATTTGCAAATTCAACCACTTTTTTTTAATTTAATAGATATCATGAGAAATTAGGATATTCAATATAAATATGCCACATTTATCTTAATTCAACATTCATAATTATATGCATTCTAATTTTTCATCGTTACATTATTACATTCATTCAACAATTCAATGATGCGTTCATGAAATTTGAGTAACAGTCAGTCTATTCAACACGACCGCCTGACGAAAATGGAATGCGCTCGCTCGTCCATCGCGCTGCCTTATATATTAATAATTATGTATGTAGTGTAGTGGCTATTTACTTTTTAATTTTATGAGCGGTCTTAGAAATAAAAAGCGAAACAATATTTGGAACGATTATATTTTATATGTCAATAACATGAAGTTGAACTTAACTTTTTAACTATTTTAGTAACTAAATGCTCAGTTTCACTCATGATTTCATCAAAATCACTTAGCACTAAATATTGTATATTCACGCTCGCACTATCCGGGTCATTGTCTATTTCTTCCATACGACGGCCATTCACATCATGTACAATTAAAATAAAAGTATTAAGTATTTGCTTACCTAGAAAGTAGAGTCTTTTAAAAACGCCATTCATATATTCAAATAAAAAACTATATATAATGATATTATTCCGTTTATTCAAATACAAACTACTAACTATTACATTTCAATATATTCAGATAAGGTATCATTCATCCAGGAAAACCACAAATAATATAATTTCATGTATTCAAACACATGAATCAATAAACACTTAACAATAAGTAGGTAGGTACCTACGTTATAACTATTTATTCGCAATCTAAACTAAGTCTAAGCCAAGTCAGAATATAAAACTATTTATTCAATCTATGCTTTTGGTTCGATGTCATCCTGAATTTTGGCTATTAATTCTCTTGTACTGGAATATATGTCATCAAACAATATGGTTTTTACAACATGCTGAACACACACATCAGCTTCACAATTACACATTGGCTGTTCGGATTTTGGAAAATTGTCTGCATCGTAAATTTCAATCTTGATTATTTTTGCTCCGCGAGTGACAGGTTTCTTTATATATTGAAAAAACGTTTCATTTGATTTTTGTCTCTTACGAGCAAGACCCAGCGTTTTCTGTCCAGGTGTTTGTTGAACTGCTGGTTGATTCATAGGTACAAAATTGAAAAGATCTTCCGTGTCCTGAAAAAAAAAGAAAAAATCAACTGCTATTAAATAAGTCTCAAATCAATAAAAATATACCTATTATGTTTGAAACAAAGCGTTATGTAGGTACAAATAAATACTGACTGGTGTACCAGATACCTATACTAATCTAAATAATGATTACCTGCTAATGGTGATAGTATTTTGTTGGATAATTTAATAGTGTTAAAAAAAAATATTAATAAAACTTACCGACATTACGTGATAATAAAGTTCTACCCAGTCAGGCCTCAGGTGCAGAAGTTGAATAATAGATTTTAAGTTTTTTTTTTTTTCATTTATATACAATTTAATTTTAATCAATAGAGTTCAAAGTCGTACGTTTTTTGTTAGATGTTGGTATCAAAGACAAAAATGGTATGGTGAAATTGAAACCCCAGACATCACGGCGCCAAACATTCAATTGTTTATCGTAAGTATATATTGATAAAATAAGTACTACTGTACGTTTGCTCGCTATAATCTTTTCATACATTTTATTTGAGAAGATACAGCAGGCAAATTCATCGTATGTTAGTAGTATGTCATTGTTAGTGAATTTTGCAAAGTTGTAATTCTTTATATGGAGACGGATCAAATCGACTGATGGAAATAGGACGCTGCGACGGATCGGCGCCTGCATTGCTTTGTTTACATCAAATCAATACTAATATCAAAGATCTAAATGTATGAATGTTTCGTTGAAGGTGTTCTCATACATTTATCGTGATATTTAATCATAAGCAAATTCAGAGCATAAAACTAGTATTGTACTAAAATGTATTAGGTTGAAATCTTAACTGCATGTATTTTAAGATCGAAAGTTAAACTTAATTATGAGGGTGCTATGTAAGCGCTTTTCTTATTTGAGCGTAGATTTGACTCAGGATTTTTAGTCAAAACTTACTCTCCATTTATGTATTAAATGACGTGGATTTACTGGTATATAAATCGGGACGTGGGCATCTGGAACATCACTGCTATTTTCCCCGAGCTGCCATCAAGAACCAGGAACACCACAAAAAAATGTAAGTTGTACTATTAATAATATTAATATTTTAATAGCTTCAAAATCTAATTGTTTTTTATTTTGTTCTGGTTTTAAATAGTAGCATTTATTCATTCATTAGGCATCTAGTCATTCATTATTCATCTATTCATTTAGTAGATCATATCTAGCAGTTGCTTGTGTAGACCTTATTCAGGGGAAACAATATAATTTTGTCTTAATAAGTGTTCAGTTGCAATGAGTTTTTATTTAAAATTGTTTTTTTACTTATGTATCTTTTAAAATGAAAACATAATTATGTGTTTGAATTTCAGGTCACATCATAGAAATGCCGAATCATCGTCCTCGTCGGACGATGAACTTCAGCAGACCCGTGAGCCTGAACCTGAATTGAGAAAAACGAAAAAGAAAAAATCCTCATCGTTGGCCGCACCCAGTACATCAAGGGAGAGTCCAGTCAAAATGTAAGTTTGTATTAATAATAATTTACTTTAGTATGTGATCTAGTTGTTTTTGTTTTCAGTTTTTAAATAGTAGAATCTATTCATTAATTAATCATCTATTAATTCAGTAGCTTATATCCTGCAATTGCTACATCAAACTTTATTCAGTGAACCAATCAATTACATATTTATTTTTGTTTGTATTCATTTTATCTTAATAAGTGTTCAGTTGTAATGAAAGTTTTTATTCCAAAAATGTTTTTACATTATGTATCTTCCATTTTTAAACGTTATTCACATTTGGAGTAGATATACCTACCTAGATCTGATAATGCACCGTAAACTTAGTATTTATAATCTATTAAATTTAAAATGAAACATAATTATGTGTTTTTGAATTACAGGCCACGTCATGGAAATTCAGAATCGTTGTTCCTGCCAGATGACGAACTTCAGCAGCCACGTGAGCCAGAAAAACACAAGCCAAAAAAGAAAAAACCATCGTCGCCGTCGGGGGCCGTACCTAGTACATCAAGGCCGAGTCAAACCAAGAAACCTGTCATCAAGCCTATCGCCGTGAAGAAAGCCACGGTCCGTGCCCCTGACATCTTCGATACTGATACCGACGATGATGCCTAGGATCAACCAATCGCGGGTAAACCAATTCATCCGTTACAGTCATACATAAGCCGAAGAGTTGCTAATGGACACTCTCGCCAAACGTTTGACTTCAAAAAAGGGACGCATTTTGTTGAGTTAAAGGTGTATAGTTGCGACGAAATTCAACATGTGGCGCCTATGAATAGGTGGCGCCACGCGATTATCTGTATTAAAAATAGAACTGATGAGAACACAGACTCGTGGCAACACCTCAGTAATTTTATAACTGCCACTAGAAAAGAATTTAAAGGTTGTCCTGTCAACTTTGTTAGTAATTATTATTCATTACCTATTTTGAAATAAGTACCTACTTATGAATTATCGTGTTACTAGCTTTTTTGTAGGTACTTCAATTAACGTAATAACTACTTATGTTTTTTTTTTTCTTTACTCGTATTTACTCTCATATTCATTCTCGTATCTCTAAGTTACTCGTATTTACCTTTGAAACTGTTTATTATGAGAATGATATTAGTAATAATTAATTTAAGTAGGTATAAAAATGTTAATGTAATTTAGTATTAGTGCCGGTTGTTGTATTGAAAGTGGTATTTGAATAAAGTATCTTCAAAATCATGTTTTTTATTTCTATTATGACCTTGCACTTGTTTTCATTACTTACTGTTTGAAAACAGTTCTTCAGGTAATTTAGGTAAATAAAACACAGTTTATAGGATAAATTTCAACTACTTATATTTAACTTACTGTCATATTTAGTTACAATGAATAATTAAGTATACACAAAATGAATAACATATTAAAAACTGTGTGAAGCCGAACTTAACTTTTTAACTATTTTACCGACTAGATAGTCTGTTTCATCCATAATTTCGTCGTGATTGTCTTTAACTTGATACTGAACGCTCACACTTGCACTATCACAGTGGTCAATATTACTTATTACATTGCTGTCACTTAAATCATAAATACATATTTTTATTAAATGATGTGCTTTTCCTGGCTCCTTACGAAGAACGTAAGATGAAGAAGGCATGGTAAATAATTTGGATAACGTATTTTTAGACGTTGATTTGGACTTGTTCTTAGCCTTTGCTTTTGCTGGTTGCTCTTTTACTCTGTTTTCATTGTCCTGTTGGCGTTTATGGAACTCAGTTTCCTCTATATTGTTTCCAGGGTATTCTTGAGCAAAATAGAATGACTTAATAGCATCATCCACTATATCAAGGTCTTCCATAATCTGAAATAAAAAAAAAATATTTTCTTTAGTTAATCATCAATTTGCATTTTATAAAATTTAAAATGATTTGCACTAAATATTAAATAATATAAATTAGTTAAGTACTTACAATTTAAATAAGCAAGTAATATTAAAATTTATAAAAAATCCAACCGATGACATCAAGTTGTAGACTTAGAATTAAGAATATTTAAACTGTAACTTCGCTTTATATTGACGTATGAAGCACTTACAAAGAATGAAATTGGAACCCATCACATTTGTTTCTATAATATAAATCTATGTAAGATTGAAATTGTATTAATATACAAAATGAAGTTGATCAAACAACACACATCACTTAATGTTAATCACATAAATCTTGGTGACTCTGATAATCATATTAGGCATAGCATTCTGTTACCAAATACGATTCGTTGTATTATATGCGGTCCCTCAAATTGTGGAAAAACAAACGTAGTGCTTAGTTTATTGTTACATGAGAATGGTCTGAAATTTCAAAATCTTTATCTGTACTCGAAAACTAACTTTCAACCAAAATACAGGTTCTTACGAGAAGTTATAAAGAGAGTGCATCAAGTTAAGTTTTATGAATTTAATGATAATAAAGAAGTCATACCCGCGGATGAAGCACTAACCAATTCTGTATTTATTTTCGATGATGTGGCATGTGAAAATCAAATAAACATTCGTAATTACTTCTCTATGGGTAGACATAAGCAAATCGATTGCTTTTATTTATGTCAAACATACTCTAAAATTCCGAAACAGTTGCTGCGTGATAATGCAAACTTTCTTATAGTATTTAAACAAGACGATGTAAACTTGAAACATATTTATGAAGAGCATGTCAGTTCTGATATGTCCTGGAATCAATTCAAGAATATTTGTAATACAGTTTGGAGAGAGCCTTATAACTTTGTTAGTATTTGCAAAGACTCCTCATTAAACAATGGAAGGTACAGACAGAATTTAGATAGTTTTTTTTAAATTATGAGCGAAAAATGTGTAAATATATAAATCAATAATATATAAATCTAACTTAGTATTATATCTTCTTTGGCTGAGTACACTTGTTAGAATACAACATGGAAAAGAATATTAAAATAGAATTAATGAAGTCTGTAGACTCCATAAAGAATAAAATAAAGCAAATGAAGAACCAGGAACACTCTATGAACTTGTCACTTGATAAAATGCTAAAACCCGTCACAGATCCCCTTAAAGCATTAGTCGATTCGAACATATCAATGGAAAAATTAAAGCATTTACAAAATACAACACCTTCAAATTCTGACGACATTGAGTTGGATGACATTAATACTAGTTCATCCACAAAGTTTGAAGACTGCTACTATCCAAAACCGAATTCTGCACAAAAATCTCCTACAAAAGAAATACCGGATGATTTAGAAATCTCGCTAGAGGGTCATGATATCCATGATATTTAT
Source organism: Diarsia mendica (assembly GCA_949316265.1). Lineage (NCBI taxonomy): Eukaryota > Metazoa > Arthropoda > Insecta > Lepidoptera > Noctuidae > Diarsia > Diarsia mendica. The sequence goes on from OX438887.1 coordinate 467,176, forward strand.
GATGGTGTGAATATACCGTTTGGAATAAGAAGTGTAAACAAAACATTGCTTATGGGTAATTCAGTAGTCTCATTTTCTAAAATCGATAGTTTGAAAGACAAAAGTGTTATTTTAATTAAAGTCGGTGACGAATCCTATAATTTAACACCCGGCTTGAAAGAACTTTTATTTCGAAGAAAACCTGATTTAAAATTAATATCGAGCAAAGATAGACTTGTCTATAAGGACATGCTGCATTATACAAATGCTCATAAGAGAGATTTTAATCCTGATGGGCAAATAAAAGGAGATAAGGGAATAAAATATCGTGAAGTAATCAAACCATTATTTTCCGAATCGATATATGAAAATTTTCACACTGGAGGAAGCTTACCAACCCTAAAGAAATATAAAAATAACACTGACTTGGTATATTGGGATGATCCTAACGAACTGGTTGAGAGATTGAAACTATTAGTTGCTTCCAGAGATGCTGGCAACACAAACCATGATAATGAAATTTTATCGATAGTTGAAGAATTGAAAGAAGCTGGCATAATAAAAGAATAAATACTCATCATGATACAATTTTCATTCAGTATTATACACGGATTCAAAACAAATGTACTGAATTGTTAACATGAGCAAAACGGACGTGGTAAACGAAATTCATAAAAATGCGAGGGTGAACTTTCCACGAAGATGTGTTATTATGAAAGATATAGATGACCTGTGGCAAGCAGATTTAATCGATATGCAATCAATTTCAAAGCAAAATAAAAATTACAGATTTATACTTGCTATTATTGACACATTCTCAAAATATGCTTGGACTTTTCCTCTAAAAAGTAAAACCAAAGATGATGTATGTAATTCTTTTAAGAAATTATTGGATAAAGGGCGTGTTCCTAAAAATCTGCAAACTGATAATGGAGCAGAATTTTACAATAATCAATTTCAAAAGCTTATGAAAACTTATCACATTAATCATTATTCAACCTTCTCAACAAAAAAGGCTTCTATAGTTGAGCGATTTATCAGGACATTGAAATCTAAAGTCTATAAGGAATTTAGTTTGAGAGGCAGCTACAATTGGATAGATAGCACGCTTAATAATGTTATTTACAAATACAATCACACTCATCATCGGACAATTGATGAAGTTCCCACTAATGTGGATAACATTAATAAAAAACATATATTAGAAAGGTATTCAAGGTTGGTAAAAAGACATAGTATTAGAAACAAATATAAAGTTGGTGATTATGTGCGTATCAGTAAGTACAAAGGAACATTTGAAAAAGGTTACACTCCCAACTGGTCTACAGAAATATTTAAAATTCGAATGATACAAAATACAACTCCTATCACCTACTTAATAGCAGATACAATCAGTGGTCAGCCTATTTTAGGTGCATTTTATGCGCAAGAGCTTCAAAAAACAAAACATCCCAATGTGTATCTAGTGGAGAAAGTTCTTAGAAGAAAAGGTAACAGGGTTTTAGTAAAATGGTTAGGTTTGTCTTCAGCTGAAAATAGTTGGATTGATAAATCAAACATATTATCATAAATATTAAAACATTAAATAACGACAATTCAAATTATAAGTATTTAATAAAATGTTCAATCCAGATGCATCAGTCTGATAATGTGCATTGGAGAGAGTAGTCTGCTCAATTGGATTATAAATCACTTACCTTTTGAATTACACTTACCAGGATACAATTATTGTGGTCCTGGTACAAAATTAATTAAAAGGCTTACACAAGGAGATAACGGAATTAATAAATTAGACGAGTATTGTAAAGATCACGACATTGCCTATCATAAATCATCAAACTTAAAGGACCGACACGAAGCTGATTTAATTTTGTTAAATATGGCGAAAGAACGAGCAGTTGCTACGGATGCGAGTGTGGGTGAAAAAATTGCAGCACGCCTGGTAAGCCGTGCTATGTCGACAAAAATTAAAACTGGTTCTGGTCTGAAAAGTAGTATTGCAAAATGCTGTCGAAAAGTTACATCTGGAAAAGGGTTAAAAAGTAAATTAAAAAATGTTATTTCTAAAACCAAGAAACACATGAAAAAATTAAAACCAAAAAGTAAAAAAATGGCTATAGAATTGGCTATCGCCGCTGCCAGAGAATTAGCTGATGATTCATCTATTAAACTTCCTCGTGTTATTCCTATACCAAAAACTGGTGGAGTATTGCCGTTGATTCCAATTTTTGCGGGATTATCAGCGGCAGGGGCTTTAGCAGGTGGTGCAGCTGGTATTGCTAAAACCATTAACGAATTCAAGATGGCTAAAAAATTGTTTGATGAATCGAAGAGACACAATGAAAAAATGGAAGCTCTTTGCATTGGGAAAGGATTACACATTAAACCGCATAAAGATGGACTTGGAATTTTTGTATCGAAAGAAAAAAACTAAAATATCGGCTACCCAAACGAGCCTTAACTAACCTTGACATTTTGAAATATGGGAATAGTATTCCTTATTTTAGAGGTGTCTTTATGAGAGATGAGCTCCCTAAATGCCCTTTTTTAAAAGAATGCGGCGTTATTAATTTAGACAGTTCTAAAAACCCTGGTTCTCATTGGGTAGCCTATGCAAAATGTAATGATTATATTGAGTATTTCGACAGTTACGGAAATCTTAAACCTCCCAAGGAATTTATAAAATACGTAGGGCCTAAAGTCAGATATAATTATGAAAATATACAACGTAGTCACCCCTTTAATTGCGGACATCTATGTTTGGATTTCTTAAAGAGTTTTTGGTGTAGTCAAGGAATAAAATGAACAGGATCTTCTTTATGACTTCAGTATTAAAGCATGTCTACTACGGTTACCATCTCCGGAAATAAATCTGAATTGGTTTCGTATTTTCAACCACCTCTACATTTATCTGATCAACACGAGTGCGGTTTGCTATACTTTTCAGTATTAAATTCTATACCAAAGACCAATAATAACAATCTGTCTGTAATCAGAATCGAATGTGATCTTGTTCACGGTTCATACTGCAACGGATTGCCAACTCATTTTATCCACGAATTTGTATCTGATACTGCTCCAGGTCACCGGTACATAGAAATACCACAAAACGTTATTTACTTTCCAGTGAACAAAAATCTAATTTCATCTATATCTGTTAAAATTGTTGATCAACTTGGTAACTATATTAACTTTGGTGAAGAACATATTCAATTACGCCTTCATTTAAGAAAAATAAAATGATAGTGTATTATAAAAACACTCCAGTGAAAATCAAACGTCTTATTCCATCTACGACCATTAAGGTGCATAGACGTAAGAAAAAAGTGAAGAAATTGAGTGAAGAAAATAAAGATTTTCTTAAAGCTCTAGGTTTTAAAATATGAATATACTACAAATTACTGAATTACCCCACTTCGATAGTTCGATTGAAAGCTATGAAGTCCACTCATACAATCCCTACACTAACAGCTTTAGAGAAAACGATGAAATCAGAATTCCCATACACCAACAAGACATATACGTGTTACCGTCAGCCAGTTCAATTTACGTCGAGGGTCAAGCAAAGTTCTTCGACAAAGATGGAAAACCGATTAAGAAAAGTATTACGTTCAGTAACAACCCTGTTATGTTTTTGTTTCAAGATATCAGATACGAAATAAATGGTATTGAAATAGATCGCATTAAAAATTCTGGAATAACGTCAACAATAAAGTCATACGTTTCAATGAATGATGGAGAAAATAAAGTTGCTGCCTTATGGGGTTGGAACATAGATGGATTCAAAAACGATGGTAGTTTTAGTGCCATTGTACCTCTAAATAAGATTTTAGGATTTGCGGAGGATTACAATAAAATTGTAATAAATTGTAAACATGAACTTATTCTGAATAGAAGTAACTCTAACTTAAACAGTATCATAGCGACTGATGATATTGCACATTTTCAAATAGACATACAAAGATTGCAATGGCGTGTACCACATATAAAAGTGTCAGACCGCGAACGACTGACACTACTAAAACACTTGGAGAAAGATAAACCTATTCAGATAGCGTTTCGAAATTGGGATTTATATGAGTATCCTTTGCTTCCTAAAACTACAAAGCATTCTTGGTCAGTTAAAACTGCATCGCAATTAGAGAAACCTCGATATGTAATATTTTGCTTGCAAACCAACAGAAAAAACAATAAAACCAAAGACAGTTCTCTGTTTGATCACTGTGGGGTTACCAACGTAACACTATTTTTGAATTCACAGTATTATCCTTACGAGCCTTTAAGCTTAAACTTTTCTGAAAACAAATACAATATATTATATGAAATGTATGTGAAATTTCGTCAGTCGTATTACAACTGTCCTGCAGACCCCTTGCTTGATTTGGTCGATTTCAAGGACAAGGCTCCTCTCTTTATCATAGACTGTTCAAGACAAAACGACAGTTTGAAAACAGGCCCCGTAGATGTGCGGCTGGAGATTGAATGTTCAGCCCCAATACCAGATAACACAACTGGATATTGTTTAATTATTAACGATCGACTTGTGGAATATAAACCTTTGAGTAACATAGTGCGCAGGTTATCATGACTGCCATTGTAGATGTTCAAGGTTTTAAAACAGAAACAAATGAATTTATCATCAAAGAAATTGCTGTATTATGGAATAAAAAAATTCAAGTATTTTTAATTAAGCCACCATTTCCATTTTACGATTTGACGAAACCAGAAAAACGGCAAGTCAGTTGGATTGAACGTAATAGAAAGATATACTGGAGAGACGGATTTGTGCCTTATTCAAATCATCAGAATTTGATTGTAGATATTTTAAGTGATAAAATTGTTTATACCAAAGGTTTAGAAAAAGTGTTGTGGTTAAAAAATATTTTGAAAAATAATAATAATAATATAAATAATTTAGAAGATGAAGGTTGTCCTAATTTATTAAGCTTGTACAATAAATATGAAAATTCTCATGATGTGAATAGTTGTATTTATCATGATTCAATATGTGCTTTAAAAAATGTAATATGTTTAAATAAATGGTGTATAGATAATAAATTTTTGAAATAAATATTTTGTTGTTTAATTTTTCACAGTTGGATAATAGGTAACAGTTTTCTATCCCTACCAATACCATCCAATGTTAATCGTTATAAGTTGCTGGTAATAACTGTGCGATGTCATTATACATTTATAATTATCAGTATCAAGAACTAAGAAGTGAGTAAATAGAACATGTCTCAAGATAAATACAATCCTCGATATGACTTTTATAATTCATATAAAATGCGTGAATTTTCATTTGGTTATTATTGGGCAACATCTGATTCAAGGAGAAGATTGGTAAGAGAAATGGCTGACGCTGGATTTTTTTATTGTGGAAATGGTGTAAATGATAAAGCAGCATGTTTCTCATGTGGAGGTGTTATAGAAGATTGGGAGATTTACGATGATCCTTGGATGCAACATACTATACAATTTCCTCAATGTTGTTATTTGAACGCTGTGAAAGGAACGGATTATGTTGACAAATCAAAACGTCTATTTTAAAAGAAACAAAAATATAAAATTATTATAAAGTGGAGGAGGATAGATTCATTGTTGCGATGGAGCCTAAGTAACTATAAATTACATACAGTCATCTATGCAACAGTCGATTCCTAAAATTGTAGTTAAAACGTTGGAGCATAAAGAATTTAAGAATAAATTATATTAGCTACAATGCAGGATTCAATGGAACATAGTTCTGAAGGCATTTGTAAAATAATATTATTCAGAACGCTAATGGTGAGGCTATATTTATCCGTGAGATTCAGCCTGCTCGTAAAAAATCGAGCGCAGATTCATCAAAACCTCAGGTCAGAGATACATCGCAAGAAGATTTATTCTATCAAAACATGATAACTGATGTTGAATAGATACGGAGTTGGGCAGACACGTTTACATCTTCTTTACTATTTGAATAGATTTGTATGATTCAGACTTCAAATTTACTCCCCCCTGCTTTTAGTCTATACAAATAAATACCTGAATTTATAATGATGTTTTATTTTAAATTTGAATAATTATTTAAAGTGATCAAAGAAATATAATGATAAAATAGTAAAAAAATGAAATAATAATATTTTGAATAGATGATCGATTAATAAAAAATGATGATGATGAAATTATTTGAATAGATGGATATTTTGGTATTCCTGGATAAATGATACCTTATCTGAATATATTGAAATGAAAACAGTATTGTGGGGTTTGAATAGATGAATGGGGTTTATAATGAATAGATAAATTGGGTTTGAATAGATGGAGTTTTTATTGAATAGATAAATGGGGTTTCTAGATCTCATCTGATCTAGAAAAGCAAAGTCTACTACTTTCTTTCTTTTGAATGTTGATGAAATGAGTAATAAAATTGGGATTGACTGGTTGTCTAGTTCACAAAAATATTGATCGATCATTTTTATCAATAAAATGAAGATAATAATGTAAATTGGGTGTTTCTGGATCTGATCTGATCCAGAAACCCCAATTTACACCTACTGTGGTTAGTGACCCTAACTGCTATGCCGGAGGTCGTGGGTTCGATTCCCACCCAGGACAAATGTTTGTGTGATGAGCACGATCATTTGTTCTGTGTCTGGGTGTAATTTATCTATAATATGTATGTATTTAGAAATATATAAGTATGTTTATCAGTTGTCTAGTACCCATAACACAAGCTCTGCTTAGCTTGGGACTAGATGGCGTTGTGTGATAGTTGTGGAATATTATTATTATTATTTTAATGGGTACCCTTTGCCTAACCCTTCGGGGATTAAAAGCGTAATGTTATGTTATATTATAAAACAAAAGTAAACCACATGGCTATTATTGCTAAAAAGCCCATCAAGCCGAAAAGGAGAAGAAGCCAATTAAATAATACTGCCTTTGATGTGAACACTGGACAATAGCTCAAATAAATATAAGTAAAAGCGTGACCTTACTAGCGTAGTGCATCAGATCAACAATCGCCGTCAATTTGACGCGCGGCATCCGGCGCCCGGAGCTTGACCCACTAGGGCTGACACTCACGTACGGGCTAAAGGACCCAACTTATAATATCTGTTGTTTTACATACATAAACTCACGCTTGTTGCGCATGGTGATAGGCAGAAACGCGATTATGAACCTTAGCTGACCATCATCTATTATTCTCTCACTATATTATTTCATCAAAGTACATACAGCAATATAAAAAAAACCGTACACCATATTTATTTCTTCACAGCTTACAAACTCACATCGACCAAAAGTATTTCCCACGTCTAGTAGCTATTCAGAAAGCCGGAAAGTGGAGCCGTCACTTCAAGACGATCTACTTTTCAGTTAGCCAAGTAAACCTGAAGCGCGACAACCCTGCTACAGCGCTGTAAAGCGCAGGAAGCGAGCCGCTGAATGCGACTCAACCGTCGCGGAAAAAATATATTCGACGCGAGGGAAACGCTCTTAACGTATCTACCTCTCTTAGTAATATTTTTATGATAAATGTGTGGAGCGAAAAGTATTCATAGTGAGGTTTAGGCCCAGTTTCATCGCATATCATTAAATGCATTCTATCTCTTCCAGCTTCAAATGATAAACAGAAATGGTACGATATTTTAAACAGGTTATTGTCAAATGTATTTAGTGATTTGTGTGTAAGTCTTAGGTCCTTATTTTTTTCAAATGTTTCTATATTAAAAACAAATTGATGTTTATACATAAATAAATATCAATTTGTTTTTAATATAGAAACATTTGAAAGAAATAATTTAGCTTTTGTATTTTGTTCCGATAAACTAGATTTTCATGTTACAGAGGCGTCAGTTCTATATCCTCAGCTTACATACGCAAGTACATAAGTGTAATAAAAGTAAACAACAAAGTTGAGCAGAACGAGTAAATTAAGTGGCTAATAGATATTGATGAGCCCCCGCGATGATTCATCGAAGGGCTCACGAGGGGCTCATGGGGCATGGCTGCAGAGCGCTCAAACTTCGCTGCTCTTACATAATATATGTTATGGCACATCCACCTATTACCTGAAACGTGTGTTTTCACCCAAAGGTCAAGGATTTACCGCTTCCTTCAGTGGTTTACAGGTATAAGACTTGAAAGCGTGCGTTTACGATGAGAAAATGGTCACTTCCTTCTTTAGGTGGGTGTCATGAAACGTTACTTTGGGGCTGAAACTAGCAACAGTAAGATGTGAATATTCTAGTGTGGATTACTAAGTGTCTTCTACATCAGAAAATAATTAGACTTTTGTTTTTTTTTGAAGTCTGAGGAAAACTGTCCTTGCTCATAAAAAGATAAAATTCTCACCATTTACTACTGATAATATTATCAGCACACTGCATTTAATATCGCCAGGAACTCTGCGAGCTTAAACTGATAGATTATTTAAATCTGCCATAACTTACAGCGATCAATTCAAATTGATGGCTGCAGGGAATCAATGTTCCAGCCATAAAGAGCGCTTATATGGAGCATCGACACGGAGCAGAGCCGGGGCATTTACATATATTACAGGATTCAGGCGGTGACCTTGTAATGGCATCCGCAATTAATATAAAAAGCCCTTCGCCCTTCTAATGTGGAATGAATTGCTTCTGCCGAAGTCCGAAACGCCCTTTCTACCCGCCCTCAAAAAACTACTTGTTATCTGAACCTACCTTAACACTCATGTAATAAAGTGTACATTCCTATGATTCAGCCGCAAGTGTAGAGTGGTCTAGTACAGTGCTTTGACTTTTCACTCCATTTCACAAACGTTTTTATTATTGTAATGTTGGATCCTCGTTTTCCGTTAGTCACATTGCGGGAATAAGTTTAGTTTTATCTGTTATGTAGCGGAGCGGGTTTTTATGAGACGTACGCAATGATGGCCGCGCTTATGGTATCGCGTGAGATAATCGCGGGTCCGACTGCCAACTACTGATAACGTTCAAAGGGCTTCGAAATTGTTGTAGAAGGGGTTTAAAAATCATGGATTATATCTATTTAATTCACAAACATTCCCGTGTTATCAGATTATGGCGGTTGTTATAATAGGGGTGCGTTTAGTAAGCCACCATGAATGTTAAAACATAACTGTGGTTTAAACTACAAATGAGTTTTGTTAACTGACTGATGCTATCTCTACCCCCAAGTCATTCAGCTTATGATTGTGCGGTTATTTTCACTTGTGTATGAATTGAATTGATTTTATTAATAAGATAACACTTCTAACCAATACGAGAATTACTTTTATTGTGATCCTATGATCGGTACGGTACCTTTATTTGAAACTAGTTGACCCGTGCAAATTCGTCTCCGTCACATAATATAGCTAACCTATAACCTTCCTCGATAAATAGACTATACAACACAACAATCTTTTTTCAATTCCAACCAGTAGTTACTGAGATTAGCGCGTTCAACCAAACCAACTCTTCAGATTTATAATATTAGTACAGAAGCTTTATTTGAACGTGTGAGAACTATTATACCTATATACCTTAGTCTAGAGACAGACACAACTAAACCACCATTAGTGAATAAAACAATAACCCTAACACTCAGTAATATCAAAGGAATGTGTGGCCAATTAAATCCGTGACGGTTGTAATGTGCGACACGGGCATACCCGGGTGACGTGATGAAGGGTTAACACGAACCCTGCTGAGGGTGGTGTGACACGAAACAAAGTGGCGGACGTTGACAGGGATGGGTGGCATGATGATAGCTGACTGGAGGTACACGGAAGTTATTTGTCGCTATAATGTTATTAATTTAAGTGGTCGCTTGTCTGTGGTCTTGGATCAAACTGATCTTGATCATAGGTTTAGGACGAAAGTGACAATACAACGTTTTATTTTGAGCTACATAGTTCTCACCATAATATACCATCTCAACATAAATGAAATAATGTACCAAGATTTTGTAACAATATTCTGATTTGAAAAGAGTGTCCATGGAGTTTCTTGCCCGTTCTTCTTCATGAGATCTACGTTAGGGAACTGGCAACTACAGTACTTTCACAAGTTATTATGCCTTGTGATTGTGACTGTAGCATGAGGTTATTGGATGTTACCGGCGGCGAGTGCTGTGGGTGCGGGGGCGTGCGGCGGCGCGTGCCGTGGCGGAGGGTGCGTGGGGCTCTGGGTCGCGGGGTGTCTTTCTTATTCAAATCAGCTGAGACCATCAAGAATGAGCCGCTTTTGAACTCACTCATATAACCGGACCACCACCGTCATCTTGTTTATTGAAGCCCGTTTCAGCAGCAAACAAGTGGTCGGTCATCGTTGGTCTAGTGGTCGTGGCTCTAGGTTCTATCCACGGAGTCTGGATTGTTCCAGAACCTATTATATGGGTCTTAAACATAACTGGCGAAATGTGGTAGTACTGTTAGGGTGCACCTCGGCCTAAACCTTCGGATGTTACAAGTTATCCCGTCGGGGCTGTGGTTTGTCGAAAGGTTAACGCGGCTCCGACACAAGGGCGAAGAAGGAACATGGGTTTGGTTTTTTGTCAGTAGAAGTCTGACACTCCCCTTTGCTCTGCCCAAGAGCGGGGGGGGGGGGGGTTATTCGATGATTTTCCACCCACCAAAAAAAAAAAAGGCGTCAGGTTATAATTTCACAAATGTTTTTCAACGGCGCCCTCCTGATATTGCCATTTAGACGCCCAAAGAGTCATGCTGCACTCTAACTCTCTATACTTACATTTTCCATTAAATATATTTCCTTCTAAATATACACCAGTAACATCAAATCAGCCGTTAGGCTATCTCCGCCATTTGATTTTATCATACATCTCCATCAGCCACCCTTCAAGGTCACGCAAGGTCAACACAACATGCGATACTTTCATCTGGTGCGAGGGGAAACATGCTAAATGTGTGAAGTATGGGATGGACACATACTGATACAATGTATATACAGAAGGATCATATAATAAGCTTAGCAGTATGGCCGAGATCTTTAATCATTAAAGTTAAGTTTACAGTACAGCCTCTCGCGGACTCCTCTCGCTCTATGCGGAGCAGTGGGGAGTGTCAGACTTCTACTGACTAACACCCATGTTCCTTGTTAACCCCTTGTGTCCAAGGCCGCGGTATTTCTTTCGAACAACCCGCAGCCCTTCGTGCTTTGACTTAGAAATGTTTACGAGTCTATGCTATCTTATGTTGTTCGTAGTTTAATACAGTGACAGGAATAACGCTTTACTGTGGTGTGGGCTGAGAACTACAATTGTTTCTTACCACTAACTGTATGTGCTGAGCAACAATTGTAATTCTCGGCCATAGACTCGTTATTAATTAATACACTTAAAATAATAAGCATGAGGTTATTGGAGGTACCTATACAAGGTTATGGTTACTGCTTGTTATTCATTATTGTAACTGTCTTCACAAAAGTCACTATATATAGCTACCGTCGAATTGCCTTTAATTCAGTCTCTATGATTTAGTATTGGTCCTTCTGCTCGCATGCATGTATGTCAGTCCGTAACACCAGTAACAGCACATCGCCTGTTCGCAAGCACCGCTCCATCGCCATCTATTACCGCCGCGCTCACACATTACCATCGATCCGGAAATTATTGCCGAACAAAAAACAAACAACTCGACTTTCGGCGGCACGTAAACACTGCGCTCTATCACCCGCCCCACAGCCCATCTCCATATCAACTGACAAACTAAAATCAATCTTGCCGCCACGCAATAAAATTGATATTGGATCGACGCCGAGGGGCACATTTGTCTCTGTGGACGGCACACAGATTTATATTTAAGGGGAGCTACTTCAGTGGCTGTATTTGCATAAGTTTGTTTATGAAATTCTCGTGTTCTCTGTCAGTCGACGCGACTGCCACTTAACTGGTTATCATCTGTTTATTCAAGCCAATGGAAAGCAAACAGTGCGGTGCAGGTGCCCGGCCATGGTCAGTGCTAATTGTTTCTATCTGTGAGTCTGTGCCGGGTCAGTGGGGGAACAGCGGCACAGAGCGTGCCTGAGATACGTTCGGTTCGATAGATCGCGAGGCTATCGTCTACGTGCTTCGACAACCTTTTCCTCTCCATCGAGTTCAGCAATCGTCGCGCATGATAAGTAGCCAATACTACAGTTCTGTTATACGACGGGATCACAAGTCGCACGCATCTGTTTCACATAAAACATCTCGTACAAAGTTGTGTATATTCAAGCCCTTACGTATTGCAATTTAAAACTATGATTAAACAGCAAAGCACGGCTTGCCGGAAGCTCGTTAAAAGTTTTGCACAACGCAACGCTCGACCGCCGTTTAAAAGTTCCACCTGCCGGACAGAGTGTCCGGCCGGCCGGCCCGGACAGCTGGGCGGACGGACGGCCGAATCTCGGCAGAACGCGGCTACGCGACACGCATACGCTCAACGTTTGAGATGTTATGTAAATGTGCGCCCTAATGGAATGAGCGGAGCAATTTGTGCCGATTCAGTTAAGTGGGACATTTGTTTTTAAGGTCGCCCCGGAAACAGGTCAGTGTGTTCAACTTTCGATAATGGGTTTAAAATTAAGGTGTTCTGAATTCAGTTAATGTAACTAATGTATTCATATTACGGTAGCTGTGTTTATTTAGTCATTATTAACTTTCCATCATTGATTTTCTACTTCTGTACAGCGTCTCCCCTTCCGCCATTATTTACTGTTCTCAATCTTGTCCAGGTCTTCACGACAAGCTTAATTAAACAAGTTTAATCTATTGCTTAAATTAACTTCGGAAAACTTTTACAAACATCCTTCTTAACTTCGAATTCGCTGACATTAAAGGCCGGAATTATCCAGCAATTTGAGTCCACAATATAAGTCTACAAAGCTTAACACAGCCTCAAACTATATCCCAACAAAAAGTCGGAGGGATTGCTCTATTAATAAAGATTATCACGCAAAGCCGTCTAAATAAGGCCGGCGTAAAAAGTAACGCCGACTAGCTCGCGCGGCCGGGCAGAGAGTGCGGCCGGCCGGGCGACCGGGCGGACGGAGCCTGCGGCCGTAATTTTTTCGAGGCCGCAATCGCACAACACTACAGTGCACTCTCACTCGCAGAAACTGTAATGGCACTTTTTACGGGTTGTTTTTATTCTCTTATTATTTGGGGTCGAGTTGTGGGCTGTGTGTGTGTCAACGTGTGCCGCGGGTTGAATAAGGGGTTTAATCCCGCTGAATTTATGTTTGGCTTGTGCGGTCAGCTCGGGTAGGAATAATAGACTTTTGGCAATCTTTTACGCCAGTTTTAAAATAAAATGCTGTAGGCCTCTAAGCGTATTTGCTTAATTTTGGGTACAATAATTTAATCTTTAATCATACTTAAGGATTATAAACTTTTGCGTCTGTGCCATAACATTACAGCAGAGAAATTATATTAGAAAACTTTTTACGAGTGGATCACAATGGCGTCCAATCGTAATCGATTTCAATAAAGTATAAACGTCAATACTTTCTCTTGCTGGTGTCCAAACACGGCGGTGAATCACAGCGAAACTACCGAACAAATACAAAACGTATTACGGAAGGGATACATTTCGCATAGAAAAGTTTTCTCCATATCAATTCAATAAGTAGCCGCGCAGTTGTTCTGTACACGAGTTCGAGAACAAGGGTCCTTTCGCAAGATATTCTTTGGGAAGGACACAGTGTTTGATATAATACAAGTTCTTTATTCACTGAAAAGGATTTGGATAAAGTTACCCTCTTTGTAAATGTTAAGGTATCAGGTTGGTAGTTGGTAGATATATATACATGCAGTGACAAATGTATTTTTTAACCGACTTCAAAAAAAGGAGGAGGTTATCAATTAGACTGTATATATATGTCGCAGATTCAACACCGAGGCACAATATTTAGAGTTGACAATTTAGAATAACGCCATCTATCATCGTTTTTCGGATCTATCATCGTTAAAGTCGGAAACGTCAAGCAGTGAGCTTGGGTGAGGTCTATACAGAGCGTGGCAGGTCTGGTTTGACAGTTTTCGGTTGACAGATGACAGCTGTTAGTTGTCATATGTCAAATGTCAGTTGTGAGTGGTCGGTTGACGTTGACGTTAGACGCATTTGACTTGAGGGACGTTACTTTTTGGTGGGACACGAGTGCGAACGGTTGTGCTGCCCGCGCTGTATCGAACTGACCGCGTTTCCGTACTTTAATCCATTTCCATCGGCTTGATCGTTTGAGATTTTGTTAATTTGTTATCGGAAGTAAATAAATAGGCGGTTGTAATCAGTGTTGAGACTATTATTTCGTACCTCCGCCATGCCGAACTTGGACTCTGACAACGATGTACCCGAAATAGTTGAGCTACCGTCGTCATATATATATTTTTTTTATGTTTGTTAGCTCATAACTTGCGACTGGGTGAACTGATTTTCATGATTCGTTTTTCATTTGAAAGCTGGTGCTTCCCGTATGGTCCCATTGTCACCATTTCAATATCTGATGATGGGATCTTGTAGAAATCGGGGGAACTCTTCAATAAATAACAGCAGATTAACTGCGATTGTTGCTATAGCATATCTAAGCATTGTTTACGCCATCACACAACATAATATCACGCCTGTACTCACTACAAAGGTTATAAAAACTATTTGGTGAACATATTCTGATGAAGAACTTCGGAGATAGACAACGGAACTCCTCAATAAATGATAGCAAATGGACTGGGATTGCTGAAATCTCATGTCTGTCTATTGTTTACACCAGTTCATAACATAACATCACGCCGATACGTTGTGAAGGGGTAAGCACATGTGAACCACTAAAAAGTGAAAAATAAAAACTTTTTTACAAAAAATAAAACCGACTTCGACCAAGTTGGACATCGCAGTTGTACCACGGGTCGGGGTGGAATAAAACCCAAAAAAGTGAAAAATAAAAATGAGCTTCAGAAGTCGGTGGCAAAAACATGAAATCAAACAAACACAAGTCACCGACTTCAGAAGCTGATTTTTATTTTTCACTTTTTTGTGTTTTATTTTTGTCGAAGTCGGTTTTATTTTTTGTAAAAAAGTTTTTTAAAGTGTTAAACCTCGTTTAAAGTTCTGTCAGACTTGTACCAGACACTGACAGTTATTTCAGTAAATGTTGCTGTTTTCGGCACCCGCATTGCACCTATGTACACGCTTAAACATTAGCCATCATTTTAGTAATTTTCTAGCAACCGTGTGCTTCACCCAGTGTATATAAGGTCCCATTAAAATAGGTGGACAAATTTTAACACAGCGTTCAGTAGGTCTAACCAAAGATATCTAAATAAAAAATCATTAAATAAAGTGATTTTTTTTTACTTCAAATAATAAATTGCCGGCGCTTTAGAACAAAGTAATCCTTTATGAGTAGGTACTAAAATGCGTTTTTCTTATTATTTTTTTTACCATCGTCCTTAGTTTGGTGGTCTGAGTGATTTCTGAAATTTTGTCCACCTATTTTAATGGGCCCTTATATACAAGCCGAGGTTGATTCCTAAGTACCGTAACGCCGACACACGGCGCCTAAGCGCGATAACAGCGCGCAAGTGGCCTTGTGTTATGATGGCACAGCGCTCAGCGATCGTAAACGTATATTGTCTCGTAATGTGAAACAATTCTATGCTATATTACCTTACTATAGTATTAAAATGTACATGAATCAGTTTCTTGAAGTTGGTTGTTCATGTAGATTTTTTTAATATAATTCCGAGTCTTTGAAATAAAAAGTCGTCCTAGGTTTGATATAATTTTGTTTAAGTAGATTTATTTATTTCATATAATTTCTGTAGTAAGTACTTGAGGTGTGTGTTTATAAAAGATGTCAATTACTCAAGAGAATCCAAAAGCTAACATTTTTACTGTCCAAAATTAATTTGTTGATCTTAGAACATTACATGACATTTACTTAATACAAATATTATAAAATTAGATATTTGTTAAAAGACACGACGATAATTTCAATAAAATCTAACATTTGACATTTTTGTAAATATTTCACAATATTTGACCTAAATAAGTGTAAATACACCTATGTAATAAGATAAGTACTATTACTTACGGTGCGTCTGTGAGTAGAGTATTCAAGTGAAGTAGATAATGTCTGATTTCTATAATAAACAAAATGATTTGGGCATTGAACGGCAATTAGTTACTCAAGAAAAGCACTATTTCTGTTTTCTCTGGAGCGAAATGTGTACAAATCTTAAGTGCTAAATGTTGACAGGGACCTAATGGAATACTTATGAGAAAAGTTAATAAACAAGATGTTAATGTAACGTTTCTAGCTCGACATTTCTACGCTTTCCAATGGACTGATCGAATGGTACTTCGTTTATCAAAATCAGCTTAGCAGTTTACGAAACAACTCGAGCGACACATACATAAAACATGAATTCATGAGCCTCACTTTTGTTTTTATCTGAGAAATACAAGAAGAAAATAGGGTTCTTATAATAATAGAGTTGGCTGGGCATCTATCTGAAGGCAATCTTCGGCTAATCTTAGTGACGATGTCCATTGACATAGACGGCTTTATTGATCTCATCCAAGTCATTCAAATGCAGATCAGCGGGCACCTGCCGGAGCAGGCTCCAGTCGTCATATCTCGAGATGTCAGCCACAATAGCATCAACGTTGATTGATACCGATTGGTTCGGCCGTCCATCAGTTCTTACGATTGAACAAAAACATTGGATTGCTCCTCGATCATTTATCGCTAGAAGCGAACGCATTGACGGCTCGTCAATCACGACGAGCGACAATAAATTGATTGTACGTATCACGCGACACACATAAATATTTAGCCAGCGGTGATTGCAGTTTTGTATCGAGCGTATGTAGGTGCCGTACGTATGCCACTTCGCGACAACAGGCGATGTGATTTGCGTCAAGCGACACCACGATATTCCGTTGCCTAACAAGTCGCGTCGCAGTGTCTCGTGGAGACGCCCAATACTTTTAATTTTTTAAACAAAATTGAACAGTCACAGGAAGGAATGGTTAACTTGAGTGAAGCCACAGATTTCGGTTTATGCAACTTCTTATATTTGTTTTCGACAGACATTGTCTTACACGTGTCTCCTGTACGTATAGTTCGTGGCCGAGCAGTAGAGCCGGTCGGTATGCCAACCGATTGGCTCGTGAATGCTCCGTATGGGAGTGGCTGAATGCATGATGGCGGAGGGCATCGGTCCTTAATTCAGATTCCTTTATCTACCGTGATAGACGATTGTGAATATGACTACTGCAGACATGTGGAGTATTGTTCTTGGTTATGTTGGAGTATGGCTGATATACCAGCAGAATATTGTGTGCATGATATCTATTTTTATCATCGAATGATTGAAGTAAATACAATTAACGTCTGTCAAGAGTTTCGAACTGTACCACTTTTACTTGTCAAGTAAAACGAATATCAAGTGCCATATTACAAATGTCCATATAAAATAGACGATATTGCTACCGAGATGTTGTCGTTAAATAAAAGAATCGAAAGCTGAAGTTTGTGACAATTTTAGAAGTTGGCGACAGTACAAGTTTTGACTTAAACGTTTTGTAACTAGTGACTACAAAAGAAACAACCGTTATAGTGACTTCAATCTTAGAAATAATTATTTCGTCCAACCTCTTCATTGAAACAATCTTGACTGAGTTTACTTAGTATTCATAGTAAGGAAAGTAACTTAACTAAGTAAGTAAGAGGCTTTTCTCCACTTTATATAATTAACATTCAAAATAAAATTACTAATTTCCTTAAGGGAATTAAGACGTCTTTAGGGTTAATTAATTATTTATAAAATTTGCAATTTGTTTTAAAATTAATTAGTTTTGAAAAGATGCTTCATGTTACGATATTAATGTTCAATTATATTGACGGCTTATGTCTCAAACTAAGTTACTTAACTTTTAAATGTAAATGCAACCTGAATGTAATAAAATTAACAATAATAGCAAACGTCAATCTACAACAGTTAAAAATTACAGATTTTGTACAATTTTAACATTGTACTTTGTAATCGAATTAATTGTCCATAATTTCGTTATCTATAAAAGCTATATTATGTAATGTGTATAGGAATATTGTTAGTTTATTAATTCTTCACTAAAATATGTATTTGAGCATATTTCTATGATAATTTTACAGAGAAAAACAATAAATTGATGACATTCTATACATTTAAAACCAGAACTTTTAATTTGATTGGTTTGTATAATTATGGAATCACATGAAAACATTTTTGTTCACATCAACTCAAAAATGTAAAAAGTTTATTGTTTTTATTACAAAAACTTTCGTTCGTTTCGTTCAAATTATTATTTTATAGAACTGTCACTATTGTTCCACGGAATAACAACTACAGAGCCGGATAGCTCGTTATCGAAACATCGACCCAATACGTAATACAGTTTGAGTCTAAAATTGAATGAAAGTAGAAGCTCGTTACTGTCAAGTATCAAATGCAAAATAAAATACAACAGCAAATCGAGTTTCGTCTTTATTATGCTTTGCCCAGATATATTAATTTATTTTGACGTCAGACGTATCTGCAGAACAGAACTAGTAAACAGAATACTTAGTTAAGTCAATTAAATGTCGCTCTATCAAATGACTTAAAATTGGTTTGTGGGGTGGGGCAGGAAGCTGATCATGACATACTGCAACGCGAGCGTAGATAGCGTAGTAGAGTGGAGCCGTAGCAACAAATTGTATTTTAATGTGGCCAAATGTTCGGTGTTGTCATTCTCCCGTGCCCGCGACCCAAGGCATTATCAATATTGCTTGGACGGAATCAGAATGCAACGTGTCTCAGAGGTTAAAGACTTAGGAGTGCGCTTTACAAATGATCTGAATTTCCGTAAGCATACCACGGATGTTTGTAAAAAAGCATACCGCAATTTAGGGTTGGTCTTACGGCTAGGAAACCAGTTCACGAACATCAGTGCTCTGAGATCGTTGTACGAAGCGCTGGTAAAAAGTCATTTGGAGTGCAATGCTGTCATCTGGTCGCCACATGAAGCCAAGTACAAACTAATGCTAGAACGTATTCAGAACAAATTTGTGAGATTCCTGTACTTACGGCTTTATGGGGTGTATCCGGGGTATCCTCTGTTGTATCCTACTCTATTTGTACTGGGCATGGTAGGATATTACAAACTGGAAGTAAGAAGGGAAGTAGCTCTCGCCACTTACCTATTTAAGATTTTGCGTGGTAAAATACACAACCCAGGCGTTCTAAACACGGTTGGTTTGTGTGTACCTGATGGGTACGTGGGGCGGCGGAGGCGGCCGCCGCTGCTGTGGGTGCCGCCCGCTCGCACCAACCTGCTGCAGCACGCGCCGCTGACGCGCGCGCTGCGTGCACTCAATATGGTGTCACAACAAATTGACTGCTTCAATTGTACTCTGAGTGAGTTCACACGGGCCGCATTTTGTAAAATTTGTTTAGATTTAATGAATAATAATTGAGTTAATTAATGAATTATTATTGAATTATTGTTTACTATGTTATTATTGATGTTATAGTCTGTTAATTAGTCTAGATTGCTTAGATTGTTAATTGTAAGTCTCTTGTGTAAACTTTTACTATAACTACACTGTTGTATTAGGTTAGCCTGTAATGATAGTGTGTGTTGTTAAATAAATAAATAAATAAAAAAATAAATAAATAAATAAAAAACATACAATATAAAATCACGCCTGTAATTCCTAAGCGTTAGTCAGAGGTACCTATACCTAATAGGGTATTTCACCAAAAAAATCTAATTAGTCCGTCAGATAGATTTTCAAAAAATAAAGGACACATATTTTATCTTTTTTCACGTAAACAAAAGATGAAGATGATACAGTGCTTCGCAAACTCCTGTCAAGTCGTGTGACGTCACATGGTTAGTATCTTTGACACGTTTTATTTTCGTAATTTCTTATTAATTTGATAAAAACAAAAAACACGTATCTAATATTTTTAACCGACTTCAAGAAAAGGAGGAGGTTATCAATTCGACTGTATATTTTTTTTTTTTTTATGTTTGTTCGCTCATAACTTGCGACTGGGTGAACTGATTTTCTTGATTCTTTTTTCATTTGAAAGCTGGTGCTTCCCGTGTGGTCCCATTGTCACCATTTCAATATCTGATGATGGGATCTTGTAGAAATCGGGGGAACTCTTCAATAAATAACAGCAGATTAACCGCGATTGTTGCTATAGCATATCTAAGCATTGTTTACGCCATCACACAACATACAATCACGCCTGTACTCACTACAAAGGTGATGAAGAACTTCGGAGATAGGCAACGGAACTCCTCAATTAATGATAGCAAATGGACTGGGATTGCTGAAATCTCATGTCTGTCTATTGTTTACACCAGTTCATAACATAACATCACGCCGGTACGTTGTGAAGGGGTAAGCACATGTGAACCACTAAAAAGTGAAAAATAAAAACTTTTTTACAAAAAATAAAACCGACTTCGACAAAAATAAAACACAAAAAAGTGAAAAATAAAAAATCAGCTTCAGAAGTCGGTGGCAAAAACATGAAATCAAACAAACAAAAGTCACCGACTTCAGAAGCTGATTTTTTATTTTTCACTTTTTTGTGTTTTATTTTTGTCGAAGTCGGTTTTATTTTTTGTAAAAAAGTTTTTCGATAATCTAACAGACGGACTAATTAGATTTTTTTGGTGAAATACCCTATTGTACACCCACATTTCACCACTTATGTTTAAGGTCCATGAGAATAGGGGGCGAGCCTATTGCTGTCAACCGGGCACAAATCATGACTCCGTGGCTGGTATTGAGAAGTTCATGATCGAAAAACCCAACAACGCTTTGTCCTACCTGGGAATTGAACCCATGTCCTCATGCTCAGCTGTCGCATTTGCAACCACTAGTGGAACGAACCAGTCATCTAGTCAGTCTCTATCAAAAACTGACGTCAAAACCGGCTTTTTGGATTGTTTCAAAGTTACATACCCATGTTATGTATTTCTCTTGAGCTTTAGGTGGAATTTTGTAAAGATTTGCTTACCTGAAACAATAAAATAAAAGTACATTAATATCATACCAATTAAATACTGCAAAACTAATCCTACTAATATTATAAATGCGAAAGTTTGTGAGGATGGATGTTTGTTACTCTATAACGCCAGAACGGCTCAATGGATCTGAATGAAATTTGGCACAGAGATAGATTATAGTCTGGAATAACACATGGGCTATATAATGTCGCTATAATAAGTTATGGGGGTGAGCAATATTGCATTATGTGCATTTTCCTCAACTGTTTGACAGCCGATATCTGTCATAGTATTTATATCAATAGAACGATTATTTTGAATCATTTGACACAGGTGTAAGTAGCCTAACGGTTCGGCGACCTACCTGTAAATAAAGGTATGCAAGTTCAAATCTCAGTCAGTGCCTTCTTTTTGTGTTTTGTGTTTTTTATAATGATGTAAGATTTCCAAAACTGTTTAAAAAAACATGTTCGCGAGTTCGATCCCCAATCGGTTTTCACTTTTTGTATTTTTTTGGTATTTGTTTTTATTTTGATGCTTTAGGATTTTAAAATACATAATTATAAAAACAACAAAAAGTGATAATAAATCTAAATACATAATAATAAATGTGTAGACGTGGATTTTCTGTACATTAAACATATTATTTAAAAAAAAATGTTTTCAATTGGCGTGATTTAGAAATTTTTGTCTGTAGTCTGTCGGGAGGCCTTCCAACGCAACGTCTTCCGGTTCGCGGTCGCCACTCCACAACTTTTCGGCCTATCGGCCATCCGTTCTGCGAGCAATGTGCCCATTGCCACTGAAGTCTGGCGAATCGTCGGGCTACGTCAGTAACCTTGATTCTCATATGGATATCTTCATTTCTGATTCGATCACGCAAGTAAACTCCGAGCATAGCTCTCTCAATTGCCCTTTGGGTGACTTTGAGATTTCTGATGAGGCCCATTGTGAGCGACCACTTTTCGGTCCCTATCTAATCACTGGCAGCACACAACACACTGGTCATAGACTTTCGTCTTGAGATACTGTGGTAAGTTGGATGAGAAGATACCGCGCAACTTCCCGAAAGCTGCCCAGCCGAGTAGGATTCGTCGATTGACCTCTTTCTCGAACTGGACCGTTTGTCCCAGGTAGACATAATCGTCCACAACTTCAAGTGTAGTGTCTCCGATCTTGATAAGAGTAGGTGATACATGGACATTCAACGTAACCTTGGTTTTGTCCATGTTCATTTTAAGACCCACTATTTCGGAAGCTCCACAGAGGTCATCGAGCATTGATTGATTAAAAAAGAAGACCTTATCGTCATAACGAAAGATACATACATGCAACGACATCTATTACATCAAATTGGTACTAATTAATAAATGTGTTCACAAGATAACTTTTAAATCTATTTTTTCAAAAAGTAATGATAGCTAAAGTACTCTTAAATAGTCTAAATGACACTGCTTTGAGAATCGACATAGCCTATAATATAAACCTTAAAGTGTGTTCGCTTTCTATGCATTAAATTTTGACTTCGTCTTCGATAGATGGCGTTGTACATTTGACGAATCAAATTTTGTATTTTCTGAATAAAAAATTTACGAATACACACAGTACGAAAATAAAACGAAAGTAAAATAAGACAAGCAGCGCCACAATCAATCGCCCAGCCATGCCATTTCGCCAACCGTGCCGTCATATAGCTGTGTGGCTGTGGGTTCCTCGGGCATTGCTGCAACTTTGTTTTACAATAGCCCGACTACACAATAGTTGCATATTCCGTTTCCAAATTGCCGCTGAATCTTGCCCTAAATTGCAACATCACCAAAAACTGCGTCTTTGCAAATAAACTGAAAACAGGAATCGGACGCAGATGGGCCAATTCTATTTTCCGAATATTTTTCCCTCCAGTGCCAACAGTACTAATATGGGACGAGTGCACAATATCGCACAAGCATGCATTAGAGGCGTTGAACCGCAGCTTGCAGGACAGCGTTGTTGTGTTGATCACAGGCGACTGTAGTCAGACCCTGCCAGTCATTGCAGGGGACACACGGGTGGATGAAATAAACATCAAAGCGTCGTCGCTGAGGTCCAGGATCAAAAATCTGCGTCTTATGTTAACTGTACAAAGACCACGAAGCAGACGTCTTAGCAAATAAACTGATTCAAATAGGAGAGAATCGTCAGGAATCTGGAGGCAGATGGGAATATTCTATTTTCTAAAGATTTTTTTCAGCCAACAGAGGATGAATGGATGGATGAATTATTATGCACGTTTTACCTATATTTGAGGTTCATGTAGGAAAATAAGAATAGTGGTTTTTAGGGAGGCAGGTGCTGTCACCAAGGAACGTGTGGATGATGATCACAATAAAATAACTTAGACAAGATTTGGCAGTTCAAAAGTACTTATGCACATCTATACACATGATCACGCCTGTAATTCCGAAAGGGTTAGGTAGTGGTGTACCTAATCGTACACCGATATTTCGCAGTGATCTTGAAGCGCAATGTAAATGGGGACTGGATGTACTATGGGCTATTGCCATCAACCGGGCACATAACGAGACTCCGTTGCCTCTACTGAGCCCCCCTCCCTTTGCCCGTATCGGGAATCAAATTCCGGACTTCATGCTCAGTAGTCGCGCTTAGGGCTACTGGATCAACAAGACAGACACACATTTTTCAACGTGAACGAAGTCGCGGGCATCAGCTAGTTAAGTATATTATAGAACCGAATAACGGTGCACTCCACCGCAAACATATTTTACGACAGCAAAAACACTTGTAAACGAAAATGATTGTACACATCCAAACAATAGCGAGTGATCGGGAGAGTGACGCTGTAGATACAGAGAGGTCGTGGTTGGGTCGTGGCCCGTGGGTTCAACACACACCTTCACTGAACTGTACAGAAGGTTTGTTTTTTGCTAAAAAAAATCCACGATCAGAAGAAATTCCTAGTGTGGGGACTAGGAATTTCTTCTGCATCGTGGGAGCGTTCATAAACACAAATACCCAGACCCGAAACAACTATCTGTAGGCCATACAAATATTTGTTCCGTGCGGGGATCGAACCCGCGACACGTAGCGCAGCAGTCAACTGCTTGAGCCACTGCGCCTACAGGATCGTCAAAAAAAGATAGGGATGAACTGCGCGCAGCACGGATTTGAACCTAAGTTTGCATTTATCTATATGAGTATGTAAGAACCACCGGTAAAATGAACCAAACAAAGTTACAATGGCGAATCAAAAGTTTGCAAACCATGGTTTAATTTTGAAAGTCAGAAGGCTCTGTCTTTACAAGTAGCATTCACCTTGCTTTCTAGATAGACTGACAAAATTGTCTTAGACTGTTATTAACGATATCTTCAGAACACATTTCTAAGTTGTAATATTTAGTTACCTACATACCACGTACCACAAAAATAAACTTATAAAGGTAGGTACATAGATTTCATGACTCACGTTGAGAAATTAGTGATGATTACTCATAAAAGGAGATTAATAATATAAATTGGACTCATAAATCATAAAGTTAGTGTCGAAATAGTATTAATCATATTTTTGTTGGGCAAAGTTAACTTAATCCTATTAATAATGATTACCTTTTAATAAGAACTCATCTTGATCGAGTTGCAGGTATTATTAGTTTGAGTTAGCAATTTGTAGACATAATAACATTAGGTAAATCGTTAAGTACTCCACATTAATACATCACCGAAAAATAATATTAATGGTTAACTCATGATTTTTTCAAAGAAAACTCTAAAATAAGTGTAGCATTTTACACCTAGCCTAGCCTTTTCCCTACTACGTAATTGGGAAAAGGCTAGACCGATGAAGGCCCAAGATACGTAACTTGGGTCGGCTTTCCGTCACACCGGATTCTGATGAATACCAGCCTTTAACATGGAGTGAATGGCTATCTGACCTCCACAGCCTAGTTAATATACCGGGTAATACGATAGCCTTTCTTTTTGTTTTTTTTGGGGTTGGGAAATCATTAAATAACCCCTTCCGCTCTGGGCAACGGAAGTGTGTGTCAGACTTCTACTGACTAAAAACCACCCATGTTCCTTCTTAGCCCTTTTTGTCGAGGTCGCGATAGCCCTTGAATAGACTTATTGTCAGACTTTCAGGCCACTGACTACTGGTAACGACTGTCAAAGATGTACAAAAGACAGCCAAAAGACCAACGGCTTAACGTGCTTTCCGAGGCACGGAGGAAATTCAGTATCTATGTGTGTAATGGGTGGTAGCGATATCAACATTATTTTAAACTAGCGACCCGCCCCCGCTTCGCACGGGTGGAATGCTACTTAAAAACCTTCCTCTTGAATCACTCTATCCATTAAAAAAACCCGCATCAAAATCCGTTGCGTAGTTTTAAAGATCTAAGCATACATAGGGACAGACAGCGGGAAGCGACTTTGTTTTATACGATATAGTGGTGAGTGATAGTGATGGTGTCATTCTAAAGACCATTTTTTTTAGTCAACAAAAATCAGCGACTTCGAAAATAACATTTATTTCATCAAAAAAGTTAGAAAAATATTAAAAAAAATCCATATTTTAGTTTTGATTTTTTCAAACAAAATCCATTGGGTCCGAACTGCGCACAAAGGGAGATAAAACAAGGTTTAGCCATATAATTTGCATACACACACTATTGTATTTTTATCTTCAACAAAAATTCAAATAACGGGTCTGTACAGAGTCTGTTATAGTTAGTAAAAGCTACATACCGTGTTATTTTTGCGCGTTAGCTCCGCGTGTATACTGTATGTGTTAATGTTACACCAGTCATTTGTCGACATGACGTTCACTGTTACATTCTGGTATTTTTCTACACTATAGCATTTATTCGACCACGAGTCATGTTTTGTTTGACAGCGAAAAATGTAAATGTTAACATTATTTGATTATATCAACAAGAAAATATCAAATAAATGTTACGCCATCAAAAACTTACGGTTATTCAACTGTTCGATTTATGAAACTACTAGCTTTTGCCCGCGACTTCGTTCGCGTGGAATAAAAAAAAAAACTATCCTATGTCCTTTCTCAAGTTCCAAACTATGTCTGTACCAAATTTCACACAAATCGGTTCAGTAGTTTAGGCGTGAAGCAAAGACAGACAGACAGACAGAGTTACTTTCGCATTTATAATATTAGTTAGGATTTGATACTGAACCTTAGTATGTTTATTTATTTACTAACATCTACTGCAATAAATGCGCCTTCGTTAATCTTAACTTAATTGATATGAGCGAACAATGGATTTCTTATGAATTCACTCAGAGAACAATAGAAAAAGTAAATATAAATCCTTATTTTATAAGTCTAAGTTTGAAAATAACATCAACTAAAACTGCAGGAAGCGTAAATTATACGATTCCTGCACTTCATTTCTCTTATTTCACATTAGAAACACAAACTGTGAGTAAACGCATCCCCATGAAAGCCTTACATACGGCGCGTGTCATTGAGCGCGGTGTATTCACGGCGTCACGGCGCGTCGTCTAGGGCGCCATGATGCGGTGACGTCACGCGCAATACACAGCTGACAGACCCCAGGGACGCCTTTGAAGCTCCCTCTTATTTACTGACTGTTTGTGTTAGAGGAGAGATAAATGTACAAACTAGTGTAGGATGCGGGAAACTAGTGTGGAAGTTGCAAGGTGTTTTTTTTGTATTCCATAACTATTCCATATTACTAACTATTCTGATCATGTTTGCGGGGCTAACATGGCCAGAGATCGCCCATGATAGAGACATATGGAAAGAGAAAGGGGAGGCCTTTGCTCAGCAGTGGGACACAAAGTAGGCTAATAAAAAATAAAAAATAAAACTATTGGGCATGAAGGACATGAACGAGATCATAATAATATGAAAGAATCAGTGATATGAATTTTTACAATATATATATTTTTTTGTTTTCATTTAACTTACACAATAATTAGACACACGATTATTGATGTGAAACATGCTTACGTGAATATGACCTCGCATTTTATATCACGCTTAGCAGATGTACCAATGATTGTTTTGAATGAAAATGAATTACTCATATTTGTCAATGAAACTTAAATACCTTCGAAACAATGTTTTTGGACAACATACTTGGGACGTTTTGTATTAATTTTACCCTAGAGGGTATGGGGGAAACAAAGTCTTTATTTTTAAAACAATGTCTAAGTATCTCTTTCTTGTTTATTGACCTTTACTTAATATAGAAACACAGTAATTCATGATTACGTTTACAACAGTTATTTCAATGAATTCCTGAATTTAATGGTTAATTGTTTTATTAGAGTCAAAATTCACTTTTAGAACAATATTACGCAAGTTATAAATCAATATATTGTAAGTAGGTTTCTGCAAGTAAGAGACACATAATCATAAAAGATCTTTCATTTCTGCGACATTTTCTACTTTTTCTGCTTCAAAGAACGGCAAAAGACAACACTAAAGATTTCATAAACCAGTGGAAGTAAAACTAAAAATAAATTTATTATATAATAACTTATGAATAGAAACTTTCTCCTCTCTTTCACTTTGAAGGCGAATTTATCTCACTTAATTACTTTAAGTGAACGGGATGAAGCTTCAAATAAAAATTTGTTATAGTTTTATTATGTTGCTAGATTTCCATAATAACAAAGCCGTAATCTTTCTGCAGTCAATACAAGGTTCTTTAACTTTAGTAACATAAGAACTTGATCGGCACATTATACGATATAAGACACTACTTTGTTCCTTTACTGAGAAGTACCTTCAATATGCAGTTGATCTAAAAACAGTATGAGGGAATGAGCAATTGAGCTTGTCTTGGAAAATTCGAAGGCTGATTCATAGGCTACTTTGTCGTGATGGTGGTGGTAGATACGCCTGTATCTCAGCAATGGAACTACACTGCATTTATAGGCTGATTTTGCTTATCCATTTTAATAGCAGTGCTAGTGTAGCATTGTGATAGTCGGACTGCCAAGTCAAAGGTATCGAGTTGATACCCAATACCTCTGATTTTCGGACTATTGTGCATATTGTATAGTTAACATCGGAAAACATTGAGAGGAAACGAGCATGCCAGAGTTCCACAGGTGGCATACAATCTCTGACACTTAGGCTTTAACCACACGATCAAAGAAAAATAATGTTTATCAATGATCATGAGTATCTTAATGTCTGTGAGTCAGGTTTCAGACCAAACAATTTCCTCACCATCTATTTTATAACAGTTCAGTTTGTGAAAGATTTCAATGACTACATCAAATCTCAAGCAAAACATAACGAAGCTAAAGTTAAATTTTAAACACTTGAGTAATATTTCAGTTACTCGTCGACGTGTCGGCACGCGGCACGCGGCACGCCGGCTGCCACGAATTATTCACGGCCTATAAGAAAGGCTCCTTCAGCTCACGACTTCATTTACTTAGATTTGTATGCAGCCCCGGCTGGCGGATATCATGCTAATTCCTTGTAATGCACCGGCAAATACTCACACTTGTCAACACGAGGCGAGGAGAATTATTATGATGAACAAACAAACGGAAAGTGTTCATGTTTTAATGTTAACATGCGAGGAGGATATTTCTGTTAACAAAACGATGATACAATGCAAAGTATGAAGACGTATGTAGGTACATATGTAAAGAGCAAATAAAGAGAAACAGCGCGCTTGACTTGTTTGGTAGACAAATTAATTATTTGAATGTGTACCCCGCAAGCTTGTGAGACATATAACATGCTCTAACTACGTTCCCTAACATGTAATGCAGGGCTGCGCAAACACAAAAGAATAATACGATTACACGTCTGAAGCGCTGCCCCTTAAGTAATGGACGCCAAATTAGCCCAATAGCAACAATTATGTGAAGCCCTCCGCCCCTAATCACGTTTGTGTGAGCACACAGAGCACACTGCTCGACGAAATCGTCTTCTATTAGATTTGCCTATAATAAGATTTCATCAAAGGTTTTAACTTCGACTTCGCTTACGGAGAGGCTTTTTATGATGAGGATTATCGAGGTCCCTTAGGCTCCGAAAATGTAATAATGGGAAAAGTTTGGGGAGCGTCGACACGTGGACTCAGCCTACCGTTCATGAAGCGACGATGAATTTATATGTACCCGGAAGTGATATTTAAATTCATTTCAGCTAAGCATTTTCCTGCGGGATAAAATGATAATCCCCCCTGTCGCGAGTGAGGACCGTAATAGGCAAACGCGCCCTAACAGGATGATGGAGACTTTGTGAAAAAAATTGGCTTCCGACCAAGATTTTGTTCCGCCGATCCGTTCGCATAACGGCCCCTTTATTTCAGAGCGCCGTCGAACCTCTTTGTATATCTCATAGAGACAGTTCCCACAAAAGGTCGTCAATATAGTGGAACCCTTTGCGGACTATAAACTACAGCGGCGCTTACAAGGGGCGGCGACATCCCTCGCTAAAGTGTAAGAAATACGGCGGTGCTCCTTGACGGGCGACAATCAGGTCTGTTACGGCGCTCGCATCAAATATTCGGAGACGAATCGAGTTGCGCGCCACCTGACTGTACATTGCTTTTTAGATTCGCTACTCCACAATTCTGGGCTCGAGAGAGCAATGAATAGTGACGCGGCGGTGTGTGCTCCACGCTCGTACGGCACGGTGGTGGAGCGGGGTGGCCGGCTCGGGCGGGGCACGGGCGCCGGCGTCGTCGCTCGCCGCTGAATATTTCATGCTCACCCGATGTAGCGTCGTCGATATTTAATGCTGTAGGTGTTCGGACGTCTGCAACTACTCCGAAATTACATTGACATATCGCCGGAACTTTTCCTCATTTATTTATGCTAAGCGACAACATTTGTAAGTGCTGGAAAATGTTGGGAAACCAACGGAAAAAGAAAATTCAGTGCTTTTAAAGTGGCGTAGAATTAGAGCTGTATTTGCAGAGACATTTATAAGGAATAAAAGTTGTTTTATACAAATTCTGGAACAGAAACAAAAACATTGGAAGCTCAGGTGATTCCAGAG
Organism: Diarsia mendica; assembly: GCA_949316265.1. Lineage (NCBI taxonomy): Eukaryota > Metazoa > Arthropoda > Insecta > Lepidoptera > Noctuidae > Diarsia > Diarsia mendica. Next base: position 497,196 of record OX438887.1, read on the forward strand.
ACAATTCGTTTATCCTGTAGCAAGTTATATGACGGGAAGGGTCTGCCTAATGGTGCTCATAGACGAAGGGCGAGTAACTTATTCTCACCTGTGCCCTGTTTAATCTGCTCGTGTTTGTTCCGTAGGGATCACCTTTTATCTCGAGGAGGCGCGAAAGACTAAGTAATATGAACACGATAAATCATTCAGTCTTAGTACATCATTTCACAGGCGTATTCCAGGAAATATTTCTGTGTTCCTACTTGAAACGTTTTTGACTTCTGCTATTTTAAGGTTCATCATATTCATATACCTGATTCTGTCAGGAGGAAAAGCCTAATGAAGTTTACTTTTCTTGGAAATCTCAACAGTACCTGGATATTACGCAAACATGGAAGCTACATACATTTATGAAATTATTTAATTTAGTGTGTATGTCAAGAGATTTTTCTACGTGTGATACAAGCAAAGCTGTCATAAACTAATATCTCACTCCGTCATCATTGCTATGCCCACGCTTCAACTAAACAACTTACCTCAATATACAATAATATATAATATTTCTCACCCGAAAATCAGTGACTTTACCAAATTCAAATTTTCCAATTTCACTTCGACGGCCAATCGCATATTTCAATTCGGTTACTTGGGTCGGCGGGTCCAGGGCGATGTGTATATTGAGCCCCATCCGAAGTTATGTCAGACCGCAGGCGCCCTCTGGCGGATCACTGCGTGTATCTCTGGATATTGGACGGCCCGGGAATGTACTGTCATCTGTGGGACCCGACTGTGGGCTATTCATGGACATTATGTGGGTTGTTTGAAGGATTCAGTGTAAGAGAATAAGATTTGGGTAAATTGTTAAAATGCTCATGAATAGATGATTTAGAAAAGAGAAAGATCACAAATAATAATTAACTCCTAACTGATGGGAGAACGATAGTAAGTATTTGTGATCTTTTCTTGAATAACGTACACCATTGACTACCCCCGGGGTCCTTGTTAATTTTTTAGTTCACTGAGTTTATTTAAAGGTTGAAGAAGATATCTCTATCAGTACTAAATCTAAAATTCTAAAACATAAACACACAAGGACATGTCGTGCCCTTAATTCGAAAACCAACTAAAGTCACTTAAGGGCAAAAATGAGTTACAAATACCGTTAGAATCTCCTTTTCAAGATCTACATACTGGTAAAACCCGTTTTCCGAGGTGACGCTCCGTTCTGGATTTAGCTTTTAGCTAAGGTAGCTTATCAGGAGATTTTTTAAATAAAGAACAGACAAAACCCAGTAAGTGTCGGTTAAAGCAATGTTTTTGCACTGTAAGCAATTTTTCTCGCCAGGAAAAACATTCTATCTGCGTTTAAGTGGTTTTGTCATGATTCACGTTAAATTAACAATAACAATAACTGAGACTAAATATTTCTACTTAGTATTAGCAATTACCCATTAGGTGAACATAAATATTTCGTTTAATTAAATTCATAAAAAAACTGCTGTCTAAACTCTATTCAAAACTTAAGAAAACAGACGAAGGCGAGGACAACCTTGCTATTAAATATATTAAGGGTGTTCCCAAAATCATCAAAAACCCAACAAAAAACTGAGGGAAACAGGAGTTGACCTAAAAGATGCACCCATAAGTAATCCTACGTACCAACTAACGAATACCCATGCTAATGTTATCAACGATAAGAAATCCCTAAAATGTTTATACGCTAACGTACGCAGTGTAGTCAGCCCAGGGAAACTAGATGAACTGAAATGTATAATCCAATCTGTTCCATGCACTCTACACCTAATATTACTGACGGAAACATGGATAAAAAGTGACTCTGAAGCTGAGAGTGTTATGCTACCGGACTACACTCACTACTATAACTACCGCACCAGGGGAAGAGGAGGGGGCGTCTCAATTTATGTACATACCAGTCTTCAGCACAATCTCATTGAGGACCTATGTGAAGATGATAACCATTTTCTATGGATTCATCTCAACAGATTTTCCTTAGACATTGGTGTTATTTACAAGCCGGAGAGAACTAACAATGAACAATTTCTAGAAACCTTCTCGCAACAGCTGCACAAACAAAAACGAGGAGTCGTATTTGGGGATTTCAACTACAACTTACTGAAAATGAGCCAAGCAACCACTAACTACAAAATGACACTACAAGAAAATGGATTCAAAATTCTCAATAAAATAAAACCTACATTCTGCACAAGAGAGACACAAAGTACTAAAACAATCCTTGACCATGTCAGCACCAATCTCAAGAATAATAAATTCCACCTAGCCGTTGTAAATTCCGCGATGTCGGACCACAAACATTTATACCTGGAAATACACAAATACAAACCAGAAAAGAAGAAAAAAATCACATACATTACAATGGATTATGATAAACTATACAAGACAGTCGATCAGGTTCTTTTCCTGGACGATGATCTGAAATATGAACAACTTGAGCAAAAACTTATAGGAGCTTTAATGAAAAGCAGGATAACGAAAGCAAAAATACAAAACCCACCAAAGTCGGACTGGATCAACAAAACTATTATCGATTTAATAAGCAGAAGAAACCAAATATTATGTGCCCGCAATATGGCATTAGAAGAAAAGGAAGAAAACATAGAGACAGAATTACTAAAAGCAAGAAAGGAAGTCCGAGAAAACATACAAGATGCTAAAAGTAGATACTACTACAAAGCTTTTAGAAACTGCACCAAAAAACCACTTAAAATGTGGCAATTAATAAACTCTTTGAGCATCAACAAAAACACAAAAAATAGCATTCCTCCATCCAAACTGGAGACACCTTCCGGCTGTTTCACCGAAGTGGCTGATGTATGCAACTGCTTTAACTCATTCTTTGCCAATATAGGCGCTGTACTAGCTAATAAAATACCACCTAAATATCACGATAGTGAAGTATACAAACAGTTGTACAGCAATAAATTAGAATCTACATATACTGAACTATCAGAATTTGCTCCTGCGTCCTTATCTGAAGTTAGCAAGATAATCGACAACCTAAATACGAATACAACCACTGGTCTCGATGGCATCTCATGCAAGTCTCTTAAATGTGTAAAAAATTTAGTACTCGAGAAGTTAACTACATGTATTAATAATTGCCTTAAATCTGGGTGTTTTCCTGATTCCCTCAAGATAGCTAAAGTAAGCCCAATTTTTAAATCCGGCAACAAAACTGACCCGGGTAATTATCGCCCTATCTCGGTATTACCTGTCATTTCCAAAATTTTCGAAAAAATAATATACAATCGTTTGGACAAATATTTGAGCTCTAACAATCTCCTTTACAATAAACAGTATGGCTTTCGCTCTAAATCAAATACACTATCAGCCTGTATCGACCTTGTAACTAACTTAAAATGTAAAATAGACAAAAAACAAATAGCACTTGGTATATTTATAGATTTAAAAAAGGCATTCGATACGATAAGTCATAAACTTCTCCTTCAAAAACTACATGATATTGGCATACGGGAATCAGCACATAAAATGATTGAGTCATACCTCTCTAATCGATACCAGATAGTTAAAATTAGTGGGGCCAAAAGCACTCCTGAACTAATAACTTACGGGGTTCCACAAGGTTCCCTTCTGGGGCCCTTGCTCTTCTTGATATATATCAATAATATAAAAGACCTTAACTTAGCCGCAGATGTAACACTATATGCAGATGACACCTGTCTCTTCTACTTTGGCAATGAAATTCAAGCAATCGTTAGTCGGGCCCAAGAGGACCTTAATACGTTATTTGCTTGGTTTCAATATAATTTACTTACCATTAATGTCGCTAAGACCAACTTTATGATATTCAGTGCTAAAAATAAAAATGTTTCAAACTTTCAACAATTACATGTTAACAATGAACCGTTAACTGAAGTAGAATCAGAAAAATATCTTGGTCTAATCTTAGATAAACACCTAACTTGGAAGCCTCATTTGGACAAAATGCGATCTAAATTATCATCATTGATGGGCACACTGCGAGGTACCGTCCGTTGTTTTCCCAAATCAGTAAAGTATATTATTTATAATTCCCTCATAAAATCTCACTTGACCTACCTAATCGAAGTATGGGGCTCTGCAGCTAAAACCAACATACAAAATTTACAAATTACACAAAATAAAATTATTAAATTACTCTTTCATCTAAATTACTTAACGCCAACTGAAACTGTTTTTCATAAAACCAAATTAATGACACTTGCCCAGTTATATAAATTCCAGACCTGCATTCTTATACGAAAGATAATTACAAAAGATACACATTCTCAAATAATTTTTACCAAAAAATCGCAAATTCAGACCCGGTTACTGAGAAATGCTAATGATATCTGCCTATACAGTAGACCACGGACCAATTATGGTACTAGAAACATTAAGTATGAGGGTGCCAAAATGTATAACGAATTGCCAAAAGATATTAAGGAAATACAATCTTTTCCCCTATTCAAAAGGAAATTAAAATTCCACATAATGAAAAGTTTTCAATTATATTAGCCTTAAATATTTCATAACTAGCTGTACTCTGAATGCATGGTAATGACCGTTTTCTTACCTACTACCTACCTACTTACTATCTACCTATCATCTACCTATCTACTAATGATTAAAAAACAACAAAAAAAAATCTAGCAATAAAAAACACACAAAATCATTAACATAAACATTATTATTAAAACGATTAACACATAATAAAACCTTAGTCAAAACAAAAACACAAAACAATAAACAGTAATAACGCTTTCAATAGCATCTACGATAGAAAGTGTGTTTCGACACGTAATATGGACTCATAGCCTCAACATTTTTGCAGATTACCCTAGACCAAGAAAAAATATTAAAAAATCTACCTTCGAATATCGTTCTTTTTTTAGCATTGTTAATTTTACTTTATGTTACTAACATAGTGATAAGTTAATGATTAACAATATTGTAATAGGTACCGTTCCGATACTCGTTCCAATGAACGTTTATTTATGTAACCAGTGTTTCTCATCCAAGTGAATAATTGTATTCTGTTTTTGAGAAATAAATGTCTTAAACCATAGAAAACATTGCGACTACAGGAAAAACCACTTATCTGTAGCATTTATCAAGCCAATCCTTCATTTTTCCTACTTGTTTGAGAATTAAGCTATTTTTCCTTCACCACGCGAATAATGAATACAATAAGAAATCAAAATACACGTACTCGCCTCTTTATCAAGTATTTAATAAAAAAATTACGATTCGAACCTTTAAACACGATTTTCTCGAAACTACATTTTGTGCAGTTAGTTGGGTTTTGAAGTAAGGGCACGATGTGTCCTTGTGTGTTTATGTTTTAGAATTTTACCTTAATGGTTTGTCCTTGTGGACACAAGGAGTTTTCACAAGGAGTGGAACACCCTGCCTGCGTCGGTTTTCCCGAGTTCATATAACCATAATCTATTTAAGTCGCGAGTAAATAGGCTTCTTCTGGGTAAGCTCGTTCCATCGTCGACCTCATCTCTGCCCTTAGGGCAAGATTGAGGTCAAGAGCAAGCCCATATTAAATAAAAAATAGTGTAGTAAAGCAAAGAATATTATATCGATACCTTAGAGTGAAAACCTCGTAACGGCAAAAGAAGTAACTGTTCAGGAGGAAGAAAGAGCTGCGCGCATTTTCCAATCGTTGTACGGCGTCTTTTATGTCTTTTTTTAGTATTTAATAGTGAATAATATAACGAATGAACAAATTAGTCAGATCAGGATGAGCTGCGAGGTTTTTTCCTAGAAACGTAAAAAAAATGAGCTAAATTGCATTCCCGAGGTTTTCACGCTAAGGCGACGATATATATCTTCTGTCTTTTTATAGTGTCAAGTTCACATAAGAGCAGCGAGTCAATCCAATGCCCAACTTTGAACAATAATCTTTTGTCAATTCAACCATATGTTTATTTGACTTAGCATTGTAACACATTGTTACTACCTCTGGAGGCAGTCAAGTGGAAGGGCGCAACACCCTCACGCGAGGGTAGCAACATTCTCGCGGGCGGTCAAGCTGATAACTTGACCTGTATCAGACCTCAGCTTACCCCAGTTTGAGGGTGTGAGGACCAAGTTTAAACCGCAAGGATGCCTTTTGAAGTTGAAGAGACATGATGTGGGAAATAGTTTTGAGGCAATTTTCGATAGACCTTGGTATTTGCTAAAACATATAAGTTTAAAGTGTTGCATGAAAAGACAAATATATATAAGTGTAGCTCTCATGCACAATCTTTCAAACATGATCACTGAAACACAATATTTTAACTAAAGGGGGTACTCTGTAGAGCAGTTAAGTTAACATGTTCGCTTACAACTTGCGGCACACAGGAGCAACCCTGCGGGGCGCGTCCGAAGCCCTAACACGCACATTTACATAAAGGGATCGCGCCAGCAGATAGCGACTTATTGTGACGAGTGGACTGGCCATCTAACATCATACCTTTTTAACAAAAGGGAAAAGTTACAAAGTTGCAGAGACTTGAAAATTCGAGATTTTTACCTTCCATATTGCACCTAAGATTACTTGAAACAATATTGTACCTTGACAACTTTTTTTGCACTGATCTGATCTGATTCTTGATGAGTGAACTAAGAAGTAAGTACCAGTTGAGACAGTTTATGGAGTGACTCTTGGAAAGACTGACTATGACATAATCCAACATGAAAAACAAACATATCGTGCCTATAGCTCAGTAATATCGTGCTACATTTACTGCCGCTCGAGAGGACCATGTTATGCGATCTTCACCGGCTATAGGCCGTAAAATACTTGTCTCGATCCCGAATCGATCGAACCCTGGACACAGCTGCCGCTCCCCGTCAATGAGCCATTAAGGTCATCGACAGAACAATTCACAATATCACTCTCATTTTTATCGGTACAATTAATATTGAGTACAGAATAAAGAGCATAGTGCTCCGATAATTGTATCGTTTGAATAAATATCAAACGTTTTATGTAATCAAATCCATTTATTTATTTAACTAATTAAATATTAAATGGTGTTTACAAATATTTATCTATTAGCAGTTGCCCGCGTAATTAGTTACGTCAATAGTGTCGGGCGCATGTTTGACTGCGGTGGGGTCGGCAGAGGTGTCTGTTTGGGTGACGGACGTGAATTAATGTACAGTTTTGGTTTTATTTCTGTTGGGAATTGATTATTGAATAGAATAAATACGGTAACAGATGTTTTGTGACATAAAGTATTGCATTGGACCTGCGAGGGATTGAAATAAAGGTATTTGAACAAACCTCGTCGAGTTGCGATAGGGAATAACTGCAGTTCGGATCGATTATTATCATAAAAAATTGGTGAGATCGACATTTTGTATTTCCATTTTTTCGAAGTTAAAAACGTTCGTATTTGCGAGGTGATTACTATATGGTCACTGTTATAAAATTGGGGCATTTAATGCAATTTTTGGAGAGTCATACATGTTTCTTTTTTACTTATTAGTTACTGAAATAAAAGAGATGACAGGAACGTGTTTACAACGGACTTTGATTTTATCTAAAAAAACATAATTTTTCTAGAAGAATTAATAATCTGGAAGAAAAAAGTTGAAATGAGAATGGCAGCCGTTGTTCTTAATCAGCTCATTATGTTCCTCTGCTGAAATACAGGAGCACAGCACAGGCTCAGATAAACCGAAGTTTGGTTGATTACTGGAACAGAGCTCATGATATCAAGACGATAGTTAAGTGATTCGTATTAGAAAAAATGCTTATTTACGGAATATGACAATAAGAAAGTCAAATTATAAGATTGAAATGGCTGTTTTTGTATTTTATGACAAATAATTAATGTAGGTATCCCATAAATAACGTTGGATAATTATTTGATCGCAACAAATCTATCATTCGTGACCGTCAACAATAATGAACATAATCGTTACTGGTCACGAACAGCAGATTACTAAATAAACTAATGCTCCGAATCAAAATCACTAAATCTAATTATAAAACACCAATGAAACATTAATTAATCAGTTAATAAGCGTCGGACAGTAATTAACATGGCGGCACTACCAAAGAGGTTTAACGTTTACTCATTAACTAATGGCCTCAATCACCGCTCAGCCGATGTGTTAGCCGACAATCATTTAATTCATTTAATACTAATTTCATTCATTTAAATCCCGCGAATTATACTCGGGTTCAATATCGAATTACTTACGGATGTTGAGTTTCGATTTACATTCGGAACCTTAATTTTAATTAAGTTAATCAGGTAGTACGTAGCTGTATGGATCTTTATCGCGTTCGAGTCGAATTGTTTTTATTGATATCTCGGATAGACGAGTCGTTTAGGCACCTTGGTGAGATTGTGCGGTCGGAAATAGAATTTCAAATGTGGCTATAATTTAAGAAAGGTATTATCATGGATTGAATTCAGAGGAAGTTCAATTTTAAAACCCCTTGGAGAAATTAACAAATGAATAAGTTAGGAAAACATATTCATTTGCTCTGATTTTTAATCCTTAGTTTGATGACTGGTTAATTGAATAATCACTAATATTTATCACTTCACGACATAGAAAGCAAAAAAAAAAATACTTTAAAGTAACAAGGTACCAATAATTCATGGGTACCAAGGTATAGTTTGTCCTCGAACTCGCCTACAACAGTAATTACTCGGCCAATAAATCAATAAAGCAGTACAGTCGGCTAACTTCGGCACTAAGTGCTTAAAACTTCACCTTACGCCCGGCGAGTACGTACACGTGCCCGCACCAGTCGGTCCGCTGCTGTTTGTAGCTCAAACACAAGCTGTTTATTAGCTTGTACAGAGCGAACGTTGGACAGACTGCAGTTGGAAATGTTGTAGGTTTGCGGTTGGTTACTAGAACGGAAACCTTTTTCCATGGGGGTAGGGAGAAACTACAAAATGCCACCTGCTACCAACCTGATATATTATTTTGCTACGTCCACATGAAGAACTACATTTGGTTATTCATGCGCATCTGCACAAAAATTATATAAAAGCTTGTCAACTGCTGTAATTGGTTGAATGTATAATCAAAACAATCAGAGCACTCGAGAAACCTCCAGGCTCACACACTCGTTCGTTCGTGTTGTGTGGGTCTATGAAATAATTAGTGCTTTTAGAGTGAGGTCTTATGTTTGCCCGAGTTCGGTTGTTGGTTGAATCTATAATGAGTTTTCTGCTGCTTTTCTAGATTTTATTTATATAAACAAAATTATTGGTAGCCTAGACTACAAGGTTTTTGTTTTAAAAGGTGGCTTAGAAACACCAAAAAAGTGCGATTCAAGTTAATTTCGTTAGCCCCAGATCATTTCCCATGAGGATCGCTAGGGAACGATAAAGTCGTTCAAAGGTACGTGTTCACGACTTTAATCGCATCAACACATAAAACTTGACCTCAAATAATAAATATTCGATTAAAACTCATTGAGAAACCTTGCCCCTATTCGTTTCCACTCCGTCAGCGTTTCACACATGGTCTTAAGTGCGTCCTTGAGCGCTGGCTGAAGAACGGGGCAGTGGGGCCAACCGGGGCAGTGGGGCCAACCGGAGCACTCCACTGAGGGGTGCAACTGAGTCAAGGTCACGGAAGTGACGCTTGGCTGCACCGGAGAGGTGGGGGGATGGAAGCACAGCGATGTACAGGAAGCAGAGGGGGGAGCGATAATGGTTATATGTGGCAGGACTTGTGTGAGTGGACTGGGGTAGTTTTCCTTTTTAGTTGCATAAAAATATGATGGAACATTGATCCAAAAATTTAACGGTAGTAACTTACTGGTTATGAATAAAAAAGAAAGCTCAGTTTCCAAAGGATGGCTGTACTGTAGGGAATACCAAAGTATTTTAAACATCGCTTCTGATTTTCTAAAACCATCCCAAAAACAATATTTCCTGAAGATTCCGTGCTCAGTCATCACAGTCCCGCTCTAGTGAGTGCGAGCGGAGCAATTACCGGTTCATTCGGTATCGACTAGCGGGACAGCGGGACTGCGGGACTGTGGGACTGCGGGACTGCGGGACTGCGGGACTGCGGGACTGCACTCAAAGTAGTCGGGGTCGGGAGTTATTCGACTGGTTATCGGGACACGTTTAATCGGTAAAGTTGTCGAAGTTATTCACTGCGTAATTCATGGTAAGTGCGAGATTCGAAGTAATAAAATGTTATAAGTTTTTGAATTACGTGGTTATAAGGGGGTAGAATTATTTTTAGTTATATTCCGATTTTGTCTTTGTTGGCTTTGATTCTTACTTTTAAGCTACTGAAACAAATTTCTTGTCTTATATTTAATAATAATATAATAATAATCATTTATTTATTTAGACAACTAAGATCCATTGGGTTAGTAACAATATTCTTAAAACCTATATTAGTACTTAACTAAAGATGCTTGAGTTAGTAACAATATTCTTAACCTATGTTAGTACTTAACTAAAAACAAAGACAGAGTGCAGGTGACTAATGACCTCACCAACGGGCTGTCATGCCTCCCGACTATAGTTCTCAGAATGCTGTTTGGGCTGCCACGGATTCTGTTCAGCAGCGAGGCCACTTTCTTACGCCGTACCGCATTGAAGCAGTCGGTACGTGCCTCAGCGAACATAGAAGACGCGCTGCAGAACCGAGGCAGACGCAACAGCACCCTAAACGCGTTGTTGTACTGGATCCGCAGAGCATTGTAGGCCTTTTGGGTGTAGCTGAACCACAGGCTCCCGGAGTACAGTGACATACAATATGCTTTAAACAGCGTTAATTTTACTGCAGCTGTACAACGGAAGAACCGGCGTGCCAGCATATTAGCCCGAACCGACAATGCTCTGCGTTCCCTCTCCATATCTGCGTCGTCCCTCAAATCGTCCGTCACCATGTGACCCAGGTATTTAAAAGAGTACACCCTTTGCAGCTCCACACCGTTCAGTAACACAGGAGGGACGGTGGAGGGACACCTGGTACCGGACTTAAAGACCATATATTTAGACTTCCCTTCGTTGTAGACAAGGCCATGAGAAGTCGCATACGACTCGCAGATACCGAGAAGCTTACGGAGCGCACCGACCGAGGGGGCCAGCAGCACCATGTCATCTGCATAGCTTAAATTATTAAAACAAACGCCATCAATAAAACAACCGACATGTGTGCTGCTGAGCCTCTCGATCAGTTCATTCACGTACAGACTAAAAAGCAAAGGTGAGGTCAGTCCGCCCTGCCTCACGCCACACTCTGGCCTACTCGACTCTGAGAGCTCACCCGCCCAGCGCACTCGACTCTCCTGCTTCAGGTACCAGAACCGCAGAAGTGAGACGAGCTCCGGCGGCACCGCGGCATCTGACAGTTTTTGCCAGAGAACATCGAACGAGACAAGATCAAACGCCTTGGACAGGTCTAGGAAACATGCGTAGATAGGTGTTTTCCTGTCTGTGTAATTCTTGACAGCATGCTTTAAACTCAGAATAGCGGTTTCTGTCGACAAACCCTGCCGAAAGCCAAACTGGGCATCATGCAGCTTGACGTGGGTACTCAAGTGAGAGTTAAGCACACTGTCAAGTATTTTTGCCACGATGGTCGCTAAAGAAATTGGCCTGTAGTTTGACTTGTCCGCAACGTCTCCGGTCCGGCTCTTGACCACTGGTACCACCAGAGCCCGAACCATATCCGGAGGAAGGTACGAGTGACCTAGGCACAGATTGAACAGAAGAGCGAGCACACGTGGCAAATGGACCCCACCATGCTGCAGGTGCTCAATGCTGAGCCCATCGTGTCCAGGGGATTTACCCCTCTTCATACTCCTAATTTTTGTTCTGACGTCCTTTGACAGAATGACTGTCGAAATTTCTGTATCACTGACCCCAGCATCAAGCTCCCTACATGGCGGTCCCAACTGCGACTTGACATCGAAATGCATCCTAAATAGATCAGCAACATCTTTTGAGTCAGACACATTATTAACACTCACAGGTACCGCTGGTCTAGAAATGAACTGCTTAGTGCTCTTCCAAAAACCCCCAAAATCAGAATTCGAATGGCGTTTTGCTAAAAATCCATTCGAATCTGATCCTGGTTGTTCTGGCACCATTTAAGTTTCCCCTTGAAGATCTTCCGAGATTCTACCATTGCATCAAATAAGGTGCCACAAGAAGGTCTACCGTACCACAGCCAAGTATTAAATTTAATCTTAGCGTTCCTGTGAGCGTCACTTACAAATCTGTTCCACCCAGACAATGGTTTCTTACGTTTAAAGGACTTACACACATACGTATAACTCGCATTCTTACATAAAATGTCAACAATATCCCTATACAATTTATCTATAATGTTAACATGACTAGAATCCCTACAATACCTACCACAACAATCTTGTAACTCTATAGGCAGGTCAATGTGTTTTAGCTGTTCATTACACATATTTTCGTAGGTACGACATTGTTCTAAGCTTCTTACTCCCCACTGTATTTTATTACACAATGGGTATTTCACATTTGTTTTTTGTCTTATCACATTAAAGTCACATGTAAGAACCAATGGTAAGTGGTCAGACCAAAATATATCGTACTTTACATAAACGTTTGTGACACTAGTCAGGGCCGCATCTGTCGTGAGACAGTGGTCTAGCCATCGCTTACAACCATGGGCCTCGCTGATGAACGTGAACGTTCCTGACGTTAAATGTAAATTATTAGTGTCCACACAAGTCCAGTCCTGTTCCTTTGAAAACGCCACAAGTTCATGATAAAAGCGCTCACCTGGATGGGCATTGAAGTCGCCTAGTATGAACACAGACTCGATACCACTTTCGTCAATAATAGCACTAATTGAACTGAGACAATCCGTGAACTCAGGCATATTTTCCACTGAATCCGTCGGCATACGAGTATATACGCAAACCACAAGCACTGGCCGATCTTTCGTAGTAACACGTATTGCGGCAATACGCGGATTACCACAAGGTATTATTTTAACGCACTGAAACACTGATTTACGCCACAGCAGCGCCACACCACCAAACGGCCGGCCACGTAGCATGCCGGCAGACGTGTCCACAGCCGATGTACCGGTGCCCGCGAAGTCATCGTGAACACTTTCCAAGAAGGACAGGTCACCCGGCAGCAACCACGTTTCTTGCAAAGCGATAATATCCGCAAAACAACACAGCTGTTTTATACCGTCTATGGAACGCTTGATGCTCTTGCAGTTGTAAGTGACAAGGGTTGTGCCGCGAGTGTTCATTCAGGTAGTTTATCGTTCTCTTCTTCATTACCCCGTTGAGGGTTTTTGTAAGGTCTAAAATGCCTACATGTAATACCGGCAGGCCATAGTTCCTCACTCATAAACATGTCGACACTATCGGAACAAACCGATATCTTGTAAGCATTGTATTCCTTTTCCTTTTTCATTTTAATTTTTTGTAGCTGAACTTGTTCACACGTTTTAGTCATTAAATACTCCGTTATATCATTCGCCGAAGTATCTTTGTAAACGTTTGACAAGAACAAGTATATTTTATTCGAGCTAGCGGGCTTAAATCTATCTCCAGGTACACAGGCGGCTTTACCCCGCACCACTCCCTTTGATTTATTTAATTCTAAATACTTATTCTTGTACCTCTTTTTTTGTATTGTAATCCATTCTTGATCAGGGCATTGTGATTTCCATTCCCCTTCACAAACTATATCCGCCAGTGATTTACCTTTGTTTACATGGCTTTGCTCATTAGTACTAACATCGCACTCATTGAGACCGCACTCGCTCGCTACAACAAACTGGTTTGTATTACTCATCGCAGGCGAACAGCTGACCGCGCTACTCGGTCGCAACCGTGACAAGTCAACAGCGGGCGCGCCGGCAGCGGCAGGGGGCGCGGGCGCATCGCTGCACTTATCAATTATATTTTTCTTCGTTTTACGGATACTTCCTGGTTTACTACAAGCACTTTTTTGACTTTGAGAACGTAGTGGAGATCGCCAGTTTATTTGATCGAGCGTTTCATCATGGGCTGTATCATTATTTTGGTCGGAAATATTTAAAATACCAACCGGACCGCTTTCGCATTCGTTATTTACAAATGTTCCTCGTTTTCTGTTCACATAGGTAGTGCGATCTAAATCCACCACAGATGCAAACTTCATGTGATTGACGTCCTGTTTTATAATCTCCAGCTGGTCGATTGTAGCACTGGTTTCCTTAAGATATTTTACCTCCGATTTCAAAACAATGATATCTTTCAACAATGCAGTGACGTCGACATGGTCGAAGGTGATCGGAGGCAATTTATCCAATACCCGGGCAACAAAAATAGGTGATTTGTCAGGGTCTGTGATCTTGAATACCGAAATGATGTCTTCGATTTCCTTTTGTTCTTTGTTCTTGCGCCGTGAAACATTGCGGGTACTAGTGCAAACTGATTCGAACAATAAGTTCTTTGCACAGGTTATTTCTGCCGTAGAATACGAGCTCACACACAACCGGAATAAGCTTTCTTCATCCATTATACATATTTTGTTTTGTACAAAACATAACAACTCATTAATAACTATATTTAGCTACGGAATCAATTCTAAATCTACATGTATACAGCCCTATGTAATTCTGAAACTGAAAATAATCAATACACCGCACAGAACAAAAATGTTCAAGGAAAACTTGGCAAACTGTAAAATAAACTGTAAACCTAGCTCCATTGCTCACACCGGTAAAATAATTTCATTTCGCTGCCATCAATAATAAAACACACAGACAGAAAACAACAATAAACAGTTCTCCGTTGCCAAAATATTGCAATACCGAGTGTACCGGGACTCGGGACCCAAACCAACTCGGTACCGAACTACAACTTTATAATTCAGCGAGCGCAGTGTGTATTCATCCGCTGCAGCGCTTTGTCCGGGCCCCGTCTAGCGGGTGACAGCGCTGCAGCGCCATACGGGTCAGACTCCATTTACTCGTAGTTTCGGATCAAAGGATCAGCCCTTGTTGACAAAGGACCAAATTAGATTCATATTTATTACTTTAGTGCTAAGCGTGTTGTTGGTTGATGGGCATTGACAAGGATATTGGATATAATTAAAATGGTAACGCTTAAACTTTTCCTAATTTCTAGTTTCTAACAAAGATTTATGTATAACGCTTTAGAAATCCTGTTAAAGTTACTTCGTAATTAAAAATGAGACAGGGATAGAGAATAGAACGCTTTAGTTATGGAAAATTTATGAAGCGTTTATGAATATGAAAATAGGTCTTTGCTGAGATAGTAACTGTATAATTCTAGCGCTAATGGTTTAGAACGACGTTGACCTCGTGCTGACCCAGAGTTGTGATCCTTACAGATGAAGCAAAATATTAATTATGTATTTAGATTATTTTTCATTTACAGAGAAAATTTATGAATTTAAACATACTATAATAAAAACTATTACAAAATATCAAAACAGCGCGTAGTTCCTTGCTACGAAATCTACTACGGTGTCGTAGCAGATTTCGTAGCAGTTCTACGCCGTAGCACCTCATTACTTTGAACACTAGCTAGTTTAACACTTCGGATCTTCAGTTATCTGTGTCTATCAATCCCAACGGATCTCCGTTCAGCATCCGTCAGTGTTCCGGCGATATATCAGGATGCTATCTGGTAGATAAATGATGTTTTTATATCAGCTGTCTGTAGCCGCCGCAGTATCCGGCCGCCTAGTCTTATGCTCTTAATGCCATCATCAATTTGCTGATGTTTGCTTTGAGGTCAGGGTTGGTGCGAGGAGGAAATGAACAGTTACAGTAGATAGGGTTTACATTAGTAATATACGTTGTGTATAAGCTGAAAGTGAAAATTTCAGAAAACTCGAGAAAGTAATTTTGAAGCACTTTCAACACGAATTTTACAGTTATATGATAAATCAATAACACGACAAAGACGTAGAGTGTCAAATTGTCTAACAATTATTTTTTCTGACGTCACAATCTATAAAACCCTTGAAAAATATCGGCTAGACCGTTTTTTTACACAATACTCGTTTAATAAGTACACATCAGCAAAACCTCAACACACAACGACGCAATAAACGGCCCAATTACTTGTACTTGTCGGTACTTCACGCGGCGCTTACAAAAGTAGCAACTCGCACGAACACGGCTCAGTAGGTGATAGTCGATTAAACAACAGATTTACTTCAAGTGCTGTAAACAAGCCCCTGTACCCGGGCCTCCAGGGCTCCGGGCTCCGGCCCCGGGCTACGATCGAGGTACACGGCGTTGTAACATACCCTCACATTTCGTTCATGTTAATGAGTTTATTCTCTTGTATATTTAGGGAAACTTGTGGGATATATTGTGTCTATGTTTATGTTTTAGACTCACTAAGTACTGGATTATAATACCAATATAACTGACCTGAATACACACGATAGGTTACACTGTTATAGAGTTTTGCTTGTGTAGCCTTTATTAGTAACGAACCAAATTGGCTATAAATAAATAACTATTATATTTTAAAGCTAACACTTAAAACTTAACTCTTAATCGATTAATGATACTAGTACTGTATTAATTGTTAGTTTGTCTAGTCATCAAAATCTAACGACAGTTAATGAAAATAATCATGACACCGGATTCGGTGAAGAGACCCAATACTGTGTATTGCTAAGTCAAGAACAATTAATAAACCATGCTTAAAAGACCATTTTGACCTAATGGTCGTAATAAACTAAACCGTTGTTACACTGATTAATCGAGTACATTTCCCGGCTATATTTGCGTCGCTGTCAGCCCTAGTGTCACGACACACGACAGGCGACACTACGACACTGTGTGCTCGATATGTTCACGATCGCAACCATTCGTCTTACCTCTGTCGTTGTATTTATCATTGGACCGCGATTCGTGTCGATGTCGCATTGATTTTTAGCATTTTCCTTGTAGAGGGAAATGTTTGAGTTATTCTTGTCGCCGCGTGGTTGACGCTGAAAGGGTTACCAATATTATGTGACGTGACAGTGGGTTATGTATTTCATGTGGGTTTTTCTATATAGATTTTAGAAATACAAACATTGAGTATTAGAAAACAGATCTTTTATAAAACCCAAAAGAAACAGTTAGAGGTCTTAGTTTTGTTCTACCAGCAATGTATCTCAAAAACTCAAATCTATTGCAATCATTGACTGCTTCGTGGTCTATAGTGATTGAGTGCTACTACCTGAGCACGAAGTTCTAAGTTTGATTCCAAGGTCAGTATAGTAGGTATTATGTACATATTAGTATTATTGTTTTTTTGTCACCTGGAACTTCCCAGTGGCAGCACAAACTAGGACTAGTACCCAATGGATAGTAAGCTGGCCCTCTACTACATGGAACTTACTCGTAAACATAAGGGGAATGGAAGCGAAATGGGCGCACTACAGGTACACTGCTTCAACCCTACCGGTAAACAGTGTGATAATAGGTTATGTTATTTAACCTAAAGAGGTTTGAGGAGATAACTGATCAAAAGTTTATGTACCCTTTACAACTTCCCGTCTCCTCGTTCAGCATTACCTACACAAATAGCTAGTTATCGGTAACTGTGTTATAATGTAACTGTGTTCGCGCGTCTAATGGGAATTGAGTGTTTAATATGTTTACAGCCTCCCTGAGGCCGCGGGCGCTGACTCAAACGCTTCTGATGTATAATTAATTACTTATATTGCTGGAGTGTTTACAATATATCGCTTTATACTGAATAAATTGAATAGTTACTAACGGAGATAGGTAATGTTATTTCAAGGCGAAGTTTCTGTAACCAGCGTAGGTTGTTGCTATGAAATTACTTATTTTATAGCAAATTAATATTTTCGTAATGTTCTCGTTAATTATTGTTTCTATGAATTTGAGAAAGGTACTGTACAGTGGTTGTTTTATAAAAATAAGTTACCTACAACGAACTGTTTCTATTTATCTATCTTCATTAAAACCTCGAAAGTCAAAGCAAATATGATGCCGAAACGTTATTTACCAGGTCATAAATATTTGAATCGTCAAATAGAAAATCCAGTTAAAATTTAATCTAAACTTCGTTAATTTCACGGCATCTCATGTCGGCGGCATCGCGTATAAAATCAACACCGAAACAAAAGACAAACGGCGCCGCACTCGTATGATGATTACCGAGGAAGTTGCGAACAAGTCGCGATGACGAGTAATTACTGAGTACCCCGGCCCTCAACAAATAGGGGCGCGACGCAATGCCTCACTGCGAGACCCTAATTGAATATGTTATATGTACAGGGCTGCTGCTGCTTGCGAATTACTCAACTGCCAATTTGGTTCTTCGGTCCGCGATGTTATACCGATGACATCCTATAAATACCGACTTGTTCCTGGAGGCCTTAAACTCAAGGCATCCACAGGGAATTGACCGGTTAAGCAGAAGCCAGTCTCCTAGACTGAACTGCGAGATGCCATATCGAAAAAAAAAAAAAAAAAACCAGTAATATCATCATCATCATTTCAGCCAAAAGACGTCCACTGCTGGACATAGGCCTCCCCCAGGTGTCGCCACATTGACCAGTCCCGTGCGTCTCTCATCCAGCGGGTTCCTGCAACCTTGACCAGGTCGTCGGTCCACCTAGTGGGAGGCCTTCCAACGCAACGTCTTCCGGTTCGCGGTCGCCATTCCAGAACTTTTCGGCGCCATCGGCCATCCGTTCTGCGAGCAATGTGCCCTGCCCATTGCCACTAATATGTTGTAACCTAAATCCCTGACTTGTACTTTATTTACATAAAACACATCAAAACTTTTCCCTAAGTTTTCTCCCGAGTTTCACTTCAACCATTATTACATTTTGTACCTTTAGCAAATTTTTTAACGCAACAAAATTTTGCAGAAATATCTCTTGAGCAGGTAGACAATTAATAATGAAATGAGTGTACCTCGGCAACCCTAAGAGACACTGTTGCGGGCTTATTGTAGAGGAAGCATTAAAACTAGTTTGGTAAGTAATAACGCGCCGTGAGTGGAGCGAGTTGCAAATAGTTGCGAACTTGGTGACGTCTGTGTTGTTGCCGCTTGTTGATAGCTGCCGCCGGCTGAATACTGATGAGTACGTACTCAGCGATACACGTGGACTGACGTGGGCTGACGAACATACATACAAGTGCTTTTAGATTACTCATTGGGCTTTTGATCCGTAATTATAGATAGAGCAAGGGTTAGCGTGCTCTGTTTTCCCAAATTTTAACAATTTACATACATTTTAGGCATACATTTTCATGGAAAAGAATGTTAAATCATGATTTTTATGAGTACAACCTAAAGTATTCATCTAAGATATAGGGTTTATCTATGTATAAGCATGGTGGTCTTATGTCCTATTTCTGCCATACGAAAACTAATCCAATATCGCCTAGAAGAAAATAAATCTTTCAAAAACAATTGACTAAATAAATCTCAGCTACGAGTTTCTCAGTTCGATTATCGAGCTAACCCGTTAAAACTAAAGCAGTACGATAAAGAACGTTTTGTTTTATGAAACAGTTTCGAAGTGTTGATTAAATTATTTATGAGCGCCGTCCGCTGCAGCTTTAGGTCCTTCATTACAACGAGCTAAAGTTTTGCATATCTACTGATGAATTAGTGCTTCAGCAACATGAATAACTAACTCGTGCTTACTGCTAATGTGCTCAATCTTTGTGAGAGTTACGAATATATTATTTGATAGTTTCTTTAAATAACGAATCTGTTGTTAAACCGTCTTTTTACATCTAAAGATATTCCATAAGCTGTTTTACCAATGGGTGTCGTATTGCCCAGTTCTGTATTCCGTGAAAATCAGATAGGCAGTTTATACACATAAAATGCTTATATTTAGCTGCATGGGGTCAAACTGGAAGTCGGCCCCAACACATTTGGGTAGGTTTTTGCTAGGCAGATGATGACCATACGATTTTACAAACAGGTAAAGTTTGTATGTTTGTTGGATGTAGGGGGTAATCTTTGGAACTAAGTACTATTCCTATTTCAATATTTCCGATTACGAAATATTTTTTCTAGTGGGGAAGCCACTTTAATAATTCCCGACCATAATACGAGTGAAACCGTAGGCAAAAGTTAATGTTAAATAAGGAATAAAAACTGCTATTAATGACTTACTTATTCAAGCCTCATCCGCTATGAAGTCAAGGCTTTATCGTTCCATTTTATGTAGATGACGAGGCGAATTTTATTAATGTCATTCACCGTGTGAAACGGCGTAAAAACAATCTACTTTCTTCGTATTTTTGCACCGAAAGCAGTAACGATAAGATCTGTCGTGGCGATAACAAACTAGCAACAATATTTCAATCAGGCTCATCTCGCAAAGTGGACAAACACATCCATTCTGGAGCTCTCTGAGCCTCGAGAAATATCATAAATATTTGAGCACAAACACGGCGGTACATCGCCATAGATCAAAGGGCTGCGTGCCAATACATCGCCGGTACCGCTGACCTTTTGTCTCGCTTGCTCTAATATTTATGAATGAAGAGCTTCCTCGTGCGAACTCAAGAGCTGTAACCAGGACGCACTATGGCCCAGTGGAGGTTTGCGAGAATTGTAACTGAAACTCCGGTGAAGGATGACCATTATCTGATGCAATAATATGTGCTCAAACCACTGTGATTGCAGAACAAACAAAATAAAAGAAAAGCTTATTGGTTTGTGCTTGTTGTATAAAGAGCTTATTATTATAATTATTTTGGAAACAGAAGAGGGGAATTTAATGTGCCCATTAAATAATGAACGGTTAATTACTTGGTATCACGTTTCTGGGACACAAAACGAGTGTAATATTCTACTCGACACGTTTCCGGATGACGTGCGTGACGTGGAGGAGTATGTACTTTGACGCCTAAGCGTCCTATTGTTCATACTTATAATTAGTTTGTCACTTTATTTTATACTAGCTGATGCCCGCGGCTTCGCCCGCGTAGATGTCGGTCAAATTATATACTAAAACCTTCCTCGGGAACCACACTATATATTGGTGAAAACAGCATTACAAACAGTGCAGTAGTTTTTGAGTTTATCATGAACAGACAGGCAGACAGACGCGGCGGAGGACTTTGTTTTATAATATGTAGTGATAGATTAGTATTTTCTTGTAAATATTTAGTTTTAAGTATTCTACGAAAATAATTAATAAAAAATAATAGATACTATCACAATAATAACCGCACAATAATCATAGCCAACAGTTTCGGAAGTAGTGTCGTGAATCAAAGCAAACCACTCAACAATGTTACCTGTCCCGCGCAGTCGAGCCGAACAGGAAGTCGCCGCCGAAGACAATGCCACATAATAGAAACGTACAGAAGGCCGGCTGTACACAATCATATTTAGTCTCTATTCCAAACTCAAATCCTTGCTCTTTATTCAACATTTATCCAGTTGTTTTTGTAATGACTATTGGAAAACTTATAAAAAAAGTACTCAAATCTTAATGATTTTTTTAAAAGTTACAAGAGGTGAAAGGGAAAAGGTGTGGATTAAATTACAGATAAACTTAAGATTAACGAATTACAACTGTGCTAATTGATAAATTAAGTTTAAATTATTAAGTGTACGACTGGCATTAATTTGAAATCGAGATTTTCAGATCTCGTTGTCATAAGAAATCGTGTACATACACTTTTTGTATGGAGTCAGCCTTATTCACCTATCTACTCTATGGCAGCTAACTCGTCTGGCAGGGTACTGTGTGATTGGTCGGTAAATGAGTCAGGGCTAATTAGTGGGCCGCCATTAAATCGTCGTGAGCCGTATGAGCAGTTGATGTGTAGTGTTTTGATGCTATTGTATGCCTGATGATTTCGGGAAGTGCCATATTATGGCGTTTGATGGAGTTCCTATGACACACAGGGTCCCGATCGTTGAGATGTATCGTGGGGAAATGTCTCTTGAGAAATTGGGATGGTTACTTATGTTCCTTATGGGGATGGGGGCGTTAATTATTTAAGCAATATTTTTAAAGTATTCTGAAATGCATGAACATCTATAAGTGATCGCTTCAAATAAAGTATAAGACTGTTAGACTGTCCCCATAAAAAGGCTAGGCAGACTTGTTCGTACTGGTTTTTAGATGCGGATGATGAGTACCGGCATTGTACACGGAGTTATTAACTAGCTGACCACCACAGCTCTTGTTACGACTGGCTTTCAGTTGTCAGTGCCAGTATGCCAATTTGACTACTACTGCGTTAGAGTAGTAAGTGTAAATCATTTACACGCGTAGTTATACCACAGAACTTCTTTTATTGATCTTTTCTATGGGGTATAGTTTTTTTTTTTTATTATTTTTTTTTTATT
Source organism: Diarsia mendica (assembly GCA_949316265.1). Classification (NCBI taxonomy): domain Eukaryota; kingdom Metazoa; phylum Arthropoda; class Insecta; order Lepidoptera; family Noctuidae; genus Diarsia; species Diarsia mendica. The sequence goes on from OX438887.1 coordinate 519,514, forward strand.
ATAAATGGGCTTGCTCTTGACTTCAATCTTGCCCTAAGGGCAGAGATGATGTCGACGATGGAACGAGCTTACCCAGTAGAAGCCTGTTTACTCGCGACTTAAACAGATTAGGGTTATATGAACTCGGAAAAACCGACGCAGGCAGGGAATTCCACTCCTTGGCTGTGCGCATAATAAAGGACCATACATTTATGTCATCATTATTTTAAACCATATTAATGAATTCACCACTATCCCGTGGAAACTCTTTGGTTACATTGTCGCAGCGAGTGTAACAGCGCGGCAGATAAACTTTAATTAAATGTCGGCGAGTGTGATGAGCGGCGGTTAATCAATGCATCGTTAAACCTGTGGCCACCCCTACCCTCCTCCATCCTCCACCCACCAAACACTTGCATCCATAATCTTATGCAGTTTATACTGAATTAACAAGTCACTGAATGCACTCATCATTGTATATAACCTTTATCCATCAAGGTTGGGATCGGATTATTTATTTTACTTTTAAAAAAACCTTGGCCCACACTAGGAATTTCTCCTGTATCGTGGGTGCGTTCACAAACATTTAAACTCACATACACAAATACCCAGACCCGAAACAACTATCCGTAGGCCGTACAAATATTCCATTCTAACTGCATCCAGCTAATTACCAGTGGTTTACCTGAATAGAGCGACTGCTTAATTGATCTTCAGAAAAGACTGGTTGTCAGACTTACGTTCTGTTTGCTCTGAATTCATTGTTTCGAGGCCAAGTAACGGTAAAAGCAAGTCAATGGAATTGTTATGATAGCATTGATTCTGAAATTCGCTTGCAATCCACTTGAATTTTCGATGAGACTCAAGTGTACGTTTTCAATTCGCAAATGGTAAGCATTCTAGAGTAAATTCCTATTATTTACTCCTCGGTTTATTCCAGGTACGAAAGATCTGTTCAATTTAAAACCTGTTTTGTCCACGAATTCTCTCAGATTCTACAATCTCATAGGATGCATTTACTGCTGACGTCACTTCTTTAATCTGTTTGCAAATTCTCACCCCACGTTTCAAACATAATTATAATTTAAATGCAATTGCATTTAAATTATAATTATGTTTGAAACGTTCGTCCGCTGAGCTGAGAATAGTCATACCCAAGACCTAGAGAATAAGACGGCTTTAAACCCCCCACTCTCGACCACCCCCAGTTTTACCTCAAACCCGTAAAACAGACAGTTAGTATGTATCCCAGTGCGCTATATATTTTTATTTCCTTGCCCGTATGTGGGACAAAGTAAATTCAAGCTCAACTTGAATTCAACGCTTGACCACGGACAGAATTAAGTTTGTGGGACACTATATCCCGGCTGCTTCGCCGTAATCCCAGCGCTGGGCAACGGTTCCACGCGGGCAGCACACTAACTCCGGCTGAGCTCACCTAGATTAGAAAACAAGCCGGCTAGTAAACAAGCTCCCGTTATGGCAGCTCTGAGAAAACTCTGCACTTTAAGTAGTTTCAACGAAATAAAAAGACTAACAAAATCTTGTTGGAAGGCTTTCATGCTTAAGTAATGTGTTTGTGACGTCATACTGCGCCAATCTCCGCTGGCAAGTTGATGTGCAGCCAGGTTGAAAGTTTAGCTATGACGGCGTTTATGGAAAAATGGCGAAACGTTCGTCTTGCATTTCATTCCTAAATTTTTCATTGATTTCCTAACAGATTTTATCAGTGAATCTATTTAGAAGATAAGAATAATCCGCAAATAGAATCCCGCATTAAACTATACCTTTTACGAAGGTCTCCTAAATAGTCTTTATATCCAAGGATTGCGTGCGTTGCTTTTTTTTATGCTCTTTGAATAAAAAAACAAGTTTTCCTTGATGGCACAATACGTAGAATTGTGAAGTTTCCCTCAGACAGATAAAGGCCCCATATTGGACAGAGTAGTGCCCCGTATCGGGCCGCGTAAGCCCCACATAGGCTCATCCACGACTATAAAGTAATCTCTTTCCTTGTTGACCCTCGTAATAGAGGTCAACGACTGATAAAGACGGGTATTCCTTCCGCCGGATATGACGTCACTCACTTGTACATGTTGTTGCAAATTACACGAGGAACTGATCCACTTCCTGGCAAACTTAGATATTAAAAGTTGTAGCCACATTGTTTGTATTACAGTATGTGTCAAGTTTGGCTTTTGTAAGGAAAATTACAAGAAACAACGTGAGATTTACGTAAGCTTCTAAAATAGATTTTAATCATTGAAGAAAGGGTAAGGAGATAGGGAGACACGTGGGGAATATTATCACAGGCAGAGCAAACATTGCTGTTGTTTATTTTAAAATAATCTTTCGTAGAACCTTCTATCACTGAAGACACTAAACGTCTTTTGTATAAAATCCATTCTTTGAGCAAAGCGTTAGACTCTAACGCTTTGCTCTTAACCAATGCAGTGGCTCTAACGGTTAGAGCCACTGAATTGGTTCGAATAAATAGAGTCTATAATTTGGGTACCGTCCTATCCACACTATAGACATACCATGTATCACCTTTCACATACCTTAATTTCCTATTTTAGTTCGGTACTGTAACAAATAATTATGCATCTATTTAATTCCATTTCAATTATATAGCAGACGTTAAACCAAATTGACTACGGAAACGCAATTTGTTCAATAACAGATATATCAGCTTAATTAATTAAATTCAGCAGAATATATCAATATTACCATTCTATGTTACATTTATAAAATTAATTCTTCACCACTGTAAGTAACCAACGTGTCATCGAATCTACCGCTACACGAAGACACGTTAACTGACATAGATTTTATACACAAGTGTGCACAATCCTTATTGTACTCACAGTCATTTTGATTTTCATTTAATTTTGCATCATCTGTCCAAACATAAAGTCACAGTGATCTTTATTCTCGTTACGATAAGTTTGAGTTTGGATTGTTGATTGGGTTGCTATAAGAAGTAAAATGCCAACTTAAAAATATACCATTTAACACTGCAGGTCCTGGGAGTTATTTTGAATGGAGCACTGACATTTAAGAAGCATACCCGAACACTAAGAAACAGGTAAGCACGTTAAATATACAGATTTCGGTTTGGTTTTGATCTGCTTATGCCTAAAATATTACCGTATTATTTGGTTACTTCCAGGCTTTTAGAGATTATTTTTTGTAAATATGTTTCGATTTATTATTTTACTGATAATTTTTTCACACATTTTAATAAGGTGATAAAATTGCGTGCGGCGGTAAACGTTATTTTATTTAACCCTTCGTCCGTCGCTGTCAGGGCCTGATGTGTTTCAATGGATAATGGTTCGTAAATCCTCCACCGAAGCTTAATTAAATCATTACACCCCATTTCCCGGGGAGGATGAGCAGGGATGTGAGTGGTTTTAGCGCACATGGCGAGGGTATATTGTTTCGAAACATGGCGTGTAAATATTTTTGAATAAAGTTGGTTTTGATCGACTTTCAAGCTGTTGTTTGTACGTTGACTACGTACCGTTATAAAATACCGTAGAAGCGTGTATAAAGAGGAAGTTATCTTTCAAAGCCCTGCACTTTTAAGGTGGTTTGGGGGTCTCCCCTTTTGACAACAGACTCTGCCTACAAACTTTACGTAGCGATACAACGCTTATCAAAGAAATATCATAGTTGTGTTAATTTGGTAAAATGTGTCAAACCGATCGGAGAGTGGACTGTAGACAGTGGAATCTGCCTAATACAGGCACAGAAATATCTGTCTAAGTCCGGTGAAAACTGCAGTGAGGCAGCGTGCCGCCGCCGGTCCGTTCAGTGTGACCAACTGACCACGCCTTCAATAAATATTGTGCTCACCAAGATCTTTTCCGGCATAACACAGCGGCAGAAATCATATACCATCGCACTCCCTGTAATCGCAAAACATGAAACCCGTCACTTTCCATTCGGCACAAACAAACAAAACATCAATCAAACAATTGTTGAACAAATAAATACAGAACAAGAAACACGGCAACATTATCACGGACGTGAAGCAATCAGTAATTAAAAGTTGGAAGATTCATCCCATTCTATCAACATCATAATGGGGCGCCGGGAACCTATTAAAAACATAAAGTTTTCACTAATTAACTTGCTACGAGAACGGGGTGACAGGGGGGCGAAAGGGGTGAAGGGGGTGTAAACTCGTAAGCTGAATTGTATCAACATTAATTCATATTCCGTAATTCGTTTTATTGTTATAATTGAACTGGATTCTGTGACAACAGTCTTTGATTGAGTTTGGGAATGTTGGCTGTACGAGTACTGGTGTGTGGGGGAGATTACTGGGAGTTTATACTGGATAGGTTTAATGTCATTAACGGTTGATATATCAGTTAATTAAGTATAATTATACTGTCTAACGGGTTCCCTACGTAACATCGAAACACTATTCTGCGAAAATTGTTTCACCGATAACTATACATCGAAGCTTTGATAATGCGAGGTTTTGTTTGGTCTACTTACGCCTTTTTTGTTAACTGTTTCTTTACAAAACATTTAGTCAAAACATTTTTACCCGACTGCGGCAAAGCCCAAAAGGAGGGTAAATAAAAATCCCCTAACAGGTTTATTATTTCAAATTATAATAGTATTGGTAACTTATAACCTTTCAGAGTAATCATTGCGGAGAAACTATAAAGAAAACTCACGATAAGTACCTTCTTATTAGTTATTTAATTAAAACAAACTTTCGACAACAACACAGTCATTTCGATGGGGGGATAATGGCTTCCGACAGTTCCTTTAAATAGCAGGTGGAGTTGCACAAAACGCAGTCAGGAGGTGGGTCTTGGTTTAGGAAGAGACTCAGCAGTCGCACACTTTTTATTGGAAAACCCCCATTGAAACAAGTTGTACCCGCATCGGCCCATCTGTCTTCGAAGTTGATTGAGAGAATTCCAGGTGGGCTAAGGCCAGTTAGTTCCCGCTGGGAGCTTTTCTGCAGGCTCAGTTTAGTTTTTTTTTTGCGGTGGGTGGAAAATCAGAAAATGCCCCCCCCCCCCCCCGCTCTTGGGCAGAATGAAAGGGAGTGTCAGACTTCTACTGACTAAAAACCACCCATGTTCCTTCTGAGCCCTTTATGTCGAGGCCGCGGTATCCTGTGAACATTCCGCAGCCCCGACGGGAGTCGGCCCCTGCCCCTTCCATGTTGCTGGCATCTCTTTGAACACGAGCGCGTCGTCGACACTGCCTGTTGTCGACATAAGACGGACGGCGCCTGATTCGGTGCAGGTACCTCCCGAAACAACCGTGTCCGGTGAGGACCTGCACAGTCACTCCTCAAAGAGAGGACAGGCAAGTAAGCTGAAGTAGGATTTCTGAGGAACCCCAACATTTTCCGAACTTCACCAACCCTATTACCCTAGTACCTCGTATTATTTGAATTAATAATTCTTATTAATTTTCCTTGTTTGTTTTAATTATTTATTTAGCGAAGCAATATAAGGTACAAAGTAAGTAAATTAATCTAATTAACTTTTGGAGTTTTCAAGAACAAAGTATTTCTCAGAAAACCGTAAAGGTTTCGTCAATTCACGAGTTGCCTGTCGCCCCTTTACCTAATAGGTACCTTTGATATTTTGTTACTAATAAGACTGTTCGATATTTCGTATGGACCAGAATGGTTGAGTATAAATTCTAGCTTTTGAAGTGTATTTCATTAATTAATTGTGTCTCAAGGACGCTGTTTTTCTCATCAGTCTGTAAGTTTAAGAACATTGTTAATATTGAAAGTTACTCAGCAGGGTTTATGGAAGAGCAGATAGAAAGTCAAGATTCTATTAGCACCAGGAGGTATAAAACCGATTGACTGTCCTTGTCCTATCTTCAAGAAGAATGTCTAGCTGTTCACTAGTCTCGTAACTTTGCTATATAAATCATTAGCATCAAGTAATATCTATATAATATATAAATAAAAAGAGAAGTCCTGACTGGCTGACTGACTGATTGACTGACTGACTCATCAACGCCCAGCCCAAACCCTTGGACCTAGAAAGCTGAAATTTTGCACAGAGATTCCCTTTATAATGTAGACAAGGCATAAGGAAGGATTTTTCGAAATTCATCCCCTAAGGGAGTTAAATAGGGGATGAAAGCTTGTATGGAAAATCGTCATTTTCTCGCGGGCGAAGCCGCTGGCAAAAACTAGTGTAATAATATTTCTAAACAGCAACTCATTCTAGACAATTTCATCACACGTCCCAACTTAGTTTTCATTTACAATTTAAAACTAAAAACATAAATGTTCGCAGCAATCCCCTACAGACGTAGTGGCAATAACACCAATAGTTCGGCGATGGCACGGCTGCCCACCACGGTTCGTGCTAGTCCCCCATCGACACAAGGTCAGTGAGTGTGATGTCCCACATTGCCCCATTTGCCAACATTCGCGATAATATACTCGTTACACCGATGGCTCCAACTCAACAGATAGACAGAAGGCTAGTTCCGTAGAACGCGTGAAAACAAATACGTAGGTATGATAATTGTAAAAGTAATCTGATTGAATTTCACGTATAGTGAACAATAGGGGATCGGACAAAAAAAAACGAATTAGTCCGTCAGATAGATTTCCAAAAAATATTGAACACCTATTTTTTCTTTTTTCACATTAACAAAAAATGAAGACGATACAGTGCTTCGAAAACTCGTGAACTCCTCGAAAACGTTACATGTCCATTTTTAACCCACAAGTGACGTCACGACGCTTTTCATCTTCGTCAATTTTCATTAATTCGTTAAAACAAAAAACACGTATCCAATATTTTTCGATAATCTAACTGACGGACTAAACAGAATCATATTTTTTTGACTCAGTCCGATCCCCTATTAACGCAGAGGTGTTATTGTGAACAAATCAGTGCGCAACCAAAGAAAATGAAAAAAACCCATTTTGGGTTTTTTCATTTTCAGGCGACGCGTATACCATCATCATCATATTTATCAAACTTACAATCACTTCCCGGTTCTGTGCGTCCAGGGCTTTTTCGCAATTTTGACACGCCTAAGGTAATCAAATAAATCCCAGTTGCGAGTGCGTTTGCAGTCGTTGTATGGAGCGGAGAAGCGGACCTTCTTTGTATAAAACTGTTGTATGTGTCGGAAATAGCGATGGACAGTGTCGGGAGGCACGATATGTCGCGTGATCGACACTACTATAGATTGACATGTGTGTTGTGTGCCTGTTTAAATTAACACCTAAATTGATTTCTAAAAAGTTTAGATTGTTTCTGCGGAAGGGATCGTTTGCTGCGATTTAATCTGTTTTTATTATACTATCAAACAAAAGAAGTTGAGTGAAAGGAAATGATAGTGTTTGTATACTTTTTCTTATAAGTAAGTAGGTTGTATTTTTTCTGTGAAAACTTTGATTACGTTCTTCGAGAAGGTCATTCGTAACTTATTCGCAAAAGTTTATTAAACGTTAGTTATTTTGTAAGATGTATAAATATTATCTTATCCACTACTATTACATAATTGATTTGATATCGCCGTAATATTTCAGCTAAGCCACAATATCGGTGAGAGCCGCCGGCCTCAACAATACCAACAAACAGCAGCTTCCTTTATTAAAAACAATATTATTGGGTCCTGTGTACAGTACATAACTTATTCGCAAACTAGCCCTTCCTCTGTAAACAGATACGGCAAACCAAACTCTAAGTAAATAGCCGTAAAGTCCTGTTTGCACTGGGGATTTAAATTGGGAAAGTTACGCCATGTAACCGCGGTGCAAACTAACAAAGGGTAACGGATAACATTTTATGGTAGTTTTAGCTTTGACTTCTAAAAGCTGATTTAGGAATTAGGGAAGGGAATAGCTGGTAATCTTGGATTTATAACCTTTTCTGTGCTCCTGGAATGTACGAAAACATCCTCGGGAATATGTCAATTAATGGTTTTAAAGCAATGGATCTATACGTATGTGAAGTGAAATTTTCAGTGAAAGTTACGATAGTCTAATATTTGTGAATTGATTTCTCAAACAAACTCATTCAACAAATAGACACAAATTCTAGGAACCATGAGATCCACTTGCACTTAACTAATTAGTACCAAACAAACTTAACTAACTTAACATAGCGTTGATTGGCGAGTTAGACCGTGAGTTTAAATCCTTAATTCCTAGCACAAGCATGTCGGCGTCGGTTTCAAAAGAGCAAGGCTTTGATACTACACTAACTGTACTAGTACACATGTAGCGAAGCCCAAAGTTTAAGACTGAGCCAAAGAGAGTGTAGTTTTGTTTTAGTAATATCCGCGGCGAGCAGCTGTTGCGGGCTTCGTCTTTTTGAGACAGCCAGCGTTGCTTTAAAGAAAACTAAAAAATATGAACGGTTTAATGTTCTTGTAATGTTAGTTGCTTTTATATTTTGTGTATTTCACAAGCAATTAACATTCTTATGAGCATAAATTTTGGGTAAAAGTAGGTTTGACGCTGATGGTTCTTGGCCTTTTTTTTGTGGGTGGAAAATCATCAAATAACTCATTAAATAAGCCTTTGCAGGAGCGGGTGGATACTCCTTAAATAAGCCTACATCCAATTTTTTTTCCCCTTTTCTATAAATTTCATCTGAGCGGTTTGCAACTCATTAAATAAGCCTATGCAGGAGCGGGTGGATACTCCTTAAATAAGCCTACATCCAGTTTTTTTTCCCTTTAACCATTTCAATTTTATAAACCCAGTAGACTTCTTTTGCTTTCTTTTTACCATTTCTGTTTTGCGTGAGTATCAAGTCGAATTCAGACATGAAACTCTCACATACTTATTAGGTTGCGGACTCACCTCATGTTAAGGTGGTCCGCTAGTTTTGTTTGGATATGAGATATGATGGATGAATGATGAAGAATAAAAGGGTCGTAATTCAGATAGAGGTAAAATAGAGGTAAAGGATTTTTACTGAGGTAAAAACCCTCACCAAGTGGCGGGATACTGTAACGTTGTACGTTCCTTTTTAACTATTTATTTATTTATTAATTGTTAAGCTGTTTGTTGTTATTTGTTTATGTATGTGCTGCTCTTTTGTGTTGCTGCTGTCCATTAGCGAATAAATACATATTCTATTATATTCTATTCTATTTAAGACATACAAACTTAAATTCAACAATAAAAACACTTCAATAACACAATATTTGTTTACATCAACTGTCAATGACAGAACCTTATCGTCACATTGGCCCCCCGCTTGGGCAGAGTGGAAGGGAGTGTCAGACTTCTACTGATTAAAAACCAACCCATGTTCCTTCTTCGCCCTTGTGCTAGGCCGCGTTATGCTTTCGAAAACAAACCACAAATTCTTTGTAACACGTATTTTGAAATAGTAGTAGTGGATGCGAGGTACGTTTCTGTAACATGAGTAAAGAAAGTTGTCATTCGACAGCACATGAAACCGACGACTCATATCAATAGCTCTAAAGGTTGTTTGACAAGCAACGAACAACACACAACTTGTCTATTTGAAGACATGAGAATTCAGAGAGGACAACAGAACAACAGAAGATCTACGTGAAACACATTATTCTTTTTTAAAACGTGCGCCCAAAACGTGCGGCGGAAACGACGAAACCGACTTTTTATTGTTCTGCTTAAACTTTGAAAAGGTCGCAATGTTTTGTTGAAAAAATACAGACCAACAACTGCGGTTGTAAAAAAGAAAATTATCGTGGTAACCGACCCTTTGTTTGTGTAAACGTTTATGAGTTTCAGCCATTTTCAGCGAGTTTGTAGCCCGCTACGATTCGTCTTCGTTAATGTTTCAAGGTTAGACCTGTTCGCTGTGATATAGTTGTTGTTCGGGGAAAGTATGTGTGCTTTGTGTTCAGTTCAATACGAGCAAAACATGAGGTTTCTTTTGACAAAGACCTCACACACTCGGTTTGCAAATTGACGAGTAATATCAGTACGAAATAATGTTTAATCTAACACACTACAAACTCCTATTGAAGAAGGTTTCAGAAGCGTTACGTAATATACCAAATCACACATTCAATTCAATGAATGCTTTCAATTCACCTGCTCAACTGACCAGACTTGACACACTTCTCAGTTCAGTTGTCAGCTAAAACGGGGTGTCTTTGTGATTTTTCACATTCGTAGTGGGTGAAGGGCACGGGGCATTACTGGGGGGTGAGAGGGATGCAGGGGTGGGTCAGTACAATGCGCTCGTTAGCTGTCACCCCCTTTGTCTCGCCACCACCAGGTCTTTTTGTGGCGACACTTACAGAAACCTCGTTACTGACCGATTTGGGAGGTGGTGAGTTACAGGAACTGTATGAGATGTTGGTCAGTGTGAATGAAAGGGGTTATCACTCACGACTACAATCTTGGACGTATGAAGCTTCATTGTTAAAGACTTTGGTCGTTAAAGTTGAACACTTAAAAAAATTAGCTTTACCAAGATTAAAAGTAGAGACAGAAAATCTCTCATGAATACATAACATAACATCATCATCTTCATCAGCCTATAATGTTCCCACTGCAGGGACTCAGGCCTCCTCTCTAGGAGAGGGATGGGCTATAATCTACCACGCGGGCCCAGTGCGGATTGGCAGATGTCACATGTCTTCGAATTTTTGGTTCTAAGACATGCCGGTTTCCTCACAATGTTTTCCTTCACCGTTATGAGAGCAGCGGTGATGAAATAAATTACACAAAGTAATGTGCCTGCCTGGATTCGAACCCACGACCTACTGTTCGTAAGTCGGGGCCGCCACCACTAGGCCACCGCTGCTCTCACACACATAACATCATTCGTTGTATTTCCCGAAGGGTTAGGTAGAGGTATACCTAATAGCAAAATGTGTTTAAGTTCAATGTAATAGGGGGCAAGCCTATTGACATCAACCGGGCACGAATACAGACTCCGTGGCTACTACTGTTATGAATAAATCAAGATATAAAAAAAAACGTTTTGGATTGTCATTGTCAGTAACATTTAACATTATATTTTTCTTTCAAAAAACAATACAGAATCATAGAACATGAAGGGATTGTTCAACACTTCAGCGGCTACATAGTAGGTTCAGATATACAGCTACCCGCCACGTAACAGTTATCTTGTCCAATAGCCGGGAGCGATCCAATTAACTACTTCAATTAGTGCGCACGTCGCGCAATATTCATGTTTTTGTTTAATATCCTTAACGTTAGCACTATTCCACTATAGACACACGTTCTATTACTCACCGAACTTTAAAGACAGATTATTGTACATTCTAGAAGTGTCTTCTAAGTAAACAAAGTGATGTTTAGTAAAGATCAAACGTAGCTGCCTTCATCTAAATTATTATTCTGAGAAGAATCTCGATGATATTTGTAAATGTCACTAAACAAGAGTTCGCTGTGACTTTCACAGGATTCTGTGAAGCTGAGAAGATTTTCTAATCACGAAAGCAAAACTAACACAACTTACTTTTTTAATGAAAACTCTTTGTTTTTTAAGATCAACAAGATTATATTAGAACGTTCTTTGAATTAAGTTATTGAATCAATTTGTTTCTTCACAAAATTTGCTAGTTAATACATTTACGACAGAAAATAAAATATTTTGTTATCAATTCACCTAAATCTGTATAAACCTGAACTAACAAGGTTTCAGCTTTATATAAATTAACTAAATGCTAATTACCGACCGTTATTGATTAAATCTAACATCACAGTACAAACTAGTTTCTTCATCATAATATAAGCCCAGGTTTACTAACAAAGTAAATTCTAAAGGTACCTATGTCGTTTATATTGCTTTAAAACATTAAGTTAAGAATGGGTGATTACAATAAGGTTGGCTGCACGCGTGCGACTCAGCTCTTCCTGGGGCCGTATTTTTTACCCACGACGGAACGGAGACGGTATATGCGTTTGGGGTGAGAGGTTGTTTGTTTGTGTGTTTGTGCAAACACATGTTGCCATTTTTCTCCAAAACTACTAGTCCGATTTTGATGCAGTTTTCAGTTATGGGTTCAAGTATGATTGGTGCATGTTCTTAGATAGGTTTTACGGTGACAACTCACCAGGGGGCGCTGCAGCAAACTATTTTTGTGCAAATCACAGTTGCCATTTTTCTCCAAAACTACAAGTCGGATTTTGATTCAGTTTTCAGTTATGGGTTTAGGTTTGATTGGTGCATGTTTTTACATAAAAAAATTTGAAAAAAAAGTAAAAAGTTTAAAAAAGTTTAAAATAAAAATTTTGAAAAAACCCACGACTGTTAAAAAAATATTGAAAAAAGGATAAAATAACATAAAACACCCACCTTAAAAAAACCCAAGAATGTCCGTCGGGAGCTGAACATTGCAAAACTAGTTCATTTAATGGCAGCCCCCGACGGACATTCTTGGGTTTTTTTAAGGTGGGTGTTTTATGTTATTTTATCCTTTTTTCAATTAATTTTTAACAGTCGTGAGTTTTTTCAAAATTTTTAATTTTGCTTTTTGAATCAATAGAATTCCAAATCGTGTACGAAATTGCAGAATTCATCACGTCATTTCCGTCATTTCTACTGGTAGAATAACGGAAACGAGTGGGTCGGACCACTCGTTGCAAAATTCACGGGTATGAATATTCAAAAATAGCGATTTCGTACGGATTCGCATACGAATTCTGCGATTTCGTACACGATTTGGAATTCTATTGATTCAAAAATACTGCCCCTGGGCGTGTCGCTGTCTGTCGCCTGTCGCTGTCGCGTCGCGTTGCTGTCGTGTGGTTCTGATGGATGTCGCGACAACTGCTACGCTTCGGGTTAGCGCACACGTGTCTCACTCTCACTCAGGTGAGGTGAGGTGATTGTCAGCGGAAACAAAAGAGGATTTGTGGTGTCAAAGATATTACGTTGTCTTTCCACGTGTGTTGATGTGTGAATATTAAAATTTCTTATAGAACACGACAGTGATAATAATATAATGTGTTTGTTTATACACGATCACTATTTCTTGTTTATAAAAACAAAGTTAAAACAGTTTTGAATGAAGTAAGGTTTTCGTCAAGAGTAGCTACAACATTCCTAAAAATATGAAATAGGAATTGAATAATTTAATATTATAACCAAGAATAGTCGGAATCTCCTGAACGGCAACAGCGCTAGGTGCGGTGCGGGCCGTGCGGGGTGCGGGGCGCGGTGGGCGGACACGTACAAATGACGATATTATTTTAGTTAATTAGCGAGCCTGGCCGCCGTGTCATGTATTAGCTACCGAGAATAACATCATACACCTTACTTAGAATCACAGTGTGAGCAGGGCTGCAGGGCGTTACAACAACACGAAAGGGTTTGTTATGAATCACTTCCGCCGGAGAACAAAAACAACGCATAATATATAAATAACATTACTGTTTAAAGCTTCATTTTTGTTCTTTACCGTGTGGTTAGTGCGTAACGTGCTGCTAGAGTTTGTATACTGTCCATGGACCCCTGGCTTGGCAGACCCCTTACATGCAGTGCAATTAGTGGCCAACTGTTTCTATCATCATCAGCCTATTATACCCAGACCCTACTACTTGGGACTGAACTATTAACAATGTATGACTACTTTTGTTAGCTTGGGTCTTACCTGTTACAACAAATGTATGTGCTAATCAATGAATAAATAAATAAATAATGTTCCTCCTCCTCACAAGTCGTCGAATTTTTTGGTTCTAAGACATGCCTGTTTTCCTTCACCGCAGCAAATAATAATCACAATACTTTTAATGGCTTTGCAGATGGGCTGTCTGCAGCTAGCTAACTATCTGACTATGAAAAGTATAAGAACATAAAGTAGGCACTCTGTGTGTGAGCATTTTCAATAACTCGCATACAGTAAATACCACTAGTTGAGCTGTCATGCAATTAGCGCGTATGTGACTGTCTGGAGCCACTGGCACAACTAGTCAATAAAACACAATGTAAGAAAATGTCTTAGAACCCAAAAATTCGAAGACATATGACATCCTAGAGAGGAGGCCGAAATCCTTGCAGTGGGAACATTATAGGCTGATGATGATAGAAAGACTGGCCTGTTGGTCTAGTGGTTAGTGACCCTAACTGCTATGCCGGAGGTCGTGGGTTCGATTCCCACCCAGGACAAATGTTTGTGTGATGAGCACGATCATTTGTTCTGTGTCTGGGTGTAATTTATCTATAATATGTATGTATTTAGAAATATATAAGTATGTTTATCAGTTGTCTAGTACCCATAACACAAGCTCTGCTTAGCTTGGGACTAGATGGCGTTGTGTGATAGTTGTGGAATATTATTATTAAATAGTTGGCCACTACTTGCAATAGCAATTTTTACCAACATTTTCTGTGATTGAAAGAAATTCCGGTTTAGCACAGTGAAACATAGTCGGTGTGTGAACTAATGTTAGACTGTCGCGATCAATCTTATGCTAGTGACAGACGACACACCGCGCGACGGCCCGCAGCCGCGCTCACTAAACTAAACCGCGCGGCTTATAGCCACGGAGCTGCTGTGTGAATGTGTTTACCATCCCATTTTATTGTTACAGTGTTTATTTCGTTGAATGTTGTTTAGATTTTTATTAAATATACCTGTCTGATATGTCTAATTACTTGGAAAGATCGCTATGAGAACTGACCTTCAAATCACTCGTCAGAGTGGTGTTTTAAACGACCATTAAAAAACTCTGCTTAAGATTCGATAATGTTCACAATGAAATTACTCGTACTTCCTACTTTATTATTTTTTCGTTTAAATAAACGAATAGTTTATGGTGTGAATACCTACTTCTTGACAGTCCATTAAAAAATTATAGTAATCATTCAGAAGTAACGAAATTGACGTTTTTCTAACACAATGTACGAAAAATATATTATACTCTTCTGTTTTATTGCATTTAAAAATAAATTACAAACTAAAATAGGAAAATAAAACAGAGTGAACAGTTTCAGTTGTGTGCGATTTAAAAAGTAAATTGAACGGAACGGTTAACTGCGAGCATTAACCGGTTCGGTACGGTTTGAACCGGTTCAAACTGCATAGTAGTCTTGCAATCTCCGAGTTGCTGCTTCAAGTGCGCTCGATTGGAAATGTGTTGTTATTCGGCAACATATATTACAACTTATCAAAGCTTTATAATACACTAGTGATTATAACGCTCGCACGGGTGCTAAAGAGATACTAAAATCTTTCTTTTGAATCACTCTATCTATCTATCTATTTAAAAATCTGCATCAAAATCCGTTGCATAGTTTTAAAGATCTAAGCAAACATAGGGACAGACAACGGGAAGCGACTTTGTTTTATATTATGTAGGTAGTGATTAATACTGCTAATAAATAATACGGGAAAATAAGACATTAAAATTATGAATGGTTCTGATCCGTACTCTTCAATATTATTGGTAACTACTAAATAGGTTGCGGTACTCGTAACTACTTGTTATCGTTTTATCCCTTCGAAATGACTGTAAACCCACCGGTAAAATAGCCTAAAAACAAGGGGAAAGAAGGAATACAAGATGGGTACTCACGTGGCCGTGGAGCTGTTGTTATTATTCACTTCACCCCGTTTTAGTGTTTATTTCGCAGTGCACTACGTTAATGATAGTCTGGGACGTCCCTTGATTGATAATTATCACTTTCTTGAATGTTTTTGGAGGTTTTCACGGAGCCGGCTCGAGCCGTCGTTTTGATTCGAAGTTTTTTGCGGAAGAGTGACGATATGCGTGTTGGGCGCTAGTGAGCCTGCGCAGGAACCGGAAATAGAGACGGGAAGGGAAATAGGGATGTGGTAACTTGTGCAAAAAGACTAAGTTACCGGTTTTGTGATGATGTGTTTTTAATACTTTAACATTATTCCCCCCCGCTGGCGAAATTTATTGAGACTGAAGAAAAAATACCAAGACTAGGTCCACCTAATGTTAAAGTTGATGTGTAAGAGTGTGATGGAATAGATAAATATTATGTTTTACATATATGTTACAAAAATATAAAGAACCGGTAACTTAGTCTTTTTGCACAAGTTACCACATCCCTATTTCCCTTCCCGTCTCTATTTCCGGTTCCTGCGCAGGCTCACTAGCGCCCAACACGCATATCGTCACTCTTCCGCAAAAAACTTCGAATCAAAACGACGGCTCGAGCCGGCTCCGTGAAAACCTCCAAAAACATTCAAGAAAGTGATAATTATCAATCAAGGGACGTCCCAGACTATCATTAACGTAGTGCACTGCGAAATAAACACTAAAACGGGGTGAAGTGAATAATAACAACAGCTCCACGGCCACGTGAGTACCCATCTTGTATTCCTTCTTTCCCCTTGTTTTTAGGCTATTTTACCGGTGGGTTTACAGTCATTTCGAAGGGATAAAACGATAACATTATTTGGTCCTTCGAGCCGGATTTCATACATGTTCCTATTAAAATAGTTTTCGTTTGTACTACGACTGGCGTCCATCTTTTTTCCAAAAAATAGGTATCTTATTTCATTAAGTATCTCATTACTGTCTCATCATATTTATTTATCACTTATCATTACATCATACATTCAAGTGTTTTCGGAGTAAAAGTATTCTCATTTCAAATCAAACTTTCCTAACCAGTTTCGACTAGTTCAGTCCGCGTCGTCGTCTCGTTTTCGTGCCGCGGATTCATAATTCGAACGGATTGTCAATACTATTTTGATGTAACATGCAACATTTGGATAGTGAAATCATACATAGCGACCTATAAAACGTAACATACAGCGTTTTAGGTTCATAAAGGCGATCTAAACGTAACATACAGCGTTTAGGTTCATTCATTGTTAACATAACAAGCGTTTTAACTTTTTATTTAATGTTAATAATTCTCAGAAATACTTTTATCCGTAAGTAATTCGTATTTCATCTTAAATATGGTCCTTCGTTATTCTTACTTCTCAGAATAGGTGAGGTCTCATAATCTCCTTGTGTACCTACCCTACCTGTTCTGATAGAGTGATACCAGCTCTAAAAGCATATTAATACCATTAATCAAAAATGCTTCCATAGATTTTATGGTAGTTTCATGAAAAATATTGTCTACTGTTTGTTGTTGTTACAAATTAATGTCAAATTGTTTTAATTTTTAATACTTTGAAGTAATTTATGGATTAGATACCGGGTTCAGGATAGAATAGTAGCATTTAACTATACTCAAGTAATTTAAAAAATACATTGTACTTAATTTAATTTAAATTAATCTTCTGAATTTCAATTTCAATCATGAGTGAAGCAATGGCGGCTCACCATGAGTCTAAACGCAATATAGCCTTTAAAAGATTATCAGATGCTGTTACCTGTGCTCGCAAATGTCAAAATGACTCCAGTATTCTACCACGTTTTGAAACATGGTGTTCACGGTTGGAATCCGTTATGGATGCGTTTAATGATGCTCACATCAAACTCATAAGTGAGTATAGCGGCCTTGGAAAAGAGGACTGCATTCACAAACAAACCACATATCAGGAACAGGCAGATGACATGTACTTTGAAATTCTTGAAACTAAACGGACACTTCTTCCTGAAAACTTAATTGAGGTTAAACCTTCAACATCATCATGTAACCACAAAAATGAACACAAAAACCTGGCTAAATTGCCACCAATAAAGCTGCCTACTTTCTCTGGTCAATTAAAAGACTTTCCGGGTTACATTGACTTATTTAATACTTTAGTCCATAGTCGGACAGATTTAAGTAATGTTGAAAAGTTTCAATATCTTGTCACTTCCCTTTCTGGGGAACCAATAAACTTAATTAGAGCATATCCTATTTCAGATGCTAATTATACAAGTGCTTATGAAGCACTGAGCAAGCGTTATACCAACAAGAGGTTTTTGGCTTTCTTATGTTGGGAACAAATTTGTAATTTGAAATCTATTAGTACAGCATCAGTGCAGAGTTTGCGTACTCTCTTAGATAGTTATGCTGAGAACCTTTCAATGTTAGACTCTTTAGGGTTGCCCACTTCTAAATGGGATTTTGTTTTATTTCATTCTCTTATAACTAAAATTGACAAACAATCTCGTGAAGCTTTTGAGCTTTCTTGTATAGACAGTGATATCCCACAATTTAGTCAGCTTCAAACATTTTTAGGAGATAGATGCAGTGCATTAGAGCGATCATGCCTAACAAATGTACCAACGTTATCATCAGCTCCCAATAGTCAAAGAAATAACAATCAAACCAAATCATATTCTATAAATAAAACCTCTTCGCTGGTAGCTCAAACGCCTAACATCGAATGCATAATTTGTAAAGAAAATCATTCTCTTATTAATTGTAATAATTTCATGTCTAAAACGCCACAAGAAAGGGCTCAACTTGCTAGACAACATAATCTTTGTTTAAATTGTTTACGTGCCAACCATAGCACTTCTAAATGTTTTTCAACCCGTTCATGCAAAAGTTGTAATCAACGTCATAATACTTTATTGCATTTTCCTAAGGAATCATTGACTAATGTTAATCAACAAACTTCCTCACAAGTCCATATGACTACAACAAATCAGACTATTGCAGATAGCGCTGAAAAGCAGGTTCTTACCCCTGTTACTACATTATCCAATATATCACGAGGCTTGGCTCCCACCTTTGTTTTACTTGCCACAGCTCAAGTCATGGTCAAGGATGGTAGCAACACTTATCAGAAGATTCGTGCTTTGCTAGATCCTGGTAGTCAGAGTCATATCATGAGCAGTGCTTGCGCTCGTCGCCTTGGTCTGACTCGTTATAAATGCAACACACCGATGTCTGGTATTGGTGATGTTCCTACTAATTCAAGTAGTCGAGTTTTCCTTGAACTCTGCCCATTAGGCAATTCAGAAATATCTTTTAGTATGGATGCAGTAGTATTGGATAAAATTTGTGGTAATATGCCCACACATTCAATCAATTTCAATGATTTTAAACATATCGGAAATCTTAAGCTGGCAGATCCAGATTTTCATCAGTCTCGTCCCATCGATCTCTTAATTGGTGGAGAGATATTTCCCCAGATTTTGTTACCAGGCAAAGTTGATGGTGGCAGTCATTTGGCAACAGCCATTAACACAGTGTTTGGATTTATTCTCATGGGTAGGACCAAAGCAGCTGATCCCAGTGTTGAATCTCCTCCAGCATCTGTCAATCATGTATCACTGGATGCTAACTTGGACATTGCTGTCCAGAAGTTTTGGGACATAGATCATGTACCTACAGAATCAAAAGTTAATCAAGCAGCCTCCGCAAAAAATGTCCTGGTGTCAGAACTGATACATCATTAGGATCAGTGCTCAGTGAGCATAACGGCCTTGAATTGAGTACTGCTTCAACCTGTGTAAGTAAGGTGTTTAATTCCTCATATGTGAGAATTTGAGTACCTATGACTCTATACAAATGTGTCTTTACGGACTTTACACCGGCCTCCCAAAGTCCACCGAAATGTGGTGCCCCTGGAGGGTTGAATTTAAATTGAATGTATTCAGACTCACAGGCTGATTTCATCACATTGGCCAATTGTGACTCCGCACCCTTAAAGTTCGTACCACAATCAGAATGAATTACGTTGCACCTGCCACGGCGGGCGATAAATCTGCGTAATGCCGCTAAAAATGCGTCGGTGGACATATCGGAAGCTAACTCTAAATGTAGCGCTTTTGTAGCAAAGCATACAAAGAGACACAAATATGCTTTTGTAGTACGTGTGCCACGATATCTTTGCAAGGTTATATTAAATGGACCTGCGTAATCGCAACCGACGGCTTGGAATGCTTTTAATTGAGTAATACGTGCTTTTGGTAAATCTGCCATTTTAGGCTCAAATGCAATTGGCCTTGTGCGAAAACATTTATAGCAATCCGATAGGACTTGATGAATTGCTCGCCGAGGAGACAATATCCAAAAATTTTGCAATAATAAAAACTGTAATGCTTGTAAACCAGGGTGAAGATTATCATTATGTACTGATTGTATAATTAATTTAGTTAAGCGATGTTTACGTGGAAGTAGAGCTGGGTGTTTTGTTTCATAATCGAGTTCAGATCGAGAGAGCCTTCCCCCCACCCGCAAAACTCCGGAATGGTCTAAAAATGGATTGAGTTTTCTAAATGATTTAGGTAAAGTTTTCCCTGCTGATAAAATTTTAATTTCATTTTGGAATTCGGAATGTTGAACATGTTTAACAAGCTTCATAAGAGCACAATGAAGTTCAGCTTGAGTTAAGTTATTTGAATATTTGGTTTTGCGTAAGGCACTGATAAATCTGTTACAATATGCTAAAATACGTTGAATTTTACGAAGTGATGAATATTTTTGAAGAAGATTATCGATGGGATCAAGATCGATTATGTTACTTAAAACTGTTGTACGCTTTTCGCATAGTACATCATTGCTTGTGACGCAAGATGATTGAATTGTATCGTTAGGCCAATGATTTTCAGATAATGATAACCACTCCGGTCCTGACCACCAGAGGGCATGACTGATGAGCTCGTCAGGTAGCAAGCCACGACTCGCACAATCAGCTGGATTTTGCTTGCCTGGTACATGTTTCCAGACAGCAGTAGGTAATTTTCGCTGTATGTTAGCAATGCGATTGCCTACGTATACTTTAAAATTTTTAGAATTAGATTTGATCCATGCCAACACGATCATGGAATCAGACCATGCATATATGCCGTCTATGTTTAGTATGTTAGAAAATAAGTTAATAATATAATGCATAAGGTCTGCTAACAAAGAAGCGCCACACAATTCCAGTCTTGGCAGCGTTCTACGCTTTATTGGTGCCACCCGCGATCGTGCACTTACAAGACAGACTTGATGATGATTTTGATTTACATTGGAACGAAGATATACTACTGCCGCATAGCCAGCCTCACTGGCATCACAGAAACCATGAATTTGATAGCTTGATGCGTGAGCGTGAGTAATACGTCTCGGAATGTGAAGGTTTTGTAAATTGGATAACTGGCTAGTGTACTTCGTCCAAGTTAGGTGAATATCATCGGGTACTGGTTCATCCCATGACGTTCCTAGTAACCACAAACGTTGAATAAGAAATTTTGCTAAAAAGGTTAACGGTGTGAGAAGACCAATGGGGTCATAGATGCGAGCAAGCTCTGATAGCATTGTTCGTTTGGTACAATCGCGTGGAATTTGATTAACTTGATAATTAAAAACGTCTTTATGAGCGTTCCAGGCAAGCCCGAGAACCTTGACAAAGAGAGTGTCACTGTCGAACGTCAAATCTGGAACCAATTTATGTTCTTCTGGTATATTTTGCAGTACAGCCACATGATTACTGGACCACTTTCTGAGCTCAAAACCACCAGCAGCCATAATTTCGGTCAATTCTTGCTGTAGCTGAATTGCCTGCTCTACGGTGTTACAGCCAGTGACTACATCATCCACGTAGAGATCTTTTTGCAGAACCTTAGCTGCGGTTGGATAAGACTCTTGTTCGTCTTGAGCCAGTTGATGCATAGTGCGGATGGCCAGAAATGGTGCCGATGAGACTCCGAAGGTCACGCGATTGATCCTAAACTCTTGAATAGGTTCTTCAGGTGAAAACCTGAAGAGAATACGCTGATAATCCCTATGCTCTTGGGTAACGATAATTCGGCGGTACATTTGGCGTACATCCGCTGATAAGACGATAGCGTGAAGACGGAACCGTAAAATAATATTTGTGATATCTGCTTGCAACTTACAACCAGTTAAAAGAGTGTCATTGAGTGATATTCCAAGTTTATCCTTGGCCGAGGCATCGTATACAACTCTCAACCGAGTGGAAACACTGCTAGGCTTTACTACCGCATGATGTGGAATATAGTACGCGGTAGGAGACTGACACTCGTCAGATGAAACGCGTTCCATCTGATTACTTGTTAAATATTCCATGATATGTGCTTTATATTCGTTCCCAAATGAAGGGTTTTGAAGCAGGCGCTTTTCCAGCTGCTTAAAACGCCGAAGCGCTGTATTATATGAATCGCTAAAAATTGGAAGAGATTGATCTCGAAATGGCAACTGAACGATATAACGACCGTCAGCATCACGTTTATGCGTTGCCTTATAAATGTCCTCACACCGAACATCGTCTGCGGAGGCTGCTTGATTAACTTTTGATTCTGTAGGTACATGATCTATGTCCCAAAACTTCTGGACAGCAATGTCCAAGTTAGCATCCAGTGATACATGATTGACAGATGCTGGAGGAGATTCAACACTGGGATCAGCTGCTTTGGTCCTACCCATGAGAATAAATCCAAACACTGTGTTAATGGCTGTTGCCAAATGACTGCCACCATCAACTTTGCCTGGTAACAAAATCTGGGGAAATATCTCTCCACCAATTAAGAGATCGATGGGACGAGACTGATGAAAATCTGGATCTGCCAGCTTAAGATTTCCGATATGTTTAAAATCATTGAAATTGATTGAATGTGTGGGCATATTACCACAAATTTTATCCAATACTACTGCATCCATACTAAAAGATATTTCTGAATTGCCTAATGGGCAGAGTTCAAGGAAAACTCGACTACTTGAATTAGTAGGAACATCACCAATACCAGACATCGGTGTGTTGCATTTATAACGAGTCAGACCAAGGCGACGAGCGCAAGCACTGCTCATGATATGACTCTGACTACCAGGATCTAGCAAAGCACGAATCTTCTGATAAGTGTTGCTACCATCCTTGACCATGACTTGAGCTGTGGCAAGTAAAACAAAGGTGGGAGCCAAGCCTCGTGATATATTGGATAATGTAGTAACAGGGGTAAGAACCTGCTTTTCAGCGCTATCTGCAATAGTCTGATTTGTTGTAGTCATATGGACTTGTGAGGAAGTTTGTTGATTAACATTAGTCAATGATTCCTTAGGAAAATGCAATAAAGTATTATGACGTTGATTACAACTTTTGCATGAACGGGTTGAAAAACATTTAGAAGTGCTATGGTTGGCACGTAAACAATTTAAACAAAGATTATGTTGTCTAGCAAGTTGAGCCCTTTCTTGTGGCGTTTTAGACATGAAATTATTACAATTAATAAGAGAATGATTTTCTTTACAAATTATGCATTCGATGTTAGGCGTTTGAGCTACCAGCGAAGAGGTTTTATTTATAGAATATGATTTGGTTTGATTGTTATTTCTTTGACTATTGGGAGCTGATGATAACGTTGGTACATTTGTTAGGCATGATCGCTCTAATGCACTGCATCTATCTCCTAAAAATGTTTGAAGCTGACTAAATTGTGGGATATCACTGTCTATACAAGAAAGCTCAAAAGCTTCACGAGATTGTTTGTCAATTTTAGTTATAAGAGAATGAAATAAAACAAAATCCCATTTAGAAGTGGGCAACCCTAAAGAGTCTAACATTGAAAGGTTCTCAGCATAACTATCTAAGAGAGTACGCAAACTCTGCACTGATGCTGTACTAATAGATTTCAAATTACAAATTTGTTCCCAACATAAGAAAGCCAAAAACCTCTTGTTGGTATAACGCTTGCTCAGTGCTTCATAAGCACTTGTATAATTAGCATCTGAAATAGGATATGCTCTAATTAAGTTTATTGGTTCCCCAGAAAGGGAAGTGACAAGATATTGAAACTTTTCAACATTACTTAAATCTGTCCGACTATGGACTAAAGTATTAAATAAGTCAATGTAACCCGGAAAGTCTTTTAATTGACCAGAGAAAGTAGGCAGCTTTATTGGTGGCAATTTAGCCAGGTTTTTGTGTTCATTTTTGTGGTTACATGATGATGTTGAAGGTTTAACCTCAATTAAGTTTTCAGGAAGAAGTGTCCGTTTAGTTTCAAGAATTTCAAAGTACATGTCATCTGCCTGTTCCTGATATGTGGTTTGTTTGTGAATGCAGTCCTCTTTTCCAAGGCCGCTATACTCACTTATGAGTTTGATGTGAGCATCATTAAACGCATCCATAACGGATTCCAACCGTGAACACCATGTTTCAAAACGTGGTAGAATACTGGAGTCATTTTGACATTTGCGAGCACAGGTAACAGCATCTGATAATCTTTTAAAGGCTATATTGCGTTTAGACTCATGGTGAGCCGCCATTGCTTCACTCATGATTGAAATTGAAATTCAGAAGATTAATTTAAATTAAATTAAGTACAATGTATTTTTTAAATTACTTGAGTATAGTTAAATGCTACTATTCTATCCTGAACCCGGTATCTAATCCATAAATTACTTCAAAGTATTAAAAATTAAAACAATTTGACATTAATTTGTAACAACAACAAACAGTAGACAATATTTTTCATGAAACTACCATAAAATCTATGGAAGCATTTTTGATTAATGGTATTAATATGCTTTTAGAGCTGGTATCACTCTATCAGAACAGGTAGGGTAGGTACACAAGGAGATTATGAGACCTCACCTATTCTGAGAAGTAAGAATAACGAAGGACCATATTTAAGATGAAATACGAATTACTTACGGATAAAAGTATTTCTGAGAATTATTAACATTAAATAAAAAGTTAAAACGCTTGTTATGTTAACAATGAATGAACCTAAACGCTGTATGTTACGTTTAGATCGCCTTTATGAACCTAAAACGCTGTATGTTACGTTTTATAGGTCGCTATGTATGATTTCACTATCCAAATGTTGCATGTTACATCAAAATAGTATTGACAATCCGTTCGAATTATGAATCCGCGGCACGAAAACGAGACGACGACGCGGACTGAACTAGTCGAAACTGGTTAGGAAAGTTTGATTTGAAATGAGAATACTTTTACTCCGAAAACACTTGAATGTATGATGTAATGATAAGTGATAAATAAATATGATGAGACAGTAATGAGATACTTAATGAAATAAGATACCTATTTTTTGGAAAAAAGATGGACGCCAGTCGTAGTACAAACGAAAACTATTTTAATAGGAACATGTATGAAATCCGGCTGAAGGCCCAAATAATGTTATCGTTTTATCCCTTCGAAATGACTGTAAACCCACCGGTAAAATAGCCTAAAAACAAGGGGAAAGAAGGAATACAAGATGGGTACTCACGTGGCCGTGGAGCTGTTGTTATTATTCACTTCACCCCGTTTTAGTGTTTATTTCGCAGTGCACTACGTTAATGATAGTCTGGGACGTCCCTTGATTGATAATTATCACTTTCTTGAATGTTTTTGGAGGTTTTCACGGAGCCGGCTCGAGCCGTCGTTTTGATTCGAAGTTTTTTGCGGAAGAGTGACGATATGCGTGTTGGGCGCTAGTGAGCCTGCGCAGGAACCGGAAATAGAGACGGGAAGGGAAATAGGGATGTGGTAACTTGTGCAAAAAGACTAAGTTACCGGTTTTGTGATGATGTGTTTTTAATACTTTAACACTACTCATCAGATGGATCGCCATCATTCTATGCTTTGCTCTTCTTTTCTGTTTGGGCCGGTAGCAATCATGTTATGCGTATGCAGCTGAACACCAGTACATTCCTTTAAACGACTACGGAGGCAATCTCTGATAACTAAATACTACGCCCTAAAATACTCTGACTCTGCAATCTAAGTACGAACTAGGGTAGATAAGTACTCCCCATTGATATACAAATACCCTGTTATATATGAATGGACCCTCGCAATTCCCTCAAGCATCGTTAGGAAGCTCTAAAATTTCCTGCTTGGCCAGCCAGCGGGCGGCGGGCTACCTGTGTTATAACGAACTTACTATTAACCTTACCCAAACTCGAGGGAGAAAAAATACGTTAAAAATAACTTCTATAAAACGAAGTCACGTTGTGTTAAATTTCATCGGAATGGCACAATTCGATACGGAGTATTGATTTAAATAAGACCACCTCGATAAAGTTACCAAACGGTGCGAAGTTTACCTTCAAATCACATGTCATTTCTCATCGAATAGCTTCAGCCACACCTGCGCTTCAGTGAAAGGTCGCCCTACAACTACACCTCGAGATATTCACCGTCTATTTAGTAGGTATATCAATATTCAAGGCTGTACCTCCATATTTAGGATAACCCTACTATTCATAACATAATACCCAGCCGTGAGCTGTGAGGCGACGCGACGCGACGCACCGACGACACAGATTTTATAAATGAGCTACGAGGGCGGAATACGCGCGCAAATGGCGATAGTCGTTACCAAAGTTACGTAAACACGCGTTACGTTTAATTATATAATTAAATTATTACAAGGAGCGTTCGCAGCGAGCATAAATTCGCGTAGTACTGCCTGAATTGTTAATATTGTATTTAAGACCGCCATTACGCTAAATATTTATGGTGCCAGATTTCCGTCGCTATCACAGTCGATGTGTGTCATTAATTAGTGTGTGTATACGTCAGAGGATGAGTTACAAAATGGAATGCCCGGTACCTCAATCAAACGCAAACAACATCAATCGGAAACAACTAATCAAGTACAAAGCCGTGCCTTGATCATTCAGGTTCTTACCGAAACGAGAATCGAATGGTTCAAAATTACGGCGCAAAACCAACAGTTGGAACTGAATGAAACTCGTATCAGTTGCAGCAAATAGCACTTGTTCATGCCAACCGCTGGCGCCACCTATCATCGGCGCGCCGAACCTGGTGACCGCTGAGCATTCAAGCTGGCAAAAGGGTTCACACATTCATCACCACATCAGGCGGAGCCAGTGTCGCGCGGCCCCTTCCACGGATCGCTAATTCACCGCAGCTATAAAAACTTTGTTTTGTATAGAATCAGTCCTTTTAACCTTCTCTCTTCCTTCAAGTCACATCCATCATCCTTTACAGACCCCCGCCATGGCCATGGCGGTCCAATCCATCCACGCAGTCTGTAATTATTTAATTTTAATTTGAAGGAAAACAATATACGTCTCAAATCATCACGCCTTATTCAATTTTTACACCGACGGAACAACTGATCCCCAACATTTTGGTCCTACGAGACGGATCTACAAGAATACCAGCCGGAAGAAGACTCCACATACACGGTGCCGACCACGTTGCCGGCACGTTGCGGACTTTGACTCGGACTGGAGCCGGGCGCTGAAGACAATAGCTGGCTGTGAAGACGATCGACCGAGTGCAGCGATCATCACGATCGACCGAGTGCAGCGATCATCACAGCTGGTCCAGTGACCCAGCAATAACTTCATACAAGAAGAAAAGGCAAAGGCGTAAGAAACGTAACGGTCAGGTCTCTGATCCGTCCCGTCAATCCCACCCATCACATCCATATAGTTGCGATTTGTGTTAAAGCTGTGTTTCGTTTCAGTTCACGCGAGTGTGGCAGCCACGTGGACCAGGTGATATTTGCATGTGAGTAACCACACCACATCACACCACACCACATAACGCTCATCCATATTCCGTCAGAATGTCGGTCAAGGCAGTGGACGAAGTTCTTTCCGAATTAAAGAAACGTAGGGGTAACATTAAGGGTCGGTTAACCCAGTTTAAAAATTACGTAGAATCGTTCGCGGGAGCTCAATTAACTACCATACAAACAGCTGAGTTAACTTTACGTGTTCAAGCCGCGAGTGAATTATACGATAAATTCGACAACGTAGAAAATGAACTCGAACTACTCCTTCCGGAATCCGAAACAAACGCGAATCTACAATACATAGAAGCATTAGAAGATATTTATTTTACGGCAATAGCCACTGCAAAGTGTTTAATTAAAAACGCGGAAATTACAAGTCGACTTCCAATTGCATCAGAACCACGTGTCAATATTAAATTACCAGACATAAAATTACCCGCCTTCGATGGAGCATATGATCACTGGCTAGAATTTAAACATTCATACGTAACCATGATTCATAATCGTTCCGATCTAGACGAGATCCAAAAATTCCATTATTTGCGGTCAGCACTTAGTGGAAGCGCGTTACAAGTGATAGCAGCTTTGGAATTCAGCCCAGCCAACTACGTTCACGCCTGGGAGTTACTAGAAAACCGTTATCACAACGAGAGGTTATTAATCAATAATCACGTAAAAGCGTTGCATAATATTCAATCATTAAAACAAGAATCGCCATCGCAAATAAGGAAATTAATCGATACTATTTTACGTAACCTGCGCGCTTTAAACTCACTGAATGAACCCACAGTTAATTGGGATACATTAATAATATATTTAGTGGTCAGTAAGCTGGATTCGTCTACGGAACGTGAGTGGGAAAGCCACATCGGTGCCACGTGTTTGGGCTCACGAGAGAAAATAAAACTTAGCGATTTAATAACGTTCCTCCGGGGTCGAGCGGACACGTTGGAAATGATCGGCACTAGCCACATAAAAGAAAAAACACCTCATAGCGATTTTAAACATCAAAACGTGAACGAAAAACGTAATTCACATCGAGTACACAGTTACTCTGCGACTAAAGCGGCACGTTTTAATAATTTCCGTGGTGCTACAAATAAACAATGGGAGTTACCCAAGTGTGTCCTGTGCGATAGGGAACACTCATTATACGCGTGTACAGCCTTTCTTAACATGTCCGTGAAAGACAGAATTAAATTTGTTAGCGATAACAAGGTATGTGCAAATTGCCTGCGAACCGGTCACGCGCTAAGTCAATGTAAATACGGGTCGTGTAAACAGTGTTCAAACAAACATAACAGCCTGTTGCACTTAGACGAGAGGGGTAACAGCGCGTGTGATCGTGCGCCGGCAAGCGGAGCACTCGAACAAGCTCACAGTCTAGCTACATCAACGTTACGTTCGGACGACTCGAGCCCTACAGTCATGTGTGAAGCAAACACTACCGGATTTAAATTAATAAGTACTGTTTTGCTCTCTACGGCGTTAATTGAAGTAGCTGATAATAATAACGTGTATCATACGGCCCGCGCGCTCTTAGATAACGGAAGCCAGAACTGTTTCATAACAGAAAAATTAGCAAAAAAAATAAATGCGTTATATATACAGTCCACTATTCAAATATCGGGTGTGGGACAGTCAGTCTCGCAATCACAGCATTCATGTGACGTCACAATACGTTCAAAATTAAGCGATTTCAATACCAAGCTTCGCTGTTTAATCTTGCCATGCATAACATCCAGTTTGCCTACGATAAACATCGAAGCCGGTAATATATATATACCTGAGTTCTTACAATTAGCAGATCCGACGTTTAACGTAAGTTCAGAAATTGACTTGTTGATTGGCGCGGATAGATTTTGGGATCTTCTAGAAACAGACAAAATACGTTTAGCAAGTGGCCCATTCCTACAAAATTCAAAATTAGGATGGTTATTGTCCGGTCCTGTGCTCGCGAGGAGCCCAAAACCTGCTCACGTTCATTGCCACTTCAGTCAGGAGATCGATAAACAACTCCGGCTGTTTTGGGAACTCGAAAACATTCCTTCATCATCATGCGCACCCTTAACAGATGATGAACGCACCTGCGAAAACATATTCAATAACACTACAAAACGCGTTGAAAACGGTAGATTTTCGGTTCGTATACCGTTGAAAGAGGCACCAGATGCCCTAGGTGATTCTTACACGTCAGCAACGAAACGATTTTTAACCTTGGAGCGTAAACTCGATCGTTTACCAGAGCTTAAACATTTATATTCTAACTTCATGCGTGAATACAATGATTTAGGTCACATGTCCAAGTTGGAGACTTGTAGTCAACCAAATTATTATCTTCCACATCATGGTGTTGTCAAGGAATCTAGTTCAACAACAAAACTACGCGTTGTATTTGATGCTAGTGCCGTCACTAGCTCGAATAAATCATTAAACGATATTCAGTACCCGGGACCCGCGTTACAAAACGATATTTTCTCGATTTTGTTACGATTTAGACAATATAAATATGTAGCTTGTGCAGACGTGGAGAAAATGTTTCGTCAAGTTCTTCTCCAGCATGACCAAAGGTCACTACAATTAATATTGTGGCGGGATAATCCTTCAGATCCGTTAGACACATATCAACTAAATACAGTCACGTACGGAACTGCGTCAGCACCATATTTAAGTATGCGCTGTATTAGACAGTTAGCATTAGAGTGCGACGATGACGTCATCGCTCGCATCATCACGGAAGACATATTCGTGGACGATCTCATCACCGGTGATGATGATCTAAACAACTTGCTTCAAATATGTCAAAAAACATCAGACGTGCTCCAATCGGGGTGTTTTCCTTTGCGCAAGTGGACCTTTAACTCAGATGCATCTCACAACAAAGCCACAGAACGCTTCATAGGCGAACATGCGCAAACCAAAACACTCGGATTGGGTTGGCATAACACTAGTGACGAGTTACACTTCGTTACAAATATTGAGAACCAAGACAACAATTCACGTTTAACTAAGCGAATAATGTTATCAGTAATATCACAAATATACGACCCATTGGGTCTTCTTTCGCCGGCAGTCATGATTTCAAAAATGATTTTACAAAAATTATGGCTGAGTAAAATTGACTGGGATACTCCGGTCTCTCAGGAAATTGCTAACATTTGGAAACATTTTATTTTTACGTTAAGATTTCTAAACGATATTCGCATCCCTCGCCACGTAATAGGCGATCATAATCAATACACAGAGCTTCATATATTTACCGACGCGTCTCAACACGCATACGGCGCGTGTACCTACATACGTACATTTAGCAATATCGGTGACGCAACCGTTCGACTATTGTGCGCCAAGGGCAAAGTTGCACCTTTAAAAACAATCAGCATTCCGCGCTTAGAGCTGAGCGCCGCGCTTCTGGGAGCCCAGCTATTTAATAAAATAATTAAATCTCTTAGATTGCAGTTCAGTAAAGTATACTTTTGGACGGATTCCACAATCGTTATGGGTTGGATTAAAATGTCACCACATTTATTGAAAACGTTCGTACAAAACCGAGTAACTGAAATAAATGAACTCACAGGTGACTCAGTGTGGTTACATGTGAGTAGTAAGGACAACCCAGCTGATCTATTGTCTAGAGGTTGCGGCCTAGATTTATTAAAAGATAACGGACTTTGGTGGCACGGTCCATCCTATTTACATAATCGTTCACATGACTTTGAGCAAACTTACCGCGATAATTCGGAAGAATATAACTTACCAGATTTAAAACAAAAACAAACCTGCTTAGCCAATATTCAGCACGAAGACATATTCAAATTCGATAAATACGTTTCATTCACTAAACTTGTACGGGTAGGTAGCTACGTACTTAGATTCATAAATAACTTAAGCCTCAGGCGGGCGGACCGCGCCAAGCGACAAACCGGTTTCTTATCAGTAAACGAGTTGGACGCCGCGCTGAGAATGTTAATTATACTCGTGCAAAGGAATTCTTTTCCAGATATTTTGAATAACTTATTGGCTCAAATTCCTATCAAGCGAAATTGTAAACAATATAATAGGATTTCAAGTTTAAATGTTTTTATTGATGAACATAAAATAATTCGGGTTGGCGGTCGAATATGTAATTCATCCGACTTCACCTACGATAAAAAACATCCGATTTTATTATGCAGTAAGCATCCATTCACGATTTGTTTATTTAAGCACGAGCATGCACGATTATTACATGCCGGACCTCAACTTTTATTAGCTAACATGCGTGAACGTTGGTGGCCGTTGAACGCTAGAAATCTCGCTAGAAAAATAGTACACGAATGTATATCGTGCACACGTAATCGGGGTAAGACATTAGCACCTCTCATGGGCAACTTACCTTCCGAGCGGTTAGAACCTGGTTACCCGTTTATGCGAACCGGTGTAGACTATGCGGGGCCAGTTTTCATATTATCCAGAAAGGGCAGAGGTTCTAGACTCACTAAGGCATACATTTGTCTTTTTATTTGTTTCACGACTAGAGCCATGCATTTGGAACTCGTTACTAGTTTATCTACAAACGACTACATATTAGCACTAAAACGTTTCATTAGCCGGCGAGGTACGCCTCGCACTATCTTCTCTGATAACGGTAGAAACTTTGTGGGCGCGGAAAAGGAGTTTCCTTTATTTTTAGAAAAGGAATCAGAAGCCATTATTGATTACGCTTCCACTAATAGCATTGAATTTCGATTTATTCCTCCTTATTCTCCACACTTTGGCGGACTATGGGAGGGCGGGGTGAAGTCATGCAAGTATCACCTGAGACGCATAGTAGGTAACGCGCGACTAACTTACGAGGAATTTTCCACGGCTTTGACACAAATCGAAGCTGTCTTAAATTCCCGTCCAATGTCACCTCTTTCCTCAGACCCTTCTGACCTTTCCCCCCTCACCCCCTCACACTTCCTCATTGGCCGACCGTTAACGTCGCCACCTTCAAGGAATTTTCCAGACCAGCCAACTTCGAGTCTGACACGCTACGAGCGCATCGAGCAACTGCGGCAGCACTTCTGGCGTCGCTGGTCTACAGAATACATCTCTGAGCTGCAACAGCGAACCAAGTGGAAGACCAAGCAGGAGGACATCACCTTGGACAGCCTTGTCCTCATCAAGGACGACCAGTTGCCACCATTGAGGTGGCGGCTCGGTCGCATTCTACGTGTCATTCCAGGCGGAGACGGCATAGCACGAGTGGCTGACATCAGGACAGCTGCTGGCACGATCAGGCGTGCCTTCTCCAAGATCTGCCCGCTGCCTCCACAACCTGTGAGCGGCGACGCCTGACTCCGTGCCGGGAACCATTTTGGAAGCAGCGCTTCCAAGGCCGGGGGCATGTTCATGCCAACCGCTGGCGCCACCTATCATCGGCGCGCCGAACCTGGTGACCGCTGAGCATTCAAGCTGGCAAAAGGGTTCACACATTCATCACCACATCAGGCGGAGCCAGTGTCGCGCGGCCCCTTCCACGGATCGCTAATTCACCGCAGCTATAAAAACTTTGTTTTGTATAGAATCAGTCCTTTTAACCTTCTCTCTTCCTTCAAGTCACATCCATCATCCTTTACAGACCCCCGCCATGGCCATGGCGGTCCAATCCATCCACGCAGTCTGTAATTATTTAATTTTAATTTGAAGGAAAACAATATACGTCTCAAATCATCACGCCTTATTCAATTTTTACACCGACGGAACAACTGATCCCCAACAGCACTACAACTTACCATTACACCGCTCAAAGCATATTTACTCGGATCGGACGCAGTATACAACCACCCTTGCCGTCATTATTGCGCACATTAACACTCCATTCGCCCACTACTCTGCGGCCAATAATATGATTATTGCGTAGTTGCGTGTGTGTGTGTGTGTGTGTGTGGGTGGATATAATGTGTGTGTCAGCTGGTGTTTCCCACGCTGTCGCGCGACGGCTGGGAAATTAATTACGGCATGTAAGTAAGCAGGTAACTCGTCATTACGATACCTTTGAATCTTTGAACATGTTTTGAATTTTCGTCGCGTTTCGCGTGTGATTACGCGTCGAAGATTTTTCAGGTGTTGGTATACATGGTATGTTATACACACCATGTTTAATTAGTACTCATTATGTTAATGTTATTTTTAAATTGGTAAAGTATTTACTGTATTGACTAGGTATCTCGTAACGACACCGACACATTACAATACATGTTTCTATTTTGTATTTGGTTTTTCATGAAAATGGTGTTGCCAAAATTATTCTGTTTTCTTTCTTTTACTACTAGCAAGGCTAAAAGCACTCGAGACACTCTTGAGTTTCGCAATAATAGTTCGATAGCAGATAACGTATCCCAAAAGTGCGCGATCTCTTAGAGCACCGCTTAACAATGGGCCGGGCGACGCGCCCGCGCATGCATTAGGTTAATTCGGGATCGTTTCATGAAGAACTATTAATAACAGACAATCGTCCACACGCCTGTAATTGCGAGAACGCGGTATTTCTGTCTGTAGGAAATACAATGACTGAATTAAGCAATATTGGTGTGAATTGATTTCCAGTTACTAATAGTTTAAAAATAACCGATCCGGTGACACGGTGACGATATCCGTTGGGCAGTATAAGTTGAACGACAAAAAGCAATGAGATGTAGTCACAGTCGTGATTCAGCTGTCGTCATATTTATTTAGGTGGCTACTGATAAGCCGTAAATAAATATATGAAATCTAATTATTTTAACAATGGGCCGGAATATTCGAATATTCAAAGCTTTAACAAATCAAGAACTGGAACAACAATACATAGACCTTTTAAAAACCATCTACCAAAACAGTACAGCAAACATTAAATTAAATACCGCAGGACCTTCATTCAATGTACAGAAAGGTGTCAAACAGGGTGACCCGCTCTCTCCGAAGTTGTTCACAAGCACTCTTGAGGAGATATTTAAGACGCTGGCAGCCTCATGGACAACCAAAGGCATTGGAATCGGCAGAAAGAGGCTGACAAACCTCCGATTTGCCGACGACATTGTCCTTTTTGCCCCCACAGCCCTGGAACTGCAGACCATGCTCCAAGAACTGAGCACGGCTAGCTTTAGGGTGGGACTTAGTATGAATCGGTCTAAAACCCAGCTTATGACCAACATCACTAAGCGTAGGGTCGAGGTAGATGGGCAAGAAAAACACTATGTCGATGAGTATATCTACTTGGGCCAGTTAGTATCTTTCGAAAACAGGCAAGAAAGGGAAATCGATCGCCGAGTCGAAAACGCCTGGAAAAGCTACTGGTCCATGAAGACGCTAATGAAGGGTGATCTTCCGGTTTCCCTGAAGCGCAAACTCATCGACATGTGCATTCTGCCTGTCCTAACCTACGGTGCTCAGACATGGTCTCTCACCGAGACTCAGAAGTTCCGCCTTGGAGTAGGTATGCCAAAGGGCAATGGAGCGCAGTATTTTGGGTGTCAAAAGGCAAGACAAGATACGAAACACCACGCTGCGCTCCAAAACGGGTATAGTGGATGTGGGCAAGAAAGCTGCTAAGTTAAAGTGGGATTGGGCGGGTCACGTCAGCCGCACGCAAGATGGCCGCTGGGCAAAGGCCTCAACACGATGGATGCCGGAAGACGGACGGCGCCGCCGAGGCCGGCCTAGAAAGAGGTGGCGTGACGATTTAGACGCGTACCATAAGGGCTGGTTCGAAGCGGCACAAGATAAGAGCACTTGGAAGGAGTTGGGGGAGGCCTTTGCTCAGCAGTGGGACAGTACAGGCTAAAAAAAAAAAAAAAAAAAAAATAAAAAAAAAAAAAAAAAAAAAAAAAAAAATTAAGCAAATTGACACCTTACGCCTATTGGTTTGTGGTCATAATCAATTTCCAAAGAAGTTTATTGGACCATTATGTTGATATAATAAATAATATCTTACGGTTTCTAGTAATTACAGAATCGAATCGATTAAGAAACCTACATTACACAAATCACGATTTTACTTATCGCAATTTACGAGTAAACCTTGTTCGTATTCAGCTTAGTTTCTGAAACCTATTGTACACAGTCTCTCTGAGAGGACATAAAGGTGACATTCCACATCGTCATAATACCCTGGAATGTCACCCACTGAGGCTCTCACGAGTATGTACGTAACGTAGGCAGATTTAAAGCGCGGCTTTGTCTCTTAAGCACGTAATCTCGTGTGGATGGCTCTCAAGTGTTCAAGCACTAAAAGAATTGCTTAAATCCCTTTATACTGTTTTGTGGGATTGGATAATGCGAAGAAAATTGCTTTGAATACTATTTTTGGAGTTAAAATAGAACTCTATTATGTTTCGGTGTTGTAATTTTTTTCTTTGTGGTGAATTCTGTAATTGTTAATATTGGTGACACAATTAGACTCTCTTTTAATCCAGCAAACACTGAATAATGGTTAAACTTCCATTTTCTACTAACATAGCAACGCCGGGAATGAATCTCACCGATCAGTAAGTTATGTAACCTATATTTCAGTATTAATGACTACTAATTCGAATGCCACCACCTGAACTTTGTCCTCCGTTAATTAGTTCGAAAACAACGTCAAAATAACCGGTGTCGGTGACCGGTTTATAACCGAGGTGGTTCATCTACCAACCTGCAACCGCTCTGTAACAGTCATTAACACTGAGTACTTTCTGAATAGCACGCTAATATCAATGAGAACTTCACTTTTCATTACAATTTAAACGTATTTACTTTAAACGTTTTGACTGGCCTGTTGGTCTAGTGGTTAGTGACCCTAACTGCTATGCCGGAGGTCGTGGGTTCGATTCCCACCCAGGACAAATGTTTGTGTGATGAGCACGATCATTTGTTCTGTGTCTGGGTGTAATTTATCTATAATATGTATGTATTTAGAAATATATAAGTATGTTTATCAGTTGTCTAGTACCCATAACACAAGCTCTGCTTAGCTTGGGACTAGATGGCGTTGTGTGATAGTTGTGGAATATTATTGTGGAATATTATGGAAACCAATATTATTATTTACTTTTCAATTACAGAAATGGTTTTCTTGTTAGGTACTTATATTATTTTGCTTTACGAGTTTATGTAAAACACATTTTCATATTTCCACAGAGTTTTGATTTGGGAGACCCTTTGATTTGTGAAAGGGAATTATTTAGAAGTCCCACATTCAGGTGAGTTCCTATTCACATCGGAAACAAAGGGACGCGTGAAATAAATTCCGTCGTTTATCCAAGTACAGGGGAGCGCAACAATTTATAACATTTATACGCTAAACCCATAAACAGTAAACATGAAACCGAAGGTACAATGCCGAAATTATTATAATACGGAAAAATATAATGTACATAAAATTATATTCCTCGTTTAACACTTACTGAGGATACTAACACAATATTATTGAGTGTCTTTGTAAATTGGCTTTGAAGTGTCCTATCTTAGATAACGTTGCCTCGGCGCAAGGGCAAAGAAGGAACATGGGTTCGGTTTTTACTCAATAAAAGTCTGACACTCCCCTTCGCTCTTCCCAAGAGCGGGGGGGGGTCATTTGATGATTTTCCACCGACCAAAAAAAAAAAAAGTGTCCTATCTGGGATGATATAATTTTTTTTTTTGGTCTTTTTTTTTTAAGTAAAATTTTCAAATAAATTGTTTTTTTTTTCCAGCTAAACAATTTTCAGACGTTCCTGTATTATCGGCCGATGAATCCAGTGAACCTTCTGAACAAACTTTAATAAATAAAGGTGTGAGTGGACATGTGACAAATAGCGTCCATAGCTGTACAGGTAGAGGGTAATTATGACGTAAATGGATACAAGGGTTTGGTCGCGATCGCCGTGTGTTGTGTAGCCAGCGGTTTATTAATCGGCGCGTTATGGCCATGTTTGCAGCTGTTCGGCAATGTTCGGTAATGTTCGGCAAAGCTCGGTAATGCGCGATTATGTGGTGTTGCGGTGCATGTATGTGGCGGACGTTAGGTTTTGATTAACTGAGCGATCTTGTTTGATTAGCATCATGAATGGGGTTGGTGGCCCATTAACGCGTGTGAATAATTTTCCTTTCGGTACTACAACAAAAAAATATAACATCACAAAGCGGTAGACGTGTCTTTCACACTGGTTATAACCATATCAGTGCAGGTGGTGAACCTATTGCCACCAACCGGGCCAGAAATCCAGACTATTGGCAACTGAGGCTGCGGGTTGTACGAAATAGATACCGTGGCCCCGAAACATAAAGGGTGAAGAAGGAACATGGGTGGTTTTTAGTCAGTAGAAGTCTGACACTCCAATTCCGCACCGCCCAGAGCATGAGGAGTCATAAAAAGTAAAAAATAAAAGTCTCTTGGCTAACCACTGAATACTTAGTTCTATAGGGTGTCTCAGTAAGAGTGCACTTTTTAAAATTGGAATATTTCTTTTTTCATGCAAGTGGCAACTCTGAAATTTGACAGCTGTCATCTCTGTTTATTCCGATTATTAAAAATGGAGCGCTTTTCGAAAGACCAACGCGTTATTATTGTGAAAACTCATTACAAAAATGGGGAACACATTATCAACACATTTTCTCACGAAATTCTGATGTCAACTGGCCACCAAGATCGTGTGATTTAACGCCGTGCAATTTTTTTCTTTGGGGTTTTGTGAAATCTCGGGTTTATGCGAATAAACCCGAAACAATTCCTGAGCTCAAATCGGAAATCCAACGCGTTATCGGTGAGATGCAGCCACATCTCTGTGCAAAAGTCACGGAAAATTTCATGAAAAGAGTAATGGCCTGTCATCGGAGCCGTGGGGGTCATTTGCCGGATATTTTATTCCATACTTAATTGGAACATGTCTTCTTTACAATACAATATCACAACATCGGTCGTAAAATACTTGTTTTTATTTTAAAATGAAAAAGTGCACTCTTACTGAGACACCCTATATTAAAGTCAACATTATTTTAAGAAGAAAATTGTTTTACCTAAGAAAAGTTGCCTAGTAGGCAATCATAACTCTTTTGTTTTAGTGCTTGTAACCTCCATGTTAGCCAGTAATTAAACATAACCTTTAATTATCGTGAATGATTGCAATAATAAAACGTTAATAGGCACAAATTTAGATAAAAATGTACCCACTGATAATATTCGGCTATTTTCTGAGTTGTTTACACTTTAAGCGGTGATTCCACTAGTTAATTACTTATTAATTAAATATTGTTATATTTTAAACGATCACGCTCTTCACTTTGGAGTAGAAGAAGGACTTTGAGGAGATTTTCTAGTTTCGGCCAAGTTTAGACCTTGGGTATAAGGAAGCAGCTATATACAGCAGTATTGTAAGACTTGTTGATTCGATGCTGATTTGTGGTAACAAACTTTATTAACTAAAGATGTCCTTAGCAATAAAGTGCCCGTGAGTTTTTTGTATGACGAAGGTGCAGATCTGAAAAATTCATGGATTCTGCACTATAACCAGAGTTAGTAAAGACCCAGTCGTGGCAGAGCCATCACATTTAGCAAAGTAGAGAGCCACGGTTAAGCTTCCCTTGGTTAAAACTGAACACGTACGCCCTGACCATACATATTCACATATCTCTAACATCCGCACTCTCAGATGCTGAAAGGGAGAGAATCACCACTTGCCACCACATTACGAAGCCCTAGCCGCCATTTTAGGCGTGTGCGCAAATTTAGTGATGTGACAAATGCGGTGCGGGATTGGCGGGGTTAAGGCCGGGACGCGGGACGGGCGCGGGAAGGGCCCATTGCTCGATTTATGGATCCCGGGCTACTTACGATTCAAGTGGCATACACCGCCTTTATAAAGATATAGGGCGCATTGTACTTAATGTTTTTGCCCGTATTTATGCTGTTAGCCGCTCGAATCGGAATCAGTTTAGAGCTTTGCTCGGCTTACTGCCGCTGACTCTTTTGTGTTGGCCGTCGTTATGATAAAATGTGGACGTAAGTGGCTCTTAAAGACGGTGTTGCTACACAGCGCAATTTGTGTGGATTTATCTGGTTCCTTGAAAATGATGTTAGGTGCTTTTGCTTTATTGCCTCAGATATTTTTCGTTTTTTTTTGTGAGTATTAAGATTAAGAAATGAATTGCCTATTATTCTAATGAAACTCTGTTGTCCAAAACAGTGGCTTTATATATTTTTCTTTAAACGACAACAATTCTTTGTAATTACGTTTTTCACATTCTCAATGCAAAAAACAATTAAAAACACATTACGCCCCAAAAGACCGTAATTATCTTCCTTTTAAAAGCCGAATAAACAAAGCTCAACAACCAGACGTAACCGAATCACTGCGCAAACTCTTTGGCGCCAACTCGATAAACAATTAAATCCACACACGACTCAGAAGCATTCCCCATTAACAATTAAATTAGGAAATATCCCAGATCAGCACAATCTCACCGCGCCCTACATTGATGGGACTCGGTCAGTGGTGGAGGTTAAATAAAAGTTCCCGGGAAAATTACGGAACTCTGCGCTTGTAGTGCTCCCCGCAAATTAATATTAGTTCCAACACATCAGCGTGGTTTTGCTTATTAGACAAAGTCATGCAGAAAAGTGGTTTCTAGCTTATTCAGCTTATTGAAATTATAATATCATCCATTTTCACTTTGTTTACGTTTCCCTTATGGTCTAACACTTATCTCTCAATTTCTATTTGCCTGATTCAGTTATAAGCCTAACCGTCGAGCTAAACCACAAATACAATAAATCGTTTTGCAGAAAAAAGCGTCGTGTTGGCTAGCTCAGTAAAAAGGTGATACAGCGGAATTATACGAAACATTTCCGTGCGTTGCGACTATAAAACGCGGCAAGTTCCCGCGCTCCCCCTCCACCTCGCACGGTCACCGCTATGCATCACTCGTCGTGCACGGAAGAGACATGGCCGAGGAAACTGACCCTCCCTTTGTGTGTAAAAGTATCATGGGGATCACGTCTTATGTGGTGTGCCAAGATTTTTAATGGAGTACGTAGTTTTTTCCGTTTAGTTATCCAGCTACTAAGTTATATTTAAACACTTAAATTAAGGCTTCTTAGTTACAAAAGAAGAAAGCAGACTTTTATTTGAAACAATTTGTTCAACCTCACAAAAAATGTTTAAGTACTAACCATTTATCTAAGTGAAATATCTGCTTCTAAAATAGGGTAGACAGATCTAGTGAAAGATAATGAATTATTTATTTCATTAAATAGCTATGAAAATAAATTAAATGGAGCTCAGCATGACATCGTTGAGGTAAGTAGTCCAGGCGGCCCCTCAGAACGATGTCCTCGACATGCAAGTAAATCTAGATAAATCCAAACAATGAATATTATTAAAACGAAACAAATTGCATTTTAAAAAGGCGCATTACACGAAACGTTTCCGTGTGTCGTAGCAATAAAACGGGGCGCGCTTCCCGGGGCCCGGGATCCCGGGGTCGTACATCACTAGCTGACGAGTGAGGAAAGCCGCTCTTTATTTATAACGCGAGTAAATACTGGCCGACTAACTCGCCTGTCTTCTGCTGTATGTGAACACACTTTGTACTTTAATTTATGAAAATAAACAAGAAATAAATCAGGATTATAGCACTTAAAACCGTTTTACTGAGCGCAATTACTGTGGTGTAGTGGGCAACTAGGGATTACTACAGACCAAGAAAAAAATAAAAGGTAGTTTCCTAGGCAGAATGATATTTTTCAAACGACCTACTTTTTAATGGAGCCGTACTATTGCCGGGCAACAAAATCTTAGTATTTTTATAATAGAGAGAGAAGTTGGATTTAATTTTCAATTCGGATATTACTTTATTATTCAGGAGAGCCTCATGTTTAACAACCCTGGTGCCATTCTTATACTTATGCTAAATATTGCA
Organism: Diarsia mendica; assembly: GCA_949316265.1. NCBI lineage: Eukaryota > Metazoa > Arthropoda > Insecta > Lepidoptera > Noctuidae > Diarsia > Diarsia mendica. Next base: position 560,693 of record OX438887.1, read on the forward strand.
GCGAGTATTAAAACGGCACGGACATTAACAATACTCACGAGTTATGGGTTCATGTCCCATAAAACAAGGTGAGTGAATTTTAATAGAATTTCCACTGCTTGCAGAAAGGGTTCAATGATTAATACACGTGTTCCACGCGACTGATCGTGTAAACATGAACAAACTACGAACAAATATACCACGCTATTGATTAACTAACGATATTTAGGGGAATACTTGAGGCTTGTAGCGATACAAATAGATTCTTAGTTAATTACTTGCAAATTAATGTAGGCACGCGTAAGTTGTTGTTATTCGCTATATTTAGTGCTAAACTCATTCAGTCTATTTTTAAGTTTCATCGTTCACGTTTAAGTTTAAAGTAGGAATTCTAGTTTATGAATTTAGCTTTCCGTAAAGGAAAGCAATACCGACGCACACATCGGGATAGTAGCAACTGATACTTATATTACGTTTTGAAATCATCCACAGTTCAGAGATCGAAAATATTACTTTACATGTTATTTTTATTTGGTGCCAGGATTCTTATTTTTTCAGAATATTTTTATATAATCGTAACCTTTTTGTGGTATACCTAACCTATGGCGCACAGACTTGGTCTTTGACGGAAGCTCAGAAGTCCAAACTCAAGGTTTGCCAAAGAGCGATGGAGCGTAATAGTATTCTAAACATCAAAATCACCGATCGAATTCGTAACACCATAATACGCTCCAAGACAGGCATCGCCGATGTTGGTCACACACTGGGTGCTTGAAGACGGTCGTCGTCACCGAGGCAGACCCAAGAAACGTTGGCGTGATGATCTGGACTCGTTCGTGACTGATTGGCCAGAGAAGGCACAACACCGGGAAAGCTGGAAAGAAATGGGGGAGGCCTTTGCCCAGCAGTGGGACACAATAGGCTAGTTAAAAAAAAAACCTTTTTGTGAAAAATGTATTTTTAATGTTTTTTTACAGTTTGTAAAATATGTATATTTTCATGTATTTTACTTTTTAACCGACTTCGAAAAAGGAGGAGGTTATAATTATGTTCGTGTGTATGTATTTTTTTTTTATGTCATGTTACCTGATTTCTCCCCCATTTGTAAACCGATTCTCAAAATTCTTTTTTTATTTGAAAGAGTATACTCCTGAGGTGGTCCCATTTTAATTTGGTTAAGATCTGGTGCTGATCTTCGGAGATATACAATGGAACTCTTCAAAAATAGACGGCAAATCTGTCGTAATTGCTGGAATCGCTTGGATGTTTATTGAATATACATTATCATGACGTAATATCACGCCTGTATGCTCTGAGGGGGTATGCAGATGTGTACAATACACATTTTTTTAGTTGTTATATATGAATTACATAGACACGTATGACGTGTTTCGTGCTTTTTCTGACGCTATTCAAGTATTCGCATCTAGCAGTCATCACTTGTCTTCATGCTCTTAACCATTGAGGGTAGTACCACTCCTCAACGGTTAAGAGTTGAAAGCAAAAATAGTTGAATCTTGAAGGTTATGGGTTAGGTTTCTTGGTTGAATGTTAAATGCATAGTAAATATTTGTATAGGATATATATATATAGGTACTTCTTACAACTAAAAATGAAAAAATAAAAAAACTTTTTTGCAAAAAAAACAACCGACTTCAAAAACACCAAAAAGAGAAAAATAAACTTAAGAAGAAAAATCAGCTTCTGAAGTCGGTGGCAAAAACATGAAGTCAAACAAACAAAAGTCACCGACTATTTTTCTCTTTTTGGTGTTTTTGAAGTCGGTTGTTTTTTTTGCAAAAAAGTTTTTCACACAAAAGTATGTGAGAAAAGTAAAATATACATAGTTTCTTTCATACTACGTCTTGTCATGTTCAAATAGAAGACACTCATACCTACCACTGTCAAATACCAGCAAATCAAGGCGAAACGATATTTCTTACAATATTTGACGGGTAGTACTTGTGACTGACACTGTAGAAGTGCGTCAGGCACAGTTGTCACTAATAGTGGCGCGGACTGGCAGGCCTCCAACAGAGAAGTGCTGCTAATCGTGCGTGAGAGAAACATGGCGCTCGCACATGCGTTTATATTGTTTGTGATAGTGTTGGTTGGTGCTAAGCGGTGAAAATTAATTGGTAAAGAGAGACAAAATCGGCTTACAGATGCAATTTTGTGTAAATCTGCAAACGAACCGTTCCAAGAAGGCCACGACATGCATTCCTTGTAATGCAATTGATGAAATATATTTTGGAGAAATTGAAATACTACTTTTTCATTTGATTAATACCGATTCACTTATTAATATATTTTCAAAATTTCTGTTGAACTATTATCCTTTCGTCTCGATGGAAATCTTATGGCTTTTTCTTTGGCCAGAGGATAAGTGTTGCCATACAACGCGGCAACGCTGCCAGTCTCTTGGGTACTTTACCTGCTGACAGCATTGAGGAGGAGTTTTTCGATACCCTTTTCTGGCCTTTTCTGGCTTGACTGGCCTGTTGGTCTAGTGGTTAGTGACCCTAACTGCTATGCCGGAGGTCGTGGGTTCGATTCCCACCCAGGACAAATGTTTGTATGATGAGCACGATCATTTGTTCTGTGTCTGGGTGTAATTTATCTATAATATGTATGTATTTAGAAATATATAAGTATGTTTATCAGTTGTCTAGTACCCATAACACAAGCTCTACTTAGCTTGGGACTAGATGGCGTTGTGTGATAGTTGTGGAATATTATTATTATTATTATTTTTGTAGTTAGTTTTGTTTTAGGTTAGTTTAGTTTATATATTTAGTATAGTCTTTTATTACAATAAATAATAAAGATTGAACAAAAAAACAAGTTAAAATGATTTTTTCGTCTCGATGCATTTCTTAGTAAATCCTTCGACGAGAATATAGTTCTTGTTTATTTGTGAAGCTTTACTTTTGTCCCCATAATTATTAAGTGGGAACATTCTTGGAAATACAGAGAACAAAAAAGATATTTACAGACAAAGGCTGAAAGCCAGGTTACCTTTGTGTCTCATTTTCCGTTGAATCAAAATTAAGTAATTAATTAATGTTTCATAGAAAGATATAATTAATCATTGTTTCAGGAAAACGTGCCAATAAACGACGAAGCAAGTATATACGGGGTGAGTTGAAGTTATTCAAGCTGTATTATACGCAACACAATTAATTTCCCAACAAAGAAACCAATCTAGTACTCTCATTCTGCAAGGTCAACCAGTGAAGCCGAAATACTTGGTAGCCTAAAATAATATAGTTGAACGCACTCGCACTGGCCTGTTTGACAAGCTGTTGGCAACATTAGCAGCGTGTCGGTACCATCACGCCGCAGACAAGGAGGGTAGGCAGGCCAAGTACATGCCATTTGGCACGCCAGGCTGAGTCATAAGCAAGCTTCATAATATGAGGAAATTGCTAATTTTGAATATGCCTCTTTTAATATTTTTTGACTAATTTGTGCGTTTCTGTAATCATACGACGTACGTTTAATCATACGACATACGTGGTGTCGTATGATATAACGGGAGGCGAAAGAAAGAGAAAGCCTGTGTCACGCCACTCGTTCTGTCCAATACGGCGATGCTTCACTGTGTACACTTGATTCACTGTTCCCACAACGACCCTACATGACTTGAGTGACAACGAATTATTAGAAAATATTTTACCTGGTTGCATTTGAGTTCCCATTTTATGGATATCATCATCATCAGCCTATATTGTTCCCACTGCAGGGAATCAGGCCTACTTTCTAGGAGAGGGATGGGCTATAATTAATCCACCCCGCGTACCCAGTGCGGTTTGGTAGATGTCACATGCATGCATTCGTTTTTTTTTGGTTTTAAGACATGCCGGTTTCTTCACGATGATTTGCTTCACCGTTTTGAGAGGTATAATTCTACCAAACCGGGCGTAATGTTATTAGGTTACATCTTCAACCAACCAGCTTGCTGGAACTTCAGAGCATACCTGTAAAGCCGCTGTAATGCCTTGTCAGGTGGGCATGAGATCATACTGTTTGTCTGCAGAGATGGCGATGAATATCTGCCAAGCTGTCCCGTCTAATGCCCACGTCGACAGGTCTTCTACGAATTAAGACAGCAGTTAGCACAACTGGCAGATTGCAAGTGATTGTATGCTAGGAGCGAGCTGACACGAGGAGCTAGTGTGTCATGTCTGTTACAAATGAAATCAAATATTCATGTTGTAGCCGTTGATTGACGATGATGTGTGTTGAATCAACAGTTACTAGTGCTAAAAATAATTAGTTATTTACTACGTTTATGTAACCTCCTTCTGAAGGAGGTTACATAACCTACAAGGAATAAAACAAAAATAAAAACGCGTCTAAAAATAAAATTAACAATTTTTAATAAGAACATTCATAAAGCACACACATTTTTCATCTCACACTACATTACACACAAACAAAACTTGCATGTTTCATCCGCACGAGCAGAAAAATCACAACGTTTTGTAAAAACTGAAGTACATACGAGCCGGCCGTTCCATGGCGATAGTGGGGGACTTCGCCATCTACTGGTGGTTCTCAGAACTACTCGTGCCTTCCCGTACGTCCAGAAAAATTGTATTTGCTTCGTAATTCCCGGACGCTTGGTAACGGAGTTTTTTGTGAGCGTTTTAAATTTCGCTTCGTCGGGAAATGTACGCTAACGAATCCTCCTTTGTGTATTATTATTACTAACGGCAATTACGTGGAATGGATGGACAGAATATTAAAAAATTCGTACCGATAGAAATGTGATTCCTGCTTTATGATTGTTTTTGTAAAAATTATTTGCTTACATTTTATTTTTAGCTACATCCAATCAGCATTTTTCTGTTATTATTTTTTTGTATTTTTACAAAATGTTTTTAATTAAACTTGAAAAAATAACCAGTAGGTACCTACTCCAAGGTCAAAAAGGTTTCGGCCTAGTTCCTTTCTCGTAAATTCTATTGAGGGCACACTCCTAAAAACAACTCGAGCCCAATTGTCATTGAACATTCATGTAACACTAACAACTCACTTCTATGTTTCACCGTGTTGTGTCCCTTTTACCAATTTTCGGGATAAACCAATAAAATTTTATAGTTGTACGGTAAAATTTTCATCAAAGGCTTTCGGAAGGAGATCGTTACAAATGTTAATGTGGTCGGAATACAATTGTTTTAACCGAGGGAAATATTATAAATTTAAGACAAAATGGTGGGTCGGATTCTACCAAATTCCAAGGTCCCACCACAATTATTTAATTTTAAATCCACTAATTGGGGATAATAATACAAAATATAAGTACCTACTATAAGTTCTAGATACTTTTTTTTTTTTGGTGGGTGGAAAATCATCGAAACCCCCCCCCCCCCCCCTTCCGCTCTTGGGCAGAGCGAAGGGGAGTGTCATGTTCCTTCTTCGCCCTTGTGTTGGAGCCGCGTTATCCTTTTGATAATCCACAGCCCCGACGGGAAGTTCTAAATACTCACACTAACTCTACGATAAGTTCAAGAATATGACATATCAACACATTTTTTCTATCCTAAGACACGTACCTAATTGAAAAATTATCACTTTGGTGAAGGAAATCCTTGTGAAGAAACCTGAGAGATATTCTTCAGGGCATGTAAGCCAAGTCAGAGGTCCACAGGCGGCAAAAAAACTCGGACAGCAAATTAGGCACAAACCGATAAAAAAGATTACTTACTTAATCCTTTTTTTTAAGTGCTTTACGTAAAATCACATTGAAATAAATGTATGTCCAGCTATTTTAATCCCGCACAAAATGTAGCAAATACGAAGACACCTTACTACAAAGTCCTGCAGAATTCTTAATGTTATTATTAAATAAGCAATCCTAGTTTACTTTAAAAAGGTCCTTCGTAGAGAAAAGATAAAGCATTTCCTTTGTCAAGTGAATTAATTGGTAGCAAGCTAACAAAATAATATTAATTACGAGTAGATGTGGAGCAGCATTCGTTGGTCACGGCTACTTTATTCTGAATACAACTATGTTTGCTCTGCTGACTGTTTAAATAACTTAGTGCGGAATGTTCAACGTAATGTTTATGAACATTATGAATGTAGGAATCTGTTTAATGACCGTGGCATCTGTTTAGTTGAGACATTATTTATTCACTGGGAACTCTTTGTCGCAGTCACTACCGGACCTGGATATGTACAAAACATGGACTAAATGGTGATTTGCTTATAGAAATACATTTCTAATAAAAATAAGCAGTATCTTCCTAGGTTTTCTAGCCTAAATGTATGTGTGACAATGTGGATGTACCTATTTTTTTTGCCGGGTGGGAAATCATCAAATAACCCCTCCCGCTATGGGTAGAGCGAAAGGGAGTGTCAGACTTCTACTGACTAAAAACCACCCAAGTTCCTTCTTAGCCCTTGTACCGAGGCCGCGGTATCTCTTTCGAACAAACCACATCCCCTAAGGGGTTTGCGTGTACGTCTAAGTATAATTAACTTTCACGGTCTTTTCTCAGAATTTTCCACTGTAACCAGACCAAATAGGAAGCCTTGAACACTTTTCAGCAGTTCACCTTATCGATAACAACAAGAAACAGCGTGAAAAATTCCAGTGTACCTATAATTTTTGGACAAAATATAGGTTAACGATGATTCTGGGTAAGGCCAGGGTCTGACCGGCTCCCGTCGATAATGTGGCCGTTAGAAGGTGACGAATGTGTGTACCGAGCCGTTTGCCGCACTCGCCCCAAATAAACGAGACGCGTGTACACCCCACTTTATACTGTGGCACGGACAAACGAATACATGGCTGTTTTACGTTAAGGTAAATATTGTTTAAAAATAGAGAGGTACCTATATACCTACGCTACCCAACTGTTTTTGTGTGGGACTGGCAATAAAAAACTCGCTAAAATGCTGTTTTTTTACGTCGACTGAATTCGTAGTGATAGCAAAATTTTGGCACTAACATCGAATTTAAACTGACAGTGAACAGTGTGGATTAAACTTGATAGCTAGTTTTCATAAAACAGTATATTTAGCAAATAAACCTGAAACTTTGCAATTCGAGCCATATCAAAAGCATCACATTTAGTAGGCGAAATATGAAAAACTATTGTGTATATGTTATTAAATCGTAGTGGGTAGCATATTTATCATGTTGTAGTACTTAAGCCTTATCATTAACCTGTAATATGTTACTGTTTGTTTTTCCTTAAGAAATAAATATATAAATAAATCTATAAAATGCCATATTTCAGGCAAAACAATTTTCACCATTTTGGTCAGAGTTTGCGAAAACCTAGTGCTAACATTTAGTACCTGACCACCTGTACAATGTTATACATTCAAAGCCCCTTTTCAATTCGTGGTTTTATTTGAACACAGCCCAAATTATTCAAGAACCCATTTAGAGTAAAGCAAGTACGCCCACTGTGGTCCCAACTACATAACATTTTGGCCACTCAATAAATCGTTATACCCTAACCCTTTTCGTGTACAAAAAAGCATATTTTTCCAAGTTTTAGTCTTGGAAGTTGGGCGGCTAAGTTATTTTTATGATTGCCGCATGTTTATGAGTGCATGAAGCGGCGCCGGCTGATAAGCGTATGCCTCGGGCGAGGCAGAAGGTGCGAGGCATGAGGAGCGAGGTGCGAGGCATGAGGAGCGAGGCGCGAGGCGCAAGGCATTGCGTCACATTTTATTTGGCTGATCTCGCAGGTTTAACTGTATGTGGGTATTCTGTCGGGTTTGATCGACTTATTAAGATGTTTTTTATAATACCTATTTTTATATGATATCGTATAGTACGATTATGGACTATCTTTGGAGTTACAGTGCAGGCTTTACGTTTACCATGTTGTCGTAATTTACAATACGCAGTGAGCGAGATGCACAACTCAGTACAAGCTACATCGGAAACAATACTACTATTACTGTTAATACTACGAGTAATATTGCTAGAAGTACCTATTGCAACATATTGTGTGATAAATAAATAAACAAATAAAGTGTAAGGTAGTACTAGTACTTCTACTGGTTTCAAAAGATTCTTACGTTTCAAGAAAGATTAAACCTAATTCGGAAATGTTGATGTGATATTCTTACAAATATCCCTTGAAACGGATCGGTTCATAGTACATACACAAGCACTTTTCCTTGAAATGTCCCACAATGTCACAAGCTGACGACTATTTAGGTACATTACGCAGAAATAGAAGTAACAAACTATTCGCAGCGGTTCGTACGCCGTGTATTTTTCTCACTAAAGCCGCCTAATGGAACTACCGCCATTAGCCGGCTTTACAAACAACAATACCCAGAACTACAAAAAAAAACGTTTTAAAAATTCGATCCACGCGGAGTTTAATCCAAATTGTTCAGAATCTCTCGCCATATCTTTCGCGCGTTAAACAGACGGCTGCCATTTTGTTGCACGCTCGCATTCGATGAGATTCGTTTACATTCGATAAACTAGTGATGCATGCAGCTTGCAACAGCGCTATTCTATTAACCCAATTGTCGGAAAATCTTATATTCAAGGCCTTGTTGAAATGGGGTGAGGGTCTATCTACACATTAACCTTGTAGACTCGGGATTTATTGGATATCCACAAGCTATTATTGCACCAGTCTTGCTTGTTTTCTCTGAGGGGGTTATTTTAGTGTTCGAGGTAGTGTCGCCGAGAAAGAAACTGTTATTTAAGTTAATAAGAACATCATTACAATAGTAAATTTTTGCCGGATTGGTTTATTTGTTATGTGCATATTTACCGAATTTATTACAATCAAAACCCAGGAATTCAAAATTTGGATAGAATGAAGCATTCGAAAGGTGTTCGAACTTCAGTTTTTTTTTTTTTTAAATAAGAGCAGGTAGCAGCATAATGAACAATACTGTAAGACATTTGACATTATTTTGATAAATTAATAGCATTCGGCAATGGTAAAATTTATACATATTCCTAGAAAGCCTTAATAACTCGTAGTATTGGACAAGATAATAAGCTGACTCAATTCACCGAAAGACCTCATCCAATTGGTCAATGTTCAGCCACTAAACATTCGCAAGTACCAGGCTCACAGAATTCATCAAGAGGTTGTGTTCACTATACTCGTACAGTACATCTCATTCACTCCGCCATCACATTTTACCGCTATAGAAATAAAATTACGCAAGTACGCGAAGGCGAGGCCGTCGAATTTACCTTTTATTTTACCGCCCTTTACTTTTTATTGAGCATGTCGTTTTTATACGAAGCCGCGTATTTGCGTACGACCGTACGTCCGATACGAGAGCTGTTAAACGTACTGCTACGGGAATTGGTACCTACTGCCTACTGCCCGAGTTGAATATTTGCAAAATATTGTTTCAATGTTTATTATTCTGGACTCTCTTCTTGTAAGTATGCTTAATTTTTTTTGGGAAGGTATTGGAGATTGGTCACGTTCTCGGTTTGGCTGTCATTTCTTATTGTTGTGTTTTTTTTTTCACTTGCGAAATGTGTTATGATGATATCCCTAAAATTAGTTACTGCAAAATATTTTTCAGCAAGTTTTGCACATAACTAAATAATAATTATAACCAAGTGCAAAATGAATGTTCCGCTTACAGAAAATGCTCATACTTTACCACTAAAGCCTTAAAAACTGTAGCCGAAGAAATATTAAAGTTATTTACGTACCACCCCCGCCTTAAGAACTTGGCAAAGATACATAACCTTTTTACGCCTCCGCAAAATTAATGTTTGAACATAAAAAAACACATGTAATAAAATTTATGATGATAAAAATACAGCATGGTAAACCTAATTTAATTCTTAATGAATAAACATCAGTGTGGCGGAAGTCGTCGGCTTTGACTGGAACAACTTCTGGTGAGCTCGGTAGAAGCCGCACGAAGCCTTTGAGCGCCCCCTGGCAGCAGAAGTCGCAACTTTGAGGGTAATTAGGTAACTATGTATGTGACTAACTTGTTGCAAGTTATGTTTATAAAGTTGAGAGTTGAACGACAAAAAGGTCGCTGGCCTTTTATGATTTTGCATAAATAAGTTTAAACATTTCTTGGTTATGCTACTACTGATGTAGGTATGATCAGCATGCGTGATCACGTGGACCTTCCGACAAACATGGGCAACGTCTTTCCACTCATTACTACCTGTCTTAAAGTTGTTTAAAGATATACATTGACATAACATTTACAGGGTCCAGATGTGATGATGGGGAAAATATTCATACATCATCAGTTTGATTTAAGCAACGCTTAAAAAAAAAGGTTTTCAAAGCAAAAAACCTTAAATATTCCACTTTCTCACCACATTACAAATAATAACATACAATTTCCGCCATCCTTAAAGGATCTAAGGACCTCTGAACCGTGCTTTACGCCATAAGACCAGCCATAAGTACTGCGTATTATAAGCGTAGTCACACGGCTTAGGGTTCGTGGGGAGTATGCAAATGTTCTGCATGTACTGTCTACGGCCGTATGGTTGCTCTCGACCGCTCGTTAAAACTTTGTACTTGTTTAAGGTGTATGAATACAGAAGGTTATTTAAAACGCGTTGTTTGTGCTCTTTCATAAATTATGGGGAGGGTGGAGTTCTGTTTATAGCTTACACAGCTGATATTTAAAAGGAAATAGTTTTCTTTTTTGATGACTAGGGAGAATTCTTCTTTAAATGCTAAATGAGAAACTGTGTAGTCTGGTTTGTCTTTCTTTTATGCGGCAACGGTGTTATGTTAGTTTATGGGTCAGAGAGTACTTGTATGATGAAATAATGCTACTTTCAGTGAAAAATATGTGAAGTATGACAGAAGAAATGGAAAGCCAGTTCCAAGCAGTGCTACAATGATGACCCAGAAAAACGCAAGGTTCCTGCAGGATATACCACAAGTGCAGATCTAGGAAAGCAAGTCGCGAATAAAAGACATACAAGTACATAATATATATCTAAAAAAAATAAAGATGTTGTTGTTGATGTTGTGAATTTCATTTCAATTCCATTTCTTAGTATAACGTAAATACGTTATACTAAGAACTGACAGGTGTTTTCGAGTTCGAATTCTTCTATCTTCCTGGAATCATATCTTTTGATTATAATCATGACGCAGCATACGGACTGCGGATAACGTTGGAAATAACTTCGTAGTAACTTCCTCAAAGGTTTTCCAGGAATACACTTAAGTGAAACGTTTATAATAGATTTATATCATCTCGTCTAACAATACTCGGGAATAATGTTATTAAATCATTGTCCGGGATATACGGAGACAAAACATTGAATGAAATGTTTCCGAGGATTCCGGATGGATACATATTATTTTAAATTATAGTTTTTGTGCTAAAACCCTAAAACTACACCAGGTTTGGTTAAAAAAGATACGATAAATTGCGAGTACTACTCCGGACACGGGATGGAGTATCTGCCAGTGTCCGGTGTCATATTGGTTGTGTCTGATGTTCTACTTCTTAGCGTGTCGATGGCAATCTAAATTGTGTCGGCCCAGAATTGGGCTACTATAGTTTGGCGCTTTCGGTAGCGTCCATCAGTTCCTGCAGTGAACAACCAGCAGGACACGCAGGGCACGATATCAAGTGCCCCATCGTTTGAGGAACAGCACCACATTTACACTCCAGTGCAGAGTCATCTATGTATCTCCACCTCAGCAGGTTTTCTTTGCTGCGATCAACTTGGGTCCGGATCTGATGTTGACTATACGATACGCTTCCAAAGACTAAAAAGATTTTCCTTACATGATCAATACATGATGTAATTTCAAAACCCCATTGAAAACACGCTACCCACATATATGCGTCACTAGCGTCATAAAGAAAGTTTCCTCGTATAACTGTCAAAGTGCAGCTATGCTAGTGTTACGATCACGCCTGCTCCAATAACATGGCTGATTTTATGTCCCCGTTAGATACCGAGTTTGTTACGACATACTATAATAACACTGCACTTTTATATCCTGAAACCTTGACACGTTTGGCGGGTAGTCAAATAAAAGGGTATGTCGCTTATTTTTATGGTCGTTTTTCTATTGTGGCGTGGGCGAAACGTTTAGTGAAAGGAAATAATATTAGTAGCAACCATATATTTGAGTACAAACTTACATAAATGGCTCGTCGGTCCTGACGGCCGCGGCCCAGGCTACTGGCGATTACTATTAAAGCTTTTCGATTTTATACAAAGATTTTCAACTGAACTAATTCAATCAAATACTTTTGTGACATTTTGACCACTGTTCATAAATTATATGATTGATATCAGAAAAAACCGGTACTCGCTTGTTGATAGGTATTTATTATCAACAACAAGAGAAAAAGCCAAAAATGTAAGTAAAATGTATTCCACTTACGTACTTCCCAATTCTATTTCGAGCAACAAAACAAAAGTTAAATCTAAAATTAAAACAGAGAAATAAACTTGATTACAAAAGTAATTTTAGGCTAAATAAGTATTCATAAGAAGAAAATTAATTTAAGCAGGGAGAAAAAGTACCAAGTATAGACTCGTTTGTTCCTTTCGCAGGAAAATTGTTTGTTAACGTAAATTGGCATGCTTATGACGAAAATGAGGTATTGAAGGGAATCTCTCTTTCGAGACGTATGGACTAGCTCCCCAGTCGTCCTTTACAAAGGACATCACGTGACCTTGCCCTTTGTACGTACTGTAGGGGTCTTGCGTCTACATTCTGTTCAGTATCCCTAAGGACCAATTTCTCTTGCAGTGGATAGGATAGGTATGCTATTACAAATAAACAAAGGATGGCAGGCTACTTTCTTATTAATAATTTGTATTGTCCGAGGAAAGAGCACAACATCTAGTTGTATAAGTCAACTTGTTTATTTTTACCCAACTACGGCGAAGCCAAAAGGAAGGGTAATGATTATATAACAAATAATATTACTGAATAATAACAAATATTTAGTTGCACATTTCGTGCCGTCGATATGCCACCGACAGCGGATTTGCACTTGCAATTATTTGAAGCATTGATGTGTAGTCTTTCAAATTTAAATTCGAGACAGGACAAACAGAGTATTAAAAATTATTGAATGGACACTTAATGACTGCCCACACATAGTACTTGCAATTCAAAGGCAGTCAACAAGTAAACAGATACAGTATATTCCGCACCTACTTACAGGTCTCTGCTTAGAAGCCGGCATAATACAGGCAGATTAATAAGCACGTTTATTTATGGCAGATCTTAATACCGACATTTTAATATTTTGGATACTACTGGTATTTCTATGATTACATTACTGGCTGTTAATGGACTTTCAGGTCCTAACAGTCTAATAATAAAAATCAATTAGGTTTTTTTTGTAAGGAAATCTTTTTTTTTTAATATGAAATTGGCGTACTCTTGATCTCAATCTTACCCTAGGGGCAGAGATGAGGTCGATGATGGAATGACCCAGAAGAAGCCTCGTGACTTTTTTTACTCGTGATTTTTTTTTATTCGGGAAAACCGACGCAGGCAAATCTTGATTCGTCTATTTTAGGAAAACTTGATGAGCCTAACTTTCCCTAACTTTGAAATCAGATTCCTATTCTACCCGATCCTGCTGAATAATAGTATTTTCCATGAAGCGACTAGTGGTAATATGATACAAGCAGTGATTATGCATTATAATCAATTATATTATATCTGTGCCATAATTACCATTGATGCAAATGTTAATTTTCATTCATTTTGCGTGAAAATTATTTAATTTAATGTCAAACAAGTTTACTGAAAAATTGCTATTGACGTAAGCACGTCCTAGTTTTCATATCTGTCTAACAAACATAGATAATTGGATAGGTATTAGTTAATTATGCATACAACCCGCAAGGGAGAATATAACATGATAAATAATAATTGACTTAGTTCCCCTAAACGCATTAATAAACATTTGAATCAAACATTGACAGTTGCCATGTCACGTCGCATTGTCATGACAAACTGGCTGTCATGGCCGCGCTTCCGGGCTCAAACATCCGGTACGTAATAAGTAAATGATTGAACATTGTTCATAGTCAAATTGTTTTGCTTTTCTGATTGTTTTATTATTCAATTAATGATATTATGTATTAGGAATGGGGAAATATTTAAAACATTACATTTCGTATCTGTTATAAATAAAATTACCACTGGTTGTTCGAAAACGAGCTTCAGCTTCAAACCTAGCAAAGATTTTTAAAACATATGGAAAGCTCCAGTAAATTTTTCATCTTTTCAAAACTACATATACTTTTATTGAAAATCTAAATGAAAATTTAAACCTGCCTTTCCCTTTCCCTTCCAATATTTTATTCAATCCGTTCAATATTTATCGTTCTCTTCAGAAATGGGGCAGAGACCAGGGCCCCGAGTCTGCTATTCAATTGTGTCAGAATGGTCGATCATTGATCTCATAATGGTTGATTGATGACAAACCAAAAAAGTACCTTATGCCTGTCGACTTAAGGTACTTTTTGGCTTGTCGTCAATCAACCATTATGAGATCAATGATCGACCATTCTGACACAATTGAATAGCAGACTCGGGGCCTTGGAGTTCAGTACAAAACACACGAATAGCCAATAAGCGCAGTCAGAAGTATTGGGTAGAGAAGCGCGTACGTCGCGAGCTCGACCAATCAGTGACCACTTCACCAGATGCCATCTACTAACCAAACACATCGCGGATACATGCTCAATGCTCATGGATAGGATTACCAAACATTGTCGAGGTAAAGATACAATATGGATATGTTGTTGACTAAACTCAGCCGTATCTCTCATTAATTTTAATGTACTTTTATTGATGAAAGTCGATTGCTCTTCTATGAATCTGAATTTCTGAATCTGTAAACTTGTTGCATTGTGCTTTATAAACCCAAACGTTATTTTTCTATTCCAAGTATCGGGTTCGTAAAGTAAAATACTTTTACAGGTCCAGTTTTCAAAAGGTTTCAAATAGACCTCTACGTAGGTGCGTCTATAAATATGAATTTTAATATTATCCTCCTAACCCTTCATGGTGACCCTATCATCGATAGCTATGACATGTATCCTGTGTTGTCACAGCGGCGGGACGAGCGAGGAGAGTGAGGTAGCGCGGAGCATGTCCACGGGAAATGGACGCGATGCACCCACTCTCCTCTACGTGTTTGCAAATACAGCTCTGTTGATCGTTGTACTTTGATAGATCAGCACCGTGTAGTGGTTCGGTTTGGGAAGGAGTGCAAACCACACTTGGCAGAGGTCTTTAGGAATATAATAATATGTTGTAATAGAAATAGGCTTCATCGTGCACCAAATTTTTTACAAAGATGTTATCTGTTTGAAAAATAAATTATTTCTCGTGATGATCTTATCGCTAAAATCTTCAGACAACCTTTACTTCTATTACTAGAAAAACTCGCTAAAAATAATTAATTTCGTTTTAGTCTCTGTTAGTTTACAAATAAAAATTTTATTTCCACTTTGTACGAATTTCGTTGATCAAAATTCTTACTAAATCGTTTAGATCAAAACTGCTTTGATCTACATAAGTGTCGGAGCAGCTTTTTAAGTCGAGATATCCCCTCCGGCACACAACACACTATGATAAACCTGCAACTCTCAGCAGGACACACACTGCCATTGCCACCTGGAAGACCGCACCGCCAGGGTGGCAGACTCTAATAAATGGGGTCATTGACACGAAGAAGAAGAGGTTCAAACATGATGATGCTGTTTCCCTTACACTCATTCATTAGTATTGTCACCATCAAAACAAAGGTGTGCAAAATTTCAGCTTTAGCAACAATTTTGCAATTTTGTTTTTTTTTGAAAGGTGTGTTTTTGTGTTGTTTACCTTTGCGGTTGAAGGAAATTTCATTTGCAAGATTATCAATAAATTAACCAACAAGGCAAGTCAAATTATAGCTTATAATATTCTAAAATACACACATTGCACATCATTTTAATTTTTGAATCTCTTTTTTCGAATCTTTTTATTAAATTCTAGTAGAAAGATTACTAGAATTTTGGTCTGAGACTGAGCTCATGTCGTAGCCACTCGAATCTCAACCGATCGCTCAAAACCTAAAGTAATGAATTGTGTAAAATAAGCTAGTGGCGTAAGTGCATTCATAAAACCGTAGGCGATAAAGGTATCGTATCGTATCAATAGGCAAACTCGCTTCAAAACTAGGTCCACCAGGCGTGCCCGTTGGCAACAATATGGCTGGTACCTAATGCCAACACCATGCACCGCAATGCACCACACACGCCGATGGGATCGCGCTCGTTAAGATCCGAGCTGATTGGCGACAGCCACGTGTTCTGCACGCAACACCTTATGACCCAAATATTCATTATGCTGCTATGACGTCATCACGTCGCACTACCTACATTGTGCAATGAAAGTTATATTATAAATATTATAATAGAAATATTAAGACAAAAGAATTTTTGACATTTTCTAATAACTAATGTAATATTTATAGCACGTGACTGCTTGAGTAAACTCACCCCCCTTTTTCATGGGTTTATAACCGTTTTAACTTTTTAACAATCACAACTGGCAAATTATGGGTGAAAAAACACATAGTGCCTTTACGTAAATAGACTTGATGACTAATAAAAAACACGACAAACGATAAAATACTCGTAAGAGGATTTTTCGTAACGTTACAATTTTGTTTTTACGCATATTTTAGTCTAAAAGCCTGAGTGAAACCATAAAAATAATACTAAAGGTGGAAACTCGGTACTTTTGAAATAAAATGAAAACTTAAAAAGTAAAGTAAAGCCATAGAAAAGTGGCCATCGCTTGAAGCGACTTTCACCAAATTGATATTAACTATGCGGTAACTTACTATAAAAAATAAAAAAGGCATTGGTATTTTGGATTTTGATTGCGTTTAGAATAAAAATGTCTCTAAGCCCCCTAGATAATGTTTTGCTTGGTTCTCTAAGAATACTGAAACGACTGTTTAAAAAATAAATTCTTTGTAGATGCTCTCCGTAAAAAAAACTCACAAAAAATGCAAGCTTGAAAATCTTGAGAAGGTGCTGTAGCTCAGTTACCTGAAACTAATGACAATCTAGTCCTTTGGTTACTCAACACTGAAGTGTAACAAGCTATTAATCGCCTCTCTACGATCTAGGCGAGAAAATTATCTTGCACTAAGGACCTCTTGACCTGAGCAGTATGCTAGCTGATACTATACATTTTGTACTAACATAATAAATGGTTTTCAAGAGAGCATTTCTAAAATGATAAAGAGAAAATCCAAGTCTACTATCAGAGGTCAACTAATCCTTAATGATCAGTGCCAATTATCGTGTAGATTGATCAAACAAAGCTCAGTTGATTCCCGATCAATCAAATCGTGAAAACAGAGGATGATCTCATAAAAACGTGGACAAAAACCCGCATGCAAAGGGCACGAGATCGAATCAATCAGTCGGGGGCACAGGCCTGCAGTGCAGCGAATTGACTGAACATTTTACTGTACAATTTTCTTTGTGTCTCCAGTGAACTGAGAGCGCTGCATTCCTACTTTTTGCAGAGTCACTGGCTTTGTTCGTGACACTTCACTTTTGTCTACGTTGAAAATTGAGTTCCTCGACGACACTAATGTCCCGTGGATATTCGCTCAAGTGCGCGCCAAATTACCATGTTGATACTATCTATGAGTGTTGCTACGAACGCTTTCTTGGTTCAATATGAACTGTCTAATTCTGACAATGCTTCCAACAATGTATATCAGACGTATTCAAGTAGTCATAGGTAAAGTGTATGTAGATGATATGCTAATAGCTTGTCACATTAATGCACAGTCGTGATCTTGATGTTTCAGCACTTAGCTATAATAATACTCAAAGATTTTTATTATTCATGGCAAAACCATGAATTGCTAAAGTGCTACTGATAAGTCTACGATGACACAATAAAAACTACGTCTTCTAAATAGCTTAACAATAGTGGTAAAGAGACAGAACTTACTTACCCACCCTACATTGTGTTCTACATAAAAGTGCTATGCCGTCATACAATATAAAAAATATAATCTGTATTTCGTAACGACATGTTCTCACGAATAGAAATGCATTCGTGATCCGAGACAGTTTGCTTGACACCGCTATATCGCAGCTGAAATTGCTTTAGAAAATAATCAAATTGAGTACGCTCGAGGGGCGTGCGTGCCGACTAGCCGACTGTACCGACTTGCCGACTTGCCGACTGACGATGTATGCAATTATGCTGGATTCAATTTTAACTTTTATCAGACTGCGTTGAATATAACTTATTCATAGCCTTTTAAGAGTTGCTCTAAGTAATTTTGAGTAAGAGTCATTGGCATCGCAACGCTAGGAGTGTGGTTTTACATGTTGATAAAGACGAAAGTACATTAGTACCGCTTCGAAATACTAGCAAGTCGTGTTTTATATTTTCTGCCCACCCTACTTTTAAAGGCTTGTATTATACTAGCACTTTGCCCACGGCTTCGCCCGCGTGGATGTCGGTTCAACTACAAAAGTGACGATTTTCCATACAAACTTTCACCCCCTTAAAGGTTAAATTTCCAAAAACCCCTTCTTAGTGCTCCCCTACATTATAATAGGAAGCCGTGTGCAAAATTTCACATTCCTGGCCCCAGTAGTTTCGGCTGTACGTTGATATGTCACCCAGTCGTTCTCCTTTTATATATATAGATTGTCAATGAAAATGGCAAAAAATTTCGCGAGTATTCTTTAACAATGTTATTTTAGACGTTGATAAAAATAAGAGTGATCTGTAATGGCCATCTGCGTCTTTCACAAAAATACTAAAATATGAAGCTCGAGATAGATCAATAAGTTAGCGCTTGTGAGATGTCAACAAACTCGGTTAGATCAAGACGAAGATTGGTTCAAAACAGATTCCTCTCAGCAATGTAAAGTGTCTTTGGGCAAAAGTTGCGACAACACATAAATCTAAGTTGGAGATAGCTCACGAACAGTTCTTACGCGGTAAACACAATTTCGGAACGGTATTTATCATGATAAGTTTCTTCTGATCTCTTACATTGCGTTAGGTGTGTTTTAACGTTCTTTTGATTATTTGGACTGTTCCAGAAGATCATCCCTTCTTTATGACCCCGCGCCCTTAATTACTTTTTGTTTTAATTGCTTCGTGACCTCTACGACCCCGGGCTAAGTAATAAAATGATTATCGTTTGAAGTTTCCTTACGGTCCATCTCATTATCTTATTCCGTCGATACACATGTCAATTGCAAAACTCGGCCTGTGGGTTTCCACGCCATATTGTCTAAGCGAATTTGGAAAACTTTTCATTCCAGTAGTAGACTGCCATGGCTTCATTTCCTAGCTGCACGTATGCACGCGGGTGAGACCACGGGCAAAAGCTAATATTCAATATTTAACGTAAACTCGAAGTCATTTTCCCGCAGTCAAATACCACGCTATATAGAAGGCTAAAGGTTTACCCAGCAAACTTTATGGCCAAACAAAGTGAACCAAGCTTAGGCGTTAAAGATTGCAATGTCGCTCAAGTTATAATAGTATGAGCTTATCGCATCGTGCACCATTGTACTCATAATCCAGTTTGCGTTTGAGTTGGAGTTGCGTGCCGCGATAACGAGCTATGTTCTGCCACGCTGTTGACGTGCTGGAACATTACCTTTAATCCGGAGAGTAGCCACGGGTCTTACGGGTAAGATAGGTTGGATAACTTGTGATTTTATTTCTTTGTCTTGTTGACTTAAGTATCATTGTCATTTGGTAAGAAATTACTTCATAGAACAGTTGAATTAACTAATGTATTATTATTTATATTATGTAGCCCATATCAACCCACTGCTGGGCAAAACCCTCCCCCATTCCAACGGTCTCGATTCTGTGCAACGTCTTTAGTAAGTTCACAATAAAAGGTTAGAATTACGACCACTTTATAAGTCTTCCTTCGTGGTGAATTTAAAATAAAAGCCACCTAACAAAACTTTGCATTGAGGCACACGAAACTCTGAGTCATGTTCTAAAACTGAAAATCCAGATCCCAAAATAACGCTCCAAACACTAGCTCAATTCGTGACAGCTTCCCGACAAAATATTTACTCGTTATTACGAACTGGAATCCCGAACTTCAAAACACTGAGCCGAAACTGAGCTTGTCACTCTAACAGTAGGAAACCGGGACAGTTGTCACGACCGCCAACTGTGGTCGCAGCCCGCACTGCGCGACTTTAAACCTTACTGCACCAACATAAGACCCGTTAATCCAAGGTGGGAAGGTGTGTAGTAATTCAGTTTGCAGTGAAGTTATTATAGGGACATATCAAGCGGGTGTCAGCGGGCCAACGGAAGCAATTTCGTTGTTGACGCGTGTTCGGGAACAGTTCTTATAAACAGAGTTAGACAGACGTAATATATGTGAATTGTTTATGAAGTTGCGTGTTTGTGAGACTCTCAAGCGTGATTAATAGTTTTAATACTCAGATGTTATATTGCATCCGGGTCATGAGGAATTTAACTGAGTGTAAGCTAAATAGGGGAGTGGCAATACTACATCCGTAAAATCGGTTTCGGAAAGAGTTCAGAAAGAGCTTTATGTCCAGGTAATAAACGCCAATAGTCCCATGCAGAGCAGTGTGCATCGCGTTCCAACCGATATGAGGCGAATGACGTTTTCTTCGCTGTTATTGCATTCACTTAAAGCTCCTCCTGACCAGCTCCAACCGATTCCGTGTTCATAAGTTATTCACTCCCTTATCAATATTGCAATAACGTGACGATATTTCAGTGCATGTTCAAATAACGTGTTATTTTTTAAAATATTTTAAAACTGTATGAAAAAGCCACGTTGTAAGTTACTGTGGTTTGATAACCGCATTCTGCCACGTCGTGCCAGAGTCGCTCAACAGCTGCCAACATTCCACGAAAGTATCTTACGAGCCAATTTTAACAAACTGCCGGAGGTGATACAAAATATAATATCTTTTTCACATTTCAAATCGCACAAAATCTAGTTACTGGTTTCCAAGTATAGAGTTTAAATAAATATTTATTTCCATTCGCACTGACAAACGTTTGGTTAAACTTTTTTTGTCAAAAAAACCTCGACGTTTCTATTCACATGTTTTAATCTGCGATAAGAGTTGGTAAATGATAACCACGCCAAAAAAGTATCAAGGATTACGGGTAGATTGCATTAAATAATACATTTAGGATAATTCTAATATAGGTATAGTCAAATAAAAGCCCTCTTCCTCTCTCCTACTATTGAAGTGCCCGACAGGGTCCACAATGATCATAACTTTGTAAAACCTACCATCTAAGTAAACTTGTGGAAGCAATAAATTTATTGAGTATGATAGTTATTTTATTAATTTATGCGATCTGAGGAGAAAACGTAGCACTCGACAACTGTTACAAAAATGATAACTTTGTATTAGTATCTACTTACTATACTACTACACTAGGCACGTAAAGCCTTAGGTCTTGAGCCTGATCTCTCTTCAGTTGTGTCGTATTGCCATCCATCGGACTATGAGAGTACAGAAACAGAGAGTACACCTGTGTCTTCGTACACTTGTGCATTATAATATCTCCCTCGCCGATGGTTATTACTCACTACAACATTTGACTATTAGTATGTTCAAGCTAAGTAAATCATCATTCATCATCATCATTTCAGCCAAAAGACGTCCACTGCTGGACATATGCCTCCCCCAGGCGTCGCCACATTGACCGGTCCCGTGCGTCTCTCATCCAGCGGGTTCCTGCAACCTTGACCAGGTCATCGGTCCTACTAGTGGGAGGCCTTCCAACGCAACGTCTTCCGGTTCGCGGTCGCCATTCGAGAACTTTTCGAAAAGTAAGTAAATAAAGCTAGTAAAAATCTAAAGTGCCATCGTCTGAATATGATTTACGCACAGTGACAGAATAGTGACTGTCTCTTGGTTAAGTGACACTGACATTAATTTAATCACTCAATTGATATATCAGTTTACGATAATAATTGTATATAGGGTCCTATAAACAACTTATACTTCCAACTATAGCAATGTTAACCGAGTAAACGTGAACGTCAAGCCCACAACAGCCATTAAAACGTTCGCGGAATCCCAACCACGTTACTCCGTAGTGACAGGTTACAGGTTAGGGTAACCGCATAATAACTGTTGGTTATTATGCGGTATTGGTTATTATAACATCCAACTTTCACAATTACGCCAACGATTAGTTACATTCTATACGTCACAGTCACACTGTGCTATCTGAAATAAAATCAGCGCTAGCAGTAACCAGGCAGTCTGGCGGGCGACGCCGGCGGTCAAACGAGGTTTCATTTCAGCGGGACCGCGGCACAGTTACTCCACTTTAATTATATTTTCCAACTGTTTCATTACTCTTACTCTCCTTTAGAACAGACGCGTGTGTGGTATGGGCTTGACTGCAATTTTTTGGTGTAACAGCGAAATTATGTTTGAGCAACGGTTGACGGAATATGGGGCTTAATTGAATTTAAATGGAGTACGGTTCTGCGAAGGAATTTGATTATGTTTGCTGTTGTTTGTTAGTATATAGGGTATTTACTTAAGACAGGGATTTAAGAATAGTGCATTTTAACAGGGTTTTATTTTAATTTCGTTAATTATTCTTTCACTGGTCTTCAATTAACCTATTGATTTTATATTAAGAAAAATTACTTAAAATTCAAGAACCGAATTCATACGTCGACGATGCCGAAGACAAAATGCAGAACAGTTACTGAAGGCTGAAATTAATAATATTATAAAAACTTCAGAAGCTAGTCTACACAAAACAACACAGAAACCCTTCACACGACGTCAGCTGGGAGTGAAGCTGATCCCTCCCCTCGCCCCCCCACTACGCGACCCTCCCGCGACGCTACGCAATATCGCAACCTACTTACATCGTGTAAATAAAAATGTGCCGACAAATGACGTCGAGCATGCAGCGCTCGCGTGACACCGGCGTTAAATAATGTGAAGGCATGAGCCCACGATTTATGAGCCGGGCGTAGCACGCGCGATCAACACGCTATGACGAGCGTGCGAGCGTGCGAGCGCGCGAGCGTGCGCTCGGCGCTAGTGCCGTGCACCGTCACGCCGCGACGCGCGCCCTGTTTATAGCGCACCTTGTTTTTATAGCGCAGTAAAAGCGGTGCAATTAAACTTTACGGACGTGACGTCAGATGATGTGGTTAGCAAACAAATGGCACAGTTGATAAGACGGGCTGGAGTCACGAGCTTTATGCGGCAGATGAAGATTATGTACCTGGATGTTCTTCGGAAGCGCGTGTAGCTTACTTGAGTGAGAGGAACTTACCTGAAACAAAATACAATAACAAATTAATACAATTGGTACATATTATTTCTTGTTAAGCAGGTATAGCCCCCATTTTATTTATGTTACCTTTTTGCCTTTTTGTATAGAATTCCAAATTAATGAGAGTGGAATGGTAACGGCACTGAAACAAAAGGGCCACGAACAAGAACGGGAGGCTCGGCAGGAAAATATATTCTTTTTCAAGTAATTTGTCTTTACAACAAACATTAATAGAATGAGTGATCCTTTCCAGATGAATTACGCGAGGAACGATATGTGGAACGAAACGTATACGTCAGAGTTCTAATGTAGAAACGAAACACGTGGAACTATCATTTGGTAATACATTTTCAGTTGCTCCTGGTAATTTCGGGTATTTAACTGCATCCAGTTAACTGTCAGTCGACCTAAATGTTATTGGGAAAAGACTAGATAAATGATTGATTGACAAAACATTTATATTTGAATAATCATCTTTAAATCTCATTTAACAGAACAGTGCTACAAGCATTTTGGCATAGAGTTGGCGTTTTTGGTCAACATTTGAGAAATTCTTTCGCAAAATTGGAAAACAAAATGGCGCCGCCGTTAGTTTCGATTTGGTAACAACACGTCAAAAGATTCTTGTACAAGTGTAGTGTGGTGTAAGAGGCTTTACTTCGTGGACAGAAAGTAGACTGCCGACCAGCAACCACTTGAGATACAGGATGTGTTTGTGGAAATTTCGTCAAGAAAACGTTATTTCCTAAAACTCTCCTGAATATACCAAATAGGAATCATTGCTAACTGAATTCACAGAATTTGAAAGATATCTAAAAAAAAAAAAAAAAAATAGATAGAGAAAATAAAAAGAGAAGTCCTGACTGACTGACTCATCAACGCCCAGCCCAAACTCTTGAACCTAGAAAGCTGAAATTTTGCACAGAGGTTCCCTTTATAGTGTAGACAAGGAATAAGGAAGGATTTTTCGAAATTCAACCCCTAAGGGATTTAAATAGGGGATGAAAGTTTGTATGGAAAATCGTCATTTTCACGCGGGCGAAGCCGCTGGCAAAAGCTAGTATGTTATATTACCAGCTAGAAAGTAATCCGCAGACATACGTACTGTATCTAATCTGTAGATAACCCCATAGATTAACAAACCTTTTATAAACATGTTCATCCCAAATGTGAATTCAAGTCAGGTTTTATACATCGTTCATTCCAACATTTACACCATTTAAAAATGAATCAATTTCAAACGTAAGCCCACGGAAAGATTGTCTCATGAAATTGTCATAATCCTTTTATTTGAATGCTTTGAGCTTCAAGTTTCAAAAAAATGGACGTTTAAATGTACATTTGTCTGTTTCTCTTTATTACGTATTTGACAAATGAGGTGTTATTCAGTAACGTCCTACGTAAAAAGTATTTCATTTCGCTGGCAACATTTAATTTAAGGGATGCCTAGTAATAAACATTTTTTATGTTATAAGATGAATATAACTTGTATTATGGAATGACAAAGGAAGTTTTGTGTTTGCATATTATTACCTATTTACTCTTTATTGTAAGAGTATAATATAGTCCTTATGGATGTAATTGTATTGTCTTTTTTTCATTTTGTGATATGTTGTGGGAATTCTTTGTTTGTTAGCTTAACTTTAACCCACGAAAGATGAAGAGGGAAAAGTGCCCAAGTAAGGACTTAACGTGTTATGGGTTCTCTTATTAGTCTTTTTGATGGCAATTTTTATTGCAGAGAATATTTCGACCCATTCTGTCCGTAGATGACTTACGAGTACCTACGTGTTAATGTGCTAAAATGGGAGGCAATCATCAAAAAAGAAAAACGACAATTTATAAAATTTTAAACACATTGAATGATTGCCCATTTTGAAACTTTTTAACTTTAAACTCTGTTATTCTGATTTCAAAAATAAAATAGAACAAACCCAAAGCTATTGAAATCGACCGCCAAAACTCCTAAAGTATGATGAAACAGCCGACACAGTTACAGAACTTACGTTCATAAAGTTAAAAATATAATGAAACCGCGCTCGCTGGATGCCCAGTAAACTACCTTTCATGTGGTTAGTTGGAGAAGCCCCCCAACTCCCCCCTCCCGGCTCCAAAGGCGGCTTATTTACGCGCACAGCAAGCCATATTTAACAAACTTTATAATTACTGTGGTCAGCTACATAACATACGTATCGCTAGCCGTGCTGTGCTCCATCCAGTATATTATTCATGGTCTCTCTGCGCTTCTTAATATAAGACTAGCTGACCCGCGCAGCTTCGTCTGCATCACATAGCCGAGAGAGGGTTAGATTTTTTGGCAAAAGAGTTCATTTAAAACTGTGATATCTCCTAGGATTTTCAATGAAATCAAGTTCCTGAGATTATTTTGTTCAGCCAAACAAAGAAACTCTTCAGCTTTTTAAGATTAGTCTAGATTTAGCTTGAATAAGTTATTCAGCTGTCTAGGTGTGCTAGGAATGTTATATCTTAGCACATTCTTTATTCATCGGTGAATAGGAGATGAAGTTTGAAGGACTGCACCGATTGTAGCACCTTCTGGGACCCCGATGACAAGTTGCTAGTTTGATCGAAGTGATGTTGGAAGTAATGAGATACCTATTTATTTCTCGTATATAAAATGGCATTATTATTTGGGAACCCGGTCCACCATAAAAACAAAATGATAGCATACAAAACAAACAAATAAAACTTTGTAGTGTAATCAAGCAGGAAAAAGCAAAATAAAATAATCTGCAAAGGAACGGAGAGCGGAATTCCCGCAAAAGTAGAAAAGACAAAGAGAGAGGTCCTGAAATATGACTTGCTCTTTATATATTCAGTATTGTAAAAGAAATTGAATTATCATCCCCGCAAGAATATAGGATTTTCAATAAATAGGAGAGCGAAATGCTTTTAGATATTATGGGAGAGCGCGTGCGGTTTTATCGTACTCACGTCGGATTCTATCAGGGGGAGTATATTATGTTGTTTCATTATTACACTGCATATTATTTTCTTTAGTCAAACTGAAATCTGCTTATTTTTATGGAAGCTGCATGATGTTGCTTTTAACTTTTGATTTTTGTTTGACTTCACCCATTCGTTTGCCTGTAAAAGTCAAAAGTTGAACAAGAAAATGGATTTTATGTTGCTTTAATGACGGCTTATCGGCTTTATACTGGGTGCTTAGTTATTATTACAAGTTTAGAACTTATCACGTTGTTGGGAGATGCTCAAAGTTGTGGAGCTAATAAAAGATAACAAGGAAACTTCATCCGCAGGAGATAACGCACTGGCCACGGAGGCGCGGTACCAGATAATATGTGCCAAGTTAAGAAATTGTAGTCGTCACCGTGCAAAACAAAGACTAAAGATAAACAATTAAATTAAATCAAATATAATTACACAAGGATAATTTATAATCTTTCACACAAAGGTGGCAGACATCAAATAAATTAAAAACGTCATCAGTAACTCTGCAAACTAGTTTTCATTAAATTGGTGCTATTTATCTTACTTTATAATATTATCTTGTTCAGAACCATAAGCACACACACGACGCCAAAAACAAAGTTGTCAACTAAAAACTCGGTTAACACGACACGCGGGTTATCACAAATTAATCAAGCCGTGATAAGTCATTAGCGCGGCGTCTCGTCGCGGAGGATGGGGGAGGCTCGATCAAACTTGCAACTTTAATTAAAACTGATCCGACTAACTTGTAATGTGAAGCGGGGCCTTTTGAATTTAAATATTTATTGAGAGCGACAGAGGAGACATGATGAAGACGCTCGACGTCGCGCGTCGTGTGCCGGATGAGCGTGCGGGGTTATGTGGAATGAAATAAGGAAAGTGTTCGCAACGCGAGGGTAAATGGGTTGTAAAGTATACTTAATTGTGAATGAAATTGTACATTGAGTCTCGTAAGGCAAGTTAACATTATAGGTAAGTAGGTATGAAAGAACATAACTATTATGTTTAGTTAATGATACCAAATGTGACACAAAATATCTAAAAACGAAGAAATGTGATATTGAAAAAGCAACATAAACACGTAAAAGAAACCTTGATAACAAAATAAATTAATGCAAAAATAAAAGCAGTTCCAGTGGTTCCAACTTTAGATACCAACATAAATGAAAAGCTTTTAATCCCTAATGAGACACAATTTACTGCAGTCTTCTAAATGAAACTGCATTTGTGGAATAATTACTTTAATATAAGTCAGTATGAGGATGAATACCAATTATAAATCGCTTCACGTGTTATAGAAGAAAATATACGGAATATGGGTACAGTCACCGACTGCATCGCATGGAATATTCCAAATTTTGGCTATTGCTATCAAACGGGCACAAAACCAGACTCTGCGGCCTCTACTGACCTTTTGCCCGTCTCGGTAATCAAACCCCAGACCACATGCTCAGTTGCGCTTAAGACCACTCATTAACAGACATTATAATTTGCACGTGAACGAAGTCGCGGGCATCAGCTAGTACGGAATATGGGTACAGTCACTGACTGCATCGCATGGCATATACCAAAATGAGATATTAATTTTATAGATATTTCGCGGGGAACCTCGTGCTCGTGTAACGTGTGCTACAAGTAACTTTTGTCGCTTGAGTGCCATTGACGGAGGGGCGTTATTGGTGAATAATTAAGAAATAGTTTCGTGAAATTGAATTCAAATAACAAGCTAACAGAGTTAGTTCCTATATAAGACACATGCAATATCATTGTAAATGCAACTACATTTTTTGAGTTTTTTTAATAACATCACAAAAAGATACTCATAATGAAAGGGGTTGAGAGGGCTAGCTCGCCGTCCGGCCGTCGTCATGACGGCAACAGACCGTGTCGGCGGCGCGTACGTGTTCCACGCGCGCCTCAAAGAGATGTCAGCAAGGAGGGGCCCGCAAGGGCCGACGCCCGTCGGGGCTGTGGATATCGAAAAGTTACCGCGGCTCCGACACAAGGGCGAAGAAGAGGGAACATGGGTTGGTTTTTAGTCAGTAGAAGTCTGACACTCCCCTTCGCTCTGCCCAAGAGCGGGGGGGGGTTATTCGATGATTTTCCACCCACCAAAAAAAAAAAAAAAAAGGGGTTGAGAGGGAGAATTCTGATTTATTTGATAATTATGATGTTATTTGAGGCCGGATTCATAAACGTTAAACTATTAATCCAATCTAATTTGTATTAATTTAATTTAAATTAATAACCAACTACAATTGCTGTTTTAATTAAGAGCCTTATTGCAGATGTTCAGATAATACTATCTATAGGTCCCAGGTCGAACAGAATATAATATAATTACTGGAGATCAGATTTAGGGAAAATGTTCTGACTCTTATAATTTAAATTGCGATATCAGAATATTTAGAATTTACATCGGGCTTATAATTATGTCTCTGAATACAATGGTATTATTTTATCACAATCTCTCCTCTACAAGCTATAATCTTGTAGCTCATTAATAACGGCCGCTCGGGTCGATCTTCAAATTAAGCCGCACTTGCAGATTGGTCCGTATTTGGGTGACCTCCCATTACATACGAGTCAAGTGTCCTTCGGGCTAAGGAAAACACGACCCAACTGCCATTTGTAGGTCTTAGACCGAGAGTGGTAGTCAGGGGCCCGATAGTATTACCCCAGTGCTAACTGGGTTGTGGAGGTCAGAAAGACAGTCGTTCTGTATCCGGTTAGACTGGAAGCCGACCCTAACATTGGTGGGAAAAGGCTGATGATGATGATGTTCATAAGAACTTGTACCTAATTGTATTCCTAAGACAACTGAAATAAATTTGAAGGGTCTAACAATTGTCGGCGGCGCGTTCGTGTTCCACGCGCGCCTCAAAGAGATGTCAGCAAGGAGGGGCCCGCAAAGGCCGACGCCCGTCGGGGCCGCGGTATTTTGTACTAGATTACGTGGCCTCGGCGCAAGGGCAAAGAAGGAACATGGGTTCGGTTTTTAGTCAGTAGAAGTCTGACACTCCCCTTCGCTCTCCCAAGAGCGGGGGGGGTCATTCGATGATTTTCCACCCACCAAAAAAAAAAAAAAAAAAAAAAGGGTCTAACAATGATAGCCATACACATTCTTGAGTCCAACCGACTTGACTTTTGAATTATAGTTATTTTTTTAAGGCGTGGTTATTTCTTTTGACAAAGTAAAACCATTATTTTTTTTTAAATTGTGTGTTTTACATTTTACTTTTTCACTCAAGCCATATCCAAAATATAAGCTTCACCCCTTCGTAACGGATTTGCGTGTATTTGTCCGAGGCGGGGCCACAGGCAAAGTCAACATTTTAGCGCTCAGCACACAAACAACTAATGTGTGACGGTGTACTAACAGTTTTAATCTAAAGGAAATTACTATGTAAAGTGGCCATTACTCCAGCTAATATGAGTGACTGGCAGTTAAACTAGCGTGGTACTATGAAACCTGAGATTTACCTAGTTAATCCTTTATATGAGACGAGCGTAGTTCCTGCTTGATTAAATAAATAATGTGATTAAACGTAACCGCACCTTTAGTAAACTATTCCACTGCAACATTTGATGGATGGAAATCTCAAATGAATGAGTCGTTTCGGCGGCCGCTGCAGAGACTGCATTGTCAACACGTTCCTTACTTTAGCGACCTGTGACAAAGTTGCGAGTTCAACATGTTTGCGGCGTCACGAATGTTGAGAACGCCTATTTCTAGACGAGTTCTGAAGGTTGATAATATTGCAGAAAGTGATTTGAATGATAACAATCTAGGCCATCAGTGTATCTAAATGCTTCAACTCCCTATAGGTAGGCCATCAACTTTAACTTAAACATAAATGTTCTGTGTAACAGAATTCGCGACTGAAATGACCAACACTTACCCGCTCTGACACACAAATAGCCATGTAGCTAAAACACTTCAACATTGAGTTATTATAATATTAAAAGAACCAATAAAACTGTTAGTACGAATTATAATATAAAGTAGCCAACATTTATTATGAAAGGTATACAATTATTATTCCGGGAGACACGCTAGCACTAAATATATGGCACTAGTGTTCCATAATAATGGCATTAAACGGTTTAAGTACCGCCCGGCGCCGACAATGTGCGCGGGGATTCTTTGAAGCAACCGGCTAATATAGTTCTATGTGGAAGAACGCACATTAACTACATTTTATTGGTATAATTATTCACCCCAAATATGTAGATTGACTTATTGACGACATGGTTATTATATTAATTTGTGGTACAGATTTAATTAAGACGTCAGGTGACTACAACACGGGTAAGAATAGTCAAGCAGTTAAACTGTCGTTATTGTCAAAGCTTGAATACTTCAGAATTAAAGCGATTAAAGGTCTATTCCTTTTACCAGCTGAAATATATGAATTCCAAGTACCAAAATAATATATGGAATAATATTGATAGGATGCAGAAAGTTCCTAACGAGACGCAGATGCACTGTCTTACTTTTGGCACTTCCACGGCCCTGTAACCTGTAACGTCCCGGGGACGATACGACCCTGATACGTGTGAATAGACCTTTAGGCCCACGCAGCCATATTAAGCTTTAAATTGCGTTAGATATCAATTTGTTAATGTGCATTATAAACTCACACTTTCAACTCACATTTTTCAAGTATCATATTTATTCAATTCGATTTAGAGAAAAAATATTTTTTTATTGTTGTTTTTAAAGATACTTTCAGGATATTTATGAGATATCATATAAGTTTTTATTAAGTTTTGACAGACTCGATTCAGACTAGACTCAGCAACTTTATGATAGTTTTAGACACTTTGGGGACTGTTGTAGTCATATGACATGTCTGTTGACCTTTGAAAATATAAAATAAACTAGAAAATCCTAAAAAATGCATAAAGCTGAAAGTAATAAAAGTTTTATTAGTTTGTAAATGTTGCACGATAACTGAAGCCCCTAGACAGACAGACAGATTTACTCCACAGTTGAACCGTATTCAAATGTTTCAACGTTTTGCTGTTTAACCGTAAGAATCTGTAAATAAACTGATCAATTTTTCCTTTCACGTTGAAATAAAAATCGTTTTGAAAGAGTTTAAATGGAAAATATTGAATAACTAAATATCGTTCATTGAATTCGAAGTAACACCATAACATAACGAAGTACCAGGAAACCGCGCAGTAAATGATTCGTAGAAGGAATTAATTAGTTTGCTTTAGAAATTACAGGTCCCATGCCTTTCAATTGGATCATTGTTTAATAAATAATTAGACATGACCAGGTTAAGCCTTAGTAATATGACCGAATAAGCAGAATTAAAATAGGATGATTATAAAATATGAAGCACAAATAAATTGGTCACAGATTCAGTATTTCATTCGTGTTATTATCCTATTATGATTCTGCTAAAGCGACCATGTTAGGGCCTGGTCGCTGACCCCGGCCTGGCCCAGGTAATGTTAAGTACTGGAATAAAAGTTTAACTGTGTCCTAACTACTTAGGTCTTGGTCCCCATGTGTCAAATGCACTATGTTTGTTTTAATTCGGTTGAGCTTTTAAGACGTGTAAAGGTAACAGACGGCCTCACTTACTTCCTCAATTCATTATAAAACGGATGAATATTGCGGCTGTTGAACTAAAGCTTTGCATAAAACAAAGAAACCACTCAACCAGCAATCAGTATTAATAACGAACTAACATAATAAACTCCACATTTTTATAAAAGCAGCCAAAGTGCAGCCACAAGCAAACGTGAGAACGAACCACTCACGCAGTTCATTAACGAGCTTGCTTTTCTCCCCCACTTTCCATTCTCACAAACAAACATACAATTTTACTCTGCCTTGCACCGGTGGTGTCGATGTAAAGAAAACCTTTCCTCTGAGCTCCCACAACATTTCTTACACAATTTATCAACGCCTTCCTTTGTTTTCACACCTGAAACGTTACACTATGGGTACCTAGGTTTATTTATTGAGTCTGTATTAGGCGAGGGCTGCATACAATTGGAGTTGTTTACCCAATTTAAAATAGAGGCTCTTTATTGGATTTAGAATTGTGTGGTTACGTAAGTATTTACATATATTGAAAAACGTTGTGTTCAATGTGGTTTGCATTTATTGTTGGTTGAAGCTGGCGTGCATGAAGTGTGGTAAATCATCATCAGTCCAGCCGTTTTCCTAACTATATTAAGTCAGATTCGTGTTTAACTGGATGTAGCTGAATAACATGATACTTCTTGGCGAGACTGACTACCCGTAACGACTCTCAGAACTCTACCAATGCCAATGAAACCAACTGTTTAACTGTTGCTCTTTGAGGCGCGGAGATGTCTTGATAACGGTCACCCATCCACGGAGCAATCTAGACAAACGTTGCTCAACCTAAAACCCTGTCACTTTTATAACTTACCTACGAGCCCCTCCAACCTCAAACTACAAAAAATCGTACGTAATAATAAACCGATTTCAAGACCAAACAATTAGCTTCTAAGAAGTCGTTTTTTCTGTACCTAAACAGTTTTTCTCCTCTGAGAACAAGTCGCGGCTTGGTGGGCGCGATAAGGGCGGTTCTACCCGCTACCCTCGTCACGCGTTGTGGCTTTGTTTGTTTTTATTCTCCCTCTAATCCCAGCTGATTGTCCAGCCGAGAATTAACGTCATCTGGCGGCGGGTCCCGGCACTAATCATTAAAGCACGATTGTTTCGGCCTGACAGACTCGAGTGTTCGACGAACTTGTCTTAGAAGATTTTCTTTTGTGGATTGGGAAACTGAGCTTTTTATTAAAACGACCTTTCTTTCGTGAGATTCTTGTTTAGGTTTTTGAAGTGATTCGATGTGAATGGTTGCCTTCTGGTGGCGTCCGCACTTAGAAAATAAGTTGTAAATGGTAGTAGATTATCATTTATGTTTATACAAGAGAACGCTACTTTCACAATGCAATTGTAGAATGTTTCTGCATGTCGATAATGACACAAACTAGAACGCTATCATTCAGCACTACCGTCTTCGATCAAAAACCGTACAAATCGAATTACAAACGAACTGATAAATAGGCAAGATGCTGCTTCATCGCCTATAACGGTCCGGACGTGCGCTACCCGCATTCCCCCGGAATTGGCCAACATTACCCGGCCTGAGCCGCATTGACCGGCCGTTGCGTACGTTGGAAATTTTTATTTCTTTGCAAATAGCGACGGCATTTGTCCTGCGAATACCAACTGCGAAGTAGTTCCATGTAGGAGGTAGTGGGTCATGCGATGTAAGTTTATTCATAAAGTTACTAGCTGTTGCCTGCGGCTTCGCCCGCTACAACTCGTAAAATATCCCACGGGAAGATAAAATCGGTTTGAACTATCTTATGTGGTAATCCACGTTATAAACGATCTGTGTACTAAATTTTATCAAAATCTGTTCTGTAGTTTTTGCTTGAAAGAGTAACAAACATCCATACATACAAACTTTCGCGTTTATAATATTAAGTTGAAAGTAGGATTACCATATTATGCTGGTTATCATTGTTGGATTCAGGAGGTGATCCAATGATAGCGGCCACAATCCACAGCTTGTAGGTGGTGATGAACCTAGGACTGTAGTTAAAGAGTTTCATCTTCTTATTGGTCGTGTTCATGATTCCCTTTATTAGACTCAAATGAGTTCAATTTAAAGGTTAGTTACAATGTATATCATGTTGTTGAAAGCCTATATTGCCTAACTGCAGGGCAAAAGCCTCCCTTCCCTCTTTCCACTTTTCGCGATCTGATGCGATTATAGGCCAATCCTTTGAGAAGGAGTCCAGCTCATCCCGCCATCTCCTCCTGGACCTGCCGCGTTGTAGTTTCCTGCTTTTTGGTATCCAATGAGTGGTAATTTTCGCCCATCGCTCCTCCGCCATGAGGCAGATGTGACCAGCCCAATTCCATTTCAACCTAGCAGCTGTTATGTAATGTTGTTGTAACTGTATGCAATATCTTGAATGTTATTTAAAATGTTTAATTATGTTTCCTGATTCGAAAAATAATATTATTCACTGTTTTCGTAAAGACATTAGTAAACATTTCCTACACGTGTAGCCACGTTAATAATAAAACGTTGCTTAAGTACCTATACTCATAATATTGTAAGCAGTACATAAAACTTGTTCTGTTTTACAAATAGACAAAGGTATGAGCCACGTGTATGTTTTTGTATGATTCTTAACCACTTTTGCTAAATCACTTCAAACGAGGTTTGTTTTATTTTTGTTAGTTCGAGTGTTCCTATAATGAAGTTTGATATACTTTTGTCCGACATAATCGTATGTTTGTAGTTTTTTGTTGACTTCTTCGAAACACTACTATTAATATCATAAACGGGATATTTACCATGTTTGATTGTCTTCGAAACAGTCTAAATCTATGTTTCGTTTGTTGTATTTTACCTACTATAAAATATTTAACTAGATTTAATTTTTTTTTTTTTATTATACCCATTACATATCGAGTTTCCTTCGTACCTCGGAGAGCATGTTTGATCTTTGAAAGTCGATAGAAGTCAGTGGGCCGAAAGTCTGAGAAGCAGTCTTACCACGAGATATCGTGTTACCCAATACTAATTGGATTGTGGAGGTCAGATAGGCAGTCGTTTGACATAAAGTATAGGTATTCAGTTGCATCCGATTAGGCTGGATGCTGAGCCCAACATAACTGGGAATAGACGATGCAATTGATGTTGTTATCTTACAAGGATCGTATTTTCTTTAAATATTAAGTTTTAAATTGTTATACAATAGGATAGTCATCGGAAATCCAATAGGAAAAACTATTGTTTTTTTGATCGAGTGCCATAACCCAACGTTTAAAAAGAGTTGTTTTTTCCACAAACATTGCAATGTTATTTAAAATTCGGATTTTTATACAGATCTGTAGGGGAGACCTGTACAAAACCGTATACCGGGGTAAAACAGTACAGCATGTCTATTCTTGTCAATAATTCAAAGTTCCCGCGCGCAAACTGCTCAGCGGCGTCAACCAATGGGAGCTATTAGTCAACAAACACTTGTCGCTGCATGCACGCGCGTTATCAAAATATTCGATTTTATTGATTTTCGGCGTATTTGATCTTATTTTTGTGAAAATTCAATCAATAATAGTGAAATTTACGCATATAATAGGTAAGTGCCAATCAACTATGTTAAAGTGCATGTATTTTACTCGTAATTAACAATTATTTGAGTAGGCAAAATTGGTTTGCGTATGTAGTAGTGAGCGATATATTTACATTGAGCCGTGGGTCAAAACCGTACGGGGTAAAATCGGCCACTATACGATTTTGACCCGCATGAATGAAAAACTGCTGTTATCACTTCCTCCCCCTATAAAAATGAGCTGATAACCATCTCACAAAATAGAACTCCTAACCTTAATTTGAATCAACCGCCTAAGACCAAAAAACCAAAACAAAAAATAATAAATGATAACATTTGCTTGTACTGCCTCGAAGAATACGGTTCAAGCCGCTTGGATGAAGGTTGGGTGCGCTGTGGGGAGTGTGAAGGTTGGGCTCATGAAGGCTGTAGGTACAGGTTAAGACTCAGAGGATTTAGATAATTTTGTTTGTATGGGATGCGTTGCTTCTAGATAATCTCTGGGGCAGTATCGTATATAATATACGGTTTTGCCCATGTGTCGGGGCAAAATCGTAATTAGAAGAATTTTAATAATTTTTGGTTTTTATTATTTAATATTTTGATTTTTCCAAATATGTACCAGTGATTATGTTCCTTATGAGACTGACTAATTATAATTGTTGAGTAGATAAATTAGTGTTTTGAAATTAATGAACTACAACCCTAAACGCTTAGCTATACGATTTTGACCCGGTCTCCCCTACACAAGAATTTTATTACAATTAAATACTCATTTATACATTCCGTATTTATTTAACAAAAAGGCCTTTAACCAAAATGGTCTAAAAACGTTCAGGCTCCCGGTACTGGTATGGCCATCCAATCAAATATCGATTTAATGAATTACGATAAGCTCTCTCTGCCCATCTATCCAATCACGTTCGAGAACGATCAGGATTATTTTTATCTCCAACGAACCGAGAGTGAGGTTCGCGGCCCTTCAGAAATTACCAAACCTTTACAAGTACTTATTTGGACAACTTTTCTTTTCCCTTTTCGATGTTAAACCTCGACTAAAAGATAGAATAATCTGATAATAGAGGTATCGCAAAAAATCTTTTACGAATAAAAGGTTATCTTGATATTAGTAACCCTGCGACAATCATGAAGGGATGGGGTCACCTATTTTTTTACCATAGAAACCTTTTGGCTATTAGGTTATCTTAGCTTTGATATTGGCTGCAACTCTAACATACTACTTTACTTGATATTTTGTTTTATTTTCTCAACCTAGCCTATGCCTTAGACTCCATAGAAGTCTCACATCTATAACGTCTCTTTTTAGCATTTCGATTTCGTCTTTAGCCAGTTTGTCGGGAAAAGACATTACCGCAGTCATTTAAACATTCATAACAATTTTAAACAAAAATCTTTCAAGTCCAACGAACGAAAAATCCCATAGAATCAATAATTCCGGTACCCAGAAAAGAACACGAACTTTAATAAAGGTGTTCTATTCGGAAATAAAATGTAAATGAGTGAGATTGATGCCGGAGACCATCGTTAACATGGCCTGATTGAAATATAAGGCGCGGACAGACAGGTGGACTCACCCCTCGGGGGCGGGGGTGACAGGGCAGGGGATGATACGCGTTAATTAAATCTGCGACGGAATATGATGGATTATGAAATAGGAATAGCTGCGTTATAGTGACAGCTTTTAATAATAAAGCTAATAATTGTAATAAAGTGGTAGTCGTATTTGACATAAGAATTTTAATAGATTTCTTAATACAACATTATCAGCCAGAACAGCGATGACCCAGTGGTGGCAGCCTGGACTAACGAGCAGTAGTAAGTCATGAGTCCAAACCCAGGCAGGTGCATTAATTACTTTGTGTAATTTATTTTATCGCCACTACTCTCAGAACAGTGAAGGAAAACATCGTGAGGAAACTGGCATTTCCTAGAACTTAAAAGTTCAAATACTTGTGACATCTACCAACCCCCACTGGGCCTGCGTGGTGGGTTATAGCCCATTCCCTCTCATAGAGAGGAGAGGCCTGGAGTCCAAGCAATGGGCACATTATAGGCTGATTAAGCAGCCTACAATTACCACAATGTCAGTTGTAGGCTGTTGTACAATGTTTTCATCACAGGTTAAAAAATATGCCATGATCCACCACATGGGTCCTGTAAGGACAGTTAGATAACATGATATTTCCGACGTTTTCGGTGAGATTTGATATTTTGGTGAGATTTCTTAATAAATTCGAAGTCAAACCCTTCCTAGAAACAGAGATATGTTCCTGATATCTAAATCGTTTAAGCCGACTACTATACGAATTCTCACACCCACTTATGAATAATTCCTCACAAGTTGGCTCAGTAGAGCGTTTGTTTCATCACTCATGTGTGTGCTATCACAGCTATCTGAGTTTAATATCGACGAGCCTGCTCATTGGTCCGCGCGCCGCGGGAAATATTGTCCAATAACAGTCTATGCACGCGCAGGCCGTTCGCAATAAATTCGGAAAAAAAAAGAAAATTCACGCAAAAAAAGGTGCCATACGATTTTGTGGGATTCTTTTTTTATATATAAATCTGTTTTATGTGATCCGGGCTTTATAATTGTGGTGTTCATGTTGTTTAGAATTGGGTGAGCAGCGTTTATTGAGGTCATTCGATTATTTCTGATATTATTTTGGTTTCTAAAATATCAATGGTGAGAACTGCCTCGCTGTTCAAGTGGTTTCAAGCGCGATTGAGGACATGAGATCCTAGGTTCTTGGGTAAGTTGCAGCCAAGAGGTCTAGTTTTGTGTCCACTTAAGAGGAAATGCGAGTGCTGTCTCTTTCTACTATCGCTGTCTCTCTCCGTCCTCCTGCCCTCAAATTCGTGCGATAAGGACAACTATAGAAAAAAGTTAGAATTCGAGGTTTGGCTCTCGCCTATTTCCTCCTCCATTATTGAACCAATTTAAAAGATATTTTAGACAATGAATAAGGAGGTTATATACTACGCCGCTATGTTTTTCTTTTTTCGTTAATAGTTGTCAAATTTGTATACTAGGACTCTGTTAACAGCGATCTAAACAAGCAATTTTGAGCATTTTTTGAGGGTTCTAGTGCTTATAAAAATAATTTATCACCAAAAAGGAAAACATAGGGGCATAGAAATAGTTAATATTTATTATTCTGTAAAACCACCATTGCTCTAGGGTCATTAACAAAAAAGAAAACAGGCGAGAGCGTTTGTATGGAGAAAAGACCACTCGCGTTTCCTCTTAAATAGCCGCCTGTAATCATGCGTGATATGTAATATTCATAATGTAAAACTCAAGTCTCTTTAGTTAACGTCTTTGTATAGATTAAAACAACGACAAGAAGTCACAAACTGCCTTACCAGCCAGTATTTGCAGTTCATCAACAAAGTGGAAGTATCCCAAACTGTGTGTTGAACAACTGCGGCACTAGTTGTGCGACCGCAATCGCAACTTGTCGCAACTGGCCGCACTTGATCGTACTCGGCCGCACTTCGCCGCAGCGCTGTACTTGTGTGCTCCAAGCTTTTCCCCAGACACTTGTGCTGTGTCAGTCAGTTGATTCATGTCTTTGCTTCACAAACTGATTCTTTAGACACTGGCTATGTTTTCTTTGACAGAACACCTAAAACATTATTAGGTACCTGTTAAAACAACTAGTTATCTCACCACCAAAACAAAGACTAAACTAACTAAAGATAAAACATTAGAATATCGGAACGCTCACACAATGGGC
This sequence comes from Diarsia mendica, assembly GCA_949316265.1. Classification (NCBI taxonomy): domain Eukaryota; kingdom Metazoa; phylum Arthropoda; class Insecta; order Lepidoptera; family Noctuidae; genus Diarsia; species Diarsia mendica. The sequence goes on from OX438887.1 coordinate 599,859, forward strand.
TGCTCCTAGGCAAACACATAAAGCGGCTCCGTCTCACTGCGATAACTAACTACCCGCAATAAAACTTTTACCCCCCCCCCCCCTCCCTCACCGTCTCGTACCCCGCACCATCCATCCGCTGAAAATAATCCTTACTGAAAAGTCAGTGAAACGGCATACTTAACAAAGGGAATTTGGCGGCTTAAAGTTGTGCCCCACTGACAAGGCTACGCTACCGCGATGCCCCGCGATATATTATGGAGATTTTGTGAACCCCCTCTACCCGCTGGAGGGGTAAGACGGCTCTCTCCCGTAATATATGCATTTTCTTACACAGATTCATTTTAAAATGTTTTAGTATCGCTAAGTTGGTTTGGCAAGAGTTGCTCATTAAGTTAAGCTCGCCGCTGATTGCGGAAGTTACGCGGAACGACGTAAACAAACTTTTAATTTAGTTTTTGCGCTGTTCGCCACTGTCAATGGAATGGTAAGTCTAATTTAAAATTGTTTATCCAAATAAAATGGATAAAAATACGGAAAGCCAAGCATGACTTTGTAAAGGGAGTAAAAGGTAAGTTTGTCGGTGCTTTCGAAACATTAAATTAGGATGTCTATCAAAGTACTGGAATGAAAGAAATGAATATTATGCTGAAATTAAATAAATTGGACTCGACTTTTACTTAAACTCTTGAAGGATTTAGTTTGCGATTTTTTTCAATAATGTATTGGAAAATTTTTCATAATTTAACTTTGGAGAAAATTGCATTACTTACATAATTTTCTGATAATAAATCCAATTGAAAAATCGGAAAGGTTAGGTTAGCACGAGGTGTTAACATCATGTTGATATATTTAAGTAAGATTACATGAACCAACATGATCACAAACTACTGAGCAATGGTGAGAGTTTATTGGCCATTGAGTAAAGAAAACCTATTTAGGTGATGATTCAAAGATGACACTGCCCTAGAGTGTAAATGCGGTGCTGCCCTACAAACGATGGGACAGTTGTTACCATGTCCTGCCTGTCCTGTTGCTTGTACATCACAGGAGCTGATGGACACTACAGGAAGTACCAAACTCGTCGCTAAATGGGTTGACATAATTTAAATTGTCATCGACTAGTAAGAAGAAAAAGATTGACCGGGTCTGACGATGATGGCTAACCTCCGCTGGGATTGGCCGCCGTGGCCGAAAAACGGTCAGGAGTACTATAGACACTTCTTGACTGATCCGACCTACACTAGTCAAGCCAAAGACAATTTGGCACAGTGATGCAATGTCTACATTAGTGCGATGTGGTAATTAAGGAGGGGGGTGTTTGTTCGCCGGTACAGGGGGAAATACGTATATAATTTACACCATATGAAAAAGAATGTTAATAATGAATGGTCTTGGATATTATAATGATAATGGCTGATGAAAAAGATAATGGATTGATGCTAACGTAGGGAAATAACTAATGTTCTCTTCATATCTATATAGCAGTGTCAATTTTCATGGTGTTTCGGCGATTGTAGGTGCCTTAGTTGAGTTTAGAGAAACTCTTCTGAATAAACCTGATAAAACTGTGGTACAAACCGTACAGATTGATCAAGAGTAATGTGTTTTAATCACCTCAAGAAGAAGATCTCACCAATGATCAATACATTTAAATTTATAAATCTTCCTAAAAGTAACTGATTAAGAACCGGGATGGAAGTAACGCTAAACTAACGTAAAACAATAGCATCGCATAGCTGTCATTGTTATCATGCCTTAAGCAGCTGAAGATGTAGTGAGTAGTTAGAGAACTTGTGTTTTCAGTGAGTTCTGTTCCGCCTCGAACTTTAGAGGTGAGGCGAGGTGATATTTACATTACGTTTGTGGTTCCTTATACATATTCCGAATTTCATGATTTTACGTTCTTGTGTTCCTTTTGAACGCTGTTATAAACTTTCAGCAATTTACTTATGTACAAGAACAATATTTATGGCTGAATGAGTACTCACAACAGCCAACAATAAAATAATTAGAACATTCAGGAGTAAAGCTACATAGCTTTACTTTTACAAAAAAAGTTAATAAAATTACAAAAAGCACATAATCTCTATATTTATATTATGTTTCCTTTCAGTTTAATTAAAGCAATATTAAATTAAGGCGACATTACCTGCCCGCGACCTTGAGCGCGCGTTTAACGCATCGCCTAAACAAATAAGGTTGAAAATGGCGATGCGTTTGATTCTCGTGACTGCCAAAATGAACGATAGTTCGCAGATTTAATTTATTTAAAAAAAAAATACGCTGTAATGTTAAAATATTTTTACATATGTCTTTAGTTGGTTAAATTTCCTTTCTGATAGTAAAAAAAAATATAACAGTTGTCACTCAAAATATTGAGCATTTCGAGACGAAAAAGTTTTTTCGTGTGATTTTTTGGTGATTTTGTGATTTTTTTTTTCGAGGTTCTTGATTACTTTTAGAAAATATTTTTGCATAAGTCTTTTACCTATACATTTGACTATACACTGTATTTTTTTTGGAATTGTAATAAGTAGCAATACGGCTAACTCTGCGACGAAAAACAGGTCGTTTTTACGGTGCCCCTTTGACTGCGCCTTAAGAAAGTCAACTCCTACAGCGACACATCCCACAAAATTCACTAAAACTGAACTAAAACGCGATGTAACCGATAGGTAGATAATATTCACAGCAATACATATCGCTCGACAAACAAAATGATTTGATTTGAGTTGACGTGAAGAGCAAACACTGCCGCTGTCACGGGTGGATGCGAGTTTAAACACACCCTGTATGTGTGGGGGGAAAGAACACACCGTGACGAAACTGAATCAATACACAACTGGAGTTAGGGTTAAGATGAGAGGTACAGCCTCTTTCATTTTAACACAAGATCAAAAGTTAATGAAATAAGTGATCTTTATGAATTATTTCTAGCTAAAACATATAACAGCTACTCATGTTTAAAACACTCAATATACTTAAATACGAAACATAAGTCGATTACCATTTTACATTTCCCGAGACATTAAAACAGACATAAAGTACAGGCGACACGTTTATTAAAGGCATAAAATTAAGAGTAACATTCTCATTTGCTTAATTACCATCTGCTCTCCAATCAAGCCTCTATTAGCGCCATTAACGACAACTTCAAATCTTCTCCTAATATATAATATTTTACACTCAACATCTCCGACGAATATAAAACAAAATAAGATAATAAATTAGCTGAGAGGAAGGGAAATTAAGGTCGGGTATCTTAATTAATTGATAATAAATTAAAAATGCTTCAGCGGATTTTTTGCAGCAAGTAAAATAAAGCGATAGGATACTTGAGAATATTATTATAGTAAGTAAAAACGTTTTAGTAATCAGTTCAAAGAAAAATATTTTGGATGAAAACTAGCAATCTGCCCAAGATCTCTTTTAAAAATAAAAAACAGATCGCAGATAAGATTTTTTTCTTCTATAAGATAACTAAAATACAAAAAATAAATATTTTCATGAAATTTTCAACGTAATCAGGCAATTAGTAGAACTTCTTTTGTAATATTTTACCAAAAGAAGAACTTTAGATCCTTATATCTTTTTAGGGTTCCGTAGTCAACTAGGAACCCTTATAGTTTCGCCATGTCTGTCTGTCTGTCTGTCCGTCTGTCCGTCCTCGCTTAATCTCTGTGACCGTTAGCACTAGAAAGCTGAAATTTGGTACCAATATGTGTATCAATCACGCCGACAAAGTGCTAAAATAAAAATTGGAAAAAAATGTTTTATTAGGGTAGCCCCCCTATATGTAAAGTGGGAAGTGATTTTTTTTTTAATTTTAACCCTAACGTGTGATATATTGTTGGAAAGGTATTTAAAAATGAATAGGGGTTTACTAAAATCATTTTTTGATAATGTCAATAATTTCGGAAATAATCGCTCCAAAAGTAAAAAACAAAGCGTCCCCCCCCCTCTAACTTTTGAACCATAAGTTTAGAAAATACGAAAAAAATCTGAAAAGTAGAACTTTATAAGGACTTTCTAGGAAAATTATTTTGAACTTGGATGGAAACAACAGATGGAAACTGCAGTTAACCAATATAATTTGGTCCCTGAATCGTATGAGCGCCTATACAATCCAGAGGTCAAGTTTCATTGGCCCGTATTTCAAACAAAAAAAGAATTATTACTACGGAACCCTACACTGAGCGTGGCCCGACACGCTCTTGGCCGGTTTTTTTAATAAAAGTATCTGTCTACCTTTACACACACAAAAGGCTAACTTTAGCCTAACATAATAATACTTTAAGTAGGTTCATAATGATATTCCTAGACCTCTCTATGTTTCATAACATCTTTTATCAAAGAAGGCTCTCGTAAATAATACTAAAGGTAATATTTTCTGCGACAATTTGCTTTTAAACTCGGTTACCTCTACCTGTACGATCTCATGAAGACCTACTTCGAAGTACACCTGTTACCAAGAACTTTAATTTACTGGCACAGAATGAAAAATTGAAGCTTTCAGAAATTGAAAATTGTGCGCACACTTTTTACGCTTGAAGGGTGCGGCGAGATAATCTAAGTTTACTTTATTTATAAGAACTGCTGCACTATTAAGTAATAACTTTAGTGAATTTAAGTAGGTCTAGATAAGGTTTCATACGTGTAGACTGTGTTAGTTTTGTTTGTAGTCTTCAGTCACGCAGTTTACTTTGATGAGTAAATACTAATAAAAAAGTTTTATGTTTGTTAGTAAAATTTTACTATTTTTGATGTAATATTCAGAACCTACTATCATACTATAAAACCACTTTTATGAGTCCTGAGAATATGATACAAAATTCTATAAAATAACCAGTGCAAAATATTATTATTTCGCTATAGAAACGAAGTACCTACTTAATACGATTATGCATTTAACTGTATTAAAACACTCGTCGTGTGAACCCCTTCGTTCAGAACAGACAGTCGTTAGTAATGTATGCAAAGGAGCGAAACATTTAAATGTGCACTCCAATTATAACAGACATTATGCCAACATTATTCATATAAAACGCTGAAAAATGCCAGCTTTTGAGGCCTGGACATTCACTTGAAAGAGAATTGTATTGTAACATTAAGAGCTCACTCATTTATTATTTAAAAAATAAAATCTTTTCGTTGAGAGCCTTTTTATATTTTGGCGACCGAAATAAATCGAATGAGCCTCGTTTGTCAAACGTGAGAGAAGGGTTTTAGACAAATGGTGCACTACGAGTGCCACTCGACTTAGTTTTATGTAGTAGACTGGTATTTTTTTGATGTTATTATAGTAGTTTATACGAAATTGTGTTATAGGTTTTTTATCGAGTTTTTGTGAATGTGTGAACATTGTAGGTATTGTAGAATCCCAGATGCTTGACTAGACTTACTATCGAGCCTTGCCTGCTTTCCCATACTTCAGTACTTACAACACTTCAGTACTAATTATTCGGGTTTACAATGACATAGATTGTAAACCCCAATACTTTTCAAAGAAAAACTAATGTAGTTTTTTTCAAGTTCTTCACAGGAAGCAACCAACACGAGCTGTGCGAAATTAAAATAGTTTGATTTTGAAGAACATTGTGCCATTTGAAAGGAATATAAACAAATGAGTGTTGTTGTCTAGGTAATAAATATACTTAGAGCAGTCACACTGGATACAATATTGCCTATAACATGTGTTTAAAATTGTATTTTTTCAAAATCCCAGTGAGACCCATACGAAACGAGATATTTGCAAAAAAACTATTTTTGTGACCTTTGACCCCGAGTATTTTTTTCTAGGTGTCGGATCGATGAGGACTTTTTAAATTTAATTTATAATGGTGTATTGAACAATCATGTAACCTCAGATGTCTAAATTGACCGGACTAATAAGTGAAGTATGTAAAAGGTCACCATACTTACCCGGGAGCTTGAGTTAAGACTGGCCAATAGGTGGGTAGTACATTATAATAAACAATATGTTATGAATTTTACATGAATACAATCCCACGCAAGCAACACAAATAGATTTCCCTGAAAGCCCAAATTTAATCCAACACAGATGCTGAATAAACAACAATTTTCAAATATCGTATTGCCAAACATACATAATACATTAGAGGAAAAGAAATAAAGCGAAAGGAAAGATTAATCGATCCGATCATTATAGTTAATCGTGAGCCATCAAATACATTCCTTCCGTTGTTGACTTTCCTTATTTTGTGACCTTCATTGTTCGAGCGGTAAAAACTCCGAACCATTTGACAATTGTTTTGTTAAGCGTTTTCTTTCATAACGATGGAAAATGACAGATATTTAGTGTCGAAGATAATGGTTCTACAATTATTTTCAAACAAATAATTTCATGAGAAAATATGGATGGATTTTTACAGTCTGAACAGGAAATCTGTTGTTTAATAGTTGATAATGAGTAAATTTTAAAGCTGATTATTTTACACAAGGACTCAACATAATATTTCGAGAAGAAATTCCGTCGTAAATAAATATGATTCAACGTATTTCACCAAACACAAATGTGAAGGAAAACCGAATTATTTGCCAAAAGTATATAAAACAATTTCATTTTACCTGAACATGTAGATCCTGACCGGGAGCGATGGCTGCTCACACACATGAGCGGACAATCCTTTCGTTCCACATATTAAATAAGGAAGCTGCCACTCCAGTGCGGTAATGAGCCCTAAGTAGGGTCCGTATGAACCAGCCGACCTTACACACGCTCATATAGATTTTGTACAAACAAGCAAATAGTTTTTGATAACATAACCCTGTATTACTGATGTTGCTACTCTGTGTCGTGTTGTTTCTGTCTAGTCCCAAACGCTACTGTTAGGCATGAGGTCGTGGGTCCGGTTAACTAATCGAGCTTTTTGGGTTTCACCATGAAGAATTTATGACGCATATAACTGCCTTGTTGCTGTAGTTGTCTAAGGTTCTGTGTTTGATTCCCAGGTAAATTGTTAATGGTTTACTATCAGCAATTTCGCAGTAGTACCCACAGAGCCTGGGTTTGTGCCCGATTGATGGCAATAGGCTTAGAATAGAATAGAATAGAATAGAATCTTTATTTGCTTAGAATGTAGGTACATAAAAATAAGTTGTTGACATTATACAATAGAATCCATGTACATTCTGCCTTAATATAGCATGCAAATGTAATACATAACACTAGGATTATAAGGATATTACAAAGAATTATCATTCAAAAAGTCCTGCACAGAGTAATAACATTTGTCTACAAGTAATTCTGTGAAACGTTTTTTGAATTTTTGCAACGGTAAGTTTTTAATTTGGTCAGGTATTTTATTAAAGATTGCTGGGGCCATACAAATCACATTTTTCTTTAATAAACTAGTTTTATATACGCCCGTGCATAGTAGATTTTTGTATTGAGATCTCATAGCTGTACTTCGTTTTCTAGTTTCTATTAAAGTTGCAAAAAGACATCGATTTGTTATTACAAATATTGCCAATTCAAGGATATAAAGGCATGGGAAGGTTAGTAGTTTATGAGACTTAAATATAGGTACGCAGCTGTCTGTTACTTTAAGTCCAAATATAGCTCTCAGACAGCGCTTTTGAGCTTTGAAAATGCTTTCTCGATCACTACAGTGACCCCAAAATATGATACCAAATCTTAAGATAGAAATTACTAGACCATGGTAAGCCACAAGTATTGTCGATAAATTTACTTTTTTCGATAGGTTATGCAACATAAACGCGGCTGTGCTTAAACGTTTACATATATCTTCTGCCTGCGGCTTCCAAGTTAACTGGCTGTCAATTATGATTCCTAAAAATTTTGTGCTGTTTACTTTTTCTATAGTTTGGCCGTTGTAGATTATATCCATATCTCCTGTAAATATTCGTTGGTAAAAGTTCATAATTTTAGTTTTTTGAAGATTAATAACTAAATTATTATTATCAAGCCACTTTACTAAACTACTAATTGTATTGTTTATGTCATTTACATATGATTCTTCATTAATACGTGAAATAATAGTTGTGCTATCATCTGCAAATAATACCATTGGATGAAGTATATACCGTGGAAGGTCATTGATATATAATAAGAATAATAAAGGTCCAAGCACGCTGCCCTGCGGGACACCATATTTTATTTCCTTGAAAGACGATAAAGATTTTATTTCCTTTCTAGATTTCAAACATAGGCTCGATATCTCCGTACATTGTCTGCGACCTTTTAAGTACGTTTTTATTAAATGAAGGACATTGCCACGAATACCGTATGCGTGTAGCTTGTATAGAAGGGTATCGTGATCTACACAATCAAATGCCTTCGACATATCTGCATAAATTGCGCATACAGGTATTCTAGAGTCTACTTTTGGCATTATTCTATGGAGAAAGTCAAAAATAGCCATGTTTATGTTTTTATTTTTCCTAAAACCCTTTTGTTCGTCACATAGTATGTTGTATTTTGTGAGAAAGTTATAGAGAGATTCATAGATAATTTTTTCTATGATCTTTGAGAAGATGGGAATTAGGGCAATTGGTCTATAGTTTTCCATTTCGTCTTTATCATTCTTTTTAAATATTGGTTTTACTATAACAGTTTTTAGACTTTCTGGAAATACTCCAGAGTGTATGCTTACGTTAATGATATGAGCAAGGGGCGCAGCTATACAGTTAGAGACAAATTTTACAACTGTGGTTGAAATCCCGTCATAGCCAAAGCTTTTTTTATTTTTTAAGTTTTTTATAACACGCGTGACATCTTGAGGAATAACTGGGTTCATAAATATTGAATGTGGGTTCATATTTATTTTAATTGTGTCTTCTGACGTATGTTTTGGTATTCCTGAAATCTGTTCAATGAAGAAAGTGTTGAAAGATTCGGCTATTGCATTAGGGTTTGATATTACTTCATTTCCTTTTTTTATGTGAGTAATGGGTTCCCTTACAACTTTATTGTTATTAATAATTTGCCAAGCCGTCTTGGACTTATTTTTGGAATTATTTAATAAGTAGTTATTCTGTGCTTTCTGGGTTAGTTTAATTATTTTCTTAAATCTTCTCGAGTAATTAATAAATGTCCTTTTATTTTCACTAGTTGGTTTTAGTCTCTGTTTCCACAGTAATTGTCGTTGTCTTTTACTACATGTTCGTATCCCCCGAGAAACCCATTTTAATTTTTTCTCCGATTTTATAGTCACTAATTTGTGAGGGAAACAGAGATCGTGTAAAATTTGGAACATTTCTAAAAAGTTATCATAGGCTTTGTTGGAATCTTCAGTGCTGTATACATCAGAGAACGTTAGGCTTTGGAGATGTGTTCTAAATTTAATAAGATTTTCCTCAGTTATATCTCGTCTTAATGCTCTCCACGATTTTATTCGGCATAACTTGGTTTGATTGACTTTTATCTTCATTATTTGGGCTGTGTGGTCAGATAGCCCGAAGTCGATTACTTCATGTTCGCAGTTTTGCTTAAAATTATGTGCAAAATTGTCTAAACAAGTATTACTGATAAATCGCGTCGGTTGATTAATTTCTAGTTTAAGGTTGTAGCTCCTAAGAAAGCATTCAAATTCTACAGTCATTCTATTCCTGTTTAAAACATCTATATTAAAGTCTCCACATAAAATTACTTTTTTTTGAGGTTTGATACACACTTTTCTTAAGATGAGATCTAAATTTTCATAAAACTTACTTAGGTTACACAGTTTAGGAGGTCTATAAACACATATACATATTATTTTTTGTAAAGGCAATTCAACGGCACAACATTCTATAATTCCTGATATCGAGCACTTCATTATGTCAGGTAGCTCTTTATATTCATGCCCAGCTCTTATTAGGATGCAGGCACCACCACGTTTACAATTCTGCCTAGCATAGCATGCTGCTAACTTGTAATTGGGTATAAATAATAATTTTTCTTGGCCTGACATTATAAAATGCTCGGTTATACATATTACGTCCACAACTTTCTGTTCACTTGACAATTCTTTAATGTAAATATTTAATAAGTCTGATTTGTTTATAAGGCCGGCTATGTTTTGGTGCAGAATATTGAGAGAATTATAGAAAAAACTGCGAGTTTTGTTCCTATGTACTAATAATAGTCGCTGATGATGTCTTAAAATTAGGATGCATTTTATCATTTATGTCAAGTTCACATATTTCATACTGAGTATTTACATTTTGAATATAAATAATCATATCATAAATATCATTAAAAATTGATTTCATTCCGGAGTCATTTATCATGCCCGTGCGTCTATTGAACATGGCTTCATCGAATGTTAAATTCTTGTTACAATCCAAAAAATAAGCATATTCATGAGTAGATGTATCCAAATATAACAAGTTATTAAAAGATTCGACTCTTGAATTGTATAGATAATTATAAGTGAATTTGTACGTTGGTGTGCATATAATTATATTCGTATTTGTAATCTCTTGTAAAACTTGTCTTATTAATAAAATGCTGTCATAATAATTACATGTGACTTGGAAGTCCTCGCCACCTATCAAAATAATGCAGTAGTCCAGCATGGTGAAGTTTACCAGTTTTTCTTTGATGCCTTTCAGGAGTCCTTGGATGTTTCTATGAGGTGTGATGTAGTGACAAAGTTCACATTTATCCATGGTTTTTTCTGCGATGTCAAGCAATTTATTCCTGTTGTCGGTGCTTAAGATGCATATTTTGCTACGTTTTAAATTACAGTGGTCCGGATTATTAATAATTTGTTTTGTTGGTGTAACAGTTTTGCTGTCCTGGCGTACAGAAGGATTATTGCAAATATTTACATCCGTTTGTGTTTGTTTGCATGCATGTTCCATTCTTTGTTGGTGTTTTAATTTTGCTGATGTATGATCCTCCGTTTGCGTGAGTTTATGATTTTTCTTAAGTTTTAATGCGGTTTTGGTGCTGGGTGATTTTAGTTTAATTGGACTGCAAGTGACTTTTTTGTACAGCTCATTTTGTTTGCTCAGATTAATGTTCATTGTTTTGAGGTTATTATTTTCTAAAGTCAAATCTTCAATTTCCAAGTGAGCGCTCTGTAGGTCAAGTGTGAGGTTGGTAATTTGCTCTCGTAGTTTCTTGATGTCATTGTCATCATCGTCAGATATCTCCGGTACACTAGTGCCTGTCTCATTTAAAGTCGTGAGTGTCGCAGTTACTTCGCTGTCATTCAATATTGAGTCTGATTTAGTCCTGTTACGGCGGAAAGTAATGTTTTCTAGGAAATTCATATTCATACTGGATATTTATATATGGATCAATTTCTACCAATTAATATTATATTTTATTACTTGGCAACACCACTTTAACAAATCTCCAAAAGACTCGTTTTCAAGTCTCGATATATCGATTTCTGAACGAAACTTCTTGCGTCAAAATTGTTATCAGTTGTTTGTGATTGGTCAATGTTCCAAATGATGAATCAGCTGTTGCTTGTTTACAAAAAGACAAGAGATTTTTCAAGTCACTACTGGTTTTATAAACAAAATTTGTACTTAACTCTTCGAAATGATGTTCTTGTTAGTTATATGTCACTATTTAGTTATTCCCGTCTTCAGGCATACAATTTCACCGCTTTTAATGGTGTTTAATTATGTATTTCAGGTCACTTTAGTCAGAACACTTTGATCTTCACATTTAGTTTGTTGCACAGAATATCCATAAGATAACACTCTCACTAGTGCTATACGATGCACCGAGTATTATAGACAATATTTAAGTTACTTTAGAAGCCAAAAAACATTAAAATTAAATATAAATACGTAGACTGATGTTAACATTGGCTAGTGTTGCCATATCCTATGCCATACTTACCATGGCTTTTACATGGGACTTAATCATAACTGACGAAACTGGCTGGGGTGTGTGTACTATTCTGTAAGCGTTTGTCTTACCCCTTTGGGAAAGCAGGTGTGATGTTATGTCACTTTCTACCGACTATATAAAAATATAACCTTCTATTATTTCAAATAAATTGAAACTTTTTCTTATCAAATAAAAGGATTCATATTTTCAGATATAAAAGCATTTTCATGTAGAACATTGAATTGAAAATTAAGTCCAATCTCATTAGGAGACCTAGCCAGAGTATCCAGATTGTAATCAATGCTTTTAAACTTTCCGGGACACTGATTTTCAATTTTACTTTCTATTGAAATCACACTTTTAGTAGGTACTTTATCTTTTAGTCGAATAAACTCTAAATTTAACTCAATTCAATAGCTTATAAAGAGTTCTTTAGAAATAATACATTTGGCCATATCTTGTGTGCTCATCCTAGCACTTTCAATATTTTAAAGCTGGTTTCAGTGTGTCGTAAAATTTATTATCTATATAGGTACCGTATCCGGGAAATATATTGGTCGAAGCTTTTAATATTGTGCAAGTCGTAAAATTATATTAACCTTTTACGTCAACGACGTCATGTTTTTTTTAAAGCTTTTCAAAATAAAATCGGTATAATATATTAATGGGCTGCGGACCAAGGACTCTTAATTTATTTGTTACTAAAATAATACTGCATTCATTTCTTTTTCTTTCCTACCTTTCCCTTGACTAGTTTTAATGTGTGTTAAATGTTCATCGTAAAATATGATCATGAATGTTCCAAATATTTGTTTTATTATCAACTTATGAATTTTTATTTTTAGGGTTCCGTACCTCAAAAGGAAAAAACGGAACCCTTATAGGATCACTTTGTTGTCCGTCTGTCCGTCCGTCCGTCCGTCTGTCAAGACCCTTTTTCTCAGGAACGCGTGGAGGTATGAAGCTGAAATTTATATCAATTACTCAGGTCTACTGTCCCTTGAAGCTGTGAAAAAATCAAACTTCTAAGCCAACGCAATCAAAAGATACAGCCGTTTATGCCGCAAATTTTCGACACTTGCAAGGGAATCAAAACCTACAGGGTGCTTCCCGTGAACTCAGAATCTTGAAATTTGGTACGAAGCAACGTCTTATAGCATAGATAAAGGAAAAATTACGAAAACCATAAATTTTTAGTTACATCACAAAATATTTTTTTTTTACGGAACCCTCGGTGCGCGAGTCCGACTCGCACTTGGCCGGTTTTTTTTATTATAAATGGGGTTGGTCTTGACTTCAATCTTGCCCTAAGGGCATAGATGATGATTTTAACTCGATGTTATCTTTAAATTAGATCTGGTGCTTATTTTCGATAGTTATAATTCTACGATAATCTTGTCCGAGTCTCGATAGTAGTACTGCGATGGCAAATAGTAGTGATCGAAGTATAAAAATAAGACATGGTTTCGCCGACCCCTAATAAATTTGGATAAGTGCAGGAGAGTGATAACACCTTGCAGTGCTCGCTGCTCTCTTAAATAGCACAAAAAGCCCTGATTCCTGTATAATAAAAATAACAGTTTTCCCGTTACCTACGCAACACGATCCTCCCCAAAAGCCTACAATAATTCACAACTTCGATTCAGATCGAATATTTCAGCTTCTCGAAATTGTTTTCTTGCAATGAATGGCTTCAGCAAATAAATAAGGGTTGGCTGAAACAAACGCGACATTTGTCTCGCGTCACCTGAAGCAATTATCGTCGGCTTGGTTGTCGCGCGACAATGCCGCTCGTCGATCTCGCAACATTACGAATATTTCGGGGAAAAATAATTGACGCGTTCCCAGCCAAGGTGAACCGGTCTGGTATTTTGGTATCTCCAACTTTTTAATCATATGTATCGTTTAGATGTTTAATGACGTCATTAGTGTTGTATGTTTTAACTTTTCAAGGGTAGACAGGCGTTTAAGCTGATGCGTCATACCTGAGCTTATGAATATGGCAAATTAGGCCACTCAAAAATTGGTAACCATAAATGTGAGGAGTTGTTTGGCGAGATGACAAGACAAATAAAGTAATAGAGAAGTATGGAAGCAGAAGACATGTTGCGCTGACCACAAATGAATTAGGATAAGGGCAATAGAATCATGATGATGATGATGAAATGTCTAACTTAATGAATAAAAAAATATAAAACAAAACCTCTCTCTGGATTATGATAGGCAAAAACCACCCCCTATGAATTCAATCAAATCAAGATAAATTACACTAGTGGAGCAGCGGTGGCCCAGTGGTGTCGGCCCCGACTTACGAACAGTAGGTCGTGGGTACGAACCCAGGCAGGCGCATTACTTTGTGTAATTTATTTCATCACATTTCTGACATTCAAAAGTGCCTGTAAAATATTTGAGTTTGAGTTTCACCGCTGCTCTAAAAACGGTGAAGGAAATCATCGTGAGGAAACCGGCATGTCTTAGAACCAAAAAATTCGAAGACATGTGACATCCGCCAATCCGCACCGGGCCCGTGTGGTGGATTATAGCCCATCCCTCTCCTAGAGAGGAGGCCTGAGACCCTGCAGTGGGAACATTATAGGCTGATGATGAGACAAATTACACTACTTTTCCAGCGAATCTGTACCTAACTGTAACTTCAGACCTCGTCCTCTTTCAAATACAAAAAAAACTAAATGTGGCACACGGAGACTGCCGCGGTAAAGCTATTGCATAGCATTTTTTATCAACAGCAAATAATTAATTATTTAATTTGACAACCTCAGTTGACAACCTTGTTATTTTCCGTAACCATAGCAAACTGGTTGATAATTTTCGTTACAGAATTTCTGGATTCGCTCTCCACGCTCAAGGCCCGCGATAGAAGCTATGCAATAGCTTAAAAACTTAGTACTACCCAAGAGTAGCAACCTACCACCCAAAACAATTAACCATCCATCATCAATTAAATAATCACAACGGAAACAAACCTGAATAAACCCCCCCTGTCCCCCACCCTTTCCGAGTCCTTTGATGATAATCAGTTATAAACATGGAATGCCAATGAATAGAGATTGAATTAACCCGTGCACGTCCGACCGGCTGATTGTAGTAAACAAGACGTGGAGGGTAGGTAGGGGGGATGGAGGGGATAGCGTCACGTCGTTAGTTTCAATGCGCCGGCTCTGATTGCATGCCTCGCCGACTTGGATGGGGTGACGACTGAACTACACTGCACCGATGGACTTCGGTAATTGAGGACCGCCGTGGAAGGGTTGGGACTGGTAATTAGATAGTGTACTGTTCATGAAGGAGGACGATACAGTGGTTGTGGAAACTGAACGTGAGGAATCTTGTATAAAAGGAAGAAAGACACTTAGCATTTTAGGGAAAAAAAAGTTTACTAATAGCTACTAAAACAGCTTTTATCAATAAAGTTAAAACTGGGTCACTGCATCGAGACAAATTATTATTGAGTTTAAAACCAGTAGGTAACTGAACGTATACAATAAAGTCGATTTCATCATTGTTCTTGTCTTTAAAGACAGACATTGTAGCAAACTATATTTTTAATAAATAAACAAAACTATCCAGAGAATGAAAATCGTGTAGACATTATTTAACCAGCAGTTATATTTTTAACCGACTACCAAAAAGAAATAGGTTCTTTAACAGTCTAAGCTGTGTGTGTATGTTTTTCATTATATTTTTTTAACTAAACAAAAATATTCCGGCAGAATCTAAAAATATCAACGCTAATAACAAAACCTTGAATCGTAAGAATATCTAATGAAGGCTCCGGATTAATCAGAACCAAATGACCTACTTATATTCTGAGAACTGATACCTCATCGTGCAGTTGTACTGAGGTATACATTGAGCTGATTACAGCTGATTAACTAATCATTAATTATACAACAGTGTATTTTTGGTAAAATAATCAAATGAAAGTCTAATACAAACATATATTATTATTATGTTTGCATAAACCCAGATTTTCCCGGAAAGCTTATGCAGAGGTTTGTGTGGTACACACAATTCTCCTGTTATGGTTAAGCCTCAGCTAATAAGCTTATCACCAGAAACTGGGTACGAACTCAGATTTCGGGCTGCTAGTGAGAAACTACATACGATTAGAAATCTACCTGTATTTGGCAAAGCTGACTGACTGAGGAACAACATTATTAACAACATTATTAACCGCGGGCAAAAGCTAGTGATAGCTATACTTGATATCGTGCCTTGCCTGTCCTATTATTTTTACATAACAGGAGCTGATGAAAGTGTCAAACGCGTCGCCTTTTTTTGCTGACTTAATTAAAATTGTCACCGACACGCTAAGAAGAAGAATGATAACTTCTTCTACATATTATATAAAATATGGTCGCTACCTGTTCTAGTAGTCATAATAATACCTATATTATCGATATGAGCCCCAATGCTTTTACTAGGCAATACCATTCAGGTAATAACCTATACCTAATGTAGGTATTTAGACAAGCTAGAACTGTTTGTTGACCCAATCCATCTGCATTTGTGCATCTGTTGAATGTGATCGAATTGTACTAAGGCTGCTTTGATATGCTTTGTTTTGACTATCACATGCGTGACACAATCAGTCTGCTTAATTAAATAATTAGGATAACAAGAACTACAATAGATTGCGAGTTCAATAGATACTCTTCTGACTCTCACCCTTTCTTCTGTTACTAGGCGTGATGTTATGTTACGTTTTACGTATAATATGCATTTAATAAATAATTGTGTATGTATCTCTCTCCGCACAACCCTTCATAAAATTAACAAAGAGTTGTTAAAAGTTATTTCAGAAATTGCCATTTTTTGAAAAATTGTTGGATGATTTAATCAACAATTTTTCAAAAAATGGCAATTTCTTTCATCCTGCTCCATCCCACAGCTCATTTTCCCGGAACCTAATCCAAAAGCCTGTGTATTAACATTAAGTACCCCGGCGTCGGGAGGTGCATTATTTTAACAAGCCACAAGGCGGCACCTCAAAAGGACCGGTATGAAGGTTTCTTTGACATCAGCTTCTTGACGCGCAGGGGAAATTGCCACCGCACCGTAATCAGCGGCCGTAGGGTAGGCACAATGTCTGGGTGTGGGAAGAGGTGACGATTAAATTGAAAGAAAAAGTAAAAATGGTTAGGTAACTTAAGATAATCAAAACGATGTCAAAACACGAAAAATAACGTAAACTAACATCACTCCTAATCCCCAACAATACCCGAGCCGCTATTGTATCATTAGGTACTATTCTATTTAAGTCCCATGTCATATGAGTAAGCCACAAATTCAGACTCTACTACTTAAAATTTTCTGATGTAATAAATCAATATTCAACACTTTAATCAACCTGAGTATTGAACTTAAACCAATGAAGTACCTAATTATGACAAAATAGGTCACGGATAACCGCTATCGTGCCATATGGGTGACTAGTGCAATTGAAAATCACCACATTTTATATATTGTTTTATTTTTCCAACGATACTTATGTTATAAACGTGCCATAAAGCATGGGTGATTAATCCTCACTCAGAAAGTTCAGCAGTTCATACACGCCAACAAGTTCCTCACAGCTCGGTCCAACATTACCGCGGCAACCCTACTACTGGCCTACCTCATGTCCACCTTATGTTAATCCTTGGGACGATGAAGGCAAAATTGCAAGCGCCCGATGATAAATTGTGCGGTAAATAGAAATGGCGCATGCAACGCTTTTATATAACATGATTTTCATGTCAGCGATCTTTATCGAGTTTTAAATTAGCCCGAATAGCCATAGTTCACTAACTTCTACACAAACGCGATGTTTGCCCAGCCTTTTAAAAGCACGGCACTGATTTTTAAAACTTTTATACAGATTTATTTAGCTTCGGGTTATTGAAATTTTTCCGGTTTTTAAAAGCTTTTATTTTATAATCCAATCACCAGAGCTGTTTTTGCGTCACCCAATGGATTATGAAATAGTTTCGCACAATAAAATATTCAACAAACCGTGGACGCTCAATTGTATCACATACACTGCTGCCTCGCTAAGCTATCCAATAAAGCATCGATACGATTACCATACGCGGCAAGTGTGGCGACTGTCGCCACATAATAATGGAGTGGAAGGACCAAAGTTTATACTGGTGCATTATCCGCTCCCCTGCCCCGCGCCCGGCCGCGCCTCGCCCCCTCCGGGGCCCGGCCCGCCCTGATATCACTTCAAATGATATATTTGGGGCCAAGTCCGCCTTTTTTCTTTGTTTGCAGTGAATTTATCGCAGTGTAGGAGCAGATATGCTTCCTTCGGGACCTACGTGCGTTAGCCGCGGATAAAACCACTCAGGCTTTACCAAAAACGAAAACCTAATTCAGACTGGATGGAATTTTAGTAGTAAATGGGCCGTGTACAATGTAGAGATTTTATGGAGAGCCAGCCTGATAGCGGGTAAGGGACACTTTAGCTTTTAGCTTTAAACCGTTGTGTTATTTTATGGTTTGAGTTTCTGTGGAAATGTTATTATTGAAAATACGTGTTTTGCACATAATGAGTGGAATTATAAACGGATTTCATTCGGTACGTTTTCCGAGAACCTTACATTACTGGCATTCATTTTGCTTAAAAGCATCGCCGGGTTTTCATAAACAAGTCGGCTAAGTGCAGTCAGTGCCAGAAATAACAGGACCTTTAGAAAAAACTCAAAATTGAATAAAATAAAACAGCGTGGTCATTACTTTGGAAATGATTCGTTCCCTTTCTTTATTTCACTGTTAAGCGGCTACAGTTATATTTTACGTTCGTTTAAATTTTCGTGAAAAAAATCTCCGATTGAAATTGATTTATTATGAAAAGCCCCTTTTGTTTGGGTCATTGCTTTTAATTGCTTTTCGAACCCCTTCCGTTTGTTTAAGAGCCTTAAGTCGTATTTTCGCGAACGTTATAATAATTATAGGCAAATGGAACTTATTTTACTGTACATGCCTACAACAAGGTGATGTTTGCATTTAACAGTCTACTGTTCATTAAGCGTTAAGAGTTACTTGGAATTATGTTGTATTCTCTTGGTAATAACCATGGCTCACCAAAAGCATTAATTTTCATATTATTAACACAATTCACTAGGTGTTTAGTCCAACCTCTTTAACATACAGAACTAAGGAAACCAGAGCATCTCAATACAAAAACACAACGACCATTCAACATCAGATCTGCATAAAACTAGTAGAACCAACATGCAGAAACTTATAAACTATCTCCAAAACTCAGCAGTGAGCACAAAGCCACGTAAATAGCATTTTAAAAAGAACTCCGAAAAAACTCAATACAAATACCCGGAGTTCCGGGATGGAAGGGGGGGAGGGGGTCACAGAACCGGACAACTTCTTCTTTCCCTATAAAAGTTCGTGGCAACGATAGCGCAGATTAAAAACTATCGGCTAACGAAGGTGGTTTAATTAAAACTTGCTACCTGCCTCTTTGGGCAGCGGTACACAACACATAATTATTAGTGTTGAAGTACAGTATTTTAACTACAAACAAATGATCAAAATCTTTACACATACACGTGCGAAGCGTTTACTCGAATCGGACGTAGTAGCATATTACAAATGAGTAAACCGAGGCTGTAAGATCAAATAAGTGGTTAAGTTTCATGCGTGCAGTGATGCTTATCAAAAAGTTCATTTGACAACTATTATTATTTTTGATTTTACAAAAAGGTTCTAGTAGGTTTTCTGGTTGCATCTGTATTGTGGATGCATGCAGGCCAGAGTACCTGTCTAGGCAGGGGGCAGGACTGTGATTGGTTATCTCTCATCAAGTTATTATGGTTATAACTCGCTTATTAGTTTATTAGTACATAATCTGTCTAATACGTTGAGTTTCAACAGAAAATAATATGAGCATGATTCTGTAAAGAAATACGAAAATCTCAAATATACCTTAGTAAAGCTACGCCAAAGGGCGATGGAACGAAGCGTATTGGGTATAAAGCTCAGCGATAGAATCCGCAATACCACAATACGCTCAAAAACTGGAATCGCTGATGTGGGAAAAAAGACTGCTGGATTGAAGTGGGATTGGGCGGGCCATGTCTGTAGGATGGATCAAGACCGATGGGCCAAAGTCGTCACGCAGTGGATGCCAGAAGACGGGCGTCGTCGCCGAGGGAGGCCTAGAAAACGCTGGCGTGACGACCTAGAAGCGTTTTTGCCCAATTGGACGGAGAAAACCGCACAGAGGGATGAGTGGAAGGCTATGGGGGAGGCTTTTGCCCAGCAGTGGGACAATATAGGCTAAAAAAAAAAAAAAAAAAAAGCTACGCCGTAGATTCATGGCAACGCTACGCCGTAGCTTCGTAGCAATGCTACGCTTTGTTTATACATATATATATTGATGCAACCAAATCCCCAGTAAGCCTTCATCAATGTCAGGTAAATACTCGTACTTATCTGATACCTTTCAGCATGTTCAATTACTTAATATTAAACGGAATCTTCAGCTAGAACCGAAAAGGCAATCCGAATATCTATTCAACACGTGCACTCAAACAGAAATGTGTTCCAAACATTTCTAAAATATAATATTCTGCAAATGAAGCTCTCTGCACACTCTGCAACTAAGAGGTTGTATTTCGTTTGATATTCGCGTTAGCAGTTGCAAAGTACATAAGAAGCGACTGCGACTGCGACGAAGTTGCTCAGTTGCGACCGCAACCGCGACAGACATGCGAGCGTCAAATTGTTTACATGTTCAGCAATTTTCTGTACACTCGCACTTGGCACTTGGTTTTAATTACACTTTTGCTATTATGTGACTTTAGCGTACAATACGAATGTGAGTACAAATATCAATTTGCAAGAACAGCATATTTAGTTTTCGTGTAGTAAAGGTGTGTTCTAGAGTCAAGCTAAATTAATTTGGAATTCACTTAATTATTTTAGAACAATGGAAATGGTTATAAATTGAAAGTTATTTTTAACATGACCGGTGAATTTTAGTTTTTCAGCTATAAAATAACTTCAAACTTTATTTCAGAAACCAATAATTTTCGTACCTTTCTTTCTTATTGTGATGCCCACCTCTCAAAACACGAGACGAAAAACAAAAACACATTCCAATTTTGTAAAATAAAGCACACACGTTCGAATGTGCATTGTTCAGGGAAGTGCAGTAAATTACATGAAACTACGCAACAACTTGAGTGTGGGTTTCATCGTCGTTCGACTGTCACAATCCGCTTACTGGTTGCGCCGCACCGATGATGCGGCCTCTCTGCCGCCTCGGTGACGCCTCGGTGACGGCTCGGTGACGATTCGGTGTTGTAATGCGGATTAACACATTAACTACGTTACGGGAAAATAGGAAATAGT
Source organism: Diarsia mendica (assembly GCA_949316265.1). Taxonomy (NCBI): domain Eukaryota; kingdom Metazoa; phylum Arthropoda; class Insecta; order Lepidoptera; family Noctuidae; genus Diarsia; species Diarsia mendica. The sequence continues at coordinate 621,037 of OX438887.1, forward strand.
TACTCCTATTTTGTTGGAAATATTGATGAACAAAATTATGATTGGATTATTTTAGCGTGAATCGGACACGGATTTAATTCACTATGATGAATTTAACACTTAACCCCACTGTTGCTGCAATGGTGTTAAGTTTTAACAATAATTATTGAAAGAATTATTGTTAAAACTTAACTTCACGGCCTATAAACTAATAAAATGGAAGCACGAGCAAAAAAAAACGAAAAGCACAAAAAGTGAAGATTGTGGAAAATGCACACAGAGATCCACTTGCGCACAGACGTTGCACTACATGACAGCGCGGTGTAGTGTGTGTGTATGAGGGGTGCTATGAACAATGCCGCCTCGGCTTCATTCGACATTGCCAGGTGACAAAATCGAATATACATGTAGCTATATGTTCGGGAAAGAACCTCGGGTCCTCGGATTGTGCAGATCCAACCTGAACCTGACTCAGTGATGGTAGATGTCGAACGAAGTTTTCCAATAGTCACCAGTCGAATGAAAGCCAAAAGAGTGTTTTAATTGTACCGGTTTTGTTATTTAACAAACACTTCCGAACAGAATGTGTGGAGCCAAATATATGTGAAACACCCCTGGCAGTGTTGGGTGTGTGTGTATGCAGTGTGCTCGGTGCACGGCAGGGTTATAAACGGATATTTAGTTTGCTCCTTACCGCCAGTAGCCGCTTATAGTCGCATCTCGGCGACAAATGTTGGGAAAAATGTTCACGACGCTACGGAATGTTCGTGAAAATCCTCCTAAAGATTTTATATTTTGTTTTAAAAGCATGGAACAGAGGAGATCGCCTGTAAAAAGTTGAACTTTGTTTTCGCAGAGGTAGCAGTATTTTTTCAGTTTGATGATTTGTTGAATATTTTACTTGAGTTTACAGGGTCAGTAATTCATCACACATTATGGAATGTCAATAAAATATAATGATGAGAATGGTCGTTAGTGTAGCTAAAAAGTAGTATTTTTGCCATTTTGTTACGTTTTGGTTAAAATATAATTATCATAACATCACGCATGTTTATGTTCGAAAGCCTTTTTTTTTTTTGGCGGGTGTAAAATCATCGAATAACCCCCCCCCCCCCCCCCCCCGCTCTTGGGCAGAGCGAAGGGGAGTGTCAGACTTCTACTGACTAAAAATAAAAACCAAACCCATGTTCCTTCTTCGCCCTTGTGTCGGAGCCGCGTTAACCTTTCGACAAACCACAGCCCCGACGGGATGTCCGAAAGCCTTTTTTTTTTTTTGGTGGGTGGAAAATCATCGAATAACCCCCCCCACTCTTGGGCAGAGCGAAGGGGAGTGTCAGACTTCTACTGACTAAAAACCAACCCATGTTCCCTCTTCTTCGCCCTTGTGTCGGAGCCGCGGTAACCTTTCGATATCCACAGCCCCGACGGGCGTCGGCCCTTGCGGGCCCCTCCTTGCTGACATCTCTTTGAGGCGCGCGTGGAACACGTACGCGCCGCCGACACGGTCTGTTGCCGTCATGACGACGGCCGGACGGCGAGCTATCCCGTTACTCACCGTCCACAGGCCCGCGTCTACGGTGGCCGGAGGTCATCGCGTGACCCCCGACGCCCGGAGCGCCTTCCGCGGCGGCATGTCCGAAAGCCTAAAGTACTCTTCGTAGAAACTCATTTCGCCGGCTAATTTTGGTTTAAAATCGAACAATTTTACAGTTTAGGAAATTAGTATTGATCACAAAAAGTGACAATGTATTAGGAACTGAAAGTTTAATGAGTCTGGCGGTGTTCCTATCCTAAACAGCTGAACCTGGCAGCAACGTACACTGTACGTCATTACTACATTCACCCAGGATTTGGACGCTTTCCAAAAACTATGCGAGACGTAACACACGATCTACCTGCTTAGCTCTCCGGAAGAAAGAGCTACGTTAAGTGTATCATTTTTATATTTAATATCTCACATAATATCTCTCTCTTAAAATCGATTCTCCGCCAATCAACACATTTCAAAACCCACTATGCTTCGAAAACCAAACTTCAATTTCAGGACAGAATTAATAATAACTTTTCATAGAAACAAAAAACGCACACAGGCTGGGAGCCCCGCAATCATTCCGGACCATTTTTCGTCCGACACAGACAAATACGTCCGATACAAATTCACTTTTCGTCTAAACACTCGGCCATATCGATAGCACATCTAACGTGCATACAAAACTGGTTCCGTGCAAACGGTGCAACAGAAAATTGGCTCCCGTTCTACGTTATCGATGGGGGTAATAAACTCGCAATGTTCACAATAAAACTCAGTAAATTCGTGCTAGTTACGCGTTATTGTGTATGGTACGGCCGTATCGGTGTACAGATGCGTTGATTCCACTGTTGTTTTATGTGTGTGCTTTTTAAGCACAGCTGTTAGGTTAAGAAAATTGGTCTTTCGGCCGGGACTTAGTGACTGATGACTTCGGTCAGAATAACTAGACTTAAAAATATTCTCAATTATTGCTACCTTTGTATTTGTTATCGTGTATTAAACCGTAGGTATAACAAAGATTAAAAATAATATTTTCAAGGAAGTTAGTTTGCTATGAAAGAAATTAAAGTAATCAGGGCAAGCTACTAGCGAGCTTGAAAGACAGCTGACTACAAAACTTAAAAAGATTAGACTTGACCTGAATTCTTGAAGGCGCACATAATAGCCGACAATTTATGTCAGAAATTATCTACAAAGGGGTTATTAGAGCTAACTTGAAAGATTATTTTGCATTCACCGTTTGAACTTTATTCTACTGGCTTAACCGGCTTTCATTTTGCCGTGAAAAGTTAAAAGCGTAGGATAATACTCGCCTACATTCTGCACAATGATCGACAAATAATCCTTTAAAAAATCCATGATAGGTCTATTAAAAATATATCCGCATGCTTTCATGGTAAATATTAATGAAAATGTTAAAATGTGAGTTAGAAATAAACCCAACGGCAGGGAAAAGATATTTCTACCTTAAACATTTATTTCGCGGTAATAGTAGTAGTATCAGCAAATTGCGGCGCTGTACAAAGTTGGAGTCTAATAAAGTATCTAATAGTTAGTCAGACAGATCCGGGTGCAGTACGTACTCGTACAGTAGGTACTCGTAAGTCCTAACGAACAAATGCAGACGTGTATTCAATAACAAATGTATCCATTACCTCGGAGCGAACGCTTTGCCGGTCTGAGAACAGTATTCTGTACTGTTTAAAGTTCAAATTGGATAGGATCGATCGCAATTGTAAGTTTGTAACGAACAATGCTGGATCCCGGCCGCGCTTCTTCCAGTTATTTACGAGGAAACTTGGTTGTACCCGAGCTCGCAGCCCCCAGCCCCCAGTTCCCAGCCCCCAGCTCCCAGTTCCTGGTTCCCGAGATGCGCCAGGTACACTGTCTCACAAACTCACGTTAAAAATCTTACTGTGAAATGAGGTAACAGATCTTAGAGTTTATTCAGCCGTTCGTTGAATTTTTAAAAGTTAAAACGAAAGGTATTCTTACGGGAATGGAGTTGAAGGTTCCCTTTCTTTTAAAGAAAGACAATTCTGATGAAATGAGTTTATTTGTGAGATGCGAACTTTGTACGAAGTGCAGGAGTTGGGTTTATTTGTTTACGTACAATTGGATGAAATGTTTGTTTTCACATTTTTTCTTTTGAATTATTGAAGATCAGAGCTTTGCAATATTAATAATATAATATAATAATAATAATATTCCACAACTATCACACAACGCCATCTAGTCCCAAGCTAAGCAGAGCTTGTGTTATGGGTACTAGACAACTGATAAACATACTTATATATTTCTAAATACATACATATTATAGATAAATTACACCCAGACACAGAACAAATGATCGTGCTCATCACACAAACATTTGTCCTGGGTGGGAATCGAACCCACGACCTCCGGCATAGCAGTTAGGGTCACTAACCACTAGACCAACAGGCCAGTTAATCCTAATGGAGAACATAATATGAATGCTATTTGATCTTCTTCAATCAACTAAACAGAATACACAATCTGATTTCACTCATTAAGTGTTTGATTCACCATCAGTCGTATCTTAATTCGTAATGTCTATTAATTCCCAAACATGCCGAGTTAATCCCGCTACATTTCGTCTGTAAATCAAATGTAATTTACTCGTGTATAACTTCAAGTTTAAGTGACGTTGATTGATCAACGGTGATTCAGAGATCGAGCGCCTTTGATCAAAACAACGCTCAGAGCTTCCGACAAAGAACTGTCGATAGCTGTCGACTGCCTCCCTTTCAACGAGAAATATTGCTCCTCCAAAATAATCCAACTAACCACAAGCTAATTTTATCTTTCATCCTTCAAGCTACGGATTAAAATCCAACGTACATTTAAAATATTTGGATGAATTATTGTCACTAAAAACAGTAGTGAAACATGAATAATTTATTCTGGTCTGAACCAAAACAGTTGTGGTATCATGTTGACGTAATATTATGGATATTCGGTGAGAGCTTGAATTGTGCAAATATTTCAACAAAAGTAGGTTTTAAATAAATTGCATTTTATTGTAGCGTGAAATAGCTGGCAATGAATGCATCCATTTGATATTTGAGTCACTACGTCGTATTGATGTCAATACTAAATTCTGTGCGTATGCTTCATTAATTTCAGGTATTTTTCCAACAAAAAAACCAATCCGTGTTGAAATTTAAACTGCGAGAATTATCCATTAAAACATATTGATCATAATTTAATATAGATTGTCATTTATATTACCACAGAATCACTCCCCTACCGACACCGAACCGCATCGAAACTCGCAAATATACGAAGTTATAAAATATGACACCCGTTCCGAATTATGGCATATCACAGTTATTATAAGGTTCACGCGAGGCTAGACACTAATATCACGAAATATGTGCTTCATAAATTGCACAATCTAAAATCCAATTACTAGCAAATAATTCATATCGGTGGTCGATACTAATAACATTTCTCGCCGCCACGCCATCGCCAAACGCGTCGCTCTTTATCGGAACTTTCGGCTTATAAGTGATTGTTATTAATTGACGGTATTTATTTATTTATTTATTTCACTTTTAGGAAAACTTACAGCTAAACAGACAGTGAGTAATAATTTAAACAAAATATGGCCAATTACAAGTTTCCACATGTAGTTTATAAACAATATGACGAGAAAGAAAAGTACCTATAATAAAACCAAAAAAGAAACATAACACCAAACAGAAAAATGACTAAATACGCTCGAAGAAGCTATTTGATAGAGTTTTCTTCAATTTAGCTAGACTAGTATTGAAAATGTCGATCTCAGCTTCCCGGCAGGTTGCGTTATACATACGACTCGCTCTCACCATGTACGAGTTACTTCTGTACGTAGTGGCTACCACTAAGGTGTGCAATAACTGAGGTCTACGCAGGAACACAGATGGGACTCGCAAACCGATTTTGTGCAGCAACTCGGTAACACCAGTTGTTCCATTGGCGATCTTGAAAAGTAACACAAGATCTGATATTTTACGCCTTTCGTAAAGTGGAAGTATATGAAATTTTTTGCAACGGTAGGTATAATTCGTTGAAAACGTTTTAGACCGAACGTACGTACGGACGTACGGACCGGACGTATTAATCTAACAAGCAAAATATTTTTTGTGGTGGGAAATAAAGTCATTACAACGAAGAGATTATGGTTTTCCTCTGTGATTCGTCTATTCTTGTTTTATCGAGTGGTTAGTGCGCATCCTGGTGTCAGAGTTTTGATACCACCGATAGGCCTCCGACTTGGCTTATTCATCATCTATTAATAAAGCACAAATATTATACTAAGCTTTTTATCATACTAACAAAATTTTAATAGAGCACCTAGAAAATGTTTAAAATCAATTTACTCGGCACACATGTATGTTTAAGGCAACACAAAAAACTAATCAATTTTCATTTCCCGGAACACTATAAACAATTCAGTACACAACCATAAAAAACTAACAAAAAGCGATCACGTTCGAGCGCGTGCATCCATCTAGCGGCTAACAGCGCCACCTGGCGGACAATTTTTCTCCAAAATGGAGGCGTAAGATGGGATTGATAGGTGTGCCATTTAGAAAGTGTCCTCCGTTGCTCGCTTAATTAGTGCCAAGCGGCCTCGCAGGGACGTGACCGGCTCGCCAATTACGTGCCACGGTGGGACACTGGCACGCTCACACAGAATACAGGCACAGAAGTTCAGCTTCCTGCATCGAGCGAAAACTAGCACACAGACACGCGTCTAAGATATGGTCGTATTTACTTACGCACACTCTTACACGTAACAACAACTACGGCTTGGTACGCTCGTTTTCGCTCGTTGTGTGAAACGGTCCCTCTGTTACTATATCTACTCTATGGTGGTCCTGTGGCACGCTCGTCCCGACATACGCCGTGACTCTGCAACTCTGCAATTCACGTTGTCAAATGTTTTTTTTTTGTTATTTGTTTTTAGGAATGTCCGGGACTGTTTTGAATGGGCTTTTGGAATTGTTAATGTGTTATAAATTGATTTTATTATAATTTAATTAGTAATGTTATGGTGACATTTTTATGATTGACCGAGGTCGTATAATGCTAATTGGAAAATGATTGTGTATGATAAAGATTTAACAATTAAAAAAAAACACATTTTTCATATTTGTTTTAATTAATATGCTTCGAAATCGTTTATAAATATTTGAGCCCTTTTTTAAAAAGGATTCTATTTTTGGAGGTTGAGCTACTAATATTGAGAAAAACATAGCATAATAATTATACATTTCGATAAAATCCAGTTTATTTATAGTTTGTTCAGATAGCTGGGGTTCTAAAATGGCAGATCATAATATGAATTGCGATAAAAAAGCATAAAACGGATCTTTCTTAATAGTAACTGCGTCTGTGACCATTTTACGAATTGTAACGCAATTCATATAATTTTCCTATTATGATCTATATTCCTAAATGCTACAATTATCCCTCTATATTGAACAGGATACAACAGCAAAAAAAATGTCAAAAAATATGAGTTACAATTATCAGTTAAAAGATTCAAAGAATATAAAAAAGAACATAGTTTCAATTAGCAATACGTTTCTTTTACATTCATTTATCGCAATATTTCTCAGAGCAGCGCTCGGCCAGCAGTGGGCAATATTTGCGCACTCCTCGCTCCCAAATTAACACGTAGCTACAAATCCCTGATTGGAAAAAGCTCACCGTTCCGAAAGCTCTGCGCAAAAAGGGCAAAACATGTCTCAAAGTACACCTGAACCCCTCTCTATCTCCTACAAATTGTTGATCATGACCAAGAGGCATAAAGTTGTGGGAATTGCTATCTAGTACTCATCAATGCGTTAAATAGTTGCGTTGAATACTTAGCTAAAAAAACCTGAAAAACCCTTGGTAAAAAACTATATTCTAAGAAGAAAAAAAATCTTTTCCCACACTAGAATTTTCTCGGGTATTGTAGGTGAGTTTACAAATATTTGACCTCACATCACTCAAACAGCCAGACCCGTAACAACTACCTGAAGATCATACAAGTATTTGTTCCTTGCGGGGATCGAACCTACGACACGTAGCGCATCAATAACCCAATCGCTTAGCCACTGGACCAGCAACCGACAACTTTATGAGTGGTACGGCCACTTTAAAAGAATAACTTACAACTTACTTTCACACAAAATAATGACGGCAAATAGAGAGCTTCCAAGATATTCACCAAAAATATCCCGTCATTACGATAGTCAAGAACAGAGCCAGTGTTTCGTGAATCGTACAATATTACTCAGCCTAGTATTCGTCAAAGAGCGCCGACTTCGTAAAGACATCGTCTAGACGTCACAATTATCTTCAGCCGCTGACTTCCTCCGCCACACTGACTTTCCAACGAACATAATTTTGGGAGCTATTAGTGTTCTTTATTGTGCTTTTTATGGAGTCCTTTATCTGAAGGTCAGTGTGATGTGGGTGAGGGCATTAGGCTCAAGCACCCGACTGTGTCACGATGGCAACATAAATTGCCACTACTATTGTTAGTAACTGACAAACATGGTATCTCTAACGCACTTTTTGGACGAGTAATGTCCGAGTGAGTTGAGTTTGCACTTAAACCCACACAGCTAATGTGCTTAATCCAGCAAAAAGTTACAGTATTCTCTTTATACAGGTTGATATGAAAGTCGATAGTTCTGGTGGGTATACAACTAAAGAACATAGAACAGAAATAAGAAGATGGTTTTTTCTATGCGACCGAATTCCTCATATTTGTTTATGCTGCTTATTCATATCAATACGCTATTGCAGGATTTTAGTCTCTTTTTTTTGGTGGGTGGAAAATCATCAAATAACCCCCCCCCGCTCTTGGGCAGAGCGGAAGGGAGTGTCAGACTTCTACTGACTAAAAACCAAACCAACCCATGTTCCTTCTTCGCCTTGTGCCGAGGCCACGTCATCTCGTTCGATAATCCGCAGACCCGACGGGAGGATTTTAGTGTCTCAATTGCACTTCAGTGGGTCAAAATCAACCTGTAAACTAGATTTAAAAACACCAACATAAATGTAGGACCAATGACGTCATTCAAATCCAGGTATCACCCAGTGGGTGTCCGTCCACATTCTACCAGCTAGAGCACTAGTGCAGTTTCATTCAGTAAACCAATATCGTATTTCCTCTAATATGGAAATAAGTTCACAATAAATCTGTTCTAAAATAAGTTCCGATACAAATCCCGCTTTGATACTCGTAGAGCCAGCGGACACTAGCAACACTACTCTCGATTTATTAGTTCTTGAATATAATTTAATTTACGAATGTGATTGAATAAGAATCCTCAAAGAAGGTATGATGAATAGTCTAAAATCTCTTATAGCTATGTCACCTTACCATTTACAAGTGAGCTTATATTTGAAGAGCACTCTATTTCTTCATTCTTCAGAATCCCATAATCAGATCCTGACTTGATGATCATGGGACCACCTGGGAAATATACCCTTTCAAACAAATAAAAATCATAATTGGTCCAGCCATGTTTGAGTAATCGGGGAAAACCCTGAGAAAAGCCCTGTTATATATATAAGTATACGAGTACTACTTTAATATTATCCATAATTACAGTCGGCAACTAACATGGAGCGAGACTTTATGTTCACGAGGTTTCCTTGTAAGAAATAACTGAGTTTATAGTTCGCACTGTTACAGTTTGCTCGTACGTATGCGTTACAAGCAACATTGAGTTAACTGGTAACGTTAACTTAAAGTTTTGTGAGTCTTTGACGGCTTAATTGGCGTTCTAGTTGAATAAATTTTATGGTCTTGGCATTTTTACAATTATTGTGTTTTATGCATCAAATGTCATAAGTTTATTGACCTTATTTGTTGGGACTAGTTTTGAGATATAAGAATTCTTGGAATAAAGACTAAGAATTCGTTTTTGTTATCAATCCACTTTGAATCTTCGAAACAAATTGGATTGCTGACAGAAACGAAGTCGAAAATATTTATTAGACAAATTGCTAGACGCATTCTACTCACTTTGAGTTTCATATATCTCTGGAATCAATGTTGAGTGGCACTCACATATGACTGTCATTCTACACATAACGAAGAACTTTTAGACTTTTCAATCTAGTTAATTTGTCACAGGGATGGCATTCAATCTTCGAACAAATAGTTCTATCGTGAAGGACTGACAAAGGACACGTCAGCGCTGATGTGTAATTGAAGTTCCAAGCTACTTTGGGCCACCAACTTAAGTAACTTAAGTTAACAGACTAAGTTGGAACGTGGCCAGTCTTAAGTAAAGTGTGGAAGAATAAGTTAATTGCGTTTTCAGTACACTTATTCCAGTGCAATGAAGCGAACGGTCGGACGGGCGAGGAAGCGGAACTAAATGATAAAGTAGTCCAAAACTGTTTTAGATTGTAGGTCAGAATTATAAGGAAAAGTTGTGGAAGCACCAGAACGAATCAAATATTACTATTTATTAGCTAATTATTTATTGCAATTACTAATGAATATTTTTTACAAATACATTATGTGCTTCTAAAGATCCCTCACAAAATAAAAGCAAACACCTGTAACAATACGAGTCCACCTCATTCTTACCCCAAGTACCATCGGCAACAAAAACATGTCAGACAATAGAATTACGGGTCTCGAAGTGAAGAGTCACCGGCAGAGTTGTAGGCCGTATCGCTTGTTATACCATCAGCAGCCGATTGATACCTGACCTACTTGTGGAGAGCGCCGAGCTTCGTTTTAATTACCGCGGACTACCGAGAGAGGTCGCCACCACTTGACACGACCCCTGCAGGGCTGATCCGGAAATATTGGACGCCTCAAATATTTGGACTTTAGATTTGAGAGGAAGGTGCCTGAGGAGCGTTTGTTTGTGGAAGTGGATGCGAAAGGAGGGGGGATAATGATGTGGTCTCAAAGTCAAGGTTAGGGGTTAGGGGGGGTTAGGTTAGGGGCCGCGGTATTATGTACTAGATTACGTGGCCTCGGCGCAAGGGCAAAGAAGGAACATGGGTTCGGTTTTTAGTCAGTAGAAGTCTGACACTCCCCTTCGCTCTGCCCAAGAGCGGGGGGGGTCATTCGATGATTTTCCACCCACCAAAAAAAAAAAAAAAAAAAAGGGGTTTGAGTGGAGAGATAAAGGGACAGGATCGTGAATCAACAAATGAAAATGAAGTTAACAGACTCACGTTCAAGAGTAAATATTTTATTACTACTTATTTCAATTTATCTAATGCCTTTACATATAAACAAACAAGTAAAGAAGACAAAAATTGGGAACTATGTCACAGCTATCAAAATCCGGCTACAGAAATTGCTTTGTGTTTAGTCCAAGACTTAGCTGAAACTCCCAACAGCAAAATACGCTTGAGAACAGTTTGTGCATCCGCATGATTTAAACGCAGCACAAGTAGCGAAGTTTGTGAAATATACGCCGCGCAGCCCTACTGCAAGCGGCATGGAAACCTTGCACTTTGCTACAAATATACGCGGAATTATTGCACAGCTTACTACGTGCATGTGCTGTGTGTGTATGTGTTTGTAAATCTCAACACTTTGTATTAAACTAAGACGGTTCTTAAAGCTGGCAAGACTTAAAGAAATACTTATGAATTGTAAATATTTTCGCTCTTAGTAGAGGAATTGTAGCAGATGGGTGGAGGAAATGTATGGTAAATCTTGCTGTGGTGCTTTCAAATACTTAGCAACCGTATGCATCTACTTCAATATTTTACACTTTAATCTTCTATCTGGAGATAAATATATATATCTCTATTTCTAGTATGAATATTTTTATACCATAGGGGCATCTTCTATCTATCTATCTATCTATCTATATAAATAAATAAAAAGAGAAGTCCTGACTGACTGACTGACTGACTCATCAACGCCCAGCCCAAACCCTTGGACCTAGAAAGCTGAAATTTTGCACAGAGGTTCCCTTTATAATGTAGACAAGGAATAAGAAAGGATTTTTCGAAATTCAACCCCCAAGGGAGTTAAATAGGGGATGAAAGTATGTATGGAAAATGGAAGTTTTCGTAGTTAAACCGACATCCACGCGGGCGAAGCCGTGTGCAAAAGCTAGTACAAAATAAAAATACTTTTAAATTTTAAATATAAGTTTTAAAACTGTGTTGTGGCAACCAATATCAATCAAATGGTAATTTTACGTATATTGAGTATTTGATTTATGGCCACAAATAGTTGTGGAGTTGCCATAAAAAACAACTTCATTTCATTTTAAATATGAAGAACATTGCAAATATATAACCAATATTTCGGTGATTGCTGATTTAAGATTAAACCAGAAATCATCAAACAAAAGCGAAGTGTCCAATATCAGAAGCGACAGTTTTACGTGCAATACAACCGACCAACGAATATAAATGACACGTCATTCACACCAAATGCGGGTTTACAACACTCAAACCAGTCCCATTCACTTGAATGTATAATATAACAGAACATCGAGTTTCTCAGCTAATAATTGCAAAGGGATTTATTAGAAGACATTATGACAGGCCGCCGGGGATGGGCAGAGAGACCGGCCCGCTGGGAACTGTAACCCAAGTGATTTAGATGAATCACTGTACACAATAGACAAAGGAAATACATTAACAGGGTGAGGGGAGGCTGCGCGGGAGGGGGGCTACCTGAAAAATCCATTGAAAAGGAAAAAAGCCCTGCCTTAAACAAGGACAATAGCTTGTCTACTATGTGTACAATTAAGCTAAACGAACCCAGATAAGTGAGAAATTTATCACTCTGTGAAATGGGCCAGCGAATTGTTTAGGAAAGAGATGTTTTTGTTTAAAAGCTACGAAATTGCTGTAAACATTTTGGACAATACACTGGAGTGTTTACTCAGCGAAGTGGTGGGAGTAGCGATTTAGAACTCATTATGTGTGAGCTGAGAGTTTACACTGCGGGCGGGCAGGGGGAGGGAGAGTGGGGGGGTAACATGATATCTGTTGACACTAGATGAAGACATTGGCAGTGGCAAATAGTGTGACATTGACAGTAAGTGGGTTTGGAGTTATATTTTGGTGCCATATCGATAAATGTAATATTGACTGCTAGAACAACATAAGATTTTTTTTAAGAAGACCATCAATATTTCCTCTATGACTATCATAGTGCTTCTGAACTGTTTGACAGAATCCCCCGTTTGATCATAATCAGACTAGTCTAAAAACAATCCCTATCCACGTTCGACGCGATAGGATCGATAACTGTTGCTAAGCCAACGTTCTACACAAAGTAGCTACATTACGGCAGATATCGGCACAACGGCACAACTTAATAGGTGCCTTTGCATTTACGACTCCTTTGAGATTTCCGACTACAATGTTTGACGGCTCCTGGCTAGCGGGTAATACGGCTAGCAACGCGAATAAGAGCTTAATTTTCAATGTAGAGCAGTGTGTGTGACTATCTCAGTAGTAACCTCATTTGTTTTCAAATAAAGTTGAGCAGTAATGGGTTTTTGGAGTGGCTATTGACACAAATTGTCAGTTTGTTTATGTGAATTTAGAACAGTCGAACAAGTTACTACTGAAGTTCTTATTCATAAAGAACTTGTGTGTTTTATAAGTATCTAGAATATAACTGCTAGTTTGTGTGAGTTTGTTCACTTAACGACACACTCTTGGATTTAATTTGTAGTTTACGACTTCTAATAAAGTTTAACGATACGTGCGTACATTCGCAAAGTCACACCTTCTCCACAACACGCCATCTACATTCCTATTCATACGTCCACGTCAATTTATCTGGTCCAACATGCACACTGGTTACGAGTTCTACGTACTTGAAAAAGTGATGTTTTTGTAGAGCATCACCGATAAGGTGCAGCCACAAACTAATTCTTATTATTATAACAAAACCATCTCCATATTCAAAATCACCAACACGCCACCCTCAACATGTCACCAGACATATCGCCAACACGTTGTCCAGCTAATGCCGCGCGGCTGACGTACGACTGTCGCACGATTGTCGCACGTCTGTCGCACGTCCACCGCGTGACGTCACCGCACGACAATTGATTTACGCGCGCCGCACCGCCGATTATTGCCAACGCATTGTAACGTTGTACGTTACCTTTTTACCACATTAAAATATAATAACTTAATTCAACAATAAAAACACTTCAATAACACAATATTTGTTTACATTCAACTGACAATGACAGAAACCTTAAACGTCAAACTCAATAACCACAGATACTAACAACAAGTAGTGTGGTAGTAATTAGTATCACTAAACGCATACGAATCCATGAACAAACAGGCATAATATGTCATCATCACGCACGCGCCTCACTAGTTGCGAGTGAATGACCAATAGTGGTTCGTTCCCCACAGCGAGGTTAAATACGGCGTGCGTCGTGACACATTCCTTTTGGAATTCGGTGTTCGGCGCGGGCGCCGCGCCCCTAGGGGCGAGCGCTCGCGACCGTCACACGTGCTCACCTCTCGCCATGTTTCGAGCGTAATGTTTTACCATCTCAGATATTTTCTCTGCCATCGTGCAGTTAGACTCAGTGTCTTCATAACCCCCCATACTGGGTAAGTGTCTTGAACAGCATAAACATGTGTGTATTTTTCTTATAGGTTATTTTAACATGTAAGCCTATTTTCCCTCTATTCTCCGACTTTTTGCTACGCTAATTTATGTTTGTTTTAACCTAATTGCCTTCAGCTAAATACATTTTGGTCTCTTCGTGCTTCACACCCAAAATGTGCTGTCATGCCTTCAGCACTCATTTTCATCATGTAAACTCCGTCTGATTGTGACATCCCACCAACACCTTCATTATCGCACTGTTGCTCGCTTTGCTTAGCTTGGTGTCGCAATCAGCGGAGGTGACCTTTTGTCCACCTCTTGACACGCTGGACGTTACGTTCCAGGGTCCCAGGTTCCTGCTGGAGGAACACCTCAGCATCACCAAAGTTGCGGTTGGAGCAACGCCCCCAACTCACTGCGCGCCTACACCTCAGGGCCCGTATTGGCTATGTCGTGCGCGCCATTAAGCTCGGCACGGACTTCCCACGTTGGCCATATTGCCACGTGGGCCTCGCCGAGCATCTCACCGGGTCGACGCGACCACCTATCGACCTGCACCCCTGGCATCCAGCGTGGCACCTCGCTGCGGTCATCGCCACGCCAGCTATCAGGGCAGTAACGTGCACCTCACAAGTGAAACGCAATAGGGTGCGCCATAAACCTACCCACACCCATAGTTGGTGATTTATTTTATTAAATTATATTTTATGTTGACAAGTTTCGTGGTCTTATTTTTATAACCTGCGCCACGCAAACCTTTTCTGTCACAGCATGAATATGCCCTGATCTATGGCGGTCAGCGATTTGCAGGTGTGATTTGTGTGACAAGCTTTGAGTGACAAATATGTTGTTGTTATTGCATTCTCGGGTTAATATGTTACCGGCTTTAGTGTGGTTAATGCTGGGCTTCACGGTGAATGGGTTAAGACGCGATATTAACAATGAAAAGCTAAGTTTTGCGACAGTTATAAAATGAAATCTCTATAAAACGAAAATATCGAAACATATTATTGAAACTTCCAGAAAGAAGAGTACCTAATATCCGAAAACGTAAGTCGTAAGGGAAATTATAATGAGCTATCAACATATTTTTATACACCATTTAACATTTTTATACCCCCAACGCGCTACATAGACATTTAAGGCTTTTTTTGGCAAAAAAAGCGCGTGAAGACAAGTTCATTTATTTTTTATGATTTATTCATTATTTTTCTGATTTACTTTCATTGGCCGACACAACACAGAGCCTATGAATTGTATACTAACGCCAGTAAATTGCTCGGAGCGTGTAATATCCCACATTTATGCCTCCTCTACGCGCTCAGAATCTCATTCCAAATCTTACAACAATATGCTGCTCTCGCCCCCTCGCCCCCTCGTAACACGTCGGATTAGTAACTCACATATTTTCCTCTACGAACAATACATTGGAATATTATATGTTACAAGTCAATCAAAACAATATAAATCATTATATTTTCCCTTTTAAGAAAGTCACATTGATACACAGGGTCTGTACATCATGGCGATGACTCGTTATTTATATCGTTCGCGTGCAGATGCGCCGAATGTACCATTACAGAAAATGAACACACATCCGAAATAAAATAGCATTCAATTAAAAAGGGCCAAGCCGCTGACGGGAGAGATAGCGCTGCGTCAAACTCGACCATTGTTCAGTTTTATCTCGAGAGGGCTTTGTTTCATTTGAGGCCTTTTATTGGTTGTTGGGGTGTAAAAATGCGGATAGAAATTCGCTGCGGCTCGCATCCGATGCTATCCACGTCCGCGCCAGATAATGAGGTGCCCAACAAAAAGCCTAGAGTGCGTTTAGGGTTGCCGTTCCACCCGGTGGCTCTCTAACACTCCAACATTTTTGGGACTCCACAATCCGGACAGTAGCAAACATCGCTTTGAGCGTATTACCGCGTAAAGTTTGCATTTGACCACCAAAATACTTGTCGCGCTTCCCAAAAATGTTTGTCTGCCCGAACCGAACCCTTCTGCTACCCTCGCTCGTCGCGGCCAACCCTGGCCTCACTCGGAGCCGCACTATTGTACATTCAATCTACGCCAATTTAGCCGGGCCGGCGTTACTGCCCCTTTCATTTCTCCATACACGTTTACACCGTCTAAAGTGTTGATTTGAAAACGTGATCCGCCAGACTGGACCATCTCGTTTATATTACTTATTGGATTCGCTTCATGCGATGTAGGATTATTCCTCTCCTTGCTATATTTTATTCTGGAGTTTTGTTTGTGTCTATAATCAAATTGATTATCATTTTATAAAACTTTTTACCAAATCTTGCGGTGGCGTACTATTCTGACATTTATTTACACAAGAGCCTTTTTATTACTTACTAAAAGGTACACAACTAGTTCTGCTGTCGTTATAATTCAGTTAAACATTTCACCTACAAATCGTAAAGGACTTCCGTGTTCGTGGACCCGACAGTTATGGTTACAATCTTTTACAAAGACTTCCTCGTAAAAGAAAAAGGATAAGTATTACTTATCGAGGGTCAGGCTTCATGATGATGATTGATGATTTAGCACCACACCCAGCCAGGAGCAAGCCTGACCCGGACAAGTCCGGATACACCAGGGGGCACGATTTTGTAAGGAAAGACATGCTAAAAATCTTCTTACGTTCTTAGTTGCACAGGAAATATTATATTTTTCTATTTCGAGGTAATAGAGAGAGAGGAAACCGTTACGATTTCCTGTTCCTTTACTTTCTAAGAAATAGTTGAAAGGTTTATTTTACGTTCTCGAGGAACGCTATCTAATGAAACTGCGTAACAAAAATCTTAAATTCTCTAAAACTCTTGAATTGGAAGATGCACTAAGAAAAGGCTTTGAAAATGTGTCCACTACGGACGGGTGTTACAGAAATGAAAGTTTATTTATTTATTTATTTATTTATTTATAATAAGCACACCAACAGCACAATCACTTACAATTCAAATTAGATATCAACAAAAATTGACATTTTAGCAATCATGCAAATAACAGGTATGCATGACATTCTTAAATGAACATTAGAGACAACAATAAAAGGTGTGCCTAATAGGGCTTAATCTAGATCACTACAAAAACAAACCAAACCAATTTGAACTACTTAGACATAAACTCATCACATGGTTTAAGTACGGAACGTCTGTATGAAGCGAAACTCATGGAGAAAATATCAATGGGGTAATCAATCCGTTTAGATCGTTCATTATATTGCCTTGCCATACGTGTTAGGGGGCTATTAAATGTGGTGTTCAATGTGGATGTAGGCAATTCAAAGATACGATGATGACGCTTACTACGTTGGCTGGACCGAAAGTTAAAATAGTTTACCAAATGTGCATCTATGGAACCATTTATAATTTTATGAAGAATTAGTAAGTCGGAATGGTTACGTCTTTCATTTAAGCTAATCATTTTAAAGTGCCTTAACCTGTCATTGTAATCAGGTATAGCTCTTCGAATCCCATTCTTCACACATAAATACCTGACGAAACGGGCCTGAACAGATTCCACATTATTAATATAACTTGTATAATAGGGGGACCAAATAGTGGAACAATATTCCAAGGAGCTCCTTACTAGTGCGTTGTAGAGTAAAATAATACTAATATTATTACGAAAAGGTTTTGACATACGTATAATAAAGCCAAGCATTCTCTTAGCCTTACTAACTATATTTTCGATATGATTGCGGAATGATAAGGATGTATCGAAGAGTACCCCTAGGTCACGTATGACCGACACTCTGGTCAATACCGATCCGTCAATACGATAATCAAATTTAATGTAATTCACTTTATTAGTGAACGTAATAGTCTGGCATTTTTTTACATTGAGCGCCATTCTGTTATTCAAACACCATTGTTGAAGGACATCAAGATCTCTCTGAAGCCTCGCACAATCACTCAGGTCCGATATCCTACAGTATATTTTTAAATCATCGGCGTATGCTAAACAATTACAATTTATTAAATCTAAAAGGTCATTTAAAAATACCAAAAAGAGCAAAGGGCCCAACTTAGAGCCCTGTGGAACACCAGACCCGGGAGAAAAAGGTACAGATTCATAACCTGCCAAGGCAACAATTTGAGAACGATTAATTAAATAACTCTCAAACCACCGCAGCAGAGAGCCATGTATACCAGCACAATTCAATTTCATAGAAAGAATTGAGTGATCAACGCGATCGAAGGCTTTTGCAAAGTCTGTGTAAACAGCGTCAACCTGACCCCTAGCTTCAAAGGTATTACTAATGAAAGTAGTGTAAATGAGTAAGTTAGACATAGTAGAACGGTTAGACACAAAACCATGTTGCTTCGAACTAATTATATGACGGAGGTGGGAATAAACTACATTGTATATGAGACCCTCAAAAATCTTTGCAAATTGTGATATAATAGAGATTGGTCTATAGTTAGTTACATCATTCATGCTACCAGATTTATGTATGGGGATAATGTGTGAGATTTTCCATAAATCAGGAAATGTACCTTCCCTAAGGGATTTATTGTATATAATCTGCAGTGGCGTAACAAGAGCATCAATGCAGAGACGAATAAAAATAGGAGGAAGTCCATCCGGACCAGCTCCTTTATTAAGATCTAACTTTTTGATGCTATCTCTAACGTCACTCTCAGTAATTTCAATAGAGGTGATGTTATAATTCGACGAGGAGTAACTTGGACACAAGTTAGAAGGGTGTTGATTAACACTGTACACAGATGAAAAATAGTCAGCAAATAGATCAGCCACACCACTACCACCCTCACCGACACGATCACCCCACGCAACTTGATCCGGGACACCTTTATAGGATTTTTTAGACTTAGTATAACGCCAAAAAGCTTTTACATTTGTTTTTAGTTCACTTTCAATTCTTTCTATGTAATCCCTAAAACAGATATCAATAGCTCTTGCAGCTCGTATACGTAGAGTAACAAAAGTATCGTAGTCCCGAGGGTTTTTGTACCGTTTGAAACGAGTTCTGTATTTATGCTTTTCCTTAAGAAGTTTAATCAACGAAGCTGAGAACCAGACTGGATAGCAATTGTTCTTAGGTTTACCCTTCGGAGTGTATTTATCTATACTTTCCCATAGTAAATTATAAAAATTCAAAACATAATCATTACAACTCAAATTACAATAATCCTCCCAATTAACCTTACGCAAATCACGAACACATGCCTCATAGTCAGTTTTAAAAAATATATATTTAGACTGCAAATTATTATAATTTAAATTAGAAATTGACGTTTTAGTAAGGGTTATTTCTAGTGGCGGATGATGTAAATCTGGTTTACTGAGGGGGGGTGCAGAAGAGACAGAAAGACTGGAGTTCTCATCCACCAAGATGAGGTCCAAGATATTATAATTTCCATTGCAGACGTTATTCATTTGAAGAAAGCCGGTGATATTTAGGAAGTCCCTCAGAGCTAAAGACTTAGGGTCACTAATCCCTAGAAAGGGATCATTAGACTGAAGCCATTTCACATTAGGAAGATTAAAATCACCAAGAATCAAAGTGAGAAGTACTTGTATTTTATTTAGAGATAGGTAACCCCTTAGAGCTTTCATCAACCGCAGAAATGTTTTTTCACGGAGTAGACGATGGACTATTTATCCGTCGAACAGAAATTACCGTTTACTGTCTGTTAGTTACTGCCTTGTTGATTGTTGATCATAAATTGCAACTATCCGTGGAAAAATTGTTCATCGTCAGCTCAGCACTTTAGTAAATGTATCACCGTAAAAAAAGTAAATGTTGTTGATATTTTAGTGGAACATGACACAACAAGAGACAGTATTTGGCCAAAGTTGAACGCTTCTCGTAGGTATGTCGCCGTTAAGCTAAGTGGCCATAATGTTGGAGCACGCAGCTCCTGGTAATGACCCGGCGTCAACGCTTCCCCTACATCTCTGTCATTTGTGGCCAAATTACGAATATTTACATGTATTTGCTTCGGGGAATATTCTCATTTTTCTTTTGGATATGGTCTTGGTTTCAAGAATTGGTGTTTATATCAGTTTCGAAGGTCTCTCTTGAAGGTTGCTGTCATTTTGCCGGGGCTGTTGGTTGTCCGAAAGAGATTCCACGGCCCCGGACACAAAGGGCTATAAAGGAACATGTGTGGTTTTTAGTCAGTAGAAATCTGATTGTCATTTCCAGTGGAATCGTTTAATGATTTCCAACCCTCCAAAAAAAAGAAGGTTTCCGTCATTTAGAAATAAAAATAGCATCGATAAGAAAGCTATGAGCCCGTAATGTACAAAGTACTCTTGGTAATGAGTCGTCGCCGGTGGCTCCCGTACATCTCTTCTCGTTTGGTACGAAATGCCATAGCTGAATATTTACTTATATACTAGCTGATGCCCACAGGTTCGCCCGCGTGTATGTCGGTCAAATTATATTCTACTAAAACCTTCTTCAAGAACCACTCTATCCATTGGTGACAACAGCATGAAAATCGGTGCAGTAGGTTTTGAATTTATCGCGAACAGACATACAAGCAGACAGACGCGGCGGAGGATTTTGTTTTTTTACCCGACTATGGCAAAGCATATAAGGAGGGTTATGATTTTGATATAATATGTAGGGATAGTGAAGTGAAGTATCTGCTTCTTTAGGTTTTCAGTGAATTGTCTTACTTTAGTTTTGGATGTGGTTTCATTACAAACTAATTGTACCCTAGTAAAATGTTTTAATGATTTTCATGTTCATTTTCTAGCGTTCTTGTAAAATTAGCATTGGAAGCTACACATTCTTTATTAGATTTTAAGAAATACTGTTCTTTTCATAATGTAATACTTGTATCTAGGAGACACAGCCTGTCACAATTTTGTTTGTGTCAAAGGTTATCTATTTGGGACATTATATTGATGGATGGGTGATAAGGGTTAAATTATAACAAATATTCCATTATCTATTCTTTGGACCTTCTTATCCTGCGAGACATAACCTTGTCAATCTATGAAACAAAATACTAAGAAATGTGACGATTATAACGTTTTAAGATAAAAGAAAGAAATAGATGAACACGAAACTCTAAAAATAATAGATACTTGGAACAGAGATTTTTAATATAACAAACGACTAAAATAATTAATAGAACACCAAGCTTGGTGACCTCCAAATATTAATCACTACATAGGATAAAACAAAGTCGCTTTCTCTGTCCCTATGTCCCTTTGTATGCTTAAATCTTTAAAACTACGCAACGGATTTTGCTGCGGTTTTTTTTTAATAGATAGCAACCGTGCGAAGCCGGGGCGGGTCGCTAGTTAATAATAAATGATATATTACACATAATCAAATAAAAAGCTTTACCTGTTCATTTCAAGAAAACATCAGTATAATCTACCTAAGTAAATATTAACTCAACATCAACTACCGAGAAATTGTATATTTCAGCAAACTTTACCCAACTTAATTTATTTACCGAAAGAATAAAACGAAATTCATTCAATTATACGTATAAAATGGCGGCTCCAAATGACGTCATGTTTTCCATGCTGAAAAAATATGAACCCTTTTAGAAACTGAAAAGGGTTTAAGTGAAACCGACAGACAACAGTGATTCAGTGTTTTTGGGGTGCCAAGGTATCATCAATCATGCGCTTTCATCTCAGAGCCTAATGATAAGCATCGACTAAGATATCATTATACTGTAAATTAAGTGAAAATTTAATATAACGGAGATTCTCCATTAATTCTGAGATGTGCATAAAGCTGGCTTATATGTTTGACGAGTCACGCATCTTTGTGGGTGATCATGGATTCAATCACAGAATCTGACGTGTTTAGAATTTATAATAAAGAATTTTAAGAAGCTTTCTCATCCACGTGGCATCTTTCGAAATATTGGAGAAACCTTAATTTGAATACAAGTGTTAAAGGCAAATCTATAAATACATAGTTTGACTTCCAAGAAAATTTATCGTTTTACCAGAATTAAGATCATATTTAAGATAGCAGGAAAATCGTTTAGTGTAATGATTACTTATATTAATTCTATCAGTACATTTCATTTTCAAATATAAGTAGGTAATCTTTATCGAGACTATGTTTTTAAGCCAAGTTTGGGGTTGAAAGTCTGGGGCCGTAGGATCCGAGTGTTCACACTAAGGAAATTTCTAAACGCCTAGTTGACGTTTCCAGTTACCCAAGGGCTGACTTTTACCTTGACCAGAATCTTGTCTTGACTGCCAGTCTCTTGGGCATATTACCAGCTGACGGCATTGAGGAGTGGTTTGATGACTTTTGTTACTGAACTGACTAAAATTTGTTGTTATTTAGTTTAGTTATTTTAGTTTATGTAATCATTTTTAATTGTTATAATGTATAATTGTAGTTAGTTTATTAAATATCAAATATTTTCTAATATGCTTTGGAAAACGATTACATTAAGTAGATATAATATTATATTGATATCTATAATATTTTGTAATTCCACCTATATGAAAAGCAATATTATTGGCAAGTAAACTAGGTTCCCTCTCATCGAATTCCGAAGTTTTGGTCCAGTTATGACCACTAGCTCAGAGAGAGATTATTTGAAGTTACTGATGAGTCGCGATGCTCGTCTGATACACTGAAGTTAATCTCGTTTCAAAACGAATTCCCCGAAAAGGAAATAAGATCTTAATATTTGAAGTTTTCGGCTTTTGCCGCCATTAGGGGACGAATGTCAGCTTTGACGTCCTCGAGCTCGTTATCTAATGGATGAGCAGTAATGCTCTGATTATACGCATTTTTTTCATTAATCTACGGGTCTTATGATTCCTATTTTATAAGACAAAATTATATATTTAGCCCAAAAGCGATTTTCATATTTTTAATGGCTCCAATTTATTTTTGCAAGCCATACCACACACAACGCTCACTGCACGTTACTACAAAATTCCACTATAAGGATTTCTCTAATTGCACAGTAGACTATAACAATTTACGAAACTTCCTAGCAGACCACAAAAGAGCAAAATTCAAAAGCATCTGCATTTTGTGGCAGAGTGGGCAATTGTGGGCATTGAGTATTGTTTGTACAATAGTGAATAATGAATTCTTGTATTATGCGTCTTATCCGTGCGTTCGACGGTACCCGCGTCACGCTGCCCGGCTGCCGGCTGCCCGGTTACCCCGATAAACTGGCAGATTTATTACCGGTTCGGATACGCGAATACGCGGATATTCGGATATGTGCGCTGAGTGTGGATGTTGCATTATACGAGACTTAAGTGGGTGGTGACGAGAGTATCAGTATTGCCACTAAGAGCTCATTTTTCCGGTTTGGTTAGCAAGTTTTACGTATATTTAACAGGTAAGTTATGAGTAATTTGGCGTTAAAATCATTACTGCAAATTAAGAGTTTTTTGTTAATACTCCTATTAAAACAGTTCAAGTAACGTTAATTTTCCACCGTTACTTTTAGCTCTCTAAAGTACCTTCTCTTGAGTAACTTCAGTGATTACACATATCCCAAAAAAGATTCGATACGTGTGTAGTATTTCTAAAGAGAAAGTTCAGAATTCAACACGCAGCGCAATAAAATATACCGTGCATGACATAATCTTCCATTGACGTCACAACAAACACTTGAAACATCAAATATATTCACGAAAGCAACCCATCACCGTGTTTACCAACACTTCTCCAGTTCTCCACTTCTCCACAAAAACTGTCCTTGGCCAAACACCGACAATTGAATTATAACACGACACAAGAGTAATAGGATAATGTCGGAGAAGATAAAAGCGTACGCATGCCGCAATCTCTTACGCAACTTTGGTACGTAAATCACGTAAATCATGCAAGTTGGAACAACGAACAACTAACGTTCGCGTAAACACTTCAACTTTTCCATTAAAAACAATAATACAATGGGGATTTGTCAAGAGTAGTAATTGTTGCTTTAATCTTGTATTAACTTCCTCTGTAGCGTGATTAATAGCGTTGGATGCTGGTGTTGCATCCAACTCTTTCACTTCTACGTTTTGTTTTGAAACTTCTTCGTTTATTTGACTTGAAACTACTGGTTCTCTCTCCCCCTTTCAATATTTTAAATGAACGTGTCAATCAAGAGGTCAGTGACCACTTGACACATAGGTTGGGTCATAAAGTATGCGACGTTTTATACCTACATCAGGAGGTATTTCAGGGCAATTATGTTGTAAAATTCATGCAAGCGACCGCCTTTACTCGGTCAAACGAAATATTAATAATTAACGACTCACGTGCTTGTTCAGGTAACGGTCTAAAGTCATTTTTAATGTGGGTGCTTAAGCAATTTTTAATAAAACATTATATTCCAAAATCTTTCCGCCTAAATCGATTTTATCCAAAGTACACATTCAACATTAATTGGAATAGTTTCAATTTGAGTGAAACCAATCATCCCGTTTAATGTCGAATATCACACACAGATTACAAATTAACTCTTAGATGAAATCTGGAATTAGGTGAGGTACGTAGAACTTGATATGGCAAATGTTTTAAAGTAAACATAACAGTAAACATGAACAGCATGTGGGAATGTGGGAACAAACACACTAGCGGAATTGAATCCGGAACCTCCCAGCGAGATGCGAAACATAAACTCCAGTAAGTAAACAGTTATAAGATACTTTTGGGACTACGAATATTCGCATACGTATACTCTAGTGCCACATAGCAACAACATAGTGAGTGTATGAGAGAATTTGTCAACTAAATAAGGGTTGAGAAGTAGAAATATAAAGTAATTGCAATCTTCTGAATAATGTGAACGACGATTTGCCAACCTTGTCTTGAAGAGATATAGACATACTATAAAGCAGAAGTTCCGAAAGGCTTTATTCAACAAAGTACTAAATGTAACGTTTTTGAATGTTAAACTTCTATCCTTGAAAACTTATTACTAAACTGTTCAATGAATTATAATGAAATTCGAACTGTTCACAGTCATCGAAAAACTATATTTACTTACCAAAACGACACAATTTTTTTATCTGCTATTTATGTTCTACATTCACACATATACAACCATTAAAACCTAAAAATATCCTTTGTGTAGCCTTGAATATCGTCAGTGATTTATTCGGAAAACAATAAATATTAAACAATAGAAGATTCTTCCTCGTAGCGAGAAATCCGATATTTCCATTTGGAGGATTTGGAAGCATTCAATTTGTCTTCTCACTTACGACATTTGTTTTGTCATGTGATATACACATTGGCATACACAAATGCCTTCGTACACACCCTTGTTTATATATAGGTATATTAGCGTATAAACATACTTCACGTTTAAATATGGATGCCAGAGCTTTAACAGCACTTATGTTAAAGCTTGTTTATGCACAAAGCTAAGAGAGTTTTTAGTGCCAGGCTCGCGCATGTCGTCGACCTGGAACTCCGCCCAACTTTATTTTTCTCGCATGAAAATATGTTCGAACGTTTATAAAAATGTTTAAACTTTTATATGTTGGTTCTGTAAGGATTTACGATATTTGTAAAATTGTGATACATTGAATTGACACCGTTTAAGCGTAAAAATTGCCCTGAACTTTATCGCTGTGCTGCAAATAAAATAAGTTAACTAAATCCGACCGTTTCAGCGAACTGGAACCGTTAACTATTCTGCATGAGGCTTTGATTTCAAGGTTATGGTGGATATTTATCAAAACTACAGCTGACACAGCACTTTATGAAGGAGAAAAGCTTTGACTGAAAAGGAATGCTTCGATTTTGTATATCTAGCTCGTTTATCTGCTCTGTGAGCTATAATTGAATCGTTACAATTGAATCCTAGATGTAGTCACATCTCTACTTATAGTATACAACTCTTACGTTTAAAAATAAAATACTATAAACCAAGAGCTTACAGTTCAGTTGCAGTAACATTATTTCCTAAACAAACAACAATTCTCAGTCCACGAGCGACCTAAGTATATCATCCTCGCATAAACTTTACAAAAGAGGCAATCCAGTGCGCCGTGTAAACGAAGGAGAGGCGATAACTCAGCGATAGAGCCTGAGAGGGCGGAGGTATCGATCTCCGGGAGGGAGGACCTCTGGCCAGCTTCCAAGGGAACTGACCAGCTCGCACAGATTTACCGACACTCCTGCGAGTCGTTTGGATGGAGATATTGTTTTACACGCAGTTTGAAGAGCTGCTCAGTGATTCTGATGTCCTTTTGTGTTTATTGTTATTAGCTGTGAGGATTCCAATAGGATTCGTTGGAAAAGGTTTTTTAGTTTTGTTTTAGAATGGGATTATGACATGACAGCTTTGACTTACGTAGAGTATGTGATTTTGCAAACTAACATGTTATGCCGCGAGTAGGTCACATCTGAATAATTCACGACTCATACAAAGTACTGTCAAAGTAATAAACCAGAAGCAAAATAATATAGTGAGCAAACAAAAGTAAGAGATACTAGAATCTTATCTCTTCACACAAGTAGTAAGCCGTAAAAGTAAACTTTTACGACTGTTTCTAAAGAAAACAGTGACTGTTGCGGTATTTACACAAAGGACAGGATAGCGGCGCGGTATACCAGTATTGAACTAAATAAAACATTACGATGGCAGACCGTGAGCTTTCAATCGTAAACATTAACTATAAATGGGCACAAACGTTTTCGACATGTGAAATAGAAACGGGGCTAATGGAGCTTGATAAGTTACGACCAATATTGTGAAACATAACGTCGATAGCAAACACAATTAACATATACAACGAACAAAACCACAGCTCTCTTAACACTAAACCAAGCCACCACTACCAAGGCGTCAGACGAGCTAGAATATCTCGCAAACTACGAAATTCCGTCAAATTACGGAGAGGTTAATCCAGGGGCAGCAGCTGTTTGATAAAGCCCCTTGGCCATAGCTAATGTAAATTCCGCGGCTTCACCGCCGAAGAATGCCCGAGTCCTAAATAAGTACACTTCAAAGTACGTAGCGAGTGCCTTTTCCGGCACAAAGAGCCAATTACATAATACCACCCCTCACAGTTAATGACGTGATTATGTTCCACGAAAAAATTACGCTTCTTTTTTTTTGTGCTCCTGAAAGGAAATTTTGGAGTTATGGAATTAAATTTTGGACGATGAATGAAAATTAATTTGTTGTGCGAGGTAAAGTGATGGAGGCAAATAAATGCTGAAAGATGTGCTGCTTTAAGTGAAATAATTAATTCTCACAAACCACGCTGTTTAGGTAAAGTCACATAAATATCGTAAAAGAAGAAAAGATAAAGTAAGCATTCTAAAACTAGGCCATCTGTAGCACCTGCCCACATTTATGTCAAAAAGGCGTAATTTAATAAAGGTAGGTTCTCCAACAATATCGCAGTGTCTACAAATTCTAAGACACAACGGTAGGTAACCAATCTCCGACGTTTCGTAAATAAAACTCACACAAAATTGCTCAATTTTAAATTTTCTTTTGAAAATATTCCTTTTTCTCTTTTACAATAAGTACATACTACGTCTTAATTTATATTAAACGGCAAAACACCGTTATTCAGTAATTTTCAAGAAAAGTCTTTTGTACAACGGTCTATTGTAAAAATGTTTGATACTTTTTATAGAATAGAATGTGTAGGTGTCGGCATTGTAGTATATTATTGTCGTGTAGACTACTTACATAGCAGTACTAGGGTAGTTATTAAAGAGGATTCGTGTGAAAGATACCTGAAAATAAACAAATGTTGTGTTATGTTTATTTTGCCTCCTGAGCTGTTAACATATAGTACCAATTTAAACAATCATTAGTTAACGGTTCATTAACGTTAAACGACGACGCCATGATAAGAGCGAAAGCATGTTCGCAATACTGGAACAGTTTCAAATCACATCAGGGTATTTATTTGTTCGGTAAGGCCAACCTTGATCTCGTACTTTTATCATTCCTACCTTTTATGCTTCGTCCATTATTTATCCAGCTTCATCTATTATGAACATTAATACACCTGCTCATAAATACGGCGTAGTGTCCAACTTTTTGCCTCACATTATGTAAGTGGCGAGCTTTGTGCGGCGGCTTAACGCTAACCGCCGCGTTCGTGGTTAGCTCCGACGTGAACGCACGCGTTTGCGTCCGCCGAACAAAGGGATTTCAGGCTAGAGGGCCTTTGATCTCGACCCATTAAACTGGGCTCACAAAACCGAGCAACACAAGTTTATATGTGATACACTACAATTAAGTCTTATTAGGGCTAGGCTTTTGCTGGGTTTTAAAGCAAAGTTTGTAAGTCAAGTTTTCAAGGACTTTGTGTTTGTTTTAAATTTAATAACTATCTGCCTTTTCAACAGCAAACCGATTTAAACATGACATAGTACAAAACATATAGTTAGTACCTATTAATGTTATTTATACATGAAATGGTCCTTTTAGTTCACCACTGAAATAAATTAACAGTCATTTATTTCAGTAATGTAAAGTTCAATGCCAAAGTAAGTACCTCTCCGACTAGTAACAGGTACGGTTGTAAGGCCAGCACCTAAAGCACAATACACACTGAGTACAATCGCGGCTCCATTGGCAATTGGCATTCAGCCCGCGTCGCCATTGTGCACTAATTGTCCTAACCTCTTTGATTAATGCCCTAATCTAGGAAATAAAAGTCCAGCTCAGAAAAAACATTAATAACAAACGCCCATTTAATACATTTGCCCATTTCCGACAATTTATCACAATTTAGCTTTATTCTTACGGCATACGGTCATAATTACATTATTCAAATGGAATTCTCCCCGTAGGCGTGTAATTATCCACTCTATAAATTAATTTGGAAGCGTTTTCCTATGAATTATTCAATTTCTATGGCGACCTCGAAGTGCTCCGGGTCAATATCGGATAACAATAAGATTGCAGATGTTTTCTTTTGTTCCTCCTCACAGCTTTTCTCGTGGTTTCGCATGGTATTCTATGTTCGGTTTTTGTAAGGAAAGTTCAAAACGTTACAGCTCCCAGGCCACAAGGCCAAGTAATGATAATTATCATTACCAAAAGGTTAGGCAGATGATGATGAAACATATTATCTTGTACTCAAACATATCTTACAACTGGTATGGTGTGGCCCAGTAACAGGCTGCCTATGTGAATGTCAGATGACCGGTCGCTCCGAGGAAAATACTGGTTTTTAACTGAATCCAGCCAGACTGGAACCCGAACCTAAAATAGTTGATAAAGGCCACGCAAATGGATAGATAATTGTGTATCTCAAAATTGGAACAATATGGCCAATTTGCTAGGAAGATTTAGTTGTGATCGTTAGACCAATAATAACAATTGTCTTGTATAAATCTCGTTATATTTAACCTAAGCCTATAGAAATAGCCTCGTTTAGAAGTGAAACTTATAATTATGTCAAACCTAACAATTGGCTGCTAAGGAAACTAAATAGCGCGTGGGAAGGCAACTACATCACTATTATAGTAAACTATAATTAATTAAAATTATACACTTTACACTTACAAGTTATAGCCCTCGGCGCTCCTTTAATGATAGGATGTCCAATATATTTGAAACAATGTTTTAAAGACGTTGTACTTACGTCTAAGTTAGTTCAAAAGTATTACCGGTACCTCCTCACAATTTTTTATATGTCACTTTTTGCTAGTAGGCTTTTTATTTAAATTATACATACTCTTGTTTAAGCAGAATTCGTTTTTCATTCTTATTTGTTCTTTCTTTTATTGGTTTATCAAATCACAGGTGGAACTTATTGAATAAATAATTGCCACATGAACAAATAAAAATTGGTATATCACGATTCACGAGCAAGTGACATTTAAATGTTGCCAGGCAATTCGTGAGGGCGACCATATCTATAACATTTTGTCTAACACACCTAGAGAATATTAATGATGTTGTTCACCAAGCAAACGATTTGCAAGTTCCGACATAAAACGATGAATACAACATAGAACCACACCTGTAATTCCCAAAGGGTTAGGCAGAAGCGTACCAACCTAACTCACCAGCACTTACCACCAACTGACCCACCACCTAACTAAGGTGGTGGCACCTAACTTAACTACCACCACCTAACTTACCACCAACTTAACTGGTGTAATTTTTCACCAGTTATCTACATAATTATATTTTATGTTTCTTTTTAACGCTCCGTCATTCACTAGTTTAATATAATTTCATGAGCGCAAGATGTGGATATTAATTCTGAGCTCCGAATATATAAACGTTCCATCATATGAAGCGTCTCCTCGTATTGTTACCTACCAACATATATTCTAACTTATGCATGACTTAAGATCTGCGTAGTCTGCTTAATAACTTTAGTCTGGATCAGAAGCTTAGACTTTACGCCGACACTAATTGTGTAATCGTAATCGAAAGGAGATAGCGTTCGTGTATTTGTAAAAGATGTTACGAAGTGTACTATTACTAATTTTATGAAATTTTACTTACACATACATAAATGTGAAACGTGGCTGAGTATATCTGCTCATGACGTTATTGCAATTAAGTTTCTGAACTAATTTTCACAAAATTAAGTAGGTAATTTCTTTAAAATGGCATAGATGTAGTTTAATATTACTGGAAAAATTAATGGTAACGTGTTGCGTAGCAGATCATGCTAGGTATTAATTTGCCTTTTTTAAGCAGTCATGACTTTTTTAAGCAGTCTTAATCATGACTAATCATGACTTTTTTAAGCAGTCTTATGATATTTTACAGATTTTAATAATACATGTATACCTACCTGAGTCAGATAGAAAAAAACAATAAACAAAACATAAAAGTTATTGTTAAAAAACCGACCCCAAATATTATTTTAACACACACAAATAACCTCGGCGAGAATCTTTAAATCAATCAAGTGTATGAATATTATTTTATTCGAACGACGTTTTTCCGCGGGACAAATTTCCATGACAAGCGACAATTTAACAATATTCAATCAGGCAACACCGATTTTATTTCACGTGTACGGAGCTAATACCCAATATTTTGATAAATATTTCGTATAATTTTTGTGATAATAAAATTATATTGAAATACATTATGTTGTAAAAGAAATTGAAGTCTATTAATATCAAACTGATTAACATTGGTAATAAAATATTTGAGAGGCTACCTAAAACAATAAAAGCATTAAGCCTTCAGCCATCCAACCCGTTAAAAACACTCCTTAAGTTCTAAATTCAAAAAGGAAATCTATATTTTATTACGGTTATTCCCCAGTTATAAACTTAATATAGTTCACGACATCGTTGTTCGTCATACAACATAATACTTTTTTTTATTGTTTACTTGTATCTTTAATAATCTTTCACCTTTTCTCAGAACTGTAAGTGACTAATAAGAAACTCAATCATCCAAAATAATAATATTCTGTTCTATTTAAGTATTTACCCAAAAAACTACCCCCAATTATCTTTTCTCAGATCTTCGGTCACACAGTAAGGAAGCTATAAACGATAGAAACATACATTTATATACATATTACACCGTAAGGAGGTAAACAGTAAGTAAATACTCGTATTTACTTCGATAAAGATGATAAAAATAACATTTCATTCGTAAACTATTCTAGATAAACATGTAATATATATATATATATATATATATATATATAAGTGGATGGGGTTGCCAGCGTTTTGCAGGATCTTAAAGAATTTCCCTGAGGATAAGTAGATATAATTGATTATGTGTCAGTTAGAGTGTATAGAAATGTACTGAGTTACTGAAATATTAAGTGTTTAGTGCTCAGACGAAGAATAATGTACCTACATAATGTAACATGACTTATGACGTAAAGGGTTTTAGTTGTAAAAGTATTAATGTGTTATTTTGAAGAGCTTTTCACATGACATTGTGTACATACATACTTATATATAAATAGGTACTTACTTTTACCCGCGGTTTTCCTGTCGTGGATGTCGAAAATGATTTCACGGGAAAACATGGTACCGGGATAAAAGTATCTTATTTCGTAACACAGGTCAGGTTCACGTGAGCCAAAATTGAAATCTGTTCATCTGTTATGGCATGGAACGGTAACAGACAGGTACTGTAGGATTTATAATATTAGTATAGATAGTTGTGTGTTCAGGAGTGTCTTATTTCTGTTAATAAAGTCTGTTAAAATGACTCGTTTTTTTTTTAAAAACGTTAACTAAAAGTTTACATTTCGGAATAGACTTATCTAACATGTGTTGTGTTCAATACAGAACACAAGAATGTATCCGAATTAGTTTTAGATATATAGACGAAAATCACAGACAAGATATAATGGAAGCTCATGTGTGAGTCGACTGTCGAGTGTTCTTACAAATACAATAGTTTTGATTTAAACTAAATTTTCTGGTGTTTCAATTATATTACCGAGCTATCGAGGGAGGAAACAACATGTTGTTTGACCCCTATATTTTATTTATTATCGGAAAGTTAATTTAACTTTA
Source organism: Diarsia mendica (assembly GCA_949316265.1). Lineage (NCBI taxonomy): Eukaryota > Metazoa > Arthropoda > Insecta > Lepidoptera > Noctuidae > Diarsia > Diarsia mendica. Next base: position 653,572 of record OX438887.1, read on the forward strand.
CCGTGTATTTGATGTGGCATCGACGTTAAGCGGAAAAGTTATTAAACAATATTTGCTTCCTGTGGTTTTGGTCAATTTATTTTACATTTTAATTATACTTTGAATTTTTGTGGATATTTGTAGTTGCAATATTACAGTAATAATTATATTTCTAACACCTCACTTTTCCCCGTGTTTTTGCCCGCTATCTTAGATACTATTCCACGTAAACGTAGAAACGGGAATCCAAAATATTCCATTAAACCACGTGTGGTTGAATGTTGACTGCGACATTTTCAAGACATTATCGTGATAATGTCTTGAAAATGTCGCAGTCAACATCGGCGGGCAAAACACAACTCTTAATTTACACATCCTATGACAGTATCTATCACCCTCTTGCACCACCTTGGAATTATGCACGCTCACCAGCCATAAACCATAGAATAAACATCGTTACAAATTAAAAGAACGTCACCCCTTGGTATCTAAATCAACCCCTGGAATTTTACGCAAATTAAAGTTCTGGAAGCACAAATTATCTCCCCAAGGGGTGCAAACAAACAGATATAAAGTATAACGAAGCATTGTAATTGAAATTCGACTTGGGGGGCGTTAATTTTTAGCTGGCAATAAAGTAAAGTTGCATTGACAATGTTTTAAAGGGGAGAGCAATAGTGGTAGTAATGAAAACTTATTTTATTATACTAGGTTAAGCCCACGTTTTCCCCTGTGTGTTTTAATAATTAGATATGATCCACTAGAACGTACTGTCAAGATATCTCGTATCTCAGATAGATATAGAGATAGATATCTGTATAGATATAGAAGCATCCTATTTCTTAACCTAGAACCACCATGAGTTAGTCGTCTAAACGTAACAGGCATAATTATTATTATACGAACCCATATAGTAGCTACACTGTTACCTACACTGAATATGGATAATTTGCTATATTTCATTAAATAACAGTTATTAATAATAACGATTTATTTTTAAAAAAGTCACAGGAAAAGAGCTCTTCGAAGGATTTGGGCACCTTTGCCCAACAGTGGGACAGAACAGGCTAACTAAAAAGATTTATTTACAAATATAACGATGAAAAGGGATGCTTTTGAAATGCCCATCCATTTTACCTGACCTTGCCATTTAAATGTCAAGGAAGTGGGTGGAGAAACATTAGATATTGTCGCATATTTTTAGGGTTCCGTATCCCAAGGGTAACCAACGGGTTTACTAAGCCTCCGCTGTCCATCCGGCTGTCCGTCCGTACGTCTATTTGTCAGCGGACTGTATCCCATGATTCCTAATAGGAAGACAGTTGAAATTTTCACATAATCTGTATTTCTGTTGTCGCATTGCCGTGTTATAAACATAAACAAATTATAGGGGCTCCTCTACCATCGTAGTATAGGAGCCCCTTTAATTTGTTTGTATGTGCGGATTGCTTCACGCACGAGCCCGACTCGCACTTGGCTGTTTTTTAATACAATACGTGTATTAATATATTCGGTGGAAAAAGAACAACAACCCCGTAATAAAAGACCAATTTCAACAAAATAATGTTTGGTTCGGCTTCTAAGTATTACACAATATCTAAGATACCAAATAAAACAAAAGAGAATCACTATATACATTAGTAAATACTGAATCAAACAAGAGATACATACATCGTCTCAAAAACAGCAATATCTCTTAATACCTAACAGACAATAGTCGATGTTTGAACAAACATTTGAGCAAATATCTTGGACAAACACGCTGGAGCACAAACACTGACCGAGAGGTTTATCTCTCACATCTGTCACTTGTCGGCTGAAAGGTTACCGACTAACATACACCAACACACGCTAACAGTATGGATTATTGATTGGGGTAAATAACTTGGAATACACTTGGATAAATGTAGAAATAACCTGTGCCTTCACAAATAAAAGATAATTCGACTTTATACCAGCACTTAATGAGGTCCGTGTGCAGTAATTCGATACAAATTGTAAATGGCTCTCAAAGGACCAAAAACTCAGATTTCATCACAGGATAACAAGCGCCATTTTGTTACAAAATTCATAGAAAGGAAGCGGTGACTTCGATATTACAAACTTCGTAATAGTCAATTTATTAACTGTTTAATTATATCAACTTTTGAAACAACTTTTAACTAGAATAATTTTAACTGCTCAACCAGTTAGGGATAACAATGTTGAAATAGACAAAGTTTATCGCAATAAAACTTTACAAAAACAGCATTAATATTCTAAATACCTAAAACAACAAAGCTAGTTATCAGGCTCGCCCTAATCCAGCCCGTATTCATAGCCGCCCCCGCCGAGAATAACGCGTATTCATAGTCCTGACAAGACTGGAATATATTTACTTATTTAGCGCGATTCATTGTGTAAAGCTGAAATGTAATTTTTCCACGTCTGCGTATCAAATGGTAGATCGCTTCATGACTAAACTGTTTGTCTAGCTGTAGGTGGAATAAATACCAGGTCAGGACTTTATGTGTTCGGTGCTTGCGATAAATCTTGGTGACGAAAACAGTGGCTTACATAAATCTCATAAACTTACTCGTGCGCGTCTAAATGGTGGCCAAAACATGTTCGAATGGTATTGTTTTATTTATGCTGACAATAATTCTTTATAGATAAAATGTCACAAGCTAAGATCTTGTTAAGTAAGTACTTCCGAAAGTTAATTATCTAGATTACCCGTCAGTGGAATTACATAGTATAACATTACGCCTGTAATCCCCGGAAGGTAAGGCACGATTATTGTTTTTGTACACTTTTATTTCGTCAATTAGTATGCTTCAATCCCATGTTTTTAGAATATTGCCGTCAACAGACTGGTCACAAATTCAAAATACGGGCTACCACTGAGAAAATGTTGGGAAACCGAATAACACGTCCCCCGAGTCCGACCTGGGCATCAAATCCAAAACCTCATGCTCAGCAGAAGAGCTCGCGACCACTAAACCTACGAGACATAATTATATTAAATCGAACATTCCATTACTTTAGTAGAAAAACAAATATAAATTCTAGTTACAATTTAATCTTTCTTCGACAGTTTCAAAGGAATTTTAATTTTCTTCAGTAAGTGTTCATCAAGTTCTAGCTAGACCTTCTCTCTGTGAAACCGGGGAAAACTAGGGACTTCCGACTCCTAGAGACGAGTGATCATCTTCAAAGAATTGTCGTTAAAATGCTCCTAATGGCAACAGTTCTATCCTGAACTGTTCGCCTTGACCAGGCAGAAATCTTTATAAGTGCTCTGGAAGTATTGATTGCAATTTTGTTTTATAAAGCGACTGATGTCAAACGCTGTATCGTTTGACATTGCATCAGTCTCTAAATGTATCTGTGTAATCTTTAAAGTAAATGCAAGTTAGCTGACTGTATTACTTATTAGTTTGTTCGTCTGTACCTAGTAACTTAGTATACCGCGTTTTCATGTAAATTCACTCACATATTCTGTAAAAACCAAAAATGATTTTCTCTTAGAACGGCGATAGTTAGATCAATATCACAATAGTAGTCACAGTTTTTAAGATACTCGCAAGAACATAAAATCACAATAAATGCTGAAGGAGAAAATCACTTTAAAAAGTGTGTACCTGGCTATTGTTAATATTATAAAACAGTATCGTGTTCCGTTCTGTAAATAGCCAAAAACCATTTTTTCAAAATTGTATAAGTAATTTCATATTTTCCTTCTTGAGAAGAATAACAATACGTTTCAGGTAAAATTTTAAGGAAAACCAAAAGGGAGAGGGATAATAAGACAACTCTGTTGATTTTGATGATAATGGGTGCAGTAATCGATCGTTTTGTATCGTATTTAAAGAGTTCAATTCCCAGATTAGTGAAAGGTTAATTCATAGTGGTTGGTTTCGTGGAAATTTGTCGATATATACGTATTTGCAATTAACCAGTTAAGTAGCATAAACCTTATTTTTCATGAAAATGTATATCGATATCAACGATAAAATGGCGAACCGTTTGCCGTTTAATACGTAATTATACTTCGATACCACTATATTATTAAATAGCATTCGTTTATGAAGAGATACGTTTAATGAAATAACTATAGATTTATGATTAATAATTCAACATTTTGCATTTATAACAATAGAATGGATAATATCTGTGTAAAATAGTACAATACCTGATATTTGTAGCTGAAATGCTTGGACTGTAAATTCTATTGGGAACCATGAGCAAAACTTTAAAACTTAGAATATATTTGAGTGTTAACCACATATTATTTAGCCGTATATTTAGTGCTAACGTACTGGTCAGACTCACCACAGCCGCACTAAATGAGACGTGGCGTAAGTGAAATATTTGAACAACTAACTAAACATTCCTAGTTTTCGTTTTACCAAGTGTTCCAAATTATATTCTAGGTATATATATTTCTGTACACTCGACGAATCGACAAGAAGAAGAAGAAGAGCACTCGACGTGCAAACAACTGTGGCTGCTGAAACTGTATTTAATTTGGTTTTGTGATTGCTACTGCGTAGGTTCGATTCTGAGGTCGATCAAAATTTTATTAAATTTTTCTGAAACAGTCTGTTGTTCCTGCGAATGATCACTTTTCTGGCGTGTCGGTTTGCCTCACAATGAGTAACAGAGAAATGGCTATGTAACGAAAAATACTTGTCAGCAAAATATTTCGCTCTTTCCGACAATGGATTGTTTGTTACTTGCTGTATAATTTTGTATTTTCTCATAATGACGCGATCATGTCTGTTCAAACAAAAGCTTATTCGAGTTATTCCACATTCAACAACTAAATCGGTAACAATAAACAAAACAAAATTAATGCGCCGCCCATAATTATAATGCGGTACGCAAGTGAAGCTTCAGGGTGCTTGAATATTCATCAGATCATTATCATAAGCAAATACCCCGGGTTGTTGCCTGTTTCCCTGTACCCCAGTATACCGCAGTGTACCCCGCTATAGGAAAAATATTACGAGGGCAGAGTCGCGGTGTTAAGGGTGTTTATAGCGGTATTCAGAAGATTTTGCTGATTAGTAATGCTATAAGAGGCGTCAATAAGAGATGCACAGGGGATTTTGCATAAATGCTTAAGTGTTCATGAATATTATGTTGTCTCGAGTGGATGAGTGGGTGTTGTGGCGCGACTTGCGAGGGGTCAATAAGAATAATAATATAAGAATAATAAGAATAATAATATTCCACAACTATCACACAACGCCATCTAGTCCCAAGCTAAGCAGAGCTTGTGTTATGGGTACTAGACAACTGATAAACATACTTATATATTTCTAAATACATACATATTATAGATAAATTACACCCAGACACAGAACAAATGATCGTGCTCATCACACAAACATTTGTCCTGGGTGGGAATCGAACCCACGACCTCCGGCATAGCAGTTAGGGTCACTAACCACTAGACCAACAGGTCAGTCAATGTCCGTCTGTAGCGATCAGAGTAATCTTGATACGTGGACCACTGATCACATTGTGAGGGTTGGGATAAATATGTTATGACAATAGTGGTCAATAGAATGATATTGCTTTATTTTGATATAATAAAAATCAAGCATCCATTTATTCATAAACCAATGGATAATTATTGGTCAATAGAATATTATTGCTTTATTTTGGTATAATTGAATCAATCTTTTATATATTTATAAAAAAATGTGTTGTTACAGCCCTCTACTAAAACTCTGCCCCCACAGAATCATTTTCGCAGGGTGCTTAAGAGAGTATTTCACTCAGAAAATAGTAAAGGACATCTTGAAAAATCTGTCCAAAAATAATGAAGACAGAAATATATTCAAGCATGCATAAAGATCTCTCGAAAGCGTAGTGTACCGCTAAAATGCTGGGTCGGCAGACGAGCAGGCTCTGCGGCTGCTAGCGGTACAGTGTACACAATAATTATGCGCGACCACTAACACCAGACTTATTCCTTTACATTTATTCACCAACATAGCAGCACTTCAGAAATATTGCTTCAAATTCTCTCTGCTAAGATCGTGGCTAAGATGTTATAATAAATTTATTTCGCTGCGAGGGCTGAACGGCCGTAAATTATAATTTTGACAAATTAAAAATGGCAATGTAGACGCTATTTGTAAATGAATTTATACTTGTCTATTTTAACTTTTAGCAATATTTCAATTATAATAAAAGCACCAAATGTAGTTTTGTGAATTGTGAAATAAAAATACAGCTAATTGAAATTCAGTGCGGGAATTTGTAGAATTGCCTGTAAAACGATATTTGTTTATTTACTGTTTCTACAAAACACAAATATTTACTAAACGGTATTTTTTAATCTATTATACTCGTTTTTGAGCCATTTAACAATATGTTAATCCGTCAGTCATTACTTAAACTTTAGTAACCTCCCATTAAAATAGGTGGACAAAATTTCAGAAATCATTCAGACCACCAAAATAAGGACGATGGTAAAAAAAATAATAAGAAAATCGCATTTGAAAACCTACTCATAAAGGATGAGTTTATTCTAGAGTGCTGGCAATTTATTATTTTAAGTAAAAAAAAAAACAATTTATTTAATGTTTTTTTTTTGTTTAGATATGTTTGGTTTGACCTACTGAACGCTGTGTTAAAATTTGTCCACCTATTTTAATGGGACCTTATATATCAACTATGAGGCTTGTCCTTTTATTGTTTATCAAGTAACTGTATCCTTTGAGAATCTGTCATGTTTTATTATACCAAGAGCTTAACCTACAGGCATTGACGATTCAGTACAAAAATTACCAACACGACTTTATCAACAACATCTAAAAGCATACCTATATCAAAATATAGCCTTGCCCTTTGCAGCGGCAACACATCCTTTCTTTCCTCTGCCGCATTCGGGATCGGAAGGCGCGGAGCGAGCCGAGCGAGCGGAAGGCAACCGTCGCGCAATTATCGCGACAATTAGTCGTGCGCGTCGCGGTTATTACACGACCTCACGCTTAATTGCGATATATATCGCGGAGACACGAAAACGTAAGGGTTTCTGTAGAATATTATGATGATAAAAACAAAAAAGATAATTGAGATTTATCAAATTCTATTGAAATGGAAAAGTTTTCAGGAAAACTGCAAATGCAATCTACCCATCAGACTTTTCTGCTTTTTACAGAAACAAAACAAAAAATATTTCTTTTCTACAGAACAATAAAAATAATTGAATATCAGCTTATAAAGCTTTGGTAGTAAGTTAGTATTTATTATGTTTTTAGAAATTTGCCAGGAATTGCCCTTCAATTCTTCCAGGTATTTTAGTTTAATAATCCTACTCTCAAAGGCTGTTAGTTGGAATTCCATTTCAATATCAAAAGAATTCCTACTCTATGAAGCAGAGTTTCAGTTCAATTCAACATGTAGTAGGTCATAAATAAACCATTAGTAATATGAAATCAGTAGACTGAGCTAGTCGTAACTCAGTCCTTTGAGCAACTGGCCGGGTAACTGGCGATCTTAGGAAATTGACTTGCAATATACAGGACAAACTGCTACAGAACTGCAACGGCATTATTAAAGGGTATTTGATACGTTCTTGTGGGTCTGTTTGACTTGAAATAGTGTGGGATTGTGGAATTTTGGTAATTTATTTCATACTGAATTGTCATTTGATGCAATGGGTGGTAATATACACTTATTATATTGTGCCGGTATGAGTGAAGATGGTTGTTATTTTTCAATGTTGTTTTTCAGTTTAAAGTAGTATCACGTCATAAAAAAATCAGGATATGTGCGAGAAATCCCTAAAATCACGGTAAATATCAGAAACTCCGATTTTCTCCTTGACAAGTTTGATTGAGCCCCGCTTTGCGAAATCCCTGATAATCTCTTTCTAAAATATAATAGTTTTTAGATGTAGGTATCCCTGCCGTATTGCTATAATTGTGTACATAGTCCTAGCAGAACAGATAGTATTAGCAGTTAGAAACGTTGACGCGATAAATATGATCTAAAAAACATTTTCAATACAACCGATAAATTAGTTCGCGAAAGTAACGATTGCCTTTCTGACATCAAACATTTTTAGTCAAAGGTGGCCTTTGGTAAAAAGCGGATCATTTTGACATCTCTATTTTTGGGCATCGGAAGCGTCCATCTCACAGTTTTGATAGAGGGAAATTGAATTAAACCTGGCCTCGCCAACCACACAACGGAAATAATTTTTCGGACAGGATATGGCCAATTATATCAAGCTAAACAATATCCGGTAAAAAATCATGACCCCTGGTTGAAGATTATTGACTTGACTTGCCAGGTGAGGATTACAAGTGGGTTTAAAAGCAAGCTCAAAGAAAATAGAGGTACCTGTGCTCAAGTTTACATCGCTACATCTACGTACGAGTTTACAATAGTTACATTGTGTTGGGTCGGGTAAAGCCAAGTTACCGACATCGTGGAAATGGTGGTAAGTGTGGTAACCTCAACAATTTGCAACTTCCTCGTATTTTTGAACATTTACCTACATTTGAAAGTTCCATGTACAACTTGTGAATTGTTTTACAGTTTGAATATGAACTACGAGCTTAAGTCGTATTTTTTTTAAAGGAAAATAGAGTATATTTATCTAGGGAATAACCGCTTTTAGAGGGTCTCTGAAACTTTGTATGCGTAGTTGATGTATAGAAAAATAAAATAATAAAATAAATAAATTGTGTTTTATTTCAGGCAAAATACCCTTCATCATCATCATTTCAGCCGAAAGACGTCCACTGATGGACATAGGCCTCCCCTAAGTGTCGCCACATTGACCGGTCCCGTGCGTCTCGCATCCAGCGGATCCCCGCAACCTTCACCAGGTCATCGGTCCACCTAGTGGGAGGCCTTCCAACGCAACGTCTTCCGGTTCGCGGTCGCCACTCCAGAACCTTCCGGCCCCATCGGCCATCCGTCCTGCGAGCAATGTGCCCTGCCCACTGCCACTTAAGCTTGGCAATTCTTCGGGCTATGTCGGCAACCTTGGTTCTCATGCGGATGTCCTCATACCCTTATTGAGAGAATAATACCTACAAATACAAATAATATAGAACAAACAGAGGATAACGAGCTACCATGTATTGCGTTTAATATTTAGTAATTGTGATTGACATTTCTGCTGTCGACATTTACCTGGAACTAATTCGAAGCCAATAATTCACTTTACCAAAATAGAATGTTCTCGAAACTCCAATTCCCAAAAACAAGTAATACTGATAAATGTATTATAGAATTTCAGCGTAAACAGGTCACGAACAAATTAAGTATTGCCAAACTAATGTGGTAATGGCCACATTATTCGCAGAACAGATGATTGGATCGGGCTGAAATGTTTTGGAGTGGATACTGGGTACCCACATAAGTTTGGTGGGTCTCCCACGAGGTGGGATGGTATCCTGAGGGTCGACAATAACTGACAAATCAAAAATGTATAGAACCGACACAAGCTACCGATCCGTTGTCAATTGTCAATCTCGATAAAAGTCAAAGAAGCTGGCGAAGTGGCTGGACGCAGTCAGTCTTCACGACAATACACAGAGAAGCTACAGCAGTCCAGGTGTGAAACACTTCTCAATACTTATAATAAGTAAATATTCTTTTCGACAACATCCTTAAATGTAAACTTACCGTTCTGTTTCCCAGGTTTCGAACCCGGCAGCTGAGGTAGGCGGACTTGCCAACAAGCGCGGTGACGTTGCGCGGAGTGGCCGCGTCGAAGGACGGCGCCAGGCGTGCGCCCGCGCCGCCAGCCGGCAGAGAGTTCACCGACCCCGCCCCGCCCGCGACGTCGCATGCACCTGGGGGACGACATTAAATCTTTGAGTTTCAGGATCTGGAGAAAATAATCACAATAAATAAAGTATTGAAATCTGTGTACAGTCAACAAACGCAAAATCTAAATATCTTTAGATGAATTGTATAGTCTTGCTTGATTCCTAGCATTTTCTCACTATATCGTGGTCGGCAATCAGTCTAACTGGATGCAGCTCAATCTTTATAAATATAATTCTTCTGTGAGTGTGTATGTCACTGAACTCCTCCTAAACGGCTGGACCGATTTTGATGAAATTTTTTGTATGTGTTCAAGTGGTTTCGAGAATGGTTTAGATTTACAATTGGACCCGGTAGGTGGCGCTGCTGTCCGAGCAGGACGACGTCTGCCAGGTCCACTAGTATAATATAATAAATGTGTTTTCCATAAAGCGACTATTATATAAGCTAATCTCCACAACCTTGCACGTGATGAAGAATTGTTTTTTGTATCATTAGAATTTTACAGGAATCTCTCAGGATAACGTGCTACTACGTGCGTACACGCTAATCTCTGAAACCACTCAAGAGATTTCAAGAAATGTGTATTAGTTTCAGCTTAAAATATGGTTTAGTTTTAGAGCCGATAGATAGGTGGAGCCGCCGTGTGAAGCAAGGACGGGTCGCAGGGGTAGGTACCTAGTAAGGATATAAAATAAATAACATACGTATCTGAAATCTTAAGTATTAGATATAACCCACACTATACAACGGTTATTGAACGTTTCATTCGTGCGCTATCACCATAGAAACACGTGTAACATCATCATAAAGCCATCCAGCATCCGTGAACTTTACGAGCGAATAAAATCCGCGTCTCCATTGTGACAAGAGTATTTGTGCGAGACAAAGATGGCGCTCATTGTACTACACATTCATTAAACTATGTTCAGACCAGCTGCCTTTGTTTTAGCCGGGTTTTATTTTACGATTTTTATAAGGAAGAAAAATATTATTGGGATCAATGGATTTGCTTTTATAATTCGGTGTTTGGATATTGGCTCTTTCGTGTGTGTAGGTGAGTAAGTATTTTTTTCTGCTCATTGCACAATGATCAAGTGCTGTGACTGACGGCTGTGGTAAAAGTCATAAAAATAGTTTTAAGTATGCATCATAGGACGACCAAAGAAACAATGGATGGACTGTGTGAATGATGATAAAGCTAGAAAGAGGTGACTGCTGAGATGATAAGTATGCAAGACGAAGTCCTGCTGCTTTGCCCCCAAATAAATCGAGATAATTGCCAGAGAGCAAGAGCCTATCATTATCTATAAGATGACTAATGACTTTAGTTATCTATCTGTCAAATATCGTGATTGGTAACTGTAGTGGTAATTTTGATTAGGTTCATGTGTTGCGTACAGTCTGTTTATAGGTTATTCCAGACGGTTTATAATGAGATTAAAAATATATCTATATAAGCATCAAGGTGTTTTATTCTTCTAACAATAGCAAGCTGTGTGGGTGGCAAAACATCCTTTAAGTCTACTGTTAAGTAATAAGCTTAACTTCATGAAAAATAATAATTCATTTTTACACCGACTATAATAATATATCAAAGCAGTTGAGATTCCTAATCTTTCCTATTAAGGGCAAACTATAAACTTTCCTAAGTGATTCTTTGTCTGGCAGAAATTGCTTTTAGCGATTAGACCGACCGACCTTTTGCACCGTATCTCAGTTATGTAAATTCATGATGTACTTTCTTAGTCTATCTCTATCTTTATGAAAAGCCTGAGGTGGTAGATAAAGTGACATTCTATCAGTAATTACCACGATAAGAACGACATAAAATGTGTGTCTTCATTCTAAGCTCTCTGAACTATAGAAAATACAGTATTATTTAACTAAATAGGTGATCTATCTATCTATCAACAAAATTGGCTTCCAAACAGTCAAGCTAAAACAAAGGTTTCGAAATAGCCTCGGAGACAAATAACCAGCAAAGTTATTGTCAGTTCGGCACAAGCATCGTAATGCATCGGAGACTGAACGGGCACGAACAGGCACGGATGTCAACGAGGAAATCATTCCGCTTAGCTAGCCGCCGCGCAGCGCCGGCTAAATACTTGATTGATGCGCACTAACCTAGCTATTTGAATACCACAGAGAAGATAGGAGACAGAAAGCTTACGTTCATTCTTCTCTCCTCTCGTGTCGAACTTTTGAACGTCGAAAGTGCCTTCTTAGGGTTAATCAAAATAAAAGGAACCAAACATTTTAGCGATGAAATTGCAAAATGAAAGGCTTGTATAAAAAATAAGAGGATAATTTTAATGGTAAAATACAAAAAATACTTAAATCATACTTTGACTTTCTCTAGAGAATGGCTCTTGTCATACTTGTGACAAGAAAAGATACCGTCACCCCGTTATAATAATTAGCGAGTCCTAATTAAGCTAGCAAGGTTGACGAGTTGGAAAATTGCTCGTGTAAACATATTTAATTACACACACATTACACGTGTTCTTTTAGTTTAAAATTATGACGAGTATCTCATAATAAATTATAAGTTTTCGGCTCCATGCTTAGCTTCTTGTAAAATTCCGTTCAGTGAAAGACTAAATCAAAGAAAATATCCATTAAGTTCTTGAAGTGTGCCGAGTGTGCTTGAAGTAATAAAGGAATTAACCAAAATATTTGTAAGTTAATAAGTATTTGAACTTATTATTTGGACTCAATCTTAACAGAGTGGACGGAAAAGGCAATTAGCCAACAAACTTGGAAAGCCTAAGCCTAAAGGTAGGCTGAAAAAAAAATAAGTGTACAGGCAGAAATCCTTATAATTCTAGTACACTGAAAATGTTGATTTCAATTTTGTTTTATAAATGCCAAACGCTGTAACTTTTGATGTCGGTCTCTAAATGTATCCGTATAATCTTAAAAGCAAACGCAAGTTAATTGACTGTTTACTTATTAGCTTGTTCCACTGTACAGTTGAACCAGTTAATAAGTATACATTTTGCAATGTGTGAGTGAAGTCATAGACTCATAGTTATACGCACACACACTAAGTAAAACGAGTGAACTATGTTTCTAATAGTGTGCGTTATGTGAGTATAAGTCAAAACTGGCCTACCGCAGGCCGACTTTACATCACGCACTCATCGGTAACTTTTATTAATATTGTGTGGGTATACGTATTAAACATACACGGGTAAAAAATCAAGAAACGGGCTCACAGTGAAGGAATATGACCCAATATTTTAGATATGTCTAGTAGAACATCCGTGGCAGAGTGGTGTAAGCGCTTGACATAGTTATTAGTCTACGCTCGGTGTCGTGAGTTCAGTCTGCACAGCTAATAAGTATGTACATCACGCACACTAGCTAATGAGTTTACACTTTACATGTGTGAAATAGTTATGCCACACAAACACTGATTAAAGCAAGCGAGCTCTGTCTTTATTAGTGTGCGTGCGGCACATCAACAATACCATAGTACCAATATATAGTAATCATTCATTTGTCACTGAATCAGATATAATATTTCGCCAACGCAACTATAGCAATCTTGGCACAATAGTTAACACCTTTGGTTAACGAACGAGGAGTCGTAAGATCAAACCACGGGTGCTGCTTTTCTTTTTGTAATCATTATTTTGTTAAAACATTATTTAAAGTAGAATCTTTAACGATTCAATCCCGTTCATGGATGAATTATGAAGTTTGCAACGTTTGAGAACTACGACACTCTCAGTCCATTTTATTTCGGCTGCTTATAAACTAACTACCGACAATTTAAAAATAAAATTGTTTTCAAACACCTTCATTTATAAAAAAAATGCAGTCTTAGTGGTCAATCTACGATTATTGGCATTACTTAGTTTATTGATAACACAGAATTACTCTAGATATATTCGTTTGTAATTTATTTCTGTGAATCCAAACATGCATCATTAAACAACGTTAAAAAGGCAGAAATCGTTCTTTTGCATGAGCAAACCTTATTTATTAGTGAAATTGCAAGGCGCTTAATGATATCGGTAAGTAACAGAGACTTTATCTTTTATGTTTACGTAGGAATTAATAAAATTAACGTAACTTTAGTGCATTAACATTGTTATAATAGCCCATTTTTGTTTGCTAATGTATATTTAAACCATATCTAAAAGTATTTTAACTTGTAGTGTATAGAAGTGTGTATGTATTATAGTTTTTTTAATATTTAAAATAAATTCTACTAATTTAGTTAATACATTCATTATAATTATCTTTCACCACCTTTTCTCCATAATATTTCACGCCCATCCTTATTCAACTTAAAAGTTTTTTCGTCGCTACAAATCACCACATTGTTCTTCCAATCAAAATTAAAATAATTATGACCTAACGAACTGTAGTCGGCGTCGTCGATGCGCAGTGGACAGTAAAATCTTCCGCGCTGGCTTGCTGCAACGTGAACCAGCAGAACGCAGGTGATTTCTCACCGTTTGTAAGCACACATTGTGTGCTGTAGCTGTGACGCGTGTTGGCAATCTGAATGAACTAGCTTTGTGCTTTGCCACGATGTCTTAGTGTCGAGCTGATGAATTCGCTTTTGATTTTGGCCCACGTCGAAGATTTTCCACGTCTCCAGAATCCGCATATCGGTGGACCCATAATTGCTCGGTTCTTCTCTGTGAATATAAAACAAAACAGTATTTAAAATACCTACTTCTACTAAAATACTTATGATAATAGTTATTTCATAGTAAACAGTAATATTTATGTATACTTAAAAAATAAAATTATGCTTTTATATAGGTATATATAATTAATGTTATTTATATACAATAATTATATAAAATACTTTTAAATATATACCTATTATATACCTTAAACTATATATACCTCTATTAGCAAACAAAATGGGCTAATAGAACAATGGTTAATGCACTTTAGTTAACTTAATGTATACCTATCTATTAAATGATGAAATAATATTAATTTGGTTTATATGTAACTATATATACCATATAAAAACTATAATACATACACACTTCTATACACTACAAGTTAAAATACTTTTAGATATGGTTTAAATATACATTAGCAAACAAAAATGGGCTATTATAACAATGTTAATGCACTAAAGTTACGTTAATTTTATTAATTCCTACGTAAACATAAAAGATAAAGTCTCTGTTACTTACCGATATCATTAAGCGCCTTGCAATTTCACTAACAAATAAGGTTTGCTCATGCAAAAGAACGATTTCTGCCTTTTTAACGTTGTTTAATGATGCATGTTTGGATTCACAGAAATAAATTACAAACGAATATATCTAGAGTAATTCTGTGTTATCAATAAACTAAGTAATGCCAATAATCGTAGATTGACCACTAAGACTGCAATTTTTTTATAAATGAAGGTGTTTTAATTCAGGTAATATAACCCATGCCCCCCCCCCCCCCCCCCCCCCCGACATGGCATTAAACTGTGGCGCTGCATCTGGAGCATCTGAGCAGTAGCTCTAAACGGTCCAGATAGCAGAAAAACTGGTAACAGTGCAGGTTATCAGTTTGGTTGGCGGCGGAAGAACGACTGCATCAGCAATCGTCAACGGTGGCAACCATAGGCTGAGTAAGAAGGCCTACTGCGCACCCACCAACCCGCATTAGACAAGCGTGGTGGGTTTATTGTCTATTTTCCTCCCCATGATTAACACAAATAAAAACAGGCCCCCAGTGCCCGGCAGCTCTAGTGGCAATCCTGACGATGACGGAAGACAGGCACGCCACGGAGCAAGGGGTGCTAAGAATCCCCGGGTGGGATCCACTCACCGTCAAACGACCAAGGCTAAGAAAAAGGACAAAGATAACTATTTAAACGTAATGACCTACAACGTACGTACTTTAAGGACAGAAGAACACCTAGTAGAACTTGAAAATGCCCTTAATGATGTCAAATGGGACATAATTGGGTTAGCAGAAGTTCGCAGAGAGGGAGAAGATACAATCGAACGACAAAACAATATCTTTTACCACTACGGACAAACTGCAGGTTTGTACGGAGTCGGTTTCTTGGTTGCAAAAAGATGGAAAGACAATATCTTGGAATTCGTAGCATACTCAGATAGAATAGCCGTACTAAAATTCAAAGTTTCTAATTGTAAAACCGTAACAGTAATTCAAGTCTATGCACCAACTTCAGCACATCAAGACGAAGAGATTGAAGATTTTTATGATCTTTTGAATAAGGCTTGTGACGAGCATCGCGGCACGTGGAACATTATAATGGGTGACTTCAATGCTAAAATAGGTGAAAAACAGCCTCTTGATAATTTCAGCAACTTAGGGTCTCATGGCATCGGTAAGCGAAACGATCGCGGCACACGATTAATTCAATTCTCATTTGGCCAAAATCTCTACATAAGCAACTCCTTCTACCCCAAAAAGTCGCAACGGCGATGGACATGGGTTTCACCAGACGGAAGCACTAGGAATGAAATCGATTTCATATTGACTTCACAGCGTCATATTGTAAAAAATATTCAAGTCCTCAATCAATTTAAATACAACTCTGATCACAGACCCATACGTGCAACTCTATTTTTTGATTTTAAATTATACAGAAAGCAAATATTTACAGATAAAATAAGAAAATTAAACAAAGAATCACTAGTAATCAATAGTCAACTATTTAATTTAGAACTAAAAAACAGCTTTAGCTTATTAGATTTAAAAACCGAAAATGTACAAGAACAATTTAATAATATTGTCAAAAGTGTAAAAATTGCTAGTAGGAAAATCAACGCATTACCAAACAAAATCAAAAAACTGTCATCAGATACCATACTCCATATTCATGAAAGACAGACTCTAAGCGTAGATAAGACGAACCCTCAATACAAAAATAAAAATAGAGAAGTTAAACGCAAGATTAGAAAAGATATTAGATCATATAACACCAAGCTGATCCAAATAGCCCTAGAAAAGAACCGCTCACTTAAAATAGCCAAACAAGGCACCACAAAGGGGAAGCACTGGATAAATTGCCTCAAGGACGATAAGGGCCAAAAACATCAAAATAGAGACAAGGTTTTACAAATCTGCACAAACTATTACAGACTGTTATATTCAAACTGCCAAACCCCAGCTCCCAGCATAAATTATTCTTGCCCAGATTCCATCCCCCCCATTACTGGTTTCGAAGTACACTCTGCACTTACTAAAATGAAATATAACAGAGTACCAGGCGAGGATGGTATAAGTACCGAGGTTTTGAAAATAGGCGAGTCTTCTCTTCTCCCTGTAATTACAAATCTTTTCAATTCTATTTTAAAAACAGGTATATTCCCGGAAGATTTCTGCCATTCTAATATAATACTGCTACACAAAAAAGGAGAAAAGTCAGATCTCAACAACTATCGACCGATAAGTCTTGTATCCCATCTGTATAAGGCCTTTATCAAAGTCATAGACCAGCGCATATCACCTGAGTTGGAAAAACATCAACCTCCTCAACAAGCTGGCTTTCGATCAGGACTTTCCACTACTGACCATCTTCATGCAATAAACCAAATAATCGAAAAATACCAAGAGTACAACATGCCGATATACCTTGCCTTCATAGACTATTCCAAAGCTTTCGATAGTCTAACCCACAATGCCATATTTAACGCTCTGAACAACCAAGAGATAAATCCCACCTACATCAACTTGCTCCGTAACATATACACAAACAGCACTGCTTCAATTAGATTACAGACAGTCGGACCATCATTCCCCATAGAAAAAGGCGTCAAACAAGGAGACCCACTTTCACCCAAGCTTTTTAATAGTGCTCTTGAAGAAGTGTTTAAAAAGCTTACGGCTAGTTGGGATAGAAACGGCATTGAAATCGGTGGAGTGAGGTTAACCAACCTTCGCTTCGCTGACGACATTGTCTTATTCTCTTCCACGGCGGCAGAACTGGAGCTTATGTTGAACCAGCTCAGTGAGGCGAGCCTTGAGGTTGGACTCGCGATGAATATGTCGAAGACCAAACTGATTTCAAACACCACCCAACACAAGATCCGAGTAAATGGTGAAGAATTGCAATATGTCCATGAATACATCTACTTGGGCCAGTTAGTCTCTTTCCAGGCAAGACAAGACAAGGAAGTCGCAAGACGAACCGAAAATGCCTGGAAGAGCTACTGGTCCATGAAAGAGCTTATGAAGGGAGATCTTCCACTGTCACTCAAGAGAAAAATCATGGACATGTGCATTCTTCCCATTTTGACATATGGATCTCAGACTTGGTCTTTGACAAACATTCAAAAGTCCAAGCTCAAGGTTTGCCAACGTGCAATGGAGCGTAGTATCCTAAGCGTTAAACTAATAGACCGTATACGCAACACCACACTGCGCTCCAAAACACAAATCACTGACGTTGCTCAAAAAGCCGCGAAGCTGAAGTGGGACTGGGCTGGCCATGTCTGCCGTATGCCCAACGAGCTGTGGGCCAAAACAACCACGTTCTGGAACCCTGACACAGCCAAAAGGCGACGTGGTAGACCTCGAAGGAGATGGCGGGACGAGCTTGATAGAACAAACGACCAGTGGTCCACATTGGCCCTGGATCGCAAAATTTGGAAATCATGGGGGGAGGCCTTTGCCCTGCAGTGGGATGACACAGGCTAACAGTAACAGTAACAGGTGTTTGAAAACAATTTTATTTTTAAATTGTCGGTAGTTAGTTTATAAGCAGCCGAAATAAAATGGACTGAGAGTGTCGTAGTTCTCAAACGTTGCAAACTTCATAACTCATCCATGAACAGGATTGAATCGTTAAAGATTCTACTTTAAATAATGTTTTAACAAAATAATGATTACAAAAAGAAAAGCAGCACCCGTGGTTTGATCTTACGACTCCTCGTTCGTTAACCAATGGTGTTAACTATTGTGCCAAGATTGCTATAGTTGCATTAGCGAAATATTATATCTGATTCAGTGACAAATGAATGATTACTATATATTGGTATAATTATGGTATTATTGATGTGCCGCACGCACACTAATAAAGACAGAGCTCGCTTGGTTTACTCAGTGTTTGTGTGGCATAACTATTTCACACATGTAAAGTGTAAACTCATTAGCTAGTGTGCGTGATGTATACTTATTAGCTGTGCAGACTGTACTACCACCAAGTATTGTTGGTTGCTAATGTAAACACAGCATTGAATGAATGGGTACCTATCATTGAACAAGACAATTTGAGTTTGCTAGAGCCCTCCAGGCGAAATGCAACGTCAAACATACGCTAATTGGTCTCCTACGGGCTGGCAGAAGTGACCATTTCACATCAAATGGAACAAGTTGGTACGTTGGTCTCGTTGCTATATTAAGCATGAAATCGCTCACAAGATGGTTTCGATTTGTGCCCAGTTGTTGGCAATAGGCACCGAGTTCTAGGAACCAATTTCCATCAACCATGGGTTTACTATAGACACGACCTATACAAGCCCTTCGGGGACTAAAATTCAAATTTTAAATAACGTCAAGATTTAATATGTATGGTTCAAATTGGTCATTTCTAGGAAGAGCATCGACAAGAAACTGTATGGTTGCTTATTATCTTCGATCAATAATGTACTGATCGAAGCTTATTATGGTTGTTATATTATTGTTAGTAATCCTTCTGTGCTAACACACTCTATGTCGTTATGGAACTGCGCATCCGGGCTAATTCCGAGATAGATCCGAAACTCCGCTGTGGCGTGATTTCCATGATTGATATGCGTTTTAACGATATTAAAGAGCCCGTATTAATAGTCCCTCTGATTATTTTGATTAATTATTACTTTTGCGATTGCGTTATTATTGTGTTAGGGTCTAACGCAATTAGTTAATCCCATTTTGAAAATTATTACGAGATGAATGCGGAGTAATCCGGACACCGTATAAAACAGGATTTGTATGAGGTGAATAAGAGAGCTCTCCAGGTAGTAAACCGCTCACTGTTTCCACCGTTTCACATAAGATGTAATTAGTCAACCAAAACAATAAAAATAAGAGTGTAGATATGATGTTCTTCTATATTTGCTTTTGATGAACTTAAAAGCTTTATAAACGCCTAAATGCGTTACGTAAATGACCAAAGTTCATGCTGTGTGGATTTATTTTATTTAGAAACTGCAAAAGATGGTAAATAATACCCAAAAAATATTTGTTGTGTACCTATGGGGTTACCAACTGCGAGCTAGCATGCACAAAAGTAAATAAAAATATTTCCCTCGCCGTTCAAATTCAATATACACTATATTTCATCAAAACTGCTGTTTCAGTCGTATAAATATGTATGGCACGCGCGGTAGTTTCCAATAAATAAATATTAATTAATGGCGTTTTTTCAATGGCCACTAACAAAACCAATCAATCTCAGGACTATACCAAAAAATGGAACACAAACTTAATCAATGAGCCATCAATGGCCGGCCGTGATGGATGTACCCTTAATTAAGCAACTGAATAGATAACAGCACACGCAAAACCGACAAGCAAAAACATACCTTACTACTCTATAACAAGACACAAAGCAACCGCAAAATAAACTCTGTTTAGACAACAAACAAGCGGAAACAGCGATGATGGCGAGCGAATTTCGTCGCTATTGTTTGAGTGATAAGAGCTGTTGTTTATGTGAAATTATTTGGTAAATTCAGGAACAGATTGTGGCCCGTCTGCGCCAATGAGCATGATAAAGCGACCGCTGACCAGCCGCCCAGCCCGCGCCGTCACTGTCAATATTTGACTAAACAATACTTACTAATTTGCACCTGTTACTTTACTATTATGGGGTATTCATTCGTACTGCAAACTGATTAGCTTATGGGACAATGCACATTCAATAGGGGATCGGACTGGGTCAAAATAATATGATTCTGTTTAGTCCGTAATTTAGATTATCGAAAAATATTGAATACGTGTTTTTTGTTTTATCAAATCAGTAAAAAATGACGAAGATAAAACGCGTCAAAGATCTAGGAGTGGGGCTTGAAACGTCACTTGTGTCGTCAAAATGTACTATCATATGACGTCACACGAGTTTTCGAAGCACTGTATCGTCTTCATTTTAAGTTTACGTGAAAAAAGAAAAAATACGTGTTCAATAATTTTTGGAAATCTATCTGACGGACTAATTAGTTTTTTTTTGTCCGATCCCCTATTGCTTTGGTTTTGGGAATTACTTGGTTTTACGCTGTTTCATAAACTTCTAGGACTGCTGGAAGTTCTAGAATATCTGGAAGTTTAAGAAATGTATGCTCTCAAAACAGTGAAGGAAAACATCGTGAGGAAATGGCATGTCTGAAAACCAAGACAACCAACCCGCACTGAGGGCCGCGTGGTGAATTATAGCCCATCTCTCATATAGATCCCATTATAGGCTAGGTGATGCTGATACATACATATTACCATACCAATAAGAAATTAAATATTACAACAAGGCGACACCCACACCCACATTACACTCAATAACTAAAAGCTTGTTGAACTGAAAAATATATAATAATATGGCATTCATATAAAATGACACCCAGACATATTTTTGTTAACATTCTTAATGTTATTATACAACAGCCTTTAAAAAATATGGTCACTTGGTTTGATATAATCAAATAAACACTGAAAAGAAATGGTCGGAAAGCTTTACTAACAAAGCGTTATATCAAAACATCCGTCGACTATATTATATATTCTTCTATATTATAAGTTCCGTAAATTCCCTAAACAACATTTCCGGGAACATTGAAGCTGGTCCGAAACCCTTTGTCTAACTTTGTAAAGTAATAATATTAATTGATACCGTGAGCTTGTTTATTTACAAGTAAACCTGAAATTATTGGACCCTGTGTAAGTCTTCTTTTAAAGGGAAGTTTAATTAATTACTTGTAAGGGAAAGGGAAGACAAAGAGTTTTAACGGGCTTTTTCTTTTCAGAAATAATGCGTCGTTCACGTCCTCACACGATGCATACGACGCGATTGCGTCAAGCGATATCATCATATCACACGTTTCATACGATTAAGTGCCGTTGCTCCATTGTTGTGGATATCGGTTATAGTCACATCATTAGCCTAAGCCTTTTGTCAACTATTTTGGGGTCGGCTTCTGGTGTAACATGATTCAGCTGAATACCCTTATTACCTATTTAAATGGAGCAACTGCCTAATAAGTGAGTTTCATACTACGATAAACTTTGGAATGACTGACTGTCAGACTTTCGGGTCATTGTAACGACTGTCAAAGACCTCGAATGACAGCCGGGACTGAAATATCTATCAGAGTTTGGTGTCAGCAGCCAATGTCACAACTTCTCCGGACAGGATAATCCAAACCAAATCACAACACATTGATCTGTGGCCATGACTTGTTTCTCCTGTTATCTCCGCGGGCGGAGTGTTGCACAACACGCGTGTTGCACGATCGTGTTGGTAGTGGCCAAGCAGTTATAATGTTTGTGTTGTTTATTTAATATTTTTTTTTTAAAAGTAAGTGTTCACGTGCGATATGAACCGGCGACTGTAAAGCTGTCAGTATTGGGGAGAGCGCGAGTTTATTTATAGAACGACAATGTGCTGCGATCGATAGCTCAGTTAATAACTTGAGCTATTGTGTTAACAGTTCTTTTGTGACGCTTTTAGACACACTCTTACTTATAAATAAAAGGAAACGTTATTTCTGTGAGAAAACCTGGATTTGAACGTTGCCCGTGACTTCGCCTGCGTATATTTTTCAACACAAAACATCCAAGTTGACAACAACCATAAGACCTTCTCCATATTATCCTAATTATCCTATAATTTATAGGTCCACTCTGTAAATAACAGAAAGACGCAGAAACAGATTATTTAAACATAAGTCTTAAATCACCAAGCCGCTTTGGACCAGCAGCGTGGTGATAGGGGCAAATAATAAGGCGAGCTCATAACGAATGATCAAATAGATCGCTATGAGAACCTAGAAGCGTGTTGTTGACAGGTAGACCTTTGTTTTCCGCAACCAAACGCCCGTAATTCTAATTGCTAGGAATATCACAAAAGTCAAGTCCAGGGCTCCAAGCACTAAAAGTCATCTCAAGGTCTCACAACACCCTTTAGGTAACCTTTAGTGAAACACTAACATATGGACACTATTATTTTATTAACCTTCATATTATATTTTATGATTCTGATTAGTACATTATTATTGTGTACATTATAGCTCGCTCACAAATTTAATTGATGACTCTATCTATTGCAATGATAACTCAATTGATAAAGGGGTATATTGACTGACGTTCAATGAGCTTACTAATTCTGTTCTAGCTACGCTCGATTATATCGTAAGTATACTGAGTAAGTATTACTCACAGATCCTCTGAGCCGAAGGTAGTTCCTAGACGGGCGTCGCGTCAGGGCTGCGGGATGTCGAAAGAGATACCGCGGCCTCGGCACAAGGGCGAAGAAGGAACATGGGTGGTTTTTAGTCAGTAGAAGTCTGACACTCCCTTCCGCTCTGCCCAAGAGTGGGAGGAGTTATTTGATGATTTCACACCACCGAAAAAAAAAGGTAGTTCTAGATAACATCATAATGGAATCTTATTATTTATTTCAGTGCAAGCTTGCATAATAATGTTTTCCTTAGATATTGATTTAATTATAGAGCTCTAGTTTTCAAATTCAAAAATAGACCGCGTAGCTGAATCAAAAACAAATGCTCTTTTTGACACGAAATGAGCATGTAAAAGCTCCTAAAGTATGAGTATCAGACGCACCCACTTGGTTCATTGAGTTAAATAATATCTGTAATGAACTCCAATAACTGCCCGTTATAATCCCTCGATTTGTTATTGTTTAATATCTATATACCTAAATAAAAATCAACCATATTGTTTGATTCTTTAAATCTGTATTTCACAATAGCGTTCAAACTGGGAACTTGCAAGCGACGAGGAGAAAAACACGGCTATCAACAAAATATTTGATGATGCAGAAGTCCTGGTGTAATGTGAAGTGTATTCCATGTTTTGGCTCCAGCCGGAATAAGCTGACCCGGGAGGAAATACCCCGGGGATACCCGGCTAGATATAACCTTGCTTCTTTGTGTAGTTTCTTTTGTGAAGTAACGTAACATCACGCTATGTACTAGATATTTAGGCTGAGGTTTATTTACACTTCGGCTGTCTCATGTGTTGGAGCAGTGGTGGCCCAGTTCGAACCCCGTCAGGCGCATAACTTTGTGTAATTTATTTCATCACCACTGCTCTCAAAACGGTGAAGGAAAACATCGTGAGGAAACCGGCATGTCTTAGAAGCAAAAAATTCGAAGACATGTGACATCTACCAATCCGCACTGGTGGCCCGCATGGTGGATTATAGCCCATCCCCTCTCCTAGAGAGGAGGCCTGAGTCCCTGCAGTGGGAACATTATAGGCTGATGATGATGTCTCATGTAATAGGAAGTTAGCCTTTTGCCGTCAACTGGGCAAAATTTCACGACAGACTGCCGCGTTGGTGGTCGCTAGCGCCACTGCTGTATTTAGGGTCCTGGGTTGGATTTCCAAATAGGACAAATTGTTTTTTATTTGTTCCATCGGAATTTCTTGTAGTAGCCACAGAGCCCCCTATTGGGACTTAAATATGAAATATGGGTGTACTAATGAGTACACCTCTGCCTATGCCTTCGGGAATTACAGGCGTGATTGTGTGTATGTTATGTGGGCATAATTCTAGACTCCAGGTTACTAAAAAAAATCCCTGAATTTCAAAGATTCTTTTGTACCAAAAAGCAAGTATTTTTTCCCTAATGATCTCTTATTGGTCTTGAAAGGTAATGGATACACGATTCTTTGTAAATCTTTCTTTGAGTATTTTATTTTCTTTAGCATAGTGACTGTAATAATAAAAGCCAATTAAGTTGTAATAGGATTAGAGACAAGTTGGATCTTAATCTTTGAACGATGAAGGTCAGACGACGCGCGACGTCTGGCACAAGCGGGCACGGTTTGTGGCTTAGTCGGAAGGATTAGTGGCTTATCGATAAAGGAACTAATGATTACTAGGAACTGTGTTTATAGACGGTAATCGTTTATAGACATAGATCTTTATTGGTGAGAATTAACTAACAATTTCTGACAGACAATCGAATATTACTCCACATATTGTTATGATGTTAGATTTCTAGCTTCTGTTTGTGGTTAGCTCACTTCCTAGAGGAACTATATTATGTGACCGGATAAAATTAATCTCATGTTTTAACCCAAGTTAAAATCTAACTGCATACCGAATTCCGTACAAATCCATTGAACAAATAATGTGTACATACATTTATCAAACATACAAAAACGATAGCAAGCAAAACAGGACGTCCTTAGTTTAACAACATAATCGTCACATACTTACTATCAAAGGAGAGAGTAAGAGCTCTTAAGGAACTTTCAATAAACACATCTACAAAACGATTATTTCAATTAGTGCGTCACGTAAGACAAAAGACAGACAAGCGTGAACGCGTGAACAACATGGAAATAGAAACAGTGTGCGACTCCTGCGACGTTGATGACGCCTGCAACTGTCATTAGCACTCATCACCAGGGCCCCTGACATCACACAGCAGTACTGTAGGATGGAAACATTCGGGAAGAGAATGAGGACCGAAACGCGGGGTAGTGTAGTAGTGTTTGAATGATTTTGTTTTTAGTACTACGATTATTTTTATGCTACTCAATAGGGTAGTTGACTGACTAAAAAAATATTTTAACAAAAAATAAAACCGACTTCAAAAAAAAACAAAAAAGCCAAAAATAAATCAGTTTCTGAAGTCGGTGGCAAAAAAATGAAATCAAACAAACAAAAGTCAGTTTGTTTTTTTTTGAAGTCGGTTTTATTTTTTGTTAAAATGTTTTTATTTTTCACTTTTTAGTGGTTCACATGTTCATGGGTCATAATGTGGACAATGTAGTATTTTTTTTGAGTTTTGTTGATTTTTCAAAAACCGCTTGTCCGATTTGGATAAAAAATTATGGGACCATTTGGGAAGTATAACCTTTCCAACAAAAAAAGAACTTTTCAAATCGGTTAGCAAGTGACAGAGTTATGCCCGAACAAACATAAAAAAAACAAACATCCGAATTGAGAACCTCCTTCTTTTTTTAGAAGTCGGTTAAAAAATATGATTTTGTTTAGTCCGTCTGTTAGATTATTGAAAAAATATCGCCTATGTGATTTTCTTTTTATCAAAAATTGACGAAAATAAAACGTGTCAAAGATCTTGAATGGGGGGGCTTGTGACGTCTCACTTGTAGGTAAAAAATGTACTGACATGTGACTTCACACGAGTTTTCGAAGCACTGAATCGTCTTAATTTTTTGTTTACGTGAACAAAGAAAAATATAAGTTCAATATTTTTTGGAAATCTTTCTGATGGACTAATTAGTTTTTTTTTATCTGAACCCCTATTATGATTTAAAAATATAAAGTCTCAAAAGTATAGGCTTTTAAAACCAAATTACTGGATGCTTTGGATTATCTTTGGAGAATTGAATGCTGTAGCAAAGGGTTTATTCAGACAGAGGGATGCTGCAAAATGTTGTATAAAATAACACCAATCCCCAAAGGATTACTGGCCCATATTTCGCCAGGAATTTTTAAGTTCCATGTATAATAGGGGCGAGCCTTTTGTTAACAACCGGACACAAATCGAGACCCCGTGGTTATTACTGAGAAGTTTCTGATGTAAAAACTCAATAACTGGACTTCTCTGCTGGTTAAAATAGCTGGTCGTTATTTTTATAAGTAATGTCTTCTGGAGATATTTTCTATTCTGAGTAAACAGGCCAAGTAGGCAAGTTAACTCAGATCCTTTTAGTAAACCGGTGAGCTGGAAGTTCAAAAGTCTAAAGAAGATAAAAATAGCTCCATGGCCCACCCAGAGCGTCGCTTGTTTTTGTCACCTCCGCTACCCCTGACACTATGAAGTCACTATAATCTATAACGTAAATTGGGAAACATATGGGAAGGCAGTAAGAGGATGCATTTCAACTTACGATGAGTGTCGTTTTATTTGTTTAATTTTTAATAGATAAAGCTATTTAAAGTTCACCATAAAGTTATAAATTCATATTGTCAGTAACACTAAAGTAGTTATGCAACTTACAACGTTCTAGCGTTAAATAAAATTCAACGGAGTATAAATATCGAATAGAATAGAATAGAATAGAATAGAATATGTATTTATTCGCTAATGGACAGCAGCAACACAAAAGAGCAGCACATACATAAACAAATAACAACAAACAGCTTAACAATTAATTATACAGCTCAACTGCGCTGAGCATGCCCATAACGAAAGGGTAACCAACTCAGCATATGCTGGGTATGCTGTTATCGCACCAAAGGAAGTATTTCCTTACATACAACACCCAACTTTTACTAGGTTTAAAAACCGAGCATTCTAGTAAGTGAAAGCAGCAACACGCACTAACTTCCCCGACATAATTCCCGCGCGCCCGTCCCAACCGCGCCCCCGTATATTCCACCGTCTGCTTCACTTTGTGTCCCAACTCCATCCAACTAGCTCTGGGTAAGTTAAAACTTGTGTATATCTGTTGTTTTAGCCGTGATTTATATTTGGGCATCCCCTGGCTCGGCCGAACCCGCGGGATATTTTTGTTATCCGTTTATCTGCTCAGTGTCTGTGAATGTGTTTACACTTTGTCGAGTGCCCTAATAAGGGATGAAAGACGGAGTTCAATGTAGTTTGTTGTGGAGTGGGTTTTTTAGTTTTACGATTTTAATGTTTGTAAACAATAGTTTTGGTGTTTATGCTACTGAGCATAATGTTCATTGTGGTTTATTTGAATCGAAATATTTCCGCTAAAACAATGTTATCTTAACGTTCATTTGTATTTTATACACAATTTAATGAATACCAATTGCAGCTTTTTGTATAGTCTAACCTAAAATTAGTTGAAGCCAATCATTTGTTTTATTTCTCCTTTCGTATTAGTGGTTGGTTGGATAATATTTTTTTTTTACAGTACAATATAATCTCGTTTTGATTTGATTGCCCTTACAATGAGAGGTCCAGATAAACAAGTCTGTAGAGATTGATTGGTCAACGTGCAAACGTCTTATCAATAAAATGACTTGGGGTACGTTATATAACCGCGGCATCAGAAATGCATTAAAAAAAAATAATTATAAAAATTTCACCGCGCCTCAATTTAATCTGATCAAATTCCCAACCCAACCCTTTCCCCATCTAAGTAGATAACATTACACGTTTAAGGTTAAATTAGCGTGCATCATTACCCGGCGCGTATCATGTGGCATGTCCGTGGCGTGTCCGTGGCGGATCCGAGTGGCGGCACAAGATAAATAAACAAATGCGCGCGACTCATCGATCATTGTCGGGAGGTGTCGGCCGCAAGCGACGACTGGGGCCCACCCGATCCGTTGGCCGGCTCAGTGTGTGCACGCTCTTATGGCCCTTTTTTATTAATTTGCATGTTATAGTTAACAAGCTCCGATGGTGTTTTTCATCGGCAGAAATGACGAACTTTCACCCCTTAGCATAAACATAATTAGTCGACGGCACGGTTGGCGCAGTGGCTCAAGCAATGGATTGCTGCGCTGCGTGTCGCGGGTTCGATCCCCGCACGGAACAAATATTTGTATGACCTACAGATAGTTGTTCCGGGTCTGGGTATTTGTGTATGTGAGTTATATGTTTGTGAACGCACCCACGATACAGGAGAAATTCCTAGTGTGGGGCAACGTTTTTTTTTTAAAGTCTATTTTCTTCACACTTCTGGGGCACAGCTCTTCTCTATGAGAGAGAATGGGCTACAACCCAAGAGCGGGTTGGTAGATATCAGATAGATGTCTTCGAACACATTGGTTCTGAGACATGTCGGTTTCCTCAGATTTTGAGAGCAGTGGTGATTAAATAAATTACACAATTCACCCCTTATTTTACCTTTAATATTAAAAGAAATCCTTTAGTGCTTAGTCTTTAGCTGTGCAAGGAACTCTTGTGCACATGGTTCTAGATTCAACAGTTTAGCATAAGAGTAGGTTACTAATGTACCTGGTTAGAATTTTTCCGATTCCAAATTATAAAGATTTTGCTTATTTCCAATCAGGTTATGCAATGTTTACGTTACACCGAATCACCATATTTTTGTTTTTTATGCTATTTTTGTTATACACTTAGGTTTTTAATTGGAATGAAGGACCGAACGCAAAAATAGGGATATTTTCTTCTTAACCCTTCGTTTACTACGGAATACAAATGCATTTATCCAAGCCAGGCACCGTCGAAATATTGTACCAGTAATTACGGTATTGAAGGTATACCACTGGCAATGTGTGTTTCTTTTATTTCCTTGATTACTAGGTCATACATTTAAAAATTCCGGAATCGATCCCCAGAGCTTTTATTGCATTTTTTGTCAGTAAAATACTGATGAGTAGTCCGACACATTTCGCCGCAAACAAACACCCTAAGGGCTGTTGTTACACTTGTTCGACAAATTGAATATCGGCAGTTGATTCCGCAGTATTTATTTTCCAACAAAGCATATTCGGCATTCATTCGGCCGATCGCAAGCTCCGCGGCAAGGCTCGGCACAATTGGAGCTTAGCCGAGCTTTTCCTGAACGTATATCTACATTAAATCTATATTTGATTTTGCCACCCAGTCGAGCAGAATCACGGCGAACTGACATGTAAGCAACACCCCGGGGTACAGGGGTACTACGTCACAATGCGCCACGCCACAAAAATCCCCGCATCCGCACGGAATTCTCGCCAAAAACAATAAGCAGTAAACTCATTCCACACACAGCACACAGGTAAATATTAGTTATAGGATAATAAATTTGAGCGTGGCCACAGTTTCGCTTTAATATCCTGCTATGCGGAGATGACGCCCCCCGCACCGCACCCCGCACCCCGTTCATTTGGGAAGTCTGCAATCTCCAAATAGTTGGTGTTGGTACGGTGAGAGCGGAGATCGCTGTAATCTTGTGCCGAGACTTGGAACTTGTGATTGTATGCAGTGGAGGGTTATGCCGGTTATTTGATGATTGCTTGCGGTGCGGTATGTGGGGGTTGCTAATTGTTTGATGGGTTTGACGGAGCGTTTGCATCCGCTTTTGAAATGAGTAGGTTAGCGTTTAATTATTCTTACGGTTCAGCATAATGTTATCATTTTGTTAGCACATTCTTCACATATTGCTTTTTCACTCATCAATATTGATTCTTAATCAGACCGTGCTGTTAACTGTTATAGCTTGTGACATGCCTAGTCTTTTTCCCAGACTGGGATCGACTGCCAGTCTTACCGAATACAGCTGAATACTAGTATTTTACATGAGCCTCTGCCTGAACTAACCTCCACATTGCAGTTTTATAGCTTATTTATCCTTACATCCTTATACATAGTATAAAACAAAGTCGCTATTTTTGTCTGTTTGTCTGTATGCTTAAATCTTTAAAACTACGCAACGGATTTTGATGCGGTTTTTTTTAATAGATAGAGTGATTCAAGAGGAAGGTTTTAGTATATAATTTGAACGACATCCACGCGGGTGAAGCCGCGGGCATCAGCTAGTTTATTATAAATGGGCTTGCTCTTGACTTCAATCTTGCCCTAAGGGCAGAGATTGATTTTGATTGTTGATTGAGATTGGATTGAGTGATTGATTGTTTTTTGAGAGCTTGTGAAATAAATAATGAAACTCGAATCTATTCTAATGGTGGCAATGACAGTGGAAATAATTATTTTATGTTTGGTTACCACTGCCCAATCCCCAATACCAGGTAATTTTTTCGGGGGGTGGGAAATCATCAAATAACTCCTCCCGCTCTTGGGCAGAGCGAAAGGGAGTGTAAGACTTCTGCTGACTAAAAACCACCCATGTTCCTTCTCAGCCCTTTATATTGAGGCCGCAGCATCCTGTGAATTCCAGGACCTCAGGTCCCAATTTCAATTTCTACAAAAACTTTTATATTGAAACCATAAATAAGTTTCAATTACAAACATTTCCTACCTTATAAATAATGAATTCTTTAAAAAAACAATCTGGCTGACTTATCCGGCTTCGTCCCTTCATTAGCAGAACTTAACGTAAATAAAGCAATTTGTTGGAAACATTCTGTGTTTGTCGCCATGACGCCATGTCGCCATGACGCCCGTCAATGGCGGCTTATGGTGGCGTCCAACTTTTTATTCGCATTTTGTTTTGTGCCACGGAAATTAAGTTTGATGACAATAAAAATCACTGGTGTTTTAGTATTAATTTCCGAAAAGCTTTTTTTAAATTGGATTAGCTTTTGTTTTTTTTCTGTGGCGTGGTTGTGGTGAGGTCTGTTTTTATTGCCGCAGAAGGGTTCAAATTTCGTGTAGCTAATAGATGAACATAATTGTTTATTTCCTTTTATATAATGTTAACTTAAGTTTAATAGTTAGGTTCACTGATTAAACTTTAATAAACTAGCAATTACATGGCAGTAATAGTTGTGGTATCGAACACCTGCCGTCTCCGAGCAACTTGTCTCATCAATTACTAGGTAATAGGCGACAACTGCTAAACCAAACATTGAATATGTTGGAGACCAGCCTAGACGTGGGCTTTAAAGGGAATGGTATGATATCTCAAAAGCTAATAATATAAGTATTGTATACTGTAAGGATGACATTAACAACCCAGATATTAAACATAGGATTCAACATGAATCTGGCTGGAAATATTATAGGTATAATTTCTTGCAAAATAAATCAATCACTAAATTAAATCTAAATTTTTAATAAAATAAATAGCAATCAACAGAGCTCATTGGAAAAGAAAGCACTGAAAGTGCGGAAAACAACAAAAATGCATAAATTTTTAAATAGTCGGTAATTAAACAACTATTTTAAAAATAAGGTCCACGAACTCAAACGACCCTAATCGGCTGTTGATAGTTGAAAAATTATTCTCCAAGAGAAAGATATTGCCCAAGAGAGAAGCACCTTTACACGCCAAGATCACGCTACTTGGCAATAACTATATATTTATTAGAAAAGGCTGATCATTTTTCATCGACTTTGGTAATACCTACTTAAAGAAAATAGACTATAAATCGTTCGTCAGAAACTCGTAACGTTAGGATTAGCTGACGTTAAGAACAATCGCAGATTGTCGCGCAAACACAGACGACGGTTAACTTGAACCTGTCAACAGTGACCGTGACGTTTATAGTTGGCTAACAAGTTATAAACATGGGTTTTGTACTAACTTGTTGCCTTCTCTCATGGGTGCTGTGTGGCCGATGGCATGTTCCATTGGAAAAAAATTATAAACTTTCATCCCTTAGTATCAGGTAACGAATTCTCAAAAATCTTTCTTGAATGCTCACCTTCGTCTTAAGGTGAGATGAACTAGACTCTACTAAGAGGAACCGGTTCTTAGAAGCTTATAATAGAGAATATGGACACCTTTTCGGTGCAGTGGGTCATTACAGACGTATATTAAAACAGTATAGAGTCAAGAGTTTATATTCCGGTATTCATTAAAGTCCTCATATAAACTCTCAACAACTATTGATTTGATAAAGCTACCTAGAACAGTCAAGGTATCAAGTCAAACGCAGTTCAATTGTACTTCAGATTAGATTTAACTCCTACTGCTTTTAAGGTGTTCGGGTTCAAATATACCTAAAGAAATGTCACTAAATATCTTGTTCTCTCTTGTCCGTTTGTCTTGCATGGAACACCCCTCACCCAGATGTTTTTTAATGGACAAGCAAATATGTTCATACTAGGTACTGTAATTCCTGAAATTCAGAATCAACAGTAGCAACCAATAGAAAAGTGCCGTGACAATGGAGCTCGACGCAGTCCCAGAGTAACAACTGTCTTGGACTCCACAACGAATTGAATCAGAAGAGAATAGCGGAGGTGTAGGAAAACGAAAAACATAATTTCAATTTGCTAAAAGCATTACACATCAGAATATAAGTTATTCATGTGTTTAAGTATTTTTATTAGGATTTGTTTGTGTACACAAGAGCACTGATATATTTTTTTTTTATAAAATCAGTTGCGAAATAGATGATCCTAACCAATTCACTTCTAAACTTTTCAATGCACTTCTAAAACCTAAAAATTTAACGAAACAGATGAAAACATAAACATTTCAGTATTGATTCAGGCCTTGAACTTATGTAACAGTTAGCCAGGAATAAGTTAGCAGAAATAGCACGAAGGCATCTCCGATTTGGATCGATTCAGGCCGAAACACAGGCCGAACCGCAGGCTGACCGTGAGCTTATTTGTGTCTAACTATTTCTGTTTATCAACTGGGAATAACTGTCCAATATCTTATAGAATATTGGACGTTATTCAGCGATTATTATGGAAATATGTATTTTGATGTGCTTCAAACTCAAATAAAAGTTCTGTTAGGTTCTCTATATCGTATTATTTGTCGATGCTCCACTTTAATCTTGATATAACATACAAACAAACACTCATGCCTTTTTCCCGTAGGGCTGTACGCAGAAACCACAGAAGGCCACCTACTGTGATTCTTATATACTCATTTTGCCTCGTCCATCTGGTCATACACGCACGTCCGTCCACGTACGTCTCCTTTCTGACGAACCTCACCAAAGTTTTAGTTTAAGTTTAATATATCTCCTTGATAGTATCAGTCGCTATCAGTAAACGAAACCATGGATAAAATAGAGAAAAAGTTCAAAATACATCTTATTGCTAATCAAAACAAAACATCGAAACATATTGAGCAAATTGTCTTGTCTGGTGGAATAATAATAATAATAATAATGCACGGCTGTGTTTTGGTTGAAATGGTATTGAATTGAGCCATTTCAATGTTGTTGGTTAGTAACGGAAACCAAGACTAGACTAAGAGACAAACTATAGCAACATATATGTATCTATAACAGACTGACACCAGTCAATTCATCAGTCCGTTGTAGATTGAACATAATAGAAACCTTTTGATCATCAAACACACTTCGCACAAGCCAGATAGGCAGTCATCATTCATCATTATCATTTCAGCCGAAAGACGTCCACAGCTGGACATAGGCCTCCCCTAAGTGTCGCCACATTGACCGGTCCCGTGCGTCTCGCATCCAGCGGATCCCCGCAACCTTCACCAGGTCATCGGTCCACCTAGTGGGAGGCCTTCCAACGCAACGTCTTCCGGTTCGCGGTCGCCACTCCAGAACGTTCCGGCCCCATCGGCCATCCGTCCTGCGAGCAATGTGCCCTGCCCACTGCCACTTAAGCTTGGTAATTCTAGGCAGGATAGGCAGTGATAGGCAGTCACTCTATCTAAAATTCTGGTATTCAGCTGCATCCGGTTAGATTGGAAGCCGACCCCAACATAGTTGGGAAAAGGATAGACCGATGATGACTTTTATTATGGAGCTTCTATTCTTTATAGTTCAAAAATTATCAACATAAAGATGACTAACATTTTAGTTAAGCACAAGCAAGAAGCTCCACGACAAACATTCAACTCCAACATTCCCGAACTGAGCCGAAAATGTACACAAACTAAAAACAATAGAACACAATATACGACTAGGTTACGATAGCATAGTTACGGAGCATAGTTGGCTAATTATTTCACCGTGCAAGACAAAGGGAAGGCAAACTTGCTCGGACAAGAGGCATAACTTCAAACAACAATTAATGTTGCTGTTAAATGAGATTCTGTTGTATTTGCTGTTCTATTGGCGATCGCATTCCCGACCGTTTGGGGTAAATGTGTGAGTTTAGTGCTGAGCTAACTCTAGGTACTGAATGGAAATGGTTCAGTGAACGACACGCGAAATGAGGTAGAATTATTATCCTCTGCTGGTATGAATACCAACTGGAAAGTATTTCTGCAACATGAAAATACTGCTTTCATCAAAAAAACTAGAGACTATTCAATTTTTTATAGAAAAAAACTATTTAAAAACCTTGGAGCCCCGTCAGAGAAATAAGCAAAGCTATGGTTGGTTGCACTCTGTTAGATGCCATTCATCACAAATAAAAATAACCTGAATAAAAACTGTATGAAAAGTTCTAAACAATCTAGCGTACCGTACGTTAGAGTTATTTTAAAATAGGGGTCGCAACATGAAATATTATCACAGTTTCATGAGAGAACGAGACGTTGCCATACGATGGAGTATCGCGTTCTCTCTCGCTCAGCGGAACAATTATAGTTCTGACACTTCATTAATTGTACGTTTATAACATAGCCCCCGGTAGACTAAAAATAGAGTAAGCAGAAAAGTAGCCGTGGAATGTATTTGTTCATTGTGGAGAACTAAAACAAGGATTTAAATGTAGCTTGAAGAGTAGTAGCTGTTAGGAAAATAAGCACCGTTTAGTTCAAGTTATTTTTAGTATTAAAAGGGAAATCTAAGTTTAGAGATTTGTTAATAACTTGTAAATAGTGGTCGTGAACTTCACATGAGTCAGTCTTGATTCCTGAATGTAAGTATGCTACGGTTTAATGATATAAATAAGTCAGTAAGTTAGTTCGTAGATGACATATTATGTCGATACTTATACGTGTCGGTTTTCCAAGTAATGATATCGAAGTAATTAACACAAATTAAATAGCATGTCTGAATTCGAACCGAACACCTACAACTCAATAACTCTCAACTTCGTGTACCTATGTTGGTATGCATTCTCAAAAAAATACTTTTCTCCGTATCATATTATATTGTAGGCACAAGAAGGAAAACAAAACAAAGGTCGGTTAAGCCGTCTATAAAACAATCCGACTTCACAATTATAACATATTCCGGTGTCGTCCAGGTTTATGTGTATTTATTCCGCGCACAGAACATGCCGTCATATAGGGTCGTTTCGCCGGTTTCGCGACCACCTTCAGTAGGCGACCACTTGACGTAATAAGTTTCTTTAAAACAAGATAATAGTATTTGTAGAGGTAACACAAATAAATAAAAAACCTAACGTGCTTTATAAATAATTATGAAATAAGAATTTACACAGTTTGAAACAAAAGGGGCTAACCCAGAACCGAAAAAATATTGATAAAGGCGCGTTTTGATTCAGTGGTGAGAAAACGTACCGCAAGTTAGAAAAAAAATAGAACGGCGCGCGGCGCTCAAAGGTAATTTTCATTACTTATTTCATGTTTTACACACAAGTTAGATGTTAAATTGAACAACCGATAAGTTTTCGTTATTATTTAGTTGTATTTTGCTATTTTTTAAGTTTTTATTAAGATAAAATCAAGTGGTCGGTAACCGAAATGCTTATTTATCAAGAACGTTAAATAGCGACCATGTGGTCGCAAACCGACGAGAATCGCATTATTTATTTTCTATAAATATGACCCTATTGCTTTGTACAGGACTGTTACAATTTTGAATGTAACATTTTAGAAGCTTTTCTTTGTAGTTATTTAGTAAGCGACCACCACTTTCTTTGAAATTACTATAAAAATGGGATGCTAAACAGGTGGTCGTAAACCAAAATAATCGAAATAAAGACGTTGGTTTCCGACCACCATAATTTAGTATGAGAGAAAAAACGTCGGTTTTTTTTTTTTTAATTTTTGATAAAAACAAAATTAAATTATTTTATATTACTTTTTTTAGATGGAGTTCCCATATAATTCAGAGTCAAAGAAAAAAAAGAAAAATACAGTCCGGTACACTGAAGAAGCCCTGAAAAAAGCTCTTGATGATATCCGAAAAGAAGGGAAAGGACCGTAAAAATGAATAATATAATAATTAATACATTTTTAAAGCGATTATAATTGTTTTAATGGCATTTTTTCATATTAAAATAGTGGTCGCAAACCAACTCACTGGTGGTCGCTAACTGATTAAAGTGGTCGGTAACCGACGTTTTCGCTATATTTTCACTTTTTCAGCATTTTATAAATATTTTTGTATGAATGTACTTTATTTTATGTTTTTGTATCCAAACTAGACTATATTTGGGACAAATTCACATTAACATAAACTATTTGGCGTGTAGACAACATTTTTTTTTCTTCATCATAAGTGGGCAACTCAGCTAACTGGTCGCTAACCGGCGAAACGACCCTACCTGTATATATAACTTTATCATACGGTGCCTCTGATCCGCGGTTACAACCGAGGACGATCTATAATTCATAAGAGATCCTCGTAAAATGCTGGCTGACCAGAATCTAGCGGTGCGTGGACTACCTAAGCATTAAGGTCTTAATTTAGGAAAGGAAAAATACAGCTTCATTTATTTAGGAATACAGGTCAAGGAGCTCGTGAATTTCATCTCTGGGTGACCTACCGCAAGATCACCTCAAAACCTGGCCCAAATATACTCGGAATTTGTTTAGGTACCTGAATAAAAAGTGTAGGCACTGTTTTTCACTTGAAAATCTTGAGTTCCTTTTTGTACTATTCAGTACAAAACATTTTTTTGGGAATCTGTAGTCTTATTTTTCGTGTTTGTCCACTTATTAAAAGAAATCTTGAATTTTAACTCAGAGAGACCACAAAGTTTATAATGCTGGATTTTGAAATACATATGCTATAGAACTTTATTATATTGGATAATCGAGGTGAACCAAGGAAGAATTTTGAAAGTTCACACTGGACCAAACGTAAGCTTAATTCGTATAAAAAATCTCCTTAAAGACATCATTCGTCTTGTATGCTAATGATGTACACAGACGTTACGGTTGGTATACGGTTTATTATGAATAATTTAATTATGTTTTATGAAAAAAAAAACTAGGAAATGGGCACGTCTTGTTAAAATCAAGTCCAGTGTAATGTCACACTATTTATCAGGTAACGGCCGTCGCGTCTACGTGTAGTCCCTAAAAGTAAAGTAAATAAATAGGTACATATTTGAACTCCTCTGTTATGTACACAAAGGTCAGTGAACCCAATTCGCTGAAGGGTTCCGGAGGACTCGTTTGTACAAACTTTGTACATAAAATCGAAATAACACTAAGTCCATGTTTAATACTTTAGTTTTATTTTCCCTTTGTTTGTCGTAAAGCTAAATAAGCGAAGTGCTTTAGAAAGTAATCCTTGAAAAGTGACCTTCATAACACAGGAAATCGAGTTTGAAACTTTATTAGAGGGTGCCAAAATATCGCATTTCGTATTGACATTCTGCCAAAATATTGTTTGTCGCGAAAAGTGCTTTTAAAGTTAGCGTTATGTAACTGAAGCCATGCAAGTGATGACGTTGGGATTTTACACATTTATATTCGATTTTTGTTAAAGTGTTTGTTATTCTCGTTTTTCCCACAAGTCTAGATTATTATTGAAAAATATTGCCGAATGAAAGTTTATAGGTGTCATATTTCAAGCTGTTTTAATAATTCTACAGAATTTATAATCCATTTTAAAGCTTTTACGTTTTATAACTTAATACAACTCGTACAAATTAAACGCTTTTAAAATTACACAATGATCGAATTTCATATTTCTCTGTTTGGAATGCGTTCATAAGGCATAATTATATCCAGAATTCGCGCTGCCTACTTAGAAATTCCTGATGAAAAGCCCACACTGGCTGTCGACCATGACACACAAACTAGGCAGTATTTTGTTTTATAAAAATGCCTATTTATACAAAAAGGTTTAAAATTCGCTTGAACCAGCCTGCAAAGAAAAACTTTTGTCCAAGACTGTCATACAAGGAACACGAGGTTATTTGCAGTAAACAAAGCAAATTAACCAGAGTAGTACCTACATATTACCTACCTACCTTCCTTCGTCCTCCAGTACAGTAGTAAGGGTTTACGACATGTGCGGATAATTGCACGAGTGCACAACAGCACACCTGCGCCCGAGTTAGGCCAGGTTTCCACCGAAGCGGAGACGGGCGGAGAGGAGATAGTGCCAAATTCGACCAATCACGAGACGGCGAAAGAGCAGCTGTACATTTTAAATAATGTGATAAATAAAAAGAGAAGTCCTAGGACTGACTGACTGACTGACTGACTCATCAACGCCCAGCCCAAACCCTTGAGACCTAGAAAGCTGAAATTTTGCACAGAGGTTCCCTTTATAACATAGACAAGGTTTAAGGAAGGATTTTTCGAAATTCAACCCCTAAGGTAGTTAAATAGGGGATGAAAGTTTGTATGGAAAATCGACATTTTCACGCGGGCGAAGCCGCTGGCAAAAGCTAGTTTTTTTTTAAATAATGTGATTGGTTGATTTCCGCATAATATCTCCTCTCCGCTCTGCTGGTCTCCGCTTTGGTGGAAACCGCCCAACCAGCAATTTTGCGCTATAACCAAACCTTATATCTCAAAACAGCTGGGTGAACGATGTATAAAGGTTTTGGCGGTGACTGATTGTTGTGTAAAAGCGTTTGACAATACAATTTGGCTCTATACGTTTATACAGCAAAAAGGACCTATTAGGAATTGATGTAAAGGTTTACTTCGTGACTTTGTATAGCTGTTATAGTCAGGCGTTATAGCAACCTCCAATGTGACTAGTACACAACGATAGAACTTTATAACAGTGTTTACTGTCGCCCCAATGCGCCTGATTTACGCAATAAAAGTTCTGAACGAACTATAATGACTCTTTCGTTAAAGTGGAGATGAAAACTCAAGAATAGGGCGATATTGTGATATTGTGGATTTTTAGATCGTCGTTACAGTGCATAGTACTATAGTGGGTACAAAAAGTCTACAACAGAGTGATTTGGTGATATAGCTGAGTTTCGAATTACATTTATAGAACTTAAATTGTCATATAAAGGTTTTTTAACGCTCGTTATAGTCGTAGTGATAAACTTATCACAAAGACACTTTTTTAAAACAGGATTGTTTTTTTATAACTGTTATAGTCCCTCTATTACAATAGTACTATATCGGAGATTATTTCTCTTTTAAAACATAATAACTGTGTATAACGGTAGGTTAGTAATGCTTTTAAATGTTAATTCAGTTTTGTAAAGGCATTTCTATCGCTCTTTTACAACAATATTATATAAGGAACCCTAATTGCATGTAATGGTGGTTGTAATCTGTCATAACGAATGCTATATATAGTAGTGTTCAGGAAGCTGGAAGTATGTTTATGACTTAAAATTCGTAATTGTTTTAGTAAAAGCTCAATAATTCGAGGGGGGCATTCAAATATAGTCGGTAACCAGTACATATTTTATCAGTAAAATTACAGTCGCACGTCATTTTCCCCGTAAGGGACGAATAATTTAATTACAAAATAATATTTAAGTCACCACAATATGGCTCCTCGTATTCTTTTATTATCCAATTCTCTTCAAAAACACTGCACGTGAACGAATGTAAAATGAATGAACGATGAATATTATAGTGAAGTAATGGAATCATGAACTGTTTTACAGTACCTAAAAGAACTTTAGTAGCGTTGCGGTGGCTTGTATGTCATCAAATAGAGATTGCGTTACTGTTACATCAACTGTAATAGGCCAAAATTGTCATGCCTGACACCGCTACAGTTGTACTTTATCACTGAATGGAGATATAATTGCGCCACTTTCTTTGTAGGTGCACCTTCTTTGGCCTTTTATGTGCCCATCGATTAGTTTTTACAAAACGTTCTATGGACTTCTATACAACTAACTTTTGCTAGTTGGGCGGGCCTTATACGTGTCGCGCTGAACTGGAGTGCGAGACAAGTCGCTTTTATTCTAGTCTGTTT
Source organism: Diarsia mendica (assembly GCA_949316265.1). NCBI lineage: Eukaryota > Metazoa > Arthropoda > Insecta > Lepidoptera > Noctuidae > Diarsia > Diarsia mendica. The sequence goes on from OX438887.1 coordinate 694,022, forward strand.
GATTATCTTGAGACACCTTCCAGTGTCATAAACACTAAAAACGGGATATTTACCATGTGTACTATTTTTGGATTGTGGGAAATCATCAAATAACTCCTTTCGCTCTGGGCGGAGCGGTACGGACTGTCAGACTTCTACTGACTAAAAACCACCCATATTCCTTCTTAGCCCTTTGTGTCCGACGCCGCGGTATCGCTTTCGAACAACCCGCAGCCCCTACCATGTGTACGTCATCTTTTCATTGTGTATGATAGTGTTAGTGTTTATAAGTTTCTAAACTGACATGGTAGTTTAAAAACTGTTACTTATAATATATAATTTCCAGTGTGCTCACATTCTGAAAGTCACTTTTAATGTTCAGTGAGAGTAACTTCGTATTAATTTGTTAATATGAGCTTTTATTGCAGTAAACAAACAAACAGAGCAGAGTTAAGTAGTAGTTCTGTATTAGGGTTTTACGACATGTGTGGATAATTTCACGACTGCACGAGAACACCTGCGTTCGAGTTTAGCCCTGTTTGAGATAAATGGTTTTTTTTTTTTCAAATAAAGAACTTCCTTTTACAATCAAAGTTATATTTGTGTATGTGAGTTTAAATGTTTGTAAACGCACCCACGATATACAGGAGAAATTGTTAGTGTGGGGCAACGTTTAAAAAAAAACATAGGTACTTAAATATCATTCCATCAGTGCACATTCTGAAAATCTCAAGAAAACCAAAAATCTGCTGTTTTTCAGAAGTCCTGAAATAGAAGTAAGGTTTTTCTTGATAAACTGTTACTGTAAGCCTGTAGCATCCAACTGCTGGGCAAAGGCCTCCCCCATGACTTTCAAATTTTTCGACAATGTGGACCACTGGTCGTGTTTAACTTTTTAAATCCTTCTAAGCGATTATAAACCCTTAATAATTGTCTTAAGTTGTATTAATTAAGGCTCCCAATCAGAGCTCGCCAACCCGCTCGTGCCATAACAATTGCTTCCACCCGATTGGGCAAAAATCTTCGAAATGTAATTGAATCGGAACGATCATTTTATTACAAAATCCAATAATAAACGGGCTCCTAATAGAAAACATAAAAAACGGTTCAAATTCAAATCTTAATTTTATTCTGAGCTACCATTATGTCGCTTGAGCTGATTCACATGAAAATGAAATCGAATTATTAACTCTTTAGATAGACTACTTAGAATAAAAAGACGAGTAAATGAAGAGACTGTAGTATTTCGGTGAAAGTAATTGAGAATCATTGAAACAGATTAAGTTTAGAGTAAATTGGAAAGTTATTACAATTAATAGTTAGATGTTATATGATTGGCTTCGTAAGTATGCGAACGACACACAAGTCGTAGGTCGCGTAGGGTCGAAGCCAGTCAGCCATTTTACTTTATGTTGGTTATTTTATCACGCTGCTCTTAAAACGGTGAAGGAAGATGTCGTGAGGAGTCGTAAAACCGCAACTACTCATCTCGCGTCAAGTCATAGATTGTGCGCGTCTCATACACTAGTCAGTGAGAAGAAGTATTAAACTGATGATGAAGTTTAGGGTTACCCTCGTTTTCGCTGAGATCCCGTCATCAGATCCTGACATAGTGACAATGGGACCACCTCGGGAGCATACTCCTTCGAATAAAATTCGAATCGGTTCACAAATGGCGGAGTTATGCGGAAACAAACCTAAAAAAACAACCTACAGGTGAATTGAGAACCTCTTCCTATTTGAAAGTCGATTAGAGAAAGGAATTAACACATCGCGGAGTAATTTGTTGAAAGTCAATATATTATTGACCTAGTACTACACAAATGACTTGATTACTTTAAAAGTGCCGTCTTGAGTAAACATGGACATCGAATGTTTGTTCCTGCACTTAAGTCTAACTGAATGCCGTGATATGAAGACATCAAAAACTCGTAATCATTACTACGCTAATGTCTTCAGTCTTTTATACCTAATGGTAATCTACAGAAAGGGTAAGAACATTACTCTCTTGAGTGTACACGTGTCTTTATATACGTAGGTGAGTTCAGGAACAAATATTTGAAAGGGTCGTCAAATATATCTATTACTAGCCAGCGGTTTTGGTTCTATGACAGTTCGGGATAATGTAGCTTTCCATTAGCGAATCGATTTTCTAAATTGGATCAGTAGTTCGGAAGATTACCATTATACAAACGTTACCGCTTTACAAAATTATTAGAGTACGGACAAACGTATCATTTATGTTTCCTAGTCAAATAGGGTGCAAATGAAAACCTGTATTTGCATGGAGGGACGGACGATTTGATCGCAACATCCCATTTATCGAGTAATATGCCTGTCAAACTTTCAGCTTTCTGAATTCCCGTAACGACAGAATTATCTATATAAATAAAAAGCGAAGTCCTGACTGACTGACTGACTCATCAACGCCCAGCCCACACGCTTGAACCTAGAAAGCTGAAATTTTGCTCAGAGGTTCCCTTTATAATGTAAGGATTTTTCGAAATTCAACCCCTAAAGGAGCTAAATAGGGGATGAAAGTTTGTATGGAAAATCGTCAAATTTCACGTGGGCGAAGCCGCTGGCAAAAGCTAGTTATTAATAAAAATACAATCTCATCTATCTATACAAATTATTTGAATAGAGTTGTTTATTGTATCTATACTTCAAGGCTCCCTCTATAAATAAGCATTCCGTTTCTACACATTTCCATTTCGTCAATTTGTAAACGTTTTGACGGTGATATATAGCGATTATATACCGTCAAGACTTGTATAGCAACACAGCTTAAACTTACCATACCTAAAATGGTTCTAACTTCACGTCAAGTCAAATATAATGATGTTTTAGTAAAGCGTTCTCATTAACGACTGAATCTTTACTAATGGCCCCCGCGCCGCGCTGAGCCGCTGAGCTCCACAAATGTATCAAGGACAGCCGCGAGGCAGGTGAGTAAGCCTAACGCATTACTTTTCTATGGAGTTTGGGCGCCCCTAACCATAACAAATATGGCCGCGAAGTTACAGGATAAAGGTGTTACAATCAAGGCTGCTTAGAAGAAAATTCGAAGCATTTCCTCGAATACATTTATTTATATTGATAGAGTAGGTACCTATAATTTATCGTACACAAAAATTGTTGCACAGTTCTTTTACAGTATTAAATTCAATGCAATAGGTAAATTTGACTTTTTTTAAAGCGGTATAGTAAATTCAGAGAAATTAATCAAATTCACGAGCAACTTCAATTACCCGTATATTTAAATTCCAATAACTCGGAAAATTGTCGTAGTGCTTTCATTTGATGTAAGTACTTTACACAAAAAAAAAATTGCAGCTCCATATTATAATATGTATTTTAAATAAACATAACGTAACATAACATCACGCCTGTAATGCCCAAAAGGTAGAGGTGTACCTAATAGTACACCTACTTTGCCAGAACTTATGTTTTAAGCCCCATGTAATAAGGGGCGAGCCTATTGCTATCAAACGGGCACAAATCCAGACTCCGTAGCCGCTACTGAGAATTTCCTATGGAAAACACTTTCCTTGACCATGGCATCGAACTCATCACTATCATCACTACATAGTATAAAACATAGTCACTTCCCGCTGTCTGTCCCTATGTATGCTTAGATCTTTAAAACTACGTAGGTAACGGATTTTGATGCGGGTTTTTTTTAATAGATAGAGTGATTCAAGAGGAAGGTTTATGTGTAAAATTATGCTTCCGTGCGAAGCCGAGTCGGGTCGCTAGTTATCAATAAACGAAGTAAAATAATTGCCATAATACTCTGTCGTCGTCGTCATATAAATCAAAAGACGTATCATTTGTAAAATAAGGTACAAACAGATTGCGTCGATGTATCCCTGACTTGTAACATGACGCTTCATGAAAACACATAATTACTTGACAATCAGGCTAACGGCAGGTAATCAGCCGAATGACGCGCTCCTATGTAATATATTATTATCATAATGATATGTCATTACTTACGTTTGTTCGCAGCGTAATGATGTTAACATAACAACCTCTGTCATTCTCAAATACGGGATATATGGCTTTTTGTCTTCAATTTTTATCAGGAGAATAATAAAACGACAGTAAATACAAACCTACTTTTTATAAAATAAATGAATATGTTACAGGTTAATTGGAAAATCGAAATTCATTAATCGAGTATCCTTGAATTTGATGGGCGTTTGTAACCTGATTCCTGGATTGGTTTTAGTATAGTAATTAAAACATCGTTTAAGTGAAACGATTCATAAATCAGTGTGTGTTCACAAAAAAATTTATGACATATTATTATTTATTTTTTAAACCAATTTGATTTTTATTTAGTTTTTCACTTATCGTTTTATTTTGTTATTAAATATTTTTAATTGAATGCGAGTCATTATTGTTTGGAATTAGTAATTGTTTATGTGAATTACTAAGGTTGTTATTTTTATATTTTAGACATGTTTGATTGTAACATTTTAATTGTACCTACTGTTTTATTTTTTACAAATTTCAATTTCAACACAATGTATATTATTGTTACGAAATAAATAACTTATGAACTTATGAACTTATGTGTAAGTTTCGTTTTTATTAAGTTACCGTTCATGGGTATCGTTGTTGTTTGTGATTTACCTTAAATAAAAACAACACATTTTCCAAATTGCCCTGCGACGTGTACATATATATATGGCTATCTACCTAAAAACCGTTTCATGTAACTTTCAGAATTATTATTTAAAAGAAGATATAACTTATTTCTCAAAGTAAAACCACAGCGATGAATCCATTTCTCTACATATAATTCTACTTAGGGAAAATAAAATAATTGTGTAGTTTTACTTCTTATTTCTGAAACTGTATTTTATATTACCGTTGAACACAAAAACAAACCCTAACAAAGCACTCGAATAATCTTTGAAGACTTGTCTTTTTATTTTCCAGATATTTGTTTGTAGAGAAGTATATTATAAGAACAACAACTTTATAACTTTGGAGTGCCAAGGTAATTATTATTTCATTAAATTGTTGACTAACCATGTAATTGAAGTGAACACAGGTATTTATATCTCATGTTACTTAGGTGTTTTTATTTGTAATAAAATTGTAGACGCAGAAGATTGTTAAGATTTATATGTAAGGTTGTTGTTCTATTTGTCAATAAACTTTTACTTTACTTTAATTATGAAAACGGTACCAGTTCTTTCCTCCTTTTCATTGCAAAATGGGACTGTTCTTGACTTCGATCGCGCCTGATCGAAAGCGATGAATGATGAAATCTATCTAATACTTGTATTTTACTCTTTCTTTTTTTTTTCGTGTGGTAGTGGCAACCTGGTGTGAGAAACCAGGTTCGTCGTCGTGTCGATGATACTCTTTAGCACCAACCAAAACTCTACCACCTCGGTCGGGTTAAAAATGTCTGAAGTCGTATTTGGCAATTTTATAGAAATCCCTTAAGCTAATGATAACAGACAGAGGTTATATCGAATTTTGTAAAATTGATGTCACATAAAAGGCAAGCAACAATTAATTACTCCTTATAAACTCAAAAACAAAACAACATGTATTTTAAAATAGCGAACATCATCAGCCTTTCGTCGAACAATACGGTAATTAGATACGCTAATCAAAGGCTCAGTTCGTGGCCACTGTTAGTGCCTAATTGCGATGCAATATATCAATACGAGACGACACTAATCAAACCCTCGACTGGCCGTAACCAGGAGTAATTAACGGGTTCTGTAAGTGTTGCTATGACAACGGTACTTGAATCACTGAGCCCCCACTTATTACCTTTAGTGATACGACTTGCGACGCGTCTTGTGACTTGCATGTGTCACTTGTTTCGTTTTCGCGGTCTTGTTTCGGTATAGACGGATTCTAAGTAATGTCTTTAATTGATAAAGCCGTGGGTTACTAGGGCGTGTTGCTCATGGACTCAAGCGGTTAGCGTTCTAGGAAATATCTAAGTTTGTGAGAAGTAATTCAAATGTTCTAACTTAATTTTAATCACACACAGCGTTGGAACGCTTTTGAGGTCATAAGTTACAAAACACCGTATATCCTTCACCATTTCTTAGTATTTCAAGAAGATAGGGACTCGAGAATCTCGCTAGCAACACACCTCCTTCTGTATAGTTCAAAGATTTTTGTCTGCTCCCAAGCTCGTGAATGTGCTGCTAAACTGCATGCTATGTATTTTACAAAGTGAGCAGAATTTCCAGTGCTTTAAGCACGTTGTCTAAACTTCGCGGTGGAATATTCAAGCGCATTCTGCATTGTCTGTGTTGGCAATATTTGGAACAAAGGAAGCGGTTACATTTTGTTGAGTGCACCAGTTCAATGACCAAATTAGCGTGAGACATGAAAACTTTGAAAATAAATTGTTTTGTGAAAGTTTTCAGGACATTGCGTACTCAGGGGACGCGACGACACCCACGAGAAGGAAACAAATGACACGTGTCGCTTTTCGCAAGTCCTAGCGGTTGAGGTTATGAACTCCGCATACTCGTAACATTGAAATATCAAGGAAAATAATAACATCAAACTGGACATCATTCATCAGAATCGTCTACGCAAACACAAACTTAGACTCCCATTTCCAATTTCCAGCGAATTCATTATCAAAACCAAACTCGACGTAAACTAGCGAAACACTGAGCTTATAGCAACACAACCCCCTACACCCCGTACACCCCGTACACCCCGTACACCCCGTACACCCCGTACACCCCGTACACCCCGTCTAATCACCGGAATCACCCGGTTACTAATCACCCTGGTCGATTGAGATTGATACGTCATAGATAGTGCTTAGTGTAATCCAGTTGTGACAGGCTCCCGTGCGATGTGACACAGCTTAGCTGCAATTATCCGGACAGCCACTAATGTGGGCCATTTACTTGATACGACGTTTGCGGCAAGATTTTGGACATCAGAGAATATGGAGAATTCATGGCTCTTACCACATTTTTTTGTAGAGAGAGTTGGAATGTGGAAAGGAAATTGCATATCAATTAGGAAGTCTTCATTTTATATCTCTTGCATTCACTTTAAATTGACAAATGACAGAAAACTCGGTTACTCCACAATACTATTAGCAATTCTTAAAAAAACGCGGTTACTGCCTTACTGGAACAGTGGCAGTAAGCGTTCCTGTTGAAAATGCGGTTTCGATTTCAAGGTCGGACAAAAGTTATATTAATTCCATCAGGAATCTCACAGTAGTCTAGATTAAGGCACCTTTGATGGCGATAGTCTGACACATATGTTCCATAATTTAAACTTACTCGGAAATAATATGTTATTCAAAGATAAAATTATAATTACTAAGAACAGACCAACATCCAAATCTACAGTCAACTAAGTGTGGAAAACTATCTTACCAGCACAATTTGCAGAAACCGTTAATTCCCGTACATGATATAATTAACAGTTCAAACAGCCCCACACCTGAAACAACCCCAGCAGTGCAAACTGCGTGGTATTATACGAGCTTCCATAATCAACCCCATTCAATTTCCGGCGCTGCCGAACATGGGCACTTACCATAAATCATAGAGCTACCATATTAACGGCGGAATTATTATAGGTACTCGATAATTCTTGGCCATTTCAATGGGACTTGAGAACTTGTGAGATTCAGTTATGTTCCGGGAATTGGAAACCGTATTAGTGAGCAGTTTGTGAGACGTAACATACACTATTTACTACGGGGACGTAATAAGGACATGGGATCCTATCATCTAGCACTCACCATATCAAGGATTCCAGGCTGATCATCAGACAAAACGCAAAATTAAAAATTTTGAAAAAACCCACGACTGTTAAAATTTATTGAAAAAAGGATAAAATAACATAAAACACCCACCTTAAAAAAAACCCAAGAATGTCCGTCGGGGGCTGCCATTAAATGAACTAGTTTTGCAATGTTCAGCTCCCGACGGACATTCTTGAGTTTTTTTTAAGGTGGGTGTTTTATGTTATTTTATCCTTTTTTCAATACATTTTAACAGTCGTGGGTTTTTTCAAAATTTTTAATTTTGCTTTTTATTTTAAACTTTTTACTTTTATTTTTTTGTCTAAGAACATGCACCAATCAAACCTCAACCCATAACTGAAAACTGAATCAAAATCGGACTTGTAGTTTTGGAGAAAAATGGCAACTTTGATTTGCACAAAAAATGTTTGCTGCAGCGCCCCCTGGTGAGTTGTCACCGTAACACCTATCTAAAGACATGTACCAATCAAACCTGAACCCATAACTGAAAACTGCATCAAATTCGGACTAGTAGTTTTGGAGAAAAATGGCAACATGTATTTGCACAAACACACAAACAAACAACCTCTCACCCCAAACGCATATACCGTCTCCGTTCCGTCGTGGGTAAAAAAGAAAACAATGAAAATAGAGAGAGTGTCCTAGAATCAATAAATTGAAGGACAACGTGTTATCAGCCGATATACAAAGCACCAGCGTGGTGTATTACAGACGACTCCCTCACAAATAAGGCCTGTGACCTTTCAATGGAGTTGTAATTGGCTGATTATGTTCTCACCTGCAGCGAAAGGGCAGGTAAGCAATCATTTCGTTTCAAAAAAACAACGTGTCTTTGAAACTTGACGACCCCAACTTACCCAGTGAGCAAAGGTTAGACCGATGACGACAGCCGTTAAAATAAAAGCTTAAAATAACCTCCTTTTTGAGGATCACATACGCGTTACGTGGCGCTTCACGTAGTACGTAACCTGACCTACTTCACTAAGCTGATTAAACAGGCTTCTAAATAAGGATTCAATGCCTCTGTCCTAAGAAAATCCATTAGCCTTCTTAGCGACGCCCACACAAAAAACTCATTTCAATAAGTAAGGAAAGTGAGTTTCGTTAACAAAACACTTGTATAAATTGAGCTGACCTTGGCGCGGCCTTAGGAGCACCATCAACAAATCGAATCAGCAATAACAAATAACGATAAATATTAAAGGGGGACCCTAATCAGAGCAAAATACCTGTCAACCGTGGCCCAGCCATCACGCCAAACTTGTCTAGTTAGAAAACGATAGAATTAATTCGCCCTCCCCCCGTCCCCCTCACGACCTGGCAGAGGGAGAGGGGGGGGGGGGGGGGCTAATGATCGGGCCGCGAGATTCGCCTGTTATTTCAATACAAACGTAAGCTTATCGACGAACCCTTTGCGTAATGATCTAGGCAACCCTATGTTTCTTCAGGGCGCATTCCGAATAATACTTTGCGAATCCCTGATTAATTAGAAAACAGTTTTACTGTATTAAGAAAAGTAACGATCCATTTGTAAATTAATATTGGATCGATACGCGAAGGACACTTTTCTGTTGTTGCTAAAGATTTCTTTGTCTTCGTTACTTATTTTATACTTATTTTGAAAGTTAACTTGGGAAAAGTTTCCTCATTAGAGTGCCGAAAAAACTTCATCAATCGCATTTTTGTGAAGAATATCCGGATTTCCGGAAAGAACTTTCCTGATTATTATCGAAAGTCTCAAAGGTATTATATTCTCAAACTGTAAATTCCAAAATACAAAGAACGAGTAAAACGCAGCTTTGGGTATTTTTAACCGACTTCTAAAAAAAGAAGGAGGTTTACAATTCGGATGTTTGTTTTTTTTTTTTTTTTATGTTTGTTCGGGCATAACTCCGTCACTTGCTAACCGATTTGAAAAATTCTTTTTTTGTTGGAAAGGGTATACTTCCCAAATGGTCCCATAATTTTTTTATCGAAATCGGACAAGCGGTTTTTGAAAAATCAACAAAACTCAAAAAAATACTACATTGTCCACATTAGGTGAACCACTAAAAAGTGAAAAATAAAAACTTTTTAACAAAAAATAAAACCGACTTCAAAAAAAAAGTCAAAAATAAATCAGTTTCTGAAGTCGGTGACAAAAAAATGAAATCAAACAAACAAAAGTCACCGACTTCAGAAACTGATTTATTTTTGACTTTTTTTTTGAAGTCGGTTTTATTTTTTGTTAAAAAGTTTTTTACATTGAAATGTTAACACATATCTATGTATTCTTTTAGTTTCAGCTCCTATTCTACCAATACTTTCAAAGACGAGGTCCTTCGCCAGCCCTTCGACAGACAGATTAAGTCGGCAACGTTCGTCAGAGCTCGGTTTCCCAATCACGATTGAGCTGTAGAGATCCGAGTAGAGTATTGTAAAGTTTCAGCCAATTAGCCAGACGTGTGTATGTCTGGCTTGACTAAGATGTGGCTATAGTGGTTAGAGGTACCCAACACGGCCCGGGCTGTACTTTGACGATGTTCTTATTAGGATTTCAAACTAAAACTAGGATAAACCGCAGTCTTGTATGTTGTTTGTGTAAATTCTTGGCTTGCTTAAAGTCAATCCCTTTGGAAGGAATTTCAAGGAGATTCTGATACAGATTTTGAAGAGCTTAGAGATTCTAAAATGAGATTCTTAGGTTGTCAAATCTTATAGGTACGTAGTGAAATTCTTCTACCGCTTTGATAAGAGCGATGCCCGTTTTCACTCTCAGCGCTGACGTTTTTTTATTTCAGCATAAATTTAGATGTCGTGTTATATTAGGCAACACGGGTACATGTCTATTAAACAAAACAGCGACCAAAACTCAACAATACGACCTAAAAATAAGAATACCTCGTATTATGATTCAGCATCCGAACGAACGAACATCAAAGAGATTCTGATCAAACCATCAGAAAAATGGCCGCCGTGACGTCACAGTGATTCGAATAAACAAAACTTGTCCGGCGGTGGCAGATTGAGCCACTGTTTGTTGGAGGGAGTGAGGGAAGAGAGGACGCGGAGGAAAACTTCTTTGTCATCATCACGTTATTTATAGAAATTAATCTAAAAGGCGAGCTACTGTCGTGATATTAAATAGTAAAAGTACCTACAAGAAACTCGACATTCTGTTGTGAATTGGAAGTACCATAGGTTGAGGAAAACGGAATTTCTGAATTTCATTTACATTTCGGCAGTGGTACTGCCTTTGATTTAATCTCAAATAGGAGTTTTCTTATATAAATACTCAACATTCTATCCAATATGGACACGATGGGAAACTAAAAATCTATTGGATATCGAAATGCTAATAATATATCAACCTGTTTTAAAGCCATTGTATATACTCAAAAGACTTTGCAAGCGACAGCCACTTGTCTACTCCGCTGGCATTTAAAATCAGCCACAAGTCTTACTTAAAACAAAACACAAATCTGTCTATACAAAGTCTCCTCTAATCTGTAGAGCAGCCAAAGCCACTAACGAAACAAGTATCCTGCCGCCATCTTATTGCATACGAAACTTCACAAAGCCTCATAAACAAGTTGCAAGTCGACTTAGCGTGCTCCGAAACACGTCAGTGCATGTCGAGCACACGTGTCTTTTGAAGCCACCGAACGACGTGAAATTGAATAACTTTAACAATATTTGTGAGAAAAATGCCGTCTTATCTGTGCGATTTGAATATTGTGCAGTGGAAACGGAAGTTGAGGATCATCATGTTGCTGCTCCATGTTATTTGGGGTCGGTGCAACACGTTTTTTTCTTCCATTCTCCCCGGTCAATCGTCACATTTACTCCTTTCCTATGTTTGGTATACCTCTCCTTCTCCATTCATCAACATTTATTCTTTTAATCACATGCGATTCATCCCTCCTCATCACATGTCCATACCAAACATTCATCCAAGACATTCCCTTTCAAGCTGCATGTCTTTTTATTGACAAGACACATTTCTGTCTTTAATTTCAATGAACATATTGAATATGGAACTCCTTGGTTGTAATGTACCGAATCATTATCATCATCATCATTTCAGCCAAAACACTTCCACTGCTGGACATAGGCCTCCCCCAGGTGTCGCCACATTGACCGGTCCCGTGCGTCTCTCATCCAACGGATTCCCGCAACCTTGACCAGATCGTCGGTCCACCTAGTGGGAGGCCTTCCAGCGCAACGTCTTCCGGTTCGCGGTCGCCATTCCAGAAGTTTTCGACTCCATTGGCCATCCGTTCTGCGAGCAATGTGCCCTGCCTATTGCCACTTAAGTCTGGCGATTCTTCGGGCTACGTCGGTAACCTTGGTTCTCAAGCGGATGTCTTCGTTTCTGATTCGATCACGCAAGGAAACTCCGAGCATAGCCCTCTCCATTGCCCTTTGGGTGACTTTAAGCTTTCTGATGAGGCCCATTGTGAGCGACCACATTTCGGTCCCGTATGTAATCACTGGCAACACACACTGATCATAGACTTTCGTCTTGAGACACTGTGGTAAGTTGGAAGAGAAGAATGTATCGAATGAGTAGTTAAAAATAGGTTTTCTGTAAGAACTTATGAACTTTCTTCGACGTAAATCTTAGAATATCTTCGTATAATTATATTACACGTGACCTTTTTATCTATATATGTAAGAGCGGGAGGGCTCGGGGATCTCAAATGATAACGACCAGACATCTTGTAAACACTTTTTATCACTCACAATAAACAATATCACAATTTCACAATACTTAGTTTTACCACGAGGTGCACACAGTTCGAAATACAAAATAATAATGACCCTTCTGCGACTAGAGCGAGCCTATTTATACGCTTAACAAATGTCAACGTCACACAGCAACGACTTCCGTTGACATTTGTTTTACAATATAATTTAGATTGAATTTAAAAATAAATTAATTGCGCACAATATTTGATTTGTAATTAATAACAGTTTTTAAATAATGAAATCCTAAATTTAGTTAGGTATTAATCATTTTATTTAAATGAACTAATAGTTACAATGATCCAATTTCCTTTTTTCTAGAGTTTTAAAATAAATCAAACCTTAAAATTAACAATTCTTAATTTAATATGATTTTAAATAATGTAATGCAAAATCACTTATTTATTTAATCCACCGATTCATGTTTCCATTACGTCATCAGCCGATATGACGTTTGTTTTAGTCTGTGGTACTGTTTTTATTTGCCAGCGCTATCACGGCCATACTGACGAGCGGGCCTTGCTAGGGCCAGCAAATCTCTCTGAAAAAGACGGAAATGTTAAAAATGCAAAACCTTTTAGACCAGACTCAGAGGCAGCATTGCTTAGTCTGGTGAAACTGTCAAACTCAGAGGTCGCAGATCGTGACTTGATCATAAAGATTCAGAGGCCCGTCTTTGACTTGGCTTGACTGAAATTTATTTAACCAACTGAAACCATGGCCATGACCAAGACCTTTGAATACAACCATTTTTCCAGCTCAAAATCAAACTCAGAGGTCGCAGATCGTGGCTTGATCATAAAGATTCAGAGACCCGACTTTGACTTGGCTTGACTTTGGCTTTTATTTTTATTTTTCTGCCAACGAACCAATTCAAAATCAAACGTTTCATTTTATTTTATCCATAATAAACAGTTTCTCACCTTTTTGTTTTTATTATTTATTCTTGCTATCACGGTCTATTCATTCAGTTAAATTTGGATTAGGGGCCAATCTCATGTTTTCATGTGTGATTACAGTAGTTTTATTTCGCAGAGACCGAAGGTCTTTTACTTCGTATCTATGGTTGTCAAGGACTTTTATTATTCGATAGGGTCCCAGATATTTTGGTCCTAGTTTGTTACCCGACCACTGAGTGTCTTTACAAAGAACAAAGTCTCCTTCTAGAAAGGGTTTTATTTTGGCGCACTTAGAATCGAAACGTATTTTATTTTTTTCTGCTGTTTCGGCCATTCTGTGCTGAGCGTCTAAACGAATTTCATCTTTGTTAATGTCTTCGTTAACTAGGGATATCTGTTCGATTGCAGGGGGAGAACATCTTTTACCTAACAGTAGTTCTAAAGGGGAATATCCTGTAGCTTTAGATTTCGTACAATTTAATGCTAATTGCAATTCCCCTATTTTATTAACCCAAACTCTCGATTGCGTTAGAGATATGGCTGTAAGATGATCTTTAAGAGTGCGCATTTGTCTTTCAGCTTGACCGTTAGCTCTAGGCGTACCGCGGGCAATAGCATGATGTCACCTCCATACTTTGTAAAGTAATGGAAAAGGTACTTAACGGTAAGTTGCTGGCGCACCTTGAAGCGAACGACCTGCTCAGCGACCGTCAGTATGGCTTTCGCCGGGGACGGTCAACTGGGGATCTTCTGGTGTTTGCTACGCACTGCTGGGGCGAAGCCATCGAGAAACACGGCGAGGCCCTTGCCGTGTCGCTGGACATCTCGAAGGCATTCGACAGGGTTTGGCACGCAAGTCTGTTGAGCAAACTTCCGGCATACGGCATTCCCGCTGACTTTTGCTGCTGGATATCTGACTTCCTGAGTGAACGGTCGATCCGAGTGGTCATTGATGGCTGCTCCTCTGACCTTGTGGCTATTGATGCCGGAGTTCCTCAGGGGTCAGTTCTCTCCGCGACACTTTTCCTGCTGCACATCAACGACCTCCTTGGTCCTGGTATTGTTGGGTACGCAGATGACAGCACTGTCATGGAGAGTTACACATCCAGCGCAAAAGCCGGTGGTGATGAAATACGTTCATTGAGAGAGGCCATGGTAGAGCGAACGAATTCAGCCTTAAGTCTTGTCTCCAAGTGGGGTGACGACAATCTGGTTGATTTCAACGCCACCAAAACGCAAGTGTGTCTGTTCACTGCTAAAAAGAGTCCGTTCAATCTGGCCCCCACTTTCCGGAGTGCGTCTGTACAAGTTACCGACAGTCTCGAGCTTCTTGGCACGAAGTTGAATGCAAATCTGAACTTCGGCGCCTACATCGAGTCAAAAGCTCAAACTGCGGCAAAAAAACTGGGTATCCTAAACAAGGTCAAGCGGTACTTCAAGCCTGGACAGCTTTCAATATTGTATAAAGCTCAAGTCCGGTCCGGCATGGAGTACTGCTGTCACCTTTGGGATGGCTCAGCCAAATACCAACTTGCCACACTAGACTCAGTAGAACGCAGAGCCAGGAGGCTGATTGGTGACGCCAAGCTGGTTGCCAAGCTACATAGCCTGGCCCACCGCCGCAAAGTTGCATGTCTGTCGGTCTTCTACAGACTGTACTTCGGAGAGTGTGCGCAAGAGCTCCACGAGCTTATTCCACCATCTCCCTTCTTCCATCGAGAGACTAGGCGTACTGCAGGTTATCACCCATATCTTGTCGATGTTCCACACATTCGTACGAAGCGCTTTGCTAAGTCTTTCATTATTCGTACAGCCAAGGAGTGGAACACCCTGCCTGCGTCGGTTTTCCCGAGTTCATATAACCCCAATCTATTTAAGTCGCGAGTAAATAGGCTTCTTCTGGGTAAGCTCGTTCCATCGTCGACCTCATCTCTGCCCTTAGGGCAAGATTGAGGTCAAGAGTAAGCCCATATTAAATAAAAAAAAATAAAAAAAAATGTTCGATAAAGAAAGATTTAAAAAAATCTTGAATTTCTGTGCCCATTATAGCAGATTCCCTGTCAGAAATAATTCTACACGGGGTGCCAAAAATATTAATTATTTCCCGGAAGCTTTTTAAGATCATATTAGTACTTTTATTTTTCAGTGGATACAAAAGTATAAATTTAGTAAATGCATCAATAGCTACCAGAACGTATGCTTTTTTGTTTGTGCCGGTAAGATTACCCATAAGGTCTACATGTATCGTATGGAACGGTATGTTTACTTTATCAATAGGGTGCATTTCCATTTGTTTTTTCCCTGAAGGCTCTTTGCCAATTTTGCATTGCAAACAGTTATCACAAAAATAACGTACCCGTTTTGTCATGTGTTTAAACCAAAATTGTTCCCGAATTTTATCCAAAGTGCGTTCCCATCCCGTGTGCAAAAGATTTTCGTGGTATCTATTTACTAATGAACAAACAAGTGATTCAGGGACTACTGTACGAGTTAATGACTCTCCTTTTTGGTTTTGTATGGTTATCATCAAGAGATTCGATCGAATACTAAATTTTCTGTCATAGTCATCTTTATTCTTTATGGCATCACGAATACTTTTGAGTTCTTTGTCCCTTTCTTGCTCAACTGTAATCCACGCTGGATCTTTGGTTATAATATTAATTTGTGGATTTCTACTCAAAAAGTCTACGTGGGCCATTTGTTCCCCCTTACGGTAAATAATATCAAAATCAAAATTTTGTAAGTACGCCCATAGTCTATGAACCCGAGGTGTAAGTTCCTTTTTATGTTTTGAAGCCTTAAGGGCATTGCAGTCAGTTACAACTGTAAATTTGCGGCCATATAGAAAATGTCGAAAGTGTTTTATTGCTCTGACAACAGCTAAAGTCTCCAATTCGTATGAATGGTATCTTGTTTCAGCATCACTAGTGCGCATACTAAAGTATTCAACGACTTTGCGACGATTATTGTCATTTTGAATGAGAATAGCTCCGAGACCTTTAGAACTAGCATCTGTATGGACTTCTATTGGTAGAGTTGGATCAAAAATGCAAAGTATAGGTTCAGAGGTCAAAAGTTTGATGACATGTTGTCTTCTTGTTTCGTGATCGGGAGACCATACAAATGGTACGTCTTTTTTGTTAGCCGATACAGTGGAGCCATTAGTTGGGAAAATTGAGGGATATAACGCCGAAAATAGCTTGCCAGACCATTGAATTGCCTAAGTTGCTTAAGTGTTTTGGGCGGTTCTGATAATTTAAGTGCTGTTAATTTAGTGGGATTTGGCTTCACTTCACCATTCTTTATAATGTTACCGAGATATTCTATGGACGTCTTGAGGAATTTACATTTCGAGGGATTTACCGTAAATCCTGCATCTGACAGTCTTTTTAATACAGAGGCCAGCCTTTCTAAACCTTCTTGCTCAGTAGATGAGGGAATTAATACATCATCAATATATACTAATGCAATATTGTCGCGATAGTCGCCTAAGGCTGCATTAATGGCACGCTGGTAAACTGAAGGTGCGTTACTTAGACCGAATGACATTGATAGGTACTCATACTGGCCGTCTGGCGTAACGAAAGCCGTTTTTTCGATGGATTCTTCTGAAATTTTAATTTGATGAAAGCCCGATTCCATATCAAGGCTTGAAAAGAATCGAGCTTTACCAAGTTTATCAATATGATCTTGTATCAGCGGCAGAGGATAGTGGTCACGAACTGTATTTGAATTTAATTCGCGGAAATCTACACAAAGCCGGTCATCACCATTTTTCTTTTTGACTAGCAAAATGGGACTTGCAAAAGGTGAACAACTATCTCTAATAATACCCTTAGTTTTAAGATCTTCAATAATTGATTTAACCTTTTCTCTCTCAACCGGTGCTAGTCGGTAGGGCCTTCTTTGTACTATACGATTAGGATCTTTTAATCTGATAGTTAATTTGCCCGTGGTCACTTTTTTAATTTTATTGAAAGTAAATTAAATCGGTGTGTTTTTCAAGAATACTTATTAACTGAGACGTATCTTTCAAATCAGTGTCAATATTAGCCAAAGACGATACTTCGTAATTAAAAATGTATCTTACCCTTTCTATTGAAGTTCCTTCGTTTGTAATTGAAATTTTAATTCCCGGTATTTTGATAGAGTCTAGTCCTAGAATGACATCATAATTTAAATCGTTAACGACATGAAGTTTTACTTCGAATGTCACATCATTAAATGTGGCCACGGTATTTATTGATTCACTCGAAGGTATGCTACTGCCCCCGAGCCCTCGTAATTGCAAAATTTCTATTTGGCGTTTACCCTTAATTGACCCAGAAACTTTTTTCTTAATAAGCGAACATTCGGCACCACTATCAATTAAGCAAGAAAGAAAGATATCACCTATTTGCAGTTGGACTTCGTTAGGCGCCTTTTCCTTCTGGATTGTATTCACTTCCCGACGTGAAGATTGTGGTGCAGCTGTTGAAGCAGTAGCAGGAACAGAAGTCTTCTCGGATTGTGATTCGCTTTTCTTTTTATGCCAGCAGCGATCAGATGCGTGACCTGGTTTCTTGCAGATTTCACAATTAAGTCTGTTCCTACAATCACGAGAAATATGCCCTTGTTTGTGGCAATTGTGACAGGTCACAGTTGTTGCAAGGTCAAGCCTTGGTTGTTTAGCTCGGGGTTCATCTGATATTGCATCGGCAGGTCGTTTACGGTAGTTCGCCAATGTGGCAATCAGTTCAGCTTGTGATTTTGGTGCTGACCTAAGGAGTTCAGCTTGGTAAAATTTTGGTCTTATGCCAGATATTACAGCTTCCACCATAAGGTCAGTTGGAGCATTCGGAGAAATTCTTGAAAACAAACGCCATGATTCAGCAACATATTCAGAAAAACATTTAGCCTGATTTGAAGTATATTCCCGAAATGCATTGACGTACACAATGTACCTAGTTTCGCCACTAAATTGTGCTATGAGTTCCCTTTGGAGTGAATCCCAATTAGCAAGAGAGTGAGCATT
This sequence comes from Diarsia mendica, assembly GCA_949316265.1. Taxonomy (NCBI): domain Eukaryota; kingdom Metazoa; phylum Arthropoda; class Insecta; order Lepidoptera; family Noctuidae; genus Diarsia; species Diarsia mendica. Next base: position 712,431 of record OX438887.1, read on the forward strand.
AGTGTCAGCCCATTGCTTGGCGCGTCCTTGCAAGCATGCCAATCCTTTCATCATAGCAATGAACTGTGAACAACCTCGCATGGTGATTAAAGAGGTAACTTGTTTACACCACTCCTCAATTGTTATTTTTAACCGACTTCTAAAAAAAGAAGGAGGTTCTCAATTCGGATGTTTGTTTTTTTTTTTTTATGTTTGTTCGGGCATAACTCCGTCACTTGCTAACCGATTTGAAAAATTATTTTTTTGTTAGAAAGGGTATACTTCCCAAATGGTCCCATATTTTTTTTATCGAAATCGGACAAGCGGTTTTTGAAAAATCTACAAAACTTTAAAAAAATACTACATTGTCCACATTAGGTGAACCACTAAAAAGTGAAAAATAAAAACTTTTTAACAAAAAATAAAACCGACTTCAAAAAAAAAGTCAAAAATAAATCAGTTTCTGAAGTCGGTGACAAAAAAATGAAATCAAACAAACAAAAGTCACCGACTTCAGAAACTGATTTATTTTTGACTTTTTTTTTGAAGTCGATTTTATTTTTTGTTAAAAAGTTTTTTATGTTCGTCGGGATCATAATTAGGTAAATAAATTTCACTTAGCTTGTGGGTACTCGTGTTTTGGTTCCGAAAAACCATCCTTTCCAACAACTTGATCTGGCAGCGAAGTAAATTCAGCTCCTCCGAATTTCCTGGTCGAGAGGTCGGCAGGGTAGGCGAGGCGACTCGGGCAGGCGAATTAGTTGATGGGTCGAGTTCAGGCTCGGGCTCATCCCTTTCTTCTGATGTAAGAGCGGGAGGGCTCGGGGATCTCAAATGATAACGACCAGACATCTTCTAAACACTTTTTATCACTCACAATAAACAATATCACAATTTCACAATACTTAGTTTTACCACGAGGTGCACACAGTTCGAAATACAAAATAATAATGACCCTTCTGCGACTAGAGCGAGCCTATTTATACGCTTAACAAATGTCAACGTCACACAGCAACGACTTCCGTTGACATTTGTTTTACAATATAATTTAGATTGAATTTAAAAATAAATTAATTGCGCACAATATTTGATTTGTAATTAATAACAGTTTTTAAATAATGAAATCCTAAATTTAGTTAGGTATTAATCATTTTATTTAAATGAACTAATAGTTACAATGATCCAATTTCCTTTTTTCTAGAGTTTTAAAATAAATCAAACCTTAAAATTAACAATTCTTAATTTAATATGATTTTAAATAATGTAATGCAAAATCACTTATTTATTTAATCCACCGATTCATGTTTCCATTACGTCATCAGCCGATATGACGTTTGTTTTAGTCTGTGGTACTGTTTTTATTTGCCAGCGCTATCATATATGTTCTGAGAAAATATAAAATATAGTACGCAGTAAACATAAAAATCATTGCAAACAAAGATTAAGAAACGATAAAACACCACTAAACAATCGATTGAGCGTGTTTGAAGTCCTAACACGCTGGTGTCAGCGTGTCACTTGCGCTGCCGACGTGCAATAACTCATACAAGTATTTGTTAGGAAACTTGCACGCGAGACAGAGCAACCGAGCAACCAACCAACCCGAGCGGTCTCAAACTGTGGAGCTATTTATTTACCAAGATTTATGGACGCAATGCTACTCCATACGAAAAATTGAGCAAAACAAACGGAACAGTTTTGATTCCGATCTTCTATTTGGTAAAAGGTTTTAAATCAAGTTATGACGAAAATTCTTTTAGCAATCTATTTTTCCTGAGTTTCCTTTGCCAACTAGTTTAATTTTCTCAGCATCGAAATGTCGACGGTTTGATATTTGATTTATAGTTTAAATCAATTCAAGAAGAAAGTTGATCATAAAATTATACAACTGACTTTATCAGAAAAGACATAAAAACAAAAGTCTATAAATCCTACCTCGAAAACAAGAGGCGAATATCCTTATTATCTTTTTGGGACAGACCAATATCCATTAATCCAGAGCGTGTTGTCACCAAATAACACCATATAGCCAACAGTGTGACATTGGCCACCAACATTGGTTCAAAAGCTGGCGATGGAAGCAGCTCAAGCGCTTTCAGAGCACAGCACAGCGCTATTTATTTTGAAAGATTTATGAATCCGCCTTTTAAAGTCAATGCTTACTTTTTTCTTTTATTTATTGAAAGGGCAGTCCAATATCCAAGTGATTGTTTTTGAAACATAAAGATTAATGTTACTTTAAGCTTTCGATTTGTTTTACAAATTGAGGGCGAAAAGCTTAGTGTTTTACACGAGCTTTATAAATTGTTATTGAGAGCATTATTTACTATTACAACACTGATAAATGGTGTTTAGTAACACATGTTAGGGATAGGAGATCCCTCGCATAAAACACTTTTAGAAGGTTTGTTAAAATACTTTGGTAATCCAAAACAATGTAGTTTTTTGTACTTTCAACGTGCTTTGTGCAGAGAGAATCATAAAATCAGCACAAAACCTCCCATCTTAGCCATTCAGCATTCTCTCTTCAAAACCTTCCACGCAGTCTTTTAGGCACCGTAACGGCATCGAGGTGATCTCGATCTACTTCAAAGCTTAACACGAATACTAAGTCATCACTACATTACTATAGGAAAAGTCCTCTGCCGCGTCTGTCTGTCTGTCCGCGATAAACTCAAAAGACTACTGCACCGATTTTCATGTTGTTTTCACCAATGGATAGAGTCGTTTCTAAGGAAGGTTTTAGTATTTAGGTTATTTTCTAAATTCACCCCCAAAGGGAGTTAATTAGGGGATGAAAGTATGTTGGGATATTATTCGACATACACGCGGGCGAAGCCTCGGGCAAAAACTAATTCAAAATAAATATAACTTACAATCTCCCCAATTTCTTAACATAGACCACTCTAACCAGCGTGCCAATTCCATTCTATAAACACGCTGACTAGAGCTCATGTTTTGAGCGAGTCAAGTAAAATCACACCGTCACCCGGCCCTCCCGCTGGGTCACTAACTCACTAATTGACAGCGTGACACTGAACTGGCCCTGAATTACTTCTGTTTTCCTTGGATACTGACATGTTTGTGATTTATTGGATTGTTAAAGCTTTTTACTAATTTGTCAGGAGCTACTGTGATTCAAGGTCGAACTTGTCACTTAGTTTTTACATAATGGAAAGCGAAAATGTAGATTTCGTTGTTAGGTATGCTTTACTCAGTAACCATTACTTTAAATTATATATTTACCAACTGATGATGACTGATTCGACTGCGTGGAGTTCGGTCAATCGTGCTACTTGGCTACTGGTTTCTATGTGTTTAACACAGCTTATAAACTATGTGTGTCACTGTGTGCCATTCAACCCGTTCACTACTTTTTTCCGTAAAAGAGTAACAGACATCCATGCATACATGCATCCTCAAAAACCTTAACGTTTAAAATATATAGTAAGTTAGATGTCAAAGATAGACTATGAGTTAAAGACGTATAGCAGAAGCTCGAAACAAGTGGCAATCGCATTCTAGGTGTTTAAACATCTTTCAGAACAATTGACATGAGCTTATTAGCACTTTGTATCAGTCCCTTGTTTAACTTATACATCATCGCTACCACTATAGAAAGTTGTTGCTCATCGGCTAACACATTTAACAAAACTGACAAGCTTTATTTGACCAGTTTCCCTATTTCCAAAATAAAATCGCTTAATACAAAACCCTCGACCCACAAAATACGACCCACGAAACAAAAACTAAACTCTATTGAATCCAGTAAAACTTCGGGAGTTAACAAAAAGTTGCAAATCCCTGGAAAAAGTGCCGTTAGCCGTTAGATCCCACTGCAGTATTATAACCGCTAAACCGAATTTGATTGGGTTTGGCGCACTGGACAAACGGAAACCGCCGGCTGCTCTGTGGGCTTTTTTCGTTATTTTAAAGGGTTTTTCTGTGAGAATTCCGCGGCGGTATTTTTTAATTGTACGTAGAGTTGTGGGGAGTGACAAATTGTTCAAGGACGTGTATGATTGTTAAACTAGTAAAAAATGGTTTAAACTGCCTCGTTGATGTAGTGGTTGCTAAGCGCTGGTGAGGCCTAGGGTTGCCGCGGCCTCGACACAAAGGACTAAGAAGGAACATGGGTGGTTTTTAGTCAGTAGAAATCTGCCACTCCCTTTCGCTCTGCCCAGAGCGGGGTATTTGGTGATTTTCCACACCCCGAAAATAAAAAAAGGCCTGGGGTCGGTTTTCAGGCCACTTACGAGTTTTTTTTTAATGTAATTTCAGTTTCAGCCCAAAGGCTGGATTTGTGCATAGTGAATGACAATAGGGTCGTCCTCTATTCCATGGTACTCAAAAAATAACTGGAGTACTGAGAGTGAAGTTAATTATAGGTAGGTAGCACAGTTCTTACGGGGACGGCAAGAAAAAAGAAGAAAAGAAATCATGAAAATTTATTTTTTGACATCCCAAGTGTAAAAAAAGAAATTTTCATGATTTTATCATGAATTTTTTTTTGTTCGTATAGGATATAAGTATAAGTGTAAAAACCTAGGACAAATTCTACCTGGTAGAAACTAATCATCATAATGATAAACAATTTACAACTAACCAAAAAAAGGACGCGGAAAAATGAGACAATGTAAAAATATTAAAAGGAAGACAAATGAAGTCGTTATAACTTCACGGTTGCATTTTCAGCATTTATTATGTCATTAAGGCAGTGCCGACGTTTCTGAAATCTTCGCAAAAAATTAATGCTTGTCATTTTTTGTAGAATTAAGAATAAAATGCCCTGGGAGGCCTATTTTTAGAAATGTACGTTAACAGAACTAGTAGGATCGATGGCTATGGGTTGCCAGTGGCAATAGTTTTCAATGCGATTCGTATTCCCACAGCAATTTTCAAAGCATTGACTTAAATTTTCGGTAGCTTATGTCAGTAGCCATACATTTTTGACTTTTCCATGACTGATAAACTTTGTCAGTTTGGCTGGGTCCCCATGTTTCCCTGTCAACATAATGGAACGGGATGAAAACTTTGAACGTAATTCTTATTTTACTTTTACAATTAGTTCGAAATCAAGTCTGTCTAAGTTTCAGTTAACTACTTTATGGTACTCTTCTATTTAACTCACGTACGTCAGTAAATACGTTTAGGTACGAATGTTAAAAACTCGTTTATAATAAAAACTTCAAACTTGCGCCGTGATGCTATAAAGCCAACTCGTCTCAATCCCGACCCTCTTAATCTGGAGTTGGTTTAAACCTCGCACTTTACACAAGATGTTTAAACCTCAGGGTTTACTGCTGCACGTGACTACTCTCAGAAAACGATGCTGACACCTAGCTTGAAGGTCAAACACCTCAGCAAATTATAGTTAAACAGAAAAATAAAACCTCTACACTCTTTGATCTTTTTTTTTTGGAGGGTTTGATTTTGATATCATTAAATGACTCCTCCCGCTGGGCAGAGCGGTAGGGAGTGTCAGACTTCTACTGACTAAAAACCACCCATGTTCCTTCTTAGCCCCTTGTGTCGAGGCCGTGGTATCCCGCAGCCCCGAAGGACACTCTCTCGCCCTCTACTACTACTAAACCGACATTGAATGTGTTTACAAAGTTGCCTATCCATCGTATTAAGCATTGAAGTTTCTCATGTCTCTTCTTAGTCCTTTGCGTGCCGGGGACACCGGACACGATATCTCTTTTGAAATCGCGTAGAATAAGAGACACCTCTGCTTACCCTTTTGCGGGGAACTGGTTTGATGTTACGTTATGTAAAACCAAATTAAGCGTGAGCCGGTAAAAGCTACTTATAGCGTCAAATTAATCTTGTTAATTACAGTTTGGATATTTTCATGTGTATCAGTTAATAATAATACCTTTATTTCCACAATTTGGCATTTCATGAGTGACGTAAATAAAACAAAACTTATTAATTACGACTGAAATTTTATTACTGTGAAACATAAAGTGATGTTTATAATGCACTTTTACGAAAAGCATGTATTTTATTTTTATTACCCACGACGGAACGGAGACGGTATATGCGTTTGGGGTGAGAGGTTGTTTGTTTGTTTGTTTGTGTGTTTGTTTGTTTGTGTGTTTGTGCAAATACATGTTGCCATTTTTCTCCAAAACTACAAGTCCGATTTTGATGCAGTTTTCAGTTATGGGTTCGGGTTTGATTGGTGCATGTTCTTCGATAAGTGTTACGGTGACAACTCACCAGGGGGCGCTGCAGCAAACATTTTTTGTGCAAATCAAAGTTGCCAGTTTTCTCCAAAACTACAAGTCCGATTTTGATTCAGTTTTCAGTTATGGGTTAAGGTTTGATTGGTGCATGTTCTTAGATAAAAAAAATAAAAATAAAAGTAAAAAGTTTAAAATAAAAAGCAAAATTTAAAATTTTGAAAAAACCCACGACTGTTAAAAAATAATTGAAAAAAGGATAAAATAACTTATAACACCCACCTTAAAAAAACCCAAGAATGTCCGTCGGGAGCTGAACATTGCAAAACAAGTTCATTTAATGTCAGCCCCCGACGGACATTCTTGGGTTTTTTTAAGGTGGGTGTTATAAGTTATTTTATCCTTTTTTCAATTATTTTTTTTGATGACTAGCTTTTGCCAGCGGCTTCACCCGCGTGAAAATTACGATTTTCCATACAAACTTTCATCCCCTATTTAAGTTCCTTAGGGATTGAATTTCGAAAAATCCTTCCTTATTCCTTGTCTACATTATAAAGGGAACCTCTATGCAAAATTTCAGCTTTCTATGTCCATGGGTTTGGGCTGGGCGTTGATGAGTCAGTCAGTCAGTCAGGACTTCTCTTTTTATTTATATAGATTCTCTCGTTGGTCTTGTGATCGCAAACGCAACTGCTGAACATTAGGTCCTGGATTTGATTCCCAAGTTGGCCAAAGTGTTTTTGAGTTTTTCCATCATGAATTTCTCAGTAACAGCCACGACTGGATTTGTAATATTACGTGGAATTTAAACATAACTGACGAAATGAGGGTGTACTTTTAGGTATATCTCTGCATAACCCTTCAAGGGTTACAAGTGTGCCGTTATGTTACATAAATCATTGTTACAACATCTTCATTTTTTTATATTTTTACTAAATATGATATCTTTGTCAGCGCTGATAAATAAATATGACTAAATATGATAGGTACTGCAGTGTTACATAATAAACATATAAGCGAACGTGTGATCACAAAAACATTAGGCCTTTATTGAACATAACTTGTTTCCGATAAGGCTGTTTTTGAATTTATGACCTCCGCACTGAAAACGCTCTAATTTATATCAGTCGTAACACAATCCTGCTGTATGTATGCAATAAACGCGTGAACGTTTCCGACCTACAGCACCCCCCCAGCACTCCTCCCCCCTTCTCTCGGCGCCACTCATTAAGGAGGTTTTATTCCCGTTGCCAGATGTTAATATTTCTGTTTATTTTACTTTCCCGTGTTTACGCGAGTTTTTAAAGGGTTAAAGTTGAGAGGGGGAGTGGGGGGCAAGGTATAGAGCGTTAATTAACGAGTTTTTTTGTTGTTTGTTGCTCACAGGGATGGAAATAAGAGCCGGCTGAACGAGCCGTTTCCCATTCAGCCTTAACCTGATTGTGCATTCCGTTTTACGGGTTGCCGACATTATAAATAAACCATAAACATACCTTTACGGCACTGTTCAAGGTCCAGTTTTTAATTACCGCTACAGGTTGTAAAACGAGAGGATCGCAATAAACTTTGGCACTCTGTTATGTATTAGAGAATCGCAAATTAGCTTTGTCAATATTTTATCAGCAACACCTGCGTGAATCATTGAGCGGCCTCGTAAAATAACAAATCACAATTTTGACTTACTAACGAAGTAACTCGAGTAATAAACACGTACCTACCGCCGCCGCATGAACGCACCAACTTCCTCAGTTCTACAAATAACTCACCATCACAACAGCGAGCAAATAATTTAATTCGTCTAATTATATTTACAAGAACAAACAACAGAAGTCCAGGCTACCAATCTTATGTGTACAGCGCAAGGCACACAGACAAACAGACTGACGGCGAACGAAAAATATCTTTAATTAACACCTCCCCTCCTTTAACTGGGAGGGATCCCCCCTCCCACGGTCACCGGCTAAAGAAAGCCAGATATATTCAAACAAGCAGTAAAGAAGCGACTTAACACGAAGTAGAAAGTTTTTCGGTATTTTTTCGTCTGGCAAAGTTATTTCAATTTGAAGTTGGCAACATTAGCCGGCGCTGCAATTAACTTGGTAATTAAATCGGTAATTCATTCGCTCGTTACTGATTATAATGGATGGGGAGATACGTGAGTGTCATGTATGAGGTTTAATGGTATTTAAGTTAATCAATAGTTTCACGGTAGTTAAATGGTAACTAGCAAATAGGTATCTACTGAAAACATACATACCTACATAGATATCATCACGACTGAAATCAATAAAGGGTAGGCAGAGGTGAAACTAATACTTCACCAAATTTCGCCAGTTTGGTTTATGTCCCATGTAATAGGGGGCGAGCCTATTGCCATCAACCGGGCACAAATCCAGACTACGTGGCTGCTACTAAGATATTCGTAATGGAAAAATCCAATAACACTTCTCCCGGCCCGAGAATCGAACCCTGCTCAGCATCTGCGCCGACGACTAGGCCAACAAAAGTGTCAATATATACAACAAAAATCTCAAGCAGACAGCTACCCGAAAATCCTGTATCTATGATTTTAGACACAACAATTTTTAAAATAATTTCGCACATTTCTGGAGGATATCAAATTCAACTTCAATCGTTACGTAAAGATTCACAGAATATCTTCAGCATGTGTGAAAAGGGTGGAAAGTTTCGTTAGTTTCCACATTCATGGTTCATTAAAGTTGTATGAAGGTTTCAAACAGTTGGACCCTTTCGTTTGAACCTGAGTTGAATGGCACTGGATATCGATCTGATAGCAGCGGAGGTACCTACTTCATGCTTATGTTGGCAGCGAGCGTACCAACCTACAAGTTTCAATAGCTCTCGTAGACCGATGTAGGAGAATGCATTCTGAATGCCATGCTGCGATTGTAATTCTAACTGTTAGCTAGAAATTAAATTACTGTACGACAAAGAGATCGTTGCATTTCTGATAATAGTAATTTACTAAATAATCGAGGTTTCCATATCTGTTTAGGAATCAAGTTTAAAGAGGTCGATAACAATCACTACCACACCTTCAAGGCCAGTGGTGACTAACGGCAATCATTCTAATTCGATCGTTAAGTAATCTTCAATAGAAACCCATCATTAAACCGTCGATAATTATAAGCCTTAATTATTGTGGAAAGCGTCGATTAACTCGAGAATTTATAGTGTAACCGCCCCTTAATCTACCAAATTAACGCCTACACTATAGCGTCCGAAATCTTAATCAGCGTTTGACACTTGACACATTTGACAAAATAATATTACTTTTATCAAGTAGATTGATTAGTGTTGCAAAGTGTCGCGTCACCGTTCTAACTCCGTTTAACAAAATTAATAGTGCTGGTAACGGTGACTGGTGTAACGTTAACTAATAGTTAGCCGTCATGGTGCCATCGACCCCTCTGTTAGTTTATGTTCAGTGACAATGGTAGGTATTTTTATCGCTCTAGAGTTAGTTTAACACAGTTTTTCGGGCTTAATATATTATTCATCGTTTTCCAACACAACAGACATTTTGAGGTGAACAGTAAATGTCGTAGTCGTTTAGTTACACGTGAATTTCATTTGTCGAATTTCAGATAAATAAGTATATAATCTTTGTTTGTATTTCGACTAGGTATATAATATGAAAAAAGCGTTACATAATATGCACATCGATAACTGTTCGCATCAATGGCAACGATAAAAGCAAAACTCGAAAAAAAACGTATGTTCAATAAGAATCAATAGTTAGACACTAAATACATTCAGGACTGCTAAACTCCAGCTCTCTACCAATATTTGGCTCACCGGAATTTTTTGTTATTTTAAATATCTATATTGACCGGACTATAATCTTATCGAACTACTTCCACACAGTCCTTCAAACTTCCGTTAGAAAAAAAAAGGCAAACAAGCAATAGCATCCCTTTCTTCTCAAACGATTATACACAAAAACTTCCGAATATTGACAGACATATTACGTAACCTCGCAGATTTAGCTGAAAAAACGTCCACAATCAGTCAACACAACCTCGCATTGAATGGCGGGGCTCCCACGTCGAGGGCCGGCGCTCCGCCACCGCTCAGCTCTCCAACGAGGGTGTATTGTGTGCCTGTCCCTGGGGCTACACTCCGGGCCCATTGTAACACGGCCGGTTAAGGATATCAGTGCGGGGACCGAGTTTTTCTTTATAGGCAAAAGATTTGAAAGGATCATGCAAAGAAGGAGAAGTTTGTTCACAAATTATGAGTGAAGTTTGGCACTTATCTGACATCGTATTCATGCTTGCTTGCTTTTGACTGATAGAGATGTAATATTTAGGTGGTTCTATTGTCACAAATTGGTTTTGTATCAACTTTAGGAATCGTCTTTTTATACTGATAAAGGCTTTAAGTGCAATTGAGGCTTGCTTCTTATTTCATAAAGCTACCAGTAGCAAATAAAATGTTTAGCTTAAAAAAATTGTTCCAAAGTCATACTAACCACTTTCTGTTATCTTATATGTTATCTACCTATAAATACTGGTCCTATTGCTGCATATGTGCTTCTTTACAAAGCTAAGCTTTGTTTTATAATGCTGCCACAACATATTGAAAGCTTCATCCAAAATAAGCTCAAACGCGTTACCGATAGTCAAGCCTATTCAGTATCCATTTCCAAGTCCTCAAACCTATCTACAGTACCAGCTACCAACCCATCATATCAAATCCTAGTCAATTTCTGAGGAACCCTAAGTCTAGTGGGTCTCATTGTAACTCTCTCCGGAAAATCGGCCTTCTGTGATTTGTGCCCCCACTATTACGGCCAAGGACTTGCTTCGATCCTTTTTATGTCAAATAATGACAAACTGTCCCACAATGGCGGACAGGTATTTTGTTGAGAGAGGCCCTGTTGTGTGGGCCGTGGGCTGTGGGCTAGTGCAAATAATTGAGGGTAAATGGCACGGTTTGAGCGAGATTTTCTTTGTTATGAGCCGGTGCTGTTTGATTTGATGGTCAGTGTTCAGTGTATCTGTGTCTGTTTGTGTATGAGGATTAAAATTGTGTAAATCTGTTTGATTTGCGACTGCTTTCTGACTTTCCTTGACCTTGATTCGTCTATCACATGAAAAGTCGCAATAAAATCTGGTTCTACCACAATCTTGTTTTTACTGAAACTTTCCAACGAAACTTCAAAAAGCTATACCGATTTCTAAAAATAGAAGAAAAGTTAGAGCTATAAGTTATAAAGTCCAAAAAATCAAAGTAAACTTAATTTCGTCGTAGAATATTCACACTTATAAATACAGCACATTACTTTTCAAAAAAAAATTACTACAAAAAAAGATCTTCTTGAATTTTAATTAAAATGAGAGCTAAACAAATGAATGGTTATTAATTTCCAGCGTTAGGTCAGTGCCATCTAAGTTTTATGAGATTCTTTTACCTTGTCTTATTAAAATAAAGCCGAAAGGCAAAGACACGTAATGAAATAGCTCCAGTCCAGTGTTAACTGAAGCTTCGAGACGGAGGACGGAGGACGGAGGGCAGGAAGGAAAAGGTAACTTTTATTACTTCGGGAACTGGAGGACGTTACATTACTTTGTGAAGTAATTTTTTGAACGGAATTAAAATTAACTGAGGTGTACATTTTGTGATATGTGTTTTGGATGATAAAGAACAAATGGATAACTAAAGACACTGTTTTTTTAATGAAAATAAACACAAAAACATTATTTTCCAGAAAGAAACTTAATTTTTTTCTCAAACATTTCATTCGAATCCAAGTTTCTATGTTATCACAACAGTTTATCTCGCAGTTTTTCCCTGATCTCCAAAACCCCCAACAAGTCTTATTTATGTGTAGTGGTAACATCACAAACACTATAACATTGCTTATCGTAAATCGTAATCATGATTTGCTCTCTTGTCCCGAGGCCACCGAGTAGAGAATAAGAACAGAAGAAAAACTCGGTGCAAGATGGCTGTCACTGGGCCAGTGTGGGAAAAGCACATGTCATTCTCTTTGCGATAGTTTTCCTTGCGACAAGAGCAGTGGGTTTGAAATAAACTACAGAAAATAACTCAGAAGCATCAAAAAAAAGAAAATTTTTGCACGCGCAATTTGATCATTATAGTTTATTTACATTAAACGTTGATTTTATGTGTTATTACTCCATGATGTAACGATTACGGGACCACCCATTGCTTGTTAGGTTGACGATTTGATTTAAACCAATTAGTTTTGTCGTATGAATTTAAGTAATTAAGAATTTCTGACCGAGCAATATTCGTATCATCTTTTATTTTCAAAGCCATTAGACCTGCAGTGAACTGCCGTAGGTAACTTTATTTTTTATTTTTTTTATTTTATGTGGGCTTACTCTTGACTTCAATCTTGCCCTAAGGGCAGAGATGAGGTCGACGATGGAACGAGTTTACCCAGAAGAAGCCTATTTACTCGCGACTTAAATAGATTGGGGTTATATGAACTCGGGAATACCGACGCAGGCAGGGTGTTCCACTCCTTGGCTGTACGAATAATGAAAGACTTAGCAAAACGCTTCGTACGAATGTGTGGAACATCGATAAGGTATGGGTGATAACCCGTAGTACGTCTAGTCTCTCGATGGAAGAAGGGAGATGGTGGAATAAGCTCGTGAAGCTCTTGCGCACACTCTCCGAAGTACAGTCTGTAGAAGACCGACAGACATGCAACTTTGCGGCGGTGGGCCAGGCTATGTAGCTTGGCAATCAGCTTAGCGTCACCAATTAGCCTCCTGGCTCTACGCTCTACTGAGTCGAGTGTGGCAAGTTGGTATTTGGCTGAGCCATCCCAAAGGTGACAGCAGTACTCCATGCCGGACCGGACCTGAGCTTTATACAATATTGAAAGCTGTCCAGGCTTGAAGTACCGCTTGACCTTGTTTAGGATACCCAGCTTTTTTGCCGAAATTTGAGCTTTCGACTCGATGTAGGCGCCAAAGTTCAGATTTGCACTCAACTTCGTGCCAAGAAGTTTGAGATTGTCAGTAACTTCGACAAACGCACTCCGGAAAGTGAGGGCCAGATTGAACGGACTCTTTTTAGCAGTGAACAGACACACTTGCGTTTTGGTGGCGTTGAAATCAACCAGATTGTCGTCACCCCACTTGGAGACAAGACTTAAGGCTGAATTCGTTCGCTCTACCATGGCCTCTCTCAATGAACGTATTTCATCACCTACATTTACAACTACATTATTTTAAGGAGCTGTCGGCCTTCTGTTTTAATTGTTTAGTGTCTGTGTTTTCTGAGAACTGAATAGAAAGTAAAGAGATGAAACACACCCATTTTGGGGATGAAGACAAACATGATTGATGTCAGTTTTAACAACTTCAGAAGTCATTCACGTTTTGTCCCTAAAAGAGAAGTTTTTATTGTTTTACAAGCATTGTAAATGCATTGACACCATTTGCAATATTAAAGGGAAAACATTTTGGATTCTGTTTGCAGATAGAACTTAGAAAAACACCAATGAAGTTGTAGCCTCAAAGAATAATGATACAAGATTAAGGAATTTCATTATTAGATGGAAAACGGAAACGTTAAAGTTATTTAATATCAAACGAACGACATAATAACTGTTTACCTTTAACGACATAAATATTGAACGAAACAACTTTGTTGAAACTATAAATCGATAAAACTAATAATCTTATTACAAATGGCTCGTGAATGTATAAAATGGGCAGTTTTGTTTACGGTCAGTGAGTGTCCACTGTTCTGTAAAAGGACATCAAAGCTTGGCGTCCCGTGACCGGAGGACCGGAGGACCGGACCCCCCGCGTAGGGTCACACTGAAATCACACAAACGTGTCTGCTCGCGTTCGGTGACGGAAAGTTTTCCCATTAATAAACAAGCGGCGCACTTGATGTTGTGACGTTTGATGGGATTCTGCATCATTAAAACCCTCATAACTTTCCAACTGCCGAGTGCTTTAGTCGAGCAACTTCCCCATAACTTATTTATTAGAATTCTACATCGAATTGATCAACATCGTCGGTATTCGGAGCAGCGGAGATTCCCGAGCGGCGCACTGACGCGGCAAAGCGCCTGGCTCCACATCTCCTCGTTGACGTCACACGGACGATGCCAGCGCCACCTAACGCCTTTATAGCCGCTTCATCACACTTCCACGTTTACGATTTAATGCTAAAATGATATTCTCAAAGTTAAAGTAAAACGAATTTAGCCGATGTAATCAGTTGAGTTTTATTGTCCCCGGTGTGGTAGTATCCCGCAGTTGGCCCTTAGGCGCTGGTCGCTTGAGTGCCGCCCATCGCCCGTCCCGTCCCTATCTGAAGGTCCGCGTCCCCAACTTTTTACGATTAGGTAAATTTTATCGAGTTTATTCATAGAGCGGCTCCTCCGCGCCCCACTAGCAAACGCTTTTCAATTTCAACAAGGATCGCCCTTTCTATCGGCGCGGTGAGGAAACTTTGGAGATAAAACAATTTTTGGCCGGTTGAGCATCAATTCCGCGTTTTATTGGCCATTTTAGAGCCGTGCTCGGCACAATTTGAACATGAAACCCTTATCGCTCGAGTGTTTTGTCGTTACGACAAATAAAACCGATGAATATGAAAAGGCAGAATAATATTTTTTGTGCGTTTATTTTCGTGGATATTCATGTATTATGTGATGACACGAAGGGCACTTGGTGCGAACTGTCGCGCGTAATATATCACTGACAATAATTCTCTTTTACATAACAGTAGAATAGATTACTGAGATTATTACATTGCTCGCATATTGCTGGTTTTTTGTATTTTATTTAGAAATACAAAATTTTCCTTAGTGAGTTATTTCTATATATAACAAAAGGAAACCCGACATGAACACATAAGGAAAGAGAGCCGAATTGTCAAAAGACAGGAAAATCAATCAAAAAAAAGCCACAGATGACGGGCTGACAAAAGCGGCCCCTTGGGCTTTCTTCAAGAGAAAATATTGAAGAGAACAAAGGCCCTTCTATGATACGTCTGTAACAATCAACCTCGTAATTGATTACCCATCTGAGGCTTGTAGGGTCGTGATATTGCTGTGTTTACTATTACATTCAAAATATCTTTATTTGAGAAACAATCTTAAGGGGCTTTAAAGTGATCCTTTCTTTTTGAGATGGATCTATTACAAATAATAAGAAAATTCTCTAAATTTCATCAATCATTCTATCAGTGGGGTCTACACAAGCATACAAGGTGCCATTTTATAAACAATTTCAATGACAGTAGAGTCAACAACGTCACCTCCGTCAACGCCTCACCGTTCTGGCTGTTTGTCATTTGTTAGTAAACAAGCTGAAGTGGCAGTGGACCGCCATGCTTGTCGAAAAATTGCCGACAACTGATGGAGCAAATAACTCCTGAGGTGGTATAGTGTGAAGCCCCTCCCAGCTAGATGAACCGACTACCTTCAAAAACTGGCTGGGACACACTGGGAGCGGAAATCAAAGGATAGGGTTTTGTAGTGAAACTAAGAAGAACATCGATATGCTGAGTTAATTGACCATTAGGCTAATTGATAGCTGTAAGTCCCCAAAGGACAATACAATAAGAAATAAGTACATAAGAGGAAGTCTGACAGTGGTTCCGGCCGGAATGAAAAGTTGTGTGGTAATCGGTTGTCGTGGTATGGACATGTGATGCGAAGGAATGCGGAAAATGTTGAGTATGAATGTAGATGGCTATAAAAGTAGAGAAAGGCCAAAGACACAATGGATGGACTGTGTGAAGGATGATATGGCTAGAAAGGAGGGGACTGCTGAGATGACGAGAAATAGAGAAGTATGTAAGAAGAAGACATGTTGTGCCGACCCCAAATAGATTGGGATAAGGGCAGGAGCGGGGAATCCGCTGTATGCAAGACGCACGGGACCGGTCAATGTAGCGACACTTAGGGGAGGCCTGTGTCCAGCAGTGGACGTCTTTTGGAAATGATGATGATGAAGGGCAGGAGCATGATGAGGTCTTCATCAAACACGTTTCACATTATACACAAGGGTATCACTGACCTGGCGGCACTAGATGCGCCAGCAGCAGCAGGGCGAGGTGCGCAGCGTGACGTGCGCGCATGTCGCTAGCGGGGCGGGCCCCCCCGCGCGCCCCCGCTGCTCATGCCACTCCGCGCTACAAGCGAACACTAGCACTCTCACTCGCGCACTACACTCGATGACTCAGTTCGCACTTTATGCTGGGATACCGGATATCTGGAAAGGAAATTTTGTCATTAGTAAGAATTCTCTAAAAGAAAATTAACTTCGAAAATCATAAGCATTGTGTGTATGTGTGAGAATTGCCATTCACTGCACTTGTGCCTTTTGAACTCTACATTAGGTGGTCGTATGTTCCTAATCCACACTCTTAATTTGCAATAATTGTGTACTTGGGCGAAGAATAAGAACGCTCACTTGTTACTTTTTTTTTCAAGTTGTCAAAAAATTGACTACGATATAGATGCAGAAGTATTTGAGATTCATTCCCCCACATATTGAATTACCGTTCTTTCTCATAGGGAGGTGACCTGAGGCCTAACAGTGGAGCCGTTAGAGGCTGATAATTTTGTGTAAATCTCCTTATAAGTTTGCGTGCTTCAAATTAAATATACGAGTATACCTATGTCGTAGTGTAGATAAATACTCAACCTGAAAAATTACGATGAGGGTGAGTGAGAAGTTCAAACTTCACCGGTAACCAATAATATAATTAAAGGTTCACTTGACTGCGTAGATCACAAACTTGTGGCGGTTGATATTGAACCCGATTCATCCCAATCATATGACTAATCACTGAGGATCACACCATTAAATCCCATTACGACTGAAAATTACAATCCCAGTATTCCTAATCTATAGAAAAATCAGAAAATCAATGACCCGGTATAATTTACATTTCTAGACGCTTCATTACCATACCTACTGTTTACTGTTCAAAGTTCAATTACCGAAGCTAAAGTTCATGTCTCAGGTCTTGTTTATCCTATGCCTATGTTATTCATCATCCCAGGGTAAAGCCAACAGAGCCGGCTCGAACATTAAATGAAATAACAGCTGGACTATGAACTACGTAGGTATAACTTTGGGAAACAATAATATGAACTGATTATAAATTCACGATGAACGCCAATTAACGGCTATTGTTGCTACGCTCTGTTGTGATCAATATCATAATTTGTATCTTTAGGATTAATTAAAATTCGGACAATGCCTTGAGAAGTTTTTCCGGGAAACTCCTTAGGCGTAGAATTGATCCAATATCCAAGTTTTTGAATTTTATGATAACCTTGTTGAAGTATACATGCCCTTATATACAGTGAAACTTGGTTAACTGGGACCAGGATAAGTGAGAAACCTCTATAACTGGAACTCATGCTGAGGTCCCATGAGACAGATTTGGATAATAATATCTGAGACACTGGGTAAGTGGAATACCTCTATAAGTGATACAAATTTTCAGGTCCCTTGAGGTCTCACTTAACCAGGTTTCACTGTATATTAATAAGTTACTGAGAATACAGGAAGACCAAAGAAACGATAGATTGACGGATGGATGGATGATGAAAGGAGGTGTCTGATGCGGTGACGAGTAATCTATACTTCTTTCTATACTAATATTATAAAGAGGTAAAGTTTGTCTATACTAATATTATAAAGAGGTAAAGTTTGTGTGTATATTTGTTAAATTGTAAGGGGTAATCTCGGGATCTACTGAACCGATTTTAAAAATTCTTTCACCAATAGAAAGCCACATTATTGCTGAGTGTCATAGGCTATATAAAAAAACAAAAAATTAAAAGGCTTTTACGTGGTAGTCCGTTTTGCAAAGTGAATCGGAGAAAAAAGCAAACCAGCGGCGGGCGCGGGATGGTTTCGGGTTTAATTCGGTTCGCGTTCGTGCCCGCTTCGGGAGAAAGGGGCGTGGCCTTTTACATCTGATCTGAGAGGTAGGTACCCGCGCGGCTCAGTCGCGTGGTCGGCTCCTTACGCAGCGGACGTCCCCGAAATTGAATTTTTCGAAACTTATTTAGCTTACTTTCGACTAATTATGCCCAACGAAGTGGGCACGGGTCAGCTAGTAAAGACATATCGAAGACGGAGACATGCTTCACCGACCCCAAATGAATTGGTAGAAGGGCAAGAGAATGACATTATACAGTAGATATCACAAAAATGTGCAATGTGTAACATTTTTCGCTCTCAATTTATTTGCGCACAGGGCGTAGTGTAGACACAAAATTTTTGATACACAACGTCAACAATCATCTCTGAAATGATAACAAAAAAGATCACAACACAACTACCCTCATATAAAAAGCTGACCCATTTAGAAAACCGCACAACGTTGACCCAGCCGCGAATGATAAATAATTCACTTTGTTTACAGCTTCGTCGTCCTAACAGCTGTCATTGTTTTCTTGAACTATCGCTAACTAGTGGAAACTTTCACTCGTTATGGAAACGGTCTTCAACTAAAATACTAACTTTCGCTCAAATTATTTTAAGTTAAACTGCTGAAGAAAAACTCTTCAATAAATAAGTAGGTGCGCTGGAACGATGCTTCAAAAATAGTTTTACACAAATCGATAATATTGATCTTCTTCTTCTATATATAAAAGGATAACTGACTGGGTGACATATCAACGTACAGCCGAAACTATTGGGGCTAGGAATGTGAAATTTTGCACACGGCTTCCTATTATAATGTAGGGGAGCACTAAGAAGGGGTTTTTGGAAATTTAACCTTTAAGGGGGTGAAAAGGGGGATGAAAGTTTGTATGGAAAATCTTATTACTTGTGTTTAGGAATGTGAAATTTTGCACACGGCTTCCTATTATAATGTAGGGGAGCACTAAGAAGGGGTTTTTGGAAAATTAACCTTTAAGGGGGTGAAAAGGGGGATGAAAGTTTATATGGAAAATCTTATTACTTGTGTTTAGGAATGTGAAATTTTGCACACGGCTTCCTATTATAATGTAGGGGAGCACTAAGAAGGGGTTTTTGGAAATGTAACCTTTAGGGGGGTGAAAAGGGGGATGAGAGTTTGTATGGAAAATCTTATTACTTGTGTTTAGGAATGTGAAATTTTGCACACGGCTTCCTATTATAATGTAGGGGAGCACTAAGAAGGGGTTTTTGGAAATTTAACCTATAAGGGGGTGAAAAGGGGGATGAAAGTTTGTATGGAAAATCTTATTACTTGTGTTTAGGAATGTGAAATTTTGCACACGGCTTCCTATTATAATGTAGGGGAGCCATAGACTTATATATTACTGCGTAAGGACTGGGCGGACCGCATGATAAAATGACGCCTCGAACATGGTTCCAAAATGGTTCCATGGTTCCAAACGTGATCTAGTTCACGATCGGCTATCTTCGGGTGCGTCCGTAAAGTGAAAATGCCAAGTTGTGTAGTGAAAGGTTGCGTGAACTACCACGCAAAGCACAACAAAAAAAATATAACATTTCATACCACCGGTAAGTCAAAAATATGTCAGTAAATCAACTTAAAACATTAAATAAAACAGTTTTCTTCCCAACTTATTTTGTCTTGACGTTTGGCAAAGACGACGCGAGGCCCCGCCCCCACGCGCCGTACGGCTGTACGACATAACTTTGCAGCGGCGTGCGTTGCAGGCTTGTAGCCGATGAAATGAAAAGATTTAATTAATAACAATAATATTTAATTACAAACAAAACCAATTATTATTGTTTTTGTTTATTAGAAGCAAATTATAATGTGAATGAATCCAAAATAGAAAATAAGTAGGGTATTATTGGGCATTCTATACCACTTTCGACAAGTCGCTCGGCGAGTGCGCCTCGCTGCCGAAAGTGGTATAGAATGTCCAATAATCGATAATCGACCCTGCGAGCGGGGGGTCATTACATCTACCGTAGGTGCGTCGGAGTCGGCGCTTTAGTCGCGGGTCATTCCTGCTGGGATTCCCCTCAGGGTTCCACCTGACAGGGTCAGGGACAGACTGCCTAAGCGCTGTGAAGAAGGCAGCGCTGTAACACAGCGCTGTAGGGCTCGCCTATGGAAACTCATTAGCAATCATTCATAGATGTGTGACATAGCTGCTCGCACATCAACAGGCAACTACCTATATCAGCAACTTAAGAATGGGTCTGTTTTGACAGACTAAGAATTGCATCCGCAGCCAGTGGGACGAAACGACGATCGCGAAGAAGACAGTGTAGCGGCAAATCGCTTCGTAAAATAACATTAGATAAACATATTTGAGAGTTAGAGCGGAGAGCAGTGGTGGTCTAGTGGTAACGGTTGCGACTTACAAGTTGTAGATCGTGGGTTCGAACCTAGGCTAGCGCGTTACTTTGTGTAAATTATTTCACCACCACTGTTCTCTGTGAGAGAAGCCTTTGTGCCAGTAGTGGGGGAAAAAAATGAGAAATTGAAATCTTATACGTAATCATAAATTAATGTAATCATATTAGCCAATGTGACCGCCTTGGGATCTGGATCAACCAGAATCCGCTCATGCAAGCTTGTGAGCATATTGATATAAACACATTTTTTATGACGACCAGACGGTTCTTTTATAGTCTTACGACGCGGAAAACTTTGCTTGCGCGATGTAGGATTTGTTGTTTTTAGTTCATCAGATGTGTCATAGATGGTGCTGTAGTACTTTTTGGGGTATATACTCAACAAGGAATCAGCCACGCCAATGCGCTTGAATTTTATTACCTACATGTCTAGAGTTGACAGTGCGCCTAGCCTAACGATAGATGGCGTTGACAGCGAATTAGATCTCACTATGGTTTCGTTACCGTTGTTAGAATATCTCATTTTTCAGTGTAAATAATTAAAAAATAAATACTTTTATTCATTGTTAATCAGTTTGTTGACCACAGTAATCATGAAATTTGTTAAACAACCACAATCGCTGCAAGTAAACACAGTTTGCGATGATTTTTGTAAAACTAGTTCGCGTCATGGAGAATTGTTACCTAATTCAGTACGATGTATCATTTGTGGACCATCGAATTGTGGCAAAACAAATTTACTTATTGGACTTCTTATACATGAAAACGGTTTAAGGTTTCAAAATGTTTATGTCTACTCAAAAACCTTACACCAACCTAAGTACATTTTTTTAGAAAGAGTTTTACAACGGGTACCAATTATCTCACTCCACAAATATCAAGGGAATGAGGAAGTTATAAACGTTCAGGACGCGAAACCCTTCTCTGTGTTTATATTTGATGACGTTGCTTGCGAGAATCAAACTAACATGCGTGATTATTTTGCAATGGGAAGGCACAAATACATCGACTGTTTTTATCTAAATCAAACCTATAGCAAAATCCCTAAACAGTTAGTAAGAGATAATGCTAACTTAATTATATTATTCAAACAAGATAATATTAACTTGAGACATGTTTATGAAGAACATGTTAACACTGATATGACATGGATTGAATTTTGTGAAATGTGTTCAAAAATATGGAGTGAACCCTATAATTATGTTGTAATTAATAAAGATTGCAACAAAAATAACGGATGTTATAGAAATAAATTTGACACTTTTGTAGTCTTTGATTAGAACTATAAATATTTAAGGCTACGGTTCTTACATGATATCATTATTCCATGACCGACTCTTAATCGAAAACTATCTTATTCTACTGTAATGGAAAAATCACTGAAAAGGCAAATTGTGGACGCTGCAGAAGCCGTAAAGAAAAAAGTACGAAAGATGCGAGATTTTGAGAGTGAAAATAAGCAAGCATTGGAATCAGTTTTTAGACCTGTAACAGAGTCTCTCAATTGCTTAGCTAATATCAATAAACAAACTGACCTCTTGCAATCTAAAGAAGTTGAAGAAACAAAAGTTCCGTTAAGAAACGATATTTTGCAGAAAGAACGTTCCAGTAACGATGGAGACAGTAGCGCGGAAGAAAATGAATGTGATACCGACAGTAACGAGTCGTACCAATCATTAGTAGAGAACAATCAAGACCGCGATACATCATCCTGGTCAATATCTTCAGAAGCATTGACAGATAATCCATTTGGTGTTCGAGCGGAGCGAGGACAATTGATGTTAGGTTCTGCTTTCATAACGATCGGGGATGATTATATTACCGTTGCTGGACAGAAATATCGAAGCACTCCCGGACTGAAACAATTGTTATTGAAAAAGGATGTAGATTTAAGCACGGTTACAGAGTCTGATATGCAGTATTATAAGATGATGTTGATTGCCACAAACGCACATCGTCGAGACTTTGACTCAAACAAACCAATAAAAAGTAATAAGGGACAAAAATATTTGCAAGTTATAAAACCTCTTTTCAAACAGTCAACTACTATTCAAAGCAGTCAGTCAAAGGGGAAAGGAGTATCCTTGAACAAAATGTGGAAAAAAAATGTTGATTTTGTTTATTGGAATGATCCTAATGAACTTGTGGATAGGTTAAAATTATTAATTGCATCTCGAGACGCTGGTAACACAGGATTAGACAACGAAATTATATCTATTATTGAAGAACTGCGTGAGAGTAAATTGATTAAGTAATAAATAAATGATATACAATTTTC
The DNA here is from genome assembly GCA_949316265.1 of Diarsia mendica. Taxonomy (NCBI): domain Eukaryota; kingdom Metazoa; phylum Arthropoda; class Insecta; order Lepidoptera; family Noctuidae; genus Diarsia; species Diarsia mendica. The sequence continues at coordinate 735,194 of OX438887.1, forward strand.
ATTGTTCATTTTATTATCAACCTCTAAACATAATACACCTTAAATATGAATGTAGATAAATTCGGGCACAATGTTCATAAGAGAATGCGTTTCTCTGAATTATTAGAGTTCAATGAAAATGCACTGCTAAAATCCGAAAGTGGAGATTTTGACTTGAATAAATCTAGATTGAGAGGAATTAGATCTCCTGTAGAAACAGACGATGCTGTGAATAAGGATTACGTTGATCGATTGTGCGATCATACAATAAAGGAACTAAATAAACTGATTGGGTTGTTGCGTACTCAAATCATAAAAGATGCACAAATAACAATCCAAACCACTTTAAAAGCGAAGATACCTGAAGTTTTAGTTCAGTTGGAAGATAAGTTTTATAACAAAGAGGAAGTACAACAATTACTTAAAAAAACTCCGTGATGGCAAAACAACAAATTGTTAATGAACTACACAAGGCAGCACGAAGAAACTTTGTTAGACGATCAGTTATTTTAAAAGGCATAGATGACTTATGGCAAGCTGATCTAATAGATATGCAAAATCTAAAAAGGTTTAATAAAGGTTATAATTACATTTTAGTGGTGATTGATTGTTTCTCAAAGTATACCTGGACAGAACCAATAAAATCCAAAAGTAAACTTGATGTTACTCATGCATTTGAGCGAATACTAACTACCAGCAATCGAAAACCTAATCATTTACAAACTGATGCAGGAACAGAATTCTACAACGTAACATTCCAAAAGCTTATGAAGAGCTACAATATTAACCACTACTCTTCGTTTTCTACCAAGAAAGCTTCGATTGTAGAACGGGTGATTAAAACAATTAAAAATAAAATGTATAAATATTTTAGTCTCATTGGGAACTACAAATGGTTAGGTCCACCATTAGAAGTTATTCTAAAAACATACAATATTACAAAACATCATACCACCAAATTGAAACCAGTCGAGGTAAATAAGATGAATGAGTCAAAGATAAGAGAAAATATTCAAAAAACTCAAAAACATACATCAAGCCGATGTCAACCTAAATTCAAAGTAGGTGAAAATGTTCGGATCAGTAAATACAAACATATTTTCGATAAAGGTTACACTCCTAATTGGTCGACAGAATTATTTACTGTAAAAAGGATTAATAATACCATACCAGTAACATATCATATAGAAGATCATAGAAAGCAGCCTATTAGAGGATCTTTCTACGAACAAGAACTTCAAAAAACTAGCTATCCTGGCGTTTATTTGATAGAAAAGGTTCTTAAAAGAAAAGGGAAGAAACTTTACGTGAAATGGTTGGGCTTAAGTAACGATGAAAATAGTTGGATTGATAAAGATGAAATTGTAGGTTAATATATAACCATGTTTGGAAGAAATATTTCATTCATTACACTTTCTACTATGCAAGAGAATGGATGGACTAGTTAATAGTGTAATTAATAATCTGCCATTCGAACTTCATTTACCTGGTTATAACTATTGCGGACCGGGAACAAAACTCGAGAAGCGATTGCGGCGAGGTGATCGAGGTGTGAATAAGCTAGACGAAGCTTGTATGCATCACGATATTGCATATGCAAACCATACAGACTTACCCAATCGTCACAAAGCTGATTTACAACTACTAAATATGGCAAAACAAAGACTTAAATCGAACGATGCTGGGAAAGGTGAAAAACTTAGTTCATGGTTAGTGAGCAAAGTTATGAAAACCAAACTAAAATGTGGTTCCGGTGTTAAAACGTTTAAAAGTTTCGTGTCAAAAATAAGAGCGAAAATAAAAAAACTGAAACCAAAGGACAGTAAAACTTTAATTAACGCTGCTTACTTGGCCGCAAAAAAAATATTTCCAAATGTTCAGAAAATTCGAGTACCGCGAGTGATTCCCTTACCAAAGACTGGAGGTATTTTACCTTTAATCCCAATTTTTGCGGGTTTATCAGCTTTAGGAACTTTAGCTGGTGGTGCGGCTGGTATTGCAAAAACTGTTAACGATTACAAAGCAGGTCAGCAAAATTTGCGAGAAACACAACGACATAATAAGGTTATGGAGTCTTTAAAGTTAGGCCAGGGTTTATACATTAAGTCACATAAAAATGGTAAAGGTTTATTCATAAAATCTTCAAAAAACTGAAAAATAAGCTACCTAATCGTGCTCTAACTAATGTAGACATAAAAAGACATGCACGCGATATCCCTCACTTTCGAGGAGTCTACATGAAGGATCAGTTACCAAGGACGCCAAAACGGATTGAATGTGGTATCGTAAACTTGGACGATTATAAGAACGAAGGTACGCATTGGGTAGCTTATGTTAAAATAAACAAATATTGTGAATACTTTGATAGCTTTGGAGATTTGAAACCTCCAAGGGAATTAATGCAGTACTTTAAAAATTGTGATGTTTTTTATAACTATACTAGATTTCAACAATTTAATACAGTAAACTGTGGACACTTATGTCTAGAATATCTATGGAAATTTTGGAATAAATACGTATAAATTTTATGTATTTCTTTTATTTAAATCATTTTCATCATGTCACTCACCCTATCGATAACTGGAAACACGTCCGATTTATGTACATATTATCCTAATACATTACAACTTCACGGTCATTATGAATGTGCCTTATTGCATTTCTCAACATTTAATTCAATTCCAAACATTGAAAAAACAAATAATAAATTATATTATGGGTCTAATGAAGTCCTTGAATTACCTGAAGGTACTTATGAATTACAAGATATCAACGATTATTTAAAATCGGAAATAAAAGACTGTTCAATAAAAGTACGATGTAATAACAATACTCTAAAAACTTTGGTATACTGTACTAAAGATATCGATTTTACTAAAGAAGGGACTTTTAGGAAATTATTAGGGTTTAAGAAACAGATCTTGAAAGCAAATAAATGGCATGTGTCCGAGTTACCAGTCAACATTTTACCTACGACAGTGATCAGGATAGAATGTGATATTGTAAGTGGTTCGTACATAAACGGAAATCCTAGTCATATTGTACACGAATTCGCCCTAAACGTGCCCCCAGGATATAGAATCATAGAAATTCCGAAAAACGCTATATACTTTCCAATCAACCAAAACAACATAAGTAGTATACATATCAGGTTATTAGATATAAACAATCGCTTAATAAACTTACGTGGTGAAGAAGTGCAACTATATTTACATCTTAGAAAAAAATGATTGACTACAATAAATATGTGCATCAACAAATTGGAAATGTCAGTTCTACTAAAGTGATCAAGCAAATAAGACCTCGGTCAAAGAAAAAAATAAAATTAACACGAGACAATAAGGAATTTCTTAAAACAATCGGTTTGCTATAATGAATATCTTAGAGATTTTATCTGCTCCAACTTACGACAACACTGTTGAGGGAATCGAATTTCATTCTTACAAACCCTACATAACAAGCTTCAACAGGAACGATGAAATCCGCATACCTATTAATCAACAGGATCTGTATATACTACCTTCAGCGAGCACTTTGTATTTGGAAGGAACTATAATCGTTAGCAAAAAAGATTCAAAAGAAAAAGCAAGCAGCGTTTTTTTAACAAATAATTTTCTACTCTACTTGTTTCAAGATATACGTTACGAACTAAATGGAGTAGAAATAGATAAAATAAAAAACGCTGGTGTGACTACTACGATGAAATCATTAGTGTCAATGAATGAGAGTGAGTCAAAGATATCTTATGCATGGGGTTGGAATATAGATGGCACAAAAAATATTAATGGAGGTAGTTTTTCTGCTTCTATACCACTTTGTAATATTCTCGGGTTTGCAGAAGATTTTAAGAAAGTAGTGATAAATAGCAGACATGAATTGATATTGTTACGAAGCAATACAAACCTGAACGCTGTAAAACTGAATACTGGTGAAGTTGTAGAAGATGTTCTGATAAATAAAATTGTTTGGCGTGTACCGCACGTTAAAGTGTCAGACAAAGAGAAAATAAGTTTGCTAAAATTGTTAGAGAAAGACCGTCCGCTCCAGATGATTTTTAGAAATTGGGATCTGTACGAATATCCTACTTTACCTAAAACAACGAAACATACTTGGTCTATTAAAACATCATCACAAATAGAGAAGCCTAGATATGTCATTATTGGTTTACAGACAAATAGAAAAAACAATGCAAGCTCTGATATGTCTCTGTTCGATCACTGTCATATTCGTGACGTTAGAGTATACCTCAATTCAAACTACTTCCCATATGAAAATCTAAATGTGAATTTTGCTAATAGCAGAATTGCTTTATTATACGAACAATATACTAGATTTCAACAGTCATATTACGGACGTCGCGCTGAGCCTTTATTAAGCGAAAAACAATTTAAAGACTTGGCGCCGCTCTTTGTTATTGACTGCTCTAGGCAAGCGGACAACTTGAAGACAGGTTCGGTTGTGGATGTAAGAGTGGAAATTGAAACGGATTTGGATATACCCGATCAAACTTCAGCATACTGCCTTATATTAAACGACTGTATAATCGAGTATAAACCGTTGAGCAATACCGTAAGGAAAATATCATGAATCCTGGAACTATATTATTAGACGTTCAAGGATTTAAGGACCTCTACAACAATTTTATAGTAAAAGAATTAGCATTGGCTACTCGTGATTACACCCAAACCTTCTTAGTTAAGTCTCCATACTTGTTCAGATACTTAACAAACAATGAACAGAAGCAAGTTAAATGGTTAGAAAAAAACAGAGGCATTTATTGGAATGAAGGATATGTTGACTATAGAGAATTCCATCGTATAATCGTTCCATACTTACAAAATAAAGAAATAATAGTAAAAGGTTTTGAGAAAGTGCAATGGATAAAGGATCTATGTGTAAATTGTAAGGTATCAGAACTTGATGAAAAACAATGTCCTAATTTATCTGTTTTACATAAAAAATACTGTAATGTAGATTCGAACTTAAATTGTAATAACCATTTAAAGCAATGTGCACTTAAAAATGTGTTGTGTATTAAAAAGTATTTAGAGTGGTAATAAAATGCATAGGTAATTATGTTTTATAAATAAAAAGCTTTTATTTCTAAAATAATCTTTTATTTCGTTATACTAAACCTAACCAAATAGCTTAAAACATACCTAAGAAAATAAAATAAAACAACACAATAAAATATGTATTCCAAAAATGATATTAATAAAAATCACTGTCTATTAAAGATTTTGATATTTTCTTAACTAATGACTCAGTTTCGTCCATAACACTATCGATAGCGTCTTTTACAATATATTGCGCATTTATAATAACATTCTCACTATCACTTTCACTGTCACTGGTTTGAAGATTGTTAGAGAGATCTATGACTGAAATTTTTATTAGCCTTATACCTCGTTGCTGTATTCGGCTCATAACGAAAGATTTTGTTGGTTTTTGTTTCTTTAACTTTTCTCTGCGCTGTTGTTTCGATTTCTTATCTTTCGTAATTCGTTTGCAATGCTCAGGTTCGGTGCGAAACATCTCGGAGAACCCTTCATAAGGATCTTGAGCGTACTGGCTGAAGACAATCTCTGATTCAGACATCTGGAACAAAAATATTAACAAAAATGTTAACGCTGTTGTGAACACAAGTGTATACCTAATTAGTTACGTCTTAATAACAGAATAAATGTACTTAATAGTTTACTTACCGTTGACATAATTATGATGCGCTTTAATTTTAAACAAGGACTCTGAACGAGTAATATTTGTTAAATGACAACAATTAGATACAATTATAGACAGAAAAATATTACGCAATAACGTAAAGGTTGTCAGTCACTGAGTGAATAATTCAAACATTAAATCAGTGAATGCGTCCGAGCTAGTGTTACAAGGTGCGAATGCTTCCTAGTAAGTGCATCGAACTGGTACAATAGTTGTGCATGCTTCCAGTCAGTGACTATCTTTAACTATAAAATGTTCACAGTAAGCATTTTTGTCTCTAACATAAGGTTAATGAACTGATGTGTGTTTGTTTTTAAATAGTTATAATTATATCGATACGGATGTTGTGATCATATTACAAATGATAGTTAATTAATTCTTACTTATGATATGGCGAAACTTCAAGAGTCTAGATTTACTTTTTACATATAATTTAACCGACTTCATAAAAGAGGGATGATGTGTTTGAATAAGTCTAGTTAATAAATAAAATTATTATTATTAAACTTCAAGAGTCTAGATTTACTTTTTACATATAATTTAACCGACTTCATAAAAGAGGGATGATGTGTTTGAATAAGTCTAGTCTCTGATAAATAAAACAAGTAGTACACATGGTTTCACATTTTATTTATATTTCTACAAAACAGTTACTTATATCCACACAATGAGTAATATTAAATAATAACTAGCCATTACACATACAGTACCTACTTATATTGCTTAATCTAAACCACCTCATTTTTTAGAATAAACGCATGACCCCAGGCTTGCGTTGATATTTTCCCTACAGATATCGATCGTTTATCGTCATTGCTAGACAATACAATCTTGTTGACACTCTGAGTAAATATTACGTGTTTAATTGATTTAAACATTATATTTTTTCTACGTATAACTCCACCTTTAAATAAAATATTTTCATAATCTGTGATGTCTAAGTCTCTTACTACACATGATTTCACGCCCTTCGCTTTTTTAATTATTTTATCAAATGTTTTTATAGAGTAAAGTTTTGATCTCAAACCAACAAAATCAGATATACATTTCCCTGCCATTTCATCTTTGAACAGGCCTGGTACTTTTTTGTTCATTAAGGGTAACTTAAAATCATTGTTATTGTCATAGTTACTGGTGTCAAAATACTTCAAAAAATTGTACTTTAAGTCATGATAAAAATCATTAGTATATATTTTATAGACAAAAGAATCTGTATCTGTATAACATAGCTGCACTCGATCTTCATAAAATGGTTTTACAATATTGTAATGAAAGTCATACATGTATGACTTAGAAAGTTCTAATACAGTGAATCCAATATAAATAGGTTTATCTAAAATAATTTGATCAGGTTTCATTTGTATTGCAACTAAATTTTCTGAGAGGATAGAGGCACTATGGAAATAGGGGCTGGCTACAAGTCTCTCGGCGGATATTGATTTCTTGGTTCGGTTAAATTTGTCGTACCATTGATTGACTAAATGAACAGTCACTCTATTTTCAGTATTTTCTAATGTCTTACCAAATACACTGTTGTTTAACAACTTAAAAAAATCTTGTTCGAAGGAACTCTTTGCCTTTTGTCTCAATTGAGTGTTTAATTCTATATATTGTTTCAAATAAGGACTCTGTCTAAACGTAATTACTCTATGAACTTTTCGTAATATTAAGCCATGTTCTAGACACTTTTTTAAATGAACGTAATGTATAACATAATTATACTTGTTATATAAATTTGCAATTAGTTTTTTTGTTTTACCGCCTGGAGGTATACATTTCTCGGGACAAAAAGGTAAATCATTATGGTGATTGTGTAAATTTTCAGGGTACAAGAGATCGACTTCTAAAATAAAGCCCCACTCAGCGTTATCTTCAACATTTTCAACGTGTAAATTATCTATTTCATCTTCACTAAGAAATCTAAAACCTGAATACGGTAAATACTGACACATGCTGAAACCGTAAAGATTATTACAATCTAGATATACAATATAACTCTGAGGCTTTGATGTATTATATTCAGGCATGTATTTATTATTGGCTTTTGCATACCTATGGGAACACATGCACAAACCTCCTCGTATACCACTTTGAATCATTCTGATGATAAACAAGTCCGACACGAGTTCTAACTGAACGCCTGTTTTAAGCAACATTGCGTCGAAGGACAAACTAGGTGCGGTAATGTAAAACGCAGGATCTAAATTATAATGTTGCTTGCATGTTTTTCGAAACTTTTGAAATATATCTGTCAATAAAAGTACATCTGTTTTTAAGTATAAATCCGTATACTCGCCTAAATCCTTTATTTTAAATTCGCTCCACACAGTCTTAACGTGATTATAATCTTCATCGCTAATATCTTCGTTAGTTAAAGAATTATGAAAACAAGATTTGGACGGTAAAGATTTTTGATCGTAACATTTCCAATCTGTCATATAGTCATACGGATATATACCTTTCCGTGTTAACAAACTAAATTTTCTTTCATCAGAAAAGTTAGATAGAAGATTGACAAAATCTTCTGTCTGCATTGTTTTAGCAAGTTTGTCTAAACTAGTTCCTAAAAAGTTAAAGGAATCTAAAAACCTTATTTGTATATACTCATTATCAGCAATATGAATAAACTTTGTGAATGTAATATATTTTTCCTTGTTACGTGGTATTATTTTAATTTGTCCAGGAATTTCGCCTAACTTTTTTATAAATAAATGGCAGTCGTATCCAGATAAATTATGAAAAAATATTGGAACGAACTTTGGTATTTTATTTTGTAGATTACAATGACTGTGTGCTGCGCCTCGGTATCGTCCTGTAATATGACAATGATCTCTAACTCTATCGGTTAACAGTAAATTTTCACATATATGACACTTAACAGCGAGCTTAAAATTAAGAGCATCTTCTTCTGTGAATATCATAGGTTCGCATTTGGATAGAATTCTATATATTGATTTAACATCTTCAGTCAAAAAGTTTACAAATTTTGTAACACAGTTATTACCGCGATAACTTCTATAACCTTTAACAGTATCATTAAATGATGATACTATATTATAGGCAAACGCGGCTGGCACGTGTCGTTGTGAGTAGGACGTATTAGCAGAGTCAAATTCATCGCAGGAAATAGGTTCCAGCAATGTTTCGAAATCTGCGTAAATAACGAATGGAATATCTTGTTTTCTATTATAATTTTTAAATTTTAAATAAGACCCTTGTTCTGGTAACACTGTCACAACCCCTCCACATAAATGTGTTTCAAATTGATTGAGAGTTGGAAAGAACAAAAAGCAAGTTTCGCAGAAGTATAGTTTACCATGATGTTTAGTCAACTGATTTCTGACTAGTCGAGGCAAATCTTTGATTAGACAATAATGAGAATTTGCGTTGCTTTCTAAAAACAAGAGATGGATGCTCTTAGATTTATTATTCATTGATGTATACAAAGGTCCGATGATTGTCTTATCATTTTTTAATCCGTACACAAAAATATTCAGAAGTGGATTATTTTTCTCAAAAACAGCTATGTCCGAAAATGTAATCGGAAATGACAAATCATCAACATTTAAAATATCACCAAAGTGAGGATACGATGAGACTCTATCAGGATGTTGCGTTGTAGGGTATAAAGCTGCCACAACACACCATAGAAAGCAATACTCGTCTTTGTTTTTAATATTCAAGCAAGCTTTTTTATTTTTTATCATTTTTGGTAAAGGTATAAATTTCGATCCACCGAGAGGCTGATATTTATTAATGTTTATTTCTAAATGTGAATTGCACAAAAATGTCCAACCGCTATCTCTTTCCTCGAACTCTTCAATTTTCTTTAAGAGTAACTGAACTGTTGATTTATAAATTGAATCAAAATCGTAATTAAAATTAATGATATAGTTTTTTGTAGCAAATGACTTTAATTCTTGTTGGTCACTTTTAAACATAAGAAAAAATGAAAAAAAATCAAAATTAATTTTCACTGAGGTATGTTTCAGTACTGACTGATCTATTAGATTTTTTACTTGCTGACTAATATTATTGAGAAACATTTCTGGAAAAATATTTATCTGTTCCTTAGTTGCAATGATTCTGTAACTTACGATTCGTCCTTTAAACGAAGTATTAATAATTTCAATGTTATCGTGTATAAGGATAGTGCTATTTTTTTTATGAACATTGCTACGTAAATGACCTGACCATCGACGATTATCTACCAATACGTTGCAAACTGAACAATGAGGCATTATTGATTAATTTAGATTCAATACTAACTACTTAACGTTTGATTAACAGAATAAAGTCTCTAAGTTTAACGTATAAAGGATAATTCTAACAACTAAAATTAATGATCTTATTAAAGTCTTATAAGTACCTATACAGTAATAACCGAAGAAAGTATTAGGACGACTAGCCCGCTATTGACGTCCAAATAGAAACTGTTTGCTGTAGATCTCTAGTTGGCAAGATTCGAGGCGCTTATCAAAATATTTCTGGAAAGAGAAATGCATAATATTATTATTAATTTAGCGCTCAGTTCTAAGAGTTTAAAAATTTATTTCAGTAAAACAGTATATAAAAAGTATCTGCAATATATAGATATTGATATCACATATCCAGACAAAAACATAAAAAAAAAACAGACAGATAAAGGATTTGCTGTAATGAATAATCACTTCTTCATGAACTATGCAAGATTTTTATTTCTGAGAAAAGAAATGCTCAATAGTTATTTTGCCCCTCAGTTCTAAGAAATTAAAAAAATATTACAGTAAAAATAGTGTATAAAATTACCTGTAATATAAAGATAATTATATCAATTATCCAGAGTAATGATTTGCTGTAGTTCTCTATTTGAATAGGTAATTATTTCTTCATAAATTAGTTGAAACGCTTATCAAAATATTTCTGGAAAGAGAAATGCATATATTAATTAGGCAATCGGATCTTAATATTATAAAAAAAATATTAAAGTAAAAATAACAGTATAAAAATTACCTGCAACTTGTAGATATCTATATCAATTATCCAGAGGTCAATTATCCAGACGCGTAAATATTTATTTTCATACGAAAATATTAAATTCCATGTAAATACAATATCGTCTTTTGAACAGGTTTCACACTCCGTCGTTGATTTTAGTAAATTATTGAAAATGTTGTTCGTAAAACTAATACCTAAATCATAACAGGATGTTATTACGATATTTCTCCAATAAAGCAGTAAAATATTTCATCATAATACTTGTTATTGCACAAATATTTGTTTTTAGGTCGACTAAGTTACATTTGCATCAATTATCTATTTTAGGTAAGGTTGACACGCATTCAACATTATTTTATGTTACTCGGATAATTTCTGCTGCGCAGCGTGTTGCGGGTTCGATTCCCGCACGGAATAAATATTTGTATGAACTACAAGTAGTTTTCCGGGTCTAGGTGTTTGAGTATGTGAGTTTAAATGTTTGTAAACGCACCTCACGATACAGGAGAAATTCCTAGTGTGAGGCAAAGTTCTTACAAAAAAAATGTAATATACTTAATTATGTTGTTAGGGTTCCATTCAACCAAATGTTATCATAGAATGTCATTGCTAAGTCTGTCCATCCTAGTCAAAAAAAAAAAAATTAAAAAAAACGAAAAATAAAAAAACGATAAATATCGAGGTAGTTAATGTTATGGATACTACTATACTACCTACGAATGACAAAAACAAAAAAATAAAAACGGTTTCAAATTGAAAAAAAAAAAAAAAAAAAAAAAAAACTCTTTTTCAATAAACTTAGTCGTTATGTTAAACATTGCTTACTAATCAACTAAAGGTATTAACTATTTACAGAACTCACACTTGATCACTTTTTATTTGTTATTAAAGTACTGTATCGTTTTGTCAGCCCTACGTTATTTCGCGACATCGACATTCGTTGCTATACGAATAACTCCTTAGTCATTATTTTTCAACCGGTATTATACGTCCAAGGAAAAAAGATGATTCATACTAACATAGTTGACCGAAAGTGATAATTTTTAAAATAGTGAATTATTACGCGTTTCCGATTTTATAAGCTACGCGTTTCTGGAGTACACTATACAATCTAATTGAAGTCTGCAAGTGTGGAAGTTATCTTCAAGAAGTACTCTACCATCGGTCATAATTAGTGTGAATCGCGAGTTGCTGTCAGTAGCGGTATTGATAACCATCAAACCAAATCAGTAAAATTCTAACTGCAGATTGAAAAATGTAAGTACCTATAACATATTCTGAGTGTTTCATACTAGAGGTCCGTGATCCGCTTGTTTATTTATAGACTGATTTTAACAAAAAACTTTTCATGTCTTTGTTTCAGGTCTGATACTGAGTATGATTATTATCAAACAGCTCCATTCCCTGACCAGAAAACTAAACCAACCCGCAAGCCATCTACAAAACTCAGTGGGAAACGCAAGTCGGATTCATCATCAACTAACAGAACTCGAACGAGGTAAACAATACCTTGAATTAACAATTTTTCCTCATCATCATCATCATTTCAGCCAAAAGACGTCCACTGCTGGACATAGGCCTCCCCCAGGCATTTTTTGGGGGGTTTGCCATAATCGCCACGCTTGGCAGGCGGGTTGGCGATCGCAGTATGGTTGTCAATTTTTCCTGCATTCAATTAATTAAAACTTGTAACATAAAGGTTTTAGGCAAAAAAAAAAATACTTCAGTTTTTTACTAATTTGTGTGTCAATAATGTGTTTCTCTTATTATTCTAACTATTGTGTGAACGAAGATAACGTCATATTAACACCCAGTTTTATTTTCAGTAAATTAACAAATACTGGTGCCGATATATTCGGTATCAGTCGCAGCCATGAAAGTGACACGGAGCTCGACACGGGTTCATCATGTCTACCATCATTCTTCGTAAACCGTGTGGCCAACGGTTGCGAGCGTCGAACAGCAAGTACAGACGGAGAGTACTACATCGACTGCAAGGTGTACAAGGCTAGCGACGCGCGCCTCACCGACTCCCAAGAGCTGTGGAAGAAGGCGCTCATTCGTGTTAAGCTCCAGAGCAACGTGGATTCTCCTCAATGGAGAAAACTACAAGAGTTCGTCCGTTCGGCTGACGAGTTGTTCCCAGAACAACCAAAATTTTACGACAAATGACTGTTGTTTCACACGAACGCTAATACCGAACACTAATGTAAACTTGTAACGTTATTGTGTGCAAATAAAGAGTATTGAACGGTCTGTTGTTTTTATTATTAATTATATTTATTCTGTTTATTACAACGAAGTGAACGCACGACATGCAGCGCAGCAGTCTTATCGCTCAACCACTGCGACAACCATGCCGTCAAATGATTCGCTTCGTCGAGCGACAGTCATGGGTCAAGTGGATCGAGTCGAGTTGATTGTCGATTATTGGGCGTTCTATACCACTTTCGGCAGCGAGGCGCACTCGCCGAGCGACTTGTCGAAAGTGGTATAGAATGCCCAATAATACCCTACTAAAATATGTCAAAAATAACAAAAACGCAAAAGTTTAAAAAAATAGTTTTATTTGAAGGCCAATAAAAATGTTATTATTATTATTAATATGTACATATAAAAAACTGCAATAAAACATACTTTTTTTTTAAATTGAAAGCTTTATTTAATTTCTTTATACCTCGATAATACCACGCCACGCCGCTCATACAAGGTTACGTTTACGAGCAGCCTGAGTAGTTCTTAAAGATGGCGTCGGTGTTTCTCTGTATGGGGAACGCATCGAGCAAAATGTTCGGACGACCCTATCTTTAGTTCTATATCAATGAGGGGAGCACTAAGAAGGGGTTTTTGGAAATTTAACCTTTAAGGGGGTGAAAAGGGGGATGAAATTTTTTATGGAAAATCGTCACTTTTGTAGTTGAACCGACATCCACGCGGGCGAAGCCGTGGGCAAAGTGCTAGTTTGATATAAGTATTAATCGTTATAACTGAAATAGGTAACATTTCCCCGATACCCGTGAGGTTATTTTACAAATGGCAAATATTATTTCGCAAACTATTTAGTAACGTGTTAGAAAGAAAACATGTCGTGGACGAACCGCTTTCGAAATACAGTCCGTGATGTGTGAGTGTGTTATTTTGTAACTTTCAGGTAGCTACATTGATTAACGGGCCTCAGCCCATACATGCTAACTGGCTATATTTCATCAACATAACAGTCTAGTACCGCTATTACCGACACGAAAAAAAAAAGAAGACTATTACAAAACCGAACTTAAATAAATAAAACACTTTCATAAACCACAAAGTTTAGTAAAGTTCGCAAGTGTAGCGTCGATACAAACTGTGCGCGATCATAAAAGTGTTAGATGTGCAACTTACTCGATAAACTGCCCCTAATGGTATAAGCACTGTTTGAGGCACCTGCGCCACTGTCAGCGAGAAGCGGATACAACAAGCGCCTAAAACCGAGTCGAAAGTTCGTGCATGATGTGGCTAGAAAGACAGTGACTGACAAGACGAGTAAGAGAAGTTTTTTATGAAGAAAACATGCTGCGTCGACGCCGAATAAATTCAGATTAAGTAAGAATGTGTGTACTACAGATCTGTTGCTTGTTGGCTGGTATAAACAGTACAGACACATACACTCATTACACACACACAGTGTAAAGTACAGTGTATTTTAGAACTTACTTTACTGATACAGGAACCACAAACGTATGTAATTTAATTGTCGCTTCCCCGCCGGCAGTGGGACCAGTGCCTTACCGCTGATACAAGTGAGTGCTACCTCCGTACAAGAAACTTTCTACGATATCGGTAATAGGTGAAAATGTAACATTAGATAAATGTGGGTATCGTATGTTTAAAGTTTCGTTTTATCGTTAAAACAAGTCCCATTACGGCGGGTTCAGGGCTCTTATAATGAGACTTTTTCCTAGAAGTAAACACACACGTGATTTTTAAAGATTTACACCTCATTTTCAGTTCTTTTAACACTTTCGATTTGAACACTTTTTTCCTTGAGTTTTCTTTCTAAAATAAATATATGTATAACAAACAGTACAAAAATACGTAGCAATGTTCATATTTCTTATTTCCTTTGTTTAAGAAACTGCTGTGTTATTGAATAAATGCTTTTGTCTGCTGTTACATGACGGGAATTTCTTCTAACTTCCTGTTCACCTAGCACCTTTGTACGGTTTAATATAAACAAAAAGCAAGTGTAGCAACGTTGCACATATTCCGATCCCACGTTTTGCCCATCCCTTGCGAACGCCGTAATAGTACCGAAATGCCACAGTCTATTCAAGAACAGTAGGCCCACTACACGCGTAATAAAACGCCACACCTATTGCCGCCAACTGAAACAAAAGCGAGTGCAAACTGCGACGTAGTCCTCTGAAACAGTTCCGTTTTAGTTTTTATTGCTCGCAACAATTTGGATTGGCTTTGGCACCGTTGCGAAGTAATTTAAACATGGATGTAGAACGCTAGCTCGGAGTATGCACCTACTCTAGTGTTGCTGTACTCGTCAGGGTTTTTGTTTTTGGCGATAGTAGTGCAGTGAATTCCACTTTCAATGCAGTCTATATAATTTGAAAGAAAAGCGACGAAATTTTACCTACACTAGTTGGGAGTCGTAGTTCAATACGTTAATTCGAGCATCGCTTTGACGTTTCAGTATGGTATCACAACAAATTATATCCCTGGAATCAACCCTTTAGTGATCGAACATTTATTGTTCTGCAAAACATAGTTGTCCTTTTGTGTTTGCCATTCTGTGGCATAGGGTTCTGCTATAAGGAAGCCATGTGTATAAATTGCAACCTCCCAATGATGATAGGTTGCCGAGTTTTTGCCTACCTACTACGTAATAAGCTTTTTCCTTTACTCAAACTTTTTCCGAGAAAAGGTAAGCAGTTTATAGATAAATCAGTTTTGTAGGTAAATCGAGTGTGTTCGAAAGGAGGTCTCTATTAGCTAGATTACGGTACAGCCTTTTTCTTTTAACGAAAATATAGTTTTGTGTGGATACAAAGATGTACAACTTTTATAGGATTATTCACAGAAGTTACTTTCGTATCTGGACGGGATTTTGTTTGTATCTAAATGTGTTTTACTATACCAAAATTAACCGTGAATTTCTGTACTCAAGTGGTTAAATTCTTGTCACTTATTTATTGGGAAGACAAAGTTTGTAATAATAAGTCATACGAATGGACTTTAATTTATTTTACACTGTCATCCGACATTGGAATCTGCGTTAAAAGTCCTCGCTCTTAAAAGCCGGGGTTACATTCGCGCGGCCATAAAGTTCACACTGGCGAGGAGTTATGGCACTGAAAATTGCGCCCAGTGGTGGCCACTGTCGGCCACTGCTGGCTGACGTCAATCGCTGAAATGACCATATTGATCCGCAATAAACCAGTGGGTAAGCATGACGGTAGTACGAATTAATAAATGGTTAGAAAGTGACGATTTGGGCCTTTAGGCCAAAAAATCACGTCTTATTGCAATAAAAGAGCCTTTGGAATGACTATACTTAATAGGGATAGTAAATTAAACTGACTTGATTATCTTGCAATATTGTAATACTACAACTTGGTTAGCCCAAGTTATATTAAGAATATGTCAATATATCGAGGTAGAAATGTTGGAACTATGTATCCACTACAAGGATCACTTGCCTAAGAAACAACGCTATCTCTAATTATCGGGCACAGTGCCAAGGTCAACAGGACGTTCGTTCTCAGCAGACATACTGATAAGATCCGATACAAACGCTCCTAGAGCTCTTACACAACATATAACTGATTCAAACAAATACACGAACCCGGTCCTTTCCAAAACAAGTCAAAAAAGTATTAATATCTTCCTCTTGGGCCAGTTTATCCCAAAACAAAAACAACAAAAAATGAGATTACTACGAAACTATAAAAGATGCAGAAACTTCGTCAAGTGAGCTCCCAAACTATGACCCAATAAAGTTCGCGAGAAAAACTCGTGAAGTACACGCTACAGCTAAATATAGCTATATACAGTAACGAACATGTCCTGTGTGGCGAACTTTTAGTTTCCGACAGAACTCAACTATTAGTGGGATCAATGGATGTGTGAGTTGCCGAGATTATAAGAGTTCCGATTTGTAAAGATTGTTCGTGTGTTTCTTTATTAGGTTTCTCGTCACTCGAATCTATATATATAAAAATGTTATGTTGGTTTGTGTACGCTTCAAAAACTCAAAAACTACTTCACCGATTTTCATGCTGTTTTCACCAATGGATAAAGTAGTTCTCGAGGAAGGTTTTTAGTATATAATTTAACCGACTTCCACGCGGGCGAAGCCGCGGGCATCAGCTAGTGTATTATACAATTCTACAAGTTTTATCGCTACATACAGTTTAAAAATGTTATAACCTCATGAATTATTCCACACACTACGTGACCCTGTTTTATAGTTCCCAATAAACGAAATACGCAAACTAGACGCAAAGACAATTCCCATATTTATGTATATTTACGAGCAGTCATAACCGCGCAGCATACATTCAAAATATTCGAATTGTATGAATGTACGTTTGAAATAAAACGGTAGTTTTTGCCACAGTGTAGAAAGTTGCAGCGGAACATGTTCGACTCGTCCCTGACGTAATGTATGGCGCTTGTTGCTACGCTTCTGTGCGCTCGCCAATTCTTTTTTTCATTCCCCCTTACCTATTCTGACAGGCCATAGAGACAGGCTGTCAGAAAGTCAATAAGAATATTACAAAACGATTTATAAATTAAGATATTACAGTTATTCACACTTCGTAGAAAATACGGTATCTCATAGGAATAATTAGCAAAACTAATCATAATTTAAAATATAAAATAATCAACATGTATTTTCCACGAAATGTGTTTTCATGTCACAACTTTACGCAAAATTCCGACAAAAACACTACATTAATGACTTAACTAATTACAAACGAAAATGTTCAGAGCCATTTTCAACAAAAAATACCTTAGCGTTAATTTATTATTAAGTGAAAATAAAACCCAAGGCGAAAACTATTTCGCTGCTTAATTACCAGCAAGTGAAACATTGATTTAGGAAAATAAGTATTCTGATTTACTCTTTAAAAGCTCGGCAATTAAAACTAAAAAGGGTTGACCAGTAAATCTTTTAGATTATAAAAGAGGTTTTGATACTTGAATTAGTTAACGTCTATAATCAAACGGATTCTTTGAGATGAAAATAAATTAAAAATAAACAACGTTGACATCAGCATAAAAGTGTGATGTGATTAAAATGTTTTATTCACTTGATTGACATTTATAGCTATTAGCAAGCTCGAGTAAGAGTAAACCTCAGTTCTGGATCGCTTTACCAACTGTTCATTACTTTATCCTTAATTTATGGTACGTTGTAAATCTGCTGTAAATTTTCAAGACTCAACACAGTTGAGTCACTGCACGCTGTGCACTGTGTCCGTCAACACGTACCTCGTACGGTACACTGCCATTCGTCCGTCCCTTTCATCCTCCAAGCGACGGTTTGATTAAACAATTTCGTTGCGCACCAAAATAAAGTTTTTAATCTTTCGATGTGGCGGATGTGACGTCAGAGAATCGAGGCCAAACAAAGACTCGGAGAATCGGATGTAGTGGTTCCTTTTTTTAATTTCTCTGCTCTGCGTGTCGAAGGATTGTATGTGGGTAGCATACCTGATTGTACCCACGAGTATGAGAGATAGCTGTGTTTGTTTGGAAACAATGTATTTGTGATGTTACGTTTTCAGGTCACTTTATTTGAAGAAGACAACATTCTATATGAAAATTACTTTAACATGCGGTATAGGTAAGGTAGAGGTTCACCTTAATATATACACCCAGATTTCGCTATGTATTTTTAAGTTATCACTACATAGTATAAAACAAAGTCGCTTTCTCTGTCCCTATGTCCCTTTGTATGCTTAAATCTTTAAAACTACGCAACGGATTTTGATGCGGTTTTTTTTAATAGATAGAATGATTCAAGAGGAAGGTTTTAATACCTTTATTGCACACGTGCGAAGCCGGGGCGGGTCACTAGTAGATAATAAGAGACGAGTCTACATGCACATTCAGAATCGGGGCTGCTTACTGAGAAATTTGTTATGGAAGAACCTAGGACTTAATAACAAAATTAGTATTATATTAATTGCAATAGTAATAGGACGCAACCAATTATGGAAGCCTCGCATGAACACCGCAGAAAACTTCCAGTTACAGACTAAACTAATAAATGTAAGGTGCCAACTCGAAGCATTAGAAAAGTTTGATACAAACCAGGTGTCGCCAGTTACCAGATAACGAATTTTTACAAAGTTTCTGATCGACGATGTTCCATCCTATTAACAAATTTTGTTTCCATGATTTATCGTGAAGTTGATGAGATCGGCAGGATTGTCACTGATAAATGTGGATACGTAGAATTTCCTCTTAAATCTTTCCAATGTTTGAAGGTCGGTAAACGAAGTTGACATGGTAGCTTTAAGAGACATAGTACGTACGTAGCTTTAAGAGGCTGTAATATCACGGGAACGTTTGGGCAGTGCAAACAAACTGTAACTGTAAATAACATACGTTGACAGCTTTCACGGCTAAGATATTTGATCACTATGTAATGCAAGGGTGCAGATAATAATATGTGTAGTTTGTAGGCACATAAAAAGCTAGGGACAGTCTACTGAGATCGTTTATCTGTAGCTGCAAGCAACCATTCAAAAATCTGCACTGACTCTGACTGCACCATTTCAAACCCCACACCTGTATTTATGTACTTAGATTAATTACTGAATGATCAATTACAGTTTCAACCCCTTCATATTAAGACCTAACTCATGTTACGCCTAGCAGTAAACACTAATTTACACCATACGTCAAACATAGCAATATGTCTGGTCTTAGTCCAAAATGAACATTATCAGTATTCTCTCAATAAGTTAGTACACTAACACAGCTGTATTACCACAAAACTCAATAATACACACACATAAAATAATACACAAACATAAAATCATACACATTACTGCTGACACCTCATTAGTGTTCCAAATTACCAAAGTTTGTACTTTTTCAAAACAACATTAGCGTCAAAACAAAAATACTAAAGAAAAAACATAAGTATGGTGTAAGGGGTGCCACAGTCTACATTGTTGTTCGGTTCGGCAGATTCGATTTAGCAGTCATAATAAAGCCGACCCGAAGCATTTGCTGCACAAGTCGACTTTCATTTAGATTGTGCTATAATAATAACAA
Organism: Diarsia mendica; assembly: GCA_949316265.1. NCBI lineage: Eukaryota > Metazoa > Arthropoda > Insecta > Lepidoptera > Noctuidae > Diarsia > Diarsia mendica. Next base: position 755,156 of record OX438887.1, read on the forward strand.
TAATGTAGTGACTATCTCTGATTCATGTTCGAGTCCTCACGGCACTATTCAAGTTATGCTAAACGGCTTTTTCCCCAATGAAATCCCTCTGTTATTGAGTGAGACCACTAATTAACAACGCATTTCTCTGAGAAAACAACCGGTCTGAATATTTTTGTAACTAATTACCGTTAAAACTGCGCAAAAACGAGAATTTTGTTCGCTTTTTACCAGTTATTGCAATGATAACAAGATAATTAACAACTAGAGTGTGCCACTGCACATAATTATGTCCACAATTATTGATTAGGCTACTCGGCTTTGCTTATCATGCTGACCCGAATATGTAAGAAACGTATAGCAACCCTAACACTCAATAACACATCGATACACCGTGGGTACTCTCTCCAAATATATTACAAACCTGCGTTTTATGAGCTCAATTTTTTCTTTTATTACCCGTGCATACAACTTTGCTCTCACAAAGGTGGCTATTACAGGCCCATTACGATACCTATAAAGACCCCATCGCGGCACACAACTCACTGGGGCTGTTCGACCCCAAACTTTGAGAGTTCTAATGGACATCGATGTCTTTGGATGAAGTGAGGAGTGGGGAGTTGCGAGTTGAGAACAATCGAGTTTCTTCAGGCAAGGTGAGGTTTGATTTCTATGTTTAATATTATGACAAGTAGGTATGGCTTAAACAATAAACTTATTCGTATATCCGGCAATCACTAATTAATTATTAGCATGAATAAATTAAACACAATTTCCTGAAAGCAGAGCGTCATTAATAAATTGACAAATCGCTGTGGAAATCGTCGCGTTAATCGAATCCCATTCGATTTGGCATGCACCCGGAATTGATTCGTAATTTATAGCGGCAGCCCTGACCCGAACCCTGAAAGTGCGCCCAAGACGATAATTTTCAAAAGTTTCACCCCGCCATCTTTTGTGGCGTCGATCGCATCACAGAATCGTTTTACGCACACAACGGGCAATGAATCTTTGTCCAAGTTCGGGCACACGATAGAAAAACTTCTCTTTTATTCCACTCATAACGATAATGATTGATCATCGGATGTCTGAGACTTTAATAACTGAGTAAAACAACCTAAATTAAACCTAGAACTGGAAATGACAAGATAAGAAATCCTCGTGATATTACTCGAGCCTTGATTCCACTGGAGATAAGGGTGCTTACGTCACAAAATAAAAGCCTCCAGAATAAAATTGGCGTCCGTAATAGCAAGGACCGTGAGCTTTTAAAGCCGGGCCTCAATGTCGGCTAGATTTTTTCAGTTCTTGTGTTTTTGCTTATAAGAGTATCCGCGACTAAGTATCAATAGAATTTAATCTAGTTTCGTGACTCTGTGACATCTATTTTTATTGAAGAACAGGCTACCTGCTGTAGAAGATTAATAAAGATTCGCAGGGATAATACTGGTTTTAGCTCGGCGTCCTTTTAGGGCCGTGTCGTAAAACAAAGTCTCTTATATTTATAATGCTGTCACAGGAATACTTTTATTAGAAAGCTGAGTATTTACACAATATCTGGCAATGTATGTTTGGCTGATGTGAAATTAGAAATTATATAAGGTCCCATTAAAATAGGTGGACAAATTTTAAGACAGCGTTCAGTAGGTCTAACCAAAGATATCTAAACTAAAAAAACATTAAATAAAGTGTTTTTTTTTTACTTATAAAATAATAAATTGCCGGCACTCTAGAACAAACTCGTCCTTTATGAGTAGGTACTTAAATGCTTTTTTCTTATTATATTTTTTACCATCGTCCTTATTTTGGTGGTCTTAATGATTTCTGAAATTTTGTCCACCTATTTTAATAGGACCTTATATTTTGTAATAATCCAAAGCAAAAATGTCTACCTCCTTCGCTACCTAATTTCAAAATCTCATAAACTCAGTATATTTTCTTACTTTATCAAGAAATAAATAACGTAATATTCCACTCATTCCCGTAATAACAAGCCTTGGCATCTAATTTGAACTCCTCACCCGGAAAAGTCAATTTCCACTTGTACCTCGATCATGAAGGAAGGTACCTCATAAAGCGGAGGTACAGGAAGACGCGCCAATAAAAACCTTCCATTATAATGTGACGTCACTCCTCAATATGGGACTCAATCAAGGAGGGATCTAGGTTAAACCTCCTTATGTTTTAATTTTGTCTGGAGGGGAGAATTTGGTTGCGTAGCTTGTTGCTAGGTTTGGTGGGTGGTGAATGTTTCTTTTAGTTTTTTTAACCGACTTTCAAAAAGTAGGAGGTTCTCTATTCTCACTGTATATAGTTGTATGTTTGTGCTACATTACTAGTCATTTATAAAGTCAATCGATTGATTGAATAATATAAAAATAACTCTTTAGGAGGACTATCATTTTAATTTTGTGACAATTAAGTTAAGACGATCTTGTACACAAGACCAAATTAAGTATTCAAGGGAACCTGTTACTTTCTGATTCCGTAATAATACTAAGATTACTTAATTTGTAGTAAATGAAACGTTGAATTAACGCCTATTATATTATTTATGTCACGCCAACCAACCTACAAGCGGTAATCCTAAATTCCTGTCAATCAGAAAGTCACGAATATTTCGGAAGCTTATACACGATACTTATAGCGATCGATCTTCACACAAAGGATCTCATAATAAACATGGGGTCTTAAAGTACCCGTAAACCACAGGATCTTAAATACCCCGTAACTACGGCTCGTAAACCACAACGTAAACTTATACGTTTACGTTGGCGAACGGAAACGCAAACCACGGGATAGCTTCCGTTACTTAGTCTTGATTTTAAAATAGTTATTTGTGTGGTAAGATATTTAATGTTGCGTTTGGTAGCAGTTGGAGCAGGATATTACATTCCAAGCTGTAAAATGAATTAAGAGAAATGTGCGGTTATGTCATGTGGAGTTTATTGGTTTGAAAACGATTACCTTAATTATTATATCAGTTGGATATGAAGCTATAATTATGTAAGAACACATGAGATTATCAGAGAATCAATTAATGAGATTTAGACAGTCTTTTATTAACCGACTTCTAAAAAAGAAGGAGGTTCTCAATTCGGATGTTTGTTTTTTATTTTTATTTTTTATGTTTGTTCGGACATAACTCCGTCACTTGCTAACCGATTTGAAAAATTCTTTTTTTTGTTGGAAAGGGTAAACATCCCAAATGGTCCCATAATTTTTTTTATCGAAATCGGACAAGCGGTTTTTGAAAAATCAACAAAACTCAAATAAAATACTACATTGTCCACATTATGACCCATGAACATGTGAATCACTAAAAACTGCAAAATAAAAACTTTTTAACAAAAAATAAAACCGACTTCAAAAAAAAACACAAAAAAGTCAAAAATAAATCAGTTTCTGAAATCGGTGGCAAAAAAATGAAATCAAACAAACAAAAGTCACCGACTTCAGAAACTAATTTATTTTTGACTTTTCTGTGTTTTTTTTTTTAAGTCAGTTTTATTTTTTGTTAAAAAGTTTTTATATTCGTTTCGGTTAGCAGATCTACTTCAAATATCGATTATGCAGGCCTGATCGTTTAAGTAGGACAATTTTTAACAATAGCAATTTGTGGGTCACTGTGATGGAGTCATTATGCTTAGTAACCACAGAAACTAAGTCCAATCATCGTTTAGCACAACGGCTTCATTAACAATTTTAATAGAATCTTTAACTCCTCGCTATAAACTTCTTACACCTTCTCACAACAAAAGTTAAGCCTCTCTTCCACGCTCCTAAGCTAATAACTCTCAACATTAAATCAGCTTTTACGACAAAATTTAACATAAACACTAAAGCATTTTAATTATGGGGGCCAGAGTTTGAGGAAAGTGCCGTCTATTCGGCGGAATCTTGATCCAGTGACAAAGATAACAGGCTGGAAGGGGATGCTGCTAAACATTCAGCTCGGCTCGCTTTACTTTGTGTGCCATTTGAATTTATTTTCGAGTTGACTGTGTCACCGGGACTTTATGATGGCCTGGTATCGTGGATCGAGGTGAAGGCCATGTTTTAATAGTACGTAGAATACCTAGATACCACCCAGCTGAATATTTCAAATATCTGCAACCGGCGTGCGTGTATGTCCAGATATATGGACGTGGACCTAGCCAAAAGGAGTATGTTAAGGTGGCTGTATATTCTTGCCGAAACTCTCCGAGACAAGGCGAATAGGTAAGAGTAAAGCCAATATAGCGAAGAACACTGAGGTTAGACTGAATATTCTCGCAAATGCCCTACCTCGTGGTGACTTGGCGTCATTGTACGGGAAACCTTTACGTTGATAGTAGCAAGCACTCTGTAGTTACTGCCTACCCCCACGGAGTCTGATAACTAGTAGGTGCTCGTGGTATAAGATTAAAGAAAACTTAAAAGCTATCAAGTGAAACACAAAAACATACAGAAAACTTGGTTTTCAAACGTCGTCTACATGAGCTACAGTTAAGTTAAGGAACAATTAAAATGATCCAGTTAGAAAGATTTCTCTGTATTTTGTTATTCGTTTTATTTTACCTCTAGTATACTATTCAACTATAGCAGTTCAAAATTCATTCATTTTAAAAACGAAGACTTAAATAAACACATTTACAAAATATTCAACCCTCTTAACAAGATACATCAACAAATCAAAAATACAATTTAACTCTTGCAATTTGTATTTATAATGTGTATTCAAATTCAAACTAAAATGCAAAAAGAAAAATCTCATTATCGAGTACAAACAAGTTTAGAAGAGCATATCAAATTCATCACTCATTTCTCGAAAATACTTTGTTGATACTTAATATTCATATTTTAAAGAGCAATTTTAATACGTTTTTATTTTCTTAAAGCTTTTTCGAATCAGACTGTCAATTTATAAATATTGCTTCAGTGCACATGCCTTTTCAACATTTAATGTTTTATGTATGGAACATATCATAACGATATTTCATTTGGGAATCGAACCCGAAACTCATGCTCGGCCACACTTACTAGACTAACGATGCAGTAAGGCGGGTAGAATAAGTAAAGTAAGTATTTATTTCAGACAAATTCTTTGCACTATTTGATCAGGTAGATCCAAGTGTCTGCTATAATAATGTTCCAATATAAATCTTCGTAAAAGACGTGGCATTTTTGTTATATAAAGTCTCGTCCCTAGTCGCCGGGGCTCGATAAAAATATGCGAACAAAAAACTACATTAACAAATTGCTGTGAACAGGAACAAATTAGCCGTAGAGCCCCGAACAGAAGTGTTTGTTTGAAGTTTTTATAGAAAACACTAGCACGCCTAATAACCTGCGACTAATGACTATATTTAATAATACCTCTAGAATGTGTCGGCGCTAGTCGCACTAAATCAATATTTCATTATTTTCTAATCTTGTAAACAGATACTGAACATCTCAAGTATATCTAAAGTATGCAAATTTTTCAAAATTTTTCAAATTTTTCAAATTTTTCAAAATCATGTGCCAGAAATAAGTTTTCTACGAACTGCACAAGAATTAATAACTTTTGTATTTTAAGTCTTGTCAGCACTATAGCTCATTCTCATGATTTGTTTTTTACTACGTCGGGGTCAGCTTCGAGTCTGAGAGTCGCATATCAGTATTTCGCATGGAGCTACTGCATTATTGGCCGTAACAGCTGTCAAAGGTCTACAACTGGCAGCCAGAATCAACGGATCACCGCCTATCCTTGTGTTCCTATACTGATTATAACTATTGACCAGGACTATAAGTACTATAGGCAGAAACAAAACAATTTTTTAATACAGTTGCTCAAAAAGTGGCGTATTGCAGGGACGTATAGCGTTCGGGATGTGGGCTAGTACGTACTCGTGCTTTTTCTTTACCATTTCCGAACTCGTGTGTTCTCTTTCCCAACTGTCAAAACAATGTCCAGTAAAAAAAAACCAACCACGAAGTTCTTATGATTCATGCAAATATTTCTAAAGAAGCTACTAATTTGTTTCAATATCAGATTTAATTGTTTGATTCAATGAGTCAAAGGTTTCATTCCATTTCATCTCATTAAATTTCATTTTCATTTCATATCAATAAAAAAAATCTACTGAAGACTTGGTTGTATGGGCATAGTTCCCTTTGCCTACCCAGAATGGGTGAAGAAAACAAAAAAAATCGCTGCTTATATTCTTTTACTGTTGGCGCCATTTTCCAAAAATGTTCTTTGCGAGTTTAATTACGGTTTTATTATTTTATTAAATTGCTTCATTTTTTCGCAACTGTATTAAAAATAGTTGTTCAGTACACGTGCGGAACCGTCATTGCAACTTGTTCCAGCTGTCAACCCTCGCCGTCGGCTGTGCCTCGGCTCGGGTAGACATTTGTCGGAACTCTTTGCAATGACAGGCTTTCCGCACTTATAATGAAATATACTATTTCGAGTAGTGACAATGTGAGGAGTTGACCATTTATCTCAAGAAAGCCCCGCATTGTTTATCATAATCATCTGTCTAGTCCTTTCCCGACAATGTATGGGTCAGCTTTAGTCTAACCAAACTCGACTAAATAACAGAATTTTACATGGAGTCTTGTTCTTAGCGTGTCGATGACAATATTTAAACTGAGTCAGCCCAAAATTTTGCGACGACTTTGACATTTTCTGTTCCGTGCATCAGCTCCTGTGATGTGCAAATAACGGGACAGGCAGAACACGATATCAGGTGTCCCATCGTTTGTGGGGTAACACCATTACACCACATTTACACTCCAGGGCAGAGTCATCTATGAATCTCCACTTGAACAGGTTTTCCATGCTTCGACCAACCTGTGTCTGCAGTCTATAGAAGAACTTCCAGGTCAGCCATTACATGGAGTGCCTGTCTATCTGACCTTAAACATGTCTAGTATAGCACAGTCCCAGTTGTTAAGAGCCAACGGTAGCAAAGACTACAGTGAGCAAGGGTAGACCTTAGAGGATAATGAATTCCAGCGGCTGCGGCCGATTGACTGACTAGCGCTCATTATTTAAGTAGTCGCCGCCCTTTGCTTTACATATCACCGCCGTTTAACTAACTGCTACATCCAGAGGTATTCCGTGTTTGTGAGCACAGTTCACTGACTTGTAATTGATTCTTTTAATTTGTACGACTTTATCGGTGTGTGTTTTGAATGTCATCATTTTTTCAAAACAAATATCCAATATTTAAATTCATTTATCTGTCAAACAACGAATGGTCCAGTAATTAGGCGTGGCGTGGTATCAGAACAACAGTAAGATAAATTAACTTATAGTATTAGTAGTAAGTTAATTTATCTTACTGTACAATAGTAGTTTATGAAACTAGTTGATAGCACACTCTTTTAAGGAAATGGGTACTAACAGAATTGCTAGACTTCGTGAGTCACATTTTCAATATGCAATGGGCATTATTAGGTATTGACTAATTACTTCATTTGCTAAGGAATTTTTTCACATGCCATTGCAATAGTTTTATCGTCTAAACAAGGAAAAAGCATAAGTGTTTGTTACCAAAGGGAGAAAATTATAAGTTAAATATTCAACATGTATAATACGGTCAGCATTAAACGCGGCTTAGATGTGCTAATCAGTTTCTTTCTAAAACACCTATCCTTGCATAGCTTTGCAAATTACTATAGCAGTGCTTCTATCCCTAGCAAGCTCATTTACCTCTAGAATACCTCTTACTAAAATTAAACCGACGTAAAATTACCATTTTAAACAAATAACCTCCCACATTAATGTATTTAAAAGCGCCAAAGGCCATAAAGCATTAACAGGGAGGTAGGTAGGTAGGTATAAAAACAACGTGAGTTTGGACCGCGCCCTATGCACACTCGGCCAAATTAATGACAATAGTATTCATGGCCGCTGTAATGAAGGGTATAAGGGCCACAATGGCTTGCTCAGATTTACACATTATTTGAAAGAGGACTTGTAACTGGCCACTTTCATTAAAACGTGGAATAATATTAGTGTGTAAGGTACAAATAGAGATAGAGCAGTTGAATCACACGGTAATAAAATAAAGAGCCAAACAACATCATCATCTGATACCTGTGTGGTCTGATGGTCTCACACCGGTCTCTCCTGCGATCTTCTTTAGAGCCCATGGAAGCGTACAACACAAGGTCATTTGTCTCTAATTTCCCACGGTTCGTACTAGGTAAATGTCAGTATAACAACCTGGCTTAGACGTCTAATCAACAAAGTGGTTTTGTAAATAATTGAAAACATTCGAACAAAAATGAAAACTGTAGTGTGTAGAATAAAAGTGAATCCTCTAGCTAAACTAAAAATAGCTACCTGTAGGTACAACTGTGGTTATTAAAGTGTAGTCTTTCAGTTGACATTCTGTTAAAACCACATAAATATCGGAAATCGATAACATCCATTAATATTTAAGTACCCGAAGCGATAACTTTTAATTTTATGAAGCAGCAATTAGATTTTCATAATCTAAAGCGATTTTATAAATAAGTTTATTACAGGGGTTGGACTTTTGAAAATTACATTAACGGTTAAAATGTTGTAATTAAAGAGTTAAAATAATAACTAGCTTGTGCCCGCGGTTTCGCCCGCGTGAAGTTCGATATTGTCCCACAGGATCATACTACCAGGATAAAAAGTATCCAGTGTGTTTATCCAGGTTATAAATTATCTGAGTGCTACATTTTATACAATTCCAATCTGTAGTTTTGCGCGTGACAGTGTAAAAATTATCCATACCTCCCAGACATCCGTAAATCCTCACAAACTTTCGCATTAAATATATGAATAGGATATTTAAGACAGTGTATTGGAAGGTTTAAGAAGTATTTTTTTTGGTTTTGTATATAAATTGTGTCTTTCAGCGATACTAAACAACCTGATGGACCTACAAGTCATGTGGAAGATTTCATGATCCCTAATCTTGAAAATCTAGTAAGTTGTTAAAGACACAGGTCTTTAAAGACCTATTATTTTTTCTTTCTTAAAAGAACTAGGTAATTATTCTAGAGAATATTGTGCAAACACTAAAATAACTAAATGAAGATAACACTAAAACTGAACACTAAAACTCGTTTATGGCAACATTATTTTAGCCAGACCAGAATAAGATATCTAGTCTAGACTTAAAATTAAAAACTAGGACCATTTAGATTAGAACTAAGAGGTTAAAACCATAGCAATATATCGCCGAGTTTACAGCAATTGCCGACAATAGGCAACAATGAGCAACAGTGGGCAATTCAGCGTGAATGTTAATTGCCGTGTCGTTGCTACGGAATTTCCTGCAATTTGACTGAATTCAGACGTCGCGTCACCCCCTGGGAATTTTTTACAAAGAAAATAAATACGTAGTTAGAGATGATTGTGTCGAAGAGAATTTATCAAGGAGGACTTTTTTACAACGTTATTCTAAAAACATGAGCAAGAAAATAATGTAAATGTACCTACGATTTATGGTGGTACCTATGTTGAATCATTATATTGTTTACATTAGCTCCAAAGAAGCTTAATTTAAAAAAGGGGCCTTTCTTTAGACGTATAACAAAAATGTTTAACTTTTCTCAGTAATTTATCATTCAGAAATGACGCCTCACACTTTCAAAAGCCGATAGTTCCAAACTCAATTCAAACCAAATTATCGCTTTCTTAAAGACGTTTTAACAACCTCAAAGTCAAAGTATTTCGACCTAATTAAAGCTTTAAAACTAATCTACGCGTAATATTTTTCTTTTGGATACTGGAGAAAGCGACAACAAGACGAACACACTCGTAATTAGCTTAATAAATCAGGCGACGCTTCGTTGTGACGGACATACAGAAATACCGACAATGATTTATATCGCAGTAACCAGCGGGGACCGAATAACTTTATTAATAGAGATGTGTAATATGTGGGTGTTTAAAGATGGTGATATTATTAGAACCATTGTTATTTCCACGTTGTTATTATCTAAGCTAGTTGAATTAATTTGGTAAACGCTCCGACAAACACGATTAAAACGCTAATAGCCGTATGAAAACTGAAAACTAAAATGTAATTATAATACAGAAAGAAAGCGCATACCGACCATTTCAAAATTAACTCATGTATAATACGAATGTTTCACCTCAAGAAAAAAAGACGATTATTTGACACACGTCAAGCTCACTACATTATGATCGGACAGCATATACACTGACAAGAGTAGCAGCGATACATAGGTAATTATAACTATTTTGAATCCTTCACACTTTTAACTAAAAAAATAATTTATGAGCAATTAAAAGTCTCAGTTACTGCATATCTATGGATTTTATTAATCAATGCATTGAAACGTATTCTTTGTTATCAACGCAACGTACTGAATACGAGCCACACATTACTAACCATAACAAATTAAATCGGTTGTAAATAAAAGGATAAAACCAAAAGTCTCAAAAGTGATAATCTCAAAACGCCACCAGTCATTTTAACTTGAACTCTCTCGCCCCTTTGAGTTAAAAATGTGAACTTAATGACTTTTAACTCGTTTTTAGTCGTCGCTAATCTCAGAATAATGGGGCAGCTGTAATAACATCAAATTAAACAGCTTTTTAATTAGGACACCGTCTGATTTTATAGCATCAGACAATACGGGTGTGAATGAATGGAATGAGGAGGATATTGAGTGCCCATTCGCAGTAGATTATTTATAGAACTTTAATTAAAAGCTGAAAAATTCCTGCTACAGAAATGTATTCAGGAAATGTAGTATTGTTTGTCAGTGCTTACTAGAGCCAATGGCGAGTATTGAATATTTTAGTGATGGAAGATCAGGAGTTATCAATATTATGCATAGACTATAATCTATAGAGGTATAGTAGTCCAGTTATTTGTTTAAAAAAATGGGGGATAAGTACCTTTTCCGGGAGTTTTGAAATTGGTTATTTCAAAACTTGGATTTTGATGAGCACTTTTCGAATTTCAACTTTGCCACCTCTGTTTCTGCAGGATAAGAATAGCCGAGGATCAAGTCAAATGACGAAGATTTCATTTCCATGGATGGGCTAAACTCCAGCAGGCTAATATGATGATGGCTACAAAACACTACTTAATGGAGTTAACACAAGCATCACCCCAAAAGGTACAAGTATAAATAAGAACATCCAACACTTGGAGGTATTTATGTCGCCTCAAAATAAAGCGACTATTAACCGCACATCGCTCGTTGCGCACGAACACTTCATTTGCGTCGCATGCGCATTTAATTGCTTTATAAATAAGTCACACATGTACACACATACACCCGGCATTTATGTGTGTGCATTGTCACTTGTTACTTTTGGATTTGACAGGGTTTTCATACTTACATTCATATGAACACAATATACCTCATCAGAAGGTTTAAAGTCACCCAAAGGGCAATGGAGAGGGTTATGCTCGGAGTTTCCTTGCGTGATCGAATAAGAAATGAAGACATCCGGATGAGAACCAAGGTTACCGACGTAGCCCGAAGAATTACCAGACTTAAGTGGCAATGGGCTGGACACATTGCTCGCAGAATGGATGGCCAATGAGGCCGAAAAGTTCTGGAGTGGCGACCGCGAACCGGAAGACGAAGGCCTGGTGAAAGCTGCGAGGATCCGCTGGACACACGGGACTGGTCAATGTGGCGACACTTAGGAGAGGTCTATGTTCAGCAGTGGACGTCTTTCGGCTGCAATGATGATGATAGCCGAAAGACGTCTAAGTACCTCACATAACCTCCAACCTAACATCCATAAAACCTTTGCAAATACGAATGTACCTTACACTTATCTAATAATACATGTGTTCTATACTGTGTCTTTTATCTTCGTGAATCGTTTACATCTTAAAAAGTTGTAAATACTATACTCATAAACATACAACATAAATTGAAGAAGATTTGTCAAAAAGCCAAACAAAATAGTTAACCTATCTAACATGTATGTTGATGATAGGTCGAGTAAAGGTCCTGTCAAAAACAAGTCCTATAAACACAACACAACCCACATATAGACGTAAATGCCAAGTCTCGTGTTCTTAGAATAAGTTTCAAAATGAGATTTCTATAAATAATTATTGAGTTATTAAACAGACATCGTACATTGATTAATATTAGACAATTGTACGTCGTATTTTCGAAAACAAATGCTTTTTACTAGTGTATTATTTGTTTGGTGAAAATCTTTGATCTGGCTCTGAGTATCAACTAGTACTCTGTCAAGAACGTTACCACGGTGATCTCGAAATGAAGAACGCTTGAAGTACGCTTGTGATGTTCATAATGTTTCAGCAGCACTTGTGGGAAAAAACAGGGAAAATTCAGAAAAATAAATAAAGAAAAATACCTAACGATTTTCAAAGTAATAACTTCCTAAGATTTTCGATTTCATTTTCATCCTACTTGGATCATAACACGTTCACAATTCTTCTAGTAATCATTAAGTCGGTGAAAGCTTTCTCCAGTGGATATGAAAACTCGAATAAACAGCTCTTTAAAAACAGAAGAACATCACACTGAACATTCGATAATATTCTCAATACAATTCGCAAAACAAAAACGTGTGCTTACTGCATCGTACTCAATACAAAGGTACTTAATTACACAGTGGAAGCGCACAAAAACAACCTTTATTGTTAACGAAATAAGGTCGAGAGGTTGCGAGGTAATATGTGCAGTTGCAGAGGCTTAATGAGTACAATCAAAATGAGGCGTGCAGCGATCCAGCGCTTGTTATTACTCCCATACTTTGTTCTGAAGCGCTTTTTGCTTTAAGGTCGCTGTTATTGAATAACATTTTCATAAAGGTAGGTCATAAACTCATAAAGTGGGTAATAGAGAGATATATCATGGAAAATGCCTGAGTCCACAGATTATGTCGGTTTTATGACTAAGGACTGTACTCAGTTAAATAAAATATACTGTTCGTTAGTAAATGTTTCGGAAAAATTACCTACATACTTAATTTTATTTAACAAAATATGAGTAGCGTTAAACATTATTCTGGGATTTAACAGAGAGAACTTTGATTACGGTGAAAATATTTTGTTTTTTTATGAACCAGTTATGTTTCGGTGCTACTGATGAGTTTGTCTAATAGAAGATGGTTTTACACCGCAAACAAGTTCATACAAGTTCTCTGAAATGGATCATAACTTCTCATCGATTGTATTTTCTATCAACCGTCGGTACTGAAAATACATGGAGTATTCCGATCAAGTTTAATGGAACAGTTGACTATAAGAAAGTCAATTGATGATAATAAGGCTGAAATTATTTTTCACCATCTAAGATTTTTCTTTATGGTTAATATACATTTGCTCTGACCATTACCTGAATTGATATTGGAATAAGGCCAAGTAGTTCATAACAATAACGTTTACAGGGTAATAATATGATCCAGATAAAACTTCCCACCATCCAGGTAAAATTTCAGCATTCTAGTTTATTCCACACACAAAAAACCTAGTACTTATCTCCCAAAAAAAGGTTACAAAGTTAACCCAAAAACCGGCGGAATAACACAACAGTGTATGAGACAGTTTAAATATAAAATGAAGCTGTTTTATTTGGGCATCGTAAAGCGACAGGAACTGGGAGGTGCCGTTTGTTGCAACTTTTTAATGTTGGCGGTAATCAAGTTTGATTGTGTTGGCTACAATGTTGGTGTTGTTGGCTATTCTGTTCTTGTTCAATGAGACGTTACAATGTGTTGGTTGAATTAGTCGTGTTGGTGATGTAGATTGCTGGCGGAAAAAAATGTTATGGCAGTTATGACATGTATTTTTTTCTGCGGAATTGCTCGGTTTATTACTCTAGGCGTGTAGCAGTCATCTGCTAGTTTGTGCTCAACAACTAGTTATCAATTTCATAGTAAACACTGGTTTTCTAGATGGTAGAGCACCAATACCACTAGTTTTGTTAAGTCCGACGAAATAGTGAGCGAGCCTATTGCTATCAAACCAACACAAATCCACGCTCCATACTGACAAATTCCAACAAACATAGTAGGTACGTTTACATTCCACGGAGATTCTTGGTATCAAAAAATGGAGTTGGAACGCGACACACACAACTTCCACTAACGGTAAACACACGACCTCAAAAACATCTGCACAGAGACTCTTCAAACGCAAAACAAATGCCTCTGATATTAATATCTAATGTTAATACGAAACGCCGAAAAAACCTTGAGAAACCCTGACATCCCAGCGCTGGCACAGCACGAACTCATATAGTATTCATTGAACCCCGACGAGGAACAAAGAGGTTCGTACCGAGCAATTTATAACGTAGCGACGGAACCCTAACCCTTGCCGGTTTCAAAAAAGAAACCATCAAAGATGGTAGATTGATTAGTATTGTGTTTTAAAGGTGAGGAGGAATGCGGCGGTACAGACAGATGCAAAATAGATCTTTTAACAAGCCTTAATCTTTGTTTTCAAGACTATTTCCATAGACAATTTCTTTAGCAACCGCCCTCGACTGTTAATATCACTCGGGCGCCAAAAGATTCAAGAATCTCTTCAGCACTGTATTAAAAAAAATAAAAGTTCTAATATTTTTGTGGTTCCTTTTTATTTTATAAATAAAGTGTTTTTTTTCTATTGATTCGCCTTGCGTCGGCTGTAAAACTCACTAAGTAACAATAATGTGCTCCAATTATTTTGAGTGAATTATGAGCGTAGTCAATTAATGAGTCGAGAACAAAAACTTGACTTAAAAAGAGAGTTGAACCAAGGACAATATAAAAAAAAAACGTTAAAAAACTCGCATAATGCGTGGAACAACAAGGAAATCTCGCAAATTTCTTTCAATCACAGCAGGAAAGTGTACTCTAAACCACAAAGAAATTAACAATAACCCAGATACAAGCCTGAAACCTCTTGTAAAGGCTCGAGTAACAAAATAAGAATAACATCCACAAAGCCGCGTACATAAGGGAAGACTCGAGTGGAACTGAAGAACCCGTTTCTGATAAGACTGGAGTGTGTTGGCACGCAATACTTACCTGCTTTACTTTGCTACCTACTATATTGGAATTCCAGCCCCTCCGGCTTCCTGTTACTGGAAACGTGATCTTAGTGGGGACGCGTATTAATGAAAGAATTGTGGTTTTAAATTTGGAAGGGCAGAGGTACGAAGATTTGCACTTATTTTAGGTTTTGAACGCAGATTGTGGAAAAGGACGTTCTTAAAGAACTTAGTTTTGGTTAAAGGCAGAAATTGATGAGATGTCTTATGCTAAATACGAAATATAATCTTGCCAAGCGACTCTAGACAATACGATAATGCAAGTGTCAGTTTAGGCCGAGATAAGTTTTAGATGAGACATTAAATGTCTCTCTTTAACCAAAGACACAAAGTTAAACTAGGCGCAGAGGCATCTAGTAGGCCGAATAGCAATTCTGCCTCATAAACACATGATCTACGATACGAAGATATAAACTCTACTATTTATAAACTAACTCAGTTTCAATTAACGTCAATATTCAAGTCTAAAACTGAATCAAAAGCTCCTCTAATCTACCCTTTCTCGTATTTCCTTCATTCCTGCCATCAGCTCACGTGACGTAACAGTGTACCACACAAGAGGGGAGCCGCCGAGACAAATCTCTTACGATTTGTATCCACCAGTCAAATGTTCAGATTTATCCGCGCACGCTGCGTCGCATCGCCCGTTTGTCATGTACCTACGTCACTGGTGAGAATATATCGGTAAACAGTCAATGTACAAAGTGTGTTTTCGGTGAAAATAACAAAATGAATAAGTTATTTTCTGAGAATAAAAATTTCAGTAAAACCTTATCGATGTACTCGCAAAATAACATCGCCTGTTGTCATTAGATAAATGTTAGTCTACAGTACATCCACATTTTGTCAGATGATTAATTTTCATTTCATAGTGAGCATAGCAGTTTGGCCCGCAACAGAAAATTTCTTCATGAAAAAACCCAAAAAAACACATTGCTACCTCCAGACAAATTAGGTAGCAACTCAACAACATTCTCTAATACTTTTAAACCACTAAAACTGTACCTCAAATGTTTTCGTGCAACATTTCTGCTTACTCCAACAAGAACGTACCTAAGCGCATAATAAATATGGAATTGACGAACTTCCACCCACTCTTATAAGACAATGTGCTGACGAACTAACCTTGCCGTTTTATATACTACTGAACCAATCATTTGAACAAGGCGTTTTTCCCGATTTATTAAAAAAAGCTCTTATAAAACCGATCCACAAGAAGAATATAAACACCGACCCAAACAACTACCGTCCCATTGCTCTCTTACCAACAGCCTCAAAAATATTTGAGAAAGCCATGTGTGATCGTGTTTATGCATTTTGTGAAAAATTTAATATATTCAATGATAGTCAGAATGGTTTTCGCAAAAATCGATCAACCGTTTTAGCTGTTTATAAATATATACAAGAAGCCCTCAATTTAATTAATAAGAAAAAAATACGCTGTAGGATTGTTGTTGGACATGACAAAGGCTTATGATAAGGTGCAATTCGATATATTATTAAATAAACTATACAACATAGGTATCCGCGGAAAAAGTCTCGAATGGTTCACATCTTATCTAAAAAATAGAGAACAAGTTGTAGAAATAGAATATTACAATCATAAGTCAAAAGAAATAGAATTAATTCGATCCCAAAACATGCCCGTAAACGCTTCTATACCACAAGGAACTGTGATAGGGTGCCTGCTATTCCTTGTTTACATAAACGATCTCCCTAACCACATCAATGAGTCATGCGTATTGTTCGCCGACGATATCTCTATCTTAACATCATGTGATAACAATATAAATTTAAACCAAAGATTGACTTCTATACTTGACACTATTACACATTGGATGAACGAACACAACCTTGAAATTAACTACAATAAGACAAAAATAATAACGTTCCACCCCCGACAAAAAATACCTTTAACTATAAATTTCAAATACAACGGATCAAAATTAGAAGCTGTAAATAAATTCACCCTTTTAGGCCTAGACATAGATTCACACACCAATTGGAAATCGCATATTCAAAAAGTAAGAGCAAAGTTATCCAAGTTTACATACGCTCTCCGAGAAATTAAGAAAACAACAGACCTCAAAACAGCACTAGTAACATATTACGCGTACGCATTTGCTTGGCTCAAGTATGGAGTTATCTTATGGGGAAATAGTACAGACGCCCCTACATTATTCACTATACAGAAAAAATTGATTAGAATCTTAATAAATATCAAAGATACGGACTCCTGTAAACCTCATTTTATAGACCTAAAAATATTAACCCTGCCCTGCCTCTACATTTTTGAAATTTGTAAATTTGTACGAAAATATCCGCAATTCTATACCAAAAGAGGAGATATCCAAACAAAAATTGCATTTAGACATGAAAGCAGATTAAACATACCTACTTCACGATTAAAAATGCACTCTTCTAGTACATTCGTTGTGTCCATTAAAATTTACAATAAGTTACCGGAATACATCAAGAATATAAATAATCATAATGCCTTTATCAATAAATTAAAACAATTTTTAATAACCAAAAGCTACTACACTATTGACGAATATTTTAATGATAAATTTCAATGACAATAAAAACTATTTTGACATAGGTAATACCTAAAAAACTTAAAAAAGTATTTAATTTATTTTAATTATTAATAATATAATTCATCATAATTTCTTTCATTTTCAATTCATCATTCATCATAATTCATGCAATATATAAAACAAAACACATAAATATAACTTTAAACTAAATATTTAAATAGGTACCTTCATAGCAAATATAACTATCTGACACTATTTTAAACCAATATTATTTATTTTGTTATTCTATTAAAAAGACGCCTTCATCCTCTCTCCTATAAAAATTAACTTTGCTGTGCCCGACAGGGTCCATAATTGATTCTATGTTTTAACATACCAACTGTTACATGTACACATTATGGAATGCAATAAAGTATTGAGTATTGAGTAAATCTGCGGAAAATCCGACGTTACTTTATTCATCTCGAAAAATAACCTCTTCTCTTATTCAAATGAAAATTGAATTCGTAATGCTAATATTTTTATACGCCGCGAGTTAAAAAGTAAGTTAAAACTTCGCCCTTTACTTGCAAATTCTAAATGTACATAAGACAGCTACATAGTAAACTCGGGCCGCTAAAATGTTGCTAAACTTGCACATCTCCGACCAAAAGTTACAACTGAACACTTTCACAAGTAACGACTAATAGAAAATAGAAATTTTGAATTGAAACCGTTTACGAACGAATTGAAGTTTTAGATTGAATTTGTGCAAAAAGTAAATTCCAGAATGTTAATGGCTCATCTAAAGAAATATCGTTGAATCATCAAAAGAAGGCGATATTAATTATTTTTTACTTAAGTTTCCAGAGTTAGAGAGAAAAGGTTTTTGTCGTATGGAATGAAATTGCAATTAGAAGTCTAATATCAGCTTAGGAGTCCAGCTTTTAAAATGCATTAAGAGATTAAGATAAACGTTTGTAAGAAGATAAAAAGCTTGACTAAGAGATTACTATTGGTTAGTACCTTTTGATAAAATCAGACCATTACGGAGCTATTCGTATTAAAGTCTAAAGTTATGCTTTTAAAGTCGCATTAAAGAGAATTTAAGTGTCCACATAGAACACTTAAATTGTCCAAAATACGTATTTACCAAAATGAGTTTTCTGCGTAAAATCGATGCAAAAACGAGCATTGTAAACACTTATTTGTCACGCTCCCAGCGTAAGAAGCGTGCCGGGAGCGGGACATGGCCACCTAATTACGCAGTTTACCAAACTGTCCCCACGCTAGTATTGGGACGTGGCGGGACCTGCTTGTGAATATCCCGTTACGTTTGTCACGGTACACAGGTCGTACCCCCAGTGGAAAAAAGGCATAAGACGAAAATGGTGATTTTTCAGTATGGCGAAAAAATTGAATTTATGGGCATATTTACTTTATTTTCAAACGAAGAAGAATTATTCTTGTATCAAAAAAAGGAGAAAAAAAAGTTGCACTGCGTGTTGTATTTAAGTTAGTACTAATGTTTATAGTTTATTAGGAATTGTAAAAAAAAAATATTATGCTATTTTTCAAAATGTAATGAAATACAGGATTCTGAGTATCAAAATGTATGCCAGACTTTGCCAGAAAAGAAAAAATATTTCAAAAAGTATGTTGTATTAAAGCAGTAATGAACTTGTAAATACAAACATTTATGCTAGTATAAGTAAGATTACTACATTATTTCCTTTATTACAATTATGTTTGAAATGTATTAGCAATACTTACCCCATTTTTCAATTTAGGGGCTTGCTAAGGTAACTTAAATAAACAAAGATAATTACTTATTCCATTATTATGTTAAAGAAAAGTTAGCTGCATATTAACACATATTACTTAGAGTTAATATTTATGACTAAAGGGAAAAAAAGGAAATGCATTTTTTGTGTTCATTATTTTTTTATTTCAGGCAAATTATAATTATAGTTTTGGCTACAATTAAAGTTCGTACTATCAACAATAAAATTTGACAGTAATAATTCAGCAATGTGGAGTTTCGGTGAAGATTACTACCACTAATGACTTTTTTTTAAATGATTAACTAATCAGTAGATCATTTGTTAAGATTTGTAACAATTAACGAAATAACTTCTTTCTTGGCTCCGTACAACAAAATATTATGTTCTCTCAATAAAAATCTAAGATAACAAGCAAAAATTATTAACAAATCAATGTACTTTACACATTGCCAGTACCTTTTGTTTTAAAATAATCAACAAATAAAAATACAAAAAAAAACCTTCTTTAAGCAATAAATCAAAAAATTCTTGTTCCCTTCTACGTTATCTTCGTTCTACGAATTCCTTCATTACCAAACATTCTAGGCTATAGAATGTTTGGTAATGAAGGGATATAAATGTAACAAAATATTATTATTTTCTCAATACAAATCTATGGTAACATGACATGCATAATTTGTTAACAAAATAAGACCTTTGATACTTTCACAGTACCTTTTGTTTTAAAATTATTAATAATCAATATGTTTATACGTATGAATATAAAAATTCAACAAAATTCAAATTAAAATAATAATGAGATCAAAAATACGGGAACTAGTAAAGTTATTCTTCTTCAGATGAATCAAATACCTCCAAATTTGGAGATTCAGTCGCTGGTAACAAATTTCTATAGAATGTTTGATAATGTAGAGGTATAGCATTTGTATTACACAGGCTAATTAAGTCTTTGAACAACGCGTCAGAAATAGGTAACAATTGAGCATATGCAAGTGGAAGTTCATTAACATCTACAGCATTGGCATTATTTGATTTGCGTGTGCGCGTCGTCGTCGTACGATTTGTAGTGTCTAGTACCAAATATTCACTTTCGAAATCATATTTAAATAATAATTTATTTGGTGCATCGGGACTTGTTTTGATTTCTTTAATTTTTGAGAAAAATACTTTATGCCCGTTTGTGTCTTGTGACCAATTCTTGCTTGTCGTGACTTGACTTTTTAGGTTGTAAAAGTCATTTTGATTCATTTCTTTAATTACAAACTTATTTTGTACTTTTGAATTCATGATTACTTCGTACAGTTGGTCAGGCGAGTACAATGTCTTATTTTTCATATTTTTCTCGATGCAGGCATGCATTGAGTCGCCTTCGTTCTGAGTGTGGCCAGTTTGTAAAAACCTGTGTGTAACTTCTACGTTCAATACACGTGATACATAAATATACATCGCGAATATGAACCGATTTCTGTTCTGGCCCGAACAATTATCTGAATACAGTGAAATTGACTTTATACCCCTGTTAACTTCAGATTTAATGAAGTGTAATAAGCAACTAGCGATTTCATTCGCACCCCTTTTTGCAATTTGTGCATGCCATAGATAACAAAACCCTTGACGGGATATTAAATTGTACACAGTGAAATTGTATGCGGGGTATTTCCTTTTATAATGGAAAATATTCACATTAGATTGCGGTAAACTAAGAACCTTTTCCAAGTCAAAAACAGCTACAGTTTTCACATTAGGATCTGCTGATTCTTTTTCACTATCCTTCATATTTCGTATGATGTTTTTATTTTTTATATGACTGTCATAATCCTCTTTCAGTTGTAATTTACCTTCTTCAGTTGAATTGTCGTATTTGCTACATAAATTGCACAAATCCTTCTTCGGCCGGAAAAAAGAAAGGTTAAAATGTGTATTAAATATTTGATTATATTGATATTCGCTTGCCACTTTAGTATTACGAAAGTTTTCATTTTCTGATATCCAATCTTTGTACAAACGATGCATTTTTGAGATATTTAAGTCTTGTGACAAATATTGACGGCTGGAATTTTGTCTAAGATAGTGAGATTCGATACAAGGAAAGGACTGAATATGTTGAATTGCACTCTGTTCTGTTTCGCTGGCTGTTCTATGAGGTCTATTGGTATGTTTTCCTCGAAGGTCTGTTATTTGGTCCCCATTAGCATATTTATCAATGGCAGTGTAAACTGTTCTTTCTTTAATACCTAGCGTATTAAGAAACATAGTTTTGCACACTTTCAAATTAGTCACAAGGCATACATCGTTTTTTGACGGCAAATAATAAACCAGTGTACGATTTCGTTCACGCTTACGCTGAATTTTCATAACTTTAGGTTCTATAATCTCAGTGTTTTTCAAAATGAATTGCCATTGAGTTTCATGGTTACCACAAGCCCAAAATTGCTTAAATATTACCAACCTCCTGTCGCTGGGTATTTTTTCAAAGCATTTAAGCTTACACTTGCAAGGCTCTTGCATCTGTTTTTGAGGCTGTTGACCTGTATTTAATTTGATTTTTTTTTGTGTTTGAGACCATTTTTCGGGATTACGCTTTCTTTTTCTAGGATTTGTTCTTCAGTTACTAACACTGGACGAGAACTCGTTGCTTCAGGTTCTGTGGTGGAATTATATCCAGCTGGTAGAGTTTCAACGTGGCAGGCTATGATTGGAGGGTCTGAGTGAGGAACTATAGCTGTGGCAATTGAAGAGACCGGTGGA
Source organism: Diarsia mendica (assembly GCA_949316265.1). Lineage (NCBI taxonomy): Eukaryota > Metazoa > Arthropoda > Insecta > Lepidoptera > Noctuidae > Diarsia > Diarsia mendica. The sequence goes on from OX438887.1 coordinate 777,213, forward strand.
GTTCTATCAGGGCTTGTAGATATAGGTTCTGTTTCAGGTTCTGTGAGAGTATTATGTCCAACTGGAAGAGTTTCGTCGTTATAACATGTTATGGATGTAGGTTCTGCTTCAGGTAGTATAGCCGGGGTATTTTCAAGAGTCTGTGGAGTTTTTGCAAGACTTGTAGATGTAAGTTCTTTTTCAGGTTCTGCGGCAGTATTATGTTCAACTAACGGAAATTCGTCGCGACATGCTATGGATGCAGGCTCTGCTTCACGAAGCATGACCGTAGTACTTTCAAGAGTCAGCAGAGTTCTTGTAGGGCTAGTAAATGTAGGTTCTGTTTCAGGTTCCGCGGCAGTTATGCTCTTTTCAGGAAGTGGTGCATTATACCAGAACGTGGATACGGGTTCAAGATCGGCATCATTCGGCAAAGGATAAACTCCTTCTATGTAATTTCCTGATGATACCGCTAAATTTTCATAACTGTCTTTGTTACCCATAGAAATTGTTTTTTGAGGATTAGATATAAAAACGACAGTAGGTGACGCTATAAAAATTAAATTATTATGAGTGGTGGAAATTGGAGAAGAGAAAAGTGTAGAATTACCTAAGCAATCTCTCAAACTAAAATCGAAGTCATTCAATATTGAAGATGGTAAAGTATTGCCTAAGTCTGCTATCGGACTAGGACTCGAACTTGGTAAATATTCAGATACCGGTGGTGAAAATGGCTCTTCATTCGAAGACTCACTAATTCTGTAATTTACTGTAGATTGTCGTCTGCTACTTCGACTTGTTGACGGCGCGGTGTACATAATATCACCACGACTGACTTCATAATTTCCAGATGTTTGTTCTGCTTCTGTGTCGTCGTCTGTAAATAAATTATTTTATTATAAAATGTAATATAAATAATATCATATTAAGTTGTTACTAAAGACGTCTTGCTCACAAAATAAGGTAAGTTAAGGTAAGACATTATTCTTTGTCTGACATCCTCGATGCCACAATTATTAGTGTCTATAGGACGAAAGGCTCCGGGTTCGATTCCCGGTCGGACAAACAAACAAACTTTACTAAACTGACTTGGGTCTGAGTGTACGTACCCCTTGCCAAATCCTTTACAGAATCCTTAGTTTAAGACCAGGTAATTAAAGTGATATGGCTGAGATTTTTAGATGTAAGTATATAAATATAACGCCTCGTTAGTTTAGTGGTATAAGTCCTGGGTTCAATTCCCGGGTTGAACAAACTTTGTGTCGGTTTTTTCGGACACAGATCGATTACTTTTATATAAATATACTAGCTTCCGCCCGCGGCTCCGCCCGCGTGGTACCTACTTACGGGGATAAAAAGTAGCTTATGTTACTCGTGGATAACGTAGCTTTCGAATGGTGAAAGAACTTTTAAAATCGGTCCTGTAGTTTCGGAGCCTATTTATTACAAACAAACAAACAAAAAAATATTACCTCTCTATAATATTAGTATAGATTAAACAATAATACCTAGTTAACGATTTTGAAAGTATCATGTACCTAATATAAATATTTACAAATACACATTTTGTTATAACATCTATGGTATGTCTTTACAAATTAGAAATAAAATTACACGTTAGTAACAGAAATTAATTTTATAATAATAGACAGCGAATCATTCATATAGGTTCCCCTAGTTTGAGACCAGACGATTGCTGTAATTGTCTAGCGCACTTACATACTACTTGAACCACTAGCTGGCGGTAAGATAAAACATCGTGAGGAAACTGCACCTTCATTCATTCAGAATGTGTAACCACGATATTGTTTTGGTTCCGGTTACAAAGGTCGGACGACAGTCGCTCAATGTTATTGATTATACAGTAAACACGTCATTGTGGAATAATTTATTTTTAGCTTTTATAAGAATTAAATCTAAATGTACTTACCTATTAACTTCAAAATTCTTCTCGCCCTACTGTGCTGTGTCCGGTTATACATTTTCAGGTCACTTTACTTTAAAATAAGAAGAAAAACCACTCAATTGTTGTTGTTTTGTTTTCGCAAATGCGTAAACGCAGCTATTACCTTGACCTAGAAACGGGCACTGACTGTCAAGCGCGTGGATACGCACCGCCCCCTCTCCCCTGCATCGACGTATTCACGCTTATGTTCCCGCTGTCTACTCCCGCGCCGCTGTATCAAATCTTACGTCCCGGTGCAATGAAAATATTCTAGTGGAAGAAAGAAGTAATAATTCTTATGTTACAGCCGTGCTGCAGTTTGTAGTCTTATGTTTCGACGTAAAGGAAAGTTTTTAGTGGAAAAAAGCAGTAATTGTTATTATTGTAATTTATTTTAAGTTCATAAGAAGTAAACAGTCATACTGCTGTTTTTATTTTTTAAGTTTATCTTTTTGGTTAAGTAAGCGCATTTAAGATAATTTCCTTACCTAGTTAATATAACGAATAAAAAGATAATCGTGTATACAAGACTAGCGATGTAAAAAAAGCAAACGCATTTAAATCATAATATTTGTTACTATTTATTTTCTACATTAAATTTTAGGTATAAACATATTATTAATTAATATGTCATATTTTTTAATTTATTATTTGCGTTATATCACATAATCTACTAATCCTTAAGAAAAAAAGTGATGGAATATAAATTCTCAAAACTATTTTCTTGAATTAATTCGTCAAATTAAACAAGAAAAATATGAAAAAAAAATTGCGTATGTATCTTTAAACGTACTTTTCAAATATGATAAAATCGATGATTCAATGTAAATTCACTTATGCCTATTTTCCACTGAGGGTACGAGGTATGCTGACAGCGTGACCGTGAAAATAGAGGACAAATATACTTTTTAATATCAAAAATCGTGAAAAATTTAACGTAAACACGTCATTCGCGTGACAATCGTCATTGCATATTTGGAGCTTCTGCAAGCGGTTGCTGAGAGTGGAAGTGTTCAAAATGTATATTTGCTCGGGGATTATAATCTCCCTGACATTGACTGGTTGGATACTGGTTCGGGTTCGTGTTCTACCATACAAGATTTAAATAGTAGCAACTCTCCAATTTGTAGACACTTGAGAATCTTTATGTCCATTTTTAATGCCTACCAGTATAATCGCATAAAAAATTCGACCGGAAAGATTTTGGATTTGGTGATCAGTAGCAATGAGTGTTCACACCCACTGACACACTATTAACCTCAGACCCTTACCACCCGCCCTTATGTATATTGGCTTCTTTCAATATGGGCAACCGAGGCATGACACGTAAATCTACACAGAAGTACAATTACTATAAGGCTGATTACAAAGAAATTAATGGGGATTTGGACAAAGTTGACTGGGTCGATTTATTACATGGGCTGACTGCAGAAGATGCAGTAATAGTACATTATGGTATAAGTGTGTAACGTTGGTGATTACCGCAGAGGCGGCATTGAGACCCGAGCCGCCAGGTGAGGGTCTTAAGAAAGCCGAGGATGGTAATCATCAATACACACGTGTATCATACGACGTTTTTCAACACACTTGCGAATAAAAAAAAACGTGTGGCACTCGGAAACTGCCGCGGTAAAGCTATTGCATAGCATTTTTTAACAATTATTTAATTAGACAAACTCAGTTGACAACCTTGTTATTTTCCGCAACCTGGTTGAAATATTTTCGTTTCGGAATTTCTGGATTCGCTCTCCACGCTCAAGGCCCGCTATAGAAGCAATGCAATAGCTTATTAATACAAGAAAAAACATTTTATTTACTTATTAGATAAAAAGTTTATTTAAAGAAACAATTAGTAAATGTGCAGTTAGTAAAATTATAATTAATTGTTTTTGATGGCGTAGCGGTCTCTTTAGATAGATTACTGGCCATGGTTCTGTATGTCTTTTACAGTTATATTTGTTAATTCTTGTATCCTACACTTACACCAAATATTAAAGCAACCTGAAAAAAAAGAAAAAAATAATTATTAAGTTGAACACACAACACGCTGAAGCTGAAGTCACGTAGATAGATATTTAAAATTAGTTCAACTAACCTTAGTAACCAGATATTGGTTATCTGGAGCATCTTTTATAAATTTTTCAACATCGTTAGACGATAAAACCTTTGATTTCTTGCTTCATTAAATCCATCTGACAGTCTTTTTAGATAAGCTGACAAATTAGAGTATGTTTTTAAGTCCACTCCATTCTTCGTTCGGACTGTACTTTTTAACATTGAGTATATTATACACCACAAAGAGCTAGGTTTGTAATTAGAAGATAATTCTTTAAAGTACGCCAAGAACACATTTTCAGAAAATGACTGCGATTTCTTGGTGTTTTGCCACTGCTTGAAATTTTGGTACGCTAATAGATATTTCTCCTTGGAGTTTTCGGGTCGCAAATTTTCCACAACGCTTAGGGCTTCAAATCTTACATCGGGCGGTGTACAACATGAATCATTTTCTTCAAAACTAGACATTTTAACTAATAAAATAACTATATTAACAGTAAAAACGAGTTGTGTATTTTTTTCGCAGTAGCGGGAAAATATTAAGTATGTTTTTTTATAAGCGATCAGCCATAGACTAAAAGAGGTTTTTTTTTTTTGCTTGTCGTGGATAGTGTTTGGAGCCACGTACAAAATGGGGAATTCAAATTTTTATTTATCACAGAGAAAACAAAAATTATATTTGAGTGAAAGTTTTATTTATTAAAAACGTACTAAGTTTAAATTATCTATTTAAATACAAAGTTTCATGAAATGAGCAAGCACTAGGTACATTAATTAATTTTTACTATTGAACACGATCTTTTTTGTATCGAAACTTTTTTAAGAACATAGCAACTCAACCAATTAAATTTAAAAAAAAAAACCTATAACTCACTAGTGAATAATAGTAATGAAAAATTCACAGTTTGATTATAGGTGTCATTATGTGCCTAATTGCGGTGAAATTTTAGCCACTTTATGAGCAAGTGTGTTGAAAATATATTTTATGAAGTTGTTTTCAGAGTTATTAGAGATCATGTCCCCTTAACATCCGTCAAGTCTTCTAGATATCCTGTCTGGTTTTCGCCTTCATTGATACACATATTTAAAAATAAAACTAAAGCTTGGAGTAAATGGAAGACGTATCATAATCTATCAGATTATGAACAATTTTCATTATACAGGTCGAGATTTCATTCTGAATCTGCAACTTGTTATTGCCAATACATGAAGACAGTTGAAGATAGCATTAAAGTTAACACCAAATATTTTTGGACTTTTGTATCTAACCGTAAATCGGCAGCTTCCATTCCTTCAACTATGCATTACCAGGGACAGTCGTCCAATAAACCAGAGGAAATCTGCGATCTCTTTTTAAATTTTTTCCACTCTGTTTATGAGCCTTCCACTCTCAACAATGCGCAGCAACAGACCTTGGACGATGCTAAGAATAGTCGTCTTGTTAGCAATATTGTGATTAGTATTCAAAATGTGCACAGTGCTTTGGTATCCGTGGATTGTTCTAAAGGTCCAGGGCCTGATGGTATCCCGCCTTTTTTCTTTAAAAATACCGCAGACACTCTAAGTCTCCCACTATGTATTATTTATAATGAATGTTTGAGCCAGGGAACTTTTCCAGAAGTGTGGAAACGAGCCAATATTACCCCTGTACATAAATCTGGCCCAAAACAAGAAATTGAAAACTACCGTCCTATTTCCATTCTATCGATCTTGTCAAAGCTTTTCGAGAGACTGGTCCATGATCAGCTTTATCCGATTATTCATGATCAGATTATTAAGCAACAGCATGGGTTCGTCAAGAAAAGATCTACAACTACTAATTTGATCGAATATGCTGATTATTTATTTAATAATTTAGACACACGTATACAGGTAGACTCTATTTATACTGATTTCCGTAAAGCCTTTGACAAGGTCGATCATAAATTACTTCTAGGCAAAATAGCATTTAATGGTATTCGTGGGGACTTGTTCCGTTGGTTCTCTTCATATATAACAAATAGAACGCAAAAAGTGGTAGTTAATGGTTTCCATTCCAAATCAATCACTGTTTCATCAGGGGTACCTCAAGGCTCGATATTGGGCCCTTTGTTGTTTATAATATTTATCAATGATATTGACATGTGCTTTCATAATTCAAAATTCCTACTTTACGCAGATGACCTTAAAGTCTTTAGACCCATCAAAACTATACTTGACTGTCAACTGCTTCAACAAGACCTCAATCGCCTGGCAGATTATTGTACTAAAAACAAACTCCAACTAAGTATTTCCAAATGTTGTTGTATTAGCTTCACTAAAAATAAAAATATATTTAAATATCCCTATGCAATACACAATGAAACTCTGGCAAGGGAGAGTTTGATCCGCGACCTGGGAATATTACTTGACGATAAACTGCACTTGGACGCACATGTTAATAAAATTGTAAATAATGCTTACCGCATGTACGGCTTTGTGATGAGATCATCCACGGAATTTAAACGCCCTAGTACATATTTATATCTATATCGATCACTAGTTAGGTCTCAATTAGAATATGTAGTCCCTGTGTGGAACCCCTTCTACAATAAATATGTTGAGTGTATAGAAAGCATACAACGTAAATTTTTGAAGACTATGCAATATCGCTGTTTCAAAAGTTGTTATCTCTCTTATAGTGAATTACTTAAAAAGTATAACCTGCTTTCCTTGAATTCAAGGCGTACTTTTCTTGAAGCTACATTTTTGTACGACTTATGTAATAACTCATATGATTGTTTGAGTATTAGTAACAAGTTGTGTTATATAGTTCCCAGAACATGCCAGGGACGTGAGGTGCGCGCACGACCTGTATTTGCCACTACTTCCAGTCGTACAAATGCCGGCTTGCGTGCGCCTCTTCGTCGCATTGCTGTCAATTTTAATAAGAACTTCTCTAGTTTGGATCTGTTTGCTTTACCACATAGAAAGTTTCGACTAAGTTTACTTAACATTTTGAAAAATTAACGTGACACAGTATTAAATTAACACTTCTGCGGCACTGTTGCAGCTTTATGCTTTGTTGATAATATGATATTTGGTTTATTTTTATGTTATGTTCCTCTTTTTATTGTTTACAACGCTAGTGTTAAATTTACCAAATTGTCTCATTACGTATCTGTGGAAAACGTGGTTGATTTCACATTTGTATTACTTCTGTATCCTATGTTTCTATGTAAGTCTTAATGTGTAATTGTTTGTTTTCCCTAATAAATAAAATAAAAATAAAATAAAATCCCGTGACATGACACCCCACGGGACTTTTGGCAAACAACTCAAGGTTCACATTAAAATTAAACATTCTGGTAACAACGTAGAAATAGGAATCACAAAGATTATTCTAATGGATGAAACGACCTAGAAACGTGGTGTTTACGAATGATTATTAAGGCTTCTCTCTCGATTTGAATAGCTATAGCTAACAACGTGATTGGAACATTTATTTTTGTAATGGGTTTTTATTATTTAGGTTTCACAGAAATATCAATCCATTTGTTGAGCGAGTATTTACATTTCTGGAGCGAGTCAATTTCGATCACTATACCCTAAAAATATTAATGTATGTAATATGCAAAACATTGGCAGCTTGCAACTTGCAAAGACAGGACCTTTCTCCTTCTATACTATATGGGTTCCATACTCACCATTGCTCGTAACCATGTTGTATTTCCAATCCCCGAAAGATTAGGTAAAGGCGAACCTACTTATAGACTCACCAGTTATATTTACAGCTCATGTGATAAGGGGGTGAGCCTATTACCTTGAACCGAGGACAACCAACAACCTCACAATACTCCAAGAAAAGACAACTTAAAAGCAGCGTGACAGAACACACGGGTATCTCGTCTCGATCGATCATAATCCGCGTGACAGCGGCACAGGTGTGTGATCACTCAGTGAGGCAGCGTGCGCAAGGAATCGACTAGTGTGTACCGAGCCGTGTTGGAAGGGTCACGCCTGTTACTATTGACAGTGATACTGTTTTACGAAGGATGTATTTTTAGGGGTATTAGGTTACGTAAGAAAAAATGTTCCGTTTAAATCATTTTACGGTTTCGGTATTTCAAGGTTAACAGAAAGATCTAAAATAGAGTTCCGATGATACCATCATATGCCTAGCCTTTTCCCAACTGTGTTGGAGTCAGCTTCCAGTCTAACCGGATGCAGCTGAATACCAGTATTTTACATGGAGCGACTGCCTATCTGACCTCCACAACCCAGTTAATACTAAGTAATACGATACCCTTTGGTAAGACTGGATGTCAAAATTTCAGGTCACTGACTACCTGTAACGACTGCCAAAGATCTATATATGGCAGCCGGGACCAACAGCTTAACGTGCTTTACGAGGCACGGAGGAAACTTGGTATGTTATGGGCGGTCACCCATCCACAGACCAACCTAGGCAAGCGTGGCTTAACCTCAAGATCGACTCGAGTGGCAGTTATTATTAGGCCACCATCTTTAACTTAGTAATCATTACTTAAATACTATAAACGCGAAAATAACTCCTTTGTTCTCTTATCTTTTGGCACTGGGATAGACAATATTATGATTAAGACATAGGATGTATCATGTATACTATGGTATTATGGTATTTCCCTGTGGGATAATTCCCGCCCCTCAAGGCGCGAGCAAAAGCATGTTTTTAATAACTAATCATGCATGCTTTTGATACTGATATAGTACATGATTTACATAATTAATCAACACAATTAAATATCATTGAATATGCTCATCCCATCTATTCCACGCGATTGTTTCTAAACATTGTAATATTAAATGACATGTATAAATTGTCGTTTGTGACAATAATTATTTACAGTCTGTCGTGCAAACCAATGTAATTGGACAAATTAAATGGTATCGCCTGAAATTGTTACACGAGCGTTATTTATGAACACGTTGCCGGCACACGGTCCTACTGTTATTACTATAGTGTGGTCACAATACATCTAGAATTACTAGTATTTAATTTGGAATTAGTTGGGTTTAGTTACGGATAACGCTTTAGCAGAATATATATATTGAATAAATAATAACTGTTGGGTTTATTTAATCTTCGGTTTTGTATTTTCAATTTAATATCAACATAATATGCCGCTTATTTAATTTTGAATCGTTTTAATAATAATGGAAATGTTTAACATAATATTCACAACCGGTTATCATAAAAAACAAGACCTACATAAATTAAGCAAAGCTCGAGGCGTTTGCTTTGTTTCATCAGATACATGGAAACCAATTTGTTTACGTGTACACAAAATCAAGCTCAAGATTCGTATCTCGAGAACCTGACGCAATCAGCGATCCCCGACCATTACCGGTCGCCGATCTCGGGGCCCCACACTTAACCCGTCGCTAACGCTCGCCGGCGCGACTATTGACCTGCTGGGTGCCCCGCGAGCGACCGTGTCCGATGTCGGCCCACATCGACAATGCTTGCTAAAAAACAAACGCGCCAAATAATCAAATATCTCCCACCAATCCAACTATGTAAATCCACACAAAACTTTTGTAATAAGCGTCAAGCGACTCCTTTGTTTTTCTTTTAAAACATCTTAAATTCACAGATGAAAAGACTCTCAGAATCCCAAACTACAAGGGGCGCGGGCAGAGGACGCCACCTTTTCATTCGCGAGTGTTCGCGCTTTATCTCTGCCCTTTGTTTAACGTTTAGGTGACAAAAACAATAGAAAAGATTTAATTTCCTGTCGTCGTCATAAAATATTATTTTAATCCGGGCATAGCTCTGATGCTGAATATTCAATGAATGCCGACCGGCCATATTTTATTTGAGAGTTTTTATGCAAAATAATACGGATTCGAAGCGGCCGTGCACACCGGATACTTTTTAATCAACCCCGAACGATCCACGTTCAGTCCCAGTTGTTGGACAAGTCAGTCCGCACACTTGTGTCCTCCCTTCCTTCCACTTCCTACAATATATTAACATTTTTACGTCGTATTAATGTTAAGAAAATGTAATGTGTATTCATTGATATTGGATTTGCGTTTGAGGTCGCGCCGCACCGATCTAGCGATGAACTCTGATTATAGATCAACTCATTATTGCATTCAGTAAAAAAAGACAAGTCGGTAATGTTGAGTATTGCTCGCTTTGTACCCTCTGGCATTGTTTAGTCTGTTGTTTTGTTCCATTTTCATACGCAAACAAAGGATATCCAAATAAAAGCACGCACAAAAAAACTTGCATAAAACCGAATATCGTAAACATTAAAAGCATTTCCCTTTCAAATCAACGCGGCAAAATAAACAGGAAACATAACCCTAAAAGCGTCACCGAAACAGATTTATATAGGGAGATTATCGACGCAATAAGTTGGTGTAGGCGCAAGTCGCGACACCCGCGAAACCTTTACAAAAAGTTAAATCAAAAACGTGAGGTGGCGACAAACAAGTAGAAGGCGCGAGGGGGGGATGGAGAAGGCAAAGGGGGGGGATGGAAGCAGAAAAAGTGTCCGCACGAGGATTTATGGCGTCCGCAACGCTCGCGAGCTTTCGCGGAGCGTGCCAAGCGCGGCCGAGGTCAGCGCGCGACGGGTTAGCAGCGCCTACTTAAGGCCCGTAATCCACCAAAGCGGAGAGGAGAGGAGACGAGAGGAGATGTGTTTGGATAAACCAATCCGATTTCGTTATTTCCACATCTCTTCTCCGCTTAGCTTTGGTGGAAATGGGTAAAGCGGAGAGGAGAGGAGATGTCTCATTTTTCTATAGAATTTTGTGCAGCGAGCGAGCAAGCGGCGCGGCAGAGCGGAGAAGTGTCTAGTCGGGCGGCCGGGCTTCACCCCGCTACCTTCTCCGCGTGCCTCGCACGTTTTGTTTTGTTTTCGATCTCTCACAGCTCACATCTCTGCTACACACAGCTCACATCTCCTCTCCGCAACGCATCTCTTCTCCGCTTTGGTGGAAATATCCTGCCAGCTTCGCGGCACATCTCCTCTCGTCTCCTCTCCTCTCCGCTTTGGTGGATTACGGGCCTAACGCTATTAACTTAAAACTTTATCTGCATGTGCATCGTTGCAAGATGTCCTACAGTCTGTTGTGCACCATTGTTCCTTAGCTCAACTTAATTAAATTGCGTTGAAACTTTTTTGGATTGCAATTGTACCAAACTGTGGAGTTAAATGAGAAAAATAATTAGCATAGAATCTCGATGTTACTTACTTTTTACAAAACTAATCTGGATAGAAATATAAAACTGCATTACCCACTCGATTATCATACTCAGATGTCATTTACAAGCACAGCCACACACGACCGATTTACAATATTTTTCAGACATTTCATGGAAATACATCTTCGTTTAATAAAGCCTAGGAACTACGAACGTCGAACACACGACACGTAGCGCTACGTCGTAGCGCTACGGCGTAGCAGGGGCGTAGATATAGCCTACAAACACTGGCGCTACGTGACGGCGTAGACATAACCTACGCGTGCTACGACGCTACGAGTTCTTATTGTATTTACTTTCTTGACATAATAAAAGGCGCTCATACAGTTAGTTGCTTGAAGAATTTCTTTATGCTGAGTTTTTACATACTGTATTTTTTGGATCAAGGAAAATTGCGAACCTGTGAGGAAAAATTTACAGTACTTTTTCTTTGTGTAACCTATATAAAACCTTATGAGTTTAGAACCTTATCTTGCAATGAAATGAACTTATAAGAGAGTACGGAAGCAAGATTGAATTACTTCATAACAAGTTAAATTAATAATAGGGTCGACCTTTGAAACCGAACACCCATTCAAAGTAAAACTCTTGCGAAAACCGGAATTGATTATAACCAACATTAATTACTTTAGTAGTTACTTTTACGTTGTAGCCCTATCGATCCAAATAATAAGCTATTTTTTTAAATAATAAATTACTAATATTAGAGTAAAAGCGTTAGGCCTCGTATTACTCCGTCGCTAATAAAATATAGCCGTGACAAATTCATTCAGCTTGAGCTATAAATTATAGCGATATAAATAGGTACAGTCGGCGACACAATAATAGAAATACTCTTTACTAATACTAGCGGACGTCCCGCGGTTTCACCCGCGTAGTTCCCGTTCCCGTAGAAATACAGAGATAAAAATTGCATATGCCACCAGTGGATAGTGTAACTTCCCTCAAATAAAGAATTTTTCAAATCAGTCTAGTAATTTTTAAGTTTATTTTTTACATACAAAAATACAAATCTGTCCTCTTCACTATCTCTACATAATTATAAAACAAAGTCCTCCGCTGCGTATATCTGTTTGTCTGCCTGTTCGCGATAAACTTAAAAACTACTACACCGATTTTCATGCTATTTTCACCAATGGATAGAGTGGTTCTCGAGGAAGGTTTTAGTATAATTACAATTTTTCCAAATTAAACCAAAATTAAAGGTAATTAAATTGGGGATGTAAGTTTGTTGGGATATTTTTCGACATACATGCGGGCGAAGCCGTGGGCAAAAGCTAGTTATAATATTATAGTATACAATCATATCAAATCACTTCACGCCTGTAATCCCCTACCGCCTTATTAATAAAAATAGTTAAACCTGGTTTAACTTACGCTTGGTTTATCTCGCATGCCGTCACTTTCTTTTGAATATTATTGAAGTGAGACGGCATGCGAGATGAATTTGAATTTTGAATTTGATTTTGACACAACGCCATCTAGTCCCAAGCTAAGCAGAGCTTGTGTTATGGGTACTAGACAACTGATAAACATACTTATATATTTCTAAATACATACATATTATAGATAAATTACACCCAGACACAGAACAAATGATCGTGCTCATCACACAAACATTTGTCCTGGGTGGGAATCGAACCCACGACCTCCGGCATAGCAGTTAGGGTCACTAACCACTAGACCAACAGGCCAGTCTAGCGATAAACCAAGCGTAAGTTAAACCAGGTTTAACAATTTTTATTAATAAGGCGGCTAAGGTTTAGGTAGAGTAGTACCTAATAACACTCTTTATTTCACCCCCAAAAGTCGAAACAAGTCTGAACATATATTATTACAACAATAGTCTAAAATGAACCCTCCGGCTGCAATTAGTTTTACCGAAAATAATAGTTTCGTCTACAAAGTTTGAACCACTATAATAAATATGTTTGACTTTAATAAAGCTGGAGCGTTTTAAAATAAAACGTTTTAAGACGATGACAATAGCTATTGACTTCTGATGTTTCAGTATTTTTGGACACGCCCACAATTTTTCCGATACCCTAGCGCCATACTACCAAGTAAGAAACAAATAGTCCAGGATCCGCGGTCCATTTTTGCACTTGATTACTATCAAGCTAATTTTGATGAGACGGCGAGACGCCCAACAATTTCCTGCACGAAACTCTCGAATTCTCGATTGTGGTAAGTAATAGGGGTAGCAGGGATGAAATATGTTGGTTTGATGATTCTCAAAAGTGTTAAGTACAAACACTTTTGAGAATCATCAGCTGGGTTTTTTTTGTTAAATCTGATGATAATTATCTAAATTATTTGAAAAAATATTTGTCCTACAAAATGTATGGTTTGATCAAAGAGTCCCCTTCCTTCCTTCCAATATGTATCGATAACGAAGTCATTAAAAATGATTACTTACTAACTGGGTTTTGGGGATTGGATATTTTCTATTAAACCCACTCTTTACAAGTTGCCTACAAGATTCTAAAAATTATATTAAGTGTTTGGCACTTACTCCACGCACCATCAATACTCCTGTACATCATAAACAACAGGCTAATACACTTTCTGGAGCCACAAATTCCAGAAGAGCAAGAAAGTGGATTTCCAATCTGAGGTACACTGATGACACCGTTCTCCTTGCTACAACATTTGGCAACATGAAAGAGATACGGCACAGATTGGAAGTGGAAAGTGGCAAAGTAGGGTTTGCAATAAATAGGCAGAAAACCAAGCTTATGGTGGTAGATCGTGCGGGAAAGCTATCGGGCGCCTATAACATCTAAGGCATCTATACTGTGGACAGCTTCGATTAACTGGGCTCCAATATAATTAATGAAGGTAGCTGCGTCACAGAAATAAAACGGCGGATAGCCATGGCTAAAGATGCTATATTACGCCCCCGGAACATCTGGGAAAAACGTGGTATAAATTTTAAAACGAAGGCCCGTTTGGTCAGAGCACTAGTTTTCCTGATTTTCCTCCATAGAGTTAATAATAATAATATTTATTTATTTTCAGGCTACTTTGGCCCATAGATAAATACCTTACAGACTAACATACATACGATATAATTGACAGCTTGTGTTAGTAAACAAAACCTTAAAACTATATTAGTATCACTACAGTTGCACTACGTCACTGTGCGATCATGTGGCACTTGCCCGCGGAAGCGTCGAAACACCACCCCCTGCGGCCAAAAGTCCTCTTCCAAGACGAGGTGCAGGTAGCATGTCGGTCGGTACTCGCACCACAAACGCCTTAAAGTTGACGTTGCGGCGCGACTCGAGCAGCTGCACTCTCGCCACGTACTTGATCTTCTGGCGCACGTACTCCACGATGTCCTCCGTCGTAGTGGTGTAATGTAGACTGGAGAGGTACAAAGGAGTGTTCGGCTTTGCGGCACGAATATGCACATTGGGCTCCGATGGAGCCGTGCCGCAGCGGTTCTTGATGGTTCGCTGACGGCGCTTCCTCCTCAACACCGTCACGAAACCATCATCAGCCTGGATCGGTTCCTTTTCAGGCACAGGCTTCTCGGAAGGAGCATTTTTCCCCACAAGTTAAGACATGGACAATCCAAACAAGAGTAAGACAGAGGATAGACGCATTCGAAATGTGGTGTTTTAGGCGGATTCTCCGAATTCCATGGACGGCCAAACGCACAAATGTGTCTATCCTTTACCAACTCGATATCAAGACTCGATTGTCAACAGTTTGCCTACAGCGTATTTTGTCTTATTTCGGCCACATAATGCAAAGAGGAGATAACAGCCTTGAAAAGCTGGTCATTGTTGGCAATACCGAAGGCAAGCGACCGCGAGGCCGGTCGCCATTTTACAAATTTGGAAGTGTCTGTCTTCCAAACGATTGGCTTTGAGAAAAAATTGTTTGTGGAACCTCAATGTCATTTTTAAAGACCTGTCTAATGTCTATAGACACCCCACACGTAGGTATAGGTTTGATGAAAAAAAAAATATAGTTTCAGTTCCATGTATGGGGCGACCCCCTAAATCCTTTTTTTTATTTTTGTATAAAAATCGTAAAGCGGTTCACAGAATACTTGTAGAGTTTCAACTGTGTAGTCTCAATAGTTTCCGAATGAAGTGGCTGTGACATACGGGTGGACAGACGGACAAACAGACATGACGAATCTATAAGGGTTCCGTTTTTTGCCATTCGGCTACGGACCCCTAAAAAACAGCTGGTTTGTAGTAATTTTTGATGAGCTCGTTATCAATACATGTTGGATTTAGATAATGATCATCAAATAAAAATAAAATAGTTAGTAATAGATTTTTGAAAATCATCAAATAAATAATTATAATAATATATAATCAATATATATTTTATCCCTGCTGCCCCTATTACCTACCACAATCGAGAGTTTTCGTATAGGGTAATGTTGGCTCACGGAAAATTAGCTTGATAGTAATCAAGTGAAAAAATGTACCGTGGATCCTGGACTAACATTGTGACGCGGTCAATAATAATTTATAGATGAACGGATAGCTGTCAGTGGGGCGCAAAGTGACATACGTCCGTCTAGCACCACGCCTAAGCGCTCACTGTCGGATTGCATACGTAAGAAAGAGAGCGCGATGACGCAACGCTCGAACTTCTTACAAACCATATAATGATTAATTATAAAATAATAATTTATTAAATAATCAAAAATTAAAAACAACGAAATTTTGTATTTAAATATGATACGTTATTGTTATAAATTTTACCAACGTACGTTCATCAGTAATACAGATATTTTTGTTGGAAGATCATTTTAAGAGGTTAGTTTACCATTTTTTTGTATCGAGAAAACTTTTCAAAAACGTGTTTTGAAAACAACGAAATTATCAGAAATATGTTCAAGATTAACATATATTTTTTCCGCCGTGTCAAACTGTATAGATTTGGCTAAAAAATTGTTCAATACAAGCCTATTTGGCTCTTGTCAGCGCCTTAACGAAAAAAGTTAACACAGAATTTTGATGAGAAAATCTAAAAATGCTGCATTATTTTCTAATAGTATGTTTTCTATGTTACCGGTACTTACTCTTGATATAATAATAACTTGGTTTAAGTAATAATGTCCAGCAAAGGCTGTTATTAATTGTTACTCGCTATAAACATAGGCTTGTTAATATGCCGGTCGCTTTTTCAGCTTTAAATCTCGACTACGGCAATAAACAATTTGGGAAAATATTTTTCATGCAATCCGGTTGTAAATGCCTAGTATAAAATATTTTATTTCAGATATACCTTTCGACATCCTGTAAAATCAGTGCCAAAGAGTTTTGTGTCAATCTGATTTTATTCAGTGTCGAAAGTGTTACCGTTGATAAATCGAAAATAACGAGAAATAAATGTATAATTTTTTACGAATTAATAAATTGTTCGTGCAATAAAATACAGCAAGTAAACCAAATGTGCGCTATAACTGCAGAAATACTATCATTAGTAAAGATTTATAGTCAAGGCAAAAACATTGCCCGTGTTAAATTAATAAAATACAAGGCTTAGAACACACTCATGTACCAAATACCTTACCTCTACAGGACTACATACTCAAAACTACGTCACATAACATCCACGGCCTAGCATTATAAGTTATATAGAAAGAGCGTTAAACAGACAATTAAAACAGACTTTCTCAATACACTTTTAGTAAACATTTCATCCAATAAAACTAAGACATAACCATATAAGACAGCGTTGACAAGTCCACAACACATTGTAACCTCAGAACACTCCCGTACCTCCGCTATAAGACTACACACTCTTAGCTAAGTGGCCACAACACATCGTCGTAACGTTATAAGTTATTGACAGCGCCCCCAAGTGTCCAGGGAGGGCTAAATTATGCACGTCGGGTACAAGGCCTTATTGTACGCAGTCAGGTAACTGGTAACCCAAGGTTTCAATAACGTTCAGCGGAAAAATGCATATTTTATAGAAAATGGCGAGAAAGCTTAGCGAACTGCTGGGACGGTGTGTCGCTGATGTTTATAGCAGATTGCTGGGTTTAGGTGTTACATTCTTATTTTGTGTGGATAGAGGTTTTTTGTAACAGATTTTGGTGATAGTTGGCTTATGGATCTATGAAACCGTATCTCTATGCACCGTACCTCTATGCATAACTAGATACAAAAACTCGAGCGATTTTGTCCTATGGGTAAGCAGACACCACAGAACCGGTGCCACGGTAGTGTCCTTTTGCACATTCATAGGCACATGTGGCCTCCACCCGCTGCCCGGTTATGAGTACTACACAAATGACTTTTTTGAAGGACAGAAGAACCAATAACGACAAGAACTTACGAATATTCTCATCCATCGAAGTTTAAGGTATAGGTACATTAATTACATTATAAAAGTAGTTCTAGAAGATAAAATAACTTGGTAATAATCTTGTTATGTTGATTTATACTTATTCATCAATATATTTTATTACTTAGATGATGCAACAAGTCAGTCGCTGAGAAATAGCTTTACCAAATTACTTTAACTTTCGTATCGTTAAAGTAAATCGTAAAGCAATTTCTCAAGATTATTTTCGAAAGCAATAAATTACATTTTCTTTAATTTTCAAATCAACAAGAACGCAAGAAAGATTGGGTTTATAAAATCTAAAATGCTTTTTCAAAAATTGTTTGAAGTTTTACGCTCTTAGTAAAAAGAACATAATAAATAATAATAATAATAATAATATTCCACAACTATCACACAACGCCATCTAGTCCCAAGCTAAGCAGAGCTTGTTATGGGTACTAGACAACTGATAAACATACTTATATATTTCTAAATACATACATATTATAGATAAATTACACCCAGACACAGAACAAATGATCGTGCTCATCACACAAACATTTGTCCTGGGTGGGAATCGAACCCACGACCTCCGGCATAGCAGTTAGGTTAGAACATAAATTAGATTTAAGAAACTCACATAATATAGAACAAATAGAAAATAACATTACTTTGGTTTGTAATATAATCACGCTGGCATTAAACCATGGATTAAGTAGAAATCTAAAATCAAACCTTGGACGGTACCCTCGTCACTAAATCAATCAGTACGTACCATTGTGCATTGTTATAAAAACGGAACCTTTTGTTAAACTCAATGCTCATTGGTTAAGAAATGGTCTGTGAAGTGAAGATATGAAAGTATTTCAAAAGTTGATCGATTGAACCGCTCAAAGATTCTCGAGGTTCGGTTTGTTGCAGCCGGTTCAAAAGAAAAATCACTAAAAAAGCTAATTTTATTCCAACAAGGAGATACTGAGGATAGGACCCACTACCTGAATTTTATGTATAAAAAAAGTAAGGACACAAGACTGGAGTGGGTAGTTATTTTCTAAATAGGTATAGACTTTTTTATGAAAGTTTCTAGACCGACATTGACAAATTATAGCCGATACAGGTAAAAAAGGAACTTGTCTTTTTATTCAGTACTTAAAGAGAGGAAGGCACTTTTTATCAGATATGAAATATCTTTCCAATAATAAATTATTGACCGCCTGCTCTGTAGCTATAACAACAGGCATATTTCTTATAGTAGAAACAATACATTTTGATTTTAATTCGTTTTTGTTTTGTGTGAGAATCGAACCCGCGACACGCAGCGCAGCAGTCAAACGCTCAGGCACTACGCCACCCGTGATATCTTGTGTTTTGTACAGTTATATTTAAAGTACCTTAGTATCTGAAGTTACAGAAGAGACCTGCTCTTCTGTAACTTCAGATACTAAGGTAGTTTAACTATTCAAAGTCAAATGTAACGTTAATAAAACCATTTTCTCCGTAAGAGAGGTAATCTACCATAATGTGTGAACCATACTTACACATCTGCCGATCTTCAGACAAAACAGGTGTGAAATATAACGTGAACGTTATGTTGTATAATGCTCCAACGTACACCAACGTTATAAGTCGATCCTCAGAGAACCACGTTCCCGTGAATAATTCCGAGAACACTAACTTAATATACTTAAGTATGTACCTACGTGTACCAACAAAGCAATGTAGAATTAGAGATTCGCTATACATTATGTAGAACAAAACTTTGACGTAAGTAGGTAATATATAACGAAGGAATTTGCTGAAAGTTGCTAGACAGGGCACAGTGATGCTGGATGCCTGATCATCTAGATAACACTGTGATTGAGATCGCTCAGTATTCGCATTTGTAACCACGAAGTTTCTAGTAGATAATTTTATGCTGGATTAGCAATAAGAACTATGATGCGTAGTATTTGCCTTTAGGATGGAGATGATACGCACTATTTACTGTCTATTATTTAGATAGATGCCAGAGAAAATTTATTTATTTATTTACTCACCACAAAATACCACAAAATATGAACTCATTTTATAAGAAAAATCTTCCAACAGACATGCGACAGGACAAATGATAAACTGTGATACAAATGATCTTCAGATAGAACTGAGGATTCGACAAAGTGATTACTAAAGCTTTTACAAAGTCAAAAATTTACCGA
Organism: Diarsia mendica; assembly: GCA_949316265.1. Taxonomy (NCBI): domain Eukaryota; kingdom Metazoa; phylum Arthropoda; class Insecta; order Lepidoptera; family Noctuidae; genus Diarsia; species Diarsia mendica. The sequence goes on from OX438887.1 coordinate 796,915, forward strand.
AAAGCTTTTGACAATCCAATTGATTCTTGTAGAAGAAATCATTATAAACGATATGCTTTAGTAAGCGAGTCAACGCTTACAGACCAGGCAATCATAACACAAAAGTAGCATACTCAACGGTGGGTGAAACTACGCTATCAATGATGATATGATTACTTACCGATGCACCTCCTTACTGTTTGCTGTAGTAGACCCTACACGAGAAAAAAGAAAAGAATTGATACATCGGCTTTGAAAAAACTTTCTAACTTCAGTATCAATAAATAATCTGCTTATTTTAGAATATTAGCATAAAAAACATCAACATGAGACGAGAAACAGAGTGTGTCGCGATACCGACGATCAAAAGGTAAACTTTCCAGGAAAAAAAGAAGTTACCTTGGTAACTTGTTAAACTTTTTGTACTTACTCTCTAAGGACCTTACAAAGCACCATGAGGACAAAGAACATTACTTATTCAAGGAAAATTGTTACAAAATACATATTTACTCAGAAAGGATTAAGTTCTTGAGTACTAAAGTCTTTTAATTATCACCTGAGTAAACGAGACCATTTCAAATATTCTCAGTCGTCTGTCCCGCCAGGATTACATCTTAGAGAAACCCTTTGTTCTGTGTGTACAACAACAAGCTTTACTTTTCACAAATAAATTAACACTGAAATGATAATGCCAGTGCTACTTAAATATGATAAAGTTTTTCTGTCACGGTTGAAGAAAAATCTTTTTACAAACTATTTTACGTTAAATTTAAAACATTTTCAAGAGATTTTTTGCAGTATACGAGTGAACGGAATACTTTTAAACATCTACGGGGACGGCAAGAGTACGGATAGCAATAAGATATTGAGAAAACTTCTTTCTCAGGTATAATCACATTATCGAGTATGGTGATTATTTCATAGCCTTTCTTGAGATCATACATAATGTAGGTATACTCACTAGCTGAAGCCCGCGGCATCGTCCGAATGGATGTCGATTATCGCGACCGATGTCGGTTATCGTGACCAAAACTAATCTTTTCATCCCCCTCTTTCAACCCCTTACAAACCTTTTTTCGCATAAAAAATTAGACTACGGTATGTACTTTCTCAGGCTCTAGACTACCTGTGTACCAAAATTCATTAAATTCGTTTCAGTGGTTTTGCCACGAAAGCGCAATTGACAGAGTTACTTTCGCATGTATAATATTAGCAAGGATCAGTAGTTGCTTATCAATATATTATATTATGACACGTGATGCTCTAGCAATTAAGCAGATACCAAAATATCTCGTTATTATTACAAATAGAAAAACACTTATTTTTCGACATTTATAAACTAACAGAAACAAAATAAAGGAAAACAAACGACAGATCATCAGTCGACGTCATGCGTGATCATCAATTATGAGAACAAATGTGTGTATCGGCAGACCACGAGACCCTGGCAGGCCCCGTGCCTTGTCCCGTAACCACAAATAGAACAGAAATGTATCTGAATACCCACCACATTGGTCTAGTGGTCGAAAGCGCTGTTGCTGAACATGGGGTCATGGGTTCAATGCCGAAGGCGGACAAAGTAAAATTTAATTTTTATATTAGGAATTTCTCAATTCCACATGGCCCTTTAAACATACATTTTAATTAACTTAGCCAAATGTAAACGGGATACTATGTGGATAAGTATGAAACAGCATTTGTATAATATACAGGTCGTAGACCAGGTTCGAATCCAGAGAGGCACTTTATTTTGAAGGTCTAAAACGAATATTTTGTAGAAGTCATGATAATCGGCATGTCGTAGATGATCGAAGACACGACATCTGACACTCCGTAACAGATAAGCTTGTGTCCCAGTAGTGGAAATGTTAGCCCTACTACTAAATATGTAACTCACAAAGTGGGGAAATAGGCAGTAACACTTGGAAAAATTACTTACGAAATCAAACAAGATAGGCAAAGATTTGAAAAGTCCTGAAAAGCTTTTTGTTATCACGTCTGGCTTTGGCGCCAACCCCGTTTTTTGGAATCGGGGATATTATCTTCCACCCAAATAGATGTGTATTTTCAACTTGCTATCATATCCTTATATATGTACTAAGCCATCGAATATCCTGCAGAACTCCAAATTCAATATCATTTGACGTGACGCGTTAAAATTGACCGCTCGAATAAAATGTGAATTTCGCATTTTACGACATTGCCGAATGACATTACGGAGGTGGCTCGTTCTTTGTCAATAAATGTCATACGACACCGTCGTAGTAAGACCTCTCGTTTAACGCCATACTTTTATTTACAAACTATTATCTACGCCACATTTCATATCTTGCAAGACAGAATCTGTTTGATTAAAGAATAAAAAACGCCGATTTTTGATTTTGGAGGCTGACCAAAACATAGTTGGAAAAACATGAAACAGATGAGGTTAATTCATTAGATCTTCCCGTGGGTTTACAAGGACATATTATGCTACAAGAAAATAGCTACCATTAACACCTTGACATTAATAAAATCAATCAGAAACCTGCCGAAACCCCACTAAATCGCACCTAATACTTTACCAAGAAACCAAACTTTATGTTCAAACACCTTCAGAATAGCCAGCGTTATAGTAACGTCTTATTGCGATCACCAACCGCCTCTCAAGCGAGTCAACTCGACGATATCTCGCAAATCGATCGCCCTAGCAGGCTATGGAAACCCAGGCTAAGTTATAGCCATTAATCGAGATAACTTGGTATGTACTGTGTCTACTATGTCCTAAAGTTATCGTAGTGGTGGAACTAACTTTAATTAAAGTACGGTGGCGAATGGTTAACGCGCTGGACTTATGTGTTGAACCCTATTAAAAAGCATATTTAACTTAAAAGGGGTAACAAGAGTCTAGTCATCTGTGAAACACATTTGTTGGAAATGTCGTAGACATTACTATTATCATTCTAATCTCAAGAGATTGAGCCCGTGATCTGTATCACAGCAAGTGAAGTATGGTGCTAGTTTAGTCAGATGTCTGTCCACGAAACAATCTCATCATCAACGAAGCTTGAAAACTCTCCAAAATGAACCCGATGACGCCAGTAAAAACACAAAGATCCAATCTACGTGGGATAAGAAAAGGAAACCTCTCGACCTTATATAAAGGGTGGGCCAAAAATTTTTGCAAATAGAAACACTAGATTTTTTTGGGAAACGTTCGAGGGAGGGGCGCGCAGGTGGCGGGAAACTGTGCGCCACTTCATGCAATTTTAGTTACGATGGAGCGCTTCACGGGACAACAGCGTGCTTTTTGTGTAAAACAAATTTACAAAAACATGATTCCTACGTTACTGTACGACTCCTGTTTAGAATTGATTACGGATTATGCCGTGTAAGTGAGTGTCAAAGTGTTAATTTGATCCAAGCTTGAGTCGAGAAGTTCGAGCAAACGTGATCGAAAATGAATATTAAACAAACAGGGCGGCCACGATAAAACGACAGCATGGGGTGCCATATCATCAAAGGGCATTGGTCCGTATTTCTTTGAAAATAATCAAGGAAATAATGTGACTGTGAATTCAACGGAATACGTCAAGATGTTGCAACACTTTTTGACGCCGCAGTTGCATGAATTTCAAGGGTACAACAGCAGGACTTGGATGCAACAAGATGGAGCAACATGCCATACGTCAAATGTGAGTTTACCGGTAGTTAAAGAAATGTTTCTGAACAAATTGATTTCTCGCAGGGGTGATATCCCATGGCCTCCGAGAAGCCTGCACCTTAAACCATGCGATTTTTTCTTGTGGGGATACCTGAAAAGTCGAGTGTACCTTAATAAACCGACGGCAATATCCCAATTAAAACAAAAAATCCACGAGGAAATAACCGCGATCCCCCGCAGCATGTGTCAGCGAGTTTTCCAAAATTTGCGTAGTCGATTGCAGGAGTGTTAACAACGAGGCAGCGCACATTTGGACGATGTTATTTTTAAATAATAAATTTCATTAAATGGTTATTACGTTAAATAAATTATCAACAAAATAACATTTGTAGTTTTATTTCTATTCATGTTTCAAAAGTGCAAAAATTTTTGGCCCACCCTGTAGAATACCTGATCTGCATAGGAATCCGGCCAGGACCCTATTCAAAAACCTAACGACTTTAATAGGGCTGACTCGGTGGATATTGACATTCGGAACACACGTTTTATTACTCAGCATTTTGTAGTTGAAGTTGAAATTCGGATTTTATCCGAAAAATGGTGAAAAGCTCAGCCTTTTTCATGAAGATTCTTATCATGAAATAACTTTTAACTTCGTTTACGGTTCATAGGCAGTTTTTATCGTATAATTATCATTACAATTATGATTTTGTTTCGATATTCGTTTGCCTAATCGTTTGTTAAATGGTTTCTCATTGCTGGGAGCAGTGGGAGCTGGCAAGTGTGGCACGCAGTCGAGCTCGGTGCCACGCGCTGCCAGACACAACCCTGCCACTAATTCCTCCTAAAAACCTATTAAACCTTTGCCCTACGCAGGGTTGACACTTGGCAACCGACGGTTCACGGGAGATATTTGAACTTAATATATGTCAACAGAAGTGAAAATTTTCTGAAATTGGGGCGACATCATTATGAATTTAATGTGAATTTAGTTATCCTATTGATTAATGTTACAAATTAAATGGTTTGTAAACAGTTATGAGGTTTACCACTAATGGTTTGTTATACAAGTTCCACGAAAAAAAAGGCTACCTTTGCTACCCTTATTTCCCCGTTAGTAAGTTTCCTTACAGCATCAATATAAGTGAGGCAAAATTATTTTTAGACAAATTGTTCCTGGAACGTTTCCTGTGTCACCCCACCAAATCACAGCGATTTTCCTCTTACCAAATCAGTACGATACAACCCTGAAAACGTACACTGAAATACATTTCTTTGAGCCGTTAATTGGTTTCTAAATCACGCAAACGTATCGTAAATTTGCGTTTGTTATTTACAATAATATTTATTTGTTCATAACTGCTAATCACGAACGCCTTACGTAAACATACGACCAATTAATGAACATGTAGTTCTTATACTCATCCGACGGCGGCGGCGCGACCCGCTGACCACATACTGGCTACATAGATGGGCACATTATGATGGCAATTCTCACAGCACACACACACAATTATATGCATATTTAATATAACACAGGCACGGCGCGTGTCGTCGTGTACGTACAGAGGTGATCGCTGACAGGACGCGCGGGACACACACGGGCGGTCGCGGCGGATGGCGAGCGCTCACTGCCGGAGCCGGCGCCCTGAGCACCCCGCCTGCCCCGCGCCCCGCACCCCACACCCCGCCGGAGGCTGAAAATCCCTTTCAGGCGCGAGTTTCGCTGAATTCGCCCTGTAATAAATTAAAAATTATGTTACAAGTACACTCTAAAATTAATCAATGGCTATTACTACCTGGGGCTAAATTGGCCTGTCTGTTTTTTTCATGCTGTTGAATAATAAATTATTTTATATTCAGGAAATTATGTGCTCTCATTATATTTCCCTTGATACACAAAATATAAAACATTCGTGTAGAGATGATTGCCTGTTGTTTACTTGGCACATTTCTTCTTTACATAATATTAGTATTCATTACATTTTATTGTGTTTGCATATAAAACGAAAAATTTATTGAATTCTTTAAAATACAAATCTCATCTATTACAAAACATGATATTCAAAAAGCTCTATCTTACACCTATTACTTAAAAAATCTTTACTGAAAGAACTTAAATGTATTCTAAATTCTAAGCTTGAAAGCTGTAAAAATTCAATAGCCTTTTAACCCACTGAATTAATAAGTAAATCAGTGAATTCTGTCTTATGAAAACCTCGGAGGAGAGCTTTTAAATTTAAATTAAGTGGTTGTTTTGACCGTGGTTTGACAGCGGCGTCAGTTTAACGAGCTAGACAAGTCAAGTCAAGACAAGTCATGTCTGACTATTTTACTGCTTGAACCGAGAACTGGGACCACTATGTCATTGCTGTGTCTCGACACTTAATAACAGGAACTATAAGATCAAAATGGTGTAAAAATACGTTTAAGGAAGCCGAATGGCACTTGTTCTCCCTGTCCACCATACCTTGGAAACCCGTTTCCGGGGAAATTGGGGGTCAAAGTTCCAAATTTTTCGCGACTTTTTTTTTAATTCTAGTTTTTCGTGTTCTTTGTGTAATTTATTTCATCACCGCTGCTCTCAAAACGGTGGAAGAAAACATCGTGAGGAAACCGGCATGTCTTAGAACCAAAAAATTCGAAGACATGTGACATCTGCCAATCGGCACTGGGCTCGCGTGGTAGATTATAGCCCATCCCTCTCCTAGAGAGGAGGCCGGAGTCCCTGCAGTGGGAACATTATAGACTGATGATGACCAGTTTTTCTGGTTATAACTTTACTTAAATTACCTCCATGACCCCTTTACTATTTAAAGCATCCACAAGCATAATGTTTTAAGAGTGCTACATTAAGTTTTGCCCTAAAAAGTGAATTTTCACCTCAAAAACAGGCGATTCCCAGCAATAATGTTTTCGTAGGGGTACTTAGTTTGGTGTACATAATGCATGTAGTACAGGTTCGTTTATGCCCTGTATTTAAAGGATATTTTAACCAATAATGATGAGCAAAAAGCGGCCGGAGAAAAAATCTTGATTGACAAAAACTAGGAGAAAAACATTCGGAATTCGTTCTTCTTTCTTTATCCTGTCGTTAGTGGCTAGCTTGGTGTCAGGGTTTTCATACAGCCTATATCTATGATCCCACTCTTGGGCAGAGCGAAGAGGAGTGTCAGACTTCTACTGACTAAAAACCAACCCACATGTTCCTTCTTCGCCCAAGTGCCGAGGCCACGTTATCTCTTTCGATAATCCGCAGCCCCGACGGGATATCTATGAGCCTCTGACTTGGTATTCAAAATTGATGACAAACCTTCAGTAACTTACAACACTAGAATGAAATGAGGGTGTTTTAGGGTCCGTTCACAGCGACCGGCTCGGAGAGGAGAGTAGTTTTTTTATCACGCTTAAAACAGAGTTTTGAATCATTGTATTAAGATTTATTTTTACACTAGCTTTTGCCAGCGGCTTCGCCCACGTGAAAATGACGATTTTCCATACAAACTTTCATCCCATATTTAACTCCCTTAGGGGTTGAATTTCGAAAAATCCTTCCTTATTCCTTGTCTACATTATATAGGGAATCTCTGTGCAAAATTTCAGCTTTCTAGGTCCAAGGGTTTGGGCTGGGCGTTGATGAGACCAGATGAGACAGTCCGTCAGTCAGTCAGTCAGTCAGGACTTCTCTCTTTATTTATATAGATAGATAGAAGATAGAAAGATAGATGTCATTTTTGTTCTTGAGAGCAATTTTTTCTTTTGTTCTTGTAGTAGTGACACAATATACCTGCTAGCAAACTCTTGTTCGAAACGACTCTATAATAATAATAATAATATAATAATATTCCACAACTATCACACAACGCCATCTAGTCCCAAGCTAAGCAGAGCTTGTGTTATGGGTACTAGACAACTGATAAACATACTTATATATTTCTAAATACATACATATTATGGATAAATTACACCCAGACACAGAACAAATGATCGTGCTCATCACACAAACATTTGTCCTGGGTGGGAATCGAACCCACGACCTCCGGCATAGCAGTTAGGGTCACTAACCACTAGACCAACAGGCCAGTCAATCCGATCCAATCAAAGTCTATGACCGGCTCTTTTAATACTACGGAAAGTTTTTTTTGCAAAATCTCGTAGTTTACTGAGAAATAAAGCAACATCGAACGTCCCAGATACCAAAATTGAGAGAATAGTATATTTCATTATTAGTGCGGAAAGCCTGTCATTGCAAAGAGTTCCGACAAATGTCTACCCGAGCCGAGGCGCAGCCGAAGGTGAGGGTTGACAGTCGGAACAAGTTGCAATGACGGTTCCGCACGTGTACTGAACAACTATTTTTTTAATACAGTTGCGAAAAAATGAAGGAATTTAATTAAGAACATTTTTGGAAAATGGCGCTAACCGTAAAAGAATTTAAGCAGATATTTTTTTTTTCTTTTGTTTTCTGCACCCATTCTGGGTAGGCAAAGGGAACTATGCCCATACAGCCAAGTCTTCAGTAGATTTTTTTTATTGATATGAAATGAAAATGAATTTTAATGAGATGAAATGGAATGAAACCTAACCAAACTCATTGAATCAAATAATTAAATCTGATATTGAAACAAATTAGTAGCTTCTTTAGAAATATTTGCATGAATCATAAAAACTTCTATGACTTTTTTTTCACACCACCTGCTCGAAAATGTCAAATTATATGTCAAGCAACCTTAACCTAAAGTGAGTCATTAGTGGCCGGGGGAACAGCCGGTCAATAATGTTGTACTGGATTTCATTATGACCCGCTGGTCAATAATGTGATTTGAATTTGGAATCTCACATGCTCAGCTAAATTGGCAGTATAGTCTGTACTATAGTGCGCGCGGAACTAGTTGGCCGCGCCTTAGGCATGTTTTTGTTTTTTATTTGTATTCTTTTCAATAAATTGAACAATTATTGTTCACGATATCTCGAGATTGGTCATCACTGTCTAATTACATAGTCTTCTGTGCATTGCGAGCTGTAGGCAACCCGCCCCCTCACCCCTGTCGCCACCTAAGGCGCGGCCAACTAGTTCCGCGCGCACTATAACAAACACCCTTTGGTGCCAGAAAGAGGAAAGCTATTCTCGATACCCCTAATACGCGTGGATGATATTCTCGATTTCCTACAAAATCATAACGACTGCTTCTTCATATCGTTGCCATGTTTTCGAAGACATAATATTGTAAGAATAATTAGATAACTACGAACCATTTTTTAAAAGGAATGGAATAACATTAAAACTGGCATTAATAATTACAAATACCGTACCGCGCCGTAATACCGTAATAGTAATTGGCTGTAACATTAGTTAATTTATTATAAGTAAACTGCGCTAAGATAATATTGCTGTGGATTTTGTGAATAAATAACAAAAATAGTAAAACCTATCTATACTACCAGTCGATTTATCACATTTTATCAAAAATACTATAATTTCACGAGCGTCTCCAATGACGTTCTAAATTCAAAATGCATACAGCCAATCATCCAAAACCATTCTACCATTTCTTTCTTATAATTATTTCTATTTCATTATTTCTAATATTATGTTATTCTTACTGTTTGTTTATTTAATAAATACTTTGTTTTTCGTACTACCTATGGCTATTATTTTCTCACAGTAGGTGTAAAAAGTAGAGTATCCTCCTCTGGGATAAAGGTGTCTTTGCCTTGGGCTAGCTTGAATCCCTCGCTGCATTCAGGATTCTTGTATTAACTCCCTCCCTGCGCTCGGGAGTTAAATCCCGAATCCTTCATTGCGCTCGAGATTCAATATGACGCCCGTGACATAAGACACAACTTTAGCCCCTTGGTGCATAATCTACTATTAGTAAAAACTTCGTGGTTGGTTTTTTTTTAATGGACATTATTTTGACAGTTGGGAAAGAGAACGCACGTGTTCGGGAATGGTAAAGAAAAAGCACGAGTACGTAATAGCCCACATCCCGAACGCTATACGTCCCTGCAATACGCCACTTTTTGAGCAACTGTATTAAAATAGTACATTATGGTACAAGTGTGTAATGTTGGTGATTACCGCCGAGGCGCCATTGAGACCCGAGCCGTCAGGTGAGGGTCTTAAGATAGCCGAGGACGGTAATCATCAATACACACGTATATCATACGACGTTTTTCAACACACTTGTGAAGAAAATAATACTAAAAAGTCATCTTCAACAGTTAGAGCGAGTTCTGAATTTTTTTTCACAATAGCGGGAAAAAATTATCAGTTTTCCTATGCGCGCGCATCTACAGTTCGACCAACTTATCTGTGCAGGCGGGAAAACACGGAACTAAAATAAATGTACTATGTTTGACGTAGCGATGCATATTTCTTGACCAGTGGCGCCACCATGAAATTCAAAAAATGGTCATACTGTAATGCTGGGTTTACACTTTCGAGCGAGTGACGAGACGAGCCGCGAGGCGAGACACGAGTCGAGTGTGTGAATGGTGTGTTTGTGACTCGCCTCGCAACTCGTCTCGTCACTCGCAGCGCTCGCGTCGGGGGCGGTTTGTATGCGTTAGCTAACGTTAACCTGTAGCTCATTTACACTCTCGCGCGAGTGACGAGCTGCGAGGCGAGGTGCGAGACGTGCCACGAGGCGAGAGTGTAAATCCAGCATAACAATGACGATCGACCATAGACTAAAAGAATGAGGGTAATTTATTTTAAAAAAAAGTTACATTTATAATATTACATAAGTTATATTATTTGAGTGAAAGTTTCATTTATTAAAAACGTACAAGTTAAATTTATCTATTTAAATTCAAAGTTGCATGAAATGAGCAAGCACTAGGTACCTACATTAATTTATTTTTACTATTGAACATGATCTTTTTTGTATCGAAACTTTTTTATGAACATAGCAACTCAACCAATAAAATTTAAAAAAAAAACGGTATTACCCGGTTAAATTGAAAATGCTCTGTTTACTCGCATAAAATTTGCAGTAAGGTTCTAACTTTACTTTGTAGTGATAATTCTATTATGCACTAGTGTATAATATTATTATGCACGTGTTAGGTATAGTTCGGTTTATGGCCCTAAGAACGATGTAATAAGGAAGACTTTACGAGCAAGTGTGTTGAAAATATTGTTATTTGAACTGGGTGCAATGGCCTGAACTACTACCTACAAAAAGGAAATCCTGACGACATTCAAATATAAATAGTACAGACTTATTACTGTGTAAGAGTTTTCAGTGAACTAATCAAAGTGAAGTCATCCAAGTCAAAGAAGCATTAGTTGAAATGCCAACAAACCTACCGGTGAACAAAATAATTACTTCTTTGGGCACAGAACCAAGGTCCAATCCACAGATATAGATAGACCTAGATAACGCAAGTATCACGATCTCTATGAAAACCAAGCATGCCATTTTTGGACTACCTAGTATAACGTCACAAGCACTATTAATAGGAAAATCAAATCAATTCGAAGACGCCGCCGTGTACGGCGCCGTCTTCGCCTTTTACACCAGCGCCGGCGGCCGACTAGCGCTATACACCGATGCAGACTGAGCGCGAAAGTGACCACTTACGATTTTTGTACGTAAGCTAGACACGAAAAGAGGCACGCGAAGTAGTTGCCCTTGCGTTATCCAGGTCTATCTATATCTGTGGTCCAATCAATGGAAAACTGTTTAAACTCTTACTTTCCTAAACTGCCGTTTCTTAGAGGTCAAATGTTTCAAATTCAAAGGTTACGGTAACTTCACATATTTTGTGAAGAAATTCTAAAGTTCCATTATTTGTGGCAATTAAAATAGTTGCAGGGTGTTTCAGGGGTCGTTAGGTACTCAGTCAGGCTTCATTTATAGCCCTCTGTTTAGAACTAGACCTTAACTTGATATTTAATAGTGAAGCCGTTAAAGTGAACTGAAAATATGAGGCAAGGCAGAGATGCAGGTTAATGACCGTCAAACGGGTTTATACTTACACAAAGCCCGTTTGTTTATGGCGCTACTCGAAACTTACGTATTACTATCTTAAATCATCAATGAGTAGCTAAAATTTCACAGCTAATTTAGTTATTTTAATAGTGGTTTACGGTGCTCAGACATGGTCTCTCACCGAGAATCAAAAGTTCCGCCTTGGAGTTTGCCAAAGGGCAATGGAACGTAGCATTTTGGGTGTCAAAAGACAAGACCGAATTCGAAACACCACGCTGCGCTCCAAAACGGGCATAGTGGATGTTAGCAAGAAGGCTGCTAGGCTTAAATGGGATTGGGCGGGTCACGTCAGTCGCATGCACGATGACCGCTGGGCAAAAGCCGCAACACGATGGTTGCCGGAAGACGGACGGCGCCGCCGATGCCGGCCCAGAAAGAGGTGGCGAGATGATCTGGACGCGCACCATGAGGGCTGGTTCGAGGTGGCTCAGGAAAAGAGCACTTGGAAGGAATTGGGGGAGGCCTTTGCCCTGCAGTGGGACAGTACAGGCTATTAAAAAAAAAAAAAAAAAAAAAAATAGTGGTTTGTGCGCAAAGGAACCAATCATAGACCAGTTAATTAATAATATAATTATAACAGTTATGTAAGTTTCATATTCATTTTATTATTAGTAGGTACGCATCTACCATAAGTTTTATTGGTTTTTGCATTACTATTCTGCGAATCGGTCTAAAACGATTCGTTTTCTTATAAAATATCTAAAATAAAATAAATAATTTTCATATTTTTCAATGTTATGACACTTACGTCAGGCTGTCAATACTTTTACTTTTAAATTTTCTGTCATAGAGTTTCTTACTAGCTTAGTTAGTCTATGAAGGTTAGTTTTGATTTATATAATAGTACGTACGTACATCGCGCGAAATTCGAAGATCAAACTCTTAATATCGTTATTTTTGTTCAAATTTTTTGAATGAATAATTATTTTGGTGTGTAATTACACTATTAATACCTAATTATTTATATCTATTATTGTAAATAAAATCAAATTATTGCATAAGTTGATAAAAAATGCTATGCAATTAGATTTACCGCGGCAGTCTCCGAGTGCCACACGTTTTTTTTGAAATTCAACCACGCTGGCAAAAGCTAGTCATTAATAAAGACCTTAAACTATCGTCATCGTAATTTAGAGAATACCAAGATTTATAGTCAAGGCAAAACTATTGCCCGTGTTAAATTCATAAAATACAAGTCTTAGAACACAGTCATGTACCAAATACCTTACCTCTACAAACCCCTAAGGGAGTTAAATAGGGGATGACAGTTTGTATGAAAAATCGTCATTTTTGATATTTTCCGACATCCACGCGGGTGATGGCGCTGGCAATAGTAGATTGTATCATAAGGGAGCAAAATAATATTTTTACGGCGAGGGCGCTTTTTTGAATCCAGAGCGAAGTGAGGGATTCTAGAGTAGAATCCCGAACGTAGTGAGGGATTCTTTAGTAGAATCCTGAACGTAGCGAGGGATTCAAAGTACGTCGCCCGAGCCCAAAATATATTTTGCACCCGAGTGATACACTCGACTTTTCATCACCCTCTATGAGAAAATAAAAGGCGCCTCATATTTTAATGTAATATTATTATTTAATAAAAATAGAGCGACGACACGTTTAAATCCATCAGACATATTAATTACGAATATGTGTCCAGTTTTACGTCCTTATTAAGACAACACGTTACTAAACAACCTTCTACTCCATATTAAGAAATTGTCGTATGCCTTTAAATATTTCTCTCGGGATTTCGTAGGGATTAAGTTTTGTATGACGTTATTAGCTTCTATTTTTATTGTTTCAGGAGTTAATGCACTATCACTTTCAGAACTCGACGTAGAACTAATTTTTTTTGCACAAAATACAATAAAGTCCGTACCGATTATTAGAACAAGGAAGTAAATCGCGCGGTTTTGTTTTTTTTTTAATTTAGTTACCGCGTCTCCTCACACCGTACAGCCAACACAATACAATTTGCGTTCGATTTCAATGAACGATTCATGTTCTAAATTCAAATCTCATTACTGCCCGCTAAAAAGTCTAATGGAGAAAAGAGCTACTTTGCTCGCACTTATAGAGGAACAAAACGACACTTTTCGAATTGAAGGGATGAAAAAGCTAGTCTTCCATACTTCTCTGTTACCCGTCATATCATCAGACACCTCGTTTCTTACCATAGTATCTACCTCCATGTTTTATCTATTTATGTCTTGACTGAAATTATAATGAGTGTTTCGTTGTATTGTGTTCATATACACATACATCATCATCCCACATTATTATGAGACTATGAAAACATTTTTTGTCAGTTACCTGATTGTATCACCATAAAATAGAACGTGAAGTACTAAAACTTGCTCATTATATTACCTTATTATTCTAAAGCTATAAAAAGCCTATAAAAGTCTACACAAGACGAAGTGCTTATAATTTACCTTTATAATATTCTACATTAAAGTCCTTTTCCAGTTCTAGTTTCTGTCATTATAAATCCAAAAAAATTGTATCGTAAGATCTACTAAAGAAGATAGGTATGTATTTTCTGAACGAATGACGGTAAAAATATAAATAAAAGAGTCCTCATTAAAATATACAGCTATCAAAAAAATACAAAAGTTTCATCTGTCTATCAAAGCGGAGTTAGAAAATTACGGCTTTTCATAAAACTTCGTGTAGGTATAGAGGTAAGGTTTTTGGAGTGGAATTGAGACTCTGAAATACAAACTTTTGAAAGAGCAAAGTTCTCGAACAAAGAGGATTTATTTTGAACGAAATATAATAACAACACTAGATTAACAAGTGAAATGATTAATTCAATAGTAATTGAGTTATTCACGGTTGTTATTATTCTGATAAGAATCCAGTCAAAGGACAAAGAGACAAATACAAACAATATGTAGATTTTATTGAATAACTATCTCTCTATGAGCTAGCGTTGAACTATTGCGATATTGCATTTTAGTATTTTGTTTCAATTTTATTGAAAAACGTTTCGAGAGAATAACAGACGTATGTGAAACATTTAATTGTCACACGATTGTTTGGTGTGTTTATTCTATTTTACATTGAAACATATGGCAGGTATTCAAATACACATACCTACATGCTGCCGGTAAAAGTGTGTATAATTTCAAGCCGATTATGACTACAATGCCCATCGATATTGATGTATTTTTTTAGACCTAAGAAAACGTTGGCCTCGAGGAATTTTTCCTGTAATGATGCAGGAAAAATTCCTCGAGGCAGCGGGTGCCTTTACAATGATTTCAACTGACAAGACACAAAATAAACACTTTGTCGATTTATGTTTAAGACCCGCTGTTTAAGTCTTCTTCCAGCAACCAAGCACACATTCGGACTCCGAGAAGATCTAGATGAAATTCCCAACAAAACTTTGAAATATACCTTTTTTTAAGTTTGGAAAATCATCAGATGCCTTTTTTTTGAGTTGGGAAATCATCAAATGACTCCTCCCACTCTGGGCAGAGCGGTAGGGAGTGTGAGACTTCTACTGACTAAAAACCAACGATGTTCCTTGTTAGCCCTTTATGCTGAGACCATGGTATCGCTTTCGAACAACCTGCAGTCCTGACGGGAACCTGAGAATTAAATCCAGAATGTGATCCTGAATAGTAACAGTGCGGGTTGGTTGATGTCACACGTCTTCGATTGTTTTGGTTCTAAGACTTTTTTTTTAAATGGGACAAGCCCGCCACACTATTCCCAAATCACTGTAACTCCTGTTAGCCAGAATCAACAGTGGCGACCACAAGAAAAGCGCCGAGACAATGAAGCTCGACGAAGTCCCAGAGAAATGATTTAACTGTCTTGGATCCCGCAACGAAATTAATCAGAAAATAATAGCGGAGGAGTAGGAAAAAACATAGTTTCCACTTCCCTCCATATCAACAGGAGACAGAACAGAACAAGGTCAATAGGCACACAGGGACGTATACAACTGGGATAAGCCCAGTTGCCTAGCACCACGGATATTATTGTCATTAATATTACTGGGTCCTAAGTTGTGAGATGTTATATTTGATTCCAATAATATAGGTATGACAAAAATGCTTGAACGCACGCACTTGCCCGGTTCTTAGACTTGCCCGGTTTCCTCACGATGTTTTCCTTCACCGTTTTAAGAGCAGTGGTGATGAAATAAATTACATATTGTTCGTAAGTCGGGGCCGCCATCACTGGGTCACCACTGGGTCACAACAGCTCTCCTGGTATTATTGCTGAAAGCAAAACACACCACTTAGTAAAGAAGAAAATAATCTTTAAACCCAAAGCAAAAATATTTTACCTATAATATTTCGACAGCTGCTTGATTATGTAAAACAAAGCCGATTCATTTAAACAATGTCTGGAGCATAAATCCTAATCTATCACACTTGCCACACTGGAATACGGAGTAATTATGCAAATGTTTACAAAATAGCACAAAACGTTAGATATTCGCTGAGCACGTTTAGCCGAGTTTATCTTACTATTCTATTATCTTCTTAACGTTGAGGTTCTTGAGTTAAACAAGGCCTTAAGTAAAGCCTTATCGACATTATAATAATCTTATATCAGCCAAAGATTTGAATTGTTAGATGCGCCTTACCGCGATAAAAGTTATCACTGTTCTGTTTTATTCATTTGATTAGTATTCTCTCACTCATTGTATCTATCGCTCTTTGCGATTTAAATATTTTTCATGCGACGTACGCCACGTACGACGAGGGCAGATTGAACCATTTAAACTTTGGTAATGCCTGTAATAATTACATTGTAGAATGTTTTTTTTAATACAAAGAAGATACTCTTTTCATAGTTAGGAGGATCGCGTCACTTGTCGGTGCAAGCTATACACGAGCATCTCAGCTCTTACATTGGTCTTTATTTATCTAGGTTTACATTGAATCTGCTATATCCGTCTAGGTTGCTAGTCTTTGGGGAGTTGGACAAACCCCTAAAACCTTCTCACGGCTGGATCTCTCACATCACGTCTGCTAGTCCCAAAGGGTTAGGCAGAGCAGTCAGGCACCTATATTACACTCACACTTTACCACTTATGTCTAAATCGCGTGTAACAAGGGGCGAGCTTATTTCCACTAATCGGACACAAAGCCAGACTACACACTGTTTCTGAGAAATGAACTCTCCCACTGTTATCTACACGAACTTGATTCACAAAGGTTTCACTGTGTTTGGAACTAACAAATGACAGTTCACTTCTCATGTTCATTTATAGCTTCCGCAAATCTAAACTGTGAGTTCAAAGCTACGAGAATATCTCGAATGCAGTTTGAACACGACTTTCGAGCCTAGTATTGCTAAGTCCGTTTTGTGGTGACCTATATAGCATCATGTTTGTTTTTCCTTGCTGATCCACTATGGCCTGATCCGTTGTTCGACAAAAAGTCTAACGTCATTCGTAGTTCAGTTAAATATTATTTTTTAGTTCAGTTTCAGTAACCGTCTGTCAGGCTGTCTGAATTAAATCTGACACACGGTGAATGACAGGACGTTTTTTTCTGTTTCTAGAATAATAATTGTAACGTTAAAAGTGCGTTTCGTAAAAAAAAGCGTGATTCCTGCAAAAACAAATATTTAATTGAATTAAAAAGTGAATTCAGAGAGTTAATACAATGTATCTGTGAGCTACGATTCATAAGCTTAGCCAACCTAACTATTCAGCCAAGTCAAAAATAAGATTGAGTTGTGTATCAAACAGTTTGTATACCTTACCGTTTTCTCTTTTCCTTTTCGCATAACAAATGTAAAACCCTTAGGAGTGAGCCTTCACAAAGTCGTATGTCCCGTAAGTTGGCTCGGTGGCTCAGCGGCCCGACACGGCACAACCTCCGCAATATATGCCAACCGGTCCCAGGCGGGCGCCACTAAGAAACTTACTCTTTACGCAGAATAAATTGCACGTTACCAACTTACGGCCGTACATAGAATTAAGGAAAATTACAGTTTTAGTATTAATGTTAGTTTTTAATTAGTTTTTTATGTGCTGGGGTCATGACGATATGATACAGATGTCAGATACCTAGGTTGTTGTTACTGTTAGCTTCATTCTATACAACTGGGTAAAAGCCTCTCTCCATGACTTCCAGTTCTTGCGATCCAGGGCTAACGTGAACCACTGATTGTTGGTTTGGTCCAGCTCATGTCACCATCTACGAAGTGGGTCGCCTACTGATTGATACTTAGGTATTACAGTTATAATTCAAAATGTGAATAGTAATGAAACATAACACGGTTTTCGAACTTAAAATAGGAAAACATATCGTACGGTAATACAAACCACAAACAACTATAAATCTCACCAAATTGAGACATTAAATGGATACTAGATACGATACAAGCGAATTTGCCAATTATTTTAACAACACAATTAAATTGAAACGAGGTCAATGATCGGACTTACTGTATAAAGAAGAATTTGTGAAGGAAGTATAATATAAGTAACTTTAGTAGCTCGGCTCAGATCAAATAAAACAGAATATTACTGTATTGTGTCTATTGAATCAAAAGTATTGGCTTTAACAACAAAAAGATGTCAATAAGAGATCAAACTGGTGGATGCTTCCAGGCAAGGAATGAATCTTATCCACTAATTGGATGTTAAACTGCGGATGCTCGACGGAATACCTTGATAATTGTTATTTTTAGATGGCCGCCGGAATATTAGTTTTGAGGAGACTGTAAAGGGTTGTCAAGGGGTCGTAGGTATTTTTATAATTCCCAGCTTATTAAGGACTAGCTGAGCATAAAGCGACTAGCGCGTAATATTTTTGCCGCTTCATCCTTGTACTTTGCTATTATTCTTAAATATACGTTTTTTTCTAAAGTAACTATATTGTTACAAAACAAAATAAAGCACAGAGTCGTAAGATGATATTTAATTGCAAAGTTTCAAATCAAACACAACCCAGTACCGTCGTCAGAAACCAGAAACATCCAAACCGTTTCAATAGCAAGCCCAGAATTAATAGCACAGACAACTACCGTATTAACCCTGCATGGCAGTCAACCTCAAACCTTTGTGGCACAATAACGGCTCACAGCAACCAATTGTAACCACACACAACATTGGAACACAACCATTAGCCACCCACCTCACTGACAACCCTGCAAGGTTTCACAATCGAACATAACTCGGTATCGAGTCGAAATCGTAATCAATCATCGATTTAAATCGGAAAGTAATTAAACTAAGCGCGGCTTTGAACGGTACGATCGTTGAAGTTAAATCATTTCATCGTTATCCATAAGTAGCAAATAATTGTAAAAAGGTAATCAATTCTGGATATAATGAATGGAGTTCTGAAGGCTGTAATAAACATTGAAGATAAATTCAAATAATAAGTCGTCACAAACATAATATTGAGCATATTTTATGAGCTATAGTTTTGGCTTCGCTCGCTAGGATAGAAAGTTTGACAAAATATGACTTCTACAATTTTACATTAAAGAGTACAGTAAAAAATATTGTATGAAAACTTTTTAACATTAAAAGTTTCGACACAAATATTTTGAGTTTGAGGTAGTCAAGAACTTTTAATGAAAGCATCACTTTAATGAGTTTCTACTTAAACAAAAAATACAGCCACAAAATATGAAGCGGTAGGACAAGATTTCCTACTGAGTTATTGTTATTGTGAGATATCTTATTCTTTCATTAAATCTCAAATCAAAACAATGTTGATATCTTCGATTTCATGCATATGTGTTTGTTATGAATTATTAAATATTTTCCACTAATACAGGCTTTGTACTTGCTTTAAAGGATCCAATCATCAACTTGTTGTTTCTTTTTGGTAATTGAATAAACAATTTCTTTATTTTTTTTTTGTAATACATCTTTTAGTAAAGTATCAATTTATTTATCTTGTATTACTTACACATTTTTTTATTATTTTTATGTTTCTTAGGAAAACATTTTGTTATTATCCCTGGCTATGGGCATAGCCAGGGATAATAACATTTATAATCTCCAATAGCCTCCCACTCTTCTCTAAGAACGGTTTTCTCCAGCAAATCTCCAACAAACCTCAGTCGGCGACAACTCCCGTCTTCTAGCACCCACTGAGTGACGACTCTGGACAATTGATCCTGATGATCTATAGACATGGCGCGCCCAAGCTTGCGAATTCTGTCGATGAGGTTGGCAAAAACAACATTAAAAAATTGTTCCACCGGTGTCGGCAGCATGATCCAAGCTACCAGTGGTTAGGGCTCGAGAGACCGGAATCTCCTCACAATGTGATCTTAATCGAGGTGAACTGTCTTCTGAATTAGGCTGCTGGTTCAACTACCTAAAGAAAGATTTAGTTTTCGTGTAGTTTGTTTGAATATGAGCAAAACCTCCTCTAAGAAGCCGAAAAATAGAGTTTGATGTTGATTTTATCATCACTTAGAGACTTTCCATTTCCGCATAAAGAAATATGGTGCATGCACAGTATCTAAAGATTGCCTTACTTTCTCTATCCTGCGACGCTCCACGAACATCCCTGCCCAGGTACCTACGTAACATTGCCCCAATATAAAAACCTACCTCCACCTTTCCCCACAAACACGTAGATAAACGCAATAATTTAGTGTTCCCGTCTTACGTGATCCAATTAGGAGCTCCCCTGATCTGCAGGAAAAACATCAGCCGGGACTCCGAGAGATTGTCTGCGCCAGTCGTAAACGCTCTTCTTACATACAAACTTATTATGTTTTTAGGATATTCTACTATGTACCTGGTTTAGGTATTAAAATACAAAAGACAAAAAATTATTTAATTTGCCGAAAAGTGTACTTAGAAGGATACTTATTGTATATTATACTTCGTGGATTATAAGATATTTTTTTCTTTATTATATTTAAATCTGAATTTAAATGTCAAATTGAACAGGATTTCCTGTCATCCTGTATTCTTGTACAGACAAAAACATTGAGGGAAAAAATAACACATTTTATTAGTATTCAAACACCGGTCTCAAAACCTTCTGATTATACCACGCGTACCAAAATAATATTATTAAAAGAAAAAATACACAAAATTAGCATCTAAATTAAATGTTGATAGAATTTAGAAGGCAATCTGGATTTATTAATATTCATCCTTCCAAAGTATAAAAGAAAAGGTAGCCAAATTAATTAAAGTTCCCGTAAACAAGGAAATCCCTGAGTAAGCTACGGTTGTCGTAGCAACTGAATGAGAAGTCTCGACGTATATTAGGAATCAAAAATAATTACAATACTTGTTAGGAAAGATGAACATAATGATCCAAGAAAATACTGTAAATGATATTGTTGTTTGTGACTGTACATAATTGATTTTAAAACCATATCAAGTATATATATTTCTGGTTTATACAAACCATAACACAATATTAAGCCACAATTTCCAATTACAACTATCACGCATATTAACAGCAGATCACAAATTCCAACAATTTGGCGCCATAACTAAAGTGACAGGAGGCGTCATGTGTCATGGCGGCCGTGACGTCATCAAGTGCTTGTAAGTGCGTAGTTAGAACTTTGGCTGTAACTTCCAAGGTGTGTAATTTCGCATAACTACAAAAGTTTTAAGTTCATCTTGAATTAGTTATTCTACACTGTGTTTTGGTAACGGGGTGTGGAGGAATTCAAAAGGGGTTTGTAACTACGCAAATTCAGTGGGTTAGGAATTCAGGTTGATTTGGAAATTAGAAGGAAGATTTATTATGTACTAGCTGAAGCCCGCGACTTCGTTCACGTGGAAATTTTGATGTGTGACTGTCTCGTTGATCGAGTGGCCTCAACTGCAATTACTGAGGACGAGGTCCGGGGTTTGATTGCAAAGTGTTTTCGTAGTAGAGGCCACGGAGCGTGGTTTTCGTGCCCGGTCGATGGCAATATTATATGTATAGACATCAAACGCCCTCTAATAGATGGCGTTTGAACATTACTGTGGGTTTACGATTAGGTACACCACTGCCTAATTCTTTCGGGATTAAGGCGTAATGTTATTTTATATGTGAGACCTGACGGCTTGATCAAAATGTGATGATGTGAGTAATGATTACAAAAGGCGTCCTTATGGGCGCTGTAATTATGAGCGGCAGCGGCTTGAATCAAAATGAAATGGAGTTGAGACTACGATGGCTTAAAAACCGTAACCGTATCTTAACTTATTTCTCAAAATGTACAAACAAATGCCTTGTTCTTTGGTGACAGCCCTCTTACATAACCACTCTTAATCATTTATATTAGCCTCTCAAATTAGGAAAATCGTGCATGGTAAGTTCATCTTCTGTTGGCACTGGATGGGAAAACTCATCGGAAAGTGGAATTTTCGCATCTACATCTAATTCCAGGCGACTCTCTCCTGTTTAAAGCAGCTTATTTGCAAAGACATCTGTTCCATGGCCAATCGCAGATTTTTGGTGATGTTGCAAGTTGGGGTAAGATTCAGCGGCAATTTGTAAACGGAAAGTGCAATCTGGCCGTTTGTTTAGCAAAGTTGCAGCAATGCCCGAGGAAGCCACAGCGATAAGACGGCACGGTTGGCGCAATGCCTCGGCGTTTGACTGTGGCGCTGCCATGCATGTCCTGTATTCGATTCCCGCACTGAACAAATAGATTTACGTCGTGGGTCTTATCTAATTTTAATTAGGTTTTTATTTTAAAGTTTTACAGCTGTTTTTCTTACTGTGTACCGGTCAATTTGTATTTGTTGACTGTTCACGACAAATATTAACACCGCAATTCAGAAAATGGTGTCAAATGAACACTGCCAGTTGTCGAAGGCGAAGTTAAACTGCCAAAATTTAATACATGGGAAGCAAACACACACTACCGGGCTTATGCTATGTAGTTTCCTGCATGAATGGCTCGCGGAGGCACTACACTGGGGGGTAACTCCACTGCCGCGGCATATTGCTGCTTGGCGGACAGACCGCCCCGGTGTGATTTCATAGCGACATGGAGAGAGTGACTGTCGCAACCCCGTGCAGGGCACAGTGGTGGTAAGTCCCCTTTTTGAGGACTGGCTTGAGAGGTGCCACGGCGCCCTCACCTTCCATCTGGCGCAGGTCCTCACCGGACACGGTTGTTTCGGCCTGCATCGAATCAGGCGGAAGGAAACGCCCGGATGCTACCATTGCAAGGATCAGCCGGAGGACACGGTGGAGCACACCACGGAGGCTTGCCCCGCTTGGGCGGTGCCCCGCTTGGGTTGAGCCCCGTCGTGTTCTCTTAGCGGCGATCGGCGGCGGCGACCTCTCGCGTCCGGCCCTGGTTCAAGCCATGGTGCGGGGCGAGAGGGAATGGGACGCCATCGCCTCCTTCTGCGAAGCAGTGATGCTAGCGAAGGAGGTGGTGGAACGTGAGAGGGATAGAACCTCTCGTCCCAGCTGCCGCGGGAGGCGCTCCGGGTGTCGGGGGCCACGTGATGGCTTCCGGCCACCGTAGACGCGGGCCTGTGGACGGTGAGTAATGGGCTAGCTCGCCGTCCGCCCGTCTTATGACGACGACAGGCCTTGTCAACGGCGCGTTCGTGTTCCACGCGCGCCTCAAAGAGATGTCAGCAATATGGAAGGGGCCCGCAAGGGCCGGGGCTGCGGGTTATTCGAAAGAGATATTGCGGCCCCAGCACAAAGGGCAAAGAAGGAACATGGGTGGTTTTAGTCAGTAGAAGTCTGACATTCCCTACCGCTCTGCCCAGAGCGGGAGGAGTAATTTGATGATTTCCCACCCTCCAAAAAAAAACCCTACGTAGATTTTCGAAGCAGCGTCATTTAAACTAATCAAGAGTACCTTTTTTTATCGTAACTGTTTGAAAAAGACGATTTAAAAGTTTTCTTGTGAACACATTTATTAATTAGTACCGTTATGGTGCAATAGATGTCGTTACATGTATGTTTCTAACGATGATAAGTTCTTCATAAACACTTTAAATTCGTATATCTTTTGATAGAGAGCACCTGTTACAATGAAACAAAAACTAAAACCCTAATCATATTAGTTTTAAAATGTACACGTGATAATACTATAATAATAAATTAATACATCCAAGACAGACACTACATACAAAAATTCTAAAAATGATTGTACAATAAAAGAAAACATTATTTTTTTCTAAATAATATGTTTAATAGACAGAAACTCTACGTCTACAGATTTATAATATTGTATTTAAAATTAAAAGTAGATTACATTAATCTACTCTGAATTGATTTGAAAACCTTATAGCATCAAAATAAAAACAAATACCTGGAACTTACAAAAAGTGAAAACCGATTGGGGATCGAACTCGCGAACATGATTAACATTTTTGGAAATCCTTCAACATTATAAAAAATCACAAAAAGTGGATAGGTACTGACTGTGATTTGAACTTGCGTACCTTTGTTTACAGGTAAGTCTCTGTACCGTTAGGCTACGTACACCATTGAAAAATAGTTTGAAATAGACCTTCTATTTTAATATATAGTATGACAGTTGACAGTTCGATTGTGGCGATACCGGAAATTTGAAATGCCGTAAGGGACTTCAGCTTTCTCTTGGATTTGCAACGCTCGCACCAAGCACCTAAAGTGAAAAATTGCACAGCACGCTCGATGTCCCTTGCGTTATTTCGTATTTCCAGTATCAAGCGGTAAAACAGTTGAGGATTATGGATAATGCAATACTGCTCACCCCCTTAAGTTATTTTGGGGATAACATATAGCCCATGTGTTATTCCAGACTACAATCTACCTCTGTGCCAAATTTCATTCAGATCTGATCAGCCGTTCTGGCGTGAAAGAGTAACAAACATCCATCCATCCTCACAAACTTTCGCATTTATAATATTAGTAGGATAGCCTAGTTACCACATTATTGTTAATTCGCAAAAAAAGGAAAATTTAAACTCCATAAAAAGTATAAGTTTAAAATAGGTATTAGCTAGATGTTCACAAGTCCATCAAAGAGTTGCGGTTAAAATATTCCGCCTTTACATTTTTATAATTCAGTGCGCAGAACAGTTTCAACTTGAAGTTTTATGGTGATTAATGAATAAATTAAGGAAGCTTTGTCTCAGACTACGAAGAATACACTTTTATTTACACAAATTGGAAGAAAAACATTACAGAATCAAGTTTAATAAATGTTTTGTCTCCATCTTTAATAACACGAAAACAAATAATTTGAAGGCTCTTCCTTCAAATTATATGTTTTCGCTCAAGGTTACACGAGGCTACAATCGACCAGTAAAGTTAAATTGTTCCTACTACGTCTAGTTTTTGGATGGGTACATTGATCGAAGAGGACTTGAAGCACTTTAGTAAAGTAATTAATTAGTCTAGAGATCGGTAATGTGCTGTTGGAAATGTTAAATAGCAGTACCTCCGTGTATTGGAGCTAACTAGTGTCATCAAGTAGGCTGAAAAGCGAACCACATCGAAGAAGCTAAATATAGCATTATCTACAAAAACCATCTTCAAAGTTGGACATCCATTCCCAAATCGCATTTAATCTATTTCATACAACCGAACCTTGCATAATACTTTCAAAGGCCGGAACTAATAAAATATAATCGTTTTCCACATGAACTGTAACTTCGGGATAACTTGGGCTTCATAACTTGCTCAGTTACCGCGGAGCACGGCCGGTTAGGGCTCTTGTTCACGACCGGTTTTTAGCCGGACGACCCACCTCTCGACAGTGTTGTATGAGGCACAATGGAAGTTTGTTGTTGTGATTGGTTCATCTTTGTCGCATGCCCGGTGGCCCGGTGCACGGTAAAGTATGACCATCTATGGACGCTAATTTCTAGTAACACGCAAGGTGTATGCTAACAAAATTTAATTTCTAATCGACTAAAACCGGGAGCCTGTGTGGCGACCAATTCTATCTATCTATCTATATATAAATAAAAAGAGAAGTCCTGACTGACTGACTGATTGACTGACTGACTCATCAACGCCCAGCCCAAACCCTTGGACCTAGAAAGCTGAAATTTTGCACAGAGGTTCCCTTTATAATGTAGACAAGGAATAAGGAAGGATTTTTCGAAATTCAACCCCTAAGGGAGTTTAAATAGGGGATGAAAGTTTGTATGGAAAATCGTCATTTTCACGCGGGCGAAGCCGCTGGCAAAAGCTAGTAAAACAATAAAAACCAGTCGGTTGTTAAAGTTTGATTGGTCGCCACGTGTACCTGTGTATCCGCATAGAATTATACGGATCTCTCATTGTACAGAAAATGTATACATATCGAAGACATAGTATACTGGAAATGTCTACTTTGATCTGTCACCATGCTAGCATGCTATGCAAGCTTCGGGCGTGTTTAGTCTTAAAAACCGATGGTGAATAAGAGCCCTTACGGCTAGTAGCTCGCCGTTCGTAGTACGGAGTACGGAGTACGGAGGGGTCCAGAGGTAGGGAGGATGTTATGTGCCGGTTTATGCGAAGTCATTCGCGCCACTCAAATATTAAACAGTGCCGATCTGTGTACTGTTGTGTTACGTAACGCAGTGGAAACCGAGTTTGTATTAAACGCAGTGAAAACGTGCTGAGAAATTGAACGCTTCGAAAATGTGTTGGTGTATTGGATTTTAAACAGGTTATATGCAAGTAAAAAGTTCTGTCGGTGGTACTTTTACAGTTCTGAGAAAAGGGGAAGAAAAGAACGAGGAAAAATAACATTTTCCTTTGCTTGAAATTGATAAAGTGGCACTCTTTGAGAAATACACAAATCGAAATTCAGTAAAAGAGAAAATAAGAGCACGTGTTCGCCCAATTACAGACGCTTGAACACGTTTTGATTCCGGAAACGATTACAAATGTTTCGTGCTAAGGAAACAAAGATGACATATTATTTTGACGGCCGAATAAATAAAAACAAGCATGTAGTATGCCAACGATTTCCGACCACAACATAAAAATCCGAAGCGCCTTTTCCTTACACTTTGAACGCAAACAACTCGTTAATTTTAACAAGGCACTCACTCGTTCAAAATCGTATAAAAATCGCTAAAACAAAAGCACGTAAAGTACCAATAAAATGAAATAGGCTTTATCTGTCAATACACAAAGTAATGAAGAAGTAATCTGAATTGGGCGCGAGCTACATGGTATTGATTTTGAATGGAATCATTTAACACTTGATTACATTTGAAATAATTTTAATTAAGCTGCGGGTGATCTGGTTCATATCATTTTATTAACGAAGAGCCGGTATAAACGGTGTTGACAAATTATGGGAACTATAGAGGATGTTTTTATTCAGATTTGCACTATTTTCAGTAAAATTACCCTTTGGACACCTGTTATACTATTTGGTGTGCAACTCTATGCTTCTATCAACTCATTCTTTCTTAGCCTATATTGTCCCACTATTGGGCAAAAGCCTATCCTAGCCTACACTATTCTCTCTCTACGGTTTTCTCTCTAGTCAATCTCACACATGCGCCTCGAACTCGTCACTCATGCTTTAAACAAAAATCCTCTTTAGATTTAGGGACCAGAGGTGACCAGAGGGAGAGGGAAAGGTGGTCAGTCAATTTAACTGCAAAACCAAAAACCAATTAACGTTTTTTATAAACACCTAGCTTAGGATACCTAACAAGCCCTACCCTTTGGGAAATCACACATGAAAATGAACCCAAAAATCTATCCATAGCTTGACGAGAATTAATCAGTACTGTAACTCGTTAGAGACGCGGCTATAATTTAGTAATAACAGCATCATAACGGGCTCAGCCGCGACTACGAAGTAGTTTGGTATTCATGAAGTGGCTAATTATTGTCGACACTCGCGTTGTTGTGTGGGGTTATGATGTAACCGGTTACAGTGACTGTCGTTGTGTGGCGGTTGCTTTTACCTCAACTATGACTGAGTCAGAACGATTTTGACATTGCCGATTGTAGTCGTTATTGTACTTACAACAAATTCAACTCTTTTCACCATTTAGGCACGGTAATATTATCATTTATACTGTGATTTAGGCATAGTGTATACTTTAGTGTGAAATAACTGACTTCTATTTAATATCAGGCAAAGTGCCAGGGGTTCAGGGGTAAAATGGTTCTTCTAACCAACCTAACAGACAGATGTGTGCTGGGGAGTTTGTTCCGCCACTTCTTCTTTCCAGCTAAACACTAGGAAGTGTCGATGGGTGGGCGTTTTTGGGGGACTGTCTTATACAAATGTAAATACAGTGAAACCTGGTTAAATGTGTCTCAGATATCCAAATCTGTCTCATGGGATCTCATACTGGGGCAGTATGAGTTCCAGTTATAGAGATTTCTCACTTATCCAGGTCCCAGTTGGCCAAGTTTCACTGTAGTAAAGTAAAGTAAATTTTGACCTTCGAAAAGTGCTGATTATCAGCCTAGTTTGAATAAATGAATTTTGATTTTGATTTTGATTCGTCCATATAATTTACACCCGGTTCTTTCGTATAACAAGTTCAATTTGCATCATCAGCCAATAATTATTAACGTTAACCCTCCGAAAGGTGCCATGTAGTTTTACGCCCGAACATGAGCCCCAAATCCCAAACCCAACAAGCCATTCAAGCGTTAAAATCTAAAATTAACCGCCCCACTAACAATGCAGTTTTATTATTAGAAAGGGTTCTCCTAAACCCTTATTATAAAGTAAAACAAACGGCCTGATTCCACTACACTCACTTATAATTTAGTGAACAATAAAACGGGTCCAACTAGCGCTAACTTCAAATAAATTAGTTTTAAAGGCCCTCACGTTAATCTCATATAATAATTTTGATTGTTTTGTAGTTAATTTGAACCCTTTAAGAGGCATTAATCAGATTTTGTGCTAATTTTATGATTTAGTGTTGCCACGTTTAATTTTGTTTTAGTTTGGACTTTGGGAATTTTAAGTTACTGTATTATTATTGCTGTGATAAAATGTGTTGCTGATAAAACAAACAAGTTTTGATGATGATAAACGATACTCTGTTAATCTTCTTCTTTGTTAATTACAACATACACATATTAATAAATTTGTGACTAGAATCTTGACTGGGTATTATGCAGAAACGAGGTTGTGCAGGTTGCTCCAAGTCTGATTGTATTCATTACAAACAAATAAACAAGATTTCATTATGAGCCACACAATATAATTATTCATTTCCGTAATTATAACTTTAATTATAAATTTCATTCTCATTCCATATTACGAGTTCATTCATATTTAATCAAATAAGGATGTTATCAGAAAATTAAGATCATTTCTAACATTACATTCTTCAAAGAAAATATTATTTTCATAAAATTTTGAAGAAACCTGTAATTCTATTTTTGATTTGACTGTGTTATTTCCTGCATTAAAACATTTTTAAATCTCTTGATCAAGTAGTACCTCGACAGCAATAGACCTGTGTTCAATTCCTAGATTGGGCAAAATAATATTGAGTTTTACCCATCACATTTGAATTTCCCAAAACCACCCCAAAGCCGCTGGCGCGTATTGTGCTCGGTTGAAGGCAATAGGTAAAATATGGATGAAGTAACTTAGGCACTTCATTTATTTTTATTGTGGGTGGTAAATCATCACATAACTCCTTCCTCTCTGGGCGAAATGGAACGGAGTTTCAGACTTCTACTGACTAAAAAACCACCCATTTTCCTTCTTAGCCCTTTGTATTCCGGGGCCACGGTATTTCTTTCAAACATCTCTGCCTAACCCTTTGAGGATAACAGACGTGATGGTACGTTGGCAACAGTCACACGACAGTCGCTCGTGGACAACACACGCTAAGCCCAGCGTCGCCACACTCAGACCACGCTCATTTATCATTTACTCAAGCATACAGCGAGTTGCGAGCTGCGAGCCAGACTATACTCCAACCCGTTTGTTACTCTAAAGCTATTGTAGCCTCGCTGTCCCTACTCGCTGTTAGGATTTCTATTCCGAATATAACGTTTCTATTCTAGCCTTGAACGGAAACATTCTGCTACGCCATTGTAATAAAAATGGTTGCCATCTCGACACTTTATCTTATTAGCTATTCTATCTAGAATATATTTTAGTAAAGTATAAATGTGTTAGCGTTCTTAGAGCGCTGTCTTAGAATAAAAATGTGGAGCAAAAAAACGTAGGAACACAAAAAAAGAAGAATTGATTAAAATTGACTGAACTTTCACTTATTTTTCACAATATCAATTTCTAAATTGTTTCTCTAACTAAACGTTCACATAATTGGACAAATTGGATCTCCTGTTTCAATTAGATATTTTTTTCTCTGTAAAAGCAATACTTTTTGCTGTCAGTCAAAAATGGAAATAATTTTAGTAAAAGAGTTTATTGAAAGCTACTGTACTACTCCTGACTCCCTAACATGCTATGCTTCTCTCGTCTGTGCAAATCTCATCAAGATCTTACCTGGATGTCGATTCGATTCGAGTTTGTGAATAGCTATTAGCTATGCTAGCCTGAATCAATAGGGTAGTTGACTGTCTAATAAAAACATGATTCTGTTTAGTCCGTCTGTTAGATTATCAAAAAATATTGGTGTGTTTTTGTTTTATCAAATTAATAGAAATAGACGAATATAAAAAATCTATCTGACGGACTAAATAGTTTTTTTTGTCAACTACCCTATTCCGAAGTAATTAAAAGTAAATATTTTGCATAAGATTTAATGTCATAAATTTCTACAAAGTACGTCTGATTCTACAGGGTGGGTCAAAAATTTTTGCACTTTTGAAACATGAATAGAAATAAAACTACAAATGTTATTTTGTTGATAATTTATTTAACGTAATAACCATTTAATGAAATTTATTATTTAAAAATAACATCGTCCAAATGTGCACTGCCTCGTTGTTAACACTCCTGCAATCGACTACGCAAATTTTGGAAAACTCGCTGACACATGCTGCGGAGGATCGCGGTTATTTCCTCGTGGATTTTTTGTTTTAATTGGGATATTGCCGTTGGTTTATTAAGGTACACTCGACTTTTCAGGTATCCCCACAAGAAAAAATCGCATGGTTTAAGTTCCGGGCTTCTCGAAGGCCATGGGATATCACCCCTGCGAGAAATCAATTTGTTTAGAAACATTTATTTAACTACCGGTAAACTCACATTTGACGTATGGCATGTTGCTCCATCTTGTTGCATCCAAGTCCTGCTGTTGTACCCTTGAAATTCATGCAACTGCGGCATCAAAAAGTCTTGCAACATCTTGACGTATTCCGCTGAATTCACAGTTACATTATTTCCTTGATTATTTTCAAAGAAATAGGGACCAATGTCCTTTGATGATATGGCACCCCATGCTGTCGTTTTATCCTGGCCGCCCTGTTTGTTTAATATTCATTTTCGATCCCGTTTGCTCGAACTTCTCGACTCAAGCTTGTATCAAATTAACACTTTGGCACTCACTTACACGGCATAATCCGTAATCAATTCTAAACAGGAGTCGTACAGTAACGTAGGAATCATTGTTTTTGTAAATTTGTTTTACACAAAAAGCACGCTGTTGTCCCGTGAAGCGCTCCATCGTAACTAAAATTGCATGAAGTGGCGCACAGTTTCCCGCCGCCTGCGCGCCCCTCCCTCGAACGTTTCCCAAAAAAATCTAGTGTTTCTATTTGCAAAAATTTTTGGCCCACCCTTTATAACTGAAATGTTGCTTGTCTGCGTGTACTGTACGTCGAACAGTGGACAACTGGACACCACACAAACTAGTTGAACTAACTTAGCACTGGCTTCTGATTCTAACTTGCTCAGTCAAGTCCAGCTTAATTGGTAATTTATGCTTTACCCACACTCGGAGTAAACTTAAGAATCTAGGTTCAAACTATTTTAAGATTAGAAATGAAGTGAATGAAGAAATGGAATGCCTCTTCTCATACTCTAAAGATTCATTTTTTTTTCAGAATATTTTCCTTCACCTATCTCAGAGATCTTCAAGAAAAACTGTGAATGCGTAAATGAATAAAGGAGGTCACACTGCTACTCGATCTATTGACTGCAACAGTGAGCGGAGTTCGCATGGCTGAGTTTTGAACCAATCATATTTGTACTTATTGCTATCGATATGCAGGGAAGATTGGTATTTCGACCCATTACTTTGTGCATAAGAGGTGGGTGTGGTCTAAGGCTTCATTTCCATTAACGCAGAGCGGAGCCAAAGAGTTATGCGGAGCAGTGTTGCGGAATGTGTTCGTCCATTGAAGCGGAGCGGAGCGAGGCCGAGAATAAACGACGAGTCATTCAAAATTAAATGTTTTGAACAACTTTGCTTCTCCGTTGCGTGTTTAAATACGGAACGTATGAATTTTCTTCTCTATTGGTCAAAATTTGCAGAGCTGTGGTCATTTCTTTTCTTCTCAGCTCCACTGAGCCTTATGCCACAGGTTAGAGAGGCTCGTTTTCATTACGAACACAAAAATGGAACTTCCACCAACTCACACTAAAGCCTCGTTGGTCAAGTCCGGTGTGCCTGTGTCCCAGAGTCCCAGCAATGGGAATATTATTGACTGGTTATACTAAGGCATATGAGAAGTCTGGACGAAAAGTGCACATACCTACCTACCGTACTTTTCTTTTGTACAGTCGATGTGTGAGGGTGCTAAGTAGGGCTGACAGAACAGATGGTTTTATTAACTTCGTTGAAAAACTTCTCAACTTTTTAACATCGCAGGTTTTACCAACTTTAAGTAGAGTTATTTATTTACGCTTTGAGAGAGTCTTTGTGAATGTTGAAAGTTATATTTTTGTCAAATTCTCAGTCCCTAAAACGGAGGAAAAATTTATGCTTTCGTAAATTTCTAGTTAATTCAATTTGACTTAGTTTTCTTAACTTATTTCTTTAAGAACCGTTACTAAGGTAGGTATTTTAATCATTTTTAACTTACTTATATTACCTATGAATAAAAAATGAGCCCATATTATGCCCTCGTGCATTTCACACAATGGTAACAAACATTACATTTTTATAGTACAATCTATTCAGCAAAGGCCATAAAGCTCATTCTACAAAGCATTAAAACAATTCCCAGCGATAAAAATACCGAATAAAACCGACTATAAACTAAAAGCAGCAACCCTAGGCAAGAGGGCAAGAAATGTAAGCGCTACTCATTAAGAATTAATTCCGACGATAAATCCGAGGATGCCAAGGTCGCCGCCCCTACCCTCGGATAAGCTGCTCATCTGCATACCGGCCTGGAAGCTGCGGACGAAAGTTTTTTGGCAACCAGCTCACTTTTGTTAGAGAAATTGTCGCTTCTTTAGTTTACTTGAAGAAAGGTAAGAAAACAGTGTTTAAACGAAGCTAGTGCAATGTTGGAAAACTGTCTAAAATACATTTTATAATATGTTTAAGGAAGTTTGCATCGGTTTCCAGTCTAACCGACCTCCAATCTGCCTAAAAGGGCATTTTTTTTAACTGTACTGGTTATCTCCTGTGGTCCTAAAACACTAATAAAAAATAATAATTTTATTTCAGGTGGAATCCTGGAGTAGTATCCGTATCCGCAGTTCCGATCCCGATAGCCCCACGAGCTCACAATCCAGTTGTGTAAAACAATACCTCTAATGGGTAAGACTGATACTTGAACTTCTATGTAATCTGTGCTTCTGTTCCTTTTCCTCCGACATACCCATAATATATTCATATCAACAGTAAAACAGACCTATTTTTAACACGCTTTTATTACCTCCACGTGTAACGAACTGAGCAAGAAAATGTTAGAAGTTAAAGAAGAACGGTCACGTCCCATATAAAAAAAACCCAGACCCGACAGAAAAGTGACATAACTCAGTTTTTTTGTTATTATCTAAATAATCATATTATATAGTTTTTATATTCGAAATCAATGGCTAACACCAAAATATTGCCTTATGTTTTTGTTCAGGGTTTACACTAAAAAAATACAAAATGCCTACTTATCTACAAAATTCGTAATGTATTTAACTAAATGACGATAAATAGTTATGGGATGTATCCAGGAGACCTGGAGATACAGCTGTATTATATAATTTTTGAACTCCGAGTACAACATTCAACTTAGGATTTTTTTTTTAAGGTGGTTTAAAATCATCTAATGACATCTCTCGCCCTTGGGTGGAGCGAGAGGGCGTGTCAGACTCTTACTGACTTAAAATTCCACCCCGTTCCTTTTTGCCTCTGGTACTGGGGTCAGAGCATGCCCTTCTGGATTCGCCCTCAACTTAGGTTAGGTTAGGTTAGGTCAACGAATTAGTGGAATAATCCGATCTGAATCATCGAATATGACGATTTTAATTAATCCTGTGTAATAAATGTTGTACTCGGAGTTCAAAAATTATATAATACAGCTGTATCTCCAGGTCTCCTGGATACATCCCATAACTATTTATCGTCATTTAGTTACATACATTACGAATTTTGTAGATACGTAGGCATTTTGTACTTTTTTAGTGTAAAGCCTGAACAAAAACATAAGGCAATATTTTGGTGTTAGCCATTGATTTCGAATATAAAAACTATATAATATGATTATATAAATAATAACAAAAAAACTGAGATATGTTACTTTTCTGTCGGGTCTGGGTTTTTTTTGCCTGTTCTTCTTTGACACAGTTTTCTGTGTTTTGTTTTCGAGCTGATAATTTGCATATACGTTTAGTTTGGATGACAACCCCATATGGTAGACTCCCAAAGATGGCAGAATGGGTTTTTTTATGCATTCCCATTACCATCATCATCACCAGCCATAAGACGTCCACTGCTGGACAAAGGCATCCCCCATAGAACGCCCTAACGAACAGCAACCTGCCGTTTGCATCCACCGGTTGCCCGCGACATTCACGATGTCGTCGTTCCATCCGAGCATTAAAAATCCTATAAAAGGGAATCAAATCAAAAATAAATGCCGAAAAGAGTACGAGATATAAAATGACGCCACTTTAAAACGTGTATTTAGTTTTTTATTAGCTAAAAAATATTATTCCACATAGTGAAGTTATATTTTTCTTTATGCAAAGTTGTGGTTAAAACTTTTAGCAAAGAAGTCTAAAGAAACCACACAAAATAAAGTGGTTGCGGCGATCAAATCAAATTAGTAGACGCATATGAAATTATAATTAATTATGTTCTTAATTGACTTTCCCCACACTTTGTTTGTGCTGAAGCCGTGAGAGCACTAGCACAGTGCACAATGTCAATAGCACTAGATTATCTACAATATCTACTCTAAGACCTATTTACATTAGACTGTAATTAAAAATGCACGGAACTACTTTAAAAGGGGTTCTACTTTTCATAATTATGTTGACTGTTACTTTTTGTAGCTGTGACGCAGTGCCAGGAAGCTGGCTTGATAGTTCATTAAGGTTGATGTTCCAGGTTAGCCCGCGAAATTCAAATTTTCTTACGTTTTTAGCGATTTAATAATAATAATAATAAACATTTATTTCAGGCTTCTAAGGCCCATAGGTAAAATACACAAATATCATAAAACAATAACAACAAACTAATACATATGAAAAAACCTTATTAACTATAACTACACACGAAACGTTGACGGCGTCGTGTTACGCTGCGAGGTGTCACGTAATCGTCCCCGGAAACGTCGATATAAGACACCTTTCGGCCAAAAGTCCTCTTTCATGCAGGTCTGTAGATGCTGGGTTGGAACCCGTACCACGAACGACTTAAAGTTGATGTTGTGGCGCGATTCCAACCTTTCAACCCTCAGAGTCCAGTTGGTCTTCACCTTCAAGTACTGCACGACTTCTTCAACCGTCGTGGAGTAATGCAGACGAGAAAGGTACAGCTGCGTCGCAGGCACAGCTGGACGCAACAACATGTTGGGTCCACTCGGTGCGGTACCGCACAGGTTACGAGAACAGGGCCTCCTCTTCGTCCTTTCCACTTTCGTGAAACCCTCCTCATCAACTTGGTTTGGCAAGGAGCTCCGGACTTCAGGCAGGGGGGGGGGGGGTGCTAGGTTGAGTTCATGTAACTCTCAAGAATGACCTTTTGATGAAATACTCATTCACAGTTACATGAACTTGGAGGGTTGTAATGATGATTTTGATGATTATAATTCTGTAACTGCATACGTCTTACAGCCGCGAATCATATTTTCACTAACATACAACCTAGCACTGGCCTGCAAATCGCTAAAAACGTAAGAAAATTTGAATTTCGCGGGCTACCGTGAACATCCACCTTAAATAAGAATTTTCTAAGAACCGTCTTCAGTAAAATTATTTTTTAATTTTCTTTTCATTGAAGTGGAGAACAACTTGTGACCCACGGATGCCCTTCAAGTTAAAGGGAAAAATATGAAAGTCCTTGATTAGACCTGTCGTACTGTTTGGTTCAGAATGCTGGGATGTGAATTTTTAAAGTTGCGTCAGTTACAGAAAAGTTGAAAGGGAAACGAATGTCGTGGTATGGCCATTTTATAACATTCTTTTATTTTTACCCGACTGCGGCGGGTTAGGGGGAAACTGGCCTCTGGTCCGCGGCCCAGATTACACGGAGTGGGAACAATAGTGGAAAACTCGGCCGAATGCGTGGGCCAGAATACCATGGTAAAAAAAAAAGACGGGTTGCACTCCGGGAGTGCCGGCAGAAGTGAAAACTTGATTATTAACGTTGAGCATGTTTGATATTTTGGAATGGTTAGGGAATAATTTTGCACCAATTGCTTTAACAGTATAAAAGTACTATCATTTATGTGGTAGAATACAATATTGATTTATTGCGCTATCGTACACAAACATGACAATTTATATTACATTAAAAATTTAACACTTTAAAACTATTACAATTATTTTACATTAAAAAGTTTATCTCTCCGAAAAATCAACTTTCATCCATAATTTCAACGACTTTTTCACCATCATCATTACCAGAACTATCATCGCCAATCTCTAAAACTGATACGATAGGTTTATGGTAGCTGAAGCAAGAAACGAACAGTTTTGATTCGAACCTATTTAAATGTCTAATAAAGACCGCATCAATAGTAGTTTTGTATTTCGTTGTGCTAAGATTGCGATCATTCGACATAGTTAAACCAAATTCATTATTTAAAAATTCAATTATTCCGCCATAACTATGCTAACCCATTTATTTTGTCTTTCCCTGTCCTCCGATCGGAACTCCGATTGGTAGGAGGAGCGGGAATATTTTTTCCCATGCCTCCGATTAAGCATCATAAAAACATTGTACAGTCTAGTTCAAAATAAATTATTTTTGTATTTTATTGACTGTACAGTCGACATCGTTAACGTTCAGGGTCAAAATGTCCAACTCCCACACGACTAGTCTAAGATCGATAGTTTCCGAGATATAGCCGTTTCAATTTTGACAGCTGTCATCCGAAATGTAGATCTCATTGAGATCTATCACTTGTCCCTACACACAACTAGTCTAAGGTCGATAGTTTCCGAGATATAGCTGTTTCAATTTTGACAGCTGTCATCCGAAATGTAGATCTCATTGAGACCTATCACTTGTCCCTACACACAACTAGTCTAAGGTCGATAGTTTCCGAGATATATCCGTTTCAATTTTGACAGCTGTCATCTGAAATGTAGATCTCATTGAGACCTATCACTTGTCCCTACACACAACTACTCTAAGGTCGATAGTTTCCGAGATATAGCCGTTTCAATTTTGACAGCTGTCATCCGAAATGTAGATCTCATTGAGACCTATCACTTGTCCCTACACACAACTAGTCTTAGGTCGATAGTTTCCGAGATATAGCCGTTTCAATTTTGACAGCTGTTATCCGAAATGTAGATCTCATTGAGACCTATCACTTGTCCCTACACACAACTAGTCTAAGGTCGATAGTTTCCGAGATATAGCTGTTTCAATTTTGACAGCTGTCATCCGAAATGTAGATCTCATTGAGACCTATCACTTGTCCCTACACACAACTAGTCTAAGGTCGATAGTTTCCGAGATATAGCCGTTTCAATTTTGACAGCTGTCATCTGAAATGTAGATCTCATTGAGACCTATCACTTGTCCCTACACACAACTAGTCTAAGGTCGATAGTTTCCGAGATATAGCCGTTTCAATTTTGACAGCTGTCATCCGAAATGTAGATCTCATTGAGACCTATCAATTGTCCCTACACACAACTAGTCTAAGGTCGATAGTTTCCGAGATATAGCTGTTTCAATTTTGACAGCTGTCATCATTATTATTATTATTATTATTAATTATTATTATTATTATTAATTATATTATTATTAATAATAATTATATTATTATTATTAATAATTATATTATTATTATTAATAATTATATTATTATTATTAATCATTTTATTATTATTATTATTATTATTAATTATATTATTATTAATAATAATTATTATTATTATTAAGCGCCCTGCGCTGCCTAAACGAAACAGTAGGCCCAGGCATACATTTTCGCCGCGCCGTAGAGAGGGGATAGCTGTCTACTCTCCATCCGTCTTACGCTTTTTCGATCAGGGTCACGTGGTCACGTGTCCTGACGAATTTTCGATCAGGGTCACGTGGTCACGTGTCCTGACGCGAGTTTAAGATTTTATACCCATCACAGAACAATTTCCCAAAGTGCTCAACGCCGCTAAAGAAGTTTTCACTTCAAAATTATCGTAGTTAAATCGACCCGTGACCCGTTTGGATTTAATTTCATTAAATTAAAAAAGGTGCGAAATAAAACGTAAGTACAAAGTCCCACAAACTACCAGGAGAACAGAAGTAGGAAGGAGGTATTGGAATCTTTAATCAAATCTAAATTATTATTCCTTTCTAATACCATACATACACATACAGTATGCAATGGTGACACTAATTATTCACCGTTTTGGCCTTGTGGTAGTTTGTGGGACTTTACTATCCAAGTTTCCTATCCCCAACAAAAGAAAGGAATAATTTAGATTTGATTTTAAGATTCCAATACCTCCTTCCTACTTCTGATCTCCTGGTAGTTTGTGGGACTTCAGGTACTACCTATCCTTAATTTTTCGTCTCAAAAAAAAATGTTTTCAATACCTCCATAATTATTTTGATACAAGTACGGTCAGCATCAGAAGTATATTAACACTACTCAAAGTTACAAAGCTGTTTTTTTAATAAAAACTTGTTAGATATTACTTGTTACTACATGTTATTGGAGTGTAAGGACTATTTTAACGAATAATCTTCTGAAACATTAAAAATAATAGCTAGAGTCCTGTACATAAAAGAATTAAAATTCCGAAATGTTCAGCTACTTCTGATGCTGACCGTACGTTTTATATCGCACCTTTTTTCAATTTAATTAAAACTAAATCCAAACGGGTCGATTTAACTACGATAATTTTTTACCATGGTATTCGGGCCCACGCATTCGGCCGAGTTTTCCACTACTGTTCCCACTCCGTGTAATCTGGGCGGCGGACCAGAGGCCAGTTTCTCCCTAACCCACTGCGGCGAAGCCCAAAAGGAGGGTTATTTTATAAAAACGTTGCTCCACGCTATGCTATGCTATGCGTTATGAGGAGGGTCGAATCGCATGTGACTAAAAAGGTGATGGATATAAGTGTCGATGGATGGAGAGGGAGAGGAAGGCCAAAGAAAAGATGGATGAATTGTGTGACGAATGATAAGAAAGAAAAAGGAGTAAATGGTACCATGGACATCTAACAGGGAAGAACGGACAAAGAAAACGTGTTGCGCCAACCCCAAATAGAACGGCTATAGCAGGAAGATATGGTGTATGAAGGAATTGTTACAGTAGGTGTATTTTGGCGTTGCGGTCGACAATATGGATGTTTACTGACTAAAAAAATATGAATCTAATTAGCCCGTCGGTTAGATTATCGAAAAATATTGGATACGTATTTTTTGTTTTATCAAATCAATAAAAAATGACGAAGATAAAACGCGTCAAAGATTTGAGTGGGAGGTGGTGACGTCACTGCTCGCTAAGAAATGTCATACTAATGTCTTAGAATATGACGTCACACGAGTTTTCAAAGCACTGTATCGTCTTCATTGTTTGTTTACGAGAAAAAAGAAAAAATATGTGTCTAATATTTTTTGGAAATCTATCTGAAGGACTAATTAGATTTTTTTAGTTAGCATCCCTATTACTGGAGGCGAATTTGCTGCTACGGTTTTCTTTCTAAACGCGAAACCCTCAACCTAAACCTACAATGGCAGCGACCCTTCTAATGGCGCAAGTCATTTTTACACGACTCAATAATAGGGGGCTATGATTTTTCAATAAAAAATCTGCTTTTTCAGTGACAGTCACTAAACACACTACTAGTATGCCGTTTATGGTCGCCGCTCGACCGCAGCAGCAAGCGGCAATGACTGGCTACAGAAGACTTAGTTTCGTAGACTGACAGCATCGACACTGACCTTGTCATCGCGGTGGTTTTGCCACAATAGGTATCACCACCATGGGCACGCTACGATAGTGGCGGTAAGTCCCCTCTTTGAGGAGTGGCTAGGGAGGAGCCACGGTGCCCTCACCTTTCGTCTGACGCAGGTCCTCACCGGACATGGATGTTTCGGGAGGTACCAGTACCGAAACAGGCGGGAGGAAACGCCCGGATGCTTCCACTGCGAGGATCGACCGGAGGACACGGTGGAGCACACTGTGGAGGTGTGCCCTGCTTGGGCAGAGACCCGCCGTGTTCTCGTAGCGGCGATCGGCGGCGGCGACCTCTCGCGTCCGGCCCTGGTGCAAGCCATGGTCCGGGGCGAAGAGGAATGGGATGCCGTCGCCTCCTTCTGCGAAGCAGTGATGCTAGCGAAGGAGATGGCGGAACGTGAGAGGGAGAGAACCTCTCGTCCCAGTCGCCGCGGGAGACGCTCCGGGCGTCGGGGGCCACGTGATGGCTTCCGGCCACCGTAGACGCGGGCCTGTGGACGGTGAGTAACGGGCTAGTTCGCCGTCCGGCCGTCGTCATGACGGCAGCAGACCGTGTCGATGGCTTCCACGCGCGCCTCAAAGAGATGTCAGCAACATGGAAGGGGCCCGAAACGGCCGACGCCCGTCGGGGCTGCGGATTATCGTAAGGCATAACGCGGCCACGGCACAAGGGCGACGAAGGAACATGGGTTTGGTTTTTAGTCAGTAGAAATCTGACACTCCCCTTCGCTCTGCCCAGATTTTCCACCATCCAAAAAAAAAAGGTATCACCACCATCTTAATTTAGCAATAACCCACTATATATAATTATAACTAGCTGATGCCCGCGGTTTCGCCCGCGTGGATGTCGGTTATCACGACCAAAAGTAATGTATACACCCCCGCCTTTCAACACCTTACAACCCTTTTTTTTTCTCATTAAAAGTTTATGTAGCAGGCGCTAGACTATCTCTGTGCCAAAATTCATTTAAAACGGTTCAGTAGTTTTGGCGTAAAAGCGCGACAGACAGACAGATAGAGTTACTTTCGCATTTATAATAATTATTGGTAAGGATAACTAAGGATTGTATAGTGTGGCTATTACTAAATGTATAATTCTTAGTCTTCATGACAGAGTTTTTATAACATCAGTACATAAAACAAAAACCATTAACACAATTCGTAGTTTACTCAAAAACTAAATCCCAATCGTTCGATTAATGTAAATAAGTGTTAACAGAGTGAGAAAGTGTTGAGTGTTTAATGGCAATCAGTTTGAAGGGACGCATTAGATAATGTAAACAGTCTAATGATAGCTAACGTTTAACGTCGCTTTGAGCTGAAACTATGAATACTTTGATATAATAAATTCTAAAATTAATTACAAATGCTCAATTATTTTATCTTAATAAATCAAAAGATTTTTAAATATAAGTATTATCTGCATAACGAGAGCCAGGCATTTTTGAATTGAAATTGCAACTATTTAGCAATAATTTATTTAAGAATTTCATATTCTCATTGAATTTAGATTTATATAGATACACTCTTTAGTCCAATGATTTATCTAAAGGTTTTTTACA
The DNA here is from genome assembly GCA_949316265.1 of Diarsia mendica. Lineage (NCBI taxonomy): Eukaryota > Metazoa > Arthropoda > Insecta > Lepidoptera > Noctuidae > Diarsia > Diarsia mendica. Next base: position 838,466 of record OX438887.1, read on the forward strand.
ACAAAATTCACGTGGTTCGCAATTTCAATAAAAACATATTGTTAGTGAACGATTTTTTTTTGTTATTTTGATGAAAAATATTACATATTTTTTATGTATCGTAGAGAACAAGTAAATTACTCAATGTCCTCCAAAGGTCCTATGTTCCAACTACAATGTTGGGCAAAGTTTTTAGTAGCAACATGGGACTTACATAGAATTTACAATTTGTGACCGGTGAGGCCACTAATATGACGCTTGTGGCTTCGTCAGCAAATACACAGGACAATGGGTAACAAGTACTCATCAACCTGCCTTTCCAATACCCATCCCATGTTATGATGTTACTTGAAGTCTGCGCAACAATTTTTCTCACCACATAGTTGTTACGTTTTCATCTATACTTCTATACTTCTATATCTATACTTCTATACTAATATTATAAAGAGGTAAAGTTTGTGTATTTGTTAAATTGTAAGGGGTAATCTCGGGATCTACTGAACCGATTTTAAAAATTCTTTCACCAATAGAAAGCCACATTATTGCTGATTGTCATAGGCCAGGCTTTTTATCCCTGTATTCCCACGGGAACGGGATCTACGCGGGTGAAACCGCGGGACGTCCGCTAGTTCATTATAATTATTTCTTCTTCTTCTAGCCTGTAACGTAAAACTTGTGGAAATAAAACATTAATTTTGATTGTGACTCGAGCTACACTCTTTTCCCGTCGGGGCTGCGGGCTGGTCGAGAGAGATACCGCAGCCACGACACAAAGGACTAAGAAGAAACATGGATGGTTTTTAGTCAGTAGAAGACTGACACTCAGAAGTTTCTAGGATATGTCCTAAAAGCAAATTGGAAACCATGTACGTATCACAACCGAGGCTCATTAAGTATGGCATCCCACAGGGTAGCGTACTGGGTCCGCCACTTTTCCTCATTTACATAAATGATCTCCCGAAAGCAACAACCAACCAAATGATCCTTTTTGCAGATGATAGCACAGCTATAATAAAATGTACTGATCCAAATAATTATGAGAATGAAATCAATACTTGTTTAAATGACATCATAAATTGGTTAAATAATAATAATTTGGTTATAAACCTAAGTAAAACAAAAGTCATGCATTTTTATCAACGCTGTAAAAACCCAAGTGTAAACGTTTTTTACAATAGCTGTGATATCGAAGAAGCTAATAAAACTAAGTTCTTGGGTATTACTATTGATAACCAACTCACATGGAAGCCTCATGTTGAAGAGTTATGTAAGAAACTCAGTAAATCCGCCTACGCTCTATTTCAACTCTCAAAGAAAGTTAACAGTCAGGCTCTTCTAGCAGCGTACCATGGCTTGGTCGCCTCCGTACTGCGATATGGCATTATTTTCTGGGGCCAGTCTACTGATAGGGAGCTGGCATTTAGACTGCAGAAGCGATGCATCAGGTCAATGTGCGGTCTTAAGACGACTGATAGCTGTGTGCCCTACTTTAAGTCATTAAAAATTTTAACTTTACCTTCTTTGTTCATATTAGAAACTGCTTTGTTTGTGAAATCTAATCCACATCTGTTTCAAAAATGGTCAGAGGTCAGAAAAAATCCAGTACGGACACAATACGTCAATATGTTATGTCAAGTAAAATGTAAAACCGCACTAATGCAAAAAAGTTTTTTTGGTATTGCTCCTCGCATTTATAATAAAGTTCCTAATGTTATAAAAAAAATGAATTTATTAAATTTCAAAAAGGCGCTAAACGAAATTTTGCTTCTAAAATGCTATTATTTAATTGAGGACTTTCTTAATGATGATTCACTGACTGATTGATTAATGATTATTACTGTCACGCTATACAGATTTTTGTTATTGACTGATTTATAATACCTTTTCTATAATTGACATTATTGTTGTTATATTTAGCATAATTTTATTTATTTTTTATTATTTTGACCAGCTTGACATTTTCTAATTTATACTTTTTGTTTTTCAGTGTATGTAATTTTAATGACATTCTTATTTTATCTGAATTATAACTGTAAACCTATTATTTGCATGCCCATGTGACGGTAAAATGTGGAGATCTTTATTATAAAACGAACATCTATGTACCATTACCCATGTTTGCAAAGCAATAAATGATTATTATGATTATTATTATGATTACACTCCCTACCGCTCTGCCCAGAGCAGGAAGAATCATTTGACGTTTTCCCACCCTCCAAAAAAAAATGCAAAACCTACGCTCTTTTGGTCAACCTACTTCAAAAAATCTTGAATTCACTCACTGAAACTGTATGGCCTGATAAATATTAATTACAGTTTATGGAATAATAAGCTTTGTAGTAACGTTAATTTTTATAAAAGTAGTAGTCTTTTAAAGTTAATTATTTTGTTATTGCTAAAAATAAATTTCAACTCGCTTGTGATGTGATTTATCCCACTTTATTGGAACACTCAGTTTCATAATAATAATAAAATCATTACATTTTATTTAAGTAAATATTTTAGGTGTTTATTTCATCAATAAAAGTAAACGCGATCAACACAATCATGTAAACGGCGTTCCAGAACTGTAAGTGTCAATTTTTCATAGCAATAACGACACTGGAAGCTCTTGGACGCGTTTAATAATATACAAACTATGTTAGTCACACGAAAGGTAATAAAAAATCCCCCACAGTCCTGAAAATAAATCCTCCCTGTATACACGCTGCACAGCAATCATAAACATAGGCCTCACAGGCTCAAAGCTAATATATTTTGCTTGTATTTTATTCTAGCAACCACGTCAGAAACCAAACACCACAAAAAACGCTTTTACTAAAATCAAAGCGCCACAAACGGTATGGTACGGCACGGCACGGCGCGGCACAATTGTCGCGCGGTTGTCGCTCAGACAGACACATGAACAAACAAAGTGCTAATAGCAGTGCAACCTAGTGTCGAACTATTCTGATCACACTCGATAGAGAAATATCGACGGACAAACAAATGTATCGATTTTTCGATGTTACTTGTCTCTTTATAATACGAGTATGACACGGTAAGAGTAATATTACGAGCTTAAAACTTCCTTGTTAATGTATACAGTTTTTTCGTTAGAAAGCCTGCTGTCACCGTCCATTTTAATAAAGAAACGTCCCCAAAGTTGCTAATGAGTGGATCATAATCTTTATCTTTTTCTGGGTCAACACAAAACGAATGCCATCTGACCTTTGAAACTTTGTGAAAGCCAACCTTTTACGTAAAATTGGGACCAGCTGAACACGCCCACATCAAACGGGATTTCAGTTATTTTCGAGTAACGAAATCTCTTAAAATCCATCACAGGGACACCCTTCACACATTATCGGACATCACACCATCAAACCCCCGAATTGCGAGCCACAATGACCGTAATATCCCTCCAGCAGACAATGAATCAGAGCCTGCACGCACCGACGTGACGCGCCGTGATCAATACCGCTAGGAAATGGGAGATTCATCCCGGTGGACAGCCCCCGACCGGCAGCCGGCGCCGGCCGATCCGATCCGTTACACTCCCAATCGTCTTTAACGAACATTTGAATTTACAGCGGGGATTTAATTTTCGACACTTTGGTGATTAGGTACGTGTAGGACGCAGTGAATAGGTAGATAATTCGAGTTCAGCTGTACACCGCTTCCCGAAATACCTGTAGAATAGCTGGATTTACTTACATTCCGTCTCGCAAATTTAAAGGAGCGTGAATTCCCATGTCCGTTGCGAGTAAATGAAATAGTCTCGCATACCCTGGGCTCTCGAATATTCTCGATTCAGCCCGAGATTTTAGCTGTCTGAAATTCAGCAAGAACTCGTTGAGAAACTTGGGGTACAAACAAGCTGTCAAATATATAATTGATATTCCTCGGAGTTTTGTAGATAGATAGTATTTCTTTGGGAATACAGCATCGAGAACAATGATAGATGAGCTGATGAGTTAGTGTGCAAGTAGACGTCCCTTGCGGGTCGCAGTCGGCATCAGATGAGTCAGTGGTCCATTAGTGGTAAGTGCATTAAGCAAGCTCCTTTAAAGATCGGAGACTCTACACTCGAAGTTGTAGACGATTATGTCTACCTGGGACAAACAGTCCAGTTAGGTAGGTCCAACTTTGAGAAAGAGGTCAATCGTCGAATCCGACTCGGCTGGGCAGCGTTTGGGAAGCTGAGAAGTATCTTCTCGTCCAACTTACCCCAGTGTCTCAAGACGAAAGTCTATGACCAGTGTGTGTTGCCAGTGATTACATACGGGACCGAAACGTGGTCGCTCACAATGGGCCTCATCAGAAGGCTTAAAGTCACCCAACGGGCAATGGAGAGGGCTATGCTCGGAGTTTCCTTGCGCGATCGAATCAGAAATGAGGACCGTCGGGGCTGCGGATATCGAAAAGTTACCGCGGCTCCGACACAAGGGCGAGGAAGAAGGAACATGGGTTGGTTTTTAGTCAGTAGAAGTCTGACACTCCCCTTCGCTCTGCCCAAGAGCGGGGGGGGGGTTATTCGATGATTTTCCACCCACCAAAAAAAAAAAAAACAAAAACAAAAAGGACATCCGCATGAGAACCAAAGTTACCGACATAGCCCGAAGAATTGCCAAACTTAAGTGGCAGTGGGCAGGGCACATTGCTCGCAGAACGGATGCCCGATGGGGCCGGAAAGTTCTGGAGTGGCGACCGCGAACCGGAAGACGTTGCGTTGTAAGGCCTCCCACTAGGTGGACCGATGACCTAGTGAAGGTTGCGGGGATCCGCTGGATGCGAGACGCACAGGACCGGTCAATGTGGCGACACTTAGGGGAGGCCTATGTCCAGCAGTGGACGTATTTCGGCTGAAATGATGATGATGATGATGAAGTGCATTAAGTGCAGCTCGTGACGATATTGAATCACTGCGCTGCGTCTGCGGACTGATGACATGGATGTAGACCCGTCTGCACCAAAAACAATACATGTGTTTAGTGCTTAATGTATTTAAAAAATTGTTCTGATTGTGCCAATTGTTTGAAGACGACAAACGCATTTTTTTTAAATGGGTTTAGTGTTAATATAAACTCTCAGTTATCTACGTACTCTGGTACACCAAGTCATTTTACTATGAAAAAAAACGTCCTCCGATAGACTTTTATCATCTAACTGGTACTACATTTCTGACGATTTTTCAAGGATGTTCTTCTATATTATCATTGCACGTAGACTTAGGTATTACAAAATGATAGTATTACGTCTGAATCCAATCAAACACCTTACTAACAGGGACAAGCAAATACTAATAAGATGTAATCAGAAATTAGAACAGCTGTATCTGATTGATCGACTGGACACTAACACAGGAACAATGGTTGTGTTGTGTGTGGTACTATGGTACTACACAATACTATGGTACAGTGGTACTACACAATACTATGGTACAGTGGTACTACACAACACTATGTGTGTGTACACGGCACTACACGACGAGGTAATCACTTCAATTAGTTAACATGGCATAGATATTGAGAGGATAATGCGCTCTTGTAAACATTGGTAAGGGTAATAGAGCGTACGGCTTTTGGAAGTACACTTGAGAGTGAAAACTCCGCTGAGACGCTTTATACTGACTGGCCTGTTGGTCTAGTGGTTAGTGACCCTAACTGCTATGCCGGAGGTCGTGGGTTCGATTCCCACCCAGGACAAATGTTTGTGTGATGAGCACGATCATTTGTTCTGTGTCTGGGTGTAATTTATCTATAATATGTATGTATTTAGAAATATATAAGTATGTTTATCAGTTGTCTAGTACCCATAACACAAGCTCTGCTTAGCTTGGGACTAGATGGCGTTGTGTGATAGTTGTGGAATATTATTATTATTTTTGGTAAACATGTTCTGTTTCATAGCTCATTGGCTAGTTTAAGCTACATTAAAGGGCGCATGCCAAATCAATGTAGCGTGTGTGTGTGTGATGAAGAATGTTGTGAGAAGTATTATCCTCAATCTGCATGAACTTTCTCACTATTCTGCAGGTATTTAAAATTGCGGCTTTTTGAAGTGAAATATAAATTGAGTCTTTCAGGTCTATTAGTTTGAGGCTATGGTGAAGATGATTAGGTATAACACCCGTAGTGGAGAGAACAATAGGTACAACATATACTTTTTCCTGGCTCCAAATTCTGGTCACTTCTTCTTTCAGGTCAGCATATTTGCTGATTTTTTCCCCTATTGTTTTTTGTAGATTGTGTGTATTAGGGACTGCAATATCTATGAGGTATGTTACTTTATTTACTTTATCTTGAAGAATTAAATCTGGTCTGTTGTAGTGAGTGGTTCTGTCTGATAGTATGCCGCGGTCGTAAAAGAGTTTGTGCGTTGTATTTTCTAAGAATCTTATTGGTACATAATTATTTATAATATGGAGTGTTAGTATCTTGTATGAGCTTGTGTTTGAGTGCTAGGTTTTGATGTATGATATTTGCTACCTGATTATGCCTGTGAGTATAATCTGTTTGTGTGAGTGTTGTGCATGCCCCTGTGATGTGTTGTATGGTCTCTGGTTGACTGTGGCATTTGCGGCATTTATCGTTCGTTATTGTGGGGTCTTTGATAATGTATTTTCTATAGTTTTTAGTAATTATGATCTGATCCTGGATTGCAATAATAAACCCCTCAGTCTCCGGAAATAGGCTACCCATTTTAAGCCATTTATTTGATGCTTCCGTATCCACGTGAGGTTGTTTTAGATCATGGGGGTGGCGACCGTGTAGCACTTTCTTTTTCCAGTCTTCTACCTTTTGCTTCTGTGGGTCTTCGTTATTAGTGTAATGTGTGTCTGTCTGTTCGTATAGGTTAAGTGGGGTGTAATTGAGATCATTCATTACTGTTGCCATATGGATGCTACTTGTGTGTGATTTAGAGTGAAAGAATGTTCTTAGTCTCGTGATTTGTTTCTGCCATAGGTGATGGATATCAATTAGGCCTCTCCCTCCATCTTGTCGTTTGATAGTAAGTCTTTCTATTGCAGATTTTGGGTGTAGATTGTTATGTTTAGTAAGAGTAGTGCGTGTTGTTCTTTCTATTTGTTGGATGTCAGTTTTTGACCACTTGATCACCCCAAACGAATATGTTAGAATTGGGATTGCGTAGGTGTTTAATGCTTTTATTAAGTGTTTGCCGGATAGTTGAGTCTTACATACTGCAATCACTCTTCTCTTGAATTCTGTTTTTAATGTGTCTTTGATTGCTGTGTGATCTATTCCTTTGAGTTGCTTGTATCCTAAGTATTTATATAAGTCCGTTGGCTCCAAAGCTGTGATGACATCTGTATTGTTGATAGGATAGTCACCCGGTTTAATTTTGCCTCTTATAATATGAACTGTTTTACATTTATCGAATCCAAATTCCATGTTTATGTCTGTACTAAATTCTGTAGTAGTGTCGATTAATTTTTTCATCTCTTTTTCAGACTTCGCATATAATTTTATGTCGTCCATATAAATAAGATGTGATATAACGGTTTTTTCTGAGGCATGCTTAAAGGCATATCCCGCCTGACAGCGCCGCAGTAGGTGGGATAGGGGGTTTAGAGCGAGGCAAAACCATAATGGACTCAGAGAATCTCCTTGATAAATACCCTTCTTAATAGGTATTTGCCGAGTTGTGATAGCTGTGTGTTGGTAATTTAACTGGAGTGTAGTTTTCCAGTGAAACATAACATTTCGTAAGAAGTTAATTATTTTTGGGTTTATTTTATAAATCTGTAATATTTGAATCAACCATGAGTGTGGAATACTATCGAATGCTTTTTTATAATCTTGAAGGTTTCTATTCTTTGTGGCGGCATGTTTGTGTATTATTGAATCTATTACTACACTGTTAAAAATTATGTAATTTTACATGCAAAAAAATTACATAATCCTGTAAAATTCCCGAAAAATCTGAGAAATTTACGGGAAAATATGAAATATTACATAATTTTCGTCAATTTTAAATTTTTTCGTTAAAATCAACAATTTTTATGTGGTTTTACATAAAATTTATGTAATAATCATTAAGCCATGGATATTTAAATAAAATCTGTAAAACTACATAGATTTTTGGAATAAATACATGTTCGTATGTATTTTTTACGATGGAAAAGGGAATTTTACATAAAATTCTCGTAATTTTACCTATTTTCGTGAAAAATACCGTTTGATGTAAATTTACTTTCGTCTTATGTAATATTCCAAAAAATATCAGTAAAATTACAAAAAACATAGTGATATTTCCCAACATTTCTTTAATTTTAAATATATTCTGTTGAATTTACTGTTTAAATGGTCTTTTTACTTAATAAATATGTAATAATCACTAAGAGATGGAATTTTACATAAAAATTGTAAAATTACATGGAAAGTTTGGGACAAATACTTTTTTTATGTGTTTTGTAACAATTAAAACGGGAATTTTACAGAAAAATCTTGTGATTTTACCAATGTTTTTGACTAATACATTTTTATGTAAATTTACTTACGTCAAATGTAATATTCCGAAAAATGTCCGTAAAAATACAAACAATAATATGAAATTACCAAACATTTCTTAAATTTTACATATTTTCTGTATTTTTTCTGTTTTTATGTGTCTTTTTACATAATAATTAAGTAAAAATCACTAAGAGATAGAAGTTTACATAAAATATGGAAAATTATATGGAATGTTTGCGACAAATACATTTTTGTATGTCATTTTAACAATTAAAACGGGAATTTTACAGAAAAATCTTGTAATTTTACCAATGTTATTGAATAATAAATTTTTATGTAAATTTACTTACGTCTTATGTAATATTCCGAAAAGTGTCCGTAAAAATACAAACAATAATATGAAATAACCAAACATTTCTTAAATTTTACATATTATTTTCTGTAATTTTCCGTTTAAATGTGTTTTTACATAATAATTAAGTAATAATCCCTAAGAGATAGAAGTTTACATAAAATATGGAAAATTATATGGAATGTTTGCGACAAATACATTTTTTTTATGTGTTTTTAACAATTAAAATTGGAATTTCACAGAAAAATCTTGTAATTTTACCAATGTTTTTGAATAATACATTTTTATGTAAATTTACTTACGTCTAATGTAATATTCCGAAAAGTGTCCGTAAAAATACAAACAATAATATGAAATTACCAAACATTTCTTAAATTTTACATATTATTTTCTGTAATTTTCCGTTTAAATGTGTTTTTACATAATAATTAAGTAATAATCACTAAGAGATAGAAGTTTACATAAAATATGTAAAATTATATGGAATGTTTGTGACAAATACATTTTTTTATGTGTTTTTAACAATTAAAACGGAAATTTTTCAGAAAAATCTTGTAATTTTACCAATGTTTTTGAATAATACATTTTTATGTAAATTTACTTACGTCTAATGTAATATTCCGAAAAGTGTCCGTAAAAATACAAACAATGATATGAAATTACCAAACATTTCTTAAATTTTACATATTTTCTGTAATTTTTCTGTTTAAATGTGTCTTTTTACATAATAATTAAGTAAAAATCACTAAGAGATAGAAGTTTACATAAAATATGTAAAATTATATGGAATGTTTGCGACAAATACATTTTTTTATGTCTTTTTAACAATGAAAACGGGAATTTTACAAAAAAATCTTGTACTTTTACCAATGTTATTGAATAATACATTTTTATGTAAATTTACTTACGTCTAATGTAATATTCCGAAAAGTGTCCGTAAAAATACAAACAATAATATGAAATTACCAAACATTTCTTAAATTTTACATATTATTTTCTGTAATTTTCCTTTTAAATGTGTTTTTACATAATAATTAAGTAATAATCACTAAGAGATAGAAGTTTACATGAAATAAGTAAAATTACATGGAATGTTTGGGACAAATACATTTTATTATGGGTTATCAACAATTAGAACGGGAATTTTACATAAAAATATCTCGCAAATTTACCAATTTTTTAAACACATTTTTATGTAAATTTACTTGCGTCATAATGTAATATTTCGAAACATGCCAGTAATATTACAAACAATATTATGATATTTCCCAATATCTCCGTAATTTTATACATATTTTCTGTAAATTGACTGGTTCAATCTATAGGTACTAATATTATAAAGCTGAAGAGTTTGTTTGTTTGTTAAAAAAAAACATAAAAGTAGGACCTATTATGCCCAAAATTAGTAGGTACCCAAACGGTAAAAACGAGACCCTATTACTAAGACTCCTTTGTCCGTCAGTCGTCTGTCTGTCACCAGGCTGTTTGCCGCCTTTTTCTACTGACAAGATCTTTCTGCTTGACCAACAATAATAAAATACGGTAAAACCTATTTCTTCCAATAATTTGCATATTAGGTATATCCAAAATCTATTTAGCCCCCTCCAGACTATGGGCCTCAATATGGGGCCATCCATTAATCACGTGATGTTTTTTTTGGCATTTTTTGACCCCCCCTCCCCCTTGGTGATACGTGATGAGGTTTAAGACTACCCCTCCTCCCTCCCCCCTATATCACGTGTATTTTTTCGTACCTGCAAAGAATCTATTTTTTTATTTATAAAAAAATACTGGTAGGTATAAGTATCATCACACTACAACTACTACAAGCCGCTTTCGATTTTATACGCGTTTGACTAAAAATAAATACATAATACCTATGTAACGCCGCTTTTCGGTTGAGTATCGCGCGCTTGCCGAAAATATAAGTACCTACAAATATATTACTTTACCCCCTCTCCCCCCTTGTGATAATTCGTGATTTTTTATGGACCCCCCCCCCCCCCTTTCGAGCCTCACATGATTAATGGACAGCCCCTATGTGTGTGAATCGCGACACGGCTTCGAGGAGAGCACATATCGCGACATTGACGTATGACTATTGACTCCGAGATTCTCCATAATCGCAAAACTTCACGGCGATTTCACAGTTTGGTTTGCGGCAAGATGGCGGGAAAGCATCAGCTGATCGAGTTTAACTGGTGATTATCTACGGCATCATACGTGAAAACCGTAAAATTCGCCCCGTGATTCGCGCACGAGTGTGGAGGGAACTGTCATACGGATCATCATTCGCCGCGACCGCGACACGTACCTATAGAAGTACCTACCCTGCCTCCTGCCTCTCCATGCTCTGCCGTACTTATTTTTTCTTATTAGGCTTTTTATTAGTAAGTAGGTATTAGACTTTTTATCTGTTTTCCGTACGAAATGACATGTGCAAACGAGACAGCTCTATGAATGTGTATAGCGGCGTCCCGTTCACACAGATCATTCCATAAGAAAACCGGGTAAAAATTCCGTACTTATGTATCTGACCGGCCTTACACCACCCGACCCTACAAGGCCAACCAAAAGTAAGGTCTAAACCGTCTTTAGAGCGAGTAAAGATCATACATACAACCACGTTACAAAACACTGTGTAGCGTAAATCGGAACGTTCAGCCGTTTTCATGATTTCCTTCTCAGTCGCACTTGCAAGTTCAAGATACCTATTGTATGCAAAATAAGAATATTTGAAGCAACACGAGTGAACATTAAGGTAGGTATAGAGAACGTTTCATTTCCAGTAATAATGTAGCTCCTCACATCGTGAACACTTTTTCCATATCACACAAACATGGTACCTACCTAGGTATTACCTATAGAAATAATAGAAAAATCCCTAAAAATATTTTGCCACTAAAAAAACTTGCGCTGCCTTTTAGTGGAAAAACCCCTAAGTTGGCACCCCTGATTCTTGACTTGAGTGCCCAACCATAGCCCAACTGCCCAACCCAACACTCACCATAATGACGACATAGAATAAACTGACCGATGTTACTTTTAATGAACCTAGTGCAACAACGCAATCATAGCTATAACGTTTATTAAACTAGGTACCTACCTATACCACAGCCCCCCCCCCCCCCCCCGCTCTTGGGTAGAGCGAAGGGGAGTGTCAGACTTCTACTGACTAAAATCCATCCATGTTCCTTCTTACATTAGCTTGTTTTCAGTATAATTAGGTAGACCGGTACTTTTGTTTTATCTGAATGTTTTATTATTTCCATTTTACTTCCTGCCCCAAAATAAAAATAAATACAACTAAAACAATGCAAAAGTTGGCAGAAGAATATCTAATAGGATACCTATTTTAAAAGCTTGGTCAATCTTTTACGCAACTAAAATGACACATTATTCAGATGTTATGCGTGCCAGTCAATCCATATTAAACTCTAACTCGATAGAAATAAGACCGCACCGTACTGATCGCCAAATCGTCAACGTATCCCTCTCTTGGAAGAAACAATTTTGAACTCTAAGATCATAGTAATAAAGCCTATTACTTCGCGTCCACGTTGTGTCTGTCTACAAACCAAACCAAACGATAGGTAATAAAAACGGTACAATACTATTACGTAGGTAAATTATTATTATTAAAATTATGACGACAAATGATGAGTGGCACGCCCGACGCACCGAGTGAGCGAGTTTGAAATTTAACAAAAATATGTGACTGAATATAATAAAGTAGGTAGGTAGGTACCTACCTAATTATTATTCCGTTTGTTGCAAAATTTTTGAATTTTGGTACCTACATAAATAAGTATGTTTGTACCTATTAATTATTATGTTTTTAATTTGACTAAGTGTGATACAAAAATTAGCTAATCAGCTTAAATGAACTCAGTCCGTCCTGCGTCTGGCCGCGAGGCGAAGTAGGTACTTACCTACGTTTAAGCGGGAGTTGGGTGTATGAAAATAAACAAAAATGCCTATTGTATCTCTTTTTGACATTGGGGTCCTATAAAACTCTGTCACCTTAAGGTCATCTTCTAACGTACCTACCTACTCCTACTCAATGATAGAAATGAATTGGCTTAGGTTCTTGTGGTAGAACGTTACTAAAATATAGCCATGTTTTTATTTCTTTACAATGAGTACCTATGACGTCTCTATTGGTAAAACCTCATTGTACAGGACATAGTACCACAGATTACCAGATACTACATGGATTGGTGGGTGGAAAATCATCAAATGACCCCCCCCCCCCCCCCCGCTCTTGGGCAGAGCGAAGGGGAGTGTCAGACTTCTACTGACTAAAAACCGAACCCATGTTCCTTCTTTGCCCTTGCGCCGAGGCCACGTTATCTAGTACAAAAATCCGCGGCCCCGACGGGCGTCGGCCCTTACGGGCCCCTCCTTGCTGACATCTTTTTGAGGCGCGCGTGAAACACGAACGCGCCACCGACACGGTCTGTTGCCGTCATGACGACGGCCGGACGGCGAGCTAGCCCATTACTCACCGTCCACAGGCCCGCGTCTACGGTGGCCGGAAGCCATCACGTGGCCCCCGACGCCCGGAGCGCCTTCCGCGCCTGCTGCGGCGGCTGGGACGTTGAGAGGTTCTCTCCCTCTCTCGTTCCGCCACCTCCTTCGCTAGCATCACTGCTTCGAAGAAGGAGGCGACGGCGTCCCATTCCTCCTCGCCCCGGACCATGGCTTGCACCAGGGCCGGACGCGAGAGGTCGCCGCCGCCGATCGCCGCTACGAGAACACGTCCCTATCTATACCCATCGTGTCTCCCTCCGCCTACTCACTGCTCTCACAGTCACGTCTGATGAGCAGACGCGAACCAGAGAGCAGCGAGTAGGGTTTCCTCCTGCGACAGGCGCGCCGCCCGAGGACCCGAACACTGTTCACGTCTCTCGGCGGCGCGCCCCCCGCGTGTCTCTCTTTGTCTGGTCTCTCGCCTTGGACCTTTCCGGCATGAGTATATCTACCGGCAGAGCCCCAAGGGTCATTGAGACACGCAATCCCCACCACGACGGCAACGTGGGAACACTCCGGTGGGGAGATACTACACTCCTTAAAAAATGTTCAATGCCTACCGTTATCATAGCCTACACTTTCAAGTCAACAGACGCTGTGAACGAAAATGTACCCTAACCTTACAAACGTAAAGTGAGTTTTGCTTTGGAGAAGCGCGCCGCCGCGTGGATATTGTGAATTGCCAGAGCTGCCTGTCGACAAATATTATTATGATAATAGGTTTTGTAGTATCCTTATCCTTGCATTGTAAAAAAAAAATATTGTGCCATTCAAGATTCAGTGAAGTCTGACGTGGAAAAGAACTTTAAGGCATTATGGGTGTCAAATCCGTTATCCAAAATACCTATTCATTTAAAAAAAAAAAAAGAAATTATGATAGGCAATGTTGTAGTTTTTACCTCAACTTTGCCTACGTTTTCAAAGCAATTTTTTGGTGCTTTATAGGTGTTTTTTTACCATTAGCAAATGTATTCCTATAGCTTAAAGTCCAATATTGGACAGTACCTAATTGAAAAAACATACGACTTTCCTTACGATTAAAGATTTATCGAAGAAAAACGTCAAAATCCGTGCAAAGTTGCAGCATTTTACGGTATGGAAAATCGTCATTTTTGTAGTTAAACCGACATCCACGCGGGCGAAGCCGTGGGCAAAAGCTAGTTTACTAGGTATAAGATTAGAATTTTAAGTCAGCCGTTTTTACAGTCCGTTCAACCGATTTTGACTTCTATACCGTAGGCATAAGGAGGCCATTAAAAGCAAAAAGAATGTTACAATACAGACTGTTTACTGCAGCTGCATTTTGTCTTGCTGTCAACGTAATAGAGTTCACAATCGGTTGAACGGACTGTAAAAACGGTTAACTTAAAATTCTAATCTTATAGCAAATGGAGGTGTTTTATTTTGATGTAGGTACCTACCTAATGATTTTTTTTTCCTTTCTTTAAATTCCTGATTGTTAAACTTTAACGTAGGTATAAGTGGAATAGGTATTCTAAATCGAAAAAACTAGGTACCTATTTTATTAGGTATTCTTGGGGGAAACAAGGGCAAGGGGAGTTAAGTGGTAGAGTCTGTCAAGCGAGTCTAGTCCCATGAAAAAGGCGGCAAATTAAAAAATCACTGATATAAAACACTGATATAGCACGCTGAAAACTTATTGATAGAAGTCTGTCAAGCGAGTCGAGTTCACAACCCTTTTACTTTAAAATTCAAGTATCAATAAGTTTTCAGCGTGCTTTAACAGTGTTTTATATCAGTGATTTTTGAATTTGCCGCCTTTTTCATGGGACTAGACTCGCTTGACAGACTCTAGGTATATTTACCATTTAATCTTAATAAATTAATCTTAATTAATTAATAAAATCTAATACTTTATTTTTATCATAAAACATAAAGTACAATTACCTGAAATAACGTACAATACTTTATTATAAAGTACGGGTGGCAACCCTAGATACACTAGTTAGCAACAACAGTGAAAAATGGCGCTGCGAACAAATTATTGTAGAGTCTGTCTTATCCTAAGTATAAATACACCATTAGACATCATAGATTCCTTTAAATTCCACCACTTTGCTGACATCAATTTGACTGCGACCTCCAACCCCAAAAACAAAAATGTATCATTTCAGGAAACGAAACGTAACTTACGAGTATCTGTATAAGACTCAAGGGCCCTGGCTGGCAACACTGATTCAACAAAATCTTTCTTTTATTCTTTCGCGCGATCGGTTCCGGACGGCGATACTGATTCAAGATTGTGAAATAAGATAAAACCTGTGCTGTGTTTGTTAATAATAATTGTTTGTGCTCACATGACACCGTAATAGTAAACTTGGATCAAGTACTTTCGTGTTAGTACTTAACGGCTGAGTGGTTACGCTTACGCGTCATAACCTCACTTTCTTCGTATTAAGGTAAGTTAAAGTTTTATTGCATCAAAAAGGTAGTGAAATCTGCATTAGACTGTAAAGCGTTACCTACATATTTTAATTGTTTTAGAAAGAACTTGTGTGGATTGGATGTGGATTGTGGAACGTCCAGGGTGGACGAATGATCTTGTTGAAGTCAAATCTTTTTGCTAATGTGGTTCAGGTTCACCCACAACAGCAAAAAGTTTTTGATTGTTTCCAATTGTTTCATGGATGACACGACAGGCGTAGAAAAAACGTGCATGCATCAACCTAGCAAAACCTTGTAGAGGTATACCTATTCTCTGTCTACGATAAAGGCATATTATTATAAAAGCGCCTACACACGGCCCTAAAATCAGAGGCAATATCGCGAGAGTGGTGGTGGGGATGAAATCGGGCACTACTCTACACACGTCCCTGCCAGTTAGTTCGCAACCCACCGTGCAGCAAAGCACTCGTCAATCCAATAGCCGCCTATTATCTCAAAAAAAAAAAAAATCTTAAAGACGGCCGTCGTCGTTGTGTCTTTACCGAAGACCTTTTCATTGTACACTTGTAATAGCATTTTATAGGCCTTCTGCCTTATGTCGCGGTTAAATACTCTTTATGTTTTTATCCCATAAATACGACAAATTCTTAAAAATATCAATTGTTTTCGTCCAGCCCTCTCACTCCTTCTCCTTCGCCATATCCCCGCACGAAATAAAAAAATGATTTACAAAAATACCTATTCAACGATACCCCACTTGATGTGGTGCGTCAAATTTTTTTTTTTCATTTTGACAATATGGCGACTAGTTGTTACTTTAGTGAGTATTGTTTATTGTAATGTTTTTAGTGACACTCGCGAGGTCAAGACGAATCGATTGACGTACGGATCATCAAAATCGGCCAAGGCGTTTGGCCTCTACAGTGCCACATAGGAACAAACATACATACATACATACATACATACATAGACTGATAAACACATAACCCTTCTTTGCTTTGCGCAGTCGGGTAAAAACACGTCCTGTTGCCACTACAGTCGCACGCGCATTGCAGTGAAATCCGTTCCGATTTCGCTACACACGCACGGACAACGCTCCCTAGATGATAATCGGCCCTAAATCGTAAGCTCGCCCGAACCAATTTCTGAGTTAGGGGTAATAATAATAATAATGATTACGATTTGCCTACTCACGAGGCGATCAAGGGAGCGATCTAGGGCGCTCCCCACCACTCTCCCGATATTGCCTCTGATTTTAGGGCCGTGTGTGGGCGCTTTAAGTTGAACATGCGCAGTAGTCGAATTTTGCGCAGAACGACGCCATTTTGTTTCAACTTACGTGCCGCTGCCGGGCATTCTACTAACCTTTTTTATTATTAAAACTGCTGCGCTAATAATTAGTCGCTTCACTAACGCTAAGAAATTATTATTCTTTCACAGTAAAACATGCCCGTCGTGAAAATTTGGTCGACAGACCTAACAGTAAAGAAAGCTGTGCCAATATTGGAATTAACCGTGGAAAATGTAATACAGACAGGTAAATCTAAATTAATTTGACTTACTTAATGAAATCTTTTTAGTTTAGATAGATTGTAGAGTAGACTTTATTTGGGCAATAATGTGCTGTCAAACCACATTAATTATTTTGCAGTAAGATGTCAATTAAACAAAATTAGGTATAGTAGGTATGTAGATTGTATTTATATAGAAGCCCTATTTTCTGTCACATAAATGTGAATGGAAGTATTAAGCAGATATTTAATTACATTGTACCACATAGCGCTAACTTGAAAAGTCACAATTATTAGCACAGAAATTTGTTAAACATATTATTCGTATTAGTGATCGGTAACAATGATTAAATTTCATGGCAACGTTCATATGAAGGTTAATAACCATTATCAATAAGTTTATCTGAATTTTACTACACAGATTGCTTTAAGAGTCCCCGGTAAGGTCTTCTAATTCAGAATACAATTAGAATAATCAAGGAAAAACTAAAAAAAGTTGCAATTTCAGTCTATTTTTCTAGATACACTCATTTTAAAACAGTTGCTAGCTTGCTCTAAAACTTTGTACTTACAATAGGATAAGGTATCTGGGGGCATGGCAGTGCCCCCGCCAAGTAGAGCAAGCATCTGCAAAAAGAAATGAGATCCCACTAAAAACAAAACTTGTAAAAAACAGCCAAGTCGCACAACTCAGTTCTTCTACCGTAAAAAAGTAGTGAGATCCATGTAATACCAAATCAAAAAAAATAACTGACTTGGTAGGTATTACATTACAACTACTTGGTATACATTGATAATGGTTAATAACCTTTATACAGGGTGTCCCGTAAATAATGGATCAAACGTAACGGGTAGGTAGCTTACCTAATTTCCAACAACTAATTTGAATAATAAAAAAAAAACCGTTACAGTAACCAAGATATTATTTTTTTTTCGAATTTTACCATTTTGTCTTCCAGAATTAAGTTTTTTTAATGCTGTTGCTGCAAATGATGACATTTTTAGGTATGATTTTTATCTAACATTTCTGAATAGCTTACTAATGTTATAAGATACCATTTTTTTGAATACCGTTTTATTTGCCTTAGAAAATAAATCTTTTTTCTTTACGATGTTAGGACCAGAATTGAAAAATTTCTCCTGTAAAAAAAATGTATGACACCGAAGACGACCATTATTTTAAAAACTTGTACATTTAATAAGGTTTGCAAATTCGTATAAAGCTTACGAGTCCTTATCGTTACAAAGATATTGCTATGAATGTGATGGAGAAGACAGAAAATAAATTAAATTAGTACTATCCAATTTTTTCCTTTTCGTTATGGCTTATGCTTGAATGCTTGTAATCGAAACAGGTAGTTAAGCGGCTAGCATAATTCCGACCTGATGACGTCATCTGTCCGGAATGTGTAAATAATTCAATGAACATTGCCTCTGAAATACTACAGTTACACATTTTAAAGAAAAAAGTTTAAATGTACCTACACACTTTTTTTTTTATTAACTTTGATTTGGAGCACCTCTCAGATTCATAGCAATTATCTTTGTAACGACAAGGACTAGAATGTACAACTTCATACCAATTTACCAAAAATACAAAAGCGGCGCTATCTATCCCCTTCACACTGACTGAGGTGCATGCAACTCCGCCACAGGTAGCGGTCCCAAATTCCGGACAGATGACGTCATCGGGTCGGAATTATGCTAGCCGCTTAACTACCTGCTTCGATTACAAGCATTCAATCATAAGCCATAACGAAAAGGAAAAAATTGGATAGTACCAATTTAATTCATTTTCTGTCTTCTTCATCACATTCATAGCAATATCTTTGTAACGATAAGGACTAGACGTAAGTTTTATAGGAATTTGCAAACCTTATTAAATGTACAAGTTTTTAAAATAATGGTCGTCTTCGGTGTCATACATTTTTTTTACAGGAGAAATTTTTCAATTTTGGTCCTAACATCGTAAAGAAAAAACTTTTCAACTCAAGATTTTTTTTCTAAGGCAAATAAAACGGTATTCAAAAAAATGGTATCTTATAACATTAGTAAGCTATTCAGAAATGTTAGATAAAAATCATACCTAAAAATGTCATCATTTGCAGCAACAGCAACAGCATTAAAAAAACTTAATTCTGGGAGACAAGTTTTTTTTTTATTATTCAAATTAGTTGTTGGAAATTAGGTAAGCTACCTACCCGTTACGTTTGATCCATTATTTACGGGACACCCTGTATGAACCCGATCGTCTCCTTCAAAATTGTTACTTTCCTTTACTTTAAATCTACCATCCAGCAATAAAATAAAACTTTGTTACCAATATTTGAGACACTACATATTAATGCCGGTGATTAGCAAATTGACTACTGAGTTAACTCACTGGTTTTAGGATCAAGAAAGGTCACCAGGTCAGGATCACCTTAGTATCAAGAAAGAAATCTGGAGTCATCAGAAATTTGAGTGCTTTGAATTCTGGCCAGTGCATGGACGCCTTTCAAAACAAAACGACTTACCTTTTCATACCAAACACATCAGGTATCTATATATACATATTTATATACATTTTTTATTATTCATAACTTTCATAACTTTTTTCCGAATGTGGTTCCATGCTAAATAATTATAGTAGTTCCATTTACTAATTAACTTTTACTTTTTCAGGAACCATTAACTAGGGATCAAGTTGCAACAGAGCTATCCAAAGTAGCGTAACATTGTATTTTTAGGTGAGACTTAATTTTTATTAGAATGATAAAATGCCTTAACTGCGAAGCATAACACTACGTTTCGTATAATTTATCATAATATAATTTATATGTAATCTACAGTGTTAAAACGTTATCTAAGAACCTTCTCCTGACAATAACAAACACAAAAGGTCCCGGTTTTTAAGTACGTTATTATAAAATTTTGGAGCCTATATTGCCTGTTTTAACCATTTTGTGTTTTGCCCACAGATAATGAAAATATAATATTACTTGCTGGTAGAAAAAACGATCGTTAGCGAAACTGCGAGTCTGTCTACGTCGTTACAACTGTTGATGGCGGCTTACTTCAACTTGAATATGGAATATCCAGTAGAGTGTCAAAACACATTAGAATTTATACAAAGGTATGTTTTTAAGATAAATCCTAAAGAAGGAAGTAAAGTCCGTAAAGGACGCACGCTGAATAAAGTATTGTCATTAATGAGTAAACTTAACAGTATATTATAAAAGATAATAATTATGTCATTTACATGAGGTTATTGTGGCGAGAATTTCTCCTCAGTGATTTAGTACAATAACCATTTTGGGGGTAATGAGGAACAGGGTGTAAAGTTCCTCATCCCCCATAGAAAAGGAAGGATCCTCCGACCGGACGGGTGTTGTGTCCGGCGGGCTAACTGCCCGTCCGGTCGGAGATCCTTCCTTTTTATTGTACTTTTTTACTGGTTATTGTACGAAATCACTGAGGAGAAATTCATGCCGCAATAACCGCATGTAAAAAGTCACAGGTTCTGTAAAAATGTTAAATTTCCGTGTGTTGATCCTTTGTGTAAGAGTATTTTCAATAATTATGAGTCTTTTAGAAATCACAATTTTAGATTACATCAGCCTGGGACTAGTACTGATAGTCCACGAGTTGACATTCTATTCTAAGTGTACAGAATGTAATCAGAGAATATTGTTAAAAAATGTCGAATACCATTCAAGAACTCATTATATTCAATCTGGAATTTAGCGGTAACTTGTCCATATAATCTTTCATCTGAAACAACTTCATGTGGTTCATCTACTTTTACTAGAACCTAAAATACAATGTTAGGCTACTTTGGATAGCTCTGTTGCAACTTGATCCCTAGTTAATGGTTCCTGAAAAAGTAAAAGTTAATTAGTAAATGGAACTACTATATTTAGCATGGAACCACATTCGGAAAAAAGTTATGAAAGTTATGAATAATAAAATATATATGGGTGGAATTTTGTAATGCCACCTGGAGGGAAAGTACTCTTAATATTGCAGATAGAAAATTTTACTCAAAGGAAACATTCCTTTATTTTTGAATAGAAAGCAAACTGCATTCAAAGATTTTCGAAAATTCTCTTCTCACCCGGGAATCGAACCGGCTAAAATCTGAAAAAAATATACCTATCCTGTACTTTTATTGCATCGATCGTTATAAGGATGGAAATCTCTCTAACAAACATGATAAATTAAATGAAAGGAAAACCAGGAAATCTTAAAAAAGAAAAAAACTTAAAATCTTAAATCTTACTATGACAATCTAATTTTCAAATTTTAATCTAACATTCCATAAGTATTTAAATTACCTCATACATGCAGCTACGAGTATGTCGCAAAGGAGTCTGCATTCCAAAAGAAGAGCTTTAACTTGACTCATTGAATTTGTAACTTCAGATTTCCTGGTTTTCCTATCATTTAATTTATCATGTTTGTTAGAGAGATTTCATCCTTATAATTGACCCTAACGATCGATGCAATAAAAGTACAGGGTATAATTTTAGCCGGTTCGATTCCCGGGTGAGAAGAGAATTTTCGAAAATCTTTGAATGCAGATTGCTTTCTATTCAAAAATAAAGGAATGTTTCCTTTGAGTAAAATTTTCTATCTGCAGTATTAAGAGTACTTTCCCTCCAGGTGGCATTACAAAATTCCACCCTGTATATACCTGAATGTATGTATATTTTATATAGATACCTGATGTGTTTGGTATATGTGTTTTATATCTTCATTGAAATAAGTTGCAACCATCTGTAGGTTGTGATTTAAGTTATTGTCATTAACAGTGCACTTATTTTTTTTCTTCGCGATTGTAGCTTTTAATCGCTCGTTCAATGAAGTCGTTTTGTTTTGAAAGGCGTCCATGCACTGACCAGAATTCAAAGCACAAAGACGATCAAAATGCGAAATCATATATTTCTCCTATAACAATACTGGCCACTCGTCAAGAATATGTGTTATGGTAGGTGCCGAGTTCAGAAATATCCTTTGCTGTGCATAGGTCTCGTTCATATATAATTCAACTTGTGATTCATCTCTTTCCTAGGAAGAAACCGATTTAAGCCAGTCCTTTTTAGAATCTAAAGTTTCAAGATCCACATTACAGGGATCGCTGGGTTGCCATTCCTTACAGCCTGCACTCAAATTTCTGATGACTCTAGATTTCTTTCTTGATCCTAAGGTATCGTCACGTATACCTGTTTTTTTATTCGGCCTTTGGAGATAATGAACTCTTTCTTCAATTTTTTAAAAAATTGTGTGGTAGCCTGTTCCAATTAGTTCTTTTGTATCAGCATCTCTATCATATAGTTGTGGAAATTTGTCACACAAATCCCGTGCAACCACTCTGTAAGCTGATCTTGTTGCTACTTTTGATTCTTGGAAGAGTTCATCTGTTACAGTTCTCACAATAGTGTTGACATCGGTATTAGAAATCGGTTCACAATCATGTAATTTTGTCAAAAGCGTCGATGGAAGTTTGTCATAGGGAATGTCAAACGCAAAGCTATTTATGCTTGTGTCGCTGTTATTGCTAACTGTGCTTGTCGTTAGTGAATTAGGAGCCGGATTGTAGACGCTGTTGCTGTGCGACTTTGATTATCGCTTTGATCAGGTTCCCAACTATCCCCTATAAGTATAACCTCATTTTGGAGTTCTTTGAGAGCTTCATTGTCTTCTACTTCTGTGCCATCCATCAAAAAAATCTTAGATCCGTATATATTCCTTTCATTTGCTGTAAGTAATATATATTTTTTTAATATAATAATATGATTATTTATTTTCGTGTCGAGTAGTGCAGGCTGTGAGCGGTTTATAATGGTTTCGGAATACCCATCAATAATAATACTTTATTAGGCACTATATAATTTACGTGCTACATAAAAGACTCATAATTATAAACATATGACTCATAATTAAAAATATGCAAATATACTGTAATATCTACGTCATAAAAAACGGAAATGATGTGCAGAATCGCCCTTTGGCACACATGTGTGTACTTGATGAAGCCAAAACAACAGTTTTGACCTGCAAAATCCTAATAGGCCAGTCATTATAGGGGTTGACCTCGGAAAATCGACATACCCAGTATATACTGGGTATGTCGACCTCATAAAATAATTAATAATAATTTTGGCATCCTAAAAGTTGTCTCAAAATTCACATATGGTAGGGTGACCGAGTCGATTAAAAATCTAAGGTCAAAGGTCACAAAAATTGCAAATATCTCGTTTTCTAGGGTTTCTCGCTATTTATGGATTAAATTCTCTACAACTTCTCTATTCAACATTTTTTTATATCTTGAACTGTTTTCGAGATAGAGGGCGTAGAGCGCGCGGGCAGAGGATTATCTGAGGTCAACTGGTAGTCTCGATCAAAAATTCGTAATATTAAGGTTATAATTTATTGCTAAACATATAATTATCATTTTTTATTAACTTTTAGATTAAATTCAATCTTTTTTTCTAATAATTCTAAAATTTATCAATTCAATAACACTCATAATCTCTTTCGGTAATTCAAAAATTACTAAGGGACATATTTTAATTACATTGTGATTATATTCTCATATACACTAATAGCATTCGAACAAGACAAAAAAAAAAATTAAGAACATCTTATTTAAAATGTGTAAATTCTTTCATAACTTTAAATATTATATGGTACGAACCTTTCTATTTATAGTCAGTTTTTCAGGATTAAACCTTAATATTACGAGTTTTTGATCGAGAGTTCGAGACTACCAGTTGACCTCAGATAATCCTCTGCCCGCGCGCTCTACGCCCTCTATTTTGAAAACAGTTTGAAAAAATGTTGAATAGAAAAGTTGTAGAGAATTTAAGTCTCTACAATATTAATCATACATACAAATAGCGAGAAACCCATAGGAAACGAGATATTTGCAAAAAAATTGATTTTTGTGACCTTTGACCTTAGATTTTTAATAGACGCGGTCACCCTACCATATTATGTGAATTTTGAGACAACTTTTAGGATGCCAAAATACAAGTTTTTATGTAGTAAACTGGTAATATACTGGGTATGTCGATTTTCCGAGATATGTACTTAATTTGGCCTAAAGTGACTGGACTATAAAAGAAACTTAGAATAATGATGTCCTCATTTATTGTATGGATGAATGTATTTGCGAAAATGTTATAAAATATTTTACAGTACACTTGTATCGTTATGTACTATTATTATTACTGTGCATAGGTCTCGTTCATGCACAATCAAAAACAACTATCCGTTGCATCTCTAATTAATTTCCGTAAAAAACATTTTCAGAAAATTCGTTTATTTATTTAGGTAACCAACAGCGATACATTTAAATATATTACAAAATATGCTTGTTACAGTTTCTATGGCCAATTATAGGTTACCCTGTATATAGTTTTAACGGTATAGTTATAAAAAGTGCCTACATAATATTATAATGTATGTATTGGATTGCTGTTAGCTTTTAATTATATCATTTTATATGTTACTGTAATAACCAAGACGGTGACATTGTTGTTATATAATTCTGCAGGGCTCGTGTTGCCCGCAGGTGACACAGCTCTCACATCAGGGCCTGGGGCTGCAGTCTCTACACTAATAACAGCGCTACGAATGTCGTAAAATCGATAATTCGTAAACTTTCTTTAATAGATTTTCAACCTTATGCCGTTGAAATAAAGCCGAAAATCTATTAACGAAATTTGACACCGATACGGCTCAGCGACATTCGTAGCGCTGTTATTAGTGTAGAGACTGCAGCCCCTGCAGTCTCTACACGAATAACGACGCTACGAATGTCGCTAAGTCGAAAAATCGTAAACTTTCTTTAATAGATTTTCAACCTTATGCTGTTGAAATAAAGCTGAAAATCTATTAAAGAAAGTTTACGATTTTACGACTTAGCGACATTCGTAGCGTTTGTGGTTAAAGGATTACATGTGTGTGCTTATAACTTGAAATTAATAGGATTATATGCTACATTATGTATTGTAAACTGTATGTATTTCGTTTTACTGGCATTTAAGGTCAGTTTGTTATGTGCAAGCCAACGAGTTACTATATTGAATCCTTCTTGGGCCGCAACAAAAGTTTCGTCCCATGAGTTACCATAAAACGTTAAGGTAGTGTCATCGGCATAAGACAATAAATGACAGTTTGTGATGTTTAGCTGGCAATAAATTGTTTTTTTATTTAGGAGTTTTGTTTAAAAAAAAAAAAACAACATTGTTTCCTATAATAGGTACAATCACAGATTATTATAAATATCTAATACTCACCTTAGCAGTACTACGGTGTCGTGTGAGCACAAACAATTAACAAACAAACACAGCATCCTGCAGGTTAAAACTTGTTCAGCCTTCACAATCTTGAATCTTTACCGGCTCCGAACGCGCGAAAGAATAAAACGTGGTTCAAAAAGAGCGACTTTTAGGAGAAGTCGTTGAGCTCTTTCAACGTTTAAGATATTCGTTTTATACGAACCGCCCCAGGTGGAAATACTATACGAAAGGATAGATTGACAAAGGGATTCGTACATAGTTTTAATCAGTTTCCAACTCCAAACATGCCTAAGGTTTTTAAAAACATGAACGAGCTTTCTTGTTTTCTGGACCAGATGAGAGATGTGATGTTTAAAAGATAAGCTTTTATTAATTATTATCCCTAAGTATTTTATTGATTCTGCTTTTGATATCACCTGGGCCCCGAGTCTGCTATTCAATAGTGTCAGAATGGTCGATCATTGATCTCATAATAGTTGATTGATGACAAGCCAAAAAGTACCTTAAGTCGATAGGCATAAGGTACTTTTTGGCTTGTCAACAATCAACTATTATGAGATCAATGATCGACCATTCTGACACTATTGAATAGCAGACTCGGGGCCCTGGGCATTTGTCACAGTTTGTGGTTAAAGGATTACATGTGTGTGCTTATAACTTGAAATTAATAGGATTAAATATATGCTACATTATGTATTGTAAACTGTATGTATTTCGTTTTACTGGCATTTAAGGTCAGTTTGTTATGTGCAAGCCAACGAGTTACTATATTGAATCCTTCTTGGGCCGCAACAAAAGTTTCGTCCCATGAGTTACCATAAAACGTTAAGGTAGTGTCATCGGCATAAGACAATAAATGACAGTTTGTGATGTTTAGCTGACAATAAATTGTTTTTTTATTTTGGAGTCTTGTTTTTTTATTATATATCCTCCGAACTGAAAATTGCTTGTTGTTTGTATTATGACTTATAAAATTTGTTAATTTTACTTGTTATTAGGCGATATTTTCTATAGAATTCAATACAAATTTTGTACTTTTACATGCTATCGATAATTCTCAGGATTTTGCTATTGGCAAGTTGTTATTTTTTTCTTGTGTATTTTAATAAATGCAGTTTTCGTCATCAAAATAAAACTAACCGATCTGGGTATAATCTCTTGTCACGTCTGAATAATATAACTGTGCGCCTAATATTACAGGAGTGATATAGTATTTGTAAAATGTGTGTGTGTTTAAGCAAATTATTCAATAACAATGAGGTTTTTGGTTTTTAATTTGCTTTGAGGTCACACCTTTTAATAAAGAATATATCACCTCTAATAAATGTAATATTGGGTGGACTGTTGCTAATACAGATGCAGCCAGTGTATATTCATTAGATCGGTTATTAACTTATTAGCCTGATTGACTTATTTCCAAGTGATTTTTTTGTCTTGATAAATACGGCTGCATTAATTAAAATACATAAGAAAAACTAACGGCTGGCTATGGCTAATAACTAAATCCGGAGAATTACCGACAGCACGTAAATGTACAGAATTTGTATTGAATTTTACAGAAAAATATCCCCTATTAACATGTAATATTACCTAATTTTACAGGTAATAATATGCAAACCACAAGTAATTTTACCGTGCCCATATTTAAAATCACAGTTTTCTTATGTAAAAACACATACATTTGATCAGTAATATTACCGAATAAAAAGGAAAAATACTTAAAAAATCATTAAAAATACATAATTTTTGTGGTAAATTCACATGAGAAATCTGTAATTAAACACATGATAATTCTGTAATATTACCGAATACTATGTAAATATACATAAAATATAATCATTAATACACAAACTTTATGTATTTTTACATAGAAATCTGTAACAAAACACATAATAATTGTGTAAAATTACCGAATAAAAAGTAAAAATACTTAAAAAAACATTAATAATACACAAACTTTATGTATTTTTACATAAGAAATCTGTAACAAAACACATAATAATTGTGTAAAGTTACCGAATAAAAAGTAAAAATACTTAAAAAAAACATTAATAATACACAAACTTTATGTATTTTTACATAAGAAATCTGTAACAAAACACATAATAATTGTGTAAAGTTACCGAATAAAAAGTAAAAATACTTAAATAAACATTAATAATACATAAAGTTTGTGTAATTTTACAGACGAAATCTGTAATTAAACACATAATAATTCTGTAATATTACCGAATACTATGTAAATATACATAAAATATAATTAATAATACACAAACTTTATGTATTTTTACATAAGAAATCTGTAACAAAACACATAATAATTGTGTAACATTACCGAATAAAAAGTAAAAATACTTAAATAAACATTAATAATACATAAAGTTAGTGTAATTTTACAGACGAAATCTGTAATTAAACACATAATAATTCTGTAATATTATTGAATAAAATGTAATTTTACATAAAATATCATTAATAATACACAAATTGTATATATTTTTACATACGGTATTTGTAACATAACACATAATTACACTGTAATATTACCGAAAAAAAAAGTAAAAATACATAAGTGAAATTTTACATACATGAAAATTTACAGAATATGTAAAATTACATAAGTGAGATTTTACAGATTATGTGAAATTACATAAGTGAGATTTTACAGATTATGTAAAATTACATAAGTGTGATTTTACATATATATTCTGGTAGTATGATTATGTAAAATTACATAAATGTAATTTTACATAACCGTCGATTTGTTTGATTATGTAAAATTACATAAATGTAATTTTACATAACCGTCGATTTGTTTGATTATGTAAAATTACATATATGTAAAATTACATAATAATGAAATCAGGTCGATATGTAAAACTACATACGCCTTGTAAAATTACATAATTATGTAAAAATACAGAAACGTGAGGGCAACGAAAGTTGCCCTAAAATTATGTAAAATTCCCTGAAAATTTTTAACAGTGTAGTTGTTCTTTACATCCCATATGTCCCCGTCTGCACCCTTTCTGTTCTTCTGCTATTATGTTATGATGTTCTATGTGTTTATTTATTTTAGAGGTAATTGCTGATGTTAAAATCTTGTATATTGTGGGTGCATGTAATCGGTCTGTATTGGGAAGGTTGTGGTGAGTATTGGGTTTTTGGCAGCATGTAAGTTATTCCGGTGGCAATAAATTCTGGAATTTGTTGTCGTCCTAAAATGATTTCTGTAAAATTTTTAGCTAAAATTTTGTGCAATGATTCTAATTTTTTATACCAATAATTATGTATTTTATCTATTCCAGGGGATTTCCAATTGTGTAGTCGCATTGTAACACTAGTGATGTCCGACTCAGATAGCTCTATGAATTCCATTTCTTCAAGTGAGCTCCATTTAGCTTCTTCTTCTTGAATCCATTCAGATGTTTCCCTATGATGTACTTGTTCTTCCCATATGCCTGCCCAAAAAGTTTCTAATTGTTCCTTTGTTGGTAGTTGTATATTGTTTTCGGTTGTCGCTGTGTCAGTGTTTGTTTGTGGTTTCTGCAATTTTCTGTAAAAGTTCTTTTCGTTGGTAGCGAACAATGCGTTGTCATTTTTACGTTCTTGTGCTTTCTTATATCTTCTCAATCTGTGAACTTTTACGGCTAACTTCTGTTTTAATGTATCTAAAAATTCTTCTGGGGTACTATTGAGGGGTTCGTGTCTAGTATGAACAGCCATATTTTTAAAAATTATTTCTACTCTTTTGACTACTTTGTTTGATCTATTGTTGTTAATATATTGAGTTAATCTACCGCAGTCTGCTCTAAGCTTTTCTATATCTTTTTCAAGCCTCTGCTGCCATGCTGGTTTGTAAGCATTTGGCTGTCTTGCATTGTCTCTAGGTTCTATTATTTTAAAATTGAGTTCTTCGGAAATAACTAATGCTGTGCAATATATAAGAGTATGGACGTCTATGAGTTGAGTTCCTTCGCTAATGTACTGAGTGAGAATATTATTATTAAATAAATGAACGAGCTGAGTAAGTTTTGGTGTGTACCTAAGTTTGGGAAGTTTTGGTCGTGATGCCGGGTCCATCCCAGAATATAGAGTGAGAGCTGTTTTAAACTTATCGTGTATTGCTTGGGTACGTGTATCTGTGGGCGAGTTTTGATCTGTGTTTGCAAGGACCTCAATGTCATTTTCCAACATTATGGTTACATTTACATTTTACACTATTATTATTATTATTATATTATTATACTCCGTGAAACAGATGATCATTCACTTTATTCATTCGACAATTATAAAATTATAATATTTACCGACATACTTATTGTGAACATTCCTTATACAACCAGTCTTACCCAGGGGTATCATACTGCATAAGAACCCACTTAGTGGGGTGGGCTTATAGGTTATCGCTCTCTGTTAAATACAGGTAAAAAGGGAGGTTGGCTAGCTTGGATGCCGATCTCACCCACAAACGATGAATGAAAGAATTCGATTTTGCAAACTATGATATATATAATTTTGTTTCGTAACTCAACGAAAGTTTCCACTTAACAACTAACAATACAATAAGAACTTCCACACAACCATTATAACTTGAAACGGCACTATTAGTCCCACACTCCCACAGGTGGGCAAATCTGGAAAGTCGTTTACGGCGTCGTTATGATTTGAGTAGGGCGCAGTAATTAGGCCACATATTGCGTCGCGGCGACGTGAGCCGCGTACCAGTGTGGCGCGACCCTAAACTCGTTAAGTCATATATGTGACAATAATAATTAATAATTATCATGAACAAGCCACGTGCCTGATTGAATTTCCCATCTAACTACTCTAAAAACGACGTACTTCCGTCATACTAACTATCATCCCCTATTTTTCTCATTTGGGGAATGAATTTTAGAGCTGCCCTCCGTCACTTTCGTCATAAAAGGTTGTGTAATTTTTTACACTTCTGGATAAAGTGATTTTAAACGCGTGTTGCCAGTGTCAGTGAATAAATCTTGTCTATGATTAATGTTGGGTTCTTATTACGGGACACAAGTGAAACACATGACAGCTATCGACACACTGCTTTATTTGCTG
Source organism: Diarsia mendica (assembly GCA_949316265.1). Lineage (NCBI taxonomy): Eukaryota > Metazoa > Arthropoda > Insecta > Lepidoptera > Noctuidae > Diarsia > Diarsia mendica. The sequence goes on from OX438887.1 coordinate 869,073, forward strand.
TTGAACACAAGGCGCGGGCGCAGCCACGCACACATAGATATTGTTAGCACACATATACAACAGTCCCTCCCCCTATTTAACATAAATAGAAATAACAAATTAATTTTAAAAGAACTGCTTATAATCAACCCTTGGTATGTCCCGCAACAGTCTACTGGAACATCTCGAATTCAGTGAAGGTGAGGATGACAATTCCACCTCATCCCTTTCTCCCCCCCCACCATCCGGTGACTGAGCATCACTGGGTTCGCTTTCCAACATGAAATCGTCCAAATCCCCGGATGGAGACATACCTTTATTTAATACAATTTGATTTTTATGTTTTTTAACATCTGATGATGAACCATGGTCTTTAATCAAATACAACACTTTTCCGAGTCTTTTTATAACAGTCCCTTTGCACCAAATAAATTTGCGGTTGTTTTCAAATTTTTTAAACATAACCTCATCGCCCGGGTTATACACTTGTTTATTATTACCGCCATAACATTTAATTTGCGAGCACTGCTTTTTTTTAACATCGTCAATAAGTGATGTGAGTGGGGTCGTCGTTAACTTTGGGTGAAGTAAATCTAGACGTGTTCTTAGCTTTCGCCCAAACACTAACTCAGCCGGTGAGAAACCCGTGACAGAATGTACTGAATTCCTGTAGTCAAACAGATATTTCAACATTTTTAGTTTACTCTCATTCCTACTGCGTGAACCTAAAACGCTTGATTTTATGCCCTTTTTGACAATCTTCACAAAACTTTCTGCTTGTCCATTACTAGCGGGATTGTAAGGTGGTGAAGTAAGATGAGCAATACCATTTAATAAACAAAATTTTGTGAACTCAGCGGATGTAAACGCCGTCCCGTTATCGCTAACGATTGTGTGTGGTAGTCCGTACTTAGACATGAAATCGTAAAGCTTTTCTGTAACGGTCGCGGAGGTAGTTGAAGTGCTCACGTCGTATACTTCTAACCATTTGGTGTGCGCATCTACCACTACTAGGAACATTTGATTGTTGAGCGGACCAAGGAAGTCGACGTGTAACCTATGGAATGGAGTAAGGGGAAACTCCCACGGTGCTAACGGCGCCCTGGGCGGTGAAGGCCGTAGCTGTTTGCATATTTCGCACGAGTTTATAATTTTTTCTAGTGCTGCATCAATGCCTGGGAACCAAACCCGTGATCTAGCTTCTGATTTCGTTTTTACGATACCTAAATGCGAGCTATGTAACTCAATTAAAACCTTCGATCGCAAAGATTCGGGAAGAATCACCTTATGACCCCTCATCAAACAACCGTCTTCATATGATAGTTGTGTTTTACATAAATGATAGGGTTTTAACTGCGGGTCCATTATTTTTTTAGGCCAACCGTTTTGAACATTATTTACCACTAACTGTAATATAGTATCCTCTTTAGTTGCTTTGCGTAAATCATTCAAAGTCAACGGCATGCCGCCTTCGACAACAAAGTTAACGTACGATGCGCGATCAATGGGAGCGGCGGCTGCGGCAGCGTGCGCGCCTACGTTGTCTCCCTCACTCGCGGCGCGTACCCGCCCCGCCTCAGCCTGTAAACTCGCACGAGACAGATAGTCCGCGTTGTTGTCGGCGCTACGAACATACTCAATTATGTAGTTATATGCACCTAAAAACATCGCATATCTCTGCAATCTATTAGCCGATACCTCCGGTATACCTTTATGTGGCCCGAAAATAGAAATTAGTGGCTTGTGATCCGTACGTAATATGAATGGATCTGATCTGCCATATAAATACTGATGGAACCGACGTATTCCAAATATGATCGCAGTCGCCTCTTTCTGTATTTGCGAGTAATTTTTCTCAGCAGAATTCAACGTGCGGGAAGCGAATGCCACTGGGCGCTCCAACCCGTCACTGTCTATTTGGGACAAAATAGCACCTAACCCACTCGGCGAAGCATCGACTGTTAAAACTATTTTGGCGTTTGAATTAAAGTGTGTTAAGACCTGATCAGACGTCAAACATTTCTTTATTTTGTCAAAAGCTTCTTGACGTGACGTAGACCAGTCCCATTTAACCCCCTTTTTTAATAGGTCATACAAAGGACTCAGGATACAGGATGCTCCCGCCACGAAATTCCTGTAGTAATTTACAAGTCCTAGAAATGATTGCAATGTATTAACGTCGGATGGAACCGGCGCATCAGCTATAGCTTTCACCTTAGCTGGATCTTTCTGTAATCCATCCTTGTTAATTATGTAACCTAAATATTTAATTTCGTTTTTAAAGAAATCACATTTTTCTTTCTGAACAGTTAACCCTGCATCCTGAAGTCTTTGCAGAACTATGTTCAACTTTTTCATGTGCCCCTCTGGGGTCTGGTCCGTGACTAAAATGTCATCAAGCAGACACAGAACCCCGTCTAGTCCCGATAGCATAGTTTCCATAGCGCGTTGGAATATAGACGGCGCACTAGACAGGCCGAACACAAGTCGAGTATAATTAAATAGTCCCCGATGTGTATTGATACATGCGGGTTGAGACTCTTCGTCTAACACGAATTGATTATAGGCCATAGACAAGTCAATTTTTGAAAACTGTTGGCCTCCGTACAGTCTTGAAAAAAGTTCGTGTACCGTGGGTAGAGGATAGTGTTCTATCAACAGCTGTTTGTTGATAGTAACCGAATAGTCGGCGCACAATCTAACCGAACCGTTGTGCTTTAGCACGGGGACAATAGGTGACGCGAACTCTGAGTGCGAAACCGGTTTAAGAACACCTAGATCCACCAAACGTGTTATCTCTTTGTCGACCTTTTCCCGTAACGCGAAAGCTATTGGACGCGCTTTACAGAATATCGGTTTCGAATTATCTTTTAATTTTAATTTTACACGATATTTATTAAATTTACCCAGCTTATCCGAAAATACCTCCCGAAAACGCGATTGCAAGTGATCCACCATACTCTGCTCACCCTTCAGAAAATTACAAGGCGTTAACTTAAGTTTAAATTTAGATATAAAATCTCTGCCTAATAACGGTGGTCCACCATTGCGAATGACGTACATGTCCAATGTGTGAGTGTGTCTCATGTACGCCACAGGCAAGTTTACGTACCCTACACATTTCATAATATTGCCGGTATAGCTAATAAAACTTTTTTTGGAATCTAGTAACGGAATATTACTGAACATGTTTTTATAAGTACCTTCGGAAATAACTGTCACGGCCGATCCACTATCTATTTGAAATTGTACATTCTTCCCGTAAATCGAAACTGTTTCTGTCATTGGTTCCCCCCGGACTGAGCGAATGTTAAACAATGACTTACCGTCGTCGTCCTCACTCACATCACCTGTCGATACGTAATTAACTTTCTTGCACATTTTACGTAAATGACCTTTGGTGTTGCACTTATTACATTTATAGCTTGCAAACCGACATTGGGATGACTCATGATTATTTCGACCGCACACTGAACACTTTATTTTACCGGCACTACTTGTTTTAGCACTGTTTTCTTGTTTGGCGATCTTGAACACCGGCTGTTGCCCAGGGACAGCCGTAGTAGTGGCGGCACCAGCACGTGCGCACCGCACGCTCTCCGCCAGCTCCACTGCCTTGGCCAGGGTCAGTTTGTCGATGTCCTGCGCGAACAGCTTCTCTCGTTCATTGCCTGGCGTCATTCCCATGACAAACCGATCTCGTAACGCTTCTTCGACGTTACTAAATCTACAATGAGCTGTTAGTCCTCGTAGCCTTGACGCCCATTGCGTGTACGTCTCGCCCGGCTGCTGCGCAGCCGCGTAAAAATTGTAACGCTCGCTGAAGCCGCATATTTTTGGAAGAAAATGCTCATCCAATAACTGCACTATATCGTCATACGGTACTTCCTGGATTTCCTTTGGCAGCGCCAGATCCGTTGCCAACTTGTAAGTACCGTCACTAAGCGCGCTGAGCAGGATCGCCCGTCGCTTGGCTCCAGCTGCATCATTCTTCGGGACGATGTCGTTCGCAATAAACCATTGCGTAATTCGGCCTTTATAAGACTTCCATTCTTGCACGTTGTGATCAAACGTAGACAAAATGCCAAAACTGTTCATTTTTTTTCGATAATTAAATAAAGATGTGGGTAATAGATACTCGTCGCCACTGTTGGGTTCTTATTACGGGACACAAGTGAAACACATGACAGCTATCGACACACTGCTTTATTTGCTGTTGAACACAAGGCGCGGCGCAGCCACGCACACATAGATATTGTTAGCACACATATACAACAATTAATTAGGGAAGCGGTCTTATAATGCTAAACTAATAAATAACATTATTGATATCCATCGAGCATAATATTGCGTTTGAGAATGGCATTTCTAGTTTTTCCTATTTCAACAGAGAGCACTATCTCATCTCGTTAGTAGCTTTAATGTATCCAAAACTCTAACAAGAAGTCTTCAATAACTGTTTACTAATTTCAGAGGACAGACTACATTGTTTTATGTACGTAAGAACAACAGGCATGATCACATTACGTTAACTAAATTTGACTTCCGAGATCATTACACTTCGTACATTATATATTTACTTCCGCATATCATGCTCAAAACCAATTTCGTAATACTTTATCCAGTAACAGACGGTAAATGAATGAATTCCCATTCAATCACTTCCCACGAGTGATGATGATGGCACAAACGGCATCAATCCCAGATCAACCCAAAATGAATTCCCCGAACACAAAAAACATTCGGTAAACAGCTTTGGAGTGCGATTTATCACAATGTATCTGCACAAAGAGAGCTCACGTCGCTCGGAGCGGAGTGAGTGGAGTGAGCTGAGTGAGCGACGAATTATAATTAAATTATGTTTATGTTACTTCCAACTCTGGAGCCGTCAACAAGTATACTGGCAATGAAACTGTTTGGTACGCTGGTCTACTTGTCATTTATAGTATACAGTAGTTATTTAATTGACAACTATACCGGTGTAGGCAACTAATTATATTATATTGTAGTCGATATATAGTATTTTAATTGTATTAATTTTAAGATATTATTGTCTATGATTTTTACGTTGCGAAATGGCAACAATTTGAATTCGCGCGCTTTTTGGACCAACCGTTGTGGAACCGCGGCGCGTGGGCGCGCGATCCAACTAGTGGCCGCCAAAATCTTGTCGCGAGCGGGGGTGCATCGTAACGCTCCTGCGTTCCCGCCAATACTGTGAAAATGTGTCTAGTTTAATGTAAAGTGTGTGTTTCTTGAACAATATACGTATTAACGATAACCTAACCAGTGTTCATTCATTGTGGAAACATCCCGCCCTAAATAATATTGGTCCTCCGAGCCTGGATCACAATGAATGACAACGTTCCTGGTGTCGTTACACGGAGCAGAGCTAGGGTTACCAACTTTTTTTCTATTAAGTATAGTAGTTTTGAAGTTATTTACTTAAAAAATATAGTAGATGGCAAAAAAATGAAAAAGAAAATAGTATGTGGAGAAAATACCTATGTACTTTATTTTTTAAATAAATGTTTTTTGCTACTCTGCGCCTTAATAATTAAATTTTCATTTTCAAAAAGCATGCATATGATTTATTGCAATCTTACGAAACGTTCGATGACAGCTCGGGAGGATGCCGAGACTCAACAACCACTCAACTGCCTCCGTGGTCGAGTGGTTTAGGCGTTTGCCTTGTGACCCGGTGGTCGTAGGTTTGATTCCCACGGGAAGCATACTTCGTGAGTTGTTTCCAGTTTGGTTAGGGTCTGATAAAAAATATGGTTCCGTGCTTCGGAAGGCACGTATAAGCTGGTGGTCCCGGCCGCCAAATGGCAGTCGTCAAACCATGCCATGTCAGAGGCCCTTGCGGTTTAGAAACTCTGACACTAGGGTGTGTGGGGTCGTTAGACCTTACTGCCCACACGATAAGAAGAAGAAGACAGCTCGGGAGCTATTGTATGTCATTGGAATAAGATTCATGTTAGCTTGGCTGCTATCGTCGCGATTGCCTGCGTAATATTTCGCGGTAGACCCCCAGAGCGGACTTTAGTTAAAGCTGTGTTCCGCAAAGTATAGTAGTAGACAAAATATAGTAGTTTCGCCTACTATATATTTTTTTTTGAAATATAGTATTTGATCCCTTAATATAGTAGGATACTATATTATATAGTAGGGTTGGCAACCCTAAGCAGAGCCCATGCTGGGGCTGAGCAGCAACCCGGTGCGGATTCCACGTGTGTCACTACGGCCCCGCGTAGTGAAGTTGTTGCCACGTCGTCGATCGGGTCGCGATCAAGCCGCCTCAGCAGCGAAACGCTTCGCCTCCGTGCCGAGTACAAGGCCGCAGAAGAAATCGCCAAGCTGAAGGAACAGCTCATAAAGAAGAAACTAGCGGTAGAAATCGCGGAGATTGAAGACGAAGAAGAAGAAAATCGTGCGATGAGTTTTTACAGTGGTCCTGAGAACATGGACGAGTGGCAAGCCCCATTCGAACACGTGGAAAAGCCGCCGGTGCCTCACGCGCCGGCCGGCACGTGTCCGAACCCGACCGAAGGCCTAACTCGAGAACGCGAGCGCGCGCGCGGCGTCGCGCATGCGCAGAACGACGGACGCGAGCCGTTCGCGCCAACGGCGGCGTCCTCCCCGACCGACGCGAAGCATGCGCCGAGCGCTCTGCCCCCGGCCGCCGGCACCGTCGCGGCTTCTGACATCATGCATCTAGCCAACGTTATTATATCGAACATGTCGAAGCGACCACGACAAAATTACGATCTCCCCGTGTTTGATGGCGGCCCAGCAGACTGGCTGGCATATCGGCGTACCTACGAAGCTACCGCGGCCACGTATAGCATGTCCGAGAACAACCTACGACTGCAAGCATCACTGCGTGGCGCGGCAAAGTGTGCCGTTGAAGATCTGTTGCGCACCGGGTCCGACCCAACAGAGGTCATAAATGCTTTGGAGGAAGAGTTCGGCCACCCAAACTTGCTTCTTGAAACGGCTCTGAACAGAATAAGATGTCTGCCCCGTGTGTCCGAAAGTGGCGTCGAACTGCGAAATATGACTTGCGTCGTGCGAAATTGTTTGTACATTTTGAAAAATATAAGAGCGGGGGGTTACATAAATAACCCGCAGTTAACCCACGAGATCCTTGGTAAACTAACCCATGTGCAACGATCGCAGTACGGCGAGTTTGTGATGAAAAGGCACACCGACAGCAAGGACGATCTTCGCTTATCGCCAAATATAAGCATAGTACTCGAGTTTCTGAGTCATTTATCACGGGCATCGGCTTATTACCTACCGTTGAGCATGAACACCGAGCATAACCATCGTAACCGGACCCACGCAACTTCCAACCCAGCTGTCGCCGCGCCGCCGCCGTCGTCTCGCGCCAAGCGCGCTGAGTCTACGCGTCAAAACCGGGAGGCCCGGGAGCCTGCCTGCCGAGTACACCTCACCAGCGAGGAAGCATCGTCGCCGAGTACGTCGGCATCAAGTGAGTGCGTGTTGTGTCGTAGTGCGGTTCACCAATTACCCGAGTGCGATAAATTCATTACGAAAAGTGAGTCGGAAAAGTGGAACTTTGTAAAAGACAACAAACTTTGTTTTAAATGTTTAGTGCAAAGCCATTCTCGTTTTCGTTGTCGCGCAAAACGATGTGATAAGTGTCGTGCGCCGCATCACACACTCCTACACTACGAGAAGCCGAGCGCCCAGGGCGCCGCCGCCGGCAGCGGCGCGCCCGCGCCGGCCGCGGCTCAGGCGGCCTGTGTACAGCCGCCGCCGCCGCCGTCTGTGAGCGCTGAGTCTGTGACGAGTTTCGGTGAGCGGTGTCGAACCACTAAAACTTTATTAAAAATTATGCCTGTTACGATTATTGTTAATAATGTTGAACATAGTCTATATGCTTTGCTAGATGATGGGGCCACAGTGTCGTTAGTAGATTCCAGTGTGTGTAATTTCAGTGGACCATCATCTCCGTTAAGAATTGTTAGTGCGCGCGGTCTTGTTATGACAGATAACAACTCCTGTAAGGTGACCGCGCTAATCCGTGGGCCCAACGGCGTATGTTATGATATCGTGTTACGAACGATAGAGAATTTGGACTTGCCTACCCAATCTGTGCCTGCCAGAGTTTTGATTAAAAATAAACATTTGCGAGACTTAGATTTGTGTCAGATGTCGTGCGCGAAACCGATGGTTTTAATCGGCCAAGATAACTGGAAGTTAATCGTAAATGAGGAAATACGACAGGGAAAATCCGGGCAACCCGTAGCGTCCCTCACAAAGTTAGGGTGGGTTATTCACGGACCTGTATCTGTAGGTATCGATGATAAGTCTGGTAGCGAGTCAGTAAATCTAACCTTCGATGGTTTAGACGATTTAAATGAACTGGTGAAACAACAATTTATGCTCGAGTCCATCGGTATCACGGAAGTGTCACGTAAAAATGTCGAGACTGAACGCGCATGTAAAATCCTAGATAGCACTAGCCGCCGTGTCGACGGAGGCTGGGAGGTAGGGTTGCTTTGGTCACGTGACACTGTACACTTACCTGACAACTACGATTACGCTTTCAAACGATTACGCGGCATAGAGAGTAAGATGTCTAAGAACCCCGATTATGCTGAAGCGTATTCGCGTCAAATCGAGCGCTTAATAACACTAAAGTATGCTAGGTTATAGGATAGTCCGTTGAGCGTTAACCCGGTATGGCATCTACCGCACTTTGGGGTCGTTAACCCCAATAAGCCAAATAAACTTAGATTAGTGTACGATGCCGCGGCTAAATACAAAGGTGTGTGTTTGAATGATTATTTGCTTACTGGGCCGGACTTATTAAATTCATTATTAGGTGTATTATTTAAGTTCCGAAGTGGTCGAATACCCTACACAGCTGATATAGCTGATATGTTTTTACGTGTCAGGATTAGGAAAGAAGATCAGGGCGCGCAGCTCTTTTTATGGAGAGGCCGAGACATAGAACGCGACCCTGATACTTATGTAATGGATTCAATGATTTTTGGGGCTAAGTCGTCACCTGCCTCAGCCATTTATGTATTGAATAAAAATGCTAACGAGTTCCGAGATTCATATCCTGAGGCGGTCAAGGCGATCCATGAAAACCATTATATGGATGATTATTTGGACAGTGTAAACACAATAGATAGCGCGCGTCAGCTGATCAAAGATGTTTCCATGATACACTCCGCTGGTGGTTTCTCTATCAGGGGGTGGGTGACCAATTCACCTGAACTTCGAAAAGAGTTACCAGCTGTCGTGCCTAGTACGGTAAATTTTGACAAGTCTCCATATAATGGTGAACGAACTTTGGGTATGATATGGGTGCCGGAAACAGACGAGTTAGCGTTCGACTTATCGTTCAAAAAAGTGTCGCCTGACGTAGTTGAAGGTAGAGTTATTCCTATCAAACGACAGTTTTTGAGGTTTATTATGAGTATCTTTGATCCCTTAGGCTTACTTTATCCTTATACGATAAAGTCTAAGATCTTGTTACAGAAAGTATGGAAATCTGGTATAGGTTGGGACGATCAGCTGATGGAGGCCGAGTTCAATGAATGGCAAAAGTGGCTGATAGATATAAAACAGCTGAGTAGTATTCGTGTACCCCGTTGGTACAAGCTTGACGCAACTGTCGAATTACACATTTTTGGTGACGCAAGCGAGTCGGCGTATGCTGCGGTCGCTTATTTGGTTGGTAGGGATGAGTTTGGCGTACCTACCGTCTCACTTGTTGTTGGTAAAGCTCGCGTCGCCCCGTTGAAGGTTATATCCGTGCCGCGCCTTGAACTTCAGGCAGCTGTGCTGGCGTGTAGGTTAGCTTGCGTCGTTATTAAAGAGCAGGGCTTAACAATAACACGAAAGTACTTGTGGTCCGATTCGAAAACTGTCTTGAAATGGGTGCATTCGGATCCTCGTGATTACCAAAAGTTTGTCTCACATCGGTTGGCGGAAATTGACCGGAAATCCAGCCCAAGTGAGTGGCGGTGGGTTCCATCTGCAGAAAACCCCGCTGATGAAGCCACTAAGTTGCACTGGCCCACGAATTGTAAGCTGTGGTTTACAGGTCCCTCTTTTTTGTACCAGGACAAAGACCAGTGGCCGGTCAACGAGTTTGAGGACGTAGGTAATAATATCGATTTGGAGTGTCTTGAGAAGGTTCATTTTGTCAAACAGTATGTACCGCTATTTAATGTTGATAGGTTCTCTAGTTGGACACGTGCTGTTAGATCCACAGCTCGTGTTCTTGCCTTTGTAGGTCTGTGTCGCAAGAACCAGGTTGAGAAGTTAACAGCGAGTAATATTCGTGAAGCTGAGAATATTTTATTAAAACAATCACAGCTTGAGACTTTTTCCAAGGAATTGGAACGATTGAAAACAACAAGTTCATTACCTGCGGAAAGTAAAATTCGAGATTTAGATCCCTTTTTATATGAAGGTGATGGATTGCTTCGCGTCAGAGGACGTCTGAGTGCTGCGTCGGAGTTAATGTTTGATGAAAAGTATCCAATTATTTTAGATGGTCATAGTTACACCGCGCGGCTCATTGCCCTCGAATATCACAAGCGCGCTCACCATGCCAATACTGAAACTGTCATCAACAGTATTAGGGAAAAATATTGGATTACTAGATTGCGACGTACAGTCAAATCAGCCGTATCCAAATGTCAGTCATGTTTAGTCCGTCATGCTCGCCCTTCCATGCCCAAGATGGGAGACTTACCTGCCGCTAGACTTGTTAATACACGTAGAGCCTTCGTACATTGTGGCGTTGATTATTTTGGTCCCATGGAAGTTTCGATAGGAAGACGTCGTGAAAAAAGATGGGGCGTTATTTTCACTTGCTTAGTCACTCGCGGTGTTCATATTGAGCTCGCATCTTCACTATCAGCTGACTCCGCCCTAATGGCAATTCGGCGTTTGATAGCTCGCCGTGGGCAGCCGACTGTTATGTTTAGTGATAGAGGCACCAACTTTGTAGGTGCTGACGCAGAGATGAAAGCCTCTGTTCAGGTAATGGAGAACAAAATTCACGATTTCGTCGCTACCAAGGGCATTTCTTGGCAGTTTAACCCTCCAGCAGCGCCGCACATGGGTGGATGTTGGGAGCGTCTCATTCGCTCAATAAAAGCTGCACTTAAAGTGACTTTGTCGGCACGAGCGCCTAAAGAGGAATTACTAACCACTTTGATGGCTGAGGTAGAGATGACTCTTAACAGTAGGCCAATAACCTTCGTGGGTACGGACCCCGATGGGCCCATAGCGTTGACCCCAAATCATTTATTGATAGGTACAGCTACCGGTGCATCTACGTTAGGTTTTTTCGAGGCGTCGGATTTAACAAGTAGGAAAGCTTGGGTTAAAGCTCAAACTCTGGCAGACATGTTTTGGCGTCGGTGGCTAAAAGAGTATGTCCCTACGCTTCAAAAGCGTCAAAAGTGGCAACATGGAGTGCCACCCATTAAAGTGGGAGACATGGTGCTGATTCTGGACGAAAATCAGCCTCGTAATGTGTGGCCTAAAGGCGTGATTAGCGCGGTCCACCCAGGACGCGACGGTCACATTAGAGTTGTAACTGTAAAAACCTGTAGGGGTTTTATGAAGAGACCAGTTGTAAAGGTCATTGTGTTGTCTACTGACGAGTTTGTTCAGGAACAAGGGGGTGGAATGTAGGCAACTAATTATATTATATTGTAGTCGATATATAGTATTTTAATTGTATTAATTTTAAGATATTATTGTCTATGATTTTTACGTTGCGAAATGGCAACAATTTGAATTCGCGCGCTTTTTGGACCAACCGTTGTGGAACCGCGGCGCGTGGGCGCGCGATCCAACTAGTGGCCGCCAAAATCTTGTCGCGAGCGGGGGTGCATCGTAACGCTCCTGCGTTCCCGCCAATACTGTGAAAATGTGTCTAGTTTAATGTAAAGTGTGTGTTTCTTGAACAATATACGTATTAACGATAACCTAACCAGTGTTCATTCATTGTGGAAACATCCCGCCCTAAATAATAACCGGCCTGAAATTATTTTATTTATGAAAATGGCCATTAATTTATTTTCCGTAATAACATAACATCACGCCTGTAATCGCCGTAGGATAACTGAACCTATTAGTAAACCTACTGTTCGCCTTTTATGTAGGTAGGTACACCTATATGCCATTCTTTATTACTTTCTTGCTTTTTATGGGTATTTGACTAAAATAAAACACTTTTTTTTTATGTACAAGCATCATCATATGGCCAGCCTTTCGCCTTTTGCCCGACCCGGGACTCAAACCCAGGAGCTCAAGTTCAGCAGTCGCGCTTGTAACCACAAGACCAACGAGCGGCATAAACAACCCGCATACTTCCCCGTTTTGTTGACATTACCTACTTAGCTTAGTGCCAGTTCTTTCAGTAAAGTTAAATTGAAATAACAGCCTTCAAAGAATGACGGAATGTATTTAAAAGTTAACGCAGTAAGCTTAAGCGTGCGCCAGACATAATGACGACCATTTTGTTTTTGTTTTTAATGCGATGTTGTTTAATACCTTCCGGTAGATTTTTTTCTTTGACATTCCAGTAAATTGCGTGCTTTAATTTATGTACAATGAATGTTTTCTAAAAACATGCATAGCACTTCGATGTTATGATTAGGCCTATACAAATGGCTTATGTGTAACATAACACGCCTGAATTCTCCGAAAAGTAAAGTAAAAGTGAACCTTCCAAGTCTACCCAATAGGATCAAGCCTCTAGTACAATCAACCGGCCCAAATTCGAACGTGAGGTTGTTACAGAGCTTGTCGGGGCTGCGGGTTATTCGAAAGAGATACCGCGGCCTCGACACAAAGGGCTAAAAAGGAAATATCGTTGGTTTTTAGTCAGTAGAATTCTGACACTCCCTACCGCTCTGCTCAGAGTGGGAGGAGTCATTAATTTGATGATTTCTTACCTTCGAAAAAAATTTAGTTTGTTACTGCGAAATACACTTTGAAACGCACTCAAAAGTACTAGGACATCATAAAACAGTGCAACAATATCGAACTCAGATCGGAGGTATGCAGGCATATTGCCAAGTATGCTGTGTGCCTCGCAGTGGAAGCTGGCGCATTCTCGACAACCTCTTCAGGTCTCCTGCATTCCTGAGCACACGCCGTCAATATTTTGTTAGCTACGTAACAGTTAAGCGAAGCTGCTATGTGAGCTACTCTTAAAGATTATTACGAGGAATGGTTTTAGAAAATCGTATCACATCAATACCTTTTCAGTCTAAACTCAAAAACAACTGAAACGATTTACATGCTGTTTTCACCAATGGATAGAGCGGTTCTCTAGTAAGGTTTTAGTAAGTATATAATTTGTCAAGTTCCAACATCCACGCGGGCGAAGCCGCGGGCAAAAGCATTTTTTTTAATAAAATAATCCACACAGCTCACTATTTTTTAAATCTTATAGCGACGCTACAGCTTATTATGAAGATGTTTGAGTTTACCTGCAGTTTGCAATCAAGATTTTTCTTTTAAGTTGGTTTAACAGGGCTTTTAAAAGGAAAACATTACATTTTTGTTTGAATACTGATCTGGTGAAAACTCAGAGGATAAATTGGGATGACATCCCATCTCGACGCCTCCGCCCCCGCCAGTCCGTAACCCCGAGGTTAAACTCACTATCGCATTACCGCTTCGTAAAAAACTAACAAAAGTCGCTACGTGATCTAATTAAAAATTTCCCTTGCGAGTCCACAAAGTAGCCTTTTTAGCTGAAAAGAAAACTTGTAGACACCAAGATAACAGAGAAGTTGTAGCGTGACGGCCCCGCCATGCCCCGCCTTCGGTAAATGCTAAGTGCTGGGTACACGAGCCGGGCCGCTATCGCGTATCTCCACGCCCCGTGTTATCAGGTCTTTATTGTTTAGCGTTTGTTTGTAGCCGCGCCAACGTACTCTTTTAATTTAGATTTCCTCGCTCGATGCTCGTTAATCAGCTTGTAAAAGCGAACTTTTAGAATGAGGTGTTGGAGCTTATGGCCGGTGCTGTTAGCGAAGTTTTTTCTTTATTTATTACTTTGTACCGGGAAAAGGTGGGAAGTTTTTGGCTTGGTTTAGGTATCGTTTTGATCATTCTGGACTTTTTTTTATATATTCTTACATTAGGCATTAGGGCATTGCTTATTTTTAGGGTTCTTGTACCTCAAAAGGAAAACACGAAACCCCTATAAGATCACTCGTGTGTCTGTCTGTCTGTTCGACCTTCCCTCCTCCCCTTATCTCCAAAACCACTGAGCCTAAAATATTGAAATAAATACAGAAATTTATTTAACACTTATAGATTACAAGAAAAGTCTGTTGCTAAAATAACATGGAAAATCTCTCAATATCAATGGTACGGAACTCTTCATGTGCTAGTCCGACATGCACTTGGCCATTTTTTTTAAGCTGTTATTCTTTTTTAAAAACTACAATCAATATATGTAGCTTAACCATATCTACATTCTATGATTTTCTAGTACGATATTCCGAGTACCTAGGTAATAAAGTCTTTTATAGGCAATCTTCACATCCCAAACATCCACTAAAGCGCAAAGCATTCTCCTCATCTTGCATCAAAAGTGCTTCCCTATGCATTTCGTTCATACTTCAACGGCATACATTTAACACAAAGAGCTTTCGTGAACGTTGCTCGAGAGTAAACGTTCAAAATAATGAATTTTGGCAGAAATGCATCCAAAATATATGAGACAAGTAAATGATGTACTGTTGCCTTTACGGATGAGGACGGCGTGGGAACTTGGCTGCGATTGGTGGATTACATTATGCATGGCTGTCCTACTTCACGACGGCCATGGTGAATGTTCAAATATAATAATAATATAATATATTCCACAACTATCACACAACGCCATCTAGTCCCAAGCTAAGCAGAGCTTGTGTTATGGGTACTAGACAACTGATAAACATACTTATATATTTCTAAATACAAGATAAATTACACCCAGACACAGAACAAATGATCGTGCTCATCACACAAACATTTGTCCTGGGTGGGAATCGAACCCACGACCTCCGGCATAGCAGTTAGGGTCACTAACCACTAGACCAACAGGCCAGTCAAATAGTCTTTAGTTACTGTGATATTTAAAGTACTTTTTTTTTTTTGGTCGGTGTAAAATCATCAAATGACCCCCCCCCCCCCCCCCCCTCTGCTCTTGGGCAGAGCGAAGGGGAGTGTCAGACTTCTACTGACTAAAAACCGAACCCATGTTCCTTCTTTGCCCTTGCGCCGAGGCCACGTCATCTAGTACAAAAATCCGCGGCCATATTTAAAGTACTGATGAAGGGTTTCGTTTTGTCAAACATTGCTGTGAATTTGAATCGTATTGTTGACTATGCAGATTAATGTATAACATTTCCATAGTAGACAGTATTCCAATTAAGTTTGACAAGGTGAGACAATAAACTAGATAGAAATTAGACGAATTATACAATGACAAACTGGTAATACAAGTAGATAGGCAAACATGTGGTAATTGTGCTACGAAATCTGATTTCTCGTAGCGCTGTTGTGTGGGTTCGTGCTTCAAAGTGAAAGATCGTAGCATTCGTTCGTAGCGCTACGGATAGTGCTACGAATTATAGTCATGCGCATTATTTATTATGTAAAGCCACAAGCACCAGTATGTATACACTTAGTTTATCAACGTTTTGAAGCAATTTTTAAATACGGTGTTGATTTCAGTTTCATGGAACGTAACGAAACTAATATGTATTTTGGAATATTTTATCTCGAAGTTGCAATCATTATTTCATAAGAAATTCGCATTGAAGTTTGCCAAGTGTTTACACATCATTGCTTCAAAATTATTGTTTCAAAACTATATCGCGAAAATACAAACAAAACAACTGCTATTATTACTCTTTAAACCAATATCAAACAAAATAATAACTTATAATAACCGTTACATTTAATGATTGCAAACATTCTCTTTCACAAATAAATCATAAATAAACACTTTATGAGACAGAAGATTGCAATAACTTGTTATTTTCCAACACATTTAATAATATTAATTGATACTTAACATCAATGTTCAATTTAATAATATCAAAATAAATTAAAATTAAAACGTATTTTAAATTCAAAAGCTATACAATCGAGAGATATCGGTTTACAATAAAATGGAGATTCGTAAATTATTTATAAACTTTATTTATGGATTCTTAAACCGGAATATTATAATATTACAAACGGTAACATAAAGAATTAGTATGGCACCATATGTCTACTACATATGTGAACACATGAATGCAATAATGTACGGTATATTGTTCTGCTCGTAGGCAGAAGCCACAGAACGCCACTGACTACGATCCTTACAAACTCCATTTGGCTCGTCTACATTCATATATCTGGTCATACACGCACGACGGTTTAGAGTACTACGCATCTGTCCTTTCTGAAGAACATCACCAATCTCACGGTTATCTTCTCGAAATAATTGTTTTTCGTCACCGACGAGGCTGGAGCAACTGTCTGTCCACGACCAACTTCTGTGTGGAGTTCATGCCTCGCACGTATCTATATGCTCCTCCTCGTAATTATGATCTGACCATTTCAATTGAGTTTGTTTCGGAGTTTAATTTCAGAGTTGGTGGTTTATTTTGATTTTGATTCAACGTAAAGTGTTGTAAAATTACATTAAACATCTTTGATGTTAAAAAAATATAGCAGCCTACTCGTAAATGTTCACCCCGTATCATATGGGGCTTAACATACTTAACTGGCGAAATGAGGGTGTACCTACTAATAGGCACACCTATGTCTAACCCTTCGGGGGTTACAGGCGTGATGTTGCACAAAGTTGCACTGCTCATCACACTTACTCATTGCATTTTACACAATCAAGTCCTCCCACATTTCCTCCCGATATTTTCGTTTCTGAATCTACTATCTGACAGATATCGGCTCGATGTATGTTCCAAGTGTTACTTAGCGGATTGCTTCCAAGTTTACCTTTCACTGAGACCATGTTTATCTTGAGAACGTTTAGTAAGCTGCTCTTGTGAGCAGTTGCCAACTTTGCCATACAAACGATGTATGAGAGAGAGACTGGCGACTTTGCCACTTATTTCCAATACTATATACTTGTAAACCTAATATTTGCATGCCTATGTGAAGGTAAAATATGGAGAACTTTATTATAAAAAAATAACATCTATGTACATTACCCATGTTTGCAAAGAAATAAATTGATTTGATTTGATTTGATTTGATTTGATTTCTAGGAATGGTTTTATGTAAAGAAGTGGACGTGAGACATTCAACATTTGCCGTTTAATTACTTACCTTAACTTCACTGCAAGCAAAAGTCTTAATATTTGAACTTTATTCCGACTACCGTCGAGTTCTGACAACTTATATAGACTCGGGTAAAGAGTTGAAGTTAGTAATTAGAACTTTTGCTTTGTCGAAAACAGTTAGATATTCAGAAGTTTATAGCTCATCTTTCTCTTGCCCTTATCTTAGTTAATTTAGAGTTGCAAATCATGCCCTCTTCTTCCATACTTTTCTATTACTCATGATCTCATCAGAAACCTCCTTTCTAGTCATATCATCCACAGTCATATTTCCACAATCCTCACAGTTCTATTAAGTATGTCTTTCAAATGTTTTTTTTTGAGGCTGGGAAATCATCAAATAACTCCTCCCGCTCTGCGCCGCTCTATTGACTAAAAACCACCCATGTTCCTTCTTAGGCCTTTATGTGCGGGTATCTGTTTCGCACAACCCGCAGTCCCGGCGTGTTGGCCCTTGCGGGAAAGTTAATAGCTCAAAGATGGTTTTAACGTGGTTCAAAAGAAGAACCTTGTTTTGTAACCAGGTCGGTTGATGTTTACCCTTGTAAATATAAGAACTGTGAAACAAGATGCAAACCTACCATTTAACCTAGCATTTCTTTATTTTATTGACTAATTGGTAAACAAGCAGGGACCTAACAGGTTCCTAGCACGGTCATCGCATAATATGGTGTAGGGGGCAGACACGTTTAAGTAAATCAAAAGTACATTACATAGATAATACTCATTAGATAAAATTCCTAGTAATTTATTGGGCTTATCGCAAAAAAATCATATTACTATTCAATAGTTGTATTTCGATTCAAAAGTCGTTCGAATTTAGATTCGTTACGGTTACGTGGCGCGTTCTTGCTAGTCTTGTTCGCGGCAACTTTGTGACCTCTAAGCACACCTAAAGACGTCTGCTTAGAGCTTACAGAGTAGCTTGTAGTCTTAGCTTGTAGTGAATCAACAATGACACATTATTGTGCTATACAGTAGCTCTCCACACAAGTACTCACAGCTTAATCAACAATTAGTATTAATATAATTAGTAATATGTATGCGGCATTGATTGATTATTCCAATTAAATTATTGTAATTGAGGAGAACAGATTATACGCGAAGTAGTTCAGTTACGACTGTATCTTGATAATGTCAAGACGAGAAATGGTCTACAATCACCGCTGGTTATACTTAACGCTAGACAGCATCATCATCATCATCATTTCAGCCAAAAGACGTCCACTGCTGAACATAGGCCTCCCCCAGGCGTCGCCACATTGACCGGTCCCGTGCGTCTCTCATCCAGCGGGTTCCTGCAACCTTGACCAGGTCATCGGTCCACCTAGTGGGAGGCCTTCCAACGCAACGTCTTCCGGTTCGCGGTCGCCATTCGAGAACTTTTCGGCCCCATCGGCCATCCGTTCTGCGAGCAATGTGCCCTGCCCATTGCCACTTAAGTCTGGCGATTCTTCGGGCTACGTCGGTAACCTTGGTTCTCATGCGGATGTCCTCATTTCTGATTCGATCACGCAAGGAAACTCCGAGCATAGCCCTCTCCATTGCCCTTTGGGTGACTTTGAGCTTTCTGATAAGGCCCATTGTGAGCGACCACGTTTCGGTCCCGTATGTAATCACTGGCAACACACACTGGTCATAGACTTTCGTCTTGAGACACTGGGGTAAGTTGGACGAGAAGATACCGCGCAGCTTCCCGAACGCTGCCCAGCCGAGTCGGATTCGACGATTGACCTCTTTCTCGAAGTTAGATCTACCCAACTGGACCGTTTGTCCCAGGTAGACATAATCGTCCACAACTTCGAGCGTAGAGTCTCCGATCTTGATAGGAGTGGGTGTTACATGAACATTCGACATAACCTTGGTTTTGTCCATGTTCATTTTAAGACCCACTCTTTCGGAAGCTCTACTGAGGTCATCGAGCATTTTACTGAGGTCTTCCATGGTCTCAGCCATGACCACTATATCGTCGGCAAACCGAAGGTGAGTGATGTACTCGCCGTTGACATTGATGCCAAGTCCTTTCCAATCCAGAACCTTGAAGACATCCTCCAATGCAGCGGTGAACAGTTTCGGAGATATGACGTCTCCCTGTCTCACACCGCGCTGCAGAAGGATAGGTTCCGTGGTCTGGTCCTGAAGTCGGACTGACATGGTGGCGTTTTTGTACAAACACTTCAACACCTCGATGTACCGGTAGTCGATTTGGCACCGTTGGAGAGACTGCAGTACAGCCCAAGTCTCGATCGAATCGAAGGCTTTCTCGTAGTCCACAAACGCTAAACAGAGAGGCAGGTTATACTCTTCGGTCTTCTGTATAACTTGCCGCAGCGTATGTATGTGGTCTACGGTACTGAAGCCTTTTCGGAATCCGGCTTGTTCGGGAGGCTGGAAATCGTCGAACCTGCGTGCGAGACGATTCGTGATGACTCTTGAAAACAACTTGTAGACATGGCTTAGAAGTGAGATGGGCCTATAGTTCTTCAACCGGGCATTGTCACCCTTTTTGAAGAAGAGCACCACCACACCCCTGCACCAAGCCTGTGGCGTTTTCCCCTCGAGTATGACGGAATCAAACAACTTCTGAAGGGCCTTAAGGACCGGTTTGCCACCCGCCTTCAGCAGTTCCGCCGTAATTCCGTCATCACCCGGCGCCTTGTTGTTTTTAAGCTGTTTTAGAGCCATCCTAATCTCGCACAGGCTGACGTCCGGGATGTCTTCGGTATAGTGTCGGGTCAGTCTAGCTCTGGGGTCTTTCGCTAGATTTTCGACGGGTTGACTAGTTGACGTGTACAGCTGCCCATAAAAACTCTCGATCTCTCTCAGAAGCTCCGGTTTGGCGGACACGATCCTGCCATCGTCGGTTTTCAGCTTCGTGAGCTGGCTCTGCCCAATAGCCAGATCTCTTGCAAATACCTTGGAGCCTTTGTTCCGTTCAATTGCGTCTTTAATACGCTCGGTATTAAAGCGGCGGAGGTCGCTCTTCAAGGATTTGGAGATCCGTCTATTGAGCTGCCGGCATTGCCGAGCCTCGTCCGAAGACTGCAGGATCATCTCACGCCGCTCCTTCATGAGCTGGAGAGTGTGATCTGAGAGTTTCTTGATCTTATTTGCACGACGTATCTTAAAAAATTTAGACCCAGTCGTATGGACAGTTTCCACGAACCCGTCGTTGTAATCGTCCACTGAGCTTCCTAGGCATTCGAAGCGATTCTGAAGTTCAAGCTGAAAGCTCTCGGAGTTATGGATTTGGATCTGTGCTGGACGGAGCGTAGACTTCATCAGTCGTGACCTTTCTAGCTTTATATTGATGTTCAATGTGCCTCTTACCATTCGGTGATCGCTTCCGGTTTTCACCGAGCTGATCACAGAGACATCATTGAACATTTGCTTATTGGTAGACATGATGAAGTCAATCTCATTTTTAGTCGCACCATCGGGGCTCTGCCAGGTCCACTTCCTGTGCTCACGTTTTTTGAAGAAGGAGTTCATCATAAAGAGGCCCTCCTTCTCCATAAAACTGGCCAGTTGGTGACCCCGGCGATTCCGCTGTCCAATTCCAAATTGCCCCACCTGAAGCTCATCATCGCTTCGTTTGCCCAGTTTCGCGTTGAAGTCCCCCATGACAACGGTGAAGTAAGTTCTGAAACCATGCATGGCTTTAGAAATATCCTCATACAAGGTTTCTACTTCATCGTCGGGGTATGCCGAGGTCGGGGCGTAAACCTGTATGACCTTCAGCGAATATCTTGCGGATATTCTGAGTATAAGGTACGCCACCCTGTTCGACACACTCTCGATCTTCACCACGTTATTCACGAGAGACTTGTGGACGATAAACCCAACACCACCCTGTGACTGCCGGTCTCCCTCTCGGAAGTAGAGCAGGTTGCCGGATTTCAGGATTATCGTGTCCTCCCCCTCTCTTCGGACTTCAGATAATCCGACAATACTCCATCGCAGCCTGCTTAATTCTTCCTCGAGTTCCGCTAGCTTCTCGTCGGCCCGGAGTGTGCGCGTGTTGAATGTTGCCAGGTCCAGTCGTCGGTATGTTTGGTAGCCGGATCCCGTCCGGGGATTCTTAGCACCCCTTGCCACGCCGTTGCCTCGACCGCTACCGTAGCCGAGGGTAGACGGGCTGCCGGGTACTAGGGGCCTTTTCTGTATTGCGCTCATCATTTTTGGGGGGGTTTGCCATAATCGCCACGCTTGGCAGGCGGGTTGGCGATCGCAGTATGGTTGTTACAAAGGCACAGAGAACGCTGCTGCCCATTCTCTGGTAGGTCCCTTAGTCGCCTCTTACGACACCCACGGGAAGATATGGGATGGTGCTATTCTTTACGTCCGACACCATACGGAACCTTTACGTCCGACACCATACGGAACACGGTAGACCAAAACGAGGATGGCGGTGTGATGAGCTTGAATTGTACCGAAACCCGTAGCTGGACCAGGAAATTACCGACTTAGGTGGATATTGGAGAGAAAGGTCTTTACCCTGTAGTGGCCCAATACAAGCTAATTAATAAGACTAGAGTTCTTACTTTACTATTGATCCTTTCAAGTGTGGGGATAATCAGGTTTTGCATAATCATTATAAATTATTATCCAAACGTACCTGAACATTTCATATTATAATTTGCGAAGAACACAGGCGACATAGAAATAGGTATAACGAAGGAACGAACGTGTCTCTAACTGCCTCTCATTTTATCTTGTTTCACACCGACACAACACAGAAACACACAGAAGGCAAGCCTCCTAACAGTGCTCGAAAATTATAGAATGTTATTTTCGGCATAAAATATTTTGCAGGAAAAAACTGTCAACTGAAAATACACTGGCGCGGTTTTCATTGTGAAAATGGCTAACCTACTCCTAATTGCTTTACTACTTTTTAAAAAATCACTAAGGTGATAATTGTGCCTCACTGAAATATACCTCGTCAATTTGACGTGCAAGTGACGGTCATATTTTATGAGATTGGATTTACAATATTTTATCAGGATACACTGGTATCTTGAAATAACAAAAGGGTTATACTAGTATCTTTAATTACACCCTTTATAGATTCATAATTGAATTTAAGGGCTTACCCACAAACTAGATTCTCTGAAACATCTCTTATAGCGTTAGAAATCTTAACCCTGACCCAATTAGTGTTTCTCGCGAGAACCGCAAGCACTGTCTTCCCACTAGACGTCGCGTCGTGAAGGTCGCGCCCGACCACAACACGAAAATAGGCACGAAGTCAAACAATAGTCAGACAATATTATGCTAATATAGAAAAGTTAGTTTTATCTACGACAAGTTTTACTGAAGGAAATTTTTTTTTTTTTTTTTTATGTATGTTACCTGATTTCTCCCCCATTTGTGGACCGATCATCAAAATTCTTTTTTTATTTGAAAGAGTATACTCCTGAGGTGGTCCTTTTTTTTTGGTGAAGATCTGGTGCTGATCTTCGGAGATATACAATGGAACTCTTCAAAAATAGACGGCAAATCTGTCGTAATTGCTGGAATCGCTTGGATGTTCATTGAATATACATTATCATGACGTAACATCACGCCTGTATGCTCTGAGGGGTATGCAGATGTGTACAATACACAGTTTTTGTTGTTTTATGAATTTTCGTGCTTTTTCTGGCGCTATTCAAGTATTCGCATCTAGCAGTCATCACTTGTATTCATGTTGATGAGCTGATAATGGAAGGTATACTACTCCTCAACGGTTAAGAGTTGAAAGTAAAAATAGGGGAATCTTGAAGGTTAAGGGTTAGGTTTCTTGGTTGAATGTTAAATGCATGGTAAATATTTGTATAGGATATAATATAGGTACTTATTACAACTAAAAATGAAAAAATAAAAAAAAAAAATTGCAAAAAAAACAACCGTCTTCAAAAACACCAAAAAGAGAAAAATAAACTTCAGAAGAAAAATCAGCTTCTGAAGTCGGTGGCAAAAAAATAAATAAAAATAAAATACATACACACGAACATAGTAACCTCCTTTTTTGAAGTCGGTTAAAAAGTTAGTTTTATCTACGACAAGTTTTACTGAAGGAAAATATTGTGACGAAACCTGAAGACATCGCCAATGTAGGGAAGTAAATACAGTTGGCAAAATGTGGTCATCAGTGACTGTGAATTCGTTGGTCCTAAGTGGCAAATGACAGGTCGTGTCGAGAATTCAGATCCTTGCAAACCTGATTTAATCGGTCCGATGTAATGGTTCTAAAGAACCAGTAGGTGAAACAACAATAGAAGTCGCACCGTCTCACCACTAGGCCACGAGCTCCACGTACAAGCAGCGGGCGTGTTGCGTCAGTGACAGCGGAAATAATAATGTAGAAATTGCATGAAGCAATACCTACAATGACCACAACGCAATAGTACTCGCGTGAAGGAAAAAAGTGAAGCAGTCGAGTGCACCGTGACGCCAGTCGCATCGTCCGAGTTCGTGGACGAGGCACAAACGGTATTTAGTGGAATGGATTCTAGCACATATTTAACTGACTAGGAAAGAGGTTAAAGGATCATAGCAATACCCAGATAGCGTGTCCTAAAGGATCACAAAAAAATCAAATCAGCAGCTTTATTTAAATTAACACGTTGAAACAAGAACGAAGTAGTCTACCAACGATGTACAAATGTTTACTGAGCGAAACATTACTAAATGGTAGTACATATTATTTTGTTCATTGGTAATTGAGGCAGTGAATAGCGGCGGTGTTTGCTACGGGAAATGAAACTTCCGCCATGTTTTCCTGAACACCTCCCATATTCAGAGCCGCACTTAATTATTACTGACAGACGCCTCATTTCGATTCGCTTTTTGTTTTGAATTATAGCGCGGATTGAATTTTGGAGGTACGGGATATTGAATATTTTTGGGAATAATTATTTCTGGGAGGTAGAACGTGTTTTATTTGGAATTTTTCGGAATAATAGATAGGTTTTACCTTCTTTTTGCAGGGAAAATCCTCAAAAATAAACCCACTGTTCTGAGAACTACCATGGTGTCGGTCGCCCACAAGTACATTTGATACTTTTCAGGGGTGAAAAGAGGGCCCGCTAGAAATAGCGGGCTGATACTTTTCAGGGGTGCCCCCTGAAAAGTATCAGCCCGCTATTTCTAGCGGGTCACATCACCAAGTCCGGCCTATCCAGCGAATGCACGTTCCGGTCACCTCTTTGAGGCTGGTAGGTGGCTTCGGCTCTAAATTCAGACCGTGCTAGTGCTGAGTGGAAGGGAACACTGGCTCTCCTCTGCCAGATATAGTTAGATAAGATTGTTTATCATAACTAACTAACGTAACTTAACTTATCACTAACGTGAAGCAACAATTAATAATACGTTTTAACGTATTATTAATTGTTGCTACCACAACCACCAAAAGGTTTTCGAACTTTTAGACGGTTTTTAGTTTCCAAAACCCACATGAACGCTACTGAGCTCGACTTGCGCTCGTTCACGAAGAGGTTGAAAAACTTAGGAGAACTGAGCTCATCTTGCCTTACACTGCTCTCGTACTATTCAATTTTCCTGCAGCCCATAGATAGCAATGATGCTCTTCCAATATACCAGGTCCATCGTATTTTTTCGAACAAAAGAAACTGGGTGTAAGGCATTGGACAGGCCTAAAAAACACGAGTAAATCGGTGTTTTTGATGATCGTCTAATGGACAGTTAGCTTCAGGGTAAACATCAGTGAATAGTCCGGTCCGAACCGAATAATAATACCGAACAAACTTTAATAATATTTAACCTTAACCACGTAGTATCTAATAACTTTTATCGGATTCCTAACTCAATAAGAACTTAAATAATAACATAAAAGATCCTTAATAACTAAAATGAAGGCACGAGTTCAAAAACAAACAAAAAGCAGAACTAGTTAAAAAACAAGGAAAGTAAACTAAAACATAGACAAAGAAGAAGTTGGAACAAATAAGTGTTTCAATAGAGTTAGTAATAAAGTAAAAAATAGAACAAATAAAACTATTGGAAGCGTTTACTGAAAGTCGTATAATTAAGAACACTCGTCCGCCGTGAAAAAATAGATAAGTTTAAATTTTATATTAAAGCAAATGAGAATTTTCTCGCGTTAAGGCGCAGGACTGGGAACTGGACCACTTCAGGAGTTAGGGCTGGAAAACTGAGGGTCCAGATTTCCATAATTGCTTGTCGCTAAGACATTGGAACTTAAAAAATATATTCAGGTCGGCTTCCAGTCGAACCGGATGCAGCTGAATACCAGTTTTTATATGAAGTGACTACCACATCATACTACATCTTAATACCTCCACAAGATGATTGGACCTTTGGTAAGAGTAGATGTCAGTCTTTTGGTTTCTGACTTTCGTTACGACTGTCAAAGGTCACCAAATGACAGCCAAGACAACGACACCCACGAGCATCATACAGGTATTATTAAAGGTAAAAATATCGCTTGCTATAATATTAAATATATTTTAGCAAGCGATAGTCCATTCACGATTAAATTTTTATAATATTTTTAAATTATTGTTTGTTTAAATTTATTCATCTTTATGTTTTTATATTGTTTTAATGTAATATTATGGATTTTTATTATCTGAATTAAATAAATTGAATTGAATTGGATAGTTTTAGATTTACTTTAATTATGGCTAGTCACGATTTCAAAATACATTTCCATGGTGTCGTAAATCTCTGATTAACTCATTTTTGGTTGTAGACTATACCCAAACGATACCCTTTATAGACTGGTTGTCAGATTTTCAGGTAACTGACTACCTGTAAAGACTGCCAAAGATCTATATATGGCAGCCAGGACCAACAGCTTAACGTGCTTCCCGAGGCACGGAGGAAACCTGGTATGTAATGGGCGGTCACCCATCCACAGAGCATCCTAGGTAAACGTGGTTTAACCTAAAGATCGACCCGAGTGGCAGTTATTATTAAGCCACGAGCTCCAGGCGGTTAACTAAGTAATAACTTCAAAAACCTTTCAAGCATTAATAATATTAATTATTCAATACCTATTGTAAGTACAGTGAATTTGTTATTTAATATAATAAATGAAAACGGCGAGCCTTAAGCATCTCGGGCGAATAATTAACACAAGTAGAGCGAAATTGAATTGCACGAAATTGTCGAGTCAGCTGACGGGCGAGTACTCGCCACCAGTGCACAGTACATGGAGATGCAGTAGGCTCATTCAGCAAAATGTGATAATGGCAAAAAGATCTAATTAGTCCGTCAGATCCTACCCCTAGTAGCATTTTTTGTTGGCATTTAGTTGGGCCACATACCTCTGTATGTGGCCCAACTAAATGCCAACAAAAAATGCTACTAGGGACATTTCTAAAAAATATTGGCTACACCATTTTTTTTTTATTTTTCCACGTAAACAAAAAGTGAAGATGTAACAGTATGTATTTTACCGGAAAGTAACGTCAAAACACAAGGCCCCACGCACTCAGAACTTTGACGCGTTTTGTCTTCTTTAATTTTTAATTTGATAAAACAAAACACATCTCATCTAACTGACGAACTAAACAGAATCAATTTTTTTTAGTCAGGAAACATCCTTATTAAATTAGCAACGGATAAAAAAAAGCTTACCAAATATTTTAATTCCTGTTTTTACATTGTAAACTGTAAAACGGTCAACGATAAGAAACTATGCATTATACCAGTGACTTCGTACATCTCATATTCTTTATTCCGTAGTAATTTGGGGAAATCTTGCATTGTCTACACCACAAAGGGCTATGTTCCACAGTGCCAGCATCCTAGATCCAAGACTTTGAGTTGGACTTTTGTTTGTATATTTGTATTGATCTTGAAGCGACGTCTGTTTAGCGTTTGTGGACTACGAGAAAGCCTTCGATTCGATCGAAACTTGGGCCGTATTGCAGTCTCTCCAAAGGTGCCAAATTGACTACCGGTACATCGAGGTGTTGAAGTGTTTATACAAAAACGCCACCATGTCAGTCCGGCTTCAGGTCCAGACCACGAAACCTATCCTTCTGCAGCGAGGCGTGAGACAGGGAGACGTCATATCTCCGAAGCTGTTCACCGCTGTACTGGAGGATATCTTCAAGGTTCTGGACTGGAGAGGACTAGGCATCAACATCAATGGCGAGTACATCACTCACCTTCGATTTGCCGACGATATAGTGGTCATGGCTGAGACCATGGAGGACCTCAGTACAATGCTCGATGGCCTCAGTAGAGCTTCTGAAAGAGTGGGTCT
The DNA here is from genome assembly GCA_949316265.1 of Diarsia mendica. NCBI lineage: Eukaryota > Metazoa > Arthropoda > Insecta > Lepidoptera > Noctuidae > Diarsia > Diarsia mendica. The sequence continues at coordinate 896,661 of OX438887.1, forward strand.
AAAAATGAACATGGACAAAACCAAGGTCATGTTTAATGCCCATGCTACACCCACTCCCATAAAGATCGGAGACTCTACACTCGAAGTTGTAGACGATTATGTCTACCTGGGACAAACAGTCCAGTTAGGTAGGTCCAACTTTGAGAAAGAGGTCAATCGTCGAATCCGACTCGGCTGGGCAGCGTTTGGGAAGCTGAGAAGTATCTTCTCGTCCAACTTACCCCAATGTCTCAAGACGAAAGTCTATGACCAGTGTGTGTTGCCAGTGATTGCATATGGGACCGAAACGTGGTCGCTCACAATGGGCCTCATCAGAAGGCTTAAAGTCACCCAAAGGGCAATGGAGAGGGCTATGCTCGGAGTTTCCTTGCGTGATCGAATCAGAAATGAGGACATCCGCATGAGAACCAAAGTTACCGACATAGCCCGAAGAATCGCCAAACTTAAGTGGCAGTGGGCAGGGCACATTGCTCGCAGAACGGATGCCCGATGGGGCCGGAAAGTTCTGGAGTGGCGACCGCGAACCGGAAGACGTTGCGTTGGAAGGCCTCCCACTAGGTGGACCGATGACCTGGTGAAGGTTGCGGGGATCCGCTGGATGCGAGACGCACGGGACCGGTCAATGTGGCGACACTTAGGGGAGGCCTATGTCCAGCAGTGGACGTCTTTCGGCTGAAATGATGATGATGATGATGATGAAGCGACAAACTACATGTTGCGCTTTCTATCGACCTCACCTTCTGCGTTCATCTACTTTGGCAAGTACTGGCTGCAAGTTGCTGCGAGGCATCCAGTGTGAGCTGTATTATAATGATGTTGTCGAAATAAAAGAGAACTGTTTAGTTCCACGATTCGTATAATAATGTCAATAATTAGTGTGTGCAGTTACATATATAAGGTTAGGCGAGCTGCACACTACACCTCCCCTTTTTTAAAAAAAAAATGGCTTTTTTATCTAAGTAAGTACATAAAACATTTTTTTTTACAAAAAAAAAACAACATATTTTTAAATAATTATACTTTTTACCATTACATTACATAGCCAAAAATAATAACTTCTTAACAAAACCAAAGTATATTAAGTAACAAACAATTTTGTATTGTTTTTATGAATTACAAATTCTTTTTCACCTTTTAAAATTTTAACATTTGGTGATACATCTTCAATCACTCTATATGGTCCTAAATAAATGTTATCTAACTTATTTCCTACTTGATTTTTAATTAGAACTAAATCTCCAATCTTATATTTTAATCCGTTTGCATTTTTATCAAAATTATATTTTCTTAATTCCTTACTAAATAATAAATTATTTCTAGCTTCAGCTTGTGCTCTTTGTAGTCTGTATTTTAGTTCCAAAGGGTAAGAATCAGGATTATATAATGGATCAACATAAGAACTTTGTGCAATATTGGATGGTAAATTACAATTCTTTCCAAATACTAGCTCAAATGGAGTGTATTTTGTCTCAGAGTGTACTGTAGTGTTAAATGAAAAGCACCAGAATGGAAGCCAACTGCTCCAATCTGATTTATTATTATCACACTGAATCCTAAGATAAGCTCCTAGAACCTTATGAGTGTTTTCCAATCCTCCCAGAGTTACATGATGATAGGCTGTTGAATGCAGTTTATTTATATGCAACAAATTGCAAATTTCAGTAAAAACTGATGACATAAACTCTGTTCCCTGATCTGTTATTATTTCTTTAGGTATACCATATCTCAGAATAAAATTGTTTACAAATAACCTAGCTACAGAAATAGTATCTTTCCTCTCTAAAGGATAAGCTTCAACGTATTTTGTTAAATCGCACTGTAATGTCAGAACGTACTTATAATTTAAATTATCTACATCTAAAGGACCCATTAAATCTAAACTTACTCTTTCAAAAGCAGTGGATGCTGTTGATGTTATAACCATCGGTTCCTTTGTATGTCTATTGGAATGCTTTTGAATCTGACAACTTCTACATTTCTTTACGAATTCTGTTACATCGTTAGTCATTCCTGGCCAATAATAGTACTTCCTAATATTATTTAACATTCTGTTTATTCCCGCGTGGCCGCTGGTGGGTAATAAGTGGAAGTCATTCAAGATCACTGTTTTCGTGTCTTTGTCAGAAACTCTTGTCACATCTTTAATAACAAGTAGCTTAGGGAAGTCATTCAAATGACTCATTTCCTTTATAAAATTGTTAACAAAAATTTCATAGCGCTTCGTTTTAATTATTATGAGCTCATTTATTTTGATTTGCTTGCAAAAACGTTGTAATTCTCTCGCTAACACACTTACGGTCGATAACGATCGAGAAATCACATAAATTGCTGATTTTTCAGGAACGAATTTGCAGTTACCATTGTCACTAGTGAAATGTTTTGATTTTTCTATCTGATTTATAGTATTTTTATTACTAAATAATATCAATTCAATGCTGTCAGTCGGTCGTTTGAGGATTTCCACTACCTTAGGTTGATCAGGCCTTGGAGTAGAGGATACCTCAGTAGTCATGTCGTTGTTGTCACAGTCAGTACGCAACCTTCGAGTCTGTGCCCTTGTCATGACTGATACTGCATGTTTGTTCAAATCCTTTAAACTGTTGGATGTAATAGGTATCCGGCTCAATGCATCTGCAGCTGCGTTGTGCCGTCCTGGGACATAGCTGATTTCAAAGTCGTATTCTTCAAGATATAATCTAAACTTTGTCAACCGGCTTGAAGGATCGGTCATATTAAATAAATAAATCAATGGCTTATGGTCTGTTTTTATGTAAAACTTTTTACCATATAAATAAGGTCTAAAATGTCGAACTGCCCAAACAATAGCAAGTAATTCTAACTCAATCACAGGGTATCGCGTCTCAGCTGGTTTCAAGTTACGGCTTGCGTACGCGACTACCTTGCCATTGCTATTAGACAGTACGGCGCCTAATCCTAGTTTTGATGCGTCAGTTTGTAACGTGAAAGTGTTGTTGTCGCTAAAGTCCGGATAGTCAAGTATAGTCGGACTAATAAGGATCTGTTTTAACTTGTAAAATGCTTGCTCGCATTCATCACTCCATACGAATGCTACATCTTTTTTACATAACGCATTCAAATGATAGGCTATTTCAGCAAACTTTGGAATAAAACGTCTATAATAATTTGCGAATGCTACAAATCTCTTGACGTCGTCTACATTTTGCGGGACTGGATATTTTTGTAGGCATTCTACCTTCGATGGATCGGGAAATATTCCTTCTGAGGTTATTTTATGTCCTAAATAAACGATTTCTTTACGTAAAAATTCACACTTTAGCGGATTTAGTTTTAGATTCACTCTTCTAAGGCATTCTAAAATTTTTATAAGATTCTTGTTATGCGTTTCGAGACAATTTCCTACGACAATGCAATCATCTTGATATAAAAAGCATGATTTATAATTTAATCCTGACATTGCTATTGTCATGAGACGAGCAAAAGCACTAGGCGATGTTTTAAGTCCCATTGGACATCGTTTCATTTGATACTGCTTGTCTGTTGTAAATGCAGTGTACTTCCTAGACTGTTCTTCTAAGGATAGCTGATAGTAACCTTGACTAAGATCTAATTTTGAAAAATAGATGTTATTAGATAACGAATCTAGTATCTCAGTGATATTAGGTAACGGAAACTTATCATCCTGTATTCTATTATTGAGTTGACGATAGTCCACTACAAGTCTCCATTTCCTTTCTCCTGACCTATCTGTCTTTTTAGGTACTAATAGAACTGGACTTGACCATTCTGAAATAGTCTCTTCAATAATATCATTTTTAACCATTTCATCTATTTGTCTCTGTACTTCGCCTTTCAATGCTTTAGGCAATCGATAAGGCTTGACGTATGCTGGTGATGTATTTTCTTTTAGTTTTATTGAGTGCTCTATTAAATTAGTTGTTGTGAGCGTATCTCCTGGCAAATGGAAAACATACGTTACACATACGTTTTCAATACCTCTTTGTTCCTCTTTATTTAAATAGGTATTTAGTTGTAACGTAGTAAGTAAAGTTTTAACTCTATCCACAGAAATGTTATCGTCGGCAAACTTGCAAACGTAAAAATTATTTAAACAACTAATACTTATATCTGAAATATTTATGTCAACCGAACTATCAGTTGTATTTAATATCCTAACAGGAATAAGTCCATTATGTGGCTTCGATACTACACCTGCTGTAAACACACCTTCATAAATTTCCTTTGACAAAACGACGCAATCACTGTTGTGTGACGTCGGGATGTGTTTAATTACTTCACAACGAGGCGGAATTGTAAATAAATTCCTATTTACATGAACACTAACAGACTGGTCTCGGGTTTCCAAACTCAGAGTACCATCTTTATAGTTTAATACAGCGTTATACCGCTCAAAAAAATCTTGCCCGAGTATACCTTCTGCAGCACAAGATAAGTGTTCAAATATGTAAAACTTTTGTTGAAAAGTTACATTATTAATTATAATTTCTAAATAAATGTATCCCATGGACTCTAAATTACCACTAATTCCTTTAATGACTATCTTATCTTGTTTTACTAAATTCAATAAATTCCTATGTCGCGACAACCATTCATACTTTAACACACATAAGCTAGCTCCACTATCTATCAGTAAATTAAGATCAACATCACTATTTGTTAACCGACAATTAATAATACAAAAATTACAAAAACTAAAAATAGAATGTGTGTACGATTTAGGTACGAAAAAATTCTAGGCTTTCATTTGCTTGACTTGTGCGATCATTGCGCAAGTTGTCATGGACATTGGACTGTTGCGCGTTATGTTGAACACGCTGACAACGCACCGGACGTCCGCGGAATTGCTGACGTTGTTCACCTGAGTTTTTACCTCGATTAACGCTGTTTAAAGTTCTTTGACCTGTGCTATTTTCATTATTTTTATCATAATTATGGTTATACGTTTTATTTCTGTTATAAAATTGTCTATTTCCTCGGCCTCGAGAGCCTCTAAAGCTACCTCGTCTATAATTTTGGTTAGTCCTAAATTGCAGAACCTGATCTTGTGGCTGGACTGACAAGGATTGTTCATCTACCGCAGCCGTTATAGCTTCAGGCAATGATGCAAACTGACGTGAGGCAATGATGGTGCTGAGCCGCTTATCAGCCAACCCATCACTAAACCGTTTAATTGCAGTCTTCTCATTTAGTGGACGCAAAACCTCATATGCATCACGCTTATCGTTAGCCTGCGCAATCGTGAGATTGACAAATAACTCTTCGATCTCCGTACCGAATTTTTCTATACTCTTACGGCCTTGAGTCGCCGTAAACAATTGACTTTGCAAAGCTATATACGATTTCTTCGGTAACAAATATACGCGAATATCTTCTACCAAACTTTCTATATCTGTGTAGTTAGTTTTAAGACGCAATTTTGCACTAGGCGAGAGACGCGTTTTTAACACAAACTGTATTAATTGACTCTTACTGGCTTCATTAATAAGCGAACTATAAAGTAAGATACCATCTATAAGCTGATTTGTCACCTGCTCCTGGCCATTCAACACTGGCAACAGGGAAATTGCAGTTTTAATATCAAATGCGTCAGCCATTTTTGTAAGACAATCAGTATATTCTATAATATCTTTAGAACTAGTTTGACAACTACTATCTACTAAAGAAAGTAAACTTTTTATTTTCTGATAATTTGATTGAATATCATTAATTAATGATTGGAAAACCTCACAAGCACCTTTGTCTAACTTGCGATCTATAACTTCTTGGTTCAACTGAGTCAAAATACAATCCAATTTACTATATTCTTTTTCTGCTTCTTCTTGTTTCTTTAAAGCTAAATCTTTTCTACGCCTATCTGGACCTAGTTTTACTAAATATTCTCTTAGATATTTTAATCTAGCGTGCAAATCTTGTAATTGTTGGGACATTCCTAATCTCCAGAACAAAATATAAAAAAATGCATAATCCAGTTACAATAACATGAAATATAGTTGAATATAAAAAAATAATGCTTGCGTTGCAAAACTTACATTGCAGTAGTTACATAATTTACTGACAACGATTATGTAGGTCACGACGTCTCACGTGGCTTGGACGAATGAACTCCTCAGCACTGGTCTGGAACTGACTCCCAGCTGCTCCACATCGGACCCGTACAATTCAACTCCCGGCACCCTGCATATCCTCTCATCATAAGGCTTGAGCATTCTCCCAGCACCCGGCTGCAACGTTCCTTTTCTGTCTTCTTATTTAATGATTTCACCTCTTCAAAAAAATTCTTCTATTGGGATTCTGATTCTTCTATAAATTTTTAAAATCTTCTTTGCTTCCTTTTTTCTTATTTCCGTCTTCACAAACTTCAACTTCTATCGGTATAATCTTCATAACAAGTCGTTGCTTCATAATTTATTTGACTCGTTCGAAGTCTTCCATAACGCGTAGATTGCAAAATTTTAATTGCTGGCTAAGGGTCGCCATGTATTATAATGATGTTGTCGAAATAAAAGAGAACTGTTTAGTTCCACGATTCGTATAATAATGTCAATAATTAGTGTGTGCAGTTACATATATAAGGTTAGGCGAGCTGCACACTACAGAGCTATGATTATAGTGCGTTTCTGATTTTATTTCCTAAACATGTAAACAAAATGTGTTTACGAATACGTGGTAACTGTTTTAGCGTCGGTGTCTTTGCCACTTTGTATAGGTACAGCGTAGGTATGTAGGAAACTTTACTGAAAAAAGTCTTCATCATTATTTTTTTTTAATTTAACTGGGAATCGGACGCCCTAAATGTGCAAAAAAAAAAACATAAACATCTTTATGCTATGTGTATAATAAGTTTTATGAGTGTGAAAGAGAAACATTTACGTTCTACACTGAAAACGATATTAAATTGAACAACAACAACATAATACCTCGCATTATATGAGAAACAACCCTTCAACAATTCAGGCTTATTAGTCACAACAAATCGTTTTCCCCTGAGTCGCACGGCCGGACGGACAAATTCATTAAATATTTATTTGAACGCACCACTTTAATACATCCCTGCCTATACCCCCGGGAGCTGCCGTGAGTTTAGTTGGTTATGAATTTTCAACGAAGATTAATGATATTAACTGTGCAGGCTCCCACGTGTGAAAATGACCCTAAAGTTTATGAACCCTGCCGCCTGCCGTTACGATGTTCATAAAATATTAGCTATGATCTACTTGTAGTAACTCAAACTGTGAGTCAATCAGGGAATTTATCAGACGACACCCTTAAAACATCTCTAAGTACCTATCACTTTTAAATATTTTCCATAAAAATGGTTGCAGAAAATTCTTATGAATAAGTTTTGTGTTGGAATCAATATCCTGTCTATATGGGACGTATGATGCATTTCAAATAAGAATAGGATCGTCAATAAATAAATGTTTTTTACAAACTTTTATTATTAAGTAATTAAACACGTTCAATTCAGCAGCTGTTGTACACGTCACCACTGATAAAACGTCACTTTGTCTAAGACGACTTAAAAAACTTACAAACGACTTCCTTTTTGGAATCCAACTCACGTCTTAGTACACCAGTCAATTAAATAAATCAACTATTTAAAGGTATCTTAACAAATACTTACTGTCTTTATTCAGCCAAAAAAAACGGTAATTCTCTTAAGGGGATCCAAAATGGACACTTTAGCAGATCATAATATGAATTGCGTTAAAAAGCGTAAAATGGACCTTTCATAATAGTAACTGTGTCTGTGACCATTTTACGAACTTTAACGCAATTCATATTATTTTCATAATATGATCTATATTCCTAAATGGTCTCAGACGCGATAATATTATGACCTGCTAAAGTAGCCATTTTACACCCCTAGATCAGATTCAGAACAGCGCGTTCTATCCCCATGTTAGACAAGTCTATCAATACACCGTAACAGATATCCACGAATACCTAAGTCTTCCCAAGTAGGGCTAAGTTCAACGAACAAGTTTAGCCATAGAGCTGTAAACTTAGGCTGGTTTACAAGTAATCATTGCGGAGGGTAGTCAGACAAGCGAAGCGTTCGACACTTTGGTTAGCAAGTTCGGTGCTTTTGTTGATGACTCTATACTTGTTGGTATTTATGATAAAATGTAACTAGAACTGGAAAACTACTGTAAGTGGTAGAAGACAAGAGCAAACTACAGAGATGACTAACTCTATACCTAGAATCTAAAGTTAATTGAACATAATGTTTACAATTTCAACCTGAATAGTTAACTTTATGAGTCAAATGTTTAGTTACGGTTGAGGCGAGGAAGATTCTTTTGGTAAAAACTAACGCAAACCTAACCTATGTTTCTTTAAAATTTTAGATGTATAGCAATTTGTCATCAGCACAGCCCTGTGAGGAGCAGTGGTGGCCCAGTGGTGGCGGCCCCGACTTACGAACAGTGAGTCGTGGGTTCGAATCCCAGTCAGGCACATTACTTTGTGTAATTTATTTCATCACCACTGCTCTCAAAACGGTGAAGGAAAACATCGTGAGGAAACCGGAATGTCTTAGAACCAAAAAATTCGAAGACATGTTGACATCTACCAATCCGCACTGGGCCCGCGTGGTATCCACCACGCGGGCCCAGTGCGGATATAGCCCATCCCTCTCTTAGAGAGGAGGCCTGAGTCTCTGCAGTGGGAACATTATAGGCTGATGATGATGATGACAGCCCTGTGAACACCATTCACCAAAAGCAGTTGCAGACTTGCAGTACCTACTGTTCAATATGTTTAAAAATCGAAATCTTATTCGAGCACATTATTTTTGTATTAAATCGATGGATCAATTGAAAGAAAACCGACATCACAAAATAGTAACAGAGATCACCAGAGTCAGCTTAAAATATGCCGTTAAAATAACTGCTGATAGACGGACTTACCTACCTATGTCTATACATGCAGGCGGCGTAATGTATGCACACACGCTATTACTAAGTGTAATGTGGCTGTAAAGACCCTCATTATAGCCGGGACACCGGACTTCAATGCAGGGCTGTCATAGAACATGGGTTTATAAAGATGACCGGAAACTTCAGAGATTTAGATTCTATGTTAAACGGGGGGGAAGCTGTGGATGTGTTATAGAAAAATGCATGGAGTTCACTACTGTTTATCATTAACCTAGTTTCATCCCAATTTATGAAGGCTGATCTCAGTATGTATTTTTCTTACAAACTCCTCTATAGTCCTAATCTTTCCTCCTTTCCCTTTCTAACCTACATCTTCCACACCGTCCTTCTGTAGCTTCTTTGGTCTTTCCATACGCTTAAAGCTATACATTTACATATCCTTACAACTCTTTTTGCCTCATTTTAACATAACTTGACGATGAAGAAAAAAAACCTAAAAAAAATATTGTCCTAATAGACATTGAGTTGTTATTATATCCTAAATTCAATAAGCACTTCTTTACAGCTTACATTTTACGCCCAAAGTTACTTAATAAATCAGCAAATAATAAGATATTTCCTTAAGATTTTATACAAGTATCTTTTCAGCGGAAACCCTATTCTCGAACGAACATAATAATAACGAGAACATTAACATAAAATTTTACGCAAACACTTTAGACCCGAATAAGATTAGAGCCCTAGTAGCTGGGAACTGGGCACAGTGGGCACAGTGGCCACACTGGGCACTGGGGCGCTACACGGGATTATCATAGACTTCTGTAAACTTTAAAAAGCAATTTCCCAGTTTGATGACGTAACTAAAGAGAATTCAATCGGTTTAGGATTAACGCACATGTGTGTGTGACTCGATAGGAATATTTTTCCTTCAAGCACGAATATTTTAAGAAGATAATTGTGAGATCTCTAAAAAAAGTTTATGGCCACCTATCTTTTAACGAAGCGCTCTATTGTATTTGTTGTAGCGCTCTATGTCGCGTGATTATTATACAGTGCGATTTTGAATCGAATATATATATTACTACGGTGAACATTTCATATTACACGGAGTGAAACTGTGAATAATCCTTTGAGGTGAGTCCCGACTCACCTCACAGATTCTGACTACATTTACTACACCCCATTTCTTGGTACTACTAGTAAGTTATGCTACTAGCATGTATCTTAAGCTTCAAACATCCTCAGCCATACACTATACAGTCCCTCAACTTACATGTAACGTAAACAGTTGCAGATCACAGCTGAAGGTCAAACACCTTAATCCCCTTGTCTAGAACCCCCGCTCCACGTCCACCCCCTCAATAGGGAATATGCATAAAATTTGAAATTGGCTAAAATATGTTTTTCTCGAATACTTATTATCGTAATATTATAATGAAAAGGATTTACTTATTATTTAAACCCCTAAAATAATATTCAAAAAGTGTAAAATAAGGGAGCGAAATTCAAACTTCCAAAACGCGCCACCATTGGTCGAACGAAATGTGACGTCATCTGACACGACATTGTATCCCGTTAGGGTATATTATGTTCTGTGAAACACCCACTGGACGTGTCATGTGACGTCACGCAAAGCGCGCGCAAAATGGCGGCGTTTGAACTGCTTACATTTTTTAAGTTTTAAATTTCATTTTTAAAAATATCTAGAGTATTTTGAAGCCCATTAATATTTTTTTCTACGTTATAAAATAGTAAACTATTAATTTAAGACAAACAAAAGAAAAACATGAATATTCCCTATTACCCCACAAGAGGTAGTTGATCAGATGCCTAATTTAATTTAGCCATAATACTTATACAAATAAGGTATATAAGTAGTATGGCTAGTCTGTCAGACGAATTGGGGCGTAATAGCGCCTAATCAGCCGATTCAAGAGGATCCATTCTTATTGGCAACACGTATTCCTGATTTTTCTGAGTAAATGGCGATTATTTTATGAAGTAAGTAGGATATTGGCTAGGAGTCTCTCATTATTATTGCGGTATTAACTCGTAGCTTAATAAAGGTCTTTTAGCTACATACATACTTTGGTACCAAATTAAATAATCAATAAGCGTTATTAATCAAACGGAGGGAGTAACTCAATTTTATTATTTTACATTCCACGATATAATAGAGTCCGAAATGATTGTAATTTTTAAAACTTAGGGAATTTTGGCTTTGTTTCTTCAAAATATCTGAACAGTACCACAAAAACCAAAGTTATACTAATACTTATGTAGCTAGATCAAGCTCACCACTCAACATAGACCCGAAACAATGTTCGAGCTACGAGTACCAGTTCCGTGTATAGCATTAACTCTTTACTCGTAATTCCACGTCTGCAAATCCGATAACCCTGGCAATGGTGCCACCCATCATTACGGACCCCATCAGGCAATAAATGGAATCATCAGCGCATCGCACGCGCGCATCTATTGGACACTCTGTTATCAAAATTAATAAATCCGGCTTATACGGGCCGTTACACGGAATCTATCGGTTTTTATTATCAATACATTGTTGAGGGGAATTTACACTGAAAATATTTTAAATGATCTACAAACTGTACCTTTTCATATCATTCACCTTATCTTTTTTATAATATAAAGTTTTAGAAGTACTAAGTACAGGTTGTAAGTTCGGATGCAGAGGGTAATATTTTTTTTAATTTGCTCTCGAAGTCTCAAATTACGCAATGTCAATTTAATAATTACAATTATTAAATTGACATTGCAATGTTGAAACTTTGTAAAATAATTTATTTTAAAATCTGGATGGCGGTGTTAGCTCCCATTTTGGGCACGCGTCACAAGTTCCTTGTAAATGACAAAGACCCTCCTCTCTCCTAGAGAGGAGGCCTGAGTCCCTGCAGTGGGAACAATTATAGGCTGATGATGATGATAAGTATAATGCCTCTTAATCGACCACTAGACACTTACCTAATATCATTACGTCTGAAAGAAGAAAGAGACCTATACTGAACCACTTAAAAGGCAACAGGGCTTGCGAGGAATTTGAGAAACAGGTATTTGAAGAAACTATTGTCTTCGCTCTGTGTCAAACCTGACCCCGTAGAGTGCGACAGGGACAGCTTTAGCTCAGACCAATTATATCACGAAAATTTTGACGACATCGACGTTTCTCATTCTTCCCTTTTTTCTCGAAAACTTAGCCGATTCAATTCAATCAACTTCTTTTATGTCAAACTTTTCGAATTTGTGTGGTAGTCCTCATAGAGTAATAATTTTTTGTCATTTTCGGAGGAACATTTATTTTCTTTACTCCTAAGTACCTGAGAAAAAAAAAGAAATAACGACGAATAAGGGACTTGTCTACAGGAGACACGAAGAAAATGTTTTGAAAGCATTATTCAATACGAAAAATGGGGAATAGGATCCATAGGAATACATTTGTGTGGAGAGCAACCCCTAAACATCTACCTAGCCTTTTCCAGTGTAACCCGTTGAATTGCAACTGAACACCCAGTATTTTCCCCCCTAGAGAGGAGGCCTGAGTCCCTCTCCTAGAGAGGAGGCCTGAGTCCCTGCAGTGGGAACAATTATAGGCTGATGATGATGACCCAGTATTTTAAAAGGATCGACTGCCTATCTGACCTTCACAACCTATGTGGTTATATATAGTAACGGGTAATACGATACCCTTTGGTAATTAAGACTGACCTGTAACGTTAGTCAAAGATCGACAAATGACATCAGGGACCAACCTATGCAAGCTGGACTTAACCTGAATGTTAACCCGACCATCTGTTATTATTTAGCCACAAGCTCTTCCTCTCAGACCCTGTTCCCTCTTAATTGTGAAATAGATAGTCTAACCTACAGACACCCCGCCCACATTCACAGCACATAATTGACTTTTACATGAAAATAATCCAGCCATTGTTTTCATGTAAAAGCAGCCATTGTTTTGAGAGCAGCGGTGGCCCAGTGGTGGCGGCCCCGACTTACGAACAGTAGGTCGTGGGTTCGAACCCCGGCAGGCGCATTACTTTGTGTAATTTATTTCATCACCGTTGCTCTCAAAACGATGAAGGAAAACATCGTGAGGAAACCGGCATGTCTTAGAACCAAAAAATTCGAAGACATGTGACATCTACCAATCCGCACTGGGCCCGCGTGGTAGATTATAGCCCATCCCCTCAAAGAGAGGAGGCCTGAGTCCCTGCAGTGGGAACATTAATAGTAGATGATGATGATGAATCCAGCCATGATTGACCTACATACAACTATATACATGGGTTTATTTTTTCTAAAAAAATATATCGGTCATAAGACAATTTCTAATGAAGGATATGGATAACTTTATTAAAATTTTCTAGTTGATAGTGACCGTTGTACTGCCTAAACATTTACTAAAGTCAGAGTAGTCATCATGTTCTACAATGTTCCTGGGTGAATATTTGAAGATAAGCATATTCAGGATTCGTAAATTAAGGTCAAATAATGCTTCCAATTAGAACTTTTATGGATTTAACCTAAAGTGTATAGTGTAGCTTAACCAAATAAATCAAACGCACAGTATTTGAACTGCTCTATAGGTCTGAATTTACAGCTGAAAATTTTCGTCGAACGGTGATGAGATATGAAACGTACGGTAATTAGCATTTAAAAAATGGTAATTATGCTTCGTGATTGGTAATTAGAAATAAAATGAACAATATGCTTGAATCACATATTTATTAATAACTAGCTGATGCCCGCGACTTCGTTCACGTTGAAAAATGTGTGTCTGTCTTGTTGATCCAGTAGCCCTAAGCGCGACTACTGAGCATGAAGTCCGGAATTTGATTCCCGATACGCACAAAGGGAGGGGGGCTCAGTAGAGGCCACGGAGTCTCGTTATGTGCCCGGTTGATGGCAATAGCCCATAGTACATCCAGTCCCCATTTACATGGCGCTTCAAGATCACTGCGAAATATCGGTGTACGATTAGGTACACCACTACCTAACCCTTTCGGAATTACAGGCGTGATCATGTGTATAGATGTGCATAAGTACTTTTGAACTGCCAAATCTTGTCTAAGTTATTTTTTTGTGATCATCATCCACACGTTCCTTGGTGACAGCACCTGCCTCCCTAAAAACCACTATTCTTATTTTCCTACATGAACCTCAAATATAGGTAAAACGTGCATAATAATTCATCCATCCATTCATCCTCTGTTGGCTGAAAAAAATCTTTAGAAACTAGAATATTCCCATCTGCCTCCAGATTCCTGACGATTCTCTCCTATTTGAATCAGTTTATTTGCTAAGACGCCTGCTTCGTGGTCTTTGTACAGTTAACATAAGACGCAGATTTGTGATCCTGGACCTCAGCGACGACGCTTTGAGACATATTATGTTTATTTCATCCACCCGTGTGTCCCCTGCAATGACTGGCAGGGTCTGACTACAGTCGCCTGTGATCAACACAACAACGCTGTCCTGCAAGCTGCGGTTCAACGCCTCTAATGCATGCTTGTGCGATATTGTGCACTCGTCCCATATTAGTACTGTTGGCACTGGAGGGAAAAATATTCGGAAAATAGAATTGGCCTATCTGCGTCCGATTCCAGACTTATCTCTCCTGTTTTCAGTTTATTTGCAAAGACGCAGTTTTTGGTGATGTTGCAATTTAGGGCAAGATTCAGCGGCAATTTGGAAACGGAATGTGCAACTATTGTGTAGTCGGGCTATTGTAAAACAAAGTTGCAGCAATGCCCGAGGAACCCACAGCCACACAGCTATATGACGGCACGGTTGGCGAAGTGGCATGGCTGGGCGATTGATTGTGGCGCTGCTTGTCTTATTTTACTTTCGTTTTATTTTCGTACTGTGTGTATTCGTAAATGTTTTATTCAGAAAATACAAAATTTGATTCGTCAAATGTACAACGCCATCTATCGAATACGAAGTCAAAATTTAATGCATAGAAAGCGAACACACTTTAAGGTTTATATTATAGGCTATGTCGATTCTCAAAGCAGTGTCATTTAGACTATTTAAGAGTACTTTAGCTATCATTACTTTTTGAAAAAATAGATTTAAAAGTTATCTTGTGAACACATTTATTAATTAGTACCAATTTGATGTAATAGATGTCGTTGCATGTATGTATCTTTCGTTATGACGATAAGGTCTTCTTTTTTAATCAATCAATGCTCGATGACCTCTGTGGAGCTTCCGAAATAGTGGGTCTTAAAATGAACATGGACAAAACCAAGGTTACGTTGAATGTCCATGTATCACCTACTCTTATCAAGATCGGAGACACTACACTTGAAGTTGTGGACGATTATGTCTACCTGGGACAAACGGTCCAGTTCGAGAAAGAGGTCAATCGACGAATCCTACTCGGCTGGGCAGCTTTCGGGAAGTTGCGCGGTATCTTCTCATCCAACTTACCACAGTATCTCAAGACGAAAGTCTATGACCAGTGTGTTGTGTGCTGCCAGTAATTAGATAGGGACCGAAAAGTGGTCGCTCACAATGGGCCTCATCAGAAATCTCAAAGTCACCCAAAGGGCAATTGAGAGAGCTATGCTCGGAGTTTACTTGCGTGATCGAATCAGAAATGAAGATATCCGTATGAGAATCAAGGTTACTGACGTAGCCCGACGATTCGCCAGACTTCAGTGGCAATGGGCAATGTGCCCATTGCTCAGTGCTCGCAGAACGGATGGCCGATAGGCCGAAAAGTTGTGGAGTGGCGACCGCGAACCGGAAGACGTTGCGTTGGAAGGCCTCCCGACAGACTACAGACAAAAATTTCTAAAACACGCCAATTGAAAACATTTTTTTTTTAAATAATATTTTTAATGTACAGAAAATCCACGTCTACACATTTATTGTTATGTATTTAGATTTATTATCACTTTTTGTTGTTTTTATAATTATTTTAAAATCTTATAGCATCAAAATAAAAACAAATACCAAAAAAATACAAAAAGTGAAAACCGATTGGGGATCGAACTCGCGAACATGTTTTTTTAAACAGTTTTGGAAATCTTACATCATTATAAAAAACACAAAAAGAAGGCACTGACTGAGATTTGAACTTGCATACCTTTATTTACAGGTAGGTCGCTGAACCGTTAGGCTACTTACACCTGTGTCAAATGATTCAAAATAATCGTTCTATTGATATAAATATACTATTACAGATATCGGCTGTCAAACAGTTACTGTTGAGGAAAATGCACATAATGCAATATTGCTCACCCCCATAACTTATTATAGCGACATTATATAGCCCATGTGTTATTCCAGACTATAATCTATCTCTGTGCCAAATTTCATTCAGATCCATTGAGCCGTTCTGGCGTTATAGAGTAACAAACATCCATCCTCACAAACTTTCGCATTTATAATATTAGTAGGATTTAGGTGACATTATATTATGACATCAAACTTAACTATTTAGCGACGTGATTGAACAACAAAAAAATAACTCAAAAATCAACCGGTTTTCCAAAAAATCAATAATTATCATTATTGTCTAGTAATATTCAAATACAATCTAAGATATGCCGGTTACCTTACGATTTTTCTGTCACCGTTTTGAGAGCAGTAGTGATGAAATAATTACACAAACTAATGCGCCTGCCTCGGCTCGAACCCATGACTTACTGTTCGTAAGTCGGGGCCGCAACCACTAGGCCACCACTCTGCTCTCAGCTCAAGTCAGAGCAGTACCAATGAACAATGTTTGGCGTCTTTTTTGCCACTACCACCTACATTGCAAGACGACAAAAACGAAAAACGTCGTAAGGCTGATTCTACACATGCCATTCGTGTAAAACTAGTGAACCCGACCCGGCCGTGTACATGTATGTACAAAGCAATGTACATGTTAGTACATACTGGGCCGGTGCATACCTACCGTAAAATGTTGGGCAGGCACTACGAAGAGATTGGATGCGACAGCTTTCGAAAGCTTAGAAAATTTAAATTGAACATGAATTAGAAAATTATGTGATGTTTCTTAAGTATGACAATCTTTGCTAGTTTGTAATATTGATCTCTTCACGATTGTATCTTTATAAAGCACAAAAGAGCACATACAGCCTATGAAATAAGTACATATACTATCCCAAGGCACGTTTTGGAAGGCCGGTTACCTCTAAATTCATAAAAACCAATTTAGAAACACCTCTTCCTTCTTTATTAGGGTTCCGTAGTCAACTAGGAACCCTTATAGTTTCGCCATGTCTGTCTGTCTGTCTGTCTGTCTGTCTGTCTGTCCGTCTGTCCGTCCTCGCTTAATCTCTGTGACCGTTAGCACTAGAAAGCTGAAATTTGGTACCAATATGTGTATCAATCACGCCAACAAAGTGCTAAAATAAAAATTGGAAAAAAATGTTTTATTAGGGTAGCCCCCCTATATGTAAAGTGGGAAGTGATTTTTTTTTTAATTTTAACCCTAACGTGTGATATATTGTTGGAAAGGTATTTAAAAATGAATAGGGGTTTACTAAAATCATTTTTTGATAATGTCAATAATTTCGGAAATAATCGCTCCAAAAGTAAAAAACAAAGCGTCCCCCCCCCTCTAACTTTTGAACCATAAGTTTAGAAAATACGAAAAAAATCTGAAAAGTAGAACTTTATAAGGACTTTCTAGGAAAATTATTTTGAACTTGGATGGAAACAACAGATGGAAACTGCAATTAACCAATATAATTTGGTCCCTGAATCGTATGAGCGCCTATACAATCCAGAGGTCAAGTTTCATTGGCCCGTATTTCAAACAAAAAAAGAATTATTACTACGGAACCCTACACTGAGCGTGGCCCGACACGCTCTTGGCCGGTTTTTTTATTTTTACAAAGACACAATTCCACGACAACTGATAAGCTCTTTTCCTTCTCGGAGAGGAACCTACAACATCCTGCCACGCAGCAAAACAGCAACAACAATATGTTGCCACAAGTAAAATTAAAAGCAAACACAAAAGATACCGTATCTTTCCGCATCATACATGGAGGTAGGGTCTGAATATCGCCATCAGATATTAAAATCAGGCCGACCCTCGGCTCTCATAAATAATAACGGCATCTAAATAAAAATCACTTTTATACGCTTTCCGTGCCGTAAAATATAAAATACACTGATTCCGCTTGCATAGCGCTGTAAGGCTCACAAACCCACGGGCCACAGGCCACACGCAAGTAAGCACAGCCTTATAATTAAAATCCACCGGTATACATAGTTGCATTACTGTGATTATGGAAGAATGTTGTTTTATTGTAATTACTGATTGCATTCAGGCCGGTGTTTTGTAATGTTAAATGTGGGGTTTCATAGAATAATGCCACATGAAGCAAAGTGGTCGATTGTCGACATGACGCCTCCAGGCCGTATGGGGGTGTGTTACAACACGCAACATTTTATATCACATCACGCTAGTAATCCTGCGGGGTAGGTAAAGTGGCTTGATTTGTTGGTGCTATTTAACTGGTGATATAAATAATGGAGACAGTAGTGATACAGTATCGCTCCCATAATTATTGCACTGACGGAAAATCTCAGAAAGTAACAAATTCGACTGCTTACTCGTAGTAAAAAAACTTGAAAACCCCAGCACTAATCGAATTTACTTCTCAACGGCGCAGAATTTGAAGATCCAATCACAGTCCCACCCCGGGTCGCCACCTCCCTTTCCCACAGAAATTAACCCAAAAATACAATCGTAAAAACGGAAGAGCCCACAAAGTTGTTGAAATCTATTTAACACTTTCATAGCTCAGCTTTTTCAGGAGCGGTCGGTAAAAATTACAGCTGAATCGTGTATTTTAGGCAAAAACGGGGAGTTTATCTGACGGGCCTGCCTAATTCCCATGAATTTATAGTATGCGGGCTGTTACACCGGTTATTATTGCGGCCCCGGGTTCATTATTTGACCTGAATAGGGTTAACATAACATTTTGTTGTTTTTGCAACAAGTCTTAAGTAGAAATGTGGAGGTATTTTTGCATTTAAGTAAGTTTATTTGAAGTTAACATTAACCTCGGTTATTTAGACTTTAGAAACCAATTAAATTCTCCTCCTCGTCTGTCCTTCTGTTCTGTCATCAATTTCTTATCACAATGCAGCTTTCGATCGCGGTTGATTGCCCAGTTTGAACAACAGTAAATATACAATGCTGAAATCGACCACAGCGGCCCATGACTGACTGGGTGCTATGTTTGTTATGTTATGTTGTCCATTAAAACACTACCGCGATATTGCTGCCAATTGTCCATTTCATACTAACCTAGAAACCAGAAGTATTTTTAGGTATTATAAACGACATCCTTGGCATCGTTATTTAAAGCCCTACTACATCTTTGCATATAAAAGTAAAGCTACGACAGAATTTCATATTCCCGCCATCTTATGATTACCTAGGTAGTAGATGAGCTACCAGGGAAGCAATCTCGTCGCTACTGAAAGGCTTCTCAGTTGATTAAACGAACGTTGCTCTAACATTAGCTCATTGAGAAACGGACAGGATGGGGGAGACCCTACTGACACCTTACTACTCTAAATAAGCTGTAAAATAGAGAGGAAAATACTTGTTTTTTTTAAAGTTAGGTATAGGTTTGCTATACACGATTTGTAGCAAAACAACCTGAGGATGTACAGTGTCTATTACTTACCCTTCTGGATTCGGACTCTCGTTGCGAGGCTAACCTTTACGTGATTGTGTCAGCCACATACATTGACCACATGTAAACGTGCAAGACTCAGTCTCAGTGCAAATTGAACTTTATATGTATTATCGAATACCGCGTATAAAAAACTTGCACTAATACCGTGGGCAGGCTAAATAATAAAATATTACGCCCGAATGCCCGAAAAGGCAGGCATTGGTTTTCAGTGAATTCAATTAAGTAAGTACTATTTGTCTTAAGTTCTCGATATTCAAACCAAAATAGTAAACATGGTAAATGCTCCGTTTTCAGTGTTAATGAAAATTACCAAATAGTTCGTATTTAATGTACCAATTTGCCAAAATGGTGATTTCCATGGAAAAGGGCATTAGGCGAGCGAATCTATTCAGTTGGTTCGAGGAAAAGCCTTTCAGTTGTGAATTCGTGATATGAGCTTGTGATACTATAATACGTTGAGCTAAATAAAATACGAACTTTGTTTTGCAAAAAAAAGGTTGGAAAACTGGTCTACGGAACTGCTAATTGACTGGCCTGTTGGTCTAGTGGTCAGTGACCCTAACTGCTATGCCGGAGGTCGTGGGTTCGATTCCCACCCAGGACAAATGTTTGTGTGATGAGCACGATCATTTGTTCTGTGTCTGGGTGTAATTTATCTATAATATGTATGTATTTAGAAATATATAAGTATGTTTATCAGTTGTCTAGTACCCATAACACAAGCTCTGCTTAGCTTGGGACTAGATGGCGTTGTGTGATAGTTGTGGAATATTATAAAAAAAAAAAACAAAAAAAAAAAAAAAAATGAAAGTTGTAATCGACTTTATTCTTTTTTTGTTAGGGTGGTGGGAAATCATCAAATGACTCCTCCCGCCCTGGGCAGAGCGGTAGGGAGTGTCAGATTTCTACTGACTAAAAACCTCCCATGTTCCTTCTTCGCCCTATGTGTCAAGGCCGCGGTATCTCTTTCGAACAACCCGAAGCCTCGAGTAGAGATGTGCCTCCTAAATGCCTACGAAAATCTCCTACTGCCTACCGATCACACATACACCACTGTATCTTAATTTATTAGTGATGTGTTCAAAGCGATAACTTGAACAACTTTGATCGTACGTAACCCGCCCCCGCCCCCCGCCCCCACGGTGACGCTTAGCATATTGTCTTACGAACAATTATACTAATAGTTGGCGCTAACGACACTTTCGCGCTAATTCACTTCTTATGCGAAAGAACTTCGGTATTGTTCCACAGTTGTAACTAACGTGTTAATCGGGGGTACCGTAATAATGGTATTAACGTTTTCAATAAAAATCTTGGTTTCAATGACAGACAATCCTGAATTTCTTGCACTAGGTATATACTGGGAAGGGCACGCCACGATTGTGGCGGTAAGTCCCCTCTTTGAGGAGTGGCTAGAGAGGAGCCACGGCGCCCTCACCTTCCGTCTGACGCAGGTCCTCACCGGACACGGATGTTTCGGGAGGTACCTGCACCGAATCAGGCGGGAGGAAACGCCCGGATGCTTCCACTGCGAGGATCGACCGGAGGACACGGTGGAGCACACTGTGGAGGTGTGCCCTGCTCGGGCGGAGCCCCGCCGTGTTCTCGTAGCGGCGATCGGCGGCGGTGACCTCTCGCGTCCGGCCCTAACGAGAGAGAGAGAGAACCTCTCGTCGTCCCAGCCGCCGCGGAAGGCGCTCCGGGCGTCGGGGGCCACTTGATGGCTTCCCGCCACCGTATAGACGCGGGCCTGTGGACGGTGAGTAATAGGCTAGCTCACCGTCCGGCCGTCGTCATGACGGCAACAGACCGTGTCGGCGGCGCGTTCGTGTTCCACGCGCGCCTCAAAGAGATGTCAGCAAGGGCCGACGCCCGTCGGGGCTGCGGATTATCGAAAGAGATGACGTGGCCTCCTTTTGAATGTCATAAAAACAAATAAAACGAAGCTACAGTCACAGTCATCAAGTACTGTAGTTGTCCATTCCCTAACGTTGATCTTTATGGAGAAGAATGGGCAAGAAACTCCATGGACTCCAATTTCACTGGCTATGTCCAAAACCATGACATTTTGTACAACAGTTCTTTGAAGTACTAGTATCAAATCCACCTATAACCTTTCATTTTAGAAAAGTCATAACAAAGAAGAGTTAGACAAAGTATGAATTATGCCTATGCGTATAAATTGTCATGTAGTTAGTAGTTACTTTTGTTTTATTTCTGGATCAATCACAAATTGTGCTTCACAATATCCGAACCCGAACCCCGATCCCCCCCCCCCCCCTCCCGAACCCCCGATCCCCGAACTACAATAATTTCTGGCATTATGCTGAGTCAACGTGTACCGTAATATTGAACATGCGATTTACGTCAACTATTTTTCATTCACCAAAAATTAGCCACAACAGTGACGATTGCTAATAGGGGATCGGACTGGGTCAAAATAATATAATTCTGTTTAGTCCGTAAGTTAGATTATCGAAAAATATTGAATACGTGTTTTAGGTTATAACAAATCAATAAAAAATGACGAAGATAATACGCGTCAAAGATCTTGGAGTAGTGCTTGAAACGTCACTTGTGTCGTCAAAATGTACTATCATATGACGTCACACGAGTTTTCAAAGCACTGTATCGTCTTCATTTTAAGTTTACGTGAAAAAAGAAAAAATACGTGTCCAATAATTTTTGGAATTAATCTATCTGACGGACTACTTAGTTTTTTTTTTTGTCCGATCCCCTATTATTGGAACCGTTACTACTGAAAACAGAAATGATTTGAGAAGGATACCTAAGTATATGATGAATGCTTTTTTTTTCTCCCAGTCAAGTCGAGCAATAAAGCGGCTCGGCCGTACATCCTTTTATCGAACCAGTTCAGTAACGTTTACTTCATCTTGGATCGCAGTGGCTCAAGCAGTTGACTACTTCGCTACGTGTCGCGGGTTCGATCCCAGCACGGAACAAATATTTGTATGCCTAACAGATACTTAGATGTTTTGGGTCTGGGTATTTGTGTATGTGAGTTTAAATGTTTTTGAACGCACCCACGATACAGGAGAAATTCCTAGTGTTTGTCAACGTATCGTTGATTTTATTGATTAGAACTTGGTAAAGCCATACTTGTTATGTTTCATATTTCAACATACAATCTGACAAAAACATGTGCAAATTACAAAACATATAAGTTAGAATTTAGCGTTTTAGCTTAGCGCATCCTCTCTTACAGATTTTTTTACAATATTTTCAATAAAATAACATTGATTTCAAAGTTTAATATATTTTATGATTTTGATACTCTCCATTTATGCGCCATCTAGTGTCTCTTGTAAGAATTACGACACACCTGAAAGTCTACGGTACGGCGTATGTTCCGAAACCCAAAGCTAGGTGGCGCTATTAACTGAGAAAATATATTTACAGTTTTCTTTTTTACATTTTCCATTACAACAAACGCCTTGCTATGTCTTGTATACATTCATACTTAAAAAAGGTGAATTAAGAAAAAGGTTACTAGATAATATAAAAATGCAAAATTAAGTCTTTACCTTGTTTGATTCATAAATTATCACTTCTAAACTTTTTACACAGATTCGATACTTGTTTAATAATAAAAATCTTAAATAATTCCCTTCATTTACATGTTTTCATTACGATAATGATGCTTATTTAAGTTCGAGGCCACATGATAGTACTTAAGATAAGTTCAATAATAAATGTGTACCTATCATAATATAGAATACATTTATAAATTAATAAATCATTTTAAAAAGTCGTCCGTTTGACTGTCATTTGCCTTCGAAGAACCTGAAGTCCTGGAAAGAAAAAACAATGCTTTATTAATACAAAAATTGTTTTTGTTGGCAATTTTGTAAAATACGCGTAGTGATAGATTTTAGAAGTAAGATTAACGAATGCAGCCTGAACTGAATCCAGTCACTCTTATAAAATTAAATAGCCTTCTCTCATGCACATAGGACTTTTTGTTTTTGCGTGGGCAGAGCGAAAGGGAGTGTCAGACTTCTACTGACTAAAAACCACCCATGTTCCTTCTTAGCCCTTTATGTCGAGGCCGCGGTTTCTCTTGTAAACAACCCGCAGCCCCGACGGGCGATGCACATAGGACTCAAACATAATTTTAAACAAAATTGGGGGGTACCATAGGTCCATCTCAACTTATCCTTAGGGGGATTACAGCAGTGATATAACAAAACTGGCGACAGCCTTTTTTTTTTTTTGGTGGGTGGAAAATCATCAAATGACCCCCCCCCCCCCCCCCCGCTCTTGAGCAGAGCGAAGGGGAGTGTCAGACTTCTACTGACTAAAAATCGAACCCATGTTCCTTCTTTGCCCTTGTGCCGAGGCCACGTCATCTAGTACTAAAATCCGCGACCGACGGGCGACAGCCTTACTATTCGATTCAGAAATAACGGCTAAACTTTTAATTCTTATGTGTAGTTGTGTACTCGTTGTGTTGTTCTATAATTAATGGTTAGTTTCAAAAAATTACCAATTTCAAAGTAATGTCATTCCAAACACTTACAATAAAAACACATGCTACGATGACACCAAGCTTGTACTGCAGAGAGAGGTCGGCAGGGAAGTTGATGATGAAGTCATTGTTGTAGGAGAACATCTCCTGCTTCCACCCGCGCCACAGCTTGTGGATACTGCCGATGGGAGCCTTGTCCTTTGTCTGCAGCTGTAATATATATAATAATTAAAGTACATTGTTACCTTAGGGGTGAAAGCAGCTTATTTAGTCCCGAGACGGAATTTCGAGTCAAAGAGATTTTATTACAAGTTCATACATACTAGTATAATGCGAAAAGACTTTTTCCCCAACCATATACTACTTCATTTTTTATTATGTTATTTTTACATCGCGCGGTAATTGCGTGGCTGTATAGAAAGGAACATGGTTCAATAGAAATGTGGAAACAGAACTAAGTAGTTTTTTTTAATAATTTGACAGCTGTCAGTTGAAAACGATTCTCCCTAGTGCTGAAAAGTATTACTTTCAACTCGCTCCTCTAGCAACTACAGACCGACTTTTAGAGTATAAGTAATGAAAACCTATTTGCAAATAAACATCATTTAGCATTTAAAAATAGTATATTTCATTATAAGTGCGGAAAGCCTGTCATTGCAAAGAGTTCCGACAAATGTCTAACCGAGCCGAGGCACAGCCGACGGCAAGGGTTGACCGTTGGAACAAGTTGCAATGACGGTTCCGCACGTGTACTGAACAACTATTTTTAATACAGTTGCGAAAAAATGAAGCAATTTAATAAAATAATAAATTCGTAATTAAACTCGCAAAGAACATTTTTGGAAAATGGCGCCTACCGTAAAAGAATATAAGCAGAGATTTTTTTGTTTTCTTTACCCATTCTGGGTAGGCAAAGGGAACTATGCCCATTGCCCATACAGCCAAGTCTTCAGTAGATTTTTTTTATTGATATGAACTAAAAATGAAATTTATTGAGATGAAATGGAATGAAACCTTTAACTCATTGAATCAAATAATTAAATCTGTTATTGAAACAAATTAGTAGCTTCTTTAGAAATATTTGCATGAATCATAAAAACTTCTATGATTTTATTTAGTAAATACTTCGTGGTTGGTTTTTTTTTAATGGACATTATTTTGACAGTTGGGAAAGAGAACGCACGAGTTCGGGAAAGGTAAAGAAAAAGCACGAGTACGTAATAGGCCACATCCCGAACGCTATACGTCCCTGCAATACGCCACTTTTTGAGCAACTGTATTAAAATATTATGCAACTAATGCATAAAGGACTGATTTAAAGCGAGGGCCGTAGATGAGTCACGAGCAAGTGAAGGATTCTAATGATTGAATCACAAACGCAGCGAGTGATTCAACTGTTAGAATCCTGAACGACGCGAGATCGAAGATTCACAGTAAGCATTTGAAATGGCGCCAATTCACTATTTTTTTTTCTTTAGAGGCAGTAAAGAACACAAAACAGTTTTTAATCTAATGCCAAACTCCTTGTCGCAAATATCGACCAATCTAATCTCGAGAATTTATTTGCACCAAAGAGTATTGAATTTCGAATCTTAGCGAAAGGAGTTTGTGTAAGCATTGAAATAGAGACCGGATATATTTTTGTGTTCCAAATTCAAACACCAAAATAGTGAATAAAAACAAAACAGTGATTAAAAGGCCTTTTTATTCACTGTTTTGCGAGAATAAAATAAGCTTTTTAGAGTAGGTATGGTATAATAGTATATTGTAATACAAGGGCCTAAAATGACCCATTATATACGAGGTAGTTTTACTACCGAGCTTTAGCGAGGTAGTAAATAGGAACCGAGTTATAATGGGGTTTTAGCGCCGTGTGTTACACTGTACTTTTCACTACGATTGCGAGAAAATAAAATAACCATGTTCAATATGAGTTTATTTTATTAAAAATTAAATTCAATTTAATAATACAATTCCAAAAATTTCGCGCCAATGCCTTTTTTTATTTCTTCTGTAGCTTCAATGCAACGCACACATTCTACCAAAGAGTTCGGCATTCAGCGCGTTTAGTTCCATTTTTAAAAATAAAACATTTTTTTTACTTGAAACTAAATCACGCACCAGCTGGCTGAACAAGTTGTCGTACGAGACTTACTTTTAGCCCTAGGGCAATATATGCAATTTTAGGCCCGCTCTGGTATGCTATTATGACGTTCTTTTTGAGCAAGAGGAGTGAAAAGATATTTTCGCAAGTTCATCACTTTTTTATGAAGAGGTAATTAATAACGTAAAATTTAGATTTTTTGTTTCATAACGGTTTTGAAATAACGGTGCGGCATAATTATATAACAGATGATTCGACGCAATATCGATCCCCACACGCCACAAATATTTGTATGGCCTACAGATAGTTGTTTCGGGTCTGGGTGTATTTGTGTATGTGAGTTTCAATGTTTGTAAACGCACCCACTATACAGGAGAAATTCCTAGTGTGGGGCAACGTTTTTATAAAATAAATAAAATATATATAACGTTATTACCTGGAAGATAGTAGTTTCACTGATCCTTCCCTTGATCCTGAGGACAGGCAGTTCCTGGGGGTCGTTGACGGTGAACAGGGGAGTCATCCAGGTCTTCTCCATGCGGATCACGCTAGCCAGCTGGTCATTTATGTACAACTCTACTTTTTCCGAAATAGTCCAGGTTCCTGGTGGCCGACGGAACCGGAACACCTGCAAATATAGCAGGCTGTTATTTTTTTTTATTATAAATGGGCTTGCTCTTGACTTCAATCTTGCCCTATGGGCATAGATGATGTCGACGATGGAACGAGCTTACCCAGTAGAAGCCTGTTTACTCGCGACTTAAACAGATTAGGGTTATATGAACTCGGAAAGACCGACGCAGGCAGGGAATTCCACTCCTTGGCTGTGCGCATAATAAAGGACCCAGCAAAGCGCTTCGTTCGAATGTGTGGAATGTCGACTAGGTATCGGTGGTACCCTGCAGTACGTCTTATAGTCTCCCGATGGAAGAAGGGAGATGGTGGGATCAGCTCGTGGAGCTCTTGCGCACACTCTCCGAAGTACAGTCTGTAGAAGACCGACAGACATGCGACTTTGCGACGGTGGGCCAGGCTATGTAGCTTGATAATCAGCTTATCGTCACCAATTATCTGTAGTATGTATGTATTTAGAAATATATAAGTATGTTTATCAGTTGTCTAGTACCCATAACACAAGCTCTGCTTAGCTTGGGACTAGATGGCGTTGTGTGATAGTTGTGGAATATTATTATTATTATTATTATAATTAGCCTGTTATGGAACATTAATGAGTTTAGATTTGTACCCGGTAACTGTATGTTGCAGTCGAGTATCCACAGTCATCATCGTGTTCCTGCCCTTATCCCATTATAATTGGTGTCGGCGCAACACGTTTTCTTCTTCCATTCTTCCCTGTTAGACGTCAAGGTGGCATTCTCCTTTCTTATTCATATCATTCCTCACACAATCCATCCATCTTTTATCCAGTCGAGTATCCACAGTGATGTTATAATAAGTAATCAGGCGCGGATCCACCGTTGTGGGCACTATGGGCATACCCACAACCTTAATAGACTTGTGACGTCACATTTTCACGGTCACAGAGACATAGAGCCGATCGATTAATTAAACGAACTTCGACTAATGAAATGAAACTCCTTTGATGCCAGAAACGCCAATATAATTAGAGGTAGGTCAACAAAAAAAAAAAAAAAACTAATTTCACACTGATCCTCATGTTCTCCCTTGCTTTGGTACTTTCTAGTGGACAATTTTCAAGTGCATTACTTTTAAAATGTTATTTCTAAAACACAACGGGGTTTACACAACTTATATCTGTTGCGTAGATTTTTGAAGCAAGACAGAACCACAGATATGGAATGTCTTCAGCACACGTGTCTAGTGAGTACGTTCTACAGCACAGTACCTATGTTGCTCACCGTTCTCCCTGTGTTCTCCACGCCATTAAAGATAAACGCTCTCTTGGCTCCACCTCGGCACCAGGTGTCAGGCACTTCCTCATTCATGACGAACAGGACTTCATCCCCACTGAAGACAGTGTAGTTGTTGCCATTGTAGCCGCAACTGGTCTGGTGGACGTTGACGCTAGCCAGTTGCATTAGCCGCTCCAGACCTGGAACTGAAATTTAACACTATTGAAGCGTTTAGATGTGCATCAGTGATTCATAAATAATAGGTTTAACATCAAGTCTGGAACGTGGAAGTGTAGGCAGGTACAACCGAGCCCATTTGTTTAAACGCCATGTAATGAGTGACGAGCCTGTTGCAATCAACACAGGGCACAAATGTAATAAAATGTCTGCTGAGAAAACCCACATTAAGCCCGCCTTTGTACGTTTTGTTGTGCATAAAGTTTTAATAAATAAATAAAACCCAGGACTTCTTGCAAATGGTATTTTCAATACACTTCCTCGAAAACTAGCTCTTATTGCACTACGATTAGGTTCGACATGCATCATATTTCGCACGCGTGCGGTAATAAGAATACAGCGTGCTGTAATATTATTACCGCACGCTGTAATCATAGAGCAGCGATAATTCGATTAAAACTTATGAAATTAAAAAAAAAACACCACTGACTATTATAGAGCAGGCGTGTTTTTTTTTTAATCTCGCCATTTTGATCTGCGTCTTTACAGCGTAAATATTTTTTGAATATTTAAATTGTGTTTGTAAAAAGAATACTACTAATAAACGTAAATATTTTAAACAATTATTTACTTTTATGAACAAGTAAGCATTTTTTTGTGTTCTTAATTAAAAAATATTTAAATTTTATATTTTTCCTGTGAGGCTGTTTGGCGGCTTTATACCTTTGCTTCTTTTTCAACCTGGCGAAATCAAACCGCGGAAAAAAAGTAAATTAAATCATAGTCTCATCAAATTTGTTGACAAAAACACATAACGTTTTTAGTTAATTTCTTCGAAAGTGTATTGAAAAACGTCGTTTGATACACGTGGGAATTTGTTATTGCATTTCTCGACCCCATGAACACCCTCGCCATACGGCTCGGGTGTTCAATCTGCCTCGAATGCAATAACAAACTTTCCGCACTTGTATCAAAATGTACTATTTCACCAAACAACATTGTGGCAACAACAGAACGTTGAACCATAAAAGGAATAATAATAATAATGAAAGGCAATTGCATGTGGCTGAGATGAGAATACTAAGACAAGAAAAACGATGAAACAAGGAATGAGTAGGCCGCCGTTGACTGAAAAGCTTTTTGGTACCTAATTGGTTACGTACAGCTCGCGCCAAACTTTGTGACCGTCCCGAAACTAGGCTCTTGCATTGCGCAGAACACAAAATCAGGTATTACCGGACGCACAAGAGCTTGGGGGCAGGGCCATAATATAATAAGTATTAAAAATGTTAGAAAACGATAAGTGTTTGGTTGATTACGTATTCTCACTTGACTGTACCATGCGCAAGTTCGGACTCGCGTGTCCCTTCGTCCAGCATACTCACCATGGAATCCTGATATTTCATGAATGTCAAAAAACTGTTCTGAAATAGTGCTAAATAGTGCCCAAAGGAAAAAAATAGTGCTCTTGTACTTGCGAAGTTATAGCCATAGTTCGATGAGTATGCTGGACGAAGGTTTCGCCCAGCATACTCACCTCCGTCCGGAGAATCTGTATACGCTTCAAACATAATTCATACTTCAAAAAATAGTTCCCAAATAGTGCCAAACGGTGCCCAAAAAGAAAAAACAGTGCTCGAATAACTTCGGAGTTATAGGCTTCGTTCAGTGAGTATGCTGGGCGTAGGTTCTACGCCCAGCATACTCACCTCAGTGCGCGAATATCGAACGAGCTATAGGTACAATTTACGTCTCAAAAAATTGTGCTTGAAATAGTGCCCAATATCAGTCCAATTTTTGCTTGACTTTTGACCTAGAAAACCATTAAATTTGATTGTAAACTTCTACATACATTACATTGAGTACAGTCGAATACAATATTATTAACTTTCTTTCTAACAATTTTTGTCTTGTGTAAATTATTAATTGTCTATGTAAGGGAGTATTTACTTTAGAATCGCAATATTATTAATTACACATTATTTTAATAATACTTTATAATAATATGATTAAGCCTTCGCGCGTCGCATGGGACCCCGGTAGCTAGGAACAATGATTTTATATATTTTGTCTAGATCACGGCGCTTGAAGGATTAAGGCGACATTAGCTGCCCGCGACCTTGAGCGCGCGTTTAACTCATCGCCTAAACAAATAAGGTTGAAAATGGCGATGCGTTTGATGCTCGTGACTGCCAAAATGAACGATAGTTCGCAGATTTAATTTATTAAAAAAAAAAATTACGATTATTAGACAAGACTGATCTTTTGAAGGTGATAAGGGTCCATTTTGTGTCACAAAGCAATCGAAACGAACAAGCGCTTCTCAGTTTCTTTGTTTGTTTACTTCGTCGCACATCATTATAATAACGCCGGCTTTTGAGTTTGACTACATAGTGGTTGCAAAACCAAACAATGTGTTGGTGATGTCATTATTTACCTATATAAAATTGTGTATCTAGTACGTAATCAATATAGGAGCTGCACCCAAATCAGTAAGTATATTTCAATTTATAATAGTGGCATTTAACTAAATTGATTTTACACTCATTCATTAATTGCACTGTAAAACTAGGTAGCAAGCGAGTTGTTTTTTACAAAAACACGTTCATTTTTTCGTTGAATATGACACTGTACACTTAAAATTAACATGCTTAAGAAGTTTTAAAAATGGGTACCTACTTAGTTACTTTTTTAAAGGTTTGATGTAGGTAGGTACACACATAATAACGTAATGTAACTTGTTTGTTTATCTAATTGGATCTCAAATACCTATTTATATACCTACTTCTGCGGAGGCCTGGTTTTATCCTCCAATTCTACTGGAAATGAAACACTGTCTTATTTGCTAGGATATAATTTACTTTTCTTCAATTTTTTTATTACAAGCTTGTCCTCGTTACATTGATTATATTATGAATGTTAACAAAAGCTGTGAACTAGTTAACTAGAATTCTGATTACTTTGGCCCTTTAAATAGTAATAAATAACGTAAGTAATTAAAAATGTTTTTTATTGCTAAACCTTTCATTGATGAAACTATTGGAAAGAGTTTTAAAAATTTGTATAACTATGTCACAGTACTAGTTTTGACTGGTTATAAGTTTTGCCTGCAACATATATACAAAAAGAAACTGTATAATTTCCTTTTTACAATTTTTCAAGATATTAATTTTATTGGCTGCAAATGACTGTTTTTATTCAGACAAACACACAATGCAATGAAGTAATAGACTTCATTTACGCTTAAAGTTTCATTCATTTATTATTATTTATAAAATATATTATAATGCATTTAATCGAAAGTTTTTGACATGTGAGAAAATACCATAATTATTTCCAATAACATGAAGTCTACAATTAGAAAGTTTAATATTTTTGTCCAAAAACATGTGTCGACGACTGTACCCCATTTTACGTTAGTATGTAGAAGTTTACATTAAAATTTAATGGTTTTCTAAGTCAAAAGTCAAGCAAAAATTGGACTGATATTGGGCACTATTTCAAGCACAATTTTTTGAGACGTAAATTGTACCTATAGCTCGTTCGATATTCGCGCACTGAGGTGAGTATGCTGGGCGTAGAACCTACGCCCAGCATACTCACTGAACGAAGCCTATAACTCCGAAGTTATTCGAGCACTGTTTTTTCTTTTTGGGCACCGTTTGGCACTATTTGGGAACTATTTTTTGAAGTATGAATTATGTTTGAAGCGTATACAGATTCTCCGGACGGAGGTGAGTATGCTGGGCGAAACCTTCGTCCAGCATACTCATCGAACTATGGCTATAACTTCGCAAGTACAAGAGCACTATTTTTTTCCTTTGGGCACTAT
Organism: Diarsia mendica; assembly: GCA_949316265.1. Lineage (NCBI taxonomy): Eukaryota > Metazoa > Arthropoda > Insecta > Lepidoptera > Noctuidae > Diarsia > Diarsia mendica. The sequence goes on from OX438887.1 coordinate 928,716, forward strand.
TTAGCACTATTTCAGAACAGTTTTTTGACATTCATGAAATATCAGGATTCCATGGTGAGTATGCTGGACGAAGGGACACGGACTCGCGACTATATTCAGGTATGAGAAAAATATGGGTCTGATACATAACATCGCGAGTCACTAGGTACATCGATGGTCGCTGTATCGACAACGGTCCATCGACGGGTTAATGAATCGACAGTACCCCACATCATCGATGGTACGCTACATCGACAGTACACCAAATCGACGGTGCGCTATATCGACAGTACACTACATCGATGGTATGCTACATCGACGGTACCCCAAATCGATGGTACGGTCAGCATCAGAAGTGTATTAACATTACTCAAAGTTTCAAAGCTGTTTTTTTTAATAAAAACTTGTTAGATATTACTCGTAACTACATGTTATTGGAGTATAAGGACTATTTTAACGAATAATCTTCTGAAACATTACAAAAAATAGCTACAGTCCTGTACATAAAAAGAATTAAAATTCCGAAATGTTCAGCTTTTTAATGTTTCAGAAGATTATTCGTTAAAATAGTCCTTACACTCCAATAACATGTAGTTACGAGTAATATCTAACAATTTTTTATTAAAAAACAGCTTCGAAACTTTGAGTAATGTTAATACACTTCTGATGCTGACCGTACCATCGATTTGGGGTACCGTCGATGTAGCGTACCATCGATGTAGTGTACTGTCGATATAGCGCACCGTCGATTTGGTGTACTGTCGATGTAGCGTACCATCGATGTGGGGTACTGTCGATTCATTAACCCGTCGATGGACCGTTGTCGATACAGCGACCATCGATGTAGTGACTCGCGATGTTATGTATCAGACCCGAAAAATATTGGGACGAGAATGTTGAGTATGAATGGCTATAATAAGATTAGAAGACGATCAAAGAAAAGATCAAAGGACTGTGTGATTGCAAATAGAAAGGTGGTGATTGCTGAAATGACGAGTAAATAGAGAATATGAAAGACGAAGCCGACCTAATTTGGGATAAGGTATGTATGACGAACTTCGTGTTTGTGCTATTTATAAGGTACAAGGTCATTTGTATGTGAACTTCACTCACCTTCAGCGACTTGAGTAGGCAAAGCAGCAGCCATTGTTTACAAACAAACAATTCTTTATATTTAACTCACAACTATAAAACTATAGAGTGCTATCAAAAAACTAAAAGACACTTCATTCCTATTTATAGCGTAGCGAATTCTGAGAAACACTGCTGATTTAAAGTCACAAAACAGGAGGTAGGTACCTTAAAACAAAATGTTTGAACACACTATTTGTTTTGACGATGATAACGACAACTTTGAAACACGAATCAATTAAAACAAGGTGATGGAAACGCGAATAAGTTCAGACTTTCGGTAATTTTTTGAGCGAACGCGGCTGTGCCGTCCAAGGCCAGATGCCAGACTGCGCCAGACTGGCGCCTGCTTAACTACCTAAATACATAACGAGAATTCGAGATTTTTGTATAAAAACGTCACTCAGTAGTGTACTATAGAGTTCAAAATGATTAAATTAGTAGGTAGCCATTGTAAGTTTTTCATAATATTCACGTGGACATCAAACTCTGTAAACCAGATGCATTTCGGTAAAAACATTGATAATGTGCCGCATTACAAAACATGCGAGTATTAGAATAAAATAAGTACCTACTATTATTTACTGAAAACAAGTTAACGGGAACTCGAAATAAAAAGTAAACATGGTAGGTACCTTGGCAAATATCCCGTTTTCAGTGTAATGACCATGTCAGTTTAAAAACTTATATTATTCAAATATATTTATGTACCTATACTTGGGGCGTGGTAACATAGAGCGAATTTATTGTGCGCTATGTGCGAAGGTCAAGTGCAGTTACGACGACTGCTCTTGACGCTTCTTATTTGGATCATGCGATTGCGACTGTATTATATAAAACACTAGCTGATGCCCGCGGCTTCACCCGCGTGGATGTCGTTCAAATTATATACTAAAACCTTCCTCTTGAATCACTCTATCTATTAAAAAAAACCGCATCATAATCCGTTGCGTAGTTTTAAAGATATAAGCATACAGACAAACAGACAAAAATAGCGACTTTGTTTTATAGGTAGGTACTATGTAAGGATGACGTCCTATAATATTAGGTATTTATTTGTCTGGATTCGTGCCCGGCTGATGGCAATAATATAGGCTCGTCCGCTCGCAGCTCGCTCGCTGGTGCAATGTGGGTGCGTGGGCTCTAAGGTACGCCCTTGCCTAACCCTTCGGGGATAACATGTTACATTACAGGTCTGTTATTTTACTTGAAGTTTAAATAAATAATTAATGACATTCGATTTACGTCAAACACGTTCGACGACGTTTTCATGAGAAAGTCATTCTTGCTCAAAAAGTGGCGTATTGCAGGGACGTATAGCGTTCGGGATGTGGGCTATTACATACTCGTGCTTTTTCTTTACCTTTTCCGAACTCGTGCGTTCTCTTTCCCAACTGTCAAAATGATGTCCATAAAAAAACCAACCACGAAGTTTTTACTAAAAAAAATCATAGAAGTTTTTATGATTCATGCAAATATTTCTAAAAAGAAGCTACTAATTTGTTTCAATATCAGATTTAATTATTTGATTCAATGAGTTAGGTTAGGGGTCATTCCATTTCATCTCATTAAAATTCATTTTCATTTCATATCAATAAATAAATCATCTACTGAAGACTTGGCTGTATGGCCTTTGCCTACCCAGAATGGGTGAAGAAAACAATAGAAAAAAAATCTGGTTATTATATTCTTTTACGATTAGCGCCATTTTCCAAAAATGTTCTTTATTTAATTGCTTAATTTTTTCGCAAAAAATAGTTGTTCAGTACACGTGCGAAACCGTCATTGCAACTTGTTCCGACTGTCAACCCTCACCATTGGCTGCGCCTCGACTCTGGTAGACATTTGTCGGAACTCTTTGCAATGACAGGCTTTCCGCACTTATAATTAAAATATACTATAGAAGTTCATGAAGATAGAAACTTCAAAATGAAAGTAGGTCATAACATGCCTGCGGAGCGGGTTGAAAGTACTACTTCTCAGCCCTAGGAAGAATCGCTTTCTACTGACAGCTGTCAAATTTAAAAAAAAAAAACTAGGTCTAGTTTCACATTTTTATTGAACTATGTTCCAACTTTTTATACAGCCACTAAATTACAGCGTGATTTAAAATTAAAATAACATAATAGTACATTATGATATAAGTGCGGTAAGTTGAAAATTACAGCCGAGGCGATATTGCTAGCCCGAGCCGTAGGCAAGGGCTACAAGAGAGCAGAGGCTGTAATTATCAAAGCGCACGTATGTCATACGACGTTTTATAACACATTTGCGAGGAAATAAATAAAACTCGGACTTTCTTAAACGAATAAATCTTTTATTTGTTCACAAATTAGCGATGCGCGGGCATCAGTGCTTTTTTTTTTAAGGCAACGGTACAAAAATAGCCAGTATTACTAATAAAGTAAATTAATATTTTTTTGTTTCTGTTACAGATGTAATTTACTGTCAAAATGAATTAAATTAAAGAATTAAATGTTTATTTTTTATATTTTATCTCCCAAAGTTAATTTTATTCATAAAATATTGACCACTTTTCTGACATAAAAACTTTTTGATTTGCTTTCTTTGCTTTTTTTTTCTTAAGATTTAAAAAAGTACCGTTGGTTTTAGACGGAGCATGATAAACCGTACGTGTTACCTTATTAGAAAGAAACTCGTGCGTTTTACTTTACGATTACGCACAAGTACGTAATGACATACATTACGATATTGAAATTGGTGAAATAAGAGACCCTTTACGAGCAAATGTGTTATAAAGTCAACTTAAGAATATAAGAATAAGTGGACAAATTTTAACACAGCGTTCAGTACGTCTACGTCTCGTCTGGGTGACCAACACTTTTAGTGTATTTTCGCTAGCTGTTTTATTTTCTTGTACGTATCTAATGCGTTTTTATTATTTTCTTTTTTTACCATTGTCAATATTTTTGAATTTTATTCACCTATTTTAATGGGACCTTATATTATGCCTTTAATATAATTTAGTTTTAACTATTTTTATAAAATAACATAGATTTCAGCAAAATCTTTGCCATTTTTTTAATGATGAACATGAAAAATACGGATCATTCCCACTAGTTCTTAGCTGGGCGACCAGAGGACAAAAAAAAACAAAATAAGCGAGAAAGCGACAATCCGATCAACACTCATTTTTCTTTAGCTAATAATTTACTCATGTTCTTTTTTTTTACTTTACTCGTATTCCTAATCGTAATGAAAAGCACAGTGTTTACCTCGGGTACGCTAGTATTATATTATCTGTGCCTCGGGTAAATTACTTATTTAGTCCCTCGAACGGTTACGGGCGCTAAACCCCGTCTCGGGACTAAATAAGTAACTTTCACCCCTTTTTTTTTTGGTGGGTGGAAAACCATCAAATAACACCCCCCGCTCTTGGGCAGAGCGGAAGGGAGTGTCAGACTTCTACTGACCAAAAACCAACCCATGTTCCTTCTTCGCCCTTGTGCCGAGGCCGCGTTATGCCCCGACGGGCGCCGGCCCTTGCCCTCAAAGAGATGTCAGCAACATGGAAGGGGTCCCTTCCATGTTGCTGTCATCTCTTGCGTGCGTGGAACACGAACGCACGAACGCGCCGGACGGCGAGCTAGCCCATTACTCACCGTCCACAGGCCCACGTCTACGGTGGCCGGAAGCCATCACGTGGCCCCCGACGCCCGGAGCGTCTCCCGCGGCGGCTGGGACGAGAGGTTCTTTCCCTCTCACGTTCCGCCACCTCCTTCGCTAGCATCACTGCTTCGCAGAAGGAGGCGACGGCGTCCCATTCCTCCTCGCCCCGGACCATGGCTTGCACCAGGGCCGGACGCGAGAGGTCGCCGCCGCCGATCGCTGCTACGAGAACACGGCGGGGCTCCGCCCAAGCAGGGCACACCTCCACAGTGTGCTCCACCGTGTCCTCCGGTCGATCCTCGCAGTGGAAGCATCCGGGCGTTTCCTCCCGCCTGATTCGGTACAGGTGAACTTTCGCCCCTTGGATAACAATATGATACATCCGCCCTTGTTGCATTCAACCCGTAATTAATTCAAAGGCATAAATAATAGAATTGGGTGTTAAAAAGAATCATTTTTATTTAAAAGTAAATCACATTGATCATTTGGTTCCATTATTTAAAAGCTAAAACATATTTGTAAGTATATATTTTTTAATATAAAAAAATGTAGCCCACCGGTATCGAGAAAGGAACCTCCTAACAATACGAGCCGTGTCCAGGAGTACCGCTTTCTGTATCAAGCTCTTGATCCAGCTGCCTAACGAGAGCTTCCTGAGGTGTTGGTCGAGGCTCTTGGAAGCCATTGGCTGAAACGGCTATCGGCATATAATGATCGCTGAGTCCACACTCCACATGTCGACAACCTCGCGAGCCAAGTCAAGATACTTGATTTGCTTATCTTTAGTTATTCGTCATCATAACTTCATCCATGATTGCACAGACAAAACCTTCGGTTTCTCCGAAGAGGTCCCCGGAACGTAGCCAGCCTACGGACTCCAAAAAGTCTACATCGGACCCGTGCAGGGCCCGAAAATAACGTCCGTGAAGCTCCTTACTCTACCATACCTCCCTGCCATTGTTAGTGTGAAGCACTACAGGTTTGCGCCAGTTCTCTTTAAGCAAGGAGAGCGGGGTAAGACCCTTGTCCATCGTAACAATATTTCGATGCATCCGCACGTCGCCGGTCTCCAGGAAATATTCCCTGAGAATGCATATCTCACGATTGTGGAGAGTCATAGCATTTAAAAAACCTCGACCTCCACATTTCCATGGGATAATATATATACAGTCTCATTACCGAAGAACGTGGGTGACGCATTTGATATGTCGTCATAAGTTATATTAAAATTTTCATATAAATTGGGATAAGGGCAGGAGAATGATGATAATAGTAGATTATATAAAAAAAAACCACAAATGCTTTCTTTGTTTGATGCAAAAATTATCACTTCCAAACGGCTTTTATGTAGATTCGAGATTAAAATTTCTTAATCATAAAAATCTTAAATTATCCTCTGTATTCTAATTGAAAAAACAAGAATGCTCATACATATTTTCATGACCATTATGATGGTTATTTAAGTTTGGGGCCACCTGATGCCATATAGATGATGTGTTTATAGAATACATTTATAAATTAACTAACTTAGTATTTTAAAAAGTTGTGCTACGCTAGAGGACTCCTTCATTTCCCCTCGAAGTACGTGAAGTCCTAGAAAGAAAAAACAATACTTTATTAAACAATCTTTATATAATCTTGTAATTAGTGAGACGAAACTTACTTTGTTGTTCTAAAAAAAATAAGTTTATTTATTTATGAAAGATAGCTTCACAGCTTTCAGTACATTAACTTGAAATGATTATATTAAACAATACGCCAATTACGAAGTAAACAAACAAAAAAAAATAAGTTAGCCTGGAGTGACTTTAATAAATTGGCATTAAAATGTATTCTTGGGCAAATATTTATTTTTGGGCATTCTGCAAGGTAAATTTAGCGATAGATTTTGGGAGTCTTTAGGTGACTTGCAGGCAAAGCGAATTTTTGTTACTGCCTAGATTCATGTATTATGTTAATAATAGGTACCTATTGATATCCGTGTCTACCAGTCGGAATCACATGTTTACCCATATCGTTTTCTATCGCTAAATCGTCATTTGCTAAGAGCGAGCATGGAGCAGCATTTACATAAATCGCTCTGACAAATACGACTCCGTGCTCATAGAAGTGGCGTAACCATAATTATATATTTTTCTTTAAATATTTTATTGCAGTTAAGGCTGGTATATCTCTATTAGAAAATACTGTCTCGTTGGTCTAGCGATTCCAAACGCTACTGATGAAGTTCTGGGTTCGATTCCCTAATCGAACAAAGATATAACTTTTTCCCCTTAAATAGTTTCATTACCAGCCCGGGTTTTTGCCCGGTTAGGTGAATGGACTCACCTTATCCATCTCTGCCTAGCCCAGGGGTAAAAATAGCGTAAAAAAAAATGCTTAGAAACTTACAATGAATACGCATGCTACGATGACACCTAGCTTGTATTGCAGAGCGAGGTCGGCAGGGAAGTTGATGACGAAGTCATTCTTGAGGGAGAACATCTCCTTCTTCCACCCCTTCCACTGCTTGTTGATGCTGCCGATGGGAACCTTGTCCACTGTCTGCAGCTATAATATAAAAACTTAAAACGTTCATTAAAAACCAACAAAGTATCCTCATTAACTTAACTTAGGTACCTACATGAAATGCTACAAAAATTACAGCAGTCCCATAGTACAAAAAGTACTACAGGTCTACAGCAACATACTAAAAAAGTACTACAGCAACATACTACAAAAAGTACTACAGCAAAGACACATGTTTTCCATGTCATTGCATTAGTTTTTCTTAATTCTAGAACGTACCTTCTAGTTTTGGAGATATTACGAGACCGTTTATTTCTTGATCAATATTCTACGTCTTTTGCCTTCGTCGACACTATGGGGTCTCGGATCTGAGAAAGGCATTGGAGAAGTCAAAGCAACGTAACGTAACGTACCTGAAAGATGGCATTTTCACTGATTTTTCCCTTGATCCTCAGGACACGCTGTATCTGTGGGTCGTTGATGGTGAATATGGGTGTCATGAAGGTTCGTTCCATGCGGATCACACTAGCCAGCTGGTCATGAAGGTACAACTCTACTTTTTCCGAAAGGATAAAGGATCCTGGCGGCCGACGGAACCGGAACACCTGCAATTTTAGGGAGGCAAATAAATAACCCTGTTATTTTTATTTTTTTCAATTGTAAAAATTGAAATCCCTAAATATAATATGTCCTAAAACCATTTGTCATAAATATTACAATCAATAATATACGAAAGACATAAAATCGTTTTCCATAAAAGTTTTAAGTCCTAAATTAAAATAACATAATGTTTATTTATCATAATAATATTGTAAGTACAAAGTATAACAAAGCTTTTGGTTCACTCATACATGCAACGCATGTACTCCATGACGCGCGCTCGCTTCGCTCGCATATTAAATAACACTAATATCTTCTGTCCCCGAAGTGCCGGGCCTCCGCCGGCCTCCTTCGTCGGCCTACGGCCCGGTGCCCATGCCGCCCATAAAGGATACTGTCGCGAGACGGTGATTCATCCACTTAGCGGACGGCTAGCAACAGCTTATAATTTTGGTTATTCATCCGGTTAATCGGACGACTAATAAATTTTATTCATCCGCTAATCGGACGACTAGACACTTCGAATTTTTTTTAGGACTATTTCTTCTTTATTTTTATAAACGAACATTCGGAATAATACACATTAGGTACAGCAATAGTTAGGACATATTAATTTAGGTCATGTAAAATTAGGAGATTCAATTATTATAGTAATCGATATTATGACAGAATACTTTTAGAACTAAAGATAATTATGTTAAACAAAATTTCGGCAATTTGAACATTATGGTTAATGAAGTTTATGGCAAACGTGTTATGGATAATGATTTTCGGACAAACAATTTTAGGAGAAGTAAGGGAGTACCATGTTCAATTCCTTGTTTCCACTGGTAGAGCCGACAGAAAAATATTCAAAAAATGACACACTTTCCAAATTGCTTTGTACTTTCTAGTGGGCCATCTTCCAAGTGGCATTGCTTTTAATTTTTTATTTCTAAAACACAACAAGATTTACTCAGCTTTTATCCGTTCCGTAGATTTCTGAGGCTAGACAGATCCACAAATAGATGAAACCAAGACAAATAGGTAGGCAAGAATAGTCTAAGCACACGTGTCTAGAAGGTAGGTTTTACACCACATGGATGTGTTCACACCTTTCTCCCTGTGTTCTCCACGCCATCAAAGATAAATGATCTGCCGGCTCCTCCTCGGAAGAAGCTGTCAGGCACATCCTCGTTCATGACGAACAGGACATCATCCCCACTGAGGACAGTGTAATTGTTGCCATTGTAGCCGGAACTGGTCTGGTGGACGTTGACGGTATCCAGATACATTAGACGCTCCAGACCTGGATCTGAAATTAAACAGCACCTAAATAATATGTAGATTATAAGTATAACATGACGCCTATAAGGTGGAAGTGTAGGTACCTTTAGCCCATTTATTCAAGCGCCATGTAATGGATGAATGACGGGCCTGATGCAATCAACACAGGGCACAAATCGAATGAAACTTCTGCTAAGAAATTCCTGGAAGATAAATCCAGTAACACGAACCTTAACCCAGGACATCTTGCAAGTGATATTTTCACCTAATAACATGGTTGTGCTCAGAATTGTAGGTAACCATAACGAAAGGCCACAAAAGGGATGTATAAACTAACTAACTAACTGTGTTTAGACTGACCTGTTGGTCTAGTGGTTAGTGACCCTAACTGCTATGCCGGAGGTCGTGGGTTCGATTCCCACCCAGGACTAATGTTTGTGTGATGAGCACGATCATTTGTTCTGTGTCTGGGTGTAATTTATCTATAATATGTATGTATTTAGAAATAAATAAGTATGTTTATCAGTTGTCTAGTACCCATAACACAAGCTCTGCTTAGCTTGGGACTAGATGGCGTTGTGTGATAGTTGTGGAATATTATTATTATTATTATTATAAAAGGCAATTGCTCGTGGCTGAGATGAGAATCTAAGAGAATTATGTGTTGTAACGCGAATGTATAAAATAAGGAATGAACCAAAGATCAAGTCTGGTCTGAAAGTGGGGTTATCGTGATATGGACATGATTGTGATGGGAAGGAATGAGGAAAATGTAGAGACGAAAATGTTGAGTATAAATTTAGATGGCCATAAGAGTAGAGGACGATTAAAGAAACGATGAATAGACTGTGTGAAGGACGATATATGGCTAGAAAAGAGGTGACTACTGAAGTGACAATAGGGTAGTTAACAAAAAAAATCTAATAATTATGTCCGTCAGATAGATTTCCAAAAAATATTGGACATATATTTTTTTCTTTTTTCATGTAAACAAAGAATGAAGACGATACAGTGCTTTGAAAACTCGTGTGACGTCATATTTTAAGACATAAGTATGACATTTCTTAGCGAGCAGTGACGTCACAACCTCCCACTCAAACCTTTGACGCGTTATATCTTCGTTAATTTTTATTGATTTTATAAAACAAAAAATACGTATCCAATACTTTTCGATAATCTAACAGACGGACTAATTAGAATCATTTTTTTTTTGTCAGTAAACATCCCTATTCAATAGAAGAAGTGTACAAGAAGAAGACATGCTGCGTCGACCTCAAAAAATTAAGGCAGCAGAATGATGAACTTCGTGATTGTGCTATTTATAAGGTACAAGGTAATTCATGTTTGCTTCACTTACCTTCACCGACGTTAGAAGGCAGAGCAGCAGCCATTGTTTACAAACAAACAAAATTTAGAATCAACTCACAACTACCAGTCAAGAGTGCCAGTCAATCAAAAAACTAAAATACACTTCATTCTTATTTATAGCACATTCGCTGAAACACTGGGCTGGATCTAAAGTCACAAAACAGTCTGTTATTCACCTACATTTTCAAACTCAAAACAAAATGGTTGAACGCGCAATTTGTGATGATATTAATTTTGAAACAACTCAATAGGGGTCAATTAAAACGAGTTGATGGAATACCAACGCGAATAAGTTCGGACACGTGAGTAATATTCTGTCAGCGGAACGCGCGTCTGTTCCGTCCAAGGCTAGACGCCTGACTGGCGTCTATATAACTAAATTCTTATCAAGACTACAATATAAAACATCACTCAGTACCATAGTGTCTACAATTATTAAATTAGTAGCCGCACTTATTACTTAATGTGCAGGTTTTGATGCATTTCCAACACTGATGTGCCTTTTACCCATATAGCAAAACATCATTCGAATTATACATATCTAATACTTACATAGAGCTGATAGAGCACAGTAATTACATAGAGTGAGTTTATTGTGCGCGCCTAATATGAAGGTCAAGAGCATAATCACAAACTTGTCATTACAATTTCAACAAGTTACTAGGTTGCTCTTGACGCTTCTAATTTGGAACTTGGTTGATATGATAACTATATTTGAACATGACAGTATATAAAATTGAAAAACCAACCGTATTTTATAATAAGTTCACGTGAGCCACCTAATTATCGCGTGTAGGGCTGCGGGCGGGTTGTTCGTAAGAGATACTATGGCCTCGGACACAAAAGGCTAAGAAGGAACATGGGTGGTTTTTAGTCAGTAGAAGTCTGACACTCACTTCCGCTCTGCCTAGAGCGGGAGGAGTCATTTAATGATTTCCCACCAAAGACTGTGGTTTAATACTGTTTCTACCTCCAAAAGTAAAGGCCTCCTTATTATGTTAACCTTATTTCAGCTAGAACGTCCTTGTGCTCGTTAGCTCGTCCTCCTTATTATGTTAACCTTATTTCAGCTATATAGAACGTCCTTGTGCTCGTTAGCTCGTCACTTTGGGTTGGGTGCGTCCGTGGTACTCAGCCACACTGGGCTGGGCTGTCTGGGCTTCGGGACGATGATTACCAGGGGACACGCGTTATGCTTGTAAAAGGTTTCCCACTCGACTACTAAGAGATGCCATGGCACGTGGGCTATAATAATAATAATAATAATAATATTCCACAACTATCACACAACGCCATCTAGTCCCAAGCTAAGCAGAGCTTGTGTTATGGGTACTAGACAACTGATAAACATACTTATATATTTCTAAATACATACATATTATAGATAAATTACACCCAGACACAGAACAAATGATCGTGCTCATCACACAAACATTTGTCCTGGGTGGGAATCGAACCCACGACCTCCGGCTATGGTTCCCATGTTTCAAATAAACACCAAGTCATGCAGATTTAATGTTTAAATTGGTTCAGAACTTATTCTTTTTTTCAAAAAATAAAACCAATTTCAAACACACAAAAAAATAAACTTTTGAAGAAAAATCAGCTTTTGCAGTCATCATCACCATTTCAGCCGAAAGACATCCTACTGCTGGACATAGACCGCCCCAAAGTGTCAGAATATTGACCGGTACCGTACGTCTCGCATCCAGCGGATCCCCGCAACCTTCACCAGATCATCGGTCCACGAAGTGGGAGGCCTTCCAAGTTCCAACGCAACGTCTTCCGGTTCGCGGTCGCCACTCCAGAACTTTTCGGCCCCATCAGCCATCCTTTCTGCGAACAATGTGGCCTGCCCATTACCACGTTTGCACTTTTTGTTTTTTTTTTTATATAATTATGAGATGCAATGTTTATACAGATTAAACACCAAAGCTGCCTGCCGAAAAATGGCCACTTTATAGTTAAATTATTTCAAAGCGAAAAACTTGGGTTACCTATTTGATGACTTTCCACCGACCAAAACAAAAAGGCGAAAAAGTTACCTTACAGCTTGAGTGTCACCTGGAAACTGAACCCGTGCGCAAGGCATCGACATAATTATGTTGTGGAGTGTACAAACTAGAAGAGTTGAGAAGAAGAAGAAGAAGAGGAAGAAGCCTTATTTTGTTACGATTAAGGAGAAACGATTATTTTATCAGCCTATGGTAATTTAGGAACAGTCACATGTAATGTATCCCACTATTATTATCAGTTCCAGATAAAGCCTTATAACAAGTTATGATTCTGATGTAGTTTAAATGATTCGTATTTTGTATTGCGGCAGCGCTCCTGATTTGCTCTGACGCTTCCTGTATTGAAGTCCTGGAGAGATTTTTTTCTTTTCCTGCTTCCGTGGTTTTGAAAGGGTTCAATGAAAATCAAAGCATTTATTTCAAGTAGGCCAGCTACACGTGCTTATGAATTTTCGAAACAAATACAAAATAAAAAAGGACCTATATATACAGTTGCTATCACAAGACTCACAAGGAATAAAAACTATGAATGTACTGTAGTTGCCTATTTTAAAGCGTAGTAGATCTTTACCGTGACAAAGGGCAATTATACTCCGTTTTTCTCCATTCTTTGTTTAATTTTTGTTTAATCTATGAATACATGTCACAGTCAAAACTGTTAACTAGTCAAAACTACTTTTAACCAGTCAAAACTACTTTTGACCGGTCAAAACTATTATAACAAATTATTAGGTGGTTTCTGTTTTATTTCTCTACTAAATTATAATATCCTAAAGGTTGTTAGGAAACTTATTAGGTTGTTAAGCTTTTTTTTGACCCTTTGGATAACCTTGTACGATAGCTAACATTTATTTCATTAGAATAAACGCGTTTTAACGCAATAAGGGTTTTTACTGAAACCAGTCAAAAGTAGTTTTGACCGATTAAGAGTTTTGACTGTAACATAATATGGTTTTATGGTTCCTAAGAACCAAATAAAACAAAGAAAAATGTAACAGTCTTAATTATACTTTTTTAAAAGTTCTTAATAAATGTATAAATTTTAAAAATTACAAATAGTTTCAAACTTGAACGAATTAATCTAGTAATGCATTTAGGAAAAAATAAGTGCGTGCTAAGCCAATAGCACGGCTTAAGTTCCGAAACCTAAAACTAGATGGCACTGTTAATTCCTTTCAAGATTTATACCACGTTTTATACAGCATCTCGATCACAAATACATTCCATTCATGTGCAACAGCGCTCCTCCCGCGCCAATTGCCCTAGAATCTGAAGTCCTGAAAAAAAAAAACAATTTTACATGAATATAATCATGTACAGATGAGACAGGACTTATTCAGCTGTTCTCTATAAACATTCACAAGTAATGCATTATGCTAGGTTTGATTCCCGGGTTGGACAAAGCATTATTAGGGTTTTCATCAGAAATTTCTCAAGTGCAGTCACGGAGTCTGGATTTGTGGCCGGTTGATGGCAATAGGGTCGCCCCCCTATATCATGGCGAAATAACAATAGGGATGTTAACTAAAAAAATCTAATTAGTCCGTCAGATAGATTTCCAAAAAATATTGGACACATATCGTTTCTTTTTTCTCATAAACAAACAATGAAGACGATACAGTGCTTTGAAAACTCGTATGACGTCATATTCCAAGACTTAGTATGACATTTCTTAGCGAGCAGTGACGTCACCACCTCCCACTCAAATCTTTGACGCGTTTTATCTTCGTCAATTTTTATTGATTTGATAAAACAAAAAATACGTATCCACTATTTTTCGATAATCTAACAGACGGACTAATTAGAATCATATTTTTTTTAGTTAGTAAACATCCCTATTCACCTCTGTCTAACTCTTCTTTTTATATTAAAGGTGTGATGTTATGTTATGATGTATGAATCCGTTACCAAATTAGCTATAAATAAAGTGTTAACATTCATAAACAAAATTCGATGCAAAAGACAATCGTCTATCGCATACAAAAATAATTCTGTAGTAATAGTTTTTGACCTAGGGTTCCAAGATCTCACGGTTGTCAAGTAGAGATAGCATTTGTGAGAAAAAAAAATCGGTCTACAAACTTACAATGTGAACGCATGCGGCGATAACAGCTAGCTTGTATTGCACGGCGAGGTCAGCAGGGAAGTTGATAAGATAATGATCGTTGCTGGAGAAGAACTTCTTCGTCCACCCGTGCCTTTGTATGCTGCCTATGGGAACCTTGGTTTTTGTCTGTATCTGTAATACACAAGTTATAATAATTCAAATGATTATTTCGATCAACAAAATATCACAATAAAGGTACAGTACGGACCCTGGGGACTTCAGGAATGTTCACTGTTTTTTTGTGTTTCTGTTGTTTTTTGTTTTCAGGTGGACATTAAGTGGGACTCAAAATTCTAGCTTTAAAGCTAGAATTTTGAGGATTTTTCAGGATTTAAATCCTGAGCAAAACAAAGGATTTTTCATCCCTTCAATTCGAAAAGTGACGTTTTGTTCCTCTATAAGTGCGAGCAAAGTAGCTCTTTTCTCCATTAGACTTTTTAGCGGGCAGTAATGAGATTTGAATTTAGAACATGAATCGTTCATTGAAATCGAACGCAAATTGTATTGTGTTGGCTGTACGGTGCGAGGAGACGCGGTAACTAAATTTAAAAAAAAACAAAAGCGCGCGATTTACTTCCCTGTTCTAATATTCGGTACGGACTTTATTGTATTTTGTGCAAAAAAAATGAGCTCTACGTCGAGTTCTGAAAGTGATAGTGCATTAACTCCTGAAACAATAAAAATAGAAGCTAATAACGTCATACAAAACTTAATCCCTACGAAATCCCGGGAGAAATATTTAAAGGCATACGACAATTTCTTAATATGGAGTAGAAGTAAGGTTGTTTAGTAACGTGTTGTCTTAATATGGACGTAAAACTGGACACATATTCGTAATAAATATGTCTGATGGATTTAAACGTGTCGTCACTCTATTTTTATTAAATACTTAATAATATTACAATAAAATATGAGGCGCCTTTTATTTTCTCATAGAGGGTGATGAAAAGTCGAGTGTATCACTTGGGTGCAAAATATATTTTGGGCTCGGGCGACGTACTTTGAATCCCTCGCTACGTTCAGGATTCTACTAAAGAATCCCTCACTACGTTCGGGATTCTACTCTAGAATCCTTCACTTCGCTCTCGATTCAAAAAAGCGCCCTCGCCGTAAAAATATTATTTTGCTCCCTTATGATACAATCTACTATTTCATCCCTTCAATTCGAAAAGTGTCGTTTTGTTCCTCTTTAAGTGCGAGCAAAGTAGCTCTTTTCTCCATTAGACTTTTTAGCGGGCAGTAATGAGATTTGAATTTAGAACATGAATCGTTCTTTGAAATCGAACCCAAATTGTATTGTGTTGGCTGTACGGTGCGAGGAGACGCGGTAACTGAATTTAAAAAAAAAACAAAAGCGCGCGATTTACTTCCCTGTTCTAATAATCGGTACGGACTTTATTGTATTTTGTGCAAAAAAATGAGCTCTACGTCGAGTTCTGAAAGTGATAGTGCATTAACTCCTGAAACAATAAAAAAAGAAGCTAATAACGTCATACAAAACTTAATCCCTACGAAATCCCGGGAGAAATATTTAAAGGTATACGACAATTTCTTAATATGGAGTAGAAGGTTGTTTAGTAACGTGTTGTCTTATTAAGGACGTAAAACTGGACACATATTCGTAATTAATATGTCTGATGGATTTAAACGTGTCGTCACTCTATTTTTATTAAATAATAATATTACAATAAAATATGAGGCGCCTTTTATTTTCTCATAGAGGGTGATGAAAAGTCGAGTGTATCACTCGGGTGCAAAATATATTTTGGGCTCGGGCGACGTACTTTGAATCCCTCGCTACGTTCAGGATTCTACTAAAGAATCCCTCACTACGTTCGGGATTCTACTCTAGAATCCCTCACTTCGCTCTGGATTCAAAAAAGCGCCCTCGCCGTAAAAATATTATTTTGCTCCCTTATGATAAAATCTACTATAGCCTTTGAACAATTCGTTTCGTTCATTATTCAATATATATATATGTATATGATCCTGACCGATTTCGGCCACAGCGACTTGGATCTGCCTATTAAGAGCATCGCTGGTGTGCTCTCTGGTGACTGACATAGCCAATTTTTGCAGTGAAAGTGCGTTCACATTCACTGCAAGTCAGCACCCCTCCGACGTAATTGTATTGGATGGCCGCGGGTGGTCGGGCCTTAAGCTCGTCACGTTTAGCATCGAGCTCTTCTCTACGTCGCCTTTCAAACTCAAACACCTTAGTGCTCACGGTATGCCTCCACAGTGACCGGTCCGCTGCCATTGCCTCCCATTGTGACGTGTCTAGGTCACATCGTTTCATGTGGCGCTTAAGCACATCTTTGTACCGAAGGAGTTGGCCGCCTTGTTTCCGCTTGCCATCCTGCAGTTCTGAGTAGAAGATTTGCTTCGCCACTCTGTCGTCAGACATTCGGGAGACATGGCCAGCCCATCGCAACTGGCGCCGCATTATTATTCAATAAAGCGCCGGTGACAACAGACACTGCTTTATCCCATTTTTTTTTTGGGCGGGTTGAAAATCATCAAATAACCCCTCCCGCTCTTGGGCAGAGCGAAAGGGAGTGGCAGACTTCTATATTGACTAAAAAACACCCATGTTCCTTCTTAGCCCTTTGTGTCGAGGCCGCGGTATCTTTGTGACCAACCCGCAGCCCCGAAGGGACTGCTTTATCCCCTTGATTAATAAATCGACGATTAGGTATTTCATTTTCTTTCTCGGCACCATGTGTTCTTGAGAAGACCAAGCAATGTAACGAACCTACCTCAAGGGTACTAATGTTGGAGATCTTCCCCTTAAGCCTGATGACAGGCTGATGGAGTGGGTCGTTGATGATGAAGATAGGCGTCATGAAGGTCTTCTCCATGCAGATCACACTGGCCAGCTGGTCGTCCACGTACAATTCTACTGCATCCGAAATAAAGCGACGATGGAACCAGAACAGCTGAAAATATAATAATACAGGTTGCAGAAGCCCATCGATTAACCTCACGAACTTCGAGTGATGATGATACAAAACTATAAAATCCTATTGTTCATGGAGGTGTCCGTTAAGGCTGACATGAAGTTATGCCACATTGGAAACTGTCAATGCTCGAATTTTGCTAGATTTGTCGACCCCATGGACGGGTTACGTAAATATTTTTATTTATGGGTAATTCTAATTTTAGTATTATATCAAAAAAGCTTAAGTATACTGCTTTTGATGCCATAAGGGCAAACTTTTTGTATCAGGTTTCAAATTCTTGCTTCCGCTGATAGAGACCTGCGAAAATATTAAAAGTCAGCGTAGTATGTTGCTCACCGTGCTCCCTGTGTTCTCCACGCCGTCAAAGATAAACGCTCTCTTGACTCCACCTCGGACGGTGCCAGGCACATCCTCATGCATGGTGAACAGGACATCACCCTTACTGAGGATATTGTATCTGTTGCCAGTGCCGCCACCGTAGCCAGACTTGGTCTGGTGGACGACGACTGTAGCTTCCTCTATCAGGCGCTTCAGACCTGGAACTGAAAGTTAAATTGATAAAGCTTTTTGGTTTCGTCAGCGCGTTATACTTATAAATAACAAAAAGGCTAAGGCAGTGATGTCCGTATAAGTGCATGTTTATGTACGGGCGGGGCGTCGCGCGGTGCGTGCTGCGTTTTTAATTTAAACACATGGTGATGTATGAAAAAGTTAACGATTTCAAACGTCGATTTTACACGAGAAGCGATTTTTCGCTCGTTAGTTTAAAATGCAGCGTTTGTTGCGGTAAATTAATAAAAAAGCAGGAGACGAGCCTTCTGCACGCGCCGCGCGACGCCCTGCGTCTCCGTAAACGAGCCCTTACTCGTACCGAGTCTATGACCATCCAGACTACGGGTGCTTACGATTACTAAGAAATTCAGAATGGAAAAACGAAATGACTAGAGTATTGTCTGTCTGCTCGTGGAGTGTGTGTTACCTACCTCGTTGGTCCGGTGGTCGCAAGCGCGACTGCTGTGCATGAAGTCCTGGGTTCGATTCCCGGGTCGGGCAAAGTTTTATTGGGTTTTACCATCAGGATTTTTTCAGTAGCAAAGTCTCTAGGCATTAGCCTCCCCCTCTATTACATTGGACTTGAATATAATCTGCCGAAATGTGGGTGTACTAGGGGTTAGAGACCCCACTTTTTTTTGAGAGTGGTTTTTCCCGCTTTGGGCGGAGTGAAAGAGAGTGACAGACTTCTACTGACTCATCCATGTTCCTTCTAATCCTTTGTTTCCCGGGACGCGGTATCCCTCTCAAACAACCTGCAGCCCCAGCATCCCGCGGCCCTTGCCCTTGCCCTTTTGAGGCGCGCGAAAAGCGAATGCGCCCTCGATAGGGCCTGTCATCGTCATAAGACGAGCTGACGGCGAGCTAGCCCATTACTCACCGTCCGCAGGCCCGTGCCTATGGTGACCAGAAGCTCGACGATGCGAGAGGTTCTCTTCCTCTCACGTTCCGCCACCTCCTTCGCTAGCATGACTGTGTGGCGACTAGCGACATCTATCGCAACACCTGCGTACTAACAACGATCGACAGAAATTCCTACATCGCGCTATCAACATTATCCGCGACATAAGCCTATATAGGAGTTCCCGACTTACATATGTCGGGCAGTTAGCCCGCCGGACACAACACCCGTCCGGTCGGAGGATCCTCCCTTTTCAACGGGGGATGAGGAACTTTACACCCTGTTCCTCATACCCCCCCAAAACTGCTTCGCAGAAGGAGATGACGTAGCCCCATTCCCTCTCGTCCCGGATCATGGCTTGTACCAGGGCCGAACGCGAAAGATCTTCGCCGCCAATCGCCGCTACGAGAACACGGCGTAAACTAAACATCTTTGAGCTGATATAATCATTGAAGGAAAAACGGTAAAGGAAAACATCGTGAGGAAACCGGCATGTCCTAGAACCAAACATTTGAAGACATGTGACATCTACCAATCCGCACTGGGCCCGCGTGGTAGATTAGTAGAGAGGAGGCCTGTGTCCCAGTAGTGGCAACATAAATGGGCTGATGATGATGATGACACTCACCCATGAGTGGAGCAGACGGAACCACAGCCATATTGTTTACAAGCAAGGACTACCTTCGCAAAAGTCCTGTCAAAAAACTGAAAAACACTGTAGTCTTATTTGCAGACACAGGCGAAAAAACACATTCTGCTGATTAGAAGTCACAAAAGACTACATAATTAGTAAAACTTCGATTAATTAAACTTGTTCACACAAGATGATAGTAACTTTTTATCACGACAAGTAGGGGTCAAAAACGGTGCGATTACGCGAAAAGCCCCGTATTGCACGTTATATTATACTATGCGGGCAGCACGACTGTTCCATCCAAGGCCAGTTGGCTGACTGAAGACTATCATCTAACAAAAAAATATATAATCTCGACTTTAATACAAAACATAACCGATAGGGTCCAAAGTTAGTAGCTAAGCAATAGTAAAGCTTCATTTTCGTGACCCATATGGCTCTTATGTCCATGGCCTTTCGGCGGAATAAACTTTAAAAGGAGATGTAGTGACAAAAATTGAAAAGAGTGTGCTTAGATGGTTTGGTCATGTGGAGAGGATGAGTGAAAGTGGATTAAGGAAGTGGCAACGCTGGGAGGAGACACCCTAGAAAGACATACACTGATCTTATTGGCGAGGTTCTTCAGAAAGGACGGGTGCGTGCGTGGTATTCGAAACCGGCGTGCGTGTATCGCCAGATGTATGAGCAGTTGGCGTTCTGTAGTTTCTGCCTACCTCCATGAGAAAAGGTCGTGAGTTTATGTAGGTATATGAGTACTTTAACGGTGCCGAACCGCATTTTATAAAAAGAAACCATATGAGTAGGTACCTATTACTAATCTACATAATTATAGTTAGTTGATGTTCTTAATTATGAAGATCAAAGTGTATCATAACAAAATTATCTTTGTGTATATTTTGCCAAATTACATACATAGGTTGCTATTGGGTTTTATATTTAATTTAATTGTTGTTCTGTAAGTGTTATCGTATTACCCTGTTGCTAGATTGGCCAGGTCAGATAGGCGGTCGTTCCATTCCATGTAAATGTGTGCTCCTTTTTTGTCGACATTTTATAAGTGCCCGTGTAGGCCTATCTGAAATAAAATATTTTGACTGCGTCTGATAACACTGGAAAGCGAGCTCAACATACTTTATGTGGGAAAAGCTTAGGCAGATGCTGAATAAAAACAAGTCAACCCTAAGAAGTGCCTCTTATTTTGCCTGCAATATTTATATCACACTTGAGCTTGCTAATTTTGTAAACTTTGAAATGCTGTTAGTCTCGTCAGATTGTCAATCAATCCAAAAAAAAAATGTAAACATAGACAACGAGATGTTACAATAATTGTAGTTTATTGTATGTATAATTGCCATTTGGCGTTCGTGTCGCTATACGTTTAGGTTTTTCAGAAGTCTTCAACACACACCAGACTTTTAAATTACCTCGGGCTCTGCATTCATTTCCCTCATAACCACTTTTGTCTTATCTAGGTAGAGTGTATCGTATATATTTTGTCGTTTGTATGTAGCTACTCACTATCTTAAACGTAAATGCCTGACAAAATGGTGTAACAAATAAAACAAATCTAAAGTTTTAATATATTTTATTAAAGTAAAAAACTTAGAAATTGATTTTGTATCCTCTTTACTAGTCCGACATGATTGTAATGATGACCTATAAAAACTTATAAAAGCACAGCACTAACAGAGTTACCAGCTTATTACAGTGCCCGACCCATACTCACACTAAACTACCACACCTACGGATAATTTAACCTGATCCGTAGTCACACTGGTGTGGTAGTTTAGTGTGACTATGGGTCGGTCATGCTTATTACATGATGCAAGCGCAATATTGTGTAATAATCGTAATGGTTCTAGACAACGAATTACACTGATAGATCAGATCAGATATTTAGGAGAATCAGGAAGAGAGGAAATATGGATCAAGGGATGGATAGCTTCCGGGGCTGTGGGTTTTTCGAAATAGATACCGCGACCCCGCGAATGGTTCTAGACAACGAATTACACTGATAGATCAGATCAGATATTTAGGAGAATCAGGAAGAGAGGAAATATGGATCAAGGGATGGATAGCTTCCGGGGCTGTGGGTTTTTCGAAATAGATACCGCGACCCCAGACACAAAGGGACACAAAGGGCTAAGGAGGAACATAGGTGGTTTTTAGTCAGTAGAAGACTGTCACTCCCTTCCACTCCGCCCTGAGCTTGAGGAATCATTTGCTGAATACCCACACTCCAAAAAAAAAGGATGAATAGGTTTGACAAAATAATTTAAAAAATGAGATCAGTAGGTACACATTTCTCAAATAAATGCAACTAAACTCGATGTTCCTCTTCGTTAATTAGAATAATGTTTAAACAGTACACAGTAGATATTCTAGTGACTATACACCTTCTAGCTCTTGTTCCCTATAAGTAACAAATACAATAGTAAGTCTTTCGGCCTGTTAAAACTACAGAAATAGTCATCTCATTCTAAATCGTACTTGGTAGGTTTATCAAAAAAAAAAAAACTTTGCCGATTCGAGATTCTATTGAATCTCGAATCGGCAAAGATTTTTTTTTTTGAGGCATTTACTTAGCTAACTTTTCTACTTCAGAACAAATTTTTATGCGTTTAAGTTTAGTCATTACGCGGTGCTAACGTTTACAAATATAACATTATTAGTATTTTTCTTTGCGGCAACGCTCTTTTTCTGCATTAATTCGTCCTGTACTCGTGGAATCTAAAGTCCTGAAAAACAAACACTATCTTTATTACATAGCATAAAACAATGCCACTCCCGCTGTTAGTACGCTTAGATTTTTATATTGCGCAACGGATTTTAATGCAGTTTTCAGCAATAGATAGAGTAATTCAAGAGGAAGGTGTGAAGCATGGGCGAGTCGCTAGTCAAATTGTTATGGCTAATATTGTAATGAGTTGGCTTTCCTTCTACGAACTGCCAAAATAATAGGGATTGCGAAATTAAACGTATTAGAATTAATTGCTAACAGTCTAAGGGAGTAACCAACACTTATTGTCGCGAAATTGGATTGAGCTGGTCAAGAAGAGTTTTATGTCCATACAATAAAACTGTGGTCATAAATTCACGATTCCTAGTACTTACAATGAGAACAGCAGCCACAATGACAGCGACTTTGAAGTGCACAGCGAGATCAGCAGGGAACGTGATGACGTAGTCATCGTTGCGTGACGTCATCTCCTTGCGCCAGCCGCGGTTCTTCTTCACGACCCCGCCTATGAAAGTCTTATCCATTGTCTTCAGCTGAAATTTAAGAGCTTGATTAGTGATAGCTCAGCATATCGCAATCTACTGCTGGGCTGGACAAAGGCCTCTATCAAACTGAGCCACCTTAGCTTGCAACTTGGTCCTCCGCTTTCCATATCCAGTCTGTCCTAAACGCTTTTTAGACTATGCTCGTTGGGTCATCCAGCTGAGTGACGGCCCATACTACATTTGCCTACACGCACTCTCCACTTCCAGACTAGTGTGCTCCATCGGCTATCGGTCCTTCGACATAAGGCTAGTAAACTGCCATTTCAGCTTGCTTAGTATCTAAGCTACGATGGAAACTCCAATTTTTGTCTAGACATTTTCAGCACCAGGTTACAGGTTGGTCAAATACCTTATAAGTGGAAGGGGCAGTGCAGAGCTTGCACTTCAGCCTGAGGTTGGGGACATCCTGTGCGTCGTTGATGCTGAAGACTGGCGTGATGCAGGTGCGCTCCATGCGGACCACGCTAACCAGATCATCATTCATGAAGATCTGTATCTTATCAGATAAGGACATTCCCGGACGACGGAGCGAGAACACCTGCAATGGAAAAAATCTACATTATAGATTTAGCGGGGCAAGGCTTTAAACCCTACAGTTTAAGTTGAAGTCCTCCCGCTCTAGGCAGAGCGGTAGGGAGAGTCTACTTAGCCCCTTGTCGAGGCGCTATCTCTTTCGAACAACCCGCAGCCGCGGGAACCTCCAGTGCTCCTTCAAAGATTTGTGTCATCATCATCATTTCAGCCAAAAGACGTCCACTGCTGGACATAGGCCCCCCCAGGCGTCGCCACATTGACCGGTCCCGTGCGTCTCTCATCCAGCGGGTTCCTGCAACCTTGACCAGGTCATCGGTCCACCTAGTGGGAGGCCTTCCAACGCAACGTCTTCCGGTTCGCGGGCCATTCCAGAACTTTTCGGCCTTTTCGAAGATTTGTGTAACAGTGAATAATTTAAGCTAGTTTACCTTCTTCCCCGTGTTATCCACGCCATCCATGTGAAACCCCCTACGGTTTCCACCTGAGAAAATGCCCTGCTTCTGAGTTTCCTCGACCAGGTTGAACAGAACCTCCTCCTCATTCAGAATGGCGTAGCTATTGCCCTTGTAGTGAGAAACCAGCTGGTTGAGGATGACGGTTTCCAGCTGTGCCAGGCGCTCGAGACCTGGAACTGAAATGGTACAACTATTGATGAACGAGATATTTAGTTATAGTATCTCGTTTTAGTAGACTGACGTTAACTAAACTCGTTGACTCTACTAATTGGATCACTTGAATAAACTCGTTCACTCTAATTCTTCTAATCATTAAACTAAACTTGACATTCACTCTACTATCGGATCTCTCCACTCTCGATCTCTAAGATAGAATTTGACAATATTGGGGTAAAATATAACGTCATAGTTTTACTTGGGTAAGTTGTAATAGAGGTCAGTTTTGTTTGGGTATAATTGCCAATTGTAGTATTATTGATCTATCTAAGACTAAAACTCACCCGTGTCTTGAACCGTAGTCAACTCTACGGCAGCCATTGTTTACAAACAAACAAATGAACACACAACTATTAAGTTAAATCCACCAATATGATATCACAAACATATTCTGTTGTTTTAAAATCGCAATGATTAACAATGTCAAAGGTGAGGTAAAAACAAAACAATAATTACGAATTACCTAAAGCTTTATATTTTGAGCTGATAATAACTAAAAATAACTTTAATAAGCGAAACCGTATGGTTAAACGTTAAAACACGAAAACGAGATTCAAAATATTAAGTAGGTATTATTATTCTTTACTCCAAAATATTCGCGACGCGACGGAACCGTCCAAGGCCAGACGTCTGACTGGCGGCGATGGTGACTAACAGCCTACATAATTATACTCCTATCCTATGTAGTATAGTCCTCCCATTTAGTGCTTAACATGGAACACTAATCGAGGACCTAAACTCAATATTGTCTTTATGTCCTAGTGCCTGCCATGGGACTCTATAATGAGGATTCATTAATCGATTCATGTTTTGCTAGACGGTTTTGCCGCTAATCTAAATGTAGGTTAGTTAGTATAGTCGACCAGGGGCCTAAAATCGCAACTTTAGCAGATCATGATAGGAAAATAATTATGCTCTAATTAATTGCTTTAAAATTTGTAAAATAATCACAGCTGCAGTTACTATTATGAATGGTCCATTTTCCGAATTTTCACACAATTCATATTAGTATGATCCTATTTTGATCTGTAAAAGTTGCGATTTTAGGCCCCTGGTCGACTATATTATACTAACTAACCTACATTTAGATTAGCGGCAAAACCGTCTAGCAAAACATGAATCGATTAATGAATCGTGAGTTCGTTGTGCTGACTTTATGAAGGGCAGGAGATCAAATTCAAGGGCATAAAGAACACTTGGTCAACAAATTCATTTTATCTTGCAACGGCCTTGGTGGCTTTTCTAAACTCGCCCCGTTTTGCGATTGCTTTAGATAACACAGTGGCATGCACTGTGTTATCTAAAGCAATCAAAAACGAGAAGCACTGTGACAGTGCTTCTCGTTTGCAGATAAATATCCTGGATGAGGCTGGCATAAGAGCGTGAAGCTTACTAAACAAAAGCAAAGAGAGGGTGAAGTCGAGCTGCTGGTGGTGATAATGATGATGTCATCAGAGGCTATCAGACACACTACTACATTTTCGGTTCTCTGCAAGGGTTATCAAAAAACCCAGTGCTCCATGTTAAAAATATTGGTATTCGGCTGCTAGTCACTCCAACTTATTATATTAAGCTGTTTCAAACAATCAAGATCATTATAAAAATCCTTAGATCCAACTAAATACACTGAAACTGTGACCTTGACCGTGCAGCTCACCTTGATGATATTTATCATATTTTTGGCATATAAGGCGGTTCGTTTTTTTAATCGTGTTTTGTTATAAACTTATTGTGATACATAATGCGAATAAGTTTTGTTTATTTTTCCACTCTCGAGCAACTTCCATTCTAGCTCCTTCCATTCTTTCAATATTAAGCGGTACTTCAAGCCTGGACAGCTTTCAGTATTATATAAAGCTCAAGTCCGGTCTGGCATGGAGTATTGCTGTCACCTTTGGGATGGCTCAGCCAAATACCAGCTTGCCACACTTGACTCTGTAGAGCGCAGAGCCAGGAGGCTAATTGGTGACGATAAGCTGGTTATCAAGCTACATAGCCTGGCCCACCGTCGCAAAGTCGCATGTCTGTCGGTCTTCTACAGACTGTACTTCGGAGAGTGTGCGCAAGAGCTCCACGAGCTGATCCCACCATCTCCCTTCTTCCATCGGGAGACTAGACGTACTGCAGGGTATCACCGATACCTAGTCGACATTCCACACATTCGAACGAAGCGCTTTCACTGAGAAAAAAGTATTGTTAAATTAACAATAAAAGTTTGCGAAATAGGAGCCAACAGAGTAAGTTTGTTGCCGCAGCAACTTTTTTATTGCGAAAAACTATTGCGAATGTGACAAAGTGGAAATGTGTACTTTGTGGATTATCACATAGCGAATTTCACAAACGCTCGTTTTCACAAACTTACTCTGTTGGCTCCTATTTCGCAACTTTAAACGTGGAGATATCACAGTGTTAAACTTATATAATCTAGCAACGTACAGTTTGCTATAGTTGCAATCTTACAGTTGCGATTAACGCAATGTTATCTTTCAACATTGTGGTTCCAGCTATGTACACTTTGCTTTGTTAGCAACCTTCAAGTTGTGGTTCCAACAAAGTTGTGATGTAAAAACTGGCCTGCAGTTGTGATTAACGCAATGTTATCTGTCAACCTTGTGGTTCTAGCTACGTACACTTTACTTTATTAGCAACCTTCAAGTTGTGGTTTCAACAAAGTTGTGATGTAAAAACTGGCCTGCAGTTGCGATTAACGCAATGTTATCTGTCAACCTTGTGGTTCTAGCTATGTACACTTTACTTTATTAGCAACCTTCAAGTTGTGGTTTCAACAAAGTTGTGATGTAAAAACTGGCCTGCAGTTGCGATTAACGCAATGTTATCTGTCAACCTTGTGGTTGTAGCTATGTACACTTTACTTTATTAGCAACCTTCAAGTTGTGGTTTCAACAAAGTTGTGATGTAAAAACAGGCCTGCAGTTGCGATTAACGCAATGTTATCTGTCAACCTTGTGGTTCTAGCTATGTACACTATGCTTTATTAGCAACCTTCACGTTGTGGTTCCAACAAAGGCGTGATCTAACATTGTGATGATCGCCATTTTACCATTGCTATTTCCGCAGTACCATATTGCAGGTATAGCAATGTTACCATTGCTGCTCCCGCAGTACAATATTGCTGGAGTAGCAACATTGTACTGTGGGAACATAAATGGTAGCATTGCTATTTCTGCAATATGGTACTGCGGAAATAGCAATGGTAAAATGGCGATCATCACAATGTTAGATCACGCCTTTGTTGGAACCACAACGTGAAGGTTGCTAATAAAGCATAGTGTATAGATTAGCAATAGTAGAATTATTTAGCGTTGCACATGCCAGCAATGCACAGAGCTTCTAGAGTGCTAAAATCTGAAGCCCGGTGTATTAATCATGTGCAACGTCTTAGAAACGGGAATGACTATCTACATAATAAAAAGCAGTTATCAAAATGTCACCAATTTTTAATCAAACATTAAGTTATAATTAAACACGTAGGTACAGCTTGTAAACCCCTTTTTCACCACAGATAACCACACCACAAATAACACTTTTTCACCACACGCACTTTTTTTACAGTTTTACTTTTCACGACGATTATCGACGCACTCGCAGACGCGCCGACGGTCATAAAACCTCTGTAATAATGTCTCTGTGTGTCCGTGCGGTGTACTTCCTTCTTCCTTCCTAAATTCCGAAAATCCGAACGGCTAGAAGAACTAGAATTAGATAATTAAAATCAGGTGTACCAAGTGTACCGTACCAACATAACGCACGCGCCGCGGAGATATATTCTCTATAGACTATACGCTATTACGAGTAGTGTTGCCCGCCACTGCCGACCGAAGACTAAACTAGATACCGATCGATTTTAACAACTTTACCAAATTCAAACATTGTCGAGAATGAACTTTGTGATTTTCACTATAGTTGATTTGTATTTTTATCTATGTTAGGATACCCTCGCTAAGTTTGAATTGTGTTTATAGCAATTTGAACATTGTTAGAGAATTATGCACATTGTGAACTCGTGCCCTTAGAATTGTTAACCCCACAGAGTACAAATTTGGAATTTTATAAAAAAAAAAATTCAATGCCACAACATAAAAAATCAATGTGCTGCTTAGGTATATTGCGAACGACACAAACTTTAACTTTGTGAACGCCTTTTAATAGATATTGCGATTTTATCAAAGGGGATCTTTGGTAAATTTAATTGTTAATGGTGTAATGTGATGATTATATAATATCATTGGCCAAAGCATATAAAACAAGTGCAACTTAAATTGCATAATACACAAACTTCAATTATATGAACCCCACCCACAGATTACCAACTTATACGATTTTATCAAAGGGCTCGATAATTGCTAACGCCACAACATGTCAAAGTTAATGTCGAACACCGGAACCATGCACAAACGTATAACCTGTGAACCCTTTCTTCTTATTGTTAGCTTCGCTAACGAAACCAGCATGAATGGAATGATAGATTTAGATACATAATAGGATAAAATTACTTTTGACCAGAAATCAGCCATGCCATAAGTGAACCTCTCAGATTACCATATCGTGATTTTATCAAAGGGCCCGAAAATTGCTAACGCCACAGCATATAACATTAATGCACAGCTTATATTGCAAACCACACAAACTTTAACTTGGTAAACCCCACAGATTCCCAACATGTGATTTTAACAACGGGTCTGAAAATTGATAACGCCACAACTTATAACATCAATGTACGGCTTACATTGCGAACTACACAAACTTTAACCATGTGAACCCCGCATATTAACACTTTGCGAATATATCAAAGGCCCCAATAATTGCTAACGCCGCAATATCTAAAGTCAATGCGCAGCTCACATTGCGAACTGCACAAACTCTAACCATGTGAACAACGCATATTAACACTTTGCGAATATATCAAAGGACCCAATAATTGCTAACGCCGCAATATCTAAAGTCAATGCGCAGCTCACATTGCGAACTGCACAAACTCTAACCATGTAAACCCCGCAAATTACCACTTTGCGAATTTATCAAAGGGCCCAATAATTGCTAACGCCACAACGTCTAAAGTCAATGTGCAGCGCACATTGCGAACTACACAAACTTTAACCATGTGAACCCCGCTAAATACCACTTTGCGATTATATCTAAGGGCCCAAAAATTGATAACGCCACAATATTTTACTGCGGGGTTCACAATATTTGCGTTTCACAAAAAAAAAGTTGCTGTGGCAGCAAAGGTTATTTTGCTGTAATCTCAAAATTATTTTGTCACTTTCGCAAGAATTTGCCCGCAATGTAAAACTGCAGCTTTGTCTCAGGATTTTTTTCTCAGTGCTGCAATGGGTCCTTTATTATGCGCACAGCCAAGGACTGGAATTCCCTGCCTGCGTCGGTTTTTCCGAGTTCATATAACCCTAATCTGTTTAAGTCGCGAGTAAACAGGCTTCTACTGGGTAAGCTCGTTCCATCGTTGACATCATCTCTGCCCTTAGGGCAAGATTGAAGTCAAGAGCAAGCCCATTTATAATAAAAAATAAATAAAAAAAAACAGTTAAAAAGACGCATCGGCGAAATAAAACAAACTACAAATATTTAATAGTTTTATTACCTATAATTATTTTTTAAATGTTGGCGGTATAAAATCGGTAATAATTTACGTTTAAAACTTGTACCATAAGATCATGTCAAAATTTCTCTTAATTCTAATAGAGTAGAGTTAACAAAACAAAACACCGTATTACTAACCTAACTTCTACAGAATTAGATAAGAAGTATAGTTGCGCTGCAGCAAACACAATAGGAGAACATTCCGAAACAAACACAATTATATCAGTCAACTGCAAAATTAAAATCATATATACTTATCATTCAAAAAAGTTAGGCTTGATACATGATGGTATACGTAGCCACGTAAATATCCTAGGGACTTCTGTTTTATTTTTAATTTAGTTAAATAACTTAAAAATGAGGAAAATATAGAGTTTTCAGTTCACTTGCAACAAAAATCGATTTACACTTCAGTTTCCTTAATTTTTAACAAAACACTAAATTAACACCAACCAGACATATCTACTACCTACTTAAATATAACGTAAAATTTACTCTTTCATAACTACAAAAATTAAAACATTTGAAACAAAAACAATTAAATTAACGCATTTTGTGTACTTTTTATAGATTTGTTTAAGTGTCAGTTTGAATGGACTTCGGTGGCTGTGTGGTCAGGTGAACTGTATCCATCAATCCTCAGAACCAAGACAGTATAGTTACTATGCAGCCATAATCCGTACTTCCGTACTAATATCATAAATGCGAAAGTAACTCTGTCTGTCTGTCTGTTACTCTTTCACGCCTAAACGGCTGAGCGGATTTTGATGAAATTTGGTACAGACATAGTTTGGAACTTGAGAAAGGACATAGGTAGGATAGTTTTTTTTTTTTTTCGCGAGATAAACCAAAAATCTGCCGGAAGTCACTATTCCACGCGAACGAAGTCGCGGGCAAAAGCTAGTAAATAAATAAATGCACATTTTTCTGATAACGGAAACCGTGATTACTGTGATCTGATAAGTCACAAGTATTGCTAATTTGCTATGTCGCTTCGATGATAAGATTAATGCTACATCGATGCTCGTTCTCACTAACACTATTTTATGTATAACTAAACGAGTTCTTATGTAAATGCGCTTTGTTGTACATATATTCAACGGTCGGCTGAGTACTGACAGTTGAAATTTCAACAATAACATAAATATCTTTTACCTAAGCATTAGGTAGGCTGTTGTATCTCTGAGTTCGTTGCGATCCATTAGCGGCAATGCGATTACATTTTTTACGAGATAAAATAAGTCTTTTCATCTGTTTGATATATTATCGTTAAGTATCTGCGTAATTACTAATCTGATTCGCGTGAAATTCGGCAATATCTCATTGCATTTACAAACGTAGTTCTCTTAGTTTTCCCAGTGGGTAAAAGACACATCAAATGACAAAAATAATATCATTCATTAATAACTTCTTCATGCGACATAACTTTCATGTACTTACACAATTAGACTATATTAAGAAAAAAACACTTAGGAGTAAAAATGGTTTTAAATGTCCTCCTTCACTAACTCTCGTGGTATCTGTAGTCCTGAAAAGAGAAAAAATGTTTTATTATTATTCATAATCTTTGACAAAAAAAATTCAAGAACCTATAATTTTCACTATTTTCACTATTGTTTATTTTATTTCATTTTTATTTTCAAATTTTAACTGTTTTAAGGACTTGTTGTCTCGTCTTGTTGTGTATATCTAATGGGGAAACCTAAAATAAATGTTTTTTTTTTTTTTTTATAACTGGTATTTTTAAAATCATGGACCAATCTTCGACTGTCTATCAACTGACAGCACGTTGTTTAATTCCGCGAAAAGCATCAGATATTGATTTTTTCATATTAAACTTTAGTTTTAATTAATTCTGATCTACTGAAGAAAGTGCTATTTACAATCATCTAGGAATCATTCATTTACTCGAACTAATCTAGTCGGAAAGAACCTACATTTAGGTATCAGCTTGTAAACAAAGAAAAATTAAGTCTACCTCAAAGAGGAGTTAAGAATTATAATGAAAACCGGACTATGCATTATTGATCGCTTCCAAATTAGGTAAACAATGCAAATGACGTCATTAGAATTTAATTTAACAATAACTACACCAACGACTTTACACATAAACGATATCAACAAATTCATCAAGTAATTAACCAGTCGAAAAGTACTTATACTAATGAACTTCCCTATGATAAAGATGTATTCTTATATTTTATTGAAGGCTTTTATCCTCAAAGACAAATCAGCCTCATCATAACCTTAACCTATTCTTAACTAACCTACAGATAGATATAAAAAAAATGAGAAAAGGGAAAAAAACATATCAGCAAGGAAAATTGCTATCTCCGGTGAAGGCTGCGCTAAAACAGGAACATATCTTTGATTGACTGGCCTGTTGGTCTAGTGGTTAGTGACCCTAACTGCTATGCCGGAGGTCGTGGGTTCGATTCCCACCCAGGACAAATGTTTGTGTGATGAGCACGATCATTTGTTCTGTGTCTGGGTGTAATTTATCTATAATATGTATGTATTTAGAAATATATAAGTATGTTTATCAGTTGTCTAGTACCCATAACACAAGCTCTGCTTAGCTTGGGACTAGATGGCGTTGTGTGATAGTTGTGGAATATTATTATTATTATTATTATATCGACCTGTATCATATAATTTAGACATTCGACAACTAGATGGTGAACATCTTCAACCGTTCCACATGTTTTAAAGTTAGAAGAATCTACTTTTTAGGATTCCGTACCTCAAAAGAAAAATACGAAACCCTTAAAGGATCACTCGTATGTCCGTCTGTCTGTTTGAACTCTCAATATCTACTACAATGGTACGGAACCCTTCATAGTGCAAGACCGACTTGCACTTGCTCAGTTTTTTTCATCAAAAAGCCAAACTTCCGGGATGGGTAGTAACTACTAGTGACCAATCATTTAATGATTATAAAGTGTAAAAAAAAAACTTTTTTACAAAAAAAAACAACCGACTTCAAAAACACCAAAAAGTGAAAAATAAACTTCAGAAGAAAAATCAGCTTCTGAAGTCGGTGACATTTCTTTGTTTTATTTGGTTTTTTTGCCACCGACTTCAGAAGCTGATTTTTCTTCTGAAGTTTATTTTTCACTTTTTGGTGTTTTTGAAGTCGGTTGTTTTTTTTTGTAAAAAAGTTTTTTTATTTTTTCATTTTTAGTTGTAATATCATAGAAATATTTACTATACATATAACATTCGACTAAGAAACCTACTCCTAATCCTTCAGATACCCTTATTATTGCTTTCAACTCCTACCTTACCTACCTTTGAGGAGTAGTACCTTCCATCATCAGCTTATCAACATGAAGTGATGACTGCTAGATGCGAATACTTGTATGGCATCAGAAAAACACGACACGTAATATGTGCCTATGAAATTTAAGGGTTGCCCTCGATTTATCTGGGATTTCATCACCAGGTCCTGGTTTCCATATCATGGTACCACCCTTGAAATATCTCCTTCACAATAAAAAAAGAATCATCAAAATTGGTTCATAAACGACGAAGTTACTCGCGAACACACATAAACGAAAAATGTTCAGAAATTAAGAAAAATCTTCATAAAATGAAAAGTACTGGGCCAAACTATACTAAATTTTTATGGGACTAAATGGCAACCATTTCGCATCAAACTAAAAAAGAATCACGTAAATCGGATCATAAATCGCAGCGTAATCGGTGTACATACATAAAAAAAAATATATATACCGATCGAATTGAGAACCTCCTCCTTTTTGGGAAGTCGGTTAATGAACTCACAATAAGAACACAAGCTCCGATGACGGCGAGCTTGAAGCGCACGTCGAGATCAGCAGGGAAGGTCACCACGTAGTCGTCGTTGTATGAGAACATCTCCTTCAACAGACCGCCGAACTTCTTCTTGATGCCGCCGATCGTCTGCTTGTTTTTAGCTTGGAGCTGGAATTAGAGATCAGGTTCTTTAAGAAAACAGGTCAAGTTGAGCCGAAGGGAAAGGAACGAAAAAGTAATCCAATGATGTAGATATCTTTAAAAGTCTTTTTGATGAGACTTCATGGATGAGTGACACACCGAGCCACTCCGCAACACGGAATCATTTAAGCAAATTATTAATATAAATTATTAATATTCGACATTGAAACGATTAAAGACGTTATAGTCTAGAATAGTGTAGACCACAGTCTAGACTGACAATTAACCTTAACGTCATACGTAGATATTAAAAAGTCGGTGCAGCTAGTCAGAAGCCCGAATGTCCGACAACGGAGTGGTGATGGAAAGCTGAACAGCAACAGTTTGGAGTAGCACAATACAACAAGCAAGTGATGGTGAGGTATCGTCGCTCCTTTACTTTTAGTTTGCTTTTAACCCGCAATGGGAGCTGTTAGTTTTCAGGCGGTCTTATTGAAAATAATAAAAGTAAACATTTTTATTTGGCACATGCCACAAGTGCACGCAACAAAAAATCAAATTAAAAAATAACTTAATCGATAAAAACACTGTGTCTCATGAATGCACCAAATATAATTAGTTCAGCAAACTGCCGAGCAGCCAGCAGGCTGGTTTTTAACTGGACCTGAGATGTTGATGTGACGGACGTATATTGAAGACCAAAAAATTAAATGAAAAGGTTACCTCAAAGTCATATTCAGTGATCTCTCCTTTGATCCTGAGCGTAGGGTTGTCATGCGCGTCGTTGATGCTGAACACGGGCGTCATGAAGGTGGTCTCCTTGCGCACCACGCACACCAGCGCTTTGTTCATGTGCAGCTCCACCTTATCCGACATGAAGACGCTTGGGCGACGGAGGTGGAATACCTGGGCACAAAGTTGAGTATTAGAAAGAAAAATGTGTTTACTTGGCATTAATAACACCATAAAAATATACAGAACATAAAACTAACGAAACTTATAATGCCAAAAGGGCCTCAGCTCAGCATAATGCCAGAAGGCAACACTGTGTCTACCTCACGCTTTCAGCTGTTGCCCACGGGTGCCATACGCACATACGGTAGGGCACCGTTATTGTACAGGTACAAGTTGTTATTTAGCAATATCTTTTGACTGCAACCTGCATTAAAGTCTGAAATTATTCCGCAGGAACGTCTGACTACTGACTCATTGAATTAATTTGAATTACTTATTGTTTCATTGGCATATTGATATCCGTTTCCGTGACATTATTGTTATTATTTTAATTCTGTTTTACTTTGGCCAAATTGACATTTTTATATTTTTATTGTATGTAGGTAATTCCATTGCCATGCCACTTATTTCCAATATTATATAACTTGTAAACCTAATATTTGCATGCCTATGTGAAGGTAAAATATGGAGAACTTTATTATAAAAAAATAACATCTATGTACATTACCCATGTTTGCAAAGAAATAAATTGATTTGATTTGATTTGAAATAAACGTATAACATGGGATCCTGCGTGTTCTGCAGGAGGTCTAAAATGGCCACTTTCGCAGATCATAATATGAATTGCGTAAAAAGCGTAAAATGGACCTTTTATTGCGTCTGTGACAATTTAAGAAAATAGATCATAATAGGAAAATAATACGAGTTGCGTTAAAATTCGTAAAATGGTCACAGACGCACTTACTATTATAAAAGGTTTATTTTACACTTTTAAAGCAATTCGTATTATGATCTCCTAAAGCGGCCATTTTAGACGCCCTGGTCTGTCCGTTAGCCAAATTTCATCGAAATCTGAACAGAATCTGAATCGTTTAGCGTAAAATTAATCCCATCAAAAACATTCTGTAAAAAACTAGCCAAGTCTCGATGGAGCTGCTTGTTTATCTCTAAAACGTAATGAAATCTAGACAAAGTCGTGCCAAGTCTAAGGTTCCTTATTGCGATTTTTTTATTATTATAGATAATGTTGTGTGTCTTGGCCGTTGAACATTCTTTATACGTTAGTGGGTACAAGTCAATTTAGTTTATACGTAATGTTATATCTGTTGTAACTACCTATGATTGTTAAGCGAGATAATAACCCATAAATTAAAATTCATTTATTTGCTAATATGGGTAATTACATAAAGTTGTTAAAGTTTAAAAATAGTTCAACCATATTACGCCTTAAGGCATGCAAATTTAAAGCTTGGTCAGAGCTATCACAACATTATATTATACACCACACACTCCACCACACCACACCACACACCATTTTTATCATACTGGTATTGGTAATTGGACGCCAAGAAGAAAATTGACCGAACTAAACGAAACGAACAACGGCCAAGTCACACAACATTAACTAAAATAATAAGGGTAGTATTTAAACGAGTGACTGTAAATGAAAATTTTAAGTTACAAAAATAATTAATTTAGGTCACAGAATTACTAAGTGAGCGACTGACTGTGAGCGACAAGAAATCAACAGAACGGCAATTTACAAACATTAATTTGAGCTACTTAAAATACAAAATGAGTATCTTCATAATTTTTGAGCGACCCAATATTTGTATGAGTGACAGCGTTACGTCCTGCATTTTTTTCAATATTTGGCAAATGATTTATTTATACTGAACGGCATTTTATCTTAAATGAAGTGTTTCGATTAGAAAAATCACTTTGAAAATTACTATAATGAGTAGAGTAATGACCACGCTTTTTTTTTGAAAATGTTTGTATGAAATAACTATTTGAATAAACACTTTTAGCTAAGAAATTTAATTATTTAAGGGTAGGTTGCATGTATTCCGAAAAAATAAAGCAATATGTATTTACTTAAATCAAATGAAGGGTTTTCTATTGTGTCACCTAACTTTTTTATCCATAATTTAAAATGCCATAACTTTTTTTGTCCTAATAATCATTTGTCCGAATGATAACTTACCCGAACTAAATATCACATAATATCACATGCCATAAAATTTCAAAATCCCTAAATATAATATGACCTAAATCCATTTGTCTTATATATTACAATCTTATTATTATTATACGAAAGACATAAAAACGTTTTCCATAAAAGTTTTAAGTCCTAAATTAAAATCACATAATGTTTATTTATCATAATAATATTATTATAACAAAGCTTTTGGTCACGTCACTCATACATGCAAGTTGCAACGCATGTACTCCATGACGCGCGCTCGCTTCGCTCGCATATTATATAACACTAATATCTTCTGTCCCCGAAGTGCCGGGCCTCCGCCGGCCTCCTTCGTCGGCCTACGGCCCGGTGCCCATGCCGCCCATAAAGGATACTGTCGCGAGACGGTGATTCATCCACTTAGCGGACGACTAGCAACAAACAATCTGTAGTTTTCATTAAAAAAAGTTATCAAAATAATAAACATAAGACCTCAAATAGAATATCAGTAACCATTAATCATTAATAAAGAGCTTACAAAACGTTGCTCAATTTGAACTTTTTAGTAGTATAATATGTAAAACCTCAATTGGAAAAATCGTCTCTATCTTAATATTTAAGTTACCCTTTGTGTATTTCTAGTCGCTCACTTAGTAATTTTGTCGCTCAGTTAGTAATTTTAATATCTGAAATGGATTTATCACAACCCACTTTTTGTAAGCTCGTTCCGGATTTTAATATTAATCAATATTTGTCGTTAGTTTAGTTTATTTTTCGCTTACTCAAATTCATACCGCTCAAGTTATAAAAACAGTATATCATCATCAGTCGCTTAGTTATTTTTTATTCGCTCGTTTTATAATTCCCCTAATAATAAAGAAATCGCAATAAGGAACCTTAGACTTGGCACGACTTTGTCTAGATTTCATTACTTTTTAGAGATAAACAAGCAGCTCCATCGAGACTTGGCTAGTTTTTTACAGAATGTTTTTGATGGGATTTCACTTCTTTTTGTAGAAACGTGGGCATATTGATTTATTTTATTAGATTTTCTTATTTAAACATTTTTTTTTTGTAGTTTTCTTTTTTTTTCGATTTTCCTACTTTTTATAGTTTTCCCTTTATGTGGCCATTAAACCCTAACTCTGTACCAAATTTCAGCTCTCTGAGTTTATGGGAAGTACTAGTTCTATTTTGATGATCATGAGTGAGTGAGTGAGTGAGTGAGTTTCATAAATGCGAAACTTTGCTTTCGCTTAACTTCGGAACTAAATGACCTACAGACTTGAAACTTTTTATTTTAAGTGTGATTGTATAGCTTACTGGATGACGAAAATTTCAGCGTTCTGGTCTTATCCAGAGGTTCTCAAATAGGGGCCTGAAAATGCGGCGAAATGGTTCCAGTAAAGGATGGTACGGCAGTGTTTGCTTCGCGCTCGACTCGGCGGGGGCACTGCCGTGCCCCCAGATTAGCAGACTTGCCTCTTCCGGTGTACAATAGCGCAGTGTTCGAACTGGAGTAGGCAGGCCAATTAGTGAGATTGTCTTATCTGTGAGATAGACTCGTATTTCTTTAGTAGAATGAAAAAGTGGTGAGATAAAGCTTTGCTCTGTTTGATACAATTGTACTAACGGAGCTACTGCGGAGACGGTAGATCTCCATTGCGATGAACGGGCCAAAGTCCAGGGTTGCTATTCGCCATTCCATGCACAAATGAGGAGAGAGTCAGAAAGAAATAGAGCCGCAAACTTAGCGGTGCAAAAATCAACCACCACACTATAAGAGGAAAGCATCATGGTGATCATTTGCTAGGCAGTTGCTGCGCAGCAAAGTGACAGTCGATAGTTGCACAGTATACACACTTTAACTTTCGTCTAACAAGGGGTGTGATGATACTGCAATTACCATACCCTCGTTGTTCTGGTTCAAGTCTTCGTATTTTCAGTTCTTAGACATAGGTATAGTTATGGTGTTTTCTTATCGCTTTGAAAGCAGTGGAAATTAAATAATTGACAACAAAAAGTACTTGTAAAACTTGGCCACCGCTGGGTACGGAGTAAAGTTTAAGAATCGACACTCGATCGGCTTATTCCACAAATCCCCATTTTGAGAACTACACTTAGCCGACCAAGGTGCGTGTATCACGGCATTCTTTTACTAAAATGTTGCTTTGCTGCTTCCGTTACTACTTGTAAGCTATTTTGAGTGTGATAACATTGTATGGTATAATAACAAATTATTCAAGCACCTAAAATGACGCAACTTGAACACGAAAGCGAAACAACCTTTAGTAACTAATTAGTTCTTCTTCCTCTAAATATTTATAAGATTAAAAAGTATACAAAGATTATTTGATGAGATGACAAGTGATAGATAAGTATGGAAGCATGCTGCGCCGACCCCAAAATAATTGGGATAAGGGAAAGGGATGATGATGATGATTTTATTTACAGAGATATTTGACAACCATCCATCTGGGCAGGTCTATCGGGACATCTTTCTACAATGAAAACCGTTTTTCCCTAATAAACAAGTACATTAGGTAAGTAGGTGTAGAAACCATGAATTAATAAAATCGTTTATTGCAAAATAACCACTATAAATATTTTTAATGCACTGCTAATGAGTAATATTAGCAATTCTTTCAATACTCCAATCAGTTAGTAAATGGGACAGCAATCCACTTGACTTATTAGATTACCTCTAATACCTACCTTCATGGATGCATATAAGCACTTCAGATATACGTACATGGTATGTCTGAAGTGCTTACTCGTTATTTTATCTACTCCTATTTCTTGCTCACTAGAGTCCGATGGCCGAAATACAAGAAGCTCCGCTATCACGTAACATGACACCAAGAACATTGTTTTTATCATATAAGAGTTTCTAAGAAAAAGTCTTTTGTAGTACACCTTATCGTGTAACTTGTAACTGTAAGTATGTCTGTGTGATCGTTTATGTTTTTGGGAACATAATTATTGATGCGGTTTTCTTTTTAATTCACAGATTTCATTCAAAGGTTTTTTTTTAAGTATTATTTAACTCACATAAAGAGAATCCCCAAGTCTTCAGTCTTGTCAAGTAGTGATCGAAGACCGTGCGACGCAGGGGCGACTCGCTAGTCGGAACTAAAGAGATGTTGACTCAGTAGCCCACTCACACTCAGTATCTGTTACTACCCACTATTCACACAAACATCCATTACAATCTTTTAGGCAACATACACGTATACGATTACTGAGCAAGCCTGTTTTATGGGAGCACACCATGAACACTCATTGCAATTTAAACTGTCAATTAACGGACGTGACGTAATGTCAGAGTCCGCCATTGGTGCCCAAACAGCAACCCTGGAGGACACAGGTGCCATTAGTTTGTCGACCCCTCACATGGGTAACGAAAATAACCCGTTTTATGGTCCAAGGTGTGCCTAAAATCGAATGTTTGTTCGAGAGCTATGTGTTTTCAACGCACACTTTACTTCGTTAAATGCCAAGTCTGGGGGCGACCTTTTGAAAACATTAGCTAGAACCACAACCAGACAAAAGTGCTTTTTTATTTCCCTTTCAACACCATTAAATCTGAGGCCGAGATCTTTAAATTCTAAGTACCTATTATAAACCCTGGAAGCTACATGGCAGGCACAGTAAGCATTGGGGGCTCAGTGGTTAAGGTGCCGTCTTACGACAGAGAGCGTGGCTTACAGGCTCCTTTACGTCACCAATGCAACGCAAGGAGGTCTATATCCCAAGTTCCCAACAATACGAACTGTACTGATTAGTCGAACGTTTTGATCTCACCCAGAAGTCACCATATCACCACTAGCTTTCAAAAATTCTAATTCTTACTTTCCTTCCTGTGTTATCCACTCCATCAATGTGGAAGCCCCTGCTGGACCCACTAGCGAGGAAGGTCAGGGCGTGGCCATCTTCCTTCAGGTTGAACAGCACCTCTCCCTGGCTGTGCACCGTGTACTTGTTGCCCTTGAAGCTACGCCCCTTCTGGCTGATGTGGATGCTGGACAGGCGCATCAGACGCTCTAGGCCAGGAGGTCCTGGAACTGAAATGGGTTTTTATGATGTCGAAGTTTTAGGAGGCAGTAGGCTGGTCATGTCTA
This sequence comes from Diarsia mendica, assembly GCA_949316265.1. Classification (NCBI taxonomy): domain Eukaryota; kingdom Metazoa; phylum Arthropoda; class Insecta; order Lepidoptera; family Noctuidae; genus Diarsia; species Diarsia mendica. The sequence continues at coordinate 969,438 of OX438887.1, forward strand.
TCCTAGGACCGTTGGAATAAACTAGTACTTTATTTTTGGGCGCTTGTAAATCATCAAATGACTCCTCCCTCTCTGGACAGAGCGGTAGGGAGTGTCAGACTTCTACTGACTAACAACACCCATGTTCCTTCTTAGCCCTTTGTGTCGAGGCCGCGATATCTCTTTAAAACAACCCGCAGCCCCGACAGGACCCGCAGCCCCAACGGGAAGAAACTAGTCCTGGATCGGAAACAGTATTTCGGTAAGCGAAGCGTGCGACGCTACCAGTTATATTGGAACCGACCAGCTTAAAAAGGTGGCTGGGTCAGACTGGATTCGCAAAGCGGAAAACAGGGTGTTGTGACGCCAGTTTGTGGGAGGCTATGTAATAATAATAATAATAATAATATTCCACAACTATCACACAACGCCAACTAGTCCCAAGCTAAGCAGAGCTTGTGTTATGGGTACTAGACAACTGATAAACATACTTATATATTTCTAAATACATACATATTATAGATAAATTACACCCAGACACAGAACAAATAATCGTGCTCATCACACAAACATTTGTCCTGGGTGGGAATCGAACCCACGACCTCCGGCATAGCAGTTAGGGTCACTATAACCACTAGACCAACAGGCCAGTCCAGCAGTGGACTGCAATTGGCAGAGTAGACTGAGGCTTTGAGTTAATTGTCGTATCTAACCGAAAAGTAGCTCGGTGCGAGTGCAGCAAAACTCCTGGTCAAGCGATAAAAATATTTTAAAATCGTTGCGACGAAAATATTTTTAATAGGTACGACTGAAAAAATAATACGATAATATTATTTTGGCGGCCTAATGCAACTTGGGGGCGCAAGGGCGAGCAGTGGTGGCCCAGTGGTGGCGGCCCCGACTTACGAACAGTTGGTCGTGGGTTCGAACCCAGGCAGGCGCATTACTTTGTGTAATTTATTTCATCGCCACTGCTCTCAAAACGGTGAAGGAAAACATCGTGAGGAAACCGGCATGTCTTAGAACCAAAAATTCGAAGATATGCGACATCTACCAATCCGCACTGGGCCCGCGTGGTGGATTATAGCCCATCCCTCTCCTAGAGAAGAGGCCTGAGTCCCTGCAGTGGGAACAATTATAGGCTGATGATGATGCAACTTGAGTGGCCAATAGATTAAAAATATTTTTGAGCACTAGCTCGAAAATATTTATAGCTGGCTGTTAGAGAAAAAAATTGGTTTGCCGAAGAAAAATTATGGCACACTGGGAGGTTGTAGAGCTCGTGGTTTCATAATAACTGCTGCTCGGTTCGAACTTTAGGTTAGGCCGTGTTTGCCTAGGTAGTTCAGTGGATGTGGACCACCCATTAAATACTGAATTTCCTCCGTGCTTCGGAAAGCACGTTAAGCCGTTGCTCCCGGCTGCCATAGAGTGACCTGAAAGTCTGATAACCAGTCTTATCCAGTATTAACTGGGTTGTGGAGGTCAGATAGGCAGTCGCTCCATGTAAAATAACACCTTTTTTTGGCGTTTTGAAAATTATCAATTAGGGAGTGTCATACTCCAATGACCAAAAACCACCCATGTTCCTTCTTAGCCCTTTATGTCGAGGACGCGGTATCTCTTGCGTACAACCCGCAGCCCCGACGGGTTTTAGAACACCTTACGTTACATTTAGGATGGGTATTAGTGTTTTAAGATGAAAGACCACATGACAAACGAAAATCTATATCATCGCTATTTTGAGCTATGCTTGCCTGCAAGGAATATTATTGCGGACAATTAAAATTTTTTACTTGCCTTATTATAACCTAAATTTATAGGTCACCAGTACACCAAGTTAATAGGCATAATGCATTTCCTTTTAAGCCGGCAATTATTATCGGAATTCGTTTTACAATGTATTTTCCCTATCCTGTTTCCACAAAATGAAACAGTTGTGCGGCTAAATCATTATCGTCATCATCAACATACAGCAGTCATCTACTAGATATACCTAGGCCACTCCAACTCGACAGTTTCTCGGAAACACCCCACCCAGTCAGCTCCTACCAGCCGCCTTGCGAAAGGCAACACAACCGACATACGTATTACGTAAGTCGGTGGTTCGGTTTCCACTTAAAACAATGAGGATTGGGACAAGCCCGCCACATTATTCCCAAACCACTGCAACTCCTGAAAGCCAGAATCAAAAGTGGCGACCACCAGAAAAGCCGAGACAATGAAGCTTGCTCGGCGAAGTCCCAGTGAAAGAATTTAACTGTCTTAAAAAAAACATAATTTCCGTAGGAAAAGAGGATGTGAAAATGCGTCACAGTCAGCAGACTCATGAATTTTACCTCTTTTCCTTTTCTCCAAAACCAGACGCCGACGATGTCGTGAAAGTGGCGACGAAGTATATTTTGTTTTTTTTAAACCTTGCCCCATAACTATGAATTTCTCCTGTATCGTGGGTGTTCCGTGCGGGGATCGAAACCGCGATACGCGGCGCAGCAGTCAATTGCTAGAGTGACTACGCCAACCGTGCCGTCAATGATAAGAATATTATTATCAAATCCGTTCGAAAGTGTAATTCGATGACATCGAAAATAAAACAGACGTGAGCGGTTTCTGGACAATGAAAATTTTGTGACTTTAATAAACACGCTACCTATTTATTCTAATTCCTATTAAAGTACAAAACTAGGTACATAATTAAAGTTAATTTAAGTTATATTTTACAGGAAATTGACGTATAATTGATAAGTAGGTATAACACTTGTCAATCACCGATAAACACTTTTGTTATTATTATCTACAACTTACCGGAGGCAGTGGCCATTGTTGACTATCAAACAAAACTACAATCAACAAACAACTCAACAATCGTATCAAAAACCGATTAGCACACTTTATTTAATTATAATCACAACAAACACATTGACTGCCGAAAACTCGCAACAAAGTCAAACTCAAGTTTTATAAAACAAAAAATATGCTTAGGTAGGTAAATGACAACATATTGGTCGTTCTAGATACCAAAATACAAAATAATAAGTTATTTACAACAAGAAACGATGTATCAGTAATTATAATTGTTTGCGAGGTAATGTGCGCGACTGTACTGGACAAGGCCAGACGTCTGACTGGCATCACTGGCAGTGGCGTGCGCTCTATTAAGGCTCTTAGGCTTAGCCTACCTTACCAACTGAGCATTTCTTATAACTAATTAACCATGTAATAAAATAACACCATGTACAAAATAATAATAAAAAAGTTCAAACTCCTGTTAAAATACTTAGAGCAATTTTTCGCGTACGAATCTTTTAGTTACAGGCTTGCTTAGGCTAGCATTCGACTAGCCTAAAACCCATTCATAATTTTACGCACACAGCGTCACATCGGAGAATGATCGGTGCATATTTTCGTGTATATGAACCGCACACATGCATGCCAGCTCCTGCGAGTGGAGGCGGCCTGTGATTGGCTGCAACAACACAAGGCTACGATTGGATGCGTCATGCGGCCATCTTTAGCCCGCGAACTCCGGCGCGAAGTTCAAATTTGTTTTTTTTTTTTACGTTTTTTGCAATTTGCAGGCCAGTGCTAGCTTGAATACTGACTACATACGTCTTACAGCCGCGAATCATATTTTAATAATCAACATACAACCTAGCACGGGCCTGCAAATTGCAAAAATGTAAGGAAATTTAGAAATTTGAATTTCGCGCTTAGCGGTCTTCGCTCTTCCGTCCACAGATAGAGTGCAGCACTGCCAACACATTTCATTGATCGTTTTCGTATAATCCTGCAAAATTTTGTTGACCGCTGTTGTGAACAAACTCGATATGAAAATTATGCAATTTTATTTGGTAGTATTTTTCTATCGGCAAATTAGAAATTATATTTTACGCGAGGAAGCCATTATTATTTATTGTTTCATTGTTGTTTTATAGCGCGATTTGTTTTGAAACCGAAAACGTACAGATATTGTCAATAGTAGATAACATTATTAACAGTAGTGTAGGTAAATATTAGCTTTGTTGTGTATTATTTGTTTATTCCCACAAATAATAACAAAGTGAAGTTTGTGCTGTTAATGTGTGTTTGCTAGATGATAAAGGTACTTAATAAGTTTTCTCAATTATGATATTATCGTATAAGTAATGTAATGATAAGGTGCAAATTGTATCTAAAGGTAGATGTGTGAAAGCCACTTCGGATATTATCTTGCAAGTGACGTGTTTTGTACTTTTTACCCGACTACGGCGAAGCCAAAAGGAAGGGTAATGATTTTGGCAGTCTATGTATGTATGTATGTATGTTCCACCGTAGCGCCTAATCTACTGAACGGATTTTAATAAATTAGGTGTCAATAGATTCGTAAGAATAGCCCGGGTGACATTGGCTATATACATTTTATAAATTCTTTTTATGACGGAATTTAAATGTCAAAAACTCACCTCAAAAAATATTAAATTGAGATAACCATAGCAAGTTTGGTATCGAATGAAAGGTCTTGACGAGCACATTACAAATATGTAATATATTATAGTTTAAGTACACACAAAAATAAAATTCAAATAAAAATATTAAGTTCAAAAATCTAAAACCCGACTACTAACAAAATCGCGGTCTTAAAAGTAGAAAACAAGAAAATAATTCTTGTCTGATATTCTTCGTAGTCGCATGCCACCTTGTATCAATGAGACCGCCATGAAGGAGCATCAGGTATCAGTGGCATGCGACTACGAAGAATATCAGACAAGAATTATTTTCTTGTTTTCTACTTTTAAGACCGCGATTTTGTTAGTAGTCGGGTTTTAGATTTTTGAACTTAATATTTTTATGTAACTATCACCCACTCACTTGGATGAGATATTTAAGGTGGCCGAATCTTTCTTCTGTTTGCATCGTTAGAAAATCATGAGTTGCACCCTTGAATAATGTGGTGAGTTTTTGAATTGTATCTAAGTACATACCTATAACTTTTACAGGCTTATTTATTTTTATAAATGTGACAATTTTTTTTTGCTGTCAATATTTCGTGGCCTACCCACCGTGGGAGACCACTGCACGCCACTGATCACTGGCATGTGGCATCTAGAACATAGCCTGTATAGCCTACCGTGAACCCGTACCACAGATTTGATGACAGTATCGAGTACCTATACTTACAGAAGTGGCAAACATAATGTAAGTACATACTGTGGAAATTTTTATTTCTGCCTCATTGATTGCCCTTTCGATAAATAAAAAAACTGGCCAAGTGCGAGTCGGACTCGCACATGAAGGGTTCCGTACCAAAACGGTATGCTATAATTTATACAATTTCTTCTACGGGCCAATGAAACTTGACCTGTGAATTATATAGGCGCTCATACGATTCAGGGACAAAATTATATTGGTTATCTGCTGTTTCCATCCAAGTTCAAAATGATTTTCCTAGAAAGTCCTTAGAAAGCTCTACTTTTCAGATTTTATTCATATTTTCTAAACTTATATTAATTAAACCGCTTTCCCCCCTTAAAAACCCCCCCACTCCCACTACCCGACCTCAGATCGACCGTAATTTATTTTTCCTTTAATTTTTGTTATATTCTCTACTTTTTCCATTGGGTTTCATCCTACTATAATTTTATTTGTTTTCAAAAATTAAATACCCTGGTCTACCCCTGCTATATAGTATAGTAACCATTGTATGTTATTTAGTAGGTACATAAGTGATTTGTTAATTTATCAGTAACAGACCCTTTGTGCCCGCCAACCGGCACACACTTGACGCGAAACAGTTGACGTAAGCATAACAAAGCTCCATTGGTTCCAGTGGGTTAAGGGCTCACTTGTAAGGTCAAGTGCGTGATAAGCGGTTAAGTTTAAACAGTACATCGGTTTAAGCGAGAGGTTATCTTTGGGTTTAAGCAATAATCGAGCTTGAATTATCTTTTCTTTTTACCCGACTGCGGCGAAGCCCAAAAGGAGGGTTATGTGTTTGACGTGTATGTATGTATGTATGTATGTCCGTTTCTTTGTTCCCTCATAACTCCTAAACGGATGAAGGGATTTTAATGAAATATACGTCGTTAGATTCGTCTTGATGGCGCGAGTGTTATAGGCTACATTAAAATTAAAAAACAAAGAAATTTGCGGATTTTGGGGGCCAAATAGCGGAGTCCAAAAAAAATTTTTTTTCCTATACCATCGAGTAGGGTATCAAAATAAAGGGTTTTAAAGGGAGATTGCAAAAATATATTACACTTATATGTTTAGAAGAAATTTTAAGTGACAAATCCTATAAACAAGCACAAAAGTTAAATCATTTGCGAAGAATTTTACACGACCAACGAAAGAACAAACACAAAAGAACTAAAAAGTTGGAAATAAAAAAAGTAGTTAAAAAACTAAAAAACCCGACTGAAAAAACTGAAAAGCAAAAAACAAGCACATTTTAAATTAAACAAAACTTGGAACCAGGCGGGGTTCATTTGAATATTAAATTATGAAATGAAAAACATAGAACTAAACTAAAAAAATAGAACCCCGCCTGGTTCCAAGTTTTGTTTAATTTAAAATGTGCTTGTTTTTTGCTTTTCAGTTTTTTGTCGGGTTTTTTAGTTTTTTAATTGTTGTTAACCTTAACGTAGGTTAAAAACTCCCACTGCTGTATAAAGTTGTTCTGTTATAATAATAATACTCTCGCATACTCGTTTATAATAGTTAAGTAAGTACTATATGACTATATGACTGGCCTGTTGGTCTAGTGGTTAGTGACCCTAACTGCTATGCCGGAGGTTGTGGGTTCGATTCCCACCCAGCCCAGGACAAATGTTTGTGTGATGAGCACGATCATTTGTTCTGTGTCTGGGTGTAATTTATCTATAATATGTATGTATTTAGAAATATATAAGTATGTTTATCAGTTGTCTAGTACCCATAACACAAGCTCTGCTTAGCTTGGGACTAGATGGCGTTGTGTGATAGTTGTGGAATATTATATTATTAGTATAAACTATTATAAAACTAAGCCATGTTCTGGGTCTGTCAGCGTAACTGGTTAGATCTTCTTAACAACCCACTGGGATTGTTGTGGTCATCATCATTTAGAATATTTATCCCCGGAAGTTTTATGTATTAAATTAAACTTGACACAGAACTCTATTTCTTTTGACATGCACCCGTTCGAAGCAGGGGCCGGTCGCCGGTCGCTCTACGTTTTTATAATTTTTTGAGTGGAATTCATATTCTCAAATATTTTTATAAATACCATGCAATCTTACATACTGCAGTAATCTACATTTCGTATACCACTCTTAGTTGCAAGTCAATGACGTCATTTTCCAGGGCATTGACCGACCCTACCCGACCCAAATGTCGTAGCACCGGGTGGCTTAGCGCCTACCGTCGTCTGTGGTTGCAGGTTTGATTCTTCTCAGTATCATGAACATTTAGAAAATGTTAGTGAAACGTGATTGTTTTGAGGAAAATCACGTATAAAGGAACCAAGTTTTGTTTACTGATATTTTAGATGAGGTAGCTGCAGTGCAAGATTGTCTTTATGAGTTAAGAGCATCCTGAAGCTTCCAAACCCATCATCATTCTTTTCCCTTACCTATCCCAATTCATTTGGGCACCTTCTTTCTTACCATATCATTCCATCTATCGTTTTTTTGGTCTTTCCTGAAGCTTCCAAACTTCCATGTAAAAAATAACTTGGGAAACAGCAGCTGGTCCTGTTCAGACATCTGGCAACTTGGTTACAATACATATTCATATTCTTTCGAACTTTGCAGATTGGGGGATAAATAAAAAAAAAAAGAATATAAAGAAAAAAAAATATTAAGTTTATGAAAATGAGGACTACAGCTGTCGGTGTCTTCAATATTTACTAATATTATTGTAAGTATTTTTGCAGTGTGAAAAGTGTCGGTCTGTGCGATTAACCTACCACAATGATAATCTGGAACAGTTCCAAAAGATAATGTGAATTCTTGGATTCCTCATCACCTCATGTTAAAAAAGTCATACATATTTCACACCTTATAGAATATAGGAACGATAAATTCTTTAACACTAGTTCATTAATTCTTTTCCAAAATCTATTGTCATGCATGACGGCATGGTTGGCGCAGTGGCTAAGCGATTGAACTGATGCGCTGCGTGTCGCGGGTGTGATCCCCGCACGGAACAAATATTTGTTTGACCTACAGGTAGTTGTTCCGGGTCTGGGTGTGTTTGTATATGTGAGTTTAAATGTTTGTAAACGCACCCACGATACAGGAAGAATTCCAGTGTGGGGCAAAGCTTAAAAAAAAAGCAAAAGAAGAGATGGTACGATGCCTTTTATGTATGTTGAGCCTGTGCTGGGTTCTAACCCCTGGTGAGGCAAAATTTCAAATTATGAGTTGTTTATGAGTAACAGCAGCCTGGAGACAGTTATTAATAGGGTTGTTAGTTATTATTATAGGGACCGCGTTTATAATAATAGGCTCGTTCATGATTATGACAGGCTGTCAGTCTATTTCCCAGTCTTAAATCCTGTTAGGTATTGTTAAATTAATCGATAAAATTGTTATACCTAACAAGGAAAACGTTTATTACCCGACTGCGGCGAAGCCCAAAAGGAGGGTTATGTGTTTGACGTGTATGTATATATTTACCTAAGTAGGTACCAATTAAAACAAGTTAAATAAAACAACACAATTATTTTATTACATTTATTAATTGAAAATTAAACAATAATACAGAAAAGTAGGTCCGAACAACTAAACTAATCAGTCTATCAAAGTATAAAAGTAGGAATAATATTAATGAGAATTGAGAAGTCACATCACGCATTCACGACTTATCTTCGCTGCCCTTGGACTGTTCCTCGCTGCCGGTAGGTTTCTCCTGAATAGGGATGGCTCGCTCTTTCAGGGGTTCAGATCTAAAAGCCACCAACACCAGCTTCCCCTTGTCAAGGTGACATTCCACACGTTCCGGAGGAAAACCTTCAGGCAACAGGAACCGCCTCTCAAAGTGACTCCTCGTCCAACCATCTTCTTTCTTGATCTCCTTCTTGCCTTCCACCATTATCTCATTCCCTACAGTTTTCACCTGGATCTGTTCTGGAGTGAAATTCTGGACGTCCAAGTGCACTTCCACTTTCTTCCCGTCGACTTTGACTTCGTGGTCGGAGTAAACGCCTTCGACATGATCGACGGGCGCTGTGACCGCCTTGATGTACTTCACCGGGTCCCTGAAGAATGGGTCTCTTGAAAACACTGAGAACGGGTCCTCAAAAGCTCTGGCGATGGGGTCCCGAGTCGCCAGATTCCTCAAATGACGAAACCAGTACGGAGCAAGTGACATTTCGATAGTTTTGTTTACTTCTCGTTTTCTTCGCTTTCGGTTCTTACTCGGTCGCTTCCAAACTTTGAATACTGCGCCGTTCCCGCCCGACGCCCTTTATATACCATTGCTGACAACGCTATCTATCAACGAGAAGCCGCATGAATAGACTTGAACAATCTTCAACATTCATGAAAGTTCGAGCACGTTGCTAGCCAACTTAATTTAGCGACATCTATCGTCGAGTAGCTGAACTTCTAAGAATGTAGGTTGTCAAAATAAAGTTGTCCAAGTTTTGTTCAAAATCTGCACCATATCCGATTTTTTTTTATGTGTTCATACGACATTTAATCATCAAACAATTTAAAGATTCGTAAAGGTTTATTATAGCAAATGTGACTCTATTATTTACCATAAGATGGCGCTAGTAGGAGTAGGTTTTAACAGGTTTTAACCGAGTGCAAAAATTTAAAACCGCGCCATCTGTTGGCAAGTAGTAAAACCATAAAGTGTTAACTAGAAAGTTCAAGAGCGCATCGAAAATAGAAGTTTGTCGTAAATCAATACTGCTATGCTATTGAGTATCAATATTTATAGAGTAGCCATACAATAGCAACTCAAACAAAGCAAATTATTCGAACAATAACTCCTCCCATGTTTATTTAAGGTTTCGGTGTAAGATCATATTATTATTGTGCAATCGAAGATGATGAAATTTTGCCGGCATTTTGGTCATTAGCTGCATTAGTTAAACCCATAGACTTATATATTACTGCGTAAGGACTGGGCGGACCGCATGATAAAATGACGCCTCGAACATGGTTCCAAAATGGTTCCATGGTTTCAAACGTGATCTAGTTCACGATCGGCTATCTTCGGGTGCGTCCGTAAAGTGAAAATGCCAAGTTGTGTAGTGAAAGGTTGCGTGAACTACCACGCAAAGCACAACAAAAAAAAGACGGGTTGCACTCCGGGAGTGCCGGCAGAAGTGAAAACTTGATTATTAACGTTGAGCATGTTTGATATTTTGGAATGGTTATGGAATAATTTTGCACCAATTGCTTTAACAGTATAAAAGTACTATCATTTATGTGGTAGAATACAATATTGATTTATTGCGCTATCGTACACAAACATGACAATTTATATTACATTAAAAATTTAACACTTTAAAACTATTACAATTATTTTACATTAAAAAGTTTATCTCTCCGAAAAATCAACTTTCATCCATAATTTCAACGACTTTTTCACCATCATCATTACCAGAACTATCATCGCCAATCTCTAAAACTGATACGATAGGTTTATGGTAGCTGAAGTAAGAAACGAACAGTTTTGATTCGAACCTATTTAAATGTCTAATAAAGACCGCATCAATAGTAGTTTTGTATTTCGTTGTGCTAAGATTGCGATCATTCGACATAGTTAAACCAAATTCATTATTTAAAAATTCAATTATTCCGCCATAACTATGCTAACCCATTTATTTTGTCTTTCCCTGTCCTCCGATCGGAACTCCGATTGGTAGGAGGAGCGGGAATATTTTTTCCCATGCCTCCGATTAAGCATCATAAAAACATTGTACAGTCTAGTTCAAAATAAATTATTTTTGTATTTTATTGACTGTACAGTCGACATCGTTAACGTTCAGGGTCAAAATGTCCAACTCCCACACGACTAGTCTAAGATCGATAGTTTCCGAGATATAGCCGTTTCAATTTTGACAGCTGTCATCCGAAATGTAGATCTCATTGAGATCTATCACTTGTCCCTACACACAACTAGTCTAAGGTCGATAGTTTCCGAGATATAGCTGTTTCAATTTTGACAGCTGTCATCCGAAATGTAGATCTCATTGAGACCTATCACTTGTCCCTACACACAACTAGTCTAAGGTCGATAGTTTCCGAGATATAGCCGTTTCAATTTTGACAGCTGTCATCTGAAATGTAGATCTCATTGAGACCTATCACTTGTCCCTACACACAACTAGTCTAAGGTCGATAGTTTCCGAGATATAGCCGTTTCAATTTTGACAGCTGTCATCCGAAATGTAGATCTCATTGAGACCTATCACTTGTCCCTACACACAACTAGTCTTAGGTCGATAGTTTCCGAGATATAGCCGTTTCAATTTTGACAGCTGTCATCCGAAATGTAGATCTCATTGAGACCTATCACTTGTCCCTACACACAACTAGTCTAAGATCGATAGTTTCCGAGATATAGCCGTTTCAATTTTGACAGCTGTCATCCGAAATGTAGATCTCATTGAGATCTATCACTTGTCCCTACACACAACTAGTCTACGGTCGATAGTTTCCGAGATATAGCTGTTTCAATTTTGACAGCTGTCATCCGAAATGTAGATCTCATTGAGACCTATCACTTGTCCCTACACACAACTAGTCTAAGGTCGATAGTTTCCGAGATATAGCCGTTTCAATTTTGACAGCTGTCATCTGAAATGTAGATCTCATTGAGACCTATCACTTGTCCCTACACACAACTAGTCTAAGGTCGATAGTTTCCGAGATATAGCCGTTTCAATTTTGACAGCTGTCATCCGAAATGTAGATCTCATTGAGACCTATCACTTGTCCCTACACACAACTAGTCTTAGGTCGATAGTTTCCGAGATATAGCCGTTTCAATTTTGACAGCTGTCATCCGAAATGTAGATCTCATTGAGACCTATCACTTGTCCCTACACACAACTAGTCTAAGGTCGATAGTTTCCGAGATATAGCTGTTTCAATTTTGACAGCTGTCATCCGAAATGTAGATCTCATTGAGACCTATCACTTGTCCCTACACACAACTAGTCTAAGGTCGATAGTTTCCGAGATATAGCCGTTTCAATTTTGACAGCTGTCATCTGAAATGTAGATCTCATTGAGACCTATCACTTGTCCCTACACACAACTAGTCTAAGGTCGATAGTTTCCGAGATATAGCCGTTTCAATTTTGACAGCTGTCATCCGAAATGTAGATCTCATTGAGACCTATCACTTGTCCCTACACACAACTAGTCTAAAGTCGATAGTTTCCGAGATATAGCCGTTTCAATTTTGACAGCTGTCATCCGAAATGTAGATCTCATTGAGACCTATCACTTGTCCCTACACACAACTAGTCTAAGGTCGATAGTTTCCGAGATATAGCCGTTTCAATTTTGACAGCTGTCATCCGAAATGTAGATCTCATTGAGATCTATCACTTGTCCCTACACACAACTAGTCTAAGGTCGATAGTTTCCGAGATATAGCTGTTTCAATTTTGACAGCTGTCATCCGAAATGTAGATCTCATTGAGACCTATCACTTGTCCCTACACACAACTAGTCTAAGGTCGATAGTTTCCGAGATATAGCCGTTTCAATTTTGACAGCTGTCATCTGAAATGTAGATCTCATTGAGACTGTTCCTTGCATCCCATGTGGCCCCGTCTGCAACCCTTCTGCTCCTCCGCCATTATGTTGTGGTGTTCAATGTGTGTGTTGATTTTCGCTGTTATTGCTGATGTTAATATTTTATATATTGTAGGTAAGCATGTGATTGGTCTGTATTGGGAAGGGTTTGGTGAATTTTTAGTTTTAGGCAGCATGTATGTTATGCCTGTTGCAATAAATTCTGGTATATTTTGTTGTCCTAGTATGATTTGTGTTAAGTTTCTTGCTAATGGTTTGTATAGTATGGTTAATTTTTTGAACCAAAAATTGTGTACTTTGTCTATACCAGGAGATTTCCAATTGTGTAATCTGCCTGTTATATGTGTGATATCTTATTATTATTATTATTATTAATTATATTATTATTATTAATAATTTTATTATTATTATTAATTATATTATTATTAATAATAATTATTATTATTATTAAGCGCCCTGCGCTGCCTAAACGAAACAGTAGGCCCAGGCATACATTTTCGCCGCGCCGTAGAGAGGGGATAGCTGTCTACTCTCCATCCGTCTTACGCTTTTTCGATCAGGGTCACGTGGTCACGTGTCCTGACGAATTTTCGATCAGGGTCACGTGGTCACGTATCCTGACGCGAGTTTAAGATTTTATACCCATCACAGAACAATTTCCCAAAGTGCTCAACGCCGCTAAAGAAGTTTTCACTTCAAAAAAATATAACATTTCATACCACCGGTAAGTCAAAAATATGTCAGTAAATCAACTTAAAACATTAAATATAACGGTTTTCTTCCCAACTTATTTGTCTTGACGTTTGGCAAAGACGACGCGAGGCCCCGCCCCCACGCGCCGTACGGCTGTACGACATAACTTTGCAGCGGCGTGCGTTGTAGGCTTGTAGCCGATGAAATGAAAAGATTTAATTAATTTATTACAATAATATTTAATTACAAACAAAACCAATTATTATTGTTTTTGTTTATTAGAAGCAAATTATAATGTGAATGAATCCAAAATAGAAAATATGTCAAAAATAACAAAAAAGCAAAAGTTTAAAAAAATAGTTTTATTTGAAGGCCAATAAAAATGTTATTATTATTATTAATATGTATAAAAAACTGCAATAAACATGCTTTTTTTTAAAATTGAAAGCTTTATTTAATTTCTTTATACCTCGATAATACCACGTCACGCCGCTCATACAAGGTTACGTTTACGAGCAGCCTGAGTAGTTCTTAAAGATGGCGTCGGTGTTTCTCTGTATGGGGAACGCATCGAGCAAAATGTTCGGACGACCCTATCTTTAGTTCTATATCAATGGTTAAACCTAAAAATTTCGTCATCTATTATAATAAAATTTACAATGCTATGGGACTTGCAGATTACAGTTGGCAATCATGCAGTGGGTACTGCATGATTGCCAACTGTAATCTGCAAGTCCTCCAGTAATTGGGTGACTGAATTACTGGCCCAACTTATTGATCAACCGATGTCAAGTGCTCAGACAGATGATGTGTACTACGAGTAGGTACCTATGTGATGCTGAAAAGTTTGTTCCCCAACTATGTAGTGCTGAAATGTGAGTGTTATGTATGATGTCTGTGGGATTCATCGAGATATAGGTAAGTACCCTTTTTTTGTTGGTCTGAGGTAAGTACTAACGTGGTAGGTATCTCGATGGTGGGACTGTAATTATTGGCATTCATCAAATTTCACCATCATTAAGTACACCTCTGCCTAACCCTGCGGATCACAGGCGTGATGTTAAATGTAGGTACCTATGTCATCAAATTTCAATAGGTAGGTAGGTACCTATATGTCTTGATTGATTTTGATCAATAAATACCACACCGTAAACTGAAACGATGGACATAAGTAGATTTCTAAGTTTCCCCATCACAGATGCATACATAGGAAACTGCTCTGTTATCACAAGTCATTAGTCCAGTTATCTCGAGCACACAGTGGACACAAGACGCTGATAACTTCCACAAATACCAGCGAATGGAACTGGTAACAATTGACGCATGAATTGGTCTCTAAATGTCTAATAATAAACTAAGTATTATGGTTTACAAGAATTGACGTCAAGCTGTGATCGAATATTAGGACTCCATCCTATTAGTATCAACCTAGTAGACATCGCATAAAAGCAATGGTGTTGACTATTTGGTGGTAATTCATTCATACTTGCAAATGAACAAACGCGGCCCATAAGGCGAGGTTGCAGTACTTTGTTTTTATGTACGCACGACCTCACCCCCCGCCCTGCCGCGCGAGCGATATAATGCCTAAATTTTGACTGTTTTTTCTCTCTTGGAGAAATATGATAAAGAAATTATACATTATGTGACCCGAGATAATACACATTTTTTACGACCTCTATTATGATATAAGTTTTATTTTTCAAAGCCTATTATAACTCAAGTAAAACGATTACACTAGTCAACAGTGAATTTGTTGCTCTTGATATGAGAGTGGTTTAAGTATGGCCTTGTACCCAGAAATAACATAGAATTAACAGTTTTTGGAAATTGGCTCTAGTTTTTTATTTATTGCGGTTTGAAGTTTGTATGAAATAGAACAATTTGTATGGAGAAGAAATTTTTTTTTTTTTTAAAAACCCTGTTTCGTTTAGATATTTTAAAACTCACTATTATAACAAGTGCAACCAAAATAAAATAAACCGTATTTTTATGTTTTACATCAATTGGAAGCATAAAAATAATTTTCCTATTACTTAGTTTTTATTTTTACATTCAACATGTAATAGAATAAAATCCATTTATTTTCAGGTAACAAATACCCATAGATATACATACACACATATTTTGTATTACTATAAACAAATTAAAACTATGCTAGTAGTACTTTTCTTGACTCGACGTTTTGTGAATTCTTGTAGAAACAGGCCCAAGTATACCCTACACATACCCTAATAACTGAAAAACTAGAGCTGATCTAGTACACCAATGACTTTTTTCTTTAAGATATGTTATCAATAAAAAGATCTCACAAAAATATCGAAGGCAACACAAAAAAAATATTTTTTTGTAGACCTGTGTTATTTAGCCATCATTTGGACATGCCTTTGCAATTTAATTGGATGCAGTGAAGTGTAAGTAATCGTTTATCGCATGCCCGACATATCATGATCGAAGAGTCAACTTGTAATACATTTTTTTCAAAATTTAAATCCGTTCCATGTACGAATAAAACGCTATATTGTTGACGACGTTTATCGGGGTAACCTCGCCTTAAGATCTAGAAATTTCTAGAGGTGCAATAATAGTTTTGAAAGAGACATTTCACGCTATTATAAAAGGTGGACCTCAGGTAGCTTAAAAAGAGCCCAAAAAAATTCGTCCCAACGAAATGAAAGATGTGGAATACAACAACAAGCACCTTAGCATGTATTTAAGGTCCCGCCGTACCATTTTCGGTACGCCCGCGTTTTGTCGTTCCCTTTTGAAGGTTGTATCCCCTATACATAGGGCAGACAACCTACCTACATATTATTTACATAGCTTAACATGTAGGACCACAGGCAGAAAGAAGAAGTATAATTATACTTCCTCTCTCTCTCTCACGTACATACATACACTAGATGACTAGAATGATCTCGTACAAGCATGACTTTTCTAATTAAATGCCCTTTTGTCTCGTGGACGCACACATGTACCTACGAATAATGTTTCTAGCTAAATCGTGACTCTCTAGTTACTGTCTTACTTTTATTAAATTAAAAATATAAATAAAACGGCAGCTGGATTCTGGCTCCGTATAGCCTATAGGAAAGTCTCCATAAGATTAAAAACAGAAAAACCAATGAAACTCAAGTAAATCCGGAAAATCTTTCAAACCGAGAAATTTTTCGAGTAGCAGGTAGGCTAAATACCCAACTATTCACTACAATAAGTTTATGACATCTACTTTCTTTTGGTCATCATATTCATAGGTCGTAAATTTGTTTTGTGCGAGATTCGAACCCGCTACACCCAGCACAGCCATTCGCTCAGCCACTGCACCAAGCGTGTGGTGTCGTAAGACAGCATGGAAACAAGCATTGCATTCCACTGTAAAGAGGCCCTAACATTCAACCACACACAGCGATTCTGCTAAAATAGATTAGGACAACAGATGTCACGGTACCTTTGCTATCGAACTTGCTACACAAAAACCAAGTTTTCGAATTATAATATTTGGTATAGTTTACAAACACGAATTCACAAATGACAAAATCTTCGAACTTATGAGACAGAATCGCAAGCTCATGCAGACCGTCAAACAAACAACGTTTGCTTATCTCGGGCACGTTTTTGGGCAAGAGAGCCTTACTGCAACTAATCATCTTGGGCAAAGATGTGGCGAATCGCGGGAGAAAAATGTCTTTGTTGAGAAACAATCGCGAATAGACCGAAATCACGAGAGCCTCGCAAAGGACATGGTGATAATTGCCAAGTTTTAGTAATTGGAGAGGCAGCAGAAGATGAATGGATAAACCGTGCGTTCTATAGAATCCTTCTGGTTTTCACAGCCACTTTACAGCAGTACAGAACCCTTACCGCTTTGTTGAATCAAATGGTTTGTTCTAGTTAACACCACATTATGACCGTATTATGTATAATTCCCATTAAAGCTGCTATACGCGTCAGAACCTTCCGACAACGTGTAGAACTTCTATATAATGCCAGCAGTTCCGAAAATACATCAGTTGGAATTTGTCAGAGGTTTAGAAGACCCATAAAGAAACAGAAGTTTTTGAAGTGTTGTGAAAATGCAGAAAATTATTGTATTCTTATTTGTAGCTTTATTAAGTACAGTTTTGTGTCATCCTTTGAATTTAGAAATTACTGGTAAGACCTGCTATTTCTGTTTAGTTCTGGAATATTGGTTACTCCGTCAACTCAACAAAAGAACTCCACAGAGGTCTATGCTTTGGAATGGAGTAAATAATCCTGTTAATCCCTTCATACTCTTCATGTCTCTGATTACGCATCTCCGTAAAAATCTGTAAACTTTATTTGCATGGGGTGCTACTGTCAGGGTTGGACTGTTGGACTCAGACTGTGGCTTTATTTTAGTGCATTTGACTAATAATAATCAACTGGTTGACAGTGCAAAAGTGCGCAATACGAGTACTTTGAAGAGGATTTTTTTTGCAATTTTCTCAGTTGTAATACTTGTTACAGACGATGAGTCAAAGGAGGTGCAACATCACCTGAGCAAGAGGTTCATCAACCCAATGTTCGCGCTGGGAGGGTCAGCAGACAGCGGCGTCTCCAAGATGAGGACTAAGAGACAGTAAGTGCTGGTCAACCAGGAGAGAAACGCAGAAACGCTATTGCATGTACTCGATGTAGTTGAAAATCAAATATTTTATTTCACGCGTAGATAGACCCACATATGCACAGCTGCATCAAGCCAAAAACACGGTCGCACAATATTGTTTGAACTATATTCAAGTCTTGCAGTACTAATGCCATGCCTTTGTTACAGAGCCGACGAGTGTGAAAAACTAACGCTGTGTAAACTACATGCGAGATCACAGAGTAACTTCTTAGCTGCTTTCCAACTGTACTTTGTGAAGTAAGTTAAACTGCTAATTAACTCGTAATTACACTTTACGTTTACAGTTGGACTACGGACTTTACGTGAATTATTACATGACACAAGATAACGTCACGCCTGTAAGCCCCGAAGGGTTAGACAAAGGTGTACCCATAGTACACACACATTTCGTCATTTATGTTTAAGTGCCATGTAATAGGGGGTGAGCTTATCCATCAACCGAGCACGAATCCAGACTCCAACAATTAGACTAATAGAAGTCTGCTTTCGTCTGGTACAGACGGCTACACATCAAGCTATAATTTCCAGTATAAGATGGTCTCGCATTGTATACGATTTCCATAAAGTGCGAGTTCAGCGTAAACTGGATTTGTAGCTTGATGTGTAGCCGTGTGTACGAAGTATTATATTATCTGTGCGTCTGGCAATACATTAAGAAATAAATTACAGAAAGGACAGGTGCGTAGTACCCGTAACCTACGTACGTGTATGACCAGATGTAGGTATGCATGTAGACAAGGCAAAAGGAGTATGTAAGGATCGTAGTAAGTGGCGTTCTATGGTTTCTGCTTACCCCCATGGGAAAAGGGCGTGAGTTTATGTATGTTTATATAATTCTTCTCACTAGGTACTGTATTACATAACCTTCCTTACTTACAGCAAAGAAAACGCGAGACTATGGGACCACCACGCGAGATCTCTCGCTGATTGCCAAGAACGCTATGGAGACTGTTACGAATAAAGCCTATTGTAATAATTATATATTTGATAGATTTCTGCTACTGGGCAAAGCAGTAGCTTTGCCCAGTAGCAGTAGCCCAATAAGGCAAAGCTTTAATGTCTACTGCGATAGAAATATTAACAGTATGAATGCTGAGCAAAATAAATATTTCAAATCATTTTAAATCTGTAGCTTTCAAAGTAGGTAACTCATAAAACAAATTTTTATTTTTGTTCGTTAGCACTCAATCACAATAGAATTTATGAAAAGGAAAAACGACAGATTAGGTCAAGAGGTTTTAAATAAAAGCACTTTATTAAACAAACAATCCATTTTATTTTCCTCACATTTGGAACATACATCACATAAATGCATTAAAGTTTCAAACAATGCACAACAAAATATAAATAAATTCACTCACTGTACCTTAACCGAAGATAACTTAAAATATTTAAATTAATAAATGATATAAATTGGAATACAACGATCGCCGGAACGTTAGTTCAATCCGTTGGCAAAAACAAATAAAATTAAATGATGATTTTTTATAGGACAACAAAAACCCGTTTTGATAAATCACTCGGCTATAGAGGCATTTTATCATGCTTTGGGATGGTTTAAAATAGAACCTCCCTTTTTTGAAGTCGGTTAAAAATAAAACCACGTCGTTTACTTGGAATTCTGCTCTCATTTGCTGTGTGATTTACGACAACGGGTCTAACTATTATTTTGTCTAAACAGTCTTTTTACACTAGAAATATAGACATAATAACGTTTCTGTTGGCTAAATTACCAGAATTTCACTGTATTTTATCAATATTTTGATGATTTCTTTATCTTATATATTTTATGATTTTTAAATTCATTTTCGTCTTTTATCTAATACTCATGATGAAAATGAGTTTTCAATCTTTTTTGTTGATATTATCAGTTATTACAATTTAGGAAAACCGATTCCTTACATTCTGTTTATTTACCGAATTTGTTCGAATGTATTTGTATGAAGTAAGTATTATGGTTTCATTATTTTTTGGTAACATATTTCTATATTTTTATTTATATAACTTATTTTTGATGTATTAGAAAGCAATAAGTGATCCTTTGATGTAATTTTAAAAGGGATTAATTTCTAAATCGCTGTTGGTACACAAGATGAAACCTTCACAAGAGTGATTAAATATACAAATATCGTTCATAATATTTTCGGTCTAGTGGTACACATGTATACAAACAGTGATGTAGAAATCATTTCATTGATTTATCACGATTATTTTGATTCGCATAGAAACTGAAAGACCTATTATTTTGTAGATTATTCACAGTATTTCTTCACTCCAGTATGAAAATTCACTTCCTCACATAGAAAATCACTTGATAATTGAGTGCAAACATGAGAGTGAGCACGTTAGAGTTGTTTCTTCTTAGGTTTCTTGCCAGGCGGGTTGAGCGAGGACACGATGAGGTCGATGCTGGCGCGGTCCAGTGCGGGCGCGCGCTCCGTGCGCGACGTGCGCGTCACGCGTGCGGTGCGCGCGGCCAGGGCGCCTGTGAGGGACGCGACCAGCTTGTCGCGCTGGAGGTACGCGAATACTAGCGCTGCTAGTAGAGGGATTACTAGTAAGGATGTCTGACGGACTTCCTGTTCGCTGGATTTTACCTGTGGAGAGATATTGCTTAGGTTAAGTTTTCGTTTAAAACAAGATATGAAATCTTTCTCTATGATGGGGTTAGCCTCAACTTTGCAACTGCTGCTACTACTGTTGCTGGGTAACCTTTGTAGGAGTACTAAAATCTTAGGATGTCATCATCAGCTTTCCCAACTATACATATATTGGAGCGGCTTCTAATCTTACCAGGTGCAGCTGAATACCAGTATTTTACATGGAGCAGTCGCGCAGTCGCCTATCTGACCTCCACAACCGCGTCAATACTGGGTAATACGGTAACCTGTTGTTAAAACTGGTTGTCAGACTTTCAGGCCACTGACTACTTGCAGTGACTGCCAAAGATTTGTATGTGGCAGTTGGTACTAATGACTTAACGTACTTTCCGAAGTACAGAGGAATCTCGATATGTAGGTAATTGGTGTCATGGGTGGTCACCCGCGCCACCTGTGAATTAGCTTTGACAAGCGCGGCTTAACTTAAAGATCGACCGGAGTGGCAGTTATTATTAAGTCACAGACTCTTTGTAGAAATTGAATTGTGGAGTTGTTATTATTGAGTCACAAGCTCTTCATAATCATCATTTCGTTAAAACTAAACATTTGTATTCCCCAAAAATGTTTAAAATAAAATAGTACCCACCTTAGGCTTAAACTCAATAGTAAAATGCTTGAAGTGTCCATCTGACACAAAATAATGCACCTCGTCGTCATAGGAGTGCGTGGCTTTGGACAGCGTGGAGTCAAGCTGCAGCACATAAGTGTTGTTGTCAGCGGGCAGGCGCGGCAGTACGTGCACGAGCCCCGCGTTGTGTGTGTGTGCGGCGTGTTCCAGGCGCTGCGAGTACAGCGGCGCGCGCCCGGACCTGTCCGCTAGCAGGGACAGGCGCAGTGACTTGTAGTGCTCGGTGTTAGCTGTGTACACTAGCACGCTCGCGTCTGTTAGCTGGGTCGGCTGGATCGCGATGAGGCGGACGTTCTCGATGTCTTTGTTGTTTTTCACCTGTGAGGAGACAAATTGGTATAAATATAAATGCATCAAGCAAGCAAAAGTAAGTACTCAACGACACATAATTTGTACATAATGTGCTTACCTGTAAGAGGTTGATACACTTATTTGTGACTCTAAAGTGTGTATTAAATAATTGGTGAGGCGAATAAATAAAATAAAAGTACATGAAAATAAAGTATAACACAGTAATTCTGTACTGAATCAATGACATTCACAATTATGTGAATTACTCATTACAATAACATCCGGAACATAAAAAAGGTGCTATTAACTTATTAATAATAATATAATAATAATATTCCACAACTATCACACAACGCCATCTAGTCCCAAGCTAAGCAGAGCTTGTGTTATGGGTACTAGACAACTGATAAACATACTTATATATTTTCAATACACTTCCTCGAAAACTAGCTCTTATTGCACTACGATTAGGTTCGACATGCATCATATTTCGCACGCGTGCGGTAATAAGAATACAGCGTGCTGTAATATTATTACCGCACGCTGTAATCATAGAGCAGCGGTAATTCGATTAAAACTTATGAAATTTAAAAAAAAACACCACTGACTATTATAGAGCAGGCGTGTTTTTTTTTTAATCTCGCCATTTTGATCTGCGTCTTTACAACGTAAATATTTTTTGAATATTTAAATTGTGTTTGTAAAAAGAATACTACTAATAAACGTAAATATTTTAAACAATTATTTACTTTTATGAACAAGTAAGCATTTTTTTGTGTTCTTAATTAAAAAATATTTAAATTTTATATTTTTCCTGTGATGCTGTTTGGCGGCTTTATACCTTTGCTTCTTTTTCAACCTGGCGAAATCAAACCGCGGAATAAAAGTAAATTAAATCATAGTCTCATCAAATTTGTTGACAAAAACACATAACGTTTTTAGTTAATTTCTTCGAAAGTGTATTGAAAAACGTCGTTTGATACACGTGGGAATTTGTTATTGCATTCGAGGCAGATTGAACACCCGAGCCGTATGGCGAGGGTGTTCATGGGGTCGAGAAATGCAATAAAACTTTCCGCACTTGTATCAAAATGTACTATTCTAAATACATACATATAATAGATAAATTACACCCAGACACAGAACAAATGATCGTGCTCATCACACTAATATTATCATCAATAATCAATAAAAAAAAAAATAATAATAATAATAATAAAAAAAAAAAAAAAGCCTTTTATTTCCAGTAGGTACTTAAAGTTTACAGTTCTTACAATCTATTTTATTTAGTGTTAGTTCATGTAGTTTAATCTATGTTAGTATAATTTCTCTTTCTTTACTTAATTCTATGTGTATCCTAATTTCTATATACACACCTCAACACGGTCTAGGGATATTTCATACTCAATTAAATAACTCGAAAAGTACTGGCCGCATTGGAATCTTTAATACACCGATTTGTTTGTAATTTATCTCAGACTAATTCCAAATTCAAATTTTTGAAAATTCTTTTGTTTCGGTGGCATAAAAATGTCTTGATGTATAGGAGAGGGAATTTTCATTTGTGCGAAATTTAGAAAACAATACGAATTACGTTTAGTTACAGTTTTTTTTCATTTTTAAACGAAAGATAAAGTTAAAATTGAGGTATTGTAGCCATGCAACGCCGACATTTGACGAGGGCGGAGATGTTACGAGCTGTGGGAATGCTGGAAGCTGGATCTGTTCAGCGTAATGTTGCTGAGGCCATAGGGACCCATCAAAATGTAATTTCAAGATTGTGGACACGCTATCGTGCCACAGGTGAAGTAGCGGAGAGGCAGCGGGGGCCAAGTCGCATCACTACCCCCAGACAAGACCGATTTTTGCAAATTACTGCGCGAGCTCAACCAAATGCAACGGCGACTCAATTGGTCCAAAGGCTGCGAGTGGAATACCAAGTGCTTGTGAGTGACCAAACTGTAAGAAGGCGACTGCATGAAAGCAATCTACGCTCTCGTAGACAACTCCGGGTCCCACCTTTACGAGGCCTTGTACAGACAAGACTTGCGGAACTTTAGGCAATTTCTGTGCGATGCTATGTTTGTGTGCAGCGATAACACCGACGAACGCACACACGGGCATTTCGAGCGTTGAACTACGGTTGAAAAATTTGATCATTTAGACGATTATTATTTTAGGTGACATAATTTTATAGTAAGTAAGTACACGCGTACGGCTTTGAAAAAAAGTCTGGAATGTGTGTTGTGTATAGGTACAGTATATCAATCAACATAAAAATGGTTCAATTTGGTGTTATATGAATAAAAATCAAAAATTATGATATCTATTTTAATCACAGATTTTAATATTTGTTGTAAATTGGTTGTGAAAGCACTTTAACACGTCAAAAATAAATAATGTTTCCGTCTAAAAGAGACGGAAACATTATTTATATAAACAAAAAAAAATTTTTTGAAAATCTGTCCACACTTGTCGGAGATATGCGCGGACACACATAAAAAAAACATACGAATAGAGAACCTACTTTCTTTTTAGAAGTCGGTTAAAAAGTAACCGACTTCCTTTTTAGAAGTCGGTTAAATTACTACTCTGAGAAATTGAGGGCAACCCTCGAATATCAAAGGCGCACATAACGTTTTCCATACATTTACAGAAGCTGTTCAAGTATTTGCGTCTGATAATCATAATTTCATGTGGCTGCGCTGATGACGGAAGGTGCAACTCCTCAACGGTCAGGACTTGAAAGAAAATTCCTTCAAAATTATACGTACTTATGGATCGATAGTTGTATTCTTTCAGGCTATTAGGTTGAACTGATGATAGACGGTAAATCTCATTAACCGACTTAAAAAAAAGGAGGTTCTCAATTCGTCGGCTAGGAAAATTTTAGGTTTCTCCGTCATGGGTGTCGTTTTCATGGTTTTTGGGGTTGCTGATTACGAAAATGAGGTCAAAATGAAAATCCAAGATGGCGGTCATGAATTTTTTTGGTTTTTCCGTCATGGGTGTCGTTTTCAAAGTTTTTGGGGTCGCTGATTACGAAAATGAGGTCAAAATGAAAATCCAAGATGGCGGTCAGGATTTTTTTTGTGTTTTCCGTCATTGGTGTCGTTTTCATAGTTTTTGGGGTCGCTGATTACAAAAATGAATTCAAAGTGAAAATCCAAGTGGCGGCCAGGAACATTTTTGGTTTTTCCGACATGGGTGTCGTTTTCATGGTTTTCGGGGTCGCTGATTACGAAAATGAGGTCAAAATGAAAATCCAAGATGGCGGTCAGGAAATTTTTTGGTTTTTCCGTCATGGGTGTTGCTGTCGTTTTCATGGTTTTTGGGGTAGCTGATTACGAAAATGAGGTCAAAATGAAAATTCAAGATGGCGGTAAGGATTTTTTTTGTGTTTTCCGTCATTGGTGTCGTTTCCATAGTTTTTAGGGTCGCTGATTACAAAAATGAATCCAAAATAAAAATCCAAGATGGCGGCTAGGAACATTTTTGATCTCTCACGCCTCTCCCTGAATCTCGATCACGCCTGAAGGAATGCTGGCTTATTTTGTAAAAAAAAAGGTCATTGGCAGTATGCAGTATGTAGAAAGTCTACAGACTTTGACCCCAGATTGATATGATTATTTCTTTTAAATTTTTATGCATTTTAGTTTTTTACGTTTAATCATTTTGTTTGTTTCGTATTTTTTTTAATGTATTTTTTAATCATATTTGTTGGAATTCAAAATTATGAGCAATGGCCGGTAAGTAATCTGGGAGTGGTCTCTCCTCAAATGATTCAACTAAATCTTTCAATCTTGCTGATGTTTGCCTATATCTTGGCCGATAAGTCAGATCAGTTGGGTGTGATCCACGAGACAAAATTTGCTCCAGTTTCAGCTCTGTCAGGCTTTGCTGCCGACGAAGTTCATCCAAAAACTTCCATATAGATGGGTGTTAGGGACTCTGAGATCTATTTCACTAGACTCAGCCTAAAGACTGGAATGATCGTAGAATGTCCGTAGTGGACTCATTGATATAATAAAACCCTAGATGCACAATCTCGAACAAAACAAACAGTCGAAGCAGTCGCCCAAACACTCACCAATACACGCACTACTACATGTAGTTATCGTCACTACAAACATTTTTTTTTTGGCAAATTCAACCTTACGCAGATTCCTTTTACAATGCAGTTATAAAAAGCAATATAAAAAGTATTTTGTACGACCGTGCAGAGACGCGAGCGACGCGAGACTATTTGAAATGAGTTCATTGTGAACTCATTTTAAGCGGACGGTTTTGAGACGCGGAGTGTGTATCTTGGGTTTTATTATATCAATGATTGGACTGTATGATTAATTGTATTTACGTAGACAAGGAGACACCACGAGACCAAACTGTGGCCTCACACAAGAATAAAAACACTGTTTTATATAGAATAGAAAAATAAAGGATTTATTTAACTTACTTAGTACTTATTTAAACTTAGAGATGTTACTAGTAGGAGAGATCACTGTCGACTGTAATCGCAGTACAAAACCTTGCGTCTTATATCCTATTACACCTTGACGCAGCTAGCGGCAAGGTGCATGGCGTTTCCCGCGCAAATATCCAATAGAAACGCCAGGATTAAAGTGACCGTTGGGCCAGATTCCTATTGGATAAAATTAAGTAAACTTATTGGATTAGAATACAGCCTTTTAAATTGCCCAATCACAAACATTATTAAATTTTTAATGTGGGACTTTGTCATAGTACGAGTGGAATTTTCCATAACTTGCGTACCTATTCTCGACAGACTTTAAAATACATAGGTTCTTTAAGTAAAACTTATGTTAAGTATACATTTATAGAACTTAAAGAATTGAAGTTAGACTGATTTTAGGGTTCTGTTTACATTACTATTAGCTAACTTTTACTGTTTATTCCTAAGTTAAGTTACATTACACTCGTTAAGCTTTAATTATTGAAGTCTCTTATATACTTATTCTAGGCATTCAATATATAGCTAATCTACTTAATCAAGTTTATTATTGATTAAGATTCTATAAGTTTGGCGTCCGTAACAATGGGTGATGAGCCGTTAGAAGTGACGAGAATCCCCTGTGAAAACCTTCAACGGAGTTGTTCGTTCGGGGAATTTCCTGAAGAACTGCATCAAAAGTATTCCACAGATCAATAGGAAATCTAGGAGCTCACCTGCCCCGTCTTTCCAACCTTCCGATCCAGTTATCTTCAAAATAATCAATGACTTGTCGGAGGAGGGCAGAATGCACAAATACAGCACAATATAAAACTGAGATTCGAGCAGTTCGTCAAAAGCGTTGATAACTTGTTCTGATTGAAAATACGCTAAAGCACATAATGGGCGAATATGCAATGCGTAATCAGGGGTGTGTAGTGTACTCAGTTTTCAATTTTCGTAATCAGCGAATCCGAAAACCATGAAAACGACACCCATGACGGAAAAACCAAAGATTTTCGTCGGCGCCATCTTGATTTTCATTTTGGCTTCATTTTCGTAATCAGTGACCCCAAAACCATGAAAACGACACCAATGACGGAAAAACCAAAAAAATTCCTAACCGCCATCTTGAATTTTCATTTTGGCTTCATTTTCGTAATCAGCGACCCCGAAAACCATGAAAACGACACCCATGACGGAAAAACCAAAAATTTTCGTCGGCGCCGTCTTGGATTTTCATTTTGGTCTCATTTTTGTAATCAGCGACCTCAAAAACAATGAAAACGACACCCATGACGGAAAAACCAAAAATTTTACTGGCCGCCATCTTGGATTTTCATTTTGGCTTCATTTTAGTAATCAGCAACCCCGAAAACCATGAAAACGACACCCATGACGGAAAAACCAAAAATTTTCCTGGCCGCCATCCTGAATTTTCATTTTGACCTCATTTTCGTAATCAGCGACCCCAAAAACCATGAAAACGACACCCATGACGGAAAAACCTAAAATTTTCCTAGCCGACGAATTGAGAACCTCCTTTTTTTTAAGTCGGTTAATGAGATTTACCGTCTATCATCTAATCAGTTCAACCTAATAGCCTGAAAGAATACAACTATCGATCCATAAGTACGTATAATTTTGAAGGAATTTTCTTTCAAGTCCTGACCGTTGAGGAGTTGCACCTTCCGTCATCAGCGCAGCCACATGAAATTATGATTATCAGACGCAAATACTTGAACAGCTTCTGAAAATGTATGGAAAACGTTAAGTGCGCCTATGATATTCGAGGGTTGCCCTCAATTTCTCAGAGTTCCCATCATCAGAAACTGACTTGGTGACAATGGGACCACCTCGGGAGTATTCCTATTAGTATTCCCTTCCCAAGACAAAAAGAATTTTGAAAATCAGTCCACAATTGACGGAGATATTCGCAGACATACAAACACGAATAAAGAACCTCCTCTTTTTTGGAGGTCGGTTAAAAATATATATCGAAGTATGTACAATCGACAACAACAATCGATCGTGAAATTCGACTTCGATCTGAAGATGAAAAAAAATTTAGAAATCTTTACAAATTAGCAAAAAAAACATGTTTGATCAAAATTAATAAGTGTATCAAATTGTGGTAATCGGCTTACAATCTAGAAAATATGTTTACGAAAAACACGGGAGCGTTTGTGACACAAAGCGATACGTCCGCCCTTTGGCAGTGGCCGATTCGTACTGGCGAGATAGAGTTTGCGCGGTCGATAATATAGTTAACTTTGAATTCAATTTACGAAATGAAATTATAGATTATTGATAAAATAAAAATACGATTCTATTAGAAGGTTACCTTAAAATTAATACGTAGTTTTTGAATTTTCTCTAAAGTGATACTAAGGTATAGAAAAAAAATCTTATTTGTCGAGACATTTTGTAAAAATTGCGATGTTTTAACATTTTTTTTCTGCTATTTTTTGTATTGAAGTCGAAAATCTGACTTCTTGGTACTCCAGTAGACCATATGGTGATGTTATTTATATTTTTTTAATGTTTAGAATCGTTTGTAGTGTTATGTTCGGCTAAGCCAAACGTAACTCGATCGGTATTTTTGCGGAAAAGGGCTTTTGAATACGGGTGATTGCCATTAATATAAACATTATTTTAAAAATTCTTGTCCACTGTCTACCAGAAAAAGAACTCGGTCTCTTATAATAGCCAAAAGGAAGCTTCAAATTCTTCATAGATTTCCCACACCAACCGATCAAAGTTGATCAAAATGAGATGATTTCGTGGAAGGAGCCTTACGGAGAGGCAATCGTGGAAGACGATTAGAATGGGTTCGGAACCACGTGGACTGGGGCCGTGAGCAATGGTCCAATGTGCTGTTCACGGATGAATCCAGGTTCGGCTTCCATCCAGATTCACGAAGGACGCGTGTTTGGCGAGTTCCTGGACGATGGAGCCGTCTCCAGAACCCTCAGGAAGTTCACCTATACCAAGGAGGAACAATTATGGTTTGGGCAGGAATTCGTCTTGGAGGACGGACGGATCTCGTTTGGGTGCGGGGCAATATGACGGCAGAACGATACGTCCAACAGGTGCTGGGGCCCGTAATCTTGCCCCACAGAACACAAATGGGGCAAGATTTCCTGCTCATGCACGACAATGCCCGGGCACACACGGCGAGAACGGTAGCAGCTTGGTTACATACACATAATGTTAGGGCCTTAGACTGGCCTGCTCAATCGCCAGATCTAAATCCCATTGAGCATGCGTGGGTTATGCTGCAAAGAAGAGCTCTGAAGGAAGTTCCTGAAAATTTGGCTACAGAAGATCAACTTTTTGCGCACCTCAGAAGGACATGGGACAATATTCCGCAGCAAGACATTGACAACCCTGTTCTGAGCATGCCGAATCGTTGCCGATGTGTTATGAACATCATGGGCGCTTTCTCAGACTACTAACTTCAAGTTTATAAACACAAATTAAATGATTATTCTATTTTTTTCAGTTTTTACTCACAAATTAAAAGTTAATTCATATACGGTTTCCGTCTATGCTTCATTTTTTTTCCATAAAATCCTGAAATTTTAATCAGTACCTTAACCATTATTAAAAAATGGTATAATATTAAATAACGCATATTTTAAATATATACATGTCATATAAATAATTAACACATTGATAGTAATTCGCTTTTTTAAAAATATCCCTAGACCGTGTTGTTGATGTGTGTATAATATATATATAATATTTTTATAAAGTATTTTTAATTATTATATATATATATATTTTATTTAATCTACTGGAACCCCAAGTTGGGTGAAGGCCTCCTCCAGTGACGCCCATTTGTCTCTGTCTTCAGCTACTTTTAAAACATGGTGTTTATTATCATTAATTTGTGCTGAAGCGCAAACTCTACCAGTCTTTGTCCTCTTTCGTTTCTCACGCCGTATCCGTGTTTTTTAGTAACTAAATATTCGTCAGCATTGGGGGTTCCAAGCTTGGCGTTAAAAGTAATATTGTGTTTTTTTTGCGCTGTGCCCAAGGTTTTCTCGACTGTAGTGTAGAATGCCGCTTCAGTTGGTGCATAAGCTTGTATAATGGATATTTTTATGTCCATGTATATTTATGTTTAGTGTTGCCACTCGCTCTGTTATGCCATTGAAGCTTATTATGTGGTTTTTGAGAGACTTATTAATAATGAAGCAAACTCCATATTTGCCAGGGGTTTGCCCTATGTAGCAAAATATAAAATTTTCGTATTCTTCTATTTTTATTTCCATGTCTTCTCATTTCAGATATTCCGATGATATCGTATTTTATATTTCTTATAGCCTCTTCAAATTCTAGCTTCTAGATTCTAGCAGAGTTCGGACGTTGTATTTTGCAATCATTAGTTTGTTTTTATCTAAGATGTTTCTTTGCTCTATTGGTGTGTTCATTGGAGGGTTGTGGTCATATTCTTCCACGGTGACCAACCGGCTTGGAAGAGTTTTTCTAATATGTTGTTTTTTTATGTTTTTGTTCAATTTTGTTGTCTGTTTGGTAGGAGGGGCTTGGGCTTAGTTGCTATATATTCTCGTTACTTAGGTTCTCGTTACTTTCTTGGTTATTTTTAGTTTTGGTTGTGCTTTTGTTGGTCAAGAAATTTAGCATGCTAGGTTTTATGACTCCTTCTGTAATGCTGTTTGACCTAGTGATTGTCTTGTCAGGCTGCTGTGTCTTGTTTTTCTTAGTAGCCTGAGTATGCAATGTTTTAGTTTGTGTGGTGTTTTCAGGTGATGACCGGAATTTTCTTTTACTTTGGGGCTTTGATACAATCAGTTTGTCGTATTTTAGTATAGCTTTATTTCCCTTTTCCCTCTCTAATTTCAGTTGCTCCTGTAACTCTTTCCTTTTTTCTAGCACATATTTAGGGAAGTCTTCTTTCATATAGTATTGCGTATCTTTCAGCACTCCTTTTTGCTTAAATATTTCAATTTTTATTCCCAGTGTCGTGAAGGTTACTACAGTTGGACGTGATCTCTCCCCTTTCATTCCCAGTCTTTTTATCCCCTGGATGTCTTTGGAGCTAAGTTTTGTAGAGAAATATTTCTGAATCCATTTAATTACCTATGTTTTCTTCGAAATTCTTATAAGATGTTTCTTTTTCTTCGATACCAAAAAATACTATATTTCTTATTCTTGCTTGTTTTTCCAAATTATAAATTCTTTTTTCTTGATTTTCCACTCTTTCTTCCAATTCTCCAAGTTTTGCTTCCCAGACCAAAAATTTTTCCTCAAAAATGCTAGTAATGTTTTGTGTGACTTGTTCCGTGACGTTTTTACCGGTTTCCCTAATTTCAATTCTTTGTACGTCTAGTTCCTTTTTTATTGATTTTAGTGTATTTAAAATTTCTTCCATCATTTTGGTTTGTTGTGGTTAAAGTAATGTCCTCTAGCGGTGCGTATGTGAATTATTTACCGATCGACGTCGTAGTATTGATCGCCTCTAAATGGTTCGCTGCTCTTCTAACAGATGGCGTTGTGTGTGATATGGTACGCTGCGCTGGAACTGTTGTCAAAGATGATTTGCAAAAAAACAGCAATCTTTTAGGTTATGATATTTTGCATTTGTTTTTGTTTTTATTTCTTTGTCTGATTTACTTTTCACTACTACGCACACACTATTCTTGCTTAAGGTTGATACAAAAAGAAGACAATTGATCTCAGTAGGCCTTGGATATCAACAATTTGTATGTGGATTTCAAGAACGTTTGGTTTGAGTTTTTACGATTTTAGTACTGATGTTTCCACTGTTTTTTCTCTTCACCAGATCACTTGGCACTATATTTCAATACACAGTTAATAGTATCACTTAAGTCACTTTTTCTATTTTATTTTGTTATTTTTTATCGGAGTTGATGTTTATCGTGCCACGGTGGCGCCCTCCGCCTTGAGATATCTCAATAATCAATAATCATCATCAATAATATGATAGTATATTTTACCTCCAAAGCAGGGGGAGCCTTAGCTAATTTAAGTCCAAGCAGTTCTGGAGCCGACGACTCCTTCAGCTGAATGTTGTACACGCATTTCGGGAGTAAGCCTCGGATTCTGTATAATATAATACAAAATATGTTTATATTTGACTAGAACCAAACACTAGTATACTAAATGACAACAAATATTTTATTAAAATAATTAGTTTGACGTTATTTTATTTGTTCATCAGAAAAGAGATCGTTTTAGATTGTTACTTTACAAAGCTCTGATGATAAGCTAGGCTACACAAATATCCCCCTCGGGGCTGCGGATTATCGAAAGAGATAACGCGGCCTCGGCGCAAGGGCGAGGAAGGAACATGGGTGGTTTTTAGTCAGTTGAAGTCTGACACTCCCTTCCGCTCTACCCAAGAGCGGGAGGAGATATTCGATCATTTCCCAACCCCAAAAAAGAAAAAGAAGACCACACAAATAGCGTCAAGCAATGCGCGTGCGTCTTTTGTATCTTTTCCGCGAGGACAGTCGATGCTTTGACCAATTATTTCACTTGTTTAATCCGCAGTCACTTTAGAGACACACATAATAATCCTATCAATCGCTTCAAGGTTTGTATAAATAATAAACAATATTGTGTCACATTAAAATTGTCTTTAGTCACCTGAAAGCACCATTAGTCTCCGTGGTAGCCTCTTCCGTAGCGCAGTGTGCCGCTGAGCCAGCCTGCGGCACTGCCAACAGTACGGCACCCGACCAGCCCACACCTCCCAACGATAGTAGGGCTCCAACACATGACCACGCCACGCGGACTCCTCTGTGGAACCACAAATATAAAAATAAGTCTAAGAATATAAAAGTCACTGACAAAAATTTACAACAATTTATTACTGTCAATGACTAGTTAAGTGACGTCGAAATTCATCAATAATTGAATAATTGAATTAAAGTGAAAGCGAGCATTCTCAGCAAAATTGAATAACTATAAGAAATGTCAAAATTATATTATTGGTATTACTCTTTTCGCAGGGATTGGCAAACCGGAGCACTGGATAGGGATAAGGGAAGGAGGGAAGGGAGGCCTTTGCCCTGCAGTGGGACACAAGTGGCTGATAATAATAAAAAAAAATTACTTGTCACAGTAAAAGCTGGAGATCCGATTAAAATCATCTACGTTCTACGTTAGGTAGGGATTTTCTGGAGGCCTATACTCATCAAAAGGACCCAAGGTAATACACATACAGTTTTCAGACCAGTAATTAAAAGAAAAACCTAATTTATTTAGCAGAATCACAGGCATCCAGTTTCTGTAAGAGCGATTGGCGGGAAAAATCCACTGCACAGGAATAGTTTAAGTTAGTCAATAAAGTTACTTGAGCGTAATTTGATGCGTATGAAACAAAATAAAGTGCATCATGCTAAAGAGAAAGGAAAGTGGTGGGTGCAACAAGTGCAGGATATATAAACGAGGTCGCGCTCAGAATAAAATTAGTTATGGCAAAGCCCTTGTACGTGTACCACATTATAACCACCAGCGATATTAGTAACGCGCTCCAGTGTCTCCAGACGTATCCAGTAGTACATCAGGAAAATGAAGCGTGTGAAATCTTCTGCTCGGGACTCCTCGAAGAAGAAGAAAACCAGCCACCCAGAAGAAGAGGACCAAGTGAAACCGGAAGTGACAATGGAAGCAATGGAGGACGAACAAACGATGGATTGGGGATCGATCCAGAAAAAACTATTACAAAATTGTGTCCTGGGGCAAATGGGACTATCGAATCTCAAGACGAAAGCGGATGCAGAATACGATGGCGAAACGGACGAGTCAGAAGATATTCCAACGGAGGAGGAAGTCGAGACCGATATGAGCACGACGATGGCTGCCTGGGAGAAATATGTCCAGTCGGTACGTATACAACAGGCGCTGAAGACCAACTAACAAAACTTTATGAAGGACCTTATAAGCTCATCGCTCACCATCAAGGAACAAGTCGATCCCATTGGCATGTCAATACTATTCTGTTAATAAACAGTGGGGATTTAACTCACGACTGGGACGAATTATTCGAAGCGGAGCCTACAAGAATAAATCAGTTGACTGCCTGTCTTGCCTTCGCGAGTATCTTTATTCCGGCAATGGTCGTCAAGTCGTACAAGACATTCTCCGTAAGAAACATCTTGAAACTTGTGAGTGCGCCGAACATCACTGTGGAACGCCCGAGTAAATGGAAAATTACGGCATACGAAATTGATTGTACATGCCGAAAGAGGAGATCCAGTATATGGACCAGAAAGCGAGCCATTTAAAAAAGGGTTCTATGGAATAGTGGATGCAATTATTCAAGCCGATGACTGTGAAGAAGGAAGTTCCGGATATCAAGTTCCAAGCAAAACAAGGAAAGTTCTGGTCGAACAACAAAACGATTCAAACTCAATCACCAGAAGCGATAGCGAAAACAATAGTAGAAACGCAGATGTTATTGTACTTTTATGCAAAAACGATGATTTCACAGAAGCCGAAGCTATGGGATTGTTTGCAAAATCAAGTCAGAGGATCGACTTTATTTGCACCAAACAATATGCCGATAAAATACGGACTTACATCCACATCGCCCGAGTTTTGGTGTTTTCGGAATCGATAAAACAACGATTTGAACGAGCCAAAGCAAACTTCGAAAAAGAAATCCCGCTATGTATGGACGACACAACGCAAGAAGAAACAAAATTAAAGTTTAACCCACTAAGCTACATTTCTTGTTTTCATTTCTCCTTTTGCAGGTCTGCTGGCAGAAATTTCTTGTGAAATAAGCAGTACCTTTGTACTCAAATGTTATATTATGTTGTTTTCCTGTGTTGTCTAGTAATAGGGGATCGGACAAAAAAAACTTATTAGTCCGTCAGATAGATTTCCAAAAATTATTGAGTACATATTTTTTCTTTTTTCACGTAAACAAAAAATGAAGACGATACAGTGCTTCTAAAACTCTTGAACTCCTCGAAAACGTCACACGTTAGTACATTTTTTACCCACAAGTGACGTCACGACGCGTTTTATCTTCGTCATTTTTTATTTTAATTTGATAAAACAAAAAACACGTATCCAATATTTTTCGATAATCTAACTCATATTTTTTTGACTCGGTCCGATTCCCCTATGTGTACATAAATAGTAAAAAAAAATAAAGAAATATTGGATGTGATCGAAATCAAGTTGGACCAGGGGCCCTACTATGACGTCTTGAAACATTCCTAACTTATTCTTAATCCAGGCGAGCCGGCGACCTCCTTAGCGTAACGAAGGTTGAGTGGGTGAAGCGTTACTCAGGGGCGACGACAAGCAAACTTTAGGGTAATGTTTTTTTAGTGGTAGGAGAAGGTAGTAGGTAGGTGATAGGTAGGTAGTAGGTAGGTGGTAGGTAGGTAGTAGGTAGGTAGGTGTAGGTAGGTAGTAGGTTGGTAGGTGTAGGTAGGTAGTAACGTGACAGAGCTATACAGGGTGTCTAGCGTCATCTCTTTTCCACTATGGATTAAGAATAAGTTAGGACTGTTTTAAGACGTCATAGTAGGGCACCAGTTCTATAATGATAGATTTAAACATTTTACAAGACAAAGTAAGAAGAAGACTAACCTGTTCTTCCTGGGACAACCTTCAACTGGTAAGATAATGAATAGCTTGGTTGAATGCCACTTTAATTATTGTCGCTTGACTGGTTTGATATCGAACATGGCAGTTTCAACTTTAGTAGATTACTGCATACAAATGCACGTTTATTGGACGAATGTAAACTCACCGATAACCAGTGTGAGCAGTGGAAGCTGTTAGCCTCGGGATTGCCGATGTCAACGGACGTGAAATATAAGGACAGATGTGATGTGAAAGATGTAGTATTATATACGTGTAGTAATTATCCAATTGAAATGTATTGTAATGTACCAATGGCACAAGAAGCAGTAAAATCAAGAACAATAAGTTACGAATTAAGAACAAGATGCCCTTGGTACATTAAAATAATATGGGAAAAATGTTCCCTCCTTCAGTGTCACGATATGATGTGGCGGCTGGAAGCGATACTCCTTCATGTTGGGCTTCACGTAGTACTGCGCGGGTGACAACTTACTTGAGTGTAATCTGATGTGTATGTCCTTCCTCCAGTGTCACGATATGATGTGGCGGCTGGAAGCGATACTCCTTCATGTTGGGCTTCACGTAGTACTGCGCGGGTGACAACTTACTTGAGTGTAATCTGATGTGTATGTCCTTCCTCCAGTGTCACGATATGATGTGGCGGCTGGAAGCGATACTCCTTCATGTTGGGCTTCACGTAGTACTGCGCGGGTGACAACTTACTTGAGTGTAATCTGATGTGTATGTCCTTCCTCCAGTGTCACGATATGATGTGGCGGCTGGAAGCGATACTCCTTCATGTTGGGCTTCACGTAGTACTGCGCGGGTGACAACTTACTTGAGTGTAATCTGATGTGTATGTCCTTCCTCCAGTGTCACGATATGATGTGGCGGCTGGAAGCGATACTCCTTCATGTTGGGCTTCACGTAGTACTGCGCGGGTGACAACTTACTTGAGTGTAATCTGATGTGTATGTCCTTCCTCCAGTGTCACGATATGATGTGGCGGCTGGAAGCGATACTCCTTCATGTTGGGCTTCACATAGTACTGCGCGGGTGACAACTTACTTGAGTGTAATCTGATGTGTATGTCCTTCCTCCAGTGTCACGATATGATGTGGCGGCTGGAAGCGATACTCCTTCATGTTGGGCTTCACGTAGTACTGCGCGGGTGACAACTTACTTGAGTGTAATCTGTTGTGTATGTCCTTCTTCCAGTGTCACGATATGATGTGGCGGCTGGAAGCGTTACTCCTTCATGTTGGGCTTCACGTAGTACTGCGCGGGTGACAACTTACTTGAGTGTAATCTGATGTGTATGTCCTTCCTCCAGTGTCACGATATGATGTGGCGGCTGGAAGCGATACTCCTTCATGTTGGGCTTCACATAGTACTGCGCGGGTGACAACTTACTTGAGTGTAATCTGATGTGTATGTCCTTCCTCCAGTGTCACGATATGATGTGGCGGCTGGAAGCGATACTCCTTCATGTTGGGCTTCACGTAGTACTGCGCGGGTGACAACTTACTTGAGTGTAATCTGATGTGTATGTCCTTCCTCCAGTGTCACGATATGATGTGGCGGCTGGAAGCGTTACTCCTTCATGTTGGGCTTCACGTAGTACTGCGCGGGTGACAACTTACTTGAGTGTAATCTGATGTGTATGTCCTTCCTCCAGTGTCACGATATGATGTGGCGGCTGGAAGCGATACTCCTTCATGTTGGGCTTCACGTAGTACTGCGCGGGTGACAACTTACTTGAGTGTAATCTGATGTGTATGTCCTTCCTCCAGTGTCACGATATGATGTGGCGGCTGGAAGCGATACTCCTTCATGTTGGGCTTCACGTAGTACTGCGCGGGTGACAACTTACTTGAGTGTAATCTGATGTGTATGTCCTTCCTCCAGTGTCACGATATGATGTGGCGGCTGGAAGCGATACTCCTTCATGTTGGGCTTCACGTAGTACTGCGCGGGTGACAACTTACTTGAGTGTAATCTGATGTGTATGTCCTTCCTCCAGTGTCACGATATGATGTGGCGGCTGGAAGCGATACTCCTTCATGTTGGGCTTCACGTAGTACTGCGCGGGTAACAACTTACTTGAGTGTAATCTGATGTGTATGTCCTTCCTCCAGTGTCACGATATGATGTGGCGGCTGGAAGCGATACTCCTTCATGTTGGGCTTCACGTAGTACTGCGCGGGTGACAACTTACTTGAGTGTAATCTGATGTGTATGTCCTTCCTCCAGTGTCACGATATGATGTGGCGGCTGGAAGCGATACTCCTTCATGTTGGGCTTCACGTAGTACTGCGCGGGTGACAACTTACTTGAGTGTAATCTGATGTGTATGTCCTTCCTCCAGTGTCACGATATGATGTGGCGGCTGGAAGCGATACTCCTTCATGTTGGGCTTCACATAGTACTGCGCGGGTGACAACTTACTTGAGTGTAATCTGATGTGTATGTCCTTCCTCCAGTGTCACGATATGATGTGGCGGCTGGAAGCGATACTCCTTCATGTTGGGCTTCACGTAGTACTGCGCGGGTGACAACTTACTTGAGTGTAATCTGTTGTGTATGTCCTTCTTCCAGTGTCACGATATGATGTGGCGGCTGGAAGCGTTACTCCTTCATGTTGGGCTTCACGTAGTACTGCGCGGGTGACAACTTACTTGAGTGTAATCTGATGTGTATGTCCTTCCTCCAGTGTCACGATATGATGTGGCGGCTGGAAGCGATACTCTTTCATGTTGGGCTTCACATAGTACTGCGCGGGTGACAACTTACTTGAGTGTAATCTGATGTGTATGTCCTTCCTCCAGTGTCACGATATGATGTGGCGGCTGGAAGCGATACTCCTTCATGTTGGGCTTCACGTAGTACTGCGCGGGTGACAACTTACTTGAGTGTAATCTGATGTGTATGTCCTTCCTCCAGTGTCACGATATGATGTGGCGGCTGGAAGCGTTACTCCTTCATGTTGGGCTTCACGTAGTACTGCGCGGGTGACAACTTACTTGAGTGTAATCTGATGTGTATGTCCTTCCTCCAGTGTCACGATATGATGTGGCGGCTGGAAGCGATACTCCTTCATGTTG
This sequence comes from Diarsia mendica, assembly GCA_949316265.1. NCBI lineage: Eukaryota > Metazoa > Arthropoda > Insecta > Lepidoptera > Noctuidae > Diarsia > Diarsia mendica. Next base: position 1,008,234 of record OX438887.1, read on the forward strand.
GGCTTCACGTAGTACTGCGCGGGTGACAACTTACTTGAGTGTAATCTGATGTGTATGTCCTTCCTCCAGTGTCACGATATGATGTGGCGGCTGGAAGCGATACTCCTTCATGTTGGGCTTCACGTAGTACTGCGCGGGTGACAACTTACTTGAGTGTAATCTGATGTGTATGTCCTTCCTCCAGTGTCACGATATGATGTGGCGGCTGGAAGCGATACTCCTTCATGTTGGGCTTCACGTAGTACTGCGCGGGTGACAACTTACTTGAGTGTAATCTGATGTGTATGTCCTTCCTCCAGTGTCACGATATGATGTGGCGGCTGGAAGCGATACTCCTTCATGTTGGGCTTCACGTAGTACTGCGCGGGTGACAACTTACTTGAGTGTAATCTGATGTGTATGTCCTTCCTCCAGTGTCACGATATGATGTGGCGGCTGGAAGCGATACTCCTTCATGTTGGGCTTCACGTAGTACTGCGCGGGTGACAACTTACTTGAGTGTAATCTGATGTGTATGTCCTTCCTCCAGTGTCACGATATGATGTGGCGGCTGGAAGCGATACTCCTTCATGTTGGGCTTCACGTAGTACTGCGCGGGTGACAACTTACTTGAGTGTAATCTGATGTGTATGTCCTTCCTCCAGTGTCACGATATGATGTGGCGGCTGGAAGCGATACTCCTTCATGTTGGGCTTCACGTAGTACTGCGCGGGTGACAACTTACTTGAGTGTAATCTGATGTGTATGTCCTTCCTCCAGTGTCACGATATGATGTGGCGGCTGGAAGCGATACTCCTTCATGTTGGGCTTCACGTAGTACTGCGCGGGTGACAACTTACTTGAGTGTAATCTGATGTATATGTCCTTCCTCCAGTGTCACGATATGATGTGGCGGCTGGAAGCGATACTCCTTCATGTTGGGCTTCACGTAGTACTGCGCGGGTGACAACTTACTTGAGTGTAATCTGATGTGTATGTCCTTCCTCCAGTGTCACGATATGATGTGGCGGCTGGAAGCGATACTCCTTCATGTTGGGCTTCACGTAGTACTGCGCGGGTGACAACTTACTTGAGTGTAATCTGATGTGTATGTCCTTCCTCCAGTGTCACGATATGATGTGGCGGCTGGAAGCGATACTCCTTCATGTTGGGCTTCACGTAGTACTGCGCGGGTGACAACTTACTTGAGTGTAATCTGATGTGTATGTCCTTCCTCCAGTGTCACGATATGATGTGGCGGCTGGAAGCGATACTCCTTCATGTTGGGCTTCACGTAGTACTGCGCGGGTGACAACTTACTTGAGTGTAATCTGTTGTGTATGTCCTTCCTCCAGTGTCACGATATGATGTGGCGGCTGGAAGCGATACTCCTTCATGTTGGGCTTCACGTAGTACTGCGCGGGTGACAACTTACTTGAGTGTAATCTGATGTGTATGTCCTTCCTCCAGTGTCACGATATGATGTGGCGGCTGGAAGCGATACTCCTTCATGTTGGGCTTCACGTAGTACTGCGCGGGTGACAACTTACTTGAGTGTAATCTGTTGTGTATGTCCTTCCTCCAGGGTCACGATATGATGTGGCGGCTGGAAGCGATACTCCTTCATGTTGGGCTTCACATAGTACTGCGCGGGTGACAACTTACTTGAGTGTAATCTGATGTGTATGTCCTTCCTCCAGTGTCACGATATGATGTGGCGGCTGGAAGCGATACTCCTTCATGTTGGGCTTCACGTAGTACTGCGCGGGTGACAACTTACTTGAGTGTAATCTGTTGTGTATGTCCTTCCTCCAGTGTCACGATATGATGTGGCGGCTGGAAGCGATACTCCTTCATGTTGGGCTTCACGTAGTACTGCGCGGGTGACAACTTACTTGAGTGTAATCTGATGTGTATGTCCTTCCTCCAGTGTCACGATATGATGTGGCGGCTGGAAGCGATACTCCTTCATGTTGGGCTTCACGTAGTACTGCGCGGGTGACAACTTACTTGAGTGTAATCTGATGTGTATGTCCTTCCTCCAGTGTCACGATATGATGTGGCGGCTGGAAGCGATACTCCTTCATGTTGGGCTTCACGTAGTACTGCGCGGGTGACAACTTACTTGAGTGTAATCTGTTGTGTATGTCCTTCCTCCAGTGTCACGATATGATGTGGCGGCTGGAAGCGATACTCCTTCATGTTGGGCTTCACGTAGTACTGCGCGGGTGACAACTTACTTGAGTGTAATCTGTTGTGTATGTCCTTCTTCCAGTGTCACGATATGATGTGGCGGCTGGAAGCGTTACTCCTTCATGTTGGGCTTCACGTAGTACTGCGCGGGTGACAACTTACTTGAGTGTAATCTGATGTGTATGTCCTTCCTCCAGTGTCACGATATGATGTGGCGGCTGGAAGCGATACTCCTTCATGTTGGGCTTCACGTAGTACTGCGCGGGTGACAACTTACTTGAGTGTAATCTGTTGTGTATGTCCTTCCTCCAGTGTCACGATATGATGTGGCGGCTGGAAGCGATACTCCTTCATGTTGGGCTTCACGTAGTACTGCGCGGGTGACAACTTACTTGAGTGTAATCTGTTGTGTATGTCCTTCCTCCAGTGTCACGATATGATGTGGCGGCTGGAAGCGATACTCCTTCATGTTGGGCTTCACGTAGTACTGCGCGGGTGACAGTGAAGCGAACCGCAACCGTCCGTCAGCGCCGCTGGCGACGTTGCGTCGGTAGGTGCCGCCGCTCACTGATACTAGCGCACCCTAAGGAGTGGAAAAAGAGTTTTAGTTTTAAAAAATACTTCATTTAAATTGACCACATTGTGATTTTGTCGATTATACTATATTGCCAGAAAATTACATCCATCTTTTTTTTCTGAACTGCAAAGTATTCCATCGTTGAAAACCCACAATAACCCAATCTGTCAAGAAGACCCCACACTAAATTAGATAGGAAAAGAGCACAAAATAGAAAAACCTTTTTCTAACGTATTACTGAGCAGCAGGGACGTTTACAAAACGCTTCTTACTATTTTCGCTAACAGAAAAAACATCTACAATCGATCTTTCATCTATTCTTTAATCGATCTATATCTATCAAAATAATCTGCATACGATCTAACTACATCACTAATCGAGTAGCGTGGAACTTTCAAAAACGGAATACATATAGAGAATACAGTAGATCGACAACCATACCAAAACAAACTTTTCTGTAATGGGAATAAGTTGACGTATGTGGCGTAGAGGAATCCATGACAGCTTATCCAGAGCCGGTTTTGCTGACAAAACGACTCACTAAGATGTTTCACATCAAAAGTTGTATGCGATGTACCTGCAAGGGAGTCCCATCCGCATCATCCTTCAGCTCCACATCGATCTCAGCCAGTTTATGCGCGACAATATCTCCCTTATCGTCCGGAGCACTGAACACATAGGACTCCTTCTCCGCAGTTATCTTGTACAGCTTGGACGCGTCCAGTGGACCGAACCGGTATGTACCGTCCTGGGTTGTTACTTGGGTTAGCTTGAGATCGTCTGGAATAGGGAGAGATAGGTTAGACAATGTTTATATTGGTAGGTATTGACTTGAGACTTATGTAAGTACGGAAATTATCCACTTTGGCCCTGGATCGAAAAATTTTGAAGATATGGGGGAGGCCTTTGGCCAGCAGTGGGATGACACGGACTAACAGGAACAGTAACAGGAATTATATAAGTAGTTTTCTTGTCATGGAACTTTTTCAAAATAACCTAAAAATAAAACCCTAAATAACGTTGTCAGAAGAGCGCTGTTGGTAAAAAAATGTCTATATATTTAAAAAATACGGGTATTCTTCCCTCTGGTTATGAATTGGCTAACTGAGCAATAATGAGGGGTGCTGCTATTGTCCAAAAACTGTAACATAAGAAGTATGATGGGTCCCTGTTACCTGAGGCGAGTGTGACAGTGACGTCAGCAACGGGCGGCACGAGCCGTCCCTCGAGTGTGAGCGCCTGTCGCGCGCGCAACGTCAGCGCGTGCGGCTGGCAACGCGCGCGACCTACCACTTGTTGCGGTTGTCAGTTACCTGAGGCGAGTGTGACAGTGACGTCAGCAACGGGCGGCACGAGCCGTCCCTCGAGTGTGAGCGCCTGTCGCGCGCGCAACGTCAGCGCGTGCGGCTGGCAACGCGCGCGACCTACCACTTGTTGCGGTTGTCAGTTACCTGAGGCGAGTGTGACAGTGACGTCAGCAACGGGCGGCACGAGCCGTCCCTCGAGTGTGAGCGCCTGTCGCGCGCGCAACGTCAGCGCGTGCGGCTGGCAACGCGCGCGACCTACCACTTGTTGCGGTTGTCAGTTACCTGAGGCGAGTGTGACAGTGACGTCAGCAACGGGCGGCACGAGCCGTCCCTCGAGTGTGAGCGCCTGTCGCGCGCGCAACGTCAGCGCGTGCGGCTGGCAACGCGCGCGACCTACCACTTGTTGCGGTTGTCAGTTACCTGAGGCGAGTGTGACAGTGACGTCAGCAACGGGCGGCACGAGCCGTCCCTCGAGTGTGAGCGCCTGTCGCGCGCGCAACGTCAGCGCGTGCGGCTGGCAACGCGCGCGACCTACCACTTGTTGCGGTTGTCAGTTACCTGAGGCGAGTGTGACAGTGACGTCAGCAACGGGCGGCACGAGCCGTCCCTCGAGTGTGAGCGCCTGTCGCGCGCGCAACGTCAGCGCGTGCGGCTGGCAACGCGCGCGACCTACCACTTGTTGCGGTTGTCAGTTACCTGAGGCGAGTGTGACAGTGACGTCAGCAACGGGCGGCACGAGCCGTCCCTCGAGTGTGAGCGCCTGTCGCGCGCGCAACGTCAGCGCGTGCGGCTGGCAACGCGCGCGACCTACCACTTGTTGCGGTTGTCAGTTACCTGAGGCGAGTGTGACAGTGACGTCAGCAACGGGCGGCACGAGCCGTCCCTCGAGTGTGAGCGCCTGTCGCGCGCGCAACGTCAGCGCGTGCGGCTGGCAACGCGCGCGACCTACCACTTGTTGCGGTTGTCAGTTACCTGAGGCGAGTGTGACAGTGACGTCAGCAACGGGCGGCACGAGCCGTCCCTCGAGTGTGAGCGCCTGTCGCGCGCGCAACGTCAGCGCGTGCGGCTGGCAACGCGCGCGACCTACCACTTGTTGCGGTTGTCAGTTACCTGAGGAGAGTGTGACAGTGACGTCAGCAACGGGCGGCACGAGCCGTCCCTCGAGTGTGAGCGCCTGTCGCGCGCGCAACGTCAGCGCGTGCGGCTGGCAACGCGCGCGACCTACCACTTGTTGCGGTTGTCAGTTACCTGAGGCGAGTGTGACAGTGACGTCAGCAACGGGCGGCACGAGCCGTCCCTCGAGTGTGAGCGCCTGTCGCGCGCGCAACGTCAGCGCGTGCGGCTGGCAACGCGCGCGACCTACCACTTGTTGCGGTTGTCAGTTACCTGAGGCGAGTGTGACAGTGACGTCAGCAACGGGCGGCACGAGCCGTCCCTCGAGTGTGAGCGCCTGTCGCGCGCGCAACGTCAGCGCGTGCGGCTGGCAACGCGCGCGACCTACCACTTGTTGCGGTTGTCAGTTACCTGAGGCGAGTGTGACAGTGACGTCAGCAACGGGCGGCACGAGCCGTCCCTCGAGTGTGAGCGCCTGTCGCGCGCGCAACGTCAGCGCGTGCGGCTGGCAACGCGCGCGACCTACCACTTGTTGCGGGGTTGCAGGCGACATCAGCAGGGATGATGATGATGCTGATACTACTGCTACTTCACCCTGAAGAGAATAATAAGAGATTTCCATTACAAATACCTTTTACTAATAATAAGCGTATATTGGATACATTGTTTGTGGTACAACATGTAAAAGGCAAGTAACAAGAGTAGCACACTTAGATAATTAATATTCTAGTTGCACATATAGGCATCCATGAATATGTGTAGCACCGATATGTGTAGCAAAATTAATTCTCAAACAGTTGTTAGTACATTTTAATTTAAGGACGCGTTCTCATTTTCTACAAATGTAAGTGGTTTTTAGGTACCATTTTAACGTATAAGCAATCACAAATGTGAAGATATCGTGGTCTTAATTTAAAGATAATTTATTCATCTCCAGATTGCCATCAAAAGAATTGTATGACTTCATACAAAAATTTCGCACAAATACGTTTTTCCCATCACAATAATCGCAGAAAATGTAAAAAAGTAGGGTCCGAATAGGTACCATTTTAGGTAGATTTACAGCATATTATAACTCCAAAATTATAATGAATTGCGGTACATATAGTCCTTTAGATGTTCCGATATTTTTTTTGTATTTAAAACATTGTATTTTTCAAATTATTACCTACAATAAAAACACTTGTCAATTTCTTCATACATTTTGCTCTCGGGATAATTGAAATGCAAAATTTAGTCTGCGCTCGGCCGCCGTCGTGAGTGGACCTATGTCGGATTTTACCAGAAATTCGTGTTGAAAAAGATCGCTGTACGTACACAAAATATTTGACTGACCAAACATGATACTTTACGTATTTTGTAGGCACTACGGACAACCAAGATTTTAGTCATCGTTTTTTTTTAGAAGTAAAATCACATAACGCTCCCTTTGGGATTCGCCACAGTCGGGTAGAAAGGGATTATAATAATTCGAATTTCGTTTCGAACTTGATGGAGTGACCTCATGATATACTGGAACTAATAAACGAGTTGAGCTAGGTATGCCGTGTTTGGGCTCGTTTAGTTAGTTACTTTGAGATCTTACCTCCGGACTCCATGGAGTGACCTGAAGGTATACTTTGAAGACTTTTACTGGAACTAATAAACGAGTTGAGCTAGGTATGCCGTGTTTGGGCTCGTTTTGTTAGTTACTTTGAGATCTTACCTCCGGACTCCATGGAGTGACCTGAAGGTATACTTTGAAGACTTTTACTGGAACTAATAAACGAGTTGAGCTAGGTATGCCGTGTTTGGGCTCGTTTTGTTAGTTACTTTGAGATCTTACCTCCGGACTCCATGGAGTGACCTGAAGGTATACTTTGAAGACTTTTACTGGAACTAATAAACGAGTTGAGCTAGGTATGCCGTGTTTGGGCTCGTTTTGTTAGTTACTTTGAGATCTTACCTCCGGACTCCATGGAGTGACCTGAAGGTATACTTTGAAGACTTTTACTGGAACTAATAAACGAGTTGAGCTAGGTATGCCGTGTTTGGGCTCGTTTTGTTAGTTACTTTGAGATCTTACCTCCGGACTCAATGGAGTGACCTGAAGGTATACTTTGGAGACTTTTACTGGAACTAATAAACGAGTTGAGCTAGGTATGCCGTGTTTGGGCTCGTTTTGTAAGTTACTTTGAGATCTTACCTCCGGACTCAATGGAGTGACCTGAAGGTATACTTTGGAGACTTTTACTGGAACTAATAAACGAGTTGAGCTAGGTATGCCGTGCTTGGGCTCGTTTTGTTAGTTACTTTGAGATCTTACCTCCGGACTCAATGGAGTGACCTGAAGGTATACTTTGGAGACTTTTACTGGAACTAATAAACGAGTTGAGCTAGGTATGCCGTGTTTGGGCTCGTTTTGTTAGTTACTTTGAGATCTTACCTCCGGACTCCATGGAGTGACCTGAAGGTATACTTTGAAGACTTTTACTGGAACTAATAAACGAGTTGAGCTAGGTATGCCGTGTTTGGGCTCGTTTTGTTAGTTACTTTGAGATCTTACCTCCGGACTCCATGGAGTGACCTGAAGGTATACTTTGAAGACTTTTACTGGAACTAATAAACGAGTTGAGCTAGGTATGCCGTGTTTGGGCTCGTTTTGTTAGTTACTTTGAGATCTTACCTCCGGACTCAATGGAGTGACCTGAAGGTATACTTTGGAGACTTTTACTGGAACTAATAAACCAGTTGAGCTAGGTATGCCGTGTAGAGGCTCGTTTTGTTAGTTACTCTGAGATCTTACCTCCGGACTCCATGGAGTGACCTGAAGGTATACTTTGGAGACTTTTACTGGAACTAATAAACGAGTTGAGCTAGGTATGCCGTGTTTGGGCTCGTTTAGTTAGTTACTTTGAGATCTTACCTCCGGACTCCATGGAGTGACCTGAAGGTATACTTTAGGACAGATGCGGGAATAGACACTTGCGCGACTGAACTTTTACGCGACTTAATGGCCACTGAGCTTTACTCTGTAAAGTAAGCATAACATCACGCTTGTTATTACTTGAAGGTGGATTTTTTGGTTTTTCCGTCATGGGTGTCGTTTTCATGGTTCTTGGGGTCGCTGATTACGAAAATGAGGTCAAAATAAAAATCCAAGATGGCACCAGGAAAATGTTTTTCCGTCATGGGTGTCGTTCGTAAAAAAATCCACCTTCAAGTAATAACAAGCGTGATGTTATGCTTACTTTACAGAGTAAAGCTCAGTGGCCATTAAGTCGCGTAAAAGTTCAGTCGCGCAAGTGTCTATTCCCGCATCTGTCCTAAAGTATACCTTCAGGTCACTCCATGGAGTCCGGAGGTAAGATCTCAAAGTAACTAAAACAAAACGAGCCCAAACACGGCATACCTAGCTCAACTCGTTTATTAGTTCCAGTAAAAGTCTCCAAAGTATACCTTCAGGTCACTCCATGGAGTCCGGAGGTAAGATCTCAAAGTAACTAACAAAACGAGCCCAAACACGGCATACCTAGCTCAACTCGTTTATTAGTTCCAGTAAAAGTCTTCAAAGTATACCTTCAGGTCACTCCATGGAGTCCGGAGGTAAGATCTCAAAGTAACTAACAAAACGAGCCCAAACACGGCATACCTAGCTCAACTCGTTTATTAGTTCCAGTAAAAGTCTTCAAAGTATACCTTCAGGTCACTCCATGGAGTCCGGAGGTAAGATCTCAAAGTAACTAACAAAACGAGCCCAAACACGGCATACCTAGCTCAACTCGTTTAATAGTTCCAGTAAAAATCTCCAAAGTATACGTCCAGGTCACTCCATTGAGTCCGGAGGTAAGATCTCAAAGTAACTAACAAAACGAGCCCAAACACGGCATACCTAGCTCAACTCGTTTATTAGTTCCAGTAAAAGTCTCCAAAGTATACCTTCAGGTCACTCCATGGAGTCCGGAGGTAAGATCTCAAAGTAACTAACAAAACGAGCCCAAACACGGCATACCTAGCTCAACTTGTTTATTGGTTCCAGTAAAAGTCTTCAAAGTATACCTTCAGGTCACTCCATGGAGTCCGGAGGTAAGATCTCAAAGTAACTAACAAAACGAGCCCAAACACGGCATACCTAGCTCAACTCGTTTATTAGTTCCAGTAAAAGTCTTCAAAGTATACCTTCAGGTCACTCCATGGAGTCCGGAGGTAAGATCTCAAAGTAACTAACAAAACGAGCCCAAACACGGCATACCTAGTTCAACTCGTTTATTAGTTCCAGTAAAAGTCTTCAAAGTATACCTTCAGGTCACTCCATGGAGTCCGGAGGTAAGATCTCAAAGTAACTAACAAAACGAGCCCAAACAAGGCATACCTAGCTCAACTCGTTTATTAGTTCCAGTGAAAGTCTCCAAAGTATACCTTCAGGTCACTCCATTGAGTCCGGAGGTAAGATCTCAAAGTAACTAACAAAACGAGCCCAAACACGGCATACCTAGCTCAACTCGTTTATTAGTTCCAGTAAAAATCTCCAAAGTATACCTTCAGGTCACTCCATGGAGTCCGGAGGTAAGATCTCAAAGTAACTAACAAAACGAGCCCAAACAAGGCATACCTAGCTCAACTCGTTTATTAGTTCCAGTAAAAGTCTCCAAAGTATACCTTCAGGTCACTCCATTGAGTCCGGAGGTAAGATCTCAAAGTAACTAACAAAACGAGCCCAAACACGGCATACCTAGCTCAACTCGTTTATTAGTTCCAGTAAAAATCTCCAAAGTATACCTTCAGGTCACTCCATGGAGTCTGGAGGTAAGATCTCAAAGTAACTAACAAAACGAGCCCAAACAAGGCATACCTAGCTCAACTCGTTTATTAGTTCCAGTAAAAGTCTCCAAAGTATACCTTCAGGTCACTCCATTGAGTCCGGAGGTAAGATCTCAAAGTAACTAACAAAACGAGCCCAAACACGGCATACCTAGCTCAACTCGTTTATTAGTTCCAGTAAAAATCTCCAAAGTATACCTTCAGGTCACTCCATTGAGTCCGGAGGTAAGATCTCAAAGTAACTAACAAAACGAGCCCAAACACGGCATACCTAGCTCAACTTGTTTATTGGTTCCAGTAAAAGTCTTCAAAGTATACCTTCAGGTCACTCCATTGAGTCCGGAGGTAAGATCTCAAAGTAACTAACAAAACGAGCCCAAACACGGCATACCTAGCTCAATATTATTTATTTATTATTATTATTTATTTATTATTATTATTAATTATTTATTATTACTCGGCTTACCAACCGACCAATGTCCAGTAGTATCTACTTTTATATTGTTCCATTTCACAGTACAAACTTTTTAAAAACATAATATTATCACAGTAACGTAAAAAACTACTCGGCAAAAAATAAACAAAAGACTCAAGAATCAAGTCGTGTCACTTCGCTCATAATTCCGCCGCGGCGAGCTTGTCGCTGTGTGTGTGACCAGTGCACGTGTAGTAGTAAGCCTCAATACCTAAAATTGAACCGCGAGAATTCGTAAACGCGTCCTTAAATAAACTCCTTCATAATGATCAATATGGCTTTACAAAGGGTCGTTCGACTACGGATGCAGGTGTTGCTTTGCTAAAACACATATTTAACGCATGGGAGAAAGCGCAAAATGCAATCGGTGTTTTCTGCGATCTTTCTAAAGCTTTTGATTGCGTACATCACGACACGCTTTTACGGAAACTGCGTCATTACGGTGTTCAAAATGAGGCCCTAAATGTGATAGATTCGTATTTACAAAATAGATTCCAATGTGTAGACGTAAATGGCGCGAAATCTTCCGGGCTACCGGTTCGGCTAGGTGTACCTCAAGGTTCAATACTGGGTCCGTTTTTATTCTTGGTTTATATTAATGATCTGCCATATTTATTTAAAGGGTTTTTGTGACGTCGTACTATTTGCAGATGATACCTCTCTTATCTTTAAAGTAGATAGGAATAGACACGATTTTGACGACGTAAACAGCGCGCTATCAATGGTCACGGATTGGTTCACAACAAACAACCTTGTTCTTAATGCCAAGAAAACTAAAATAATTAAGTTCGCTTTACCCAATGTTAGAAATCTAGGTCCCAATATTATCCTCGCCAATCAGGAGCTGGAAACTGCCGACTCTGCTGTATTTCTGGGCATAACAGTAGATTCAAAATTACAATGGGGTTCACACATATCAAGCCTAGCGGGAAGGCTAAGTTCAGCCGCATACGCCGTCAGAAAAGTAAGACAATTCACTGACGTTGATACAGCACGGTTAGTCTACTTTAGTTACTTTCACAGCGTTATGTCCTACGGTATTCTGCTGTGGGGCAAAGCTGCTGATATTCAAAATATATTTGTTCTGCAGAAGCGAGCGGTTCGTGCAATTTATCAGCTGGGTGCCCGAGTTTCCCTTAGAGATTTTTTTAAGGAGATTGGTATTCTCACGGTTGCTTCTCAGTACATCTTTGCCAACATTTTATATATTAGACAAAATATCCATCTGTACACTAAAAACAGTGATATCCACAACTTTAACACTAGAAATAAGCATAAACTACGTGCTCCTTTTCACCGGCTTCACAAAGTTCACAATTCATTCGTAGGGCTCGGGATTACATTTTATAATAAACTGCCATCTTCTTTTCTAGACTTGCCATTTAATGAGTTTAAAGCCAAAGTTAAATCTAATCTTTGTTTAAAAGCTTACTATTCTATTAACGACTACTTAGATGATAAGAATAGTTGGTCGCTGAGTTGAACACAAGACAATGTTTGTTATTTGTGTTCTTTCTCCAAAATTAGTTTACTGTTATGTTATGTATTTATTATTTTATTTTTACATTGTTTACACTTACTTTGTAATTTGTATATACTTTTGTTTATTACTGATTGTGTCTGTAGTAAATCTTAAATTTAACTGACACCTTGCTATTGTATCGAGTCTGGTTCTTCTAACCAACCAAACAGACAGATGTGTGCTGGGGAGTTTGTTCCGCCACTTCTTCTTTCCAGCTAAACACTAGGAAGTGCCGATGGGTGGGCGTTTTTGGGGGACTGTCTTATAAAAAATGTAAATACAGTGAAACCTGGTTAAATGTGTCTCAGATATTCAATTTGTTTCATGGGACCCCAGTATGAGTTCCAGTTATAGAGATTTCTCACATCCATGTCCCAGTTAGCCAAATTTCACTGTAGTAAAGTAAAGTAAAGTAAAGTAAATTTTGACCTTCGAAAAGTGCTGATTATCAGCCTAGTTTGAATAAATGAATTTTGATTTTGATTTTGACCGCACAGCCCTAGCGTGCGACGTACATCAGTACCCGGCAGGCAGCACACCGGGCAGCGCCGAGCATTGGGCCGGTATCTGCGCCACTGCACTCTAAACCACATTCGAAGCCAAGAGCTCACTCTGCGTGACCGCGCGCCGTGTTATTATTATTATCTTTTGCTATATATATACCTTCGCGCTTCCGCCCTTTCATCCTTACATAGTATAAAACAAAGTCGCTTTTTTGTCGGTTTGTTTGTCTGTATGCTTAAATCTTTAAAACTACGCAACGGCATTTGATGCGGTTTTTTTTAATAGATAGATTCAAGAGGAAGGTTTTAGTATATAATTTGAACAACATCCACGCGGGTGAAGCCGCGGGCATCAGCTAGTAATATAATATTCTACATACTAATTTACACACATATTAAATTTAATCGTTGAATACGTTTCACAGTCCGAGCGGCGTGTCCGTCCGAGCTCAACACCAGCACCAGGTCAGACACCGGGGTGGGTGATGTCACCGCGATTACTACAGCTATATACTCACATCAGCCATATACAGCGTATGCTCGAACCCGTACCCGCCCCCGGGCTGCTGCAGCGGCACCAGCGGTCCCACAGCCCGAGCGGCGTGTCCGTCCGAGCTCACCACCAGCACCAGGTCAGACACCGGGGTGGGTGATGTCACCGCGATTACTACAGCTATATACTCACATCAGCCATATACAGCGTATGCTCGAACCCGTACCCGCCCCCGGGCTGCTGCAGCGGCACCAGCGGTCCCACAGCCCGAGCGGCGTGTCCGTCCGAGCTCACCACCAGCACCAGGTCAGACACCGGGGTGGGTGATGTCACCGCGATTACTACAGCTATATACTCACATCAGCCATATACAGCGTATGCTCGAACCCGTACCCGCCCCCGGGCTGCTGCAGCGGCACCAGCGGTCCCACAGCCCGAGCGGCGTGTCCGTCCGAGCTCACCACCAGCACCAGGTCAGACACCGGGGTGGGTGATGTCACCGCGATTACTACAGCTATATACTCACATCAGCCATATACAGCGTATGCTCGAACCCGTACCCGCCCCCGGGCTGCTGCAGCGGCACCAGCGGTCCCACAGCCCGAGCGGCGTGTCCGTCCGAGCTCACCACCAGCACCAGGTCAGACACCGGGGTGGGTGATGTCACCGCGATTACTACAGCTATATACTCACATCAGAAATATACAGCGTATGCTCGAACCCGTACCCGCCCCCGGGCTGCTGCAGCGGCACCAGCGGTCCCACAGCCCGAGCGGCGTGTCCGTCCGAGCTCACCACCAGCACCAGGTCAGACACCGGGGTGGGTGATGTCACCGCGATTACTACAGCTATATACTCACATCAGCCATATACAGCGTATGCTCGAACCCGTACCCGCCCCCGGGCTGCTGCAGCGGCACCAGCGGTCCCACAGCCCGAGCGGCGTGTCCGTCCGAGCTCACCACCAGCACCAGGTCAGACACCGGGGTGGGTGATGTCACCGCGATTACTACAGCTATATACTCACATCAGCCATATACAGCGTATGCTCGAACCCGTACCCGCCCCCGGGCTGCTGCAGCGGCACCAGCGGTCCCACAGCCCGAGCGGCGTGTCCGTCCGAGCTCACCACCAGCACCAGGTCAGACACCGGGGTGGGTGATGTCACCGCGATTACTACAGCTATATACTCACATCAGCCATATACAGCGTATGCTCGAACCCGTACCCGCCCCCGGGCTGCTGCAGCGGCACCAGCGGTCCCACAGCCCGAGCGGCGTGTCCGTCCGAGCTCACCACCAGCACCAGGTCAGACACCGGGGTGGGTGATGTCACCGCGATTACTACAGCTATATACTCACATCAGCCATATACAGCGTATGCTCGAACCCGTACCCGCCCCCGGGCTGCTGCAGCGGCACCAGCGGTCCCACAGCCCGAGCGGCGTGTCCGTCCGAGCTCACCACCAGCACCAGGTCAGACACCGGGGTGGGTGATGTCACCGCGATTACTACAGCTATATACTCACATCAGCCATATACAGCGTATGCTCGAACCCGTACCCGCCCCCGGGCTGCTGCAGCGGCACCAGCGGTCCCACAGCCCGAGCGGCGTGTCCGTCCGAGCTCACCACCAGCACCAGGTCAGACACCGGGGTGGGTGATGTCACCGCGATTACTACAGCTATATACTCACATCAGCCATATACAGCGTATGCTCGAACCCGTACCCGCCCCCGGGCTGCTGCAGCGGCACCAGCGGTCCCACAGCCCGAGCGGCGTGTCCGTCCGAGCTCACCACCAGCACCAGGTCAGACACCGGGGTGGGTGATGTCACCGCGATTACTACAGCTATATACTCACATCAGCCATATACAGCGTATGCTCGAACCCGTACCCGCCCCCGGGCTGCTGCAGCGGCACCAGCGGTCCCACAGCCCGAGCGGCGTGTCCGTCCGAGCTCACCACCAGCACCAGGTCAGACACCGGGGTGGGTGATGTCACCGCGATTACTACAGCTATATACTCACATCAGCCATATACAGCGTATGCTCGAACCCGTACCCGCCCCCGGGCTGCTGCAGCGGCACCAGCGGTCCCACAGCCCGAGCGGCGTGTCCGTCCGAGCTCACCACCAGCACCAGGTCAGACACCGGGGTGGGTGATGTCACCGCGATTACTACAGCTATATACTCACATCAGCCATATACAGCGTATGCTCGAACCCGTACCCGCCCCCGGGCTGCTGCAGCGGCACCAGCGGTCCCACAGCCCGAGCGGCGTGTCCGTCCGAGCTCACCACCAGCACCAGGTCAGACACCGGGGTGGGTGATGTCACCGCGATTACTACAGCTATATACTCACATCAGCCATATACAGCGTATGCTCGAACCCGTACCCGCCCCCGGGCTGCTGCAGCGGCACCAGCTGTCCCACAGCCCGAGCGGCGTGTCCGTCCGAGCTCACCACCAGCACCAGGTCAGACACCGGGGTGGGTGATGTCACCGCGATTACTACAGCTATATACTCACATCAGCCATATACAGCGTATGCTCGAACCCGTACCCGCCCCCGGGCTGCTGCAGCGGCACCAGCGGTCCCACAGCCCGAGCGGCGTGTCCGTCCGAGCTCACCACCAGCACCAGGTCAGACACCGGGGTGGGTGATGTCACCGCGATTACTACAGCTATATACTCACATCAGCCATATACAGCGTATGCTCGAACCCGTACCCGCCCCCGGGCTGCTGCAGCGGCACCAGCGGTCCCACAGCCCGAGCGGCGTGTCCGTCCGAGCTCACCACCAGCACCAGGTCAGACACCGGGGTGGGTGATGTCACCGCGATTACTACAGCTATATACTCACATCAGCCATATACAGCGTATGCTCGAACCCGTACCCGCCCCCGGGCTGCTGCAGCGGCACCAGCGGTCCCACAGCCCGAGCGGCGTGTCCGTCCGAGCTCACCACCAGCACCAGGTCAGACACCGGGGTGGGTGATGTCACCGCGATTACTACAGCTATATACTCACATCAGCCATATACAGCGTATGCTCGAACCCGTACCCGCCCCCGGGCTGCTGCAGCGGCACCAGCGGTCCCACAGCCCGAGCGGCGTGTCCGTCCGAGCTCACCACCAGCACCAGGTCAGACACCGGGGTGGGTGATGTCACCGCGATTACTACAGCTATATACTCACATCAGCCATATACAGCGTATGCTCGAACCCGTACCCGCCCCCGGGCTGCTGCAGCGGCACCAGCGGTCCCACAGCCCGAGCGGCGTGTCCGTCCGAGCTCACCACCAGCACCAGGTCAGACACCGGGGTGGGTGATGTCACCGCGATTACTACAGCTATATACTCACATCAGCCATATACAGCGTATGCTCGAACCCGTACCCGCCCCCGGGCTGCTGCAGCGGCACCAGCGGTCCCACAGCCCGAGCGGCGTGTCCGTCCGAGCTCACCACCAGCACCAGGTCAGACACCGGGGTGGGTGATGTCACCGCGATTACTACAGCTATATACTCACATCAGCCATATACAGCGTATGCTCGAACCCGTACCCGCCCCCGGGCTGCTGCAGCGGCACCAGCGGTCCCACAGCCCGAGCGGCGTGTCCGTCCGAGCTCACCACCAGCACCAGGTCAGACACCGGGGTGGGTGATGTCACCGCGATTATAGCTATATACTCACATCAGCCATATACAGCGTATGCTCGAACCCGTACCCGCCCCCGGGCTGCTGCAGCGGCACCAGCGGTCCCACAGCCCGAGCGGCGTGTCCGTCCGAGCTCACCACCAGCACCAGGTCAGACACCGGGGTGGGTGATGTCACCGCGATTACTACAGCTATATACTCACATCAGCCATATACAGCGTATGCTCGAACCCGTACCCGCCCCCGGGCTGCTGCAGCGGCACCAGCGGTCCCACAGCCCGAGCGGCGTGTCCGTCCGAGCTCACCACCAGCACCAGGTCAGACACCGGGGTGGGTGATGTCACCGCGATTACTACAGCTATATACTCACATCAGCCATATACAGCGTATGCTCGAACCCGTACCCGCCCCCGGGCTGCTGCAGCGGCACCAGCGGTCCCACAGCCCGAGCGGCGTGTCCGTCCGAGCTCACCACCAGCACCAGGTCAGACACCGGGGTGGGTGATGTCACCGCGATTACTACAGCTATATACTCACATCAGCCATATACAGCGTATGCTCGAACCCGTACCCGCCCCCGGGCTGCTGCAGCGGCACCAGCGGTCCCACAGCCCGAGCGGCGTGTCCGTCCGAGCTCACCACCAGCACCAGGTCAGACACCGGGGTGGGTGATGTCACCGCGATTACTACAGCTATATACTCACATCAGCCATATACAGCGTATGCTCGAACCCGTACCCGCCCCCGGGCTGCTGCAGCGGCACCAGCGGTCCCACAGCCCGAGCGGCGTGTCCGTCCGAGCTCACCACCAGCACCAGGTCAGACACCGGGGTGGGTGATGTCACCGCGATTACTACAGCTATATACTCACATCAGCCATATACAGCGTATGCTCGAACCCGTACCCGCCCCCGGGCTGCTGCAGCGGCACCAGCGGTCCCACAGCCCGAGCGGCGTGTCCGTCCGAGCTCACCACCAGCACCAGGTCAGACACCGGGGTGGGTGATGTCACCGCGATTACTACAGAGTGCGCCGTGGCTACGAAGTATACCGTCTGTAAGTGAGACGAAAATATTAAGATATGTCTGTATCAAAACGTTTCTGACAAGTTTTAGGTAGCGACAGGCGAATGTCGCAAGATAAATCGATATATTTGCAAATGCAATTATAATAGAGCCAGGCCCACTCGTGTACCACACATTGAAAATATCATTCAGTCTCTACCATAATTGCAAACGATTGGCAGAAACTGAAGGAATATACATTTAGTAATTCATAATGGAAGTGGCCCTTAAACAGTTGATAGCATAATGTTAGTTTCCGACACAAATCAGTCGCAGATTTACATTTCAACAACAAAACTTACCGATGCACATAATGTAAGATAATATTGAAGAATAATACAAACTCAGAGATTTATACACATAAATACTAGTAGAAGTAACTCACAGTGGGCACCAAGGTGGAAGTGTCAGCATGTGCCTGTTCAGGTTGGAAGCGATGACATCCTCTCGGTGTGAGTGTGTACAGCTCAGCGGACGGTACACATTGCTGTGACGCACCCGATGGCACTGACATCACGCCTTCTGAACTCTTGCTGCTGTACTCCACCTGTATGGAGGAAGCAAGGAATTACGATCGATAAAATTGTGAGGAAATCGTATGGTTACAAGGATGATAAATGATTTATTTTAGCAAAATATTTAGAATATAAACTAGATAGAACGATTGAATAATTATACTCTATTAGATTACAAAACGTTACCAAAGGCCTATTGCAAAGCACAAGCTCAGTGTTTCTAATTAGACTTCACTGAGATGAAACAAACTGCATCTCTCCTAAGGCCAGACATTATATTCCTTGCAGATAAGAGGTATGAGATAGTCTTTGAAAGAAGAACCACACAATTTGAAGTTTAGTCAGTGCATGCATGTAAGTACACCATTACGACACAGTAATGTAAAATCCAACTAGCTGGAACATCCTCATATAAAATATCCTTACCTCAACCTCATGTGTAGAATGTACCCTCAGCACATAACCGGTGTGTTCAAAGGTGGGCACATTGGCATGGTCCTGTGTGACGGCTACGTTATGTCTGGCCTCTGCCCAGCACAGCGGGTCACTTTCTACTGAGATCTCCACACTGCCTGGTAGGACTTCCTCGAATGTGTACTTGCCATCTGTAAATTGAAAATCATGTTTAATTCGCACAAAAGGGAGCCAAGGATAAGGGAGCCAGTGGATATGGATATAAAGCTTTTAACTCGTAATATAAGCAAATTGGTCGACGAAGTGACGAATCTCGTTGTCCGAACTGAAATTATAACTTTTATTTCGAATTTTGTTGGCATGAACTAATTACAGGTAATTATTAAGGTGATTCATACAGGCTGCTCCCAGCCATTTTCCCGCAAGATGGCGTTGAAGTCAACATTTTTAGTTTATTTGGGTTTTTGTGTAATTGGAAATTTATTAAGTCGTAGAAGTAGCAGACGCTGATACCGGACACTGCGCTTTATCGAATAGGGTCACATCATTGCCAAAAAATCCACCCAATTCGACACTTTTCCAATTATAACATCTGCTACTGTATATATAGATCGTTTACACACACAAACGTAGGAGAGTACCAAAACCCTAAGTTTACGAAAATTGACACTAGATGGCGTGAATGAAAAAAAAAACCAAGATTTTTATTTGTCTTTATGGGTAGATTGGGTGAGCAGAACAACAGACCGCCACCTGGTACGGTATTATAATATGTATATACAAAGTTATAAAAATAAAAGGCATATTTGTTGGCGTAAACTATTTATTTATAACTTTGGGAAATAAATGTCAAGAATAATAACAATAAAACGCAGTTTTATTTTATTGAAATGAAGTTTATTTTTGCAAATAGGTTTTTTAAAACTAGATGGGGCCGGTGTTTCGTACCTGACTACTCTGAGAAGAAACAGCCGAAACAAACTCAGAGGTCACAGTCTCTTTAAAAGTCCAGACAATCTTGCTCAACTCGCATGAGAACTATGCAGAATAGTACCTGAAACATTTGTCAGTTATCGTATGACTCGACATACAACTCGAAGACCTCAACGACACGTCGAACAATGCCAAAGAAAGGACATTTTGTGTAGGTCGCTTATATAGTACTCAAACTGCCAGACGAATGTGGAAAAAAAAAAAACAAAAAAAAAATCATAATAAAATGACCCACATGGTCCTCACATTCACAATATCAAATAAAATGAATAATATTTTATAAAATAAATATCAAAAAAATTACATTACACTTTTATCAAAACAGAAGTATTTCAAGTAAATTATGCTGATACATGCCTACTTGATTATCAAAGAAACTATAATTCTTATACAAGAGATAACAACAAATATAAAACACGTTTTTTTTGCGATAATAACCAGAAAGGTGAAAAAATATTTCCTAATTTCGAAGTACTCAACAAAAGCTTTTAGAAAAACGAAAATATATAGAGCAGCTGAATTGAGCAAGTAGTTTGTTATAATTTAGATTCTAAACTACTACAAAAATACAATTAGAACAATAATCATTTGATTTGTTGATTTCACCCTTTTTTTTTTTGGTGGGTGGAAAATCATCAAATAACCCCCCCCCCCCCGCTCTTAGGCAGAGCGAAGGTCAGACTTCTACTGACTAAAAACCAAACCCATGTTCCTTCTTCGCCCTTGTGTCGGAGCCGCGTTAACCTTTCGACAAACCACAGCCCCGACGGGGTTGATTTCACCCTCTGCCTTGAAACTTGCCGTGTTGAAACCACTGCTACACTGCTGCTGCAAAGAAAACATAGGTACTTAGTATATTTGTTACTTTTTGAAGTATATTATACCATTCACTTCAAAATATTATTTACCGTCAATCTCCAAAGCTGCTCTAAAATAAAACTTTACTTCTCATCTCTCGAACATACTTTTTGCTACACTCTCATATTGCTGCCCTTATAACATGTCTTTTGTACAAATATTCTTTTTATACAGAATATCCTTTACATGATTGTGACACGGGGTTGTGATACGGCGCTTGCAAACCTGTAAAGATGATAAAATAAATGTATAATGGTTTACTTTTAAAAATCAAAATTGTCTATGAACATATTCTATAAAATACCGTAATTTTATTAGAAATGTATGTTTATATACATATCTGCTAACATCATTATCACACCACACAACTCACCATTCCAAATTGACTAGCAGTCAAACGGTCACACCTATGAATGGTATATAAATCATTTTCGTGCTGTCCTACAGTAGACGTTTCAATCACATGAACACGTCGCTGGTAAGAACCTCCTTTTCCTACACTAATTCGTTTTCCACAGTTTAATTTGTTTATTACGCTCATAACGTTTTCCGCCACATTTGTTGTCTCATTTGACAAACAACCTGCCTTCAAAGCAATTTTTTCATTGGCTGCATAAATCAGAGCCCATACCTCTGGCGCAGTATTTTTCAGACGTTTTACGAGATCTTCTTCCTTCTTTTCAGTTCCATCTGTCAATGCTACACTGACATTGCAGTAATAATCCTTGCAGTTTTCATGCACTCCGAATACATGAAGCGGGCCATTTCTCAGATCTGCTGCCATAGAAGTAGCAAGCTCACTGCTACACACGATAATTTTCCTTATACTAAGCTTCATCTTCATAACCTTTGGCTTGAGGGAATTGAGGAGGGAATGTGGTTTCATATCCATGTTTCTCCTCTCTTATTATTGACATGTATAACAATATTTGTTTCTAACACCAAGAAATAGGCATTTTTTTAGTTTCTTTACCAATAATACAGGCCTGGAAAATGAAATGAAAAGTAACACTTGTAAATAGTGCGCATAATAAAAAAGTCCGAACCAAATTTTCACAGACAAGACAAAATATCTTCCTTCAACGGGTTGCGTTCCGAAACTTTCGAACAAAAGATCTAGATAAAATGTAACAGTAAAATTTTACTTATCTTTATATTTCAATATTATCTTTATATTCCTGGTAGAATTCTTCCACAATTTATAAGAAAAAAAAAACAGATTAGCATAAGTTTTTTATTTATATTATAGCACGGAACAAAAAAAAACAGATATTGCAGAGATTGCAAGCAAGGACGTTATATACTATCTGGACTGTGTACGCGCCGCTCAAAAGCGTTCCGAGCGAGATTACCTCGAAAGAGAATGTCATCTCTTTCTAATAGGGTGACCAAACATTTTGTACTTACATTTGGGACAGATATAATTATGTGGCTGGCCTGGCTTGGCATTTGTAATAATTAAAAAAACTGACAAAGAAAGACATTAAAATTTATTCATATTTGCAAAAAGTTGTTCCAAAAAAATGGTGCCATACGAATATAATTATACACACCTAACTTAAATATAGGTATTCAAAGGAAACTTACTAATTCAAAAGTCGGTGTCTTTTGTCTGTTTTATTTAGTTTAGAAAAAAAAGTTGCAAATAAGTCTTTTTATTTTTCCACTACAAATACAAATATTGACTATGCATTTAACATTCAACATAAGAAACCTAACCCTTAAGGTGAATGCGACAAGGTAGCCCGCAAAATTCGAAATAGGATTCGCGACCGTAACAAATTGTGACTTTACCGAGTAATAATGATTAAAATCACCAATACAACCCTCTCAGTTCATAAAGGTTCCTTGAGTGGACTATTTGATGAATAGAAGAGAATTACTTATTACCGCCAATAGTGGCCACTTTTATCTTTATTCAGTAATTCTCTTAATTTATCAAGTCTATAATCATGAAAAGTGATTTTAAAAGTACTACAGGTTATTTACCAGCATGATATTGTTTTGGATATTTCAAATTTAATGTGATTTTAGAGTAAAATAAATAAGATGTGGGTGGCGCTAGTTTCGGTGCTTTTAGTGCCTTAACATACAACCTGACACTGACAAGCAAATTGCAGAAAACGTAAGAAAATTCGAATTTCGCGGGATACCTTGTCGCATTAACCTTAACCTTCAATCAAGATTCCCTTATTATTGCTTTTTCAACTCCTAACCATTGAAGAGTAGTACCTACATTCCATAATCAGCTCACCTAAATAACCTAAAAGAATACAACCAATATACCTACGTCCTCATAATATTTTATTAAACAGTTATCCTCTAACTCCTAACCGCTACGTAATCCATCATCAGCTCATGGATTGGATACGTTGGATTTGATTTAAGACCAAAATGGAAAAGTTTCAAAAAGTAAAGAAAGAATTCAATTAATGTTTGTTTTGGCTATGTTTGAGATTAAGATGAGATTTTATACCGATATTGATTATAGAAAAGGGGTATTCTTTACAATAATTTCATGATTCCCGTTTATAGATCTTGAACATAGTCACCCTAGTCGTTATTTGTAAACAAAGTTATAAGAACTTACCTGAAACATGATATCCCACATCCTGGATACCCCTCACTTTCACAACCCTTCAGACAACACCATTTCACCATATTTGAAGACAGATATTTCGCTAATACAATTAAAAACACTTGAAAAAGGAAAATTATTATTTCAACACGAAAATTTTTCCGCCATATTGTTTACGTTTTTTTTTTATATGGCTATACAGTTTTTATGAATTTTGGCTCTAATAAATTTTAATTCGCAAGTATTTATTATTGAAAATTAAGTATTTGAATATTAAATTAATACCGTTAAATTTTATGGACTGGTTTAGCTATAAAGGTGATTTTCGATTACTATACATTTTCCTGTTTTTTTCACTGGCAATTGCAAGACAAGAACAGACAAACCATAGATATAGAATTCCGTAGATTGGTAATGTCAACAATCAAACGAGACCAAAAACCATTGATCTATCTATATTTTATTTTGTTTGTTACAATAAGTACCTACATAAAATCTATTTTTCTAAGACTATGCATTTGTAAGACGCTATCTTAGCTGTCGATATCAACAAAAATTAGGCCATCGCATCACTAAAAAGTGAGGTTTTAGCTCCTTCGTATTTCTCTATTTGTTATTTCTCAAATACGTCGGTTTTAGGCATGCTAATTCATCTAGATCGTAAATAAAATAATGTTCTCATAATATTTTGCTTAAAGCCGGCTTATTAGGTGCATTGTTATTGCAGAAATAACGATGTAAACAACTTGTAAACTTACTGGTGAAACGAGTAATCCTGGGGATTTTTCTTTTTGGAAGATTCACATCCTGGTACTGCACAAGAAACCATCGTATTATGGTAATTCAATCACGGGTTATCACTGTAGTTCACTTAAATAATTGCCGAAACGCTCGCGTAAACAGTTACCGGGGCCGTTATGGGCCGGTAGCAATACGTGTTTTGGCCCTGTTATCAGCGTCACTTTCTCTCTCTTTCTAACACAGCAAAGTTCCGCTTAAGCGGGAGCTCTCATTCACTCTCAAGCCCAATCTACGGAATTCTATATCTATGAGACAAACCCTTGAATTTTGTCTCGCTCTTACGTTTTGCTCCCCCTTCGAAAAATCGTAGGGAAAGTAAAGTAATACAAACTCTATTTGTTTGACATAAAGTTTATTTTTAAACGGCATTTTCAGCCAAGGTCACCCTTCGTTGTACCCGCCTGATTGCAAGTAACTGAATTATATTTGTTTCTGAACGCACCATAAGAATTTCACGTGAACTAGAACACACAGACACAGAACATAATAGAGTGAGCTTGTATGTAAGGTACCTACAAAATAAAACATACTATATAATATTAATGTGTGTCAGTGTGTCTGACTGTCTGCCTGAAACTGTTTGCAAAATGCACCCATATTTTGCACATGTTTGCAAGTTTAATTTTGTGATTAGTTTGGTAGTTTACCGATATAAAATAATTTTATTTATTGTTGACCAAAAATATGAAACACTGGCTATGTACCTACTTACTCATCACTGACACGTAATAAAACATATGTAATTAATATTGTGACGAGATTTCATAATCACGGGCCGACTTGCTGTTTCTATTATCACCGAAAACAGAATTGCGTTTTTCAAATAATTAATTAAGTAAGTACTCTATCTACGATAAATTACATTATAGTCTAATAACAATATGAATAAAAAAAATATTAATAAAGAGAAATATGTATTGCAATTTGATTAAAGGAAAAATGCATAGCATAAAAAAAAAATAAGTACGAAAGAAATTCCGCGCGCAAATCATAGCGCGTAACAACCGAAATAAGAATGTAATATTTTATCAGTCAAACAAGAAGTGAACGAAGTTTGGCAACGCTTTTTTCCGTCAACACATTGCATGTAGGTCAAGGTTAGGAAGGACGGCATCGTTGCATAAAACCTACCTACGACTATTCGTATTTATGTTGCCACACAACAATAATTATGTAAGAAAAAAACAAAACATTGATGTCAGTGGTCATCAGTTTTATGTTATTTTATATTGCTTTTTCTTGAACGGTTAGAAAGGAAATTATTAACCAAATATTGAACTTAAGTTATTGAATTATCAGAATATAAGATCGTCTCCACGCCATCTAGCGTGCCATAGTGCAAGCAACGCTTTTGGTTTGCTTGTCAAATAGTTGTCAAAAGTCACGCAGACTACTAAAGAAGTGTCAAATTTTGCCGGGATTTCACTATTGTTTTTCTCAGTAAATAATGTAAGTTATTGCCAAAAAATGTCAGACGCCGACACATTTCATTGTAGAGAAGTGATAAAATGATAAATTTTAAAGAAAGAGTGTCTGTGTTCAGTGTGTATCCAAGGACAAAAATGTATGGACGGTCGGTCGGCACATCAACCTTAACTAAAGTTTCTGTCTCTGTTGGTCGGCCTAGCTGAGCTCGCCAAAAAGCTGTGTCCACGTACCCTTAGCTGTAGTAGTGACGGGCGTGCCGACGTACCCGCCGTCGGGCGACAGCGGCCGCAGCGTCACCACGATGTTGGCACACGCGGCCGCCAGCTTGCACCGCACGCGACCGCTCAGCTTGCCCTTCAGCTGGGAGAATGCCACGCCGGCTACCGGCCCGTTGCCCACTGACACCTTCTGCGTTAGCGGGTAGTATCTGTTGGACGAAATAATATACTATGTTGTCAGAATGACTAATGTAAGTACATCAAACAGAAATAAACTCACACATGTTTCAGAAGAACAATAGAACAGCGCCAGCTTCATATTGATAATACTCACTGTAATCCATCTCTCTGTTCCTGCTCCGAGACCTCCACTTTAGCATTATAAATTCCAGGCGCCAGGTACGTGCACCAGGCTCCCTGGTCCCCATCGGCAGCCACCCTCGCCTGCCCCACGCCGCCCTGCTCAGGAGTCAGCAGCACGTTACGTGAGCCGGCCGGGGTCACAGCTCCACACACGCGCCAGCGAGAGGCGCGCGCGTTCGGGGCTGATCGTGGACCGGTAGGGGTCACTACGAGTTGGATGTCGTCGAAGTGGGCTTGTTCTGAAAGAGATTTTTGTAGTTATTTTCTTTAGTAGCAGTTTCTCAAATAACTGGGACCTCCATAGGAAACCACCGACCGAAACCATGGCCCAACCTTTTCTCAACGTTTTTTATGCGCCTATCATATATACGTGTATGTGAAATAAAATATTATATTTAATTTTGATTGCAGGGTAGCTTGGTCAGAGCGGGAGGAGCCATTATTTGACGATTTCCTAGCCTCCAAAAAATAAAGAAAGTGTAGGTTGATTGGAATACTATGTCCAGCAATGTATTTGGACACAATATAATTATGATGGTGTCTGAAATTGTTGTTATTGGGATCTTAGACTTTGTGAATTGCTTTACTTTTTGCATATTTCTTACCATGTTGAAATCCGAGTGTGTAAGTAGATGGCTGCAGACTGGGCAGAGTGAACTTGCCGGCGGCATCAGTGTTGCCAATCGGTTTGCCATCCATTACGACGCGGGCGCCCGCCATCCCCGGCCCGCCTATTGACTTCACTACATTTCCTACTATTGTGAACCCTGTTACCTGGGAAGAGAGTACAAAGTTGTGTAAGAGAATTGAGCTGGTTGTAGATTGTTGGTTTTTTAAAAGGTATAAAAGGCGGTAATCTATCGCTTTTTTAATCATTTATTCTATTGAAACTTCAGACAATGCTAGGTCAGCTCACTACTCAGGGTGTTACCTCGAACATGCCATTGACTGCACACATTGTTCAATATAATGTTTCCTCTTTGATTTTCAGAGGAGATAATAAAATAGGCCTTACAATTTTTAATATTTACTTTGAGATAACCTGAAAAGATAATAAAAAAACCAAATAAAGTTATCTGTATTATTTATCAAAACTTACCTCAAAAGCATTCTTGATGAACAGACTGTCATGCCTGACAGTAAAGGGTACAGCTTCAGGCCTCACATTGTAACTGACGGTGACCTGTCCAGGTGGTGTAGACAGTGCCAGGAGTCTGTACTCCCCAGCTGGTACCAGTCCAAAGCTGAACTCTCCATTTTGGTCAGTAATAGAGTGGCAGATGGGAGCATCCGGTACTCCCTGGAGGAGGGCTGTCTTGCAACCTTCCACTCGGAATTTGGGACTTTCCTAAAAATATAAGTTTGCATGTAGTTTTGAATTCAATTGCATAGTGTAGTTGTCAACATTGACCATTAATAATATAGTCTTTTCTCAGGACAGTTGGCGCAGTGGTTCAAGCAATGGACTGCTGCACTGCATGTCGCAGGTTCGATCCCCGCACGAACCAAATATTTTTACGCCCTACAGATAGTTGTTCCGGGTCTGGGTATTTATGTATGCGAGTTTAAATGTTTTTTTTTTTTAAAGGAGAAGAAGAGCGAGTGTAAAATGTGAAGTCTGGTTTCTGTCTGGTACCAGAATCAACCAATTGTTTGAAAGAGACAGTGTCTCTGATATTTCTTGTGTTTTTGATCGAATTGCAGGTCTTCTGTCTGCATTGCTCATCTTGGTTATGGTGGAAACCAGGCCTAAGCTATTCCACAAAAATCATTACAATGAGTAGAAACTTACCTCTTTAGAATACAGCAGCACATACAGTCCTCCAATAGGGCTGCCAAATGAGGTAACTGATCCTGTCACATCATAACCTTTCACAGCTAGCACACCAAATGGCAAAGCAGTGTTGCCTTCCTTCACTTGAACCACGGCTTGAGCAGGGTCAAGCTTCCATCTGAAACAAGTATTCTTGTTTATGACAATATTCTCTCTACACTGTGATAAAAAATCAGCAAGACAACTCTACGACAAATAACTAGATGTAAAAAACTGGGTCAAGTGAATTACAGTACTTTGTAGGATTCTTTTTTTTTTTTTTTTTTAATATCAATGGGCTTGCTCTTGACTTCAATCTTGCCCTAAGGGCAGAGATTATTATTATTATTCTTAGTATAACTCATAACACAATTTTATATCTAACTTGTGTAGTCTTCAGTAGTGACTTACTTTGCATGTGAAGCCTTCACAGTGTATTTCCCTGGAATGACAGGAGTGAAATGGAAGTCACCACCAACTGCGGTAACAGTATTTCGCACCTCACCCTTATCATCAACCAACTGGATGGCTATGCCACTAGGTCCCTGCTTCTGCCCACCAGTGATCACCTGCCCCGTAATGCCGAAGCCATTGAAAGCGAAATTGATGTCCTGACCAGAGGAACAGCGGTCTGTGGTGCCGTCTACTGACAAGAACACTTCAGACGGTTCAAAACTCCATCCCGCTGGAGGATGAACCTTCAGAACGTACTCCCCTTTCTCGTATAGAGGCAGGAAGTAATAGCCATTCGTAGGAGCACTCTCTGTCTTCTCCTTCAAACTTCCTTCTTTGGTATAACTGAAAATATAGTTTTTGAATTAAAAAGTTTATTGTGACCCTATAATTAAATAAATAGTATTTTAAGTATCAGTTTCAGTCACGTTACTAAGATTTCAAGGCAATTGCTTAGCAGTACACAGGGAAAATTGAATTAGTACAAGTTTTAGGTTAACTTACAGGCCAATTTCTATTTTAGAGAAATCCAATGGAACATGACTCTTCACAAAACCACCACACCCTAGGATATCATTTGCACTACATTTTGTACTTAGTAATAGTAAAATTATTGGTAAAAATATTCTACCGATGTAAGCAACCACCGCCATTTTTTAATAGTGATGTATGGTGAGTTGTCATTTTGCTGATAACACAAAACTAAGAAAAAAAAGCGCGGGAAACTCGTAACGAAAGGGCGCCTTTTTTAAAACAAATTTTCAATTAATTGTTTTATTAATTCTTAAGTTCGTTTGTTTGCTTTTCTCACGATGGGGAAGAAAGGGAATCCCAAGAAAAGAAAAAAAGAAGATAGTGCGTCTTCTGCTCCACCATTGGTGTCCTCTGAAGACGACGGTGGAGCCTCAAGTTCTTCAGAGGAATCTATTACTGTTGAAAAGGATAAGTATCGGGAATTCAGGATTCCTGACTACATTAGGTCATATCCTGAAACCGGAGGCAATTTCGAATATATAGTATTTTTAGAAAGCAATGAATCAGTCCCGATTGGTGATAGAGACATGATGTCCCTTTCAACGAGTATTAAAAAATACAACAAGGGCATAAAACAATTATTACGCATGAACCGCTACAAAATTGGCGTTATATTTGAACGTCCTGGTTTAGCCAATGCAGCGCTAATGAATAGAAAATTTCTGGATAGCTATAAATTAAAAGCCAGTATTCCTGCAGCCGCTACCGAAAATACGGGTGTTATTATGCATGTTCCAATTGAGCTGAGCAACGAACACATTTATAACGCAATAACCAGCACAAAAAATATAATTTCGATCAGAAGATTTATGCGTCGCACTATTTCAGAAGGAGGGGGGGTGTCCTTTCAGCCTACGAAGACGGTGTCCATCACATTCTCGTGTGCAGCGATACCCGATAGTGTGGACCTGAATAGCTGGCGATTCGAAGTTCGTCCGTACATTCCGCCGGTAAAACAATGCCTGAAGTGTCTAAGGTATGGTCATATAGCCAAATTTTGTAAGAACTCCCAAAGATGTTCCATATGTACAAAGGACCATAATTATAAAGAATGCCAAATACCTTCAACTGAGGCAACATGTTGCCACTGTCAAGGTAAACATGTAGCTATTTCGTCGCAGTGTCCTGTCAAACAACAGAAAGTGGAAGAAAACAAAAACAAAATTAATAAAAAATCATATGCAGATTTATTCAATGAAAAGTCATTTCCATCTCTTTCAAAGTCCAGCCCTGCTAAACAATTACAATCACTAATTGAAACAGAACCAATTTTAAATATTTTAATACAGACAATAGTAACATTAATTTCTCAAAATAAAAATAACGAAAAGAGTATTTGCACTCAAAGCATAAAAGATGTTCTATTAACAAAAATTCAGAATAATATAAATAAACCTTAATTTTATGGATCAGCTGAATATTGTACAGTGGAATGCTCAGAGCATCAATAGTAACAAACATGCTTTTTCGTATTTTTTACATGAGTTTAACATACATGTAGCTCTATTGTGTGAGACTTGGCTCAAGCCTCACATGAGATTTAGTATTAAAGGATATAACATATTAAGATTAGATTCAGGTAATACACACAATGGTGTAGCTATTTTAATACATAACAGTTTACAATTTAGTAAAATAAATACTTCCTATGATGATTCCATACAAAATATAGCGATTCGTTTAAAATATGGCAATAATAAAGAAATTTCATTGGTCAGTTTTTATAGTCCTGGAAACACTTCATTTACTAAGTATAAGTTTGATAATTTAATTCGCAGTATTCCTGGTCCCCTCTTGGTGGGTGGAGATTTCAATGCACATCATTCGGCTTGGGGATGTAACAGTGTGAACATTCGCGGCCGAGAGGTGCTTGAAATCATTAATAACTATAATTTGGTTCTATTAAATGATGGAGAAATGACAACTGTAGGCTCTGATAGATGGCAAAGAAATGCACTTGATTTAACTGTAGTATCAGCTTCAATTTCATTGTCTTGTAACTGGTCTGTCCATGACGATCCTTTAGGTAGTTACCATTTGCCTGTAATTACAAGGGTACTAGTTAATAACAATTATAATAACCCACATGGTACAGAAACTTCAAATTTGCCAAAACATTTTAATTTTAACTTGGTTGATTGGGAAATATATAAGAAGAGTGTTGATAGTCTGTTAACCGATTTTAAAATTAATCAAGAAAACCCAATAAAGTCATATAATGACTTAATAGAGTTACTAAATTTAGCTATTAGTAAATCATTACCATCAACTGTAAGACCTGCTACATCTTTTGATACAACATTAGTAAATAATAACCGTAAAAAACGCATTCCATTACCATGGTGGAATTTGAATTGCACTAAAGCAGTAGAAGTCTCTAGGAACGCCTATAAAGAATTTAAGTACAATCCCACATTAGAAAAATATATTGAGTTTAAAAAATTACAAGCTCTTAAAAAGTTAGTGCTAAAAAGAGAAAGATATCTAAGTTGGATTTCTCTATGTGAGTCATTTAATAGAACTACTCCATTATCTAGAGTTTGGCAAATTTCAAAAAGATTTAATAAAACATTTACACCTCCAAGTAATAATATCTCTTCTTGGGTATTCGATTTTCTTAAAAAATATACTCCAGATACTGTTGAGGGGCCATTTCAATCAATTTCTCATGAAGTAAAAGCTTCAGGACATTATGAATATCTAATTAATCCATTTTCTCTTCAGGAATTAAAATCTGCCATATCATCTAGGCGTGATTCAGCTTTTGGCCTTGATGGAATACCTTATAAAATGTTGAAAAATGTATCAATCAAGGCACTTTCTGACATACTAAGTGTTTATAATTTACTCTGGCAGGAAATGATCATCCCCAATGAATGGAAAATAGATTGCCTCATTCCAGTACTCAAACCTAACAAAGTAAGACACAAAGCAGAATCATATAGACCAGTAGCATTAACATCATGCATGGGAAAAATCTTTGAACAATTAATTAAACAAAGGCTAGAATTTTATATAGAAAGTAATAGTTTATTACCATCCAATCAATTTGGCTTTCGACGTGGTTGCTCCACTCGAGATAGTATTTCTCATTTGCAATTAGATATATACAATTCTAATAAAATAGACAATTATTTTGTTGGTGTCTTCTTTGATGTAGTGGGTGCATTCAACAACATCAATCTGCACATTTTGTGTAGTGAACTTCGTGCCCTTGGTATTCCTGAAAAAGTTATAATATGGATCTTTAACTTTTTACATGGTAGAGAAGTATATGTCAAAGTGAATAAACGTTTAATAGGGCCACGTTTTTCATACAAAGGGGTATGTCAAGGTGGCATCCTTAGTCCATTGATTTATCTACTTTATTTACATAGACTAAACATTGTTCTTGGTCTTGAAGTGGCAAATTTGCAGTTTGCAGATGATTTGGTTATCTATGCTTCAGGTTCAGACATAAGTTCTGTAGAAAGTATTTTAAATACAGCTTTAATTCAGCTAAAGAACTATTTTCATTATTTAAACTTGGATATTAGTCCAGAAAAATCTAAAGTTATAGTATTTGGAGAGTGTGAAACAGACCTGCATATTTTTTACAACAATAGTGTTCTTCCAATAGTGAATGAAGTGAAGTTTCTGGGTATAATTTTTACAAGCAACCTCTCATGGACTAAGTATGTTGATTATCTGTTAGGTAGAGCTAATAAGGCATTTAATTTTGTAAAGTCACTGTCAATTGCAGCTGATCCTAAAATTTTGCTTATGCTGTATAAATCATTAGTACGTAGTCATTTTGAATATGGATTTTTATGCTTTGGGTCTGATCAGAGATTGGTTCACAAATTGGAGATTCTTCAAAACCACAATCTTAGATGTGTAACTGGTGCAATGAAGACAACCCCAATTAATTCACTTCAAATTGAGTGTAACACTCCTCCTATGAATATAAGATTTCAGTTTTTAAAATCCAAATACATTCTCAAGCTTTTATCTTTCGAAAATCATCCTTTATTAAAGAAAATATTATTTTATCATAGAGTATACAATCCCTCTAATTCCGTAAAAGTCCCCTATATATTTCATGACTTTTCTAATGTAATCAGTATTGATGATCAATATCAAATTGAGAAATCTAAAGACAGATGGCCATGTTACTCTGGTAATTTTATCAGCAAATTCTGGCCCATGGACATTTACATTAACCGTGACCTGCGGTGTAAGGAAGATGTATATCAGTTGATTGCAGAGTTCCCTGGGTACAGGCAGATATTTACTGATGGCTCTAAAAACAATAGAAATGTTTCGCTAGCTATTTACCTACCTCATATTACTGTTGGACATGGAGTTCGGTTATCTGGAGCCATGTCTATATTTACAGCAGAATCTTTAGCCATTTTAACAGCTTTGCAGTATATAAATGAAAAGAATCTTGGGCACACAACTTGGCTTATAGTGACTGACTGCATGAGTGTTCTCATGGCCTTACAAAACCCGAAACTGGACGCCAATACCGGAAATATTTTATATGAGATTCGGACTTTATACGCTGATCTTTGTTCAAGAGGATTTACGATAATTTTAATATGGACACCCTCTCACATAGGAGTAGCAGGAAATGAAAACGCAGATTATCTTGCAAGAGTTATTGTTGACATTGACATCCCAGAATTCCCAGAGACGAGAAATGTTGCCATACCAAGTTCCGACCTGCTTACCAAATTACATGAACAAAACACCTGTATTTGGCATGAGAACTGGCAAGAAACACTAAGAACTAAAGGAAAATGGTATGCGAAGGTAAATCAAAACATTGGTTCTGCGCCATGGTTCACCAGATCTGTTCTTCATAGAAGCAGAAAATTCTATACTACTTTAAATCGACTTAGATTTGGACATGGAAGATTTAATGCACATTTGGCCAGGATGAAGATCATAACGTCGCCTGCTTGTGTCAATTGTGACTTGGGAAGTGATCAGACCCTTGATCATATAATTTTTGAATGCCCTGCTTATGACTCACAAAGAATTCCTTTATTTGAGAAATTATTGGAAATATATAAAACGCCAGCAAGCATCCCGCGCGACACTCAAGGTTTGCTGGAAAATTACAGTACATATTTATCACTGTATAAATTTATTGACAGCACTGGATGGGCAATTTGACCGTCTGGGGCGTCGAATATGAAGAATCTAAAGAAGAATATGACCCGGATATGACTACAAATGATAACCGATGAACACACGGATATGACACCCTAATATGATTTTGACTATAATTATAATAATGAAAACTGAAGACGTGGCTCAGGCCTAAAATTAATTCTAAACAAGATAATTAAAAGTTACTGAAGACGAGGCTTTGGCCTTACTTTTATATATGCAAGCTAAAATTACTGAAGACGAGGCGGTATGGTCCAAGACTTTAGCCTGCCCGAGTAGGGCGAAAGGAAAAAAAAAAACAAAACTAACTAAACGATAAGACGATAGTCGATTATAGTGAGGTTTCAACTGGTTTCTTGTACTCCTTCGTCTAGAATAGGGTAGTTGACAAAAAAATCGAATTAATCCGTCAATAGATTTAAAAAAAAAAAATTAACACAAACATTTTTTCTTTTCTCACGTAAACAAACGAAAAATGTGGACAATAGAGTGCTCAATAAAGGAAGCCCCCACTCATGATCTTTGACACCATGGACCTATAGAAAAAATAGGTCCATGTTTGACACGTTGATACTATTTAAAGTCCTTGGATACGTTTTATTTCGTCATTTATTAATTTGATAGAACAAAAAACACGTAGGCATCCAATATTTTTCGATAATCTAACAACGGAGTAAACAGAATCATATCTTAATCACATGAGCCACATAGCCTGGCCCACCACCGCAGAGCATGTCTGTCGGTCTTCTACAGACTGTACTTCGGAGAGTGTGCGCAAGAGCTCTGAAGAGCTCCACAAGCTTATTCCACCCTTCATTCCCTTCTTCCATCGAGAGACTTGACGTACTTACTGCAGGTTATCACCCACACCTTGTCGATGTTCCACACATTCGTACGAAATCTTTCATTATTCGTACAGCCAAGGAACTGGAACTCCCTGCCTGCGTCGGTTTTCCCGAGTTCATAATAACCCCAATCTATTTAAGTCGCGAGTAAACTAGGCTTCTTCTTGTCGATTCGACAACTCACCCTCCTTTTTTTTTTGGTGGGTGGAAAACCAACGAATAAAACACCCCCCCCCCCCCCCCCCCCCCACAAGTCAAGAGTGGGCCCACAGAACATAAAGAACAGTGGGGTTTTGATCATTAATTATTGCTCTAACTTACTTTTTTTTAATTCTGAACATACTTTAAGTCCCGCCACGTAAAAAGAGCGCTGTTTGACGTAACTGTCAGCGTTCTTTTTACATGGCGCGACGCGAAACTCACGCCCTTTTCCTATGGGGGTAGGCAGAAACTACAGAACGCCATCTGCAACGATCCTTACACACTTCTTTTGCCTCGTCTGCATTCATTGATTCATAACATTAATCAGGTAATACACGCAAGCCGGTTGCGAGCACCTACTATGCACCTGCTCTTTTTATTGTAGAACCTGGCCAATAAGTTCAGTGTACCTATGTCTCTCCAGCTAGGGCGTCCCCTCCCAGCGCGCAGCGTTGCCACTTCCATTCGACTTTCACACATGACCAAACCATCTAAGCACTCTTAATTTTTTTTGTCATTTTTGTGACGCCGCCGGGTGGAATGTGGAATATAACTTATTTTTCTTCACGACATTGGAGTCTTGTTGTTCATTGATCTATTTATATTTAATCTAGCTGATGCCCGCGACTTCGCCCGCGTAGATTTCGGTCAACTTGTATACTAAATCCTTCCTCGAGAACCACTCTATCTATTGGTGAAAATAGTGTTACGACGGTCATCTAGAATCTTCGGGAAACCTCGTTAATAACTGTGTAGTAACTAGTAGGTACCTAGAAAAGACGAGTAGAGACGAGTTCATTCTTTTAGGTATAGTTACATTGTATTCAAGGTCAGCCGACGCGCGACGTCAGCGGCAATTGACATTGTAATTTCGACCGTATGCCGAGGGCGTAAAGTAACTTCTTCCTTGTCGGTTCTTTTATCTTTAAATTTATTTTTTGTTAATGTTTTTTTGTTGATGCTTTCTTGAATAATAGAGAATTATCTCGAATTTCTTTTGTGTGTTTGGGTATAAAAGGACCGATAGAGGACGGAGTCAGTTAGTTCACTTTTAAGCGAGACAACGAAAGGTTCGAAGAGAATTCTAGTACGACAAAGTGTTCAGTAGTGAAGTGATTGTGAATAAGTGCTTAGCGAGTAATAAAGTTAATAAAAATAAAATAAAATAAAATTCCTTTATTTCAGGTCATTGACCCATATTAATTTATTTATTTATTATTATTATATATTAATTCGTGTGTTTATTTGGTAGTGTTTTTATTTATCCCATACCCAGCTCGTAACAATTTGGTGTAAGAAGTGGGATAAATAATGCCGATTCCACCGAAGGACGACACGGATAGTATCCGTACGAGGAGTCAGCGGCAGCAAGGTATGGACCAAAGGCGATTTGGGGACTCCCCGACACAGACACCGGGCGGTGTCCAGCCTACGGCAGAGCCAGTCACTGGCCCATCTGGAGCTACTCCAGCGGCGCCTACTACATCAGCGGCGCCTGACTTGTCTGCCTTAATGGCACTGCTGCAAGACCAGGCTCGTCGTCAAGAGGAGCAGGCTCGTCGTCAAGAGGAGCAGGCTCGTCGTCAAGAGGAGCAGGCTCGTCGTCAAGAGGAGCAGGCTCGTCGTCAAGAGGAGCAGGCTCTCCAGTTGCAAGAACAGTTGCGACGAGACAAAGAGAAACAGGCTCGCCAGTTGCAGGAGCAGCGGCAACAAGATAAGGAGGAGCAGGTCCGGCGCCAAGAGGAACAGATGCTCCTGATAAAGGATCTTCACGCATCAGTCGGCAAAGAGCTGAGCGTGATGAAGGAGCAGGTACAGCAGCACGACAACCGTATCGCAAAGGCCGAAATTCAGATCGCCGACGTGAAGAAGGCCTTGAGTGAAATTAAGGTTGGAGACGGGGCTGTGGCTTCAGTGATTGCTGCACCTTCAGTACGCGGGTTTAAAGTGCCGCCATTCGACGGAACATCTTCGTGGTCAGCCTATAAAATCCAATTTGAGGCCGTTATGAAGGCGAATGGGTGGACCAAAGGGCAAGCCATGACCGCGCTCACTTTGGGTCTCCGAGACCAGGCCCTTACCATTCTTGAGGCACTCGGCAAGGATGTGACCTACGAACAGCTGTTGGAGGCATTAGAGTCCAGATATGGCGACGCGCACCTGGAGCACGTTTTTCGTGCTAAACTCAGGGATCGCGTACAACGTAGTGCCGAGAACTTACAACAGTGGGCCCTGGAAGTTGAAAAGTTGGTTCGTAAAATCGTAAAGCTTATCAGTCTGCCCCTGCACTTATTGATGGCAATCTGGTACAGGTGTTCATCGATGGAATACGCGACTTGGAGGTTAGAGCTGCTGTGAGACTTAGGCATCATGAGACGCTGAAAGATGCCTTGGCCCATGCCTTAGAAGTAGAGGCAGTAAGGCAGGACCACCGTACGCATCGGGTCAGGGAGGTTGTAGCGTCACCTGTACGCGACCGCCCGCAAGGATACAGCCCTAGGTGCTACACTTGTGGAGAAAGGGGTCATCTTCGATCAAGCTGTCCTAAGCGCAGCCCACCAAGAGAAGACCAACCTCAGCAGGGAAAGGTGGCTGAAGTGGCTGCCCAACCACAGCAGGGAAACGAGTAAATGCCAGAACTGGGGGGCGGGTGCTGGCTGGTTTTGAAAGAGCCCCGAGGATCTCGATCTCACAAGTACATGACGGGAACAGCCTGACCATCAACGGCGAAGTCAACGGAACTCCGTGCAAACTGACGTTGGATACTGGAGCTTCTCACACGGTCGTCAATCCACACTTAGCAAATCGGTCTCTTGGGGGCTACTTCAATAACCACGACCGTCTTCAATTACTAACAGCTACCGGTCAGCACATAACCGTCCGAGGCAAGAAGGAGGTGGAGTTAAAGTTAGGTGATAGAATTTACTGGCACAACGTCATCGTGGCCGACATAGTGGACGATTGCATCTTGGGTTTGGACTTCATGCGGAGATATCGTTGTGAGATCGACATTGACCAAGGAGTATTGAAATGTGGTTCCGAGGAAATTTTCATGGAAGGTGCACCATCAGGGAAAGTGTACTGCTTGAAGGAAATTGTTCTTCCTCGCAGATCAGAAACGATCGTGCCAGTCAAGTTACCACCGAATTATGGACACAAAGATCGAAGTGTTCTGATAGAAAGGGTGGACAATGAGTTTTCATGGAAGATGGCACGAACTCTGGTAAAGGCCAACAAGATCTCAGCTGTACGAATCCTGAATCCAAGTGACAAGGAGCAAGTAATTAAGAAGGGCACCTTGATCGGCACCTGTGAGGAAGTAGCTTGGATGCGTCAATTGCAAGATCTACCTACTGGAAATCAAATTCGAAGTGCAAAATTTGACGTGTCAACGCTTCTAGAAAACTGTCATCTAACTGAAGGAGAAATGGACAAGGCTAAGAAGATGTTAATTCAGTATGCCGGTATTTTCTCTACGAGTGATGCTGACATAGGGAGAACCGGACTGGTTCAGCACAGGATTAATACAGGCAACGAGTTACCTATCCGTCAGCGACCAAGAAGACTGCCAGTTGCACGGGAAAAAGAAGTGGAAACCATGATTGAGGGAATGGTGAAGGACGGTGTTATAGAACCTTCATCCAGTCCATGGTGTTCTCCTGTCGTCCTGGTGAGAAAAAAGGACGGCAGTATGCGCTTCTGTGTGGATTATCGACGACTGAACGACGTCACGAAAAAGGACAGCTATCCACTACCTAGGATTGATGACACACTGGATACGCTGGCGGGAATGAAGTGGTTTACCACACTAGACCTGAAAAGTGGTTACTGGCAGGTAGAAATAGACCCCAAGGATAAGGAGAAGACTGCATTCTCAACAGGAAAAGGGTTGTGGCAGTTTAAAGTTATGCCCTTCGGATTGTGCAATGCTCCTGCAACATTTGAAAGGCTGATGGAGCAAGTACTTGCCGGGTTGATTGGGGATGCATGTCTTGTCTACCTAGACGACATAATCATTGTGGGCCGTACGTTTGAAGATCACCTTAGAAACCTCAACCGAGTGCTGTCGAAGATCCAAACAGCAAACCTGAAGTTGAGTCCGAAAAAGTGCTCGTTTTTCAGAAAACAAGTGAACTTTTTAGGACACATAGTTTCGGGGGAAGGTGTTCAAACAGACCCAGAGAAAGTAGTCGCCGTCAAGGATTGGCCAGTTCCGAAAGACAAGACACAGGTCAGAGCATTTTTGGGTTTGTGCTCCTACTATCGCCGGTTTGTGAAGAATTTTGCCGACATTGCGAAACCTCTACACAGACTCACTGAGGAAAAGCAACAATTCTGTTGGGACGAGAACTGCGACGCCGCATTTCAAGAATTAAAGGGACGTCTGTGCAATACTCCTATTTTGGGATATCCTGACACTGAAAATGACTTTATAGTCGACACAGACGCAAGTAATACTGGAATTGGGGGCGTGTTATCTCAACGGAAAGGAGATCAGGAGGTTGTTATAGCTTACTTCAGCAAGTCTTTATCTAAACCGGAAAGGAATTACTGCGTAACGAGACGAGAGCTGCTCGCCGTAGTGAAGACATTGCAGCACTTCAGTAAGTATTTGTTGGGACGGAAATTCCAGCTACGAACTGACCATGCTGCATTGAAGTGGCTATTACAGTTCAAGAATCCAGAGGGACAAGTGGCGAGATGGATTGAACTACTGCAAGAGTTTGACTTCGTAACTGAACATCGCAGTGGGAAAACTCACGGTAACGCAGATGCCTTGTCAAGAAGACCTTGTCCTGAAGACTGCAAGCACTGTGCCAGGCAAGAGACTAAGGAAGTAGTGCCCGTGAGGATGCTTAGAACGGATCTCAGCGATGAATGGAAGGAGACTCTACAACAGGCTCAACAAAATGACTCGGACATCAAGCCAATCTTCGACTGGATCAAAGCTGGTGCTCCGAAGCCCAAGTGGAGTGATGTGGCTGCGATGAGTTCCATCACGAAGAGTTATTGGGCACAATGGAACAGTTTAGAGATCCAGGATGGAGTCTTGTGCCGTAAATGGGAAAACGCTCGAGGGGACAGCTGTCATCTACAAATGGTTGTCCCTAAAGCTAAGGTACCGGATGTTTTACGGCTCTACCATGATGGATGCTCAGGAGGACATAAGGGGGTGAAAAGGACTCTACTGAAGATCAGAGAGCGCTTTTACTGGATCCACTGTCGAGATGATGTGGAGGACTGGTGTCGCAAATGTACCAGCTGTGCGGCTGTGAAAGGACCTCACACGCGAAGCAGAGGTGCATTAAAAGTGTACAACGTGGGAGCCCCCTGGGAACGGATAGCACTGGACGTTGCGGGACCATTTCCGGAAAGTGACAGCGGAAACAAGTACTTCATGGTTGTCATGGACTACTTCACAAAGTGGCCAGAAGTCTTCGCCATTCCTAACCAAGAAGCCACAACAGTCGCAGA
Organism: Diarsia mendica; assembly: GCA_949316265.1. Taxonomy (NCBI): domain Eukaryota; kingdom Metazoa; phylum Arthropoda; class Insecta; order Lepidoptera; family Noctuidae; genus Diarsia; species Diarsia mendica. The sequence continues at coordinate 1,048,569 of OX438887.1, forward strand.
TAAATTGGTTCAGGAACTCTTCTGTCGTTTTGGAGTACCCTTAGAAATTCACAGCGATCAAGGAAGGAATTTTGAATCGCAAGTTTTTCAGGAGACTTGTCGATTGATGGGTACCCACAAAACCAGAACCACCTCTTACCACCCACAATCTGATGGAATGGTGGAGCGATTCAACCAGACGTTGAAGAGATATCTGGCTAAAGTCGTGGAAAGCAGGCAAAGGGATTGGGACAAGCACATACAGCCGTTTCTTCTGTCCTATCGGAGTGCAGTTCACGAAAGTACGACTGTAACTCCAGCCTTCGCGAACTTTGGAAGGGAATTACGCTTGCCTGCAGATTTAATCACTGGAACCCCCCCGGATGTCCCACGCAGTGTAACGGATTACGCGAATGACCTGCGTACCTAACAAGTTAAATGATCTGTATGAGCATATCAGGCAATCCGGGCAACAGATGTCTGAGAAGATGAAGACTCGTTATGACCGGAAGGCAAACAGTCGTGGTTTCGACGAAAGTTCGCTGGTGTGGTTGCATAACCCAGTGCGGAGCAAGGGAAAGTCTCCGAAATTGCAAGCAAAATGGGATGGACCATACCGAGTTGTGACCAGGATCAACGATGTCACCTACAGAATACAGAAGGGTCCGCGAGGTGCGCCTAAGATTGTGCATGTAGACCGATTGGCGCGATATTACGGGACGAATGATGCTCGGGACGAGCATGTCTAAGGAGGGGGCAGTGTTACGACGGTCATCTAGAATCTTCGGGAAACCTCGTTAATAACTGTGTAGTAACTAGTAGGTACCTAGAAAAGACGAGTAGAGACGAGTTCATTCTTTTAGGTATAGTTACATTGTATTCAAGGTCAGCCGACGCGCGACGTCAGCGGCAATTGACATTGTAATTTCGACCGTATGCCGAGGGCGTAAAGTAAACTTCTTCCTTGTCGGTTCTTTTATCTTTAAATTTATTTTTTGTTAATGTTTTTTTGTTGATGCTTTCTTGAATAATAGAGAATTATCTCGAATTTCTTTTGTGTGTTTGGGTATAAAAGGACCGATAGAGGACGGAGTCAGTTAGTTCACTTTTAAGCGAGACAACGAAAGGTTCGAAGAGAATTCTAGTACGACAAAGTGTTCAGTAGTATTGAAGTGATTGTGAATAAGTGCTTAGCGAGTAATAAAGTTAATTCGTGTGTTTATTTGGTAGTGTTTTTATTTATCCCATACCCAGCTCGTAACAATAGCATGAAAATCGGTGCAGTAGTTTTTGAGTTTATCGCGACCAGACAGACAGACGCGGCGGAGGACTTCGTTTTATAATATGTAGTGATATGATGATTTTCTGATTGATTTGAATTCTAAAATAATAAAAATTCATCTGTTACCAGATTTGACCCATACAAAGGCAACTTAAATAAAAGCTTGTCAAAGAGCGACATCAAAGAAACATGTAAACAGATAATGGTCTCTGTCAGCCAAGATCCTCAAGGATTTGCTTTCTTCCTGGTTTCAACCAAAGGGGAGGGCTAATATTGCCATAATCTACCATGTAGGCCAGTGTACAGTTCAAGTTGCCATGGTGTTGATTTAGAAAGGTACCTTGTATAAAAACGTTATGCAACTTTGGTTTTGTGCAATTTTATTGAATGTTTTATAGATATACATATAAAATAGTAACATGTAAACATAGAGGGTGTAGAGTGGTCAATTCATAAATTCTAATACAAGTACATTATAAAACAAAGAAATAGACTTAAAAATACATTTACTAAGTTAAAAACATTACAGGATTGTATCTTTACACCAATGAATTTTATGTTGCCACTGCAGTTTTTGTTTTATTCTGAATTGGTAGGAATAATTTAAACTCTGCTGGAAGTTCATCTTCTGAATACAGTCTATCAGAGAAGTATACCCTTCTGATTCGGCAGTTTGCATGTATTTGTACCCTGAGAGTTTCTACATAGTTTGTTCCATAAGCTCTTCGAGTAAAATCGGCCAGGTTGAACTGGATTTGATTCCAACCTTCATCAAGACGCATGGGCATTGTACAAATAAAGGGCTTCACTCGAGTCGTAGACTGATAATTGCTGGCTCTGAATCTTCTTCGTACATTTTTATCATCCAAAACCTGTAATTACAAGAGTTTTGAGGTTAAAAAACTTTTATAACCTAGCAGTACAAACATTTTGTTATGATTCATTTTCTGAATGACAAGTATGAAAAAATAGTTGGAAAATTAATGTAAGGCTTACCTGAACTTCGAATGTGAAGTACTTCTTCAGATTCTTTATTATCATAACCAGAAAGGGCAGCTTGATACCGAGCGTCTTTTTGGGATCAGCGGGACACGTAATGTACGTCGTGCTGACATTGGTACCAACAATTTCAAGTACTAGACTTTGTATGTCGTTGTCCGTGATCCTTTTGATGTGCCCATTTCGCACCTTTTTGTCCCAAATTTGCAAAGGTTTGCTGCCTATGCTGTAAAGAATGGAAAGGAAACCGGACTGAAATGTGTTTTTGAACATTTCGCTCGAGCTTGCCCGTAACGCACAGAGTACTCTTACATTTAGTAGACGAATAACAACAGCAGTTTGATCAATAATTATCCCACATTCGCGTTTGCATTGTAATTTGACACTATGACAGTAAACACACTGGAATTTTGAAAATGGCCATTGATTGGTCATGCGTTTGTTATCAACACGATTACCATAGCAACGATACAGAAAACTTCGTCCCCTTGTACGTAGTATATAAAACGACGCCGTTTCTACCCACCCGCTTTATGTTCTTTGGTTTAAAGCAAAGCATTTCAGATTCTTCAAGTATAGTTTATTTACAAGACAATGAGAAATAAGGACGTTAAAGCTTTCAAATGATAAAATAAATAAAACAGAAAAAAAACAAAACGTGAAGTTTATAAGAAATTATTCGTAAAATGGAGTGTATTTCTGAAATTGACAGCTACGAATATTTTATCTGTGCTTGTCGCAGTAAAAAAAACCAAAAAACTCAAGCGGTGCATGTGCAGTACTTGCGTATTTCTTTCTGTTATAAATATATATTTTACGGTCATTTATTTCAACATTTTAAAGAAAATGTACCGAGATAATATTACTGAGTGTTGATACAAGTATAATGAACGTTTTTCTTTGTGTATCTAGTTGTTGATTTCAGTAAGTGATATAGCGAAAATGACGGAAATGTCGTCCAAGAGGTAAGATTACTTCGTTACATTAAAATTCTTGCTTCCTCTATTTTTTTTACTGTTTTCTGTATTTACCTGACAAAGTTGCACCAAATTATATAACAGCTATCCCGGTGCCGCGTTGGCAGCCCCTACACAAATGTTAGGATATTGAAGACTTCAGAGCTTATTTAAAAAAAAACAAAATCATATGAGCTTCGCTATTAGCAAGTTTTTCGTTATTGATTTAATGTTATCAATTATGTACCATGTGTAAATATAAATAAAGTTTTCGTAATGCTGAACTCTTGTAACTTGTTTACAGTTTTCTGTCAATATTTAAAATGAGAACTATTTTCGTGCCTTGATAATTTTAGACTACCTACACATTCAAAGACAACATAAAGTAGAGGAGTGCCGAAGCAATAAGCAAATTAGAACTAAACTATTACCAAAAGGTTTAGTATGTATTGGTACTAAGTTTAGTGATAATTTTAAATGACATAGAAACACGACAACATAGAAAGGCGAACTTGAAAGAGTCAAAAATCTTCAATTAATAAGTTTTTTGACTCTGGATACTTAAAACTTAAAAAAGATCAGACTTAATCATATCATATTACTTTTTGCTTGGTTCCACACAACGGCTAATCATTGGGTCCTTTCAATTGGTTCAACTTGTATTTCCTACTGAGAGCATTATAATTCTTCTGTTCTTGGCATGAAGTTATCAAACATTAATCTCACAGCACATATTGCAAATTATTCTTTAACTATGTACTTAGCCAAAATTTCAATCTGGGTGACATTCATTTATCAACACTGTAATGTGTCAAACTCATCAGAAAAGTCAGTGTCACAGAAGAGTCATCAAAACTTTTTGGTAATAAATAACAAAGAGGTTTCACACTTGCATACAAACTATGTTCCAATATGGTAAATCAATGCTACTTCATCCATTATTACACAATGTAACTTAATAAGCCGTGAAGTAATTCTAGGAGTTATATTACTCGGTATCACTTGATTAAGTAGTATCAATAGCAGTGACTTCATCATAATTATGTTGAAATTCATTCATATTCAAAAGTATTGTTTAACAATGGTGTAGTGGCCCATACCCCATACTTAATAGGCTGTATTGGATGCCCTGAAATGATTTTGGTGTTGACTTTGACAGTGGATCCTTGGTTGATTGCATACTTTACAAATATTTGATTAAGAAAAAAAAATTAAGTTCAAAAATCTAAAACCCGACTACTAACAAAATCGCGGTCTTAAAAGTAGAAAACAAGAAAATAATTCTTGTCTGATATTCTTCGTAGTCGCATGCCACTGATACCTGATGCTCCTTCATGGTGTTCTCATTGATACAAGGTGGCATGCGACTACGAAGAATATCAAACAAGAATTATTTTCTTGTTTTCTACTTTTAAGACCGCGATTTTGTTAGTAGTCGGGTTTTAGATTTTTGAACTTAATTTTTTTATTTGAATTTTATTTTTGTGTGTACCTAAACTATAATATAATACATTATTTGTAATGTGCTCGCCAAGACCTTTAATTTGATACCAAACTTGCTATGGTTATCTCAATTTAATATTTTTTTAGGTAAGTTTTTGACATTTAAATTCCGTCATAAAAAGAATTTATAAAATTTATATAGCCTATGTCACCCGGGCTATTCTTACAAATCTATTGACACCTAATTTATTAAAATCCGTTCAGTAGATTAGACGCTACGGTGGAACATACATACATACATACATACATAGACTGCCAAAATCATTACCCTTCCTTTTGGCTTCGCCGTAGTCGGGTAAAAACAGGGTAAAATAGGGTTTATGTACTTAGGCACAAGACAACCATTAAGTGTTGCGAGGAGTTTTTACATATTAGTTCCCTAAATTCAATAGCTTCAAGGCGGTTTTAATTGTGTTATTAATAGGGAAGTTGTTCAAAACTATACTGGACATGATTTCCAATGAATTATTCAACACTTACCTTTAATAAGTACATACATTCCAAATTGACAGCCAAACAACCAAAAATTATCCTCATAATATTTATCCTCAATTTAATTAGGTCTTGTACAGTGACAGTACATAAACAAGTAGTTATTGAAACATTATGATTAATGTTCAACAGTAGGGAAAAGGACAAGGGCCATGGGTTTTATCACTTTTATCTACGCATACCGACACACGCACTTCCGTCGATACGGCCGAATGGCAAAGTCCTTCATTTGACGGGCGGCATTTACAGTTAGGTAAGGAACTGTAAGCAGGTGTAGCCTTGCCCTTTTCTTGGCTCCTAGTACTTCACTCTTAGCTTAAATTCCTGCTTGTTTTTCGGAGAGAAACGCGCGTTATCCTTGCCCAAAATAAGTACCTATACCGTATATTCGGCAGTGTCATGTAATAGTATATTTCATTATAAGTGCGGAAAGCCTGTCATTGCAACGAGTTCCGACAAATGTTTAGCCGAGCCGAGGCACAGCCGACGGCGAGGGTAGACAGTCGGAACAAGTTGCAATGACGGTTCCGCACGTGTACTGAACAACTATTTTTAATACAGTTGCGAAAAAATGAAGCAATTTAATAAAATAATAAAACCGTAATGAAACTCGCAAAGAACATTTTTGAAAATGGCGCATAACGTAAAAGAATCGCAGAGATTTTTTTTTCTTTACCTATTCTGAGTAGGCAAAGGGAACTATGCCCATACAGCCAAGTCTTCAGTAGATTTTTTTTATTGATATGAAATAAAAATGAAAACCTATAACTCATTGAATCAAATAATTAAATCTGATATTGAAACAAATTAGTAGCTTCTTTAGAAATATTTGCATGAATCATAAAAACTTGATTACTATGATTTTATTTAGTAAATACTTCGTGGTTGTTTTTTTTTTAATGGACATTATTTTGACAGTTGGGAAAGAGAACGCACGAGTTCGGGAAAGGTAAAGAAAAAGCACGAGTACGTAATAGCCCACATCCCGAACGCTATACGTCCCTGCAATACGCCACTTTTTGAGCAACTGTATTAAAAAAACCTTTTTAATACAGTTGCTCAAAAAGTGGCGCGTTCGGGATGGGGGCTATTACGTACTCGTGCTTTTTCTTTACCTTTCCCGAACTCGTGCGTTCTCTTTCCCAACTGTCAAAATATGAAAATAATGTCCATTAAAAAAAAACCAACCACGAAGTACCTATTTAATAAATAAAATCATAGAAGTTTTTATGATTCATGCAAATATTTCTAAAGAAGCTACTAATTTGTTTCAATATCAGATTTAATTATTTGATTCAATGAGATCTCATTAAATTTCATTTTTATTTCATATCAATAAAAAAAATCTACTGAAGACTTGGCTGTATGGGCATAGTTCCCTTTGCCTACCCAGAATGGGTGAAGAAAACAAAAAAAATCTCTGCTTGTATTCTTTTACGGTTGGCGCCATTTTCAAAAATGTTCTTTGCGAGTTTAATTACGATTTTATTATTTTATTAAATTGCTTCATTTTTTCGCAACTGTATTAAAAATAGTTGTTCAGTACACGTGCGGAACCGTCATTGCAACTTGTTCCGACTGTCAACCCTCGCCGTCGGCTGTGCCTCGGCTCGGCTAGACATTTGTCGGAACTCGTTGCAATGACAGGCTTTCCGCACTTATAATGAAATATACTATTATCGTTTTATAATACACTGTCTGTATGACTCCTTGCCGTCGCCGTGCCCCTCCCGCTCTTGGCCGGTTTTTGAACGTTCCAGATTGAGTCGTAAGTGGCGGAATGCGCGCGAGCAGCCATAAAAGGAGAGGACACAATCACACCGATTAAGAGGAAACGCGAGTGGTCTTTTCTCCATACAAACGCTCTCGCCTGTTTTCTTTTTGGTTAATGACCCTAGAGCAATGGTTTTTTACAGAATAATAAATATTAACTATTTCTATGCCCCTATGTTTTCCTTTTTGGTGATAAATTATTTTTATAAGCACTAGAACCCTCAAAAAATGCTCAAAATTGCTTGTTTAGATCGCTGTTAACAGAGTCCTAGTGTACAAATTTGACAACTATTAACGAAAAAATAAAAACATAGCGGCGTAGTATATAACCTCCTTATTCATTGTCTAAAATATCTTTTAAATTGGTTCAATATTGGAGGAGGAAATAGGCGAGAGCCAAACCTCGAATTCTAACTTTTTTCTACAGTTGTCCTTATCGCACGAATTTGAGGGCAGGAGGACGGAGAGAGACAGCGATAGTAGAAAGAGACAGCACTCGCATTTCCTCTTAAACCTCGTCGCCGTCGTTCTAATACGCGAAAATATCCTTACAGCAGAAGGTTTTACTGTATTTATTTAAAGAAACTCGTTTTATGAGGATGCAAGGTAAAGATTCCTAAGAATTTAACGTTAAAAAGCCAACCGGTGTTTGCGAAGTCCCCATTAATGCAACTGCAGCTATGTGCAAGTAAGGCCCGTAATCCACCAAAGCGGAGAGGAGCGGAGACGAGAGGAGATGTGCGGAAATCGGCCAATCACATTAGTTGAAATGTACATCTGGTCTTTCGTCCTTCCTGTGATTGGTCGAATTTGGCACATCTCCTCTCCGCTCTGCTCGTCTCCGCTTTGGTGGATTACGGGCCTTATGCAGGTACCGGTTAATTAGTTACTTTCTCCGCTCATTCGCGAGACCAGTTTTTGCAATAACAATAAATACGGAGTTTTGTACTCGAGCGTTTGTTTTCGTTTTATTTGGTCCAATGAATGAGTCGGAATCGGAAAGGCATCGCTTCGATTTTGCTCGGTACGGGGTCGATCAACCCACCGTGCAACGCCTGCTTGCAGGACTATTCTGCCGTATTTAATACTCATTTAGAGTATGCGGACCCCATTGTATACGGTCATAGTCAAGTATGTACTTTAGTTAATGAATCGGTACAGACAGACATGGGGTGCTTGCTAGTGCAACAGTTCTTTTGTATAGTTTATCAAAGAGTTTTGCAAAACAGTGATTAAGTTAATGCAGGGCAGAAAATACAGCATGTAAACCAACCGCGTAAACCTTTAAATCCTGGCTGTTTTGTGAGATCAGAATCAGGAAAACTTTTTATCGAGTTAGCAAATTGAAACGGTCGGAAATCAGGCAAACGAGGTGTAAGTAATTGAAATAATCACATTACATACTGCCGTGAGCTTCGCCGATCAGTTTAACTAGGAGATGAACACTTTGGATTTTCCAATTTTCGCATTGGCTGTATGCGACTAGTAATACTGTTTTTTTAATGTTGCAGAATAACGCTTGAGAATTTGCGAGCGCGGGAAACCGGCATATCATCGCCATTGTTCTCAGTTTTTGTGGTCTCGAAATACCCGTAATTTAGATCAGATTTATTTTAAACTCGCTTCTAATTTGAATACTTAATTGTTTTAATTTTTAGTCATTTCCGCAACACAGTAAAAAACCGCAAAAGTTTTTATTGCGATTTTTCGGCTGCTTTCCACAGAAATAGAATATTTTCTCTCTACTACTTTTCCCAGAATAAGTAACTCGTGCATTTCCAATGCCAAGGTGTCAATTCGCTAATGTAAATACAGCCAATCAGCTGATAAGTTAATAATCACAATCATTATTTGTACAGAGTGATAAAGAAATCCCTTATCGTAAGCGCCACGAATCCACGATGCAGATTTCCAGCATAATCACACCTTTACAATACGCATGTCGGGAATTTTACATTAAATATCGATCGAGCATAATATGGGGTTTTTCCATCAGGGTCAATTTCTCAGTAGCAGCCCGTAAGCTGAACTTGTGTTCAATTGATGGCAATAGACTCGCCCCCTTTACAATAGGAGTACAAAACTGACGAAATGTGGGTATACTATAGGTGCACCTCTGCCTTAAGCTTCCAGGAATATAGTCATGATGATATCGATTGAGGATATAATTTAAGCGTCTCTTGCTTCATGTCCAACCGATTACGCACAGGCGGCACAGGTATTCTGCATTATTAATGGCGCTTCGTATTGTTTTATTGGGCAGGGCGGTCGAGCTCAGTGAGTCAGTGGCCATCGGTGTCTCCATAGCCTAGATTACTGCCCATTGTTACGTGGGCTGATTAAATTTATCACTAAAACAACTTTTTGGGTCAAATGTTGTCAAAAGATGGAGTAAAAATTTGATGAAAATGTCCTGACAGCGAATGGGAAATTGAGTAAAGATTCTTGCTTTGATAGTGCTGCTGCTATCGCAGAGTTTGGTATGTAGCACAGGTATTCTTCGAAATGATTCTAAAAAGGGGTTTGAACTTTTTTGTATGGGAGCTGGCATATCGACCCACCGCCATTTTGTTTTTTTTTCGAAAACGCGGCCCACGATGAAAGTGGTATGTATGGATAGAGGACATATAGACGAACAAAAAATGTCAAGCAACACGGTACCCAAAGTGTCACGTTACCGAGATATTTGAAGGTAAAGATGGACAAATCAGTACAATGACCACATAAAAATTAGACCTTTTACGTGTCTATAGGCGTAGATTATTATTATTACTGGTTATTGAAAGAGAGTAGGTACATTACATACTACTAGGAGCACGAGAAAACTATTTTTTGATATTACATAGCGTTTCAATGAGATGCGAAGCGATTTCAATGTGCGTATAACAATAATCAACCTGGGAACTATTATTTGGATATAATTTAACGCCCAAACACGTAAAAAGGCTATTTAAAAAAATATTTAATGAATGTCGTTGTACTCGTTTGTCGATCTTTAACTTCAAATATCTCGGTAACGTGACACTTTGGGTACCATGTTACTGGACATTTTTTGTCTGTCTATATGTCCTCTATCCATACATACCACTTTCACCGTGGGCCGCGATTTCGAAAAAAAAACAAAATGGCGGACAGGTTGATATGCCACATTGGTTCTATCCCCTTTCCTTCATATCAAGACCAAAGAACGCACCTTGTTCAGCCCGGCGAGCACGGCCTACAGTGACATGGCATGAGTCACACATTTTATCACAGTTTGGGCGATAAAACCGTTTTGTCTTAAATGCTAGCACGGCGGCGTAAGATAATTTCTTGGTATGTGATACAACTTCTTGACGTCTAGTTGGGACTCCTATGTCTTATTTGCTAATATGGGCGCACCCATTTTGTAACAAATGTCACATTTTGACAGATGAATATGCTCGTTTATCACGTTCGTTCGGAGGTGGTGATAAAAGTAAATTAAAAATATAAGTATATTTTTCTGCTTACTACTGCATCAAATGGCAGTAAATTATTATAATTATGTTCTTGCCCGAAGGCAAGAGGTCCAAAGTAGGAAAATATTCCGAAGAAACATTTGGGACTCCTCTAATCCGTTCGAGTTATTTCACTTCAAAAATTTCACAATATATTTCAAAACAAATCACATCAAACTTTTAAAGGAAAAACAGAACTTTTAGTTAGTAGCAAGTTATCAAATAATAAATAAAAAAAGAAAATGAAAGACGTGCCGCGTACGCAGTGTTGCCATCGAAGTTTCAAGCTCCCCACCAGAATCGACCTCTAAAACCACCAGAAATCCACTAAAAAAATCGCACCTTCTTAAAAAATCGCTAAATTTTCCACTAACTTTATTTCTGGCAGATTTTTGGTCTTTACTAAAGGAAATAATATTTTTTTGAAACGTTTATTAAAGCAATAACATGAAAATTACATATAATGTAACAAAATACTTCAACTTCAACTCTCTATTAATTCATGGCTTTTGTGGAAGAACAAAATACTTAATAAAACCTAGTTTTTAAAAGAGGTCAATCAAATTATATTATTAAGTTATCTTCAGATGAGTCGTTTCCGTCCGTATCATCATCGTTAATCTCGGACTGATACGACTGTTTGGTACCAAATAATTCCACTAGAAAAATCCACTAGCCACTAAAACCGATATTTGTCCGCTAAAAGGTAAGTCAAAACCACCAGATTTAGTGGAAAATCCACTAAGTTGGCAACACTGCGCGTACGTGTCATGTCAAAAATGAATTAGTACCCAAGAAAATTAAAAAGTTGTTTAACTGTATGAACTGTGCTCTTATACACGTACTTTTTTATTTGGTCGCCTATTCAGATGGTCATAGACATTTTTATTTTTTTAATATACTAGGTCACACTATGAAGTCAGCAACAAGAAAGACAAGTCGCGTCTTAAATTATATCACATGTGGTACCCGTGCTAGCATTTAAGACAAATTCTAAGACATGACATAATTTATAACGTCTTGTCACCAACGTCTTGGGTACGCCCGTGCTCGCCCCGCTGATGTGAAAAGTTTTGTTAAACAACAGTTACTTTATTTACGATAAGATATTTAAAATACCCGCATACGATGTCAATTAAAATTGTAACATTACAGGAATTAATATTTCATGAAAACTATAAGAGTAAGAGACTGGAAAATACTAGATAGAGAACTTGTCTTATTACCTCAAAGTTAGGAATCTATAAAGCGAATAAATATTTCAGCAATGCAGTTTATCTATTTTCAGGCGAAACGAACACTGAACCATTCATCAAATGCATTAAAACGTTTATTTTACTGGTTCGCTTGCAAAACTGGTTCACGTGCGAATAGTCGGCGGATCGCGTGGGGGTATATCGAAAAGCGGGATTATGAACGGCTTTATTTGTTCAGTTTCTGGGTCGTCGATCTTGGCTGACCTGTCTCGAGCCAACGAGAAAGTGAGTGCTCTTTTTACACGGCTTTCATGTCTTTGTGGCTATATTTTCAATTGGTATCATGGCCACACATCTGACCCACAATTTGAACTATTTGATTGGTCTGAATGCAATAAAATATCGCAATTCGCAGTTCCATACCATATAGTCGTGATGCCAATTAAATTAATAAAACCTCATGGTCGCTGCACGATTGTGTGCAATAGGCTCTGTATCGGCAGACAGTCTGTCTTCAAGTTCATTGCACGATGAATTGCGAACGCAAAAATATCACAAACGGAAGCTTAAATGTGTCAAACATAAGCGGTACCTATGCGGTGACATCTTGGAATAAATATAAACTCTTCATTTGAACACTTGAAACATTCCAATTAGAGCGTACGAAATATTTGGTTCCACCTTTCAGAAGTTTGACTTCCTTGTTCTCAAGTCGAGCTTGTGGCATTCGCTGCGGGAACTAAATCAAGCATCAGTATAACGTCTTTTAAATAGTTATACTCCAACAATGACTCCAACTAAAAAAGACGCAGATGTCAGGACAGGAAGTAACAGATGAAATATCAAAAAAGAACCAACAAAACCTCAAGATCTTGGTAAATATACCTTCCATACAGCAACAAACAAACGTGGGAGCCTATTATCATATAGTGCGAAGGAGGAAGACGAATGAGAGAATTACAGTAATAATAATAACAGTACATGTTACTGTAATTCTGACTAATGAACGTTAACTGTATACCAATAAAAAGGTCACAGTGTCGATGTAACGAGCAGGATCTGCGTATTATTTATAGACAGACCAACACGCGGTTTTATTTATCTAGAGCCACCCACCCGGCCGAGCGGGCCCGCCGACCAAACGCGACATACACCACCGTCTTAAAAAACTTTATGTTGCTGTGTGATTTATGTGTTTTCGTTATTTTATCGAAGACCTTTTTTCAAGAACATTCTATGCTCTTATTTGGCATTTGCTTGTCGTTCGGATGAATCACTCCCCTGCATTCGTGTAAAACAATCTGAGAATGGCCCGCTTCAAATTAGCAAGTCTTGGTCAGTTCGTTAACTCGATTGTAACAAACTGCTAATGAAACGGTGTTAAGTAACCTGATTTTTTCACCTTTGTGAAACGTCTTTTGTTCGACAACTAACCGTAGAGTTGTCGCTTGAATTCCTGCAGACAGTAGTACAGTACAGAGTCCTGTCCTTCCACTTGGAGCAAGATCAGTTGAACTTGGAACGCTGGGTTGTTGTCGAACATCAAAAGCAGTAACGTAAAAGCTGTCGCATTGGACAGACGCGCCGTCGCCCGCCTCCTTGCCGGTTTTAGCCCTGAAAGGATACGTATGTATTTATTTCGGGACTACAGTCTTGTTCATCGCTTTTGGATGATTGCCGTGGACTTGTCTGGTTACGTAAATTGTGGGAAGTGCGTGTGTACTTGGCTCCCGATTCACCAACGAAAGCTCAAGTTTAATGGACTGTAGTTTTAGTTACTCCCCGATGTTTCGAGTCTAAACAGCGATCAATTTCAAAAGATAACTCTATTTATATAGTGTACACCACATGTGCCGTAACCCCATTTTATTATAGATAGGAGACGTGGTGACTGTTTACACGATAAACAAAGTTGGTTTCTTTCGGGGGTGTTTGTGTATCGATGTTTTTACTGAAAGTGTGGCGTGTAACTCAAGATTCTGTGAACACAGTGATATATTGCGAATACATTAAAATTTATGGATTAGTTGTTAAGCAAGATTAGATAAGCAAGTCCAATACAGACAAAACGTGGATTTAAAGAGACATTTGCCAGAGATGCTTCGGTTATGGTGAATATGCAAGCCCCTCATGGATAGTGAGGGTAGACTGGTGTTTTGGAAGAGCGGTGTATGGGAAGGGGGAGCCCCTACTCTAAACTGCAACACCTGTAAGAAACGACGCGCTGACAGAATGAGCGCCAACGAGATTCTAGGCCCCCAGGGGTGAGTATTCGGGTTTACACCTTTACACCGACTTGGGTCACGAAAAAATGCAGTGTAGTACTTATACGAATGAATGCTATCTTGCGTAAAAATTGTTACAAACCTACACGTTCCAGTCACGCACTAAATGATTCGGAAAATTAACTGTTGCTGTGCAGACACATTACTAATTATTTGTCGACTAAATATAGCAGTACGAAATGTGGACTCTAAGCAATGCCAATTTTTTTTTTCACCTTATGAAAATAGTCTTGCAGATGCTTGATCTTCCCTCGAAAAAAAATCCTACCCATCTAGGAACCCCACTGCAGGTCTGCATCGTAACGTAGAAGACAGAACTTGCCTTATGAAGGCGGTCATAAGAGCAAAGTCATAAAAAAGCACTCATAGGCACTCAGCAAAAGTACGTACCTACCGTATGTACGCATTCTTCATTGTGTACAAAACAAATCCGCTAGCACCATACAGTCTGCACGATTCGCTCCTGTCAAGCTTATTATTGGAATCAAAAATAAACATTGCAAGCATTCTACGTCCCCATACAATAACATTCCTTCACTTGGCTCCCGAGTCCGCACAGATTTAGTGAACTAAATGTGACTGGAGATAGCTTCCAGTTTTGTTGCTTTGAACTGCGGTAACTGCTCCTCAGCTTACATTTTATGCAGAGGACCTTCTGTAGATAGATGTATGATATGGAGCTCTTCCATTGTTCGCTACATTCCTTAATGCTGTAATGATAGTTTTGATAGGTGCATTGATTGATGACTATCTACCTGATGTTTGCCTTTTACGCCACTTACGAGTAGAAAACTTTCTGATTCAGGACTCTCAGGAGTCAGGGGTTGAACAAGATTCAACAATCTTAAGTTATTCTCCGAGCGAAATGGGGCAACATTTTAATTCATTTTGAAACTTGTTTCTTCTACAACGCTCCTTACAAAGAGCTTCTGTACATCAGACTTTAATCTCGCACAATTTCTCCGTGCCTTAAACCCAAATACGCAAGATAAGTAACTCTGGCAATTAAAGTGCGTTACTTTACCAAGTCTGCACAGTGTTTGTACGTAAATAGATCGCTATTTTGAACAAATTCTCAGCATTGTGTGCTTATTTTCGCCTTGTTGCATATAAGGGAAAATAATATTTGCATGAATCACCGCTCCCTTGCAATAGTCCGGACTTCGGAACTTGTTTTCCTTAAGCGGTCGACAGCCAATTTTTAACCGACTTCCCAAAAAGGAGGAGGTTCTCAATTCGATCGGTATTTTTTTTTTTTTTTATGTATGTACACCGATTACGCTGCGATTTATGATCCGATTTACGTGATTCTTTTTTAGTTTGATGCGGAATAGTTGCCATTTGGTCCCATAAAAATTTAGGATGGTTTGGCCCAGTACTTTTCATTTTATGATAATTTTTTTTATAATTTATGAACATTTTTCGTTCGTTTTTTTATGTGTTGTCGCGAATAACTTCGTCGTTTATGAACCAATTTTGATGATTCTTTTTTTATTGGAACGGAGATATTTCAAGGGTGGTACCATGATATGTAAACCAGATCCTGGTGATGGAATCCCAGAGAAATCGAGGGCAACCCTCAAGCATAGGCACGTATCAAGGTGTTTCGTGCTTTTTCTGACGCTATGCAAGTATAGGTTTCATAGTAAATATTTATAATAAGATACACAACTAAAAATGAAAAAAAAAAAAAACTTTTTGCAAAAAAAAAACAACCGACTTCAAAAACACCAAAAAGTTAAAAATAAACTTCAGAACAAAAATCAGCTTCTGAAGTCGGTGGCATAAAAAGCCAAATCAAACAAACAAATGTCACCGACTTCAGAAGCTGATTTTTGTTCTGAAGTTTATTTTTAACTTTTTGGTGTTTTTTTAATATCGCACGTACGATACGGATATGTTGACTTATTATTGGTTTAATATTTTTAATTGAAAACAATGGAACAAAGACTGATCGTCCATTTATCTCCCTTTGTTTTTACATTGTCAAGTGAGGTAAGATTTGACATTGAATTCGTTAAATATGCCGAGTGGTTAATGACATTTGGAATTACTTCCACGATTTTCAATTTAAATACATATTTTGTTGAATGATTGAATGCATAGTTCTACATAGATTCCTATTACAGTGGGTAACAAGATCAATTGCATTGCTTCTTTCTAAGTATGCTTGCTTAGAAATTGTAATTTACTTCATCTACAGGGGCAACCGTAACAGAAAGCGACCTTGCCCTCCCTTCCGTAGAAAGTGCAGAAACTTTTCATTCGAAGTGGTTTCCCAGTCTAGTGCCACTTCCTTTCTGCATTCGTAATGCAAAAATATGTCGACTCAGCGTGGCGTATTTTTGCATTTCTACGTCCAATCACCCCTTTAAAGAAAACTGCGTGCTATTAAGGAAGTGATTTGAATGATTAATCATTATCGATTCATTGTGGTTTGTTGTATTGATGAAAGCAGTTTTTACTGTCATAAAATACTTCCTAAAACGAACGAACAAACTCAATACTGAAGATTTTCTCTGGTCTTTCTATTAGTTTTAGTAATTCGTCTAACCAATCCCTCTGTTCATTGTGTGGTCTGGCTTCAGCTTTAGTTAGTAATCAATCATAGCAAGCAATGAATATATTTACATTAATATTTTCTACATTTGTACTAATATTCTGAATCGTGACTTGAGTGATCTGTACAGCCATAATTATATTAGTGTCCTTGTCTACAAGTCTAATCTTGGTATGTTGACCTTTAATATGCTTCAATACTCTTCTAAATTCTAATATTAGCATTCGTGCACGCTATATTTATGCTGAATTTATATATTTTTTTGAAAGTAGGCCAATTCGCCAATATTGGTATCGCCGTAAGCAAGTGGTTGAATCTGACAAAACGTACTTCGATTTTTGCTGTGAAATCCTGTAAGAAGCATGACTTAACTGGACTTTGCCAAAAGCCCAAAACACAGTGAATTCACACTTAGAATAATATTAAAATACCACCTCCACTAGACCGATGAAGAAGTTTCTGCTTCGCTCCTTGAGCTGCTTGTGTCGTTGACCCTGTAAAATAGTCTTCCAATTTTAATTTCTTGTGGCATTTCTAGCTCTAGGATCTACGAAATCAAATTAAGTTGTTTCTAAATTAGGTCAGAGGAGTTTTCTACTCAGGAATAAATCTAAAATCCCTGTTTATTGTCCCAGCTAGATCGAGTAACCACTATGCAGAATAGTCTTCCTGTAGCAAGGAATAGTCTCGATTGTATTCATATATGGGGTAGGCGGATATGTTTAATCACGTGTTACTCATCGTAGTAAATGCTTGGCATACTTATTCATGTTACGTCGTGAGTGCTTCCCGTGTTTGTTGTCTTTGCTAGTCCTAGATACGTAACTAGTGTTGTTATTTGGTTGGATAGCAATGTGTTTTAGATTAGTGGCTCGATTTCCTCAAAACTGTTCCTTGGCAAAGAGTTCACTTTAGACTCTTCAAACAGACTCAGATTTTTCAAATAAGTACCTAGATCCTGCGAACACAGTAACGATCGTTACGTATTGATCCATATTCAACGGTTGACGTATCCTGTCTTAGACTCTACGCAACTAGGGCTTGCAAAATCCGTTCATTTTTACTATCCGGATAATACGGATTTTAATATTTTACTATCCGGAGTATCCGGATAGTACGGATAATACGGATATTTTTTAGTTTTTATTTGAAATAAAAGTAATAAGCTTTTGTAATACGTATTAAATCAGTCTCTTATACAAAATAACAGAAATAATAACCTATCCCTTGAAAAAAGGAAGAAAATTGTGTTTATTTGGTAAAAAATACCTTAAAAATTAACAAAATAAATTTAAAATAATTATACTAATAATGCCAAAACAACCAACAATGCCACACAATTATTGTCTGAATATCGTGATAAATCTGGTCATTAATGTGTATCAGGTAATTTACGTTACTGTACTATGCAGGCCTTACGTTTCATAATTTAATATAGCCTTTACAAACTGATCTGTTGCTACTAAAGAGTATCGGTAGTTCGGTGCTATATTTAAACCGAACTCTCTTTGTAGTCGTGTTCTTCATTACTGAAGGCCGTGTCCCTGATGAAAGTCCTTCATAGTTCGTACAATATGTCTCCATTTCTCTCGATGTTCGACTTTCCTTAGAGCAGTTGTAACAGAGAGTCCCGTGAGTGCAGTAACTTGGTCACACCAACGGTTAGGTGATCGGCCGCGGGGTCTCTTTCCTTCGATCTTGCCCACTACGATTAATTTGTCTAGGTCATCTGGTTGACGACGGGCAAAGTGACCAAAGTACCCTAGAATACGCTGGAAGCACATCGTTGATAGTCTAGTTTTTATGTGGAGCCGAGCGAGTATAGACTTATTTGTTATTTTCGCGGTATGTGGAACATTCTTCTCCAACACCACATCTCAAAGGCGTCAATTTTTCCCCGGTCTTTTGCTCTAATAGTCCATGTCTCTGATGCGTATAGGAATATTGAGAAAACCAATGTCCGGACTGGTCTCACCTTGGTGACATTGGAAACTTTCCGATTTTGCCAGATGCGAGTTAATTTGCTCATAACATTTTTGGACATCTGTGTCCTTCTTCTGATTTCCTGTTCACATCCTCCTTGATTAGACAGTAAAGCTCCCAGGTAAACAAAGTCACTGACAAATTCGAGATCCGAGAGTTCTCCAGTTTTTGAAAATTGACAAGTTCTATCAATCACCATTACTTTGGTTTTCGATTTGTTGACAGTGAGTCCAACCAGTTCACTCTCATACTCCATTCTACGGAATAGGTCAGCGAGTTCTGTCTCAGTTGACGCAAAAAGAGTAGTGTCGTCCGCGTATCTCAGGTTATTGATCTTTACGCCACCGACAGAAATGCCTCCCTCCCATCCTTCTAAGGCTTTTCGGATAATGTATTCGCCATAAATGTTGAAGAGGATTGGTGACCGAACTACTGCTGCTGAAAAGTTGTACTAGTTCGGTCAACCGGACTAACAAACTAACAACCGGACTACTGCTACTAGAGGGTTTATTACATTTAGTACACCAATAGCCATTAACACTAAGTTAAGTAATCCTTTTACTCGGTCTTCTCACAGAACCACAAACATTTAACATTATCGTCTTCCATTCATTAGCAAACAAGTCCAGTCCAGGGTTGGTCTCCACGAGCGCATTGAGCATCGTAAGCATACGCGAAATCTTCACGTGTCGATGGCAATCTAAATTGTGTCGGCCCAGTGTTAGGCCACTAGTTTAGCACTTTCGGTGGCGTCCATCAGTTCCTGTATTAAATAATCAGCAGGGCACGATATCAAGTGACCCATAGTTTGAGGAACAGCACCACATTTACACTCCAGTGCAGAATCATTTATGCTATTTTTTTTTGCTGCGACCAACCTGGGTGTGAAGTCTGTTTTAAGACTTCCAGGTCAGGATAATATCCAAACACACGTTTGTAGAGGTATTAGAGATAAATCTTTTGCACCTTTTTCAGCATAAGTGTATAGGTATACGTTACCTCGTGAGGATTCCATATCACAAGCGCTGGTTTCGAGCTTGCATCGAACTAATGCAATAGTTATGTACTTTATTTACACTGATGACAGCTTTTCAATTAATATTTAAAGGAGAAATACAACTATCCGTAAAATCCGAAAAATCCGGATAGTATTGCGAATAAAATCCGGATTTGAAAATGTGCGGATATCCGGATAATACGGATATCCGGATATCCGGATTGCAAGCCCTATACGCAACTGAAAGTCATCAAACTATTTGCGACACCGAACCGAAATAAACTCGCACCACCTTTCACCTTTCGTCCAGAATCCAGACGTACTCGTCGTGTCGACATTCTTAATGAAGCAAGTTAGGTGTATTTGGAAGAGGGTTAAGGCATCTTTCTCGCAACGCAACATACGAACCAAAGTACTACATACTGGAGAGTACTGGAGACTATACCATTATTATGTCGAGAACGCCTTCACATTTCAGATATTAGGGATCCAGGTGGTGGCAACATGCTGTGTCATAGAGCCAGCATGCCAATCGTTAATATTGCCCATAAATCATCACAAATTCACAATGCTTTGTAATTAGCGTGTGTCGCATTCCACGCCGCGTTTCAGTTTTATTACTAGTCTGCTTGTGTCTTTCAGGTTGTATTGTATGGGAAAATTCAATAGCTGTCTTCGTTGGTGTTACATGTTCATTGATCAGATCTGTCTCATCATTAGAGTGGGTATATATGAAACTGATACCAGTGTCACTATGAATAGGACAGCTTTTCATGGTCCTGGTGTCTGAGGTACTTACCCGCTTACCTATCTATGAACTTGTGCTATATCTTTCTCGTCTTCTAAAAATCAGCAGTATTCCTTCCTGCAAAATTTTCAGAAAGATCATCCAATAAACATGATGTCATGTATGTAAAAATATTTACAGTATCATGTCCGCTTATTCAGTCACGTTTCCGATACTGTGCACGAGGGAACTTTGATTTAAATTAAATGGCATAGTTTAATATAAAAATACTGGTTCAGTGGTTTTCCGGAAACTATGTATTGAAACGTTTCAAGATATAAAGTTAATGGAATTCTCCTGAATAATATATTGTAATTCATTGAATGACCCATATAAATAGCACATGTAAATATGTAATGTCCTGACATTTACATTAAGATCCGTAGAATTGCCTAGAACCCGCTTGGACGCGAAACGAAATTCTTAGGAAACCTATTCTTAGACGGGTATTACGGGGCAAAATTACTGAGACGGTCTATTGACCTTTAAATAATAAATAAACAAGTTATTTCAGTCTCTAGATTGCTTCGCTACTTCTACTCGCTTATAAACTTTTCTTCTTTTCTATCTACTGCAAAAGCTTCTTTATTATGCTCGCTCGTGCTTCGATCATGCTTTCTGTATAATATTTGTTATTCATTTCCTTCCTTTCTCTATTTCTGGCTAAGTTCATTCCATTTTGATGTGTCATGTCTGTATTGGAACCGGTTTCAGTTTACGTCCTGCCTTCTCCCTTTCCACGACTGTCATAAACGCTAATTGTGATAACGGTATTTGGCTCATTTCGTCACTTGGCGAATTATATTACTTCTTTTTTACTAAAGTGAATGCGGGTATATCCTGAACAAGGGCAGGACCATGGATGTTGCTGGCACAAGCAAAGAGCCTAGAAGCATAGGCTTAGGTATAGACCCAGCTGCAGTGGGTGAAGGCGGGCTTTGGATGACGATGATGAAGTGGTTGTAGTCAAGACGCTTAACATTTGCCCAGAAATATTATTATACAGAACGAACAATACATGGCAATAGAAACTCTAGCACTAAAAATAACTCGTCTGTAATTCTACGTAATAGTTTAGGGACGCCTGATCAACTGTGTGTGAGGGGGTCACTCACACCCATATTTGATAAAAGTTCGTTAACACCGCGTCGATTGTTGATATGTACAATAGTTTTTGTTTAGTTATTACTTCTACGGCCATGTTTATTGACTAGCGGGTAACTCAATAAAGATATGAGTGGCTATAATTTGTCGATGCTGTCTCTGATATGGTGAACTTTGACCTTAGATTGTTTGGTGTCATTAGATTTGAATCGGAAACCGTTTTTATAATGTTCGTTTGACTAGGATTTATTTTAGTGTTTCTTCTCTTGATAATGAATACATAACAGTCATTAATACTACTGTTAACTACTAGAAGAATCAACAGGAACATCTGGAAGGAGGCCAGCTTCTAGCAGCAATATTGCGATCTAATTTGTAATGAATGCTATTGCGGATAAGAGTGGATTAAAAACAAAACTCTTTTAAGAAAAATAACGTTAAGGGTAAACAAGCCAACGGCATGAACTAGTTGGTGGGCGGGGCTAAAATGCATGCTATTTCACCCGACATCACGAGCGAAATGCATAGAGCGAAAGAGACAACTAAAACGGGCGCGCGATTGTTTCTATGCAGACCTTTGGTATATTTGGTTTCATGATAAATCTATTGAATGTATCTGTTCAAAATCAAATTATTTAAATTTTTTAATAACTAATCTATGTCCGTATGGTTTCACTTTTTTCTTTTTCATACTATATACGTTACTTATTATTTACGCCCAAAGATGAGTTAAATTAGTGCTAAAATATGAAAGTTTTGACGTTCATAACTTCCAAATCAATATTTTTTTTCCAATTCTGCTTCCATACAGACCTAGATAATGATAAGACCAGTTGATACAATTTTTAATTTTGAACCTACACCGTCAAACAGAGGAGTAATCACTTTCGTAAGTTTGTATGGAAGAATGACTGGCTTGTTCAACCTTAAACGAATGACGTAAAGATATTATTCAATTTTTTTTTTAGAGTTTGGGAATTCATCAAATGACTCCTCCCGCTCTGGGCGGAGAGGAAGGGAGTGTCAGACTTCTACTGACTAAAAAACACCCATGTTATTTCTTAGCCCTTTGTGTCTGGGTCCGCGGTATCTCTTTCGAACCACCCGCAGCCCGGTATTCACTTATCCATCACAAACATTAGGAAGATGCTGACGTAACGTTTGTTTGTTGCAGCGAGCTAAAGAAGCTATCAGAGGAGAGTCTGACGCGGCAGCCGGAGGAGGTGTTCGACATCATCTGCAAGCTCGGCGAGGGGAGCTATGGTAGCGTTTATAAGGTGAGCAGGCATTTAGACCAGCTGTCCACCTTTGAAGACTTGTGGGAGCCACCCGAACTGTACTAGGTACGCGTGGTGGATTATGGTCCATTTCTCGCAGACAGCTAAGGCTTATTGTGTCCTACCTGTTGGAAAATTATAGGCTGATTATGCTTATGCAATTGCTGCTCTATTTTTTTTTAGGAGTTTCGGCAGTAAACCGCTCAGCATGACCTTATCAGCTCTAGAAAATTCTCTAATAATCAAAAACATGTTTTATGATATTAATTCTGTTTGGCTCCTAGTGTTCAGACTTCATTCAAGAGGCAGTTTCTGTGTTTTTCTAAAGAGTGATGTACACGAACCTAACTTAATAAAAGTTTATACGAGTTAAGTTTGACTTTACTGAAACTTAATTAATTAGACACCAGTTTTCTTCCTGTTTAACTTTTTCAAGTTAATTAAAGTAATTTAATTGCGCGCGGACATTGACACTTCCGTACAAATACTTACTTAAGTATCTTTCAGTCTCTAGGGTCTGCAGCTGGTCCGCAATTGTTTGTACCAGTTTAACTGACTTATGAAGACACTTATACAAAGATATTAAAAATGTAGATAGTTAATCCATTGTACAAGTAATCCTCTTACTGGAAGGTTATTTATTGAGAGCATGTCAAAGAAGCCAGGAAACCTTACAAATTCATGAAAAATGCAACAGTATTCGAAGCAACGAAAGATTACAATGCTATCTTTATGTTGACTTAGACTGTGGAAATCTTATTGTCTAGGAAATTTCATGGTCTGGGATGGATAAAGGAGACTTTTTAGTTAATTCTAATAAAGATTAATTTTAAAGACTTACACTATTTAATATAGTTCGACCGCATCTGCCACTCACTGCATGCTAGAAGCCTTTTAGGACCGGTCGAAGTGGTGACGCTTGGGAGAGGGCTAGGTCCAGCACTTCTAGCAGTGGACATTTTTCGGGTGTTTATATCTTAACTAATATTTAAATAACGTATAGGCATTTGCTTAAAACACATGCTTGTTGATTAAATATATTCGTAGACCTTATTACTTTCCAGACTACGGCTAAGCAATGTCAGTAAATCCCAATCTATTTCGTCTTACCATCTCCAAGGCTCCCTTTATCTAATTAAATACAATTAATGTATCGCTCATTAGTAACCCGCTAGCGTCTACACCGCAATCCACTCACTTACAATACTCCCTGAATTAGGTATACTGAATTGTAAATGAACACTAAAGTTTGTGTAGTATTATTTCCTAAGATGGAGTCACTAGTACAATACGCGACTTGATTACAAATTATTTAAATAAGTTAGTTAGCCTTCTTAATACTAAAGTCTGTAACCGAAAATACAACATTTTATGGCGGTTTTCTGTTAGGGTAAATAAACATAACAATCACTACCTACGTATAAGTTACTACGCAACTGACCTTTTTTGAGTACACCAGCAAATTCAGCAAATCACCTTAATCACCATAACGAACCATAACCATACATAAACTCGCGCTTTTTTCCCACAAGCGAAGGCAGAAAAAACGCCAGCTGCTGATTTCCCACAATTTTGTTTGGGAAATTCCTCATGGACACACTCCGTCTGGTGCAAGTGGAGCATTATGTCGGACTCATCTTATTAGAAAACGTAATCTAAGAAAAGTACCGGGTTTAGATAGATACTAGATATATACCATGAATTACTTAACCGACTAAAAACCCATTATTCCTATTACTACCATGTATCGAGGGTCCGGGAGACACAATTACATTTGCGCAGACCCCCAAAAAAATATCCTCATGCCAAGTAACAAACCCCACTGTCAATCGTTCTTTCTCCTTCCAGGCATTACACAAAGAAAGCGGCCAAGTGCTGGCCATCAAGCAGGTGCCCGTGGACACCGACCTGCAGGAGATCATCAAGGAGATCTCAATCATGCAGCAATGCGACAGTCCCTACGTGGTCAAGTACTACGGCAGTTACTTCAAGAACACAGACCTATGGGTGAGGCATTCAGAGGTCACGATATGTTTAGTAAGTGGATCAGGACGCTCATCTTCTTGCTATGTATGTGCGGATGTTTGTTGTAAAATGAGCCTAGTTTAGTAGTTAGGAGTGGTTATTTTTAGTTGGCGTAGTTTAGATTTGTTTTTTTTTTAGTTAGCTCGTAGTGTCCAACTTCTAGGCTAAGGTTCCTTTCACTTCTCACGATGGTGTGCTTCTTCTCGCCAATTGGTGAGGAAGCCAGCCATCACTGTGTGACTGTCTAGGTATTTCCAAAATTTCGCAGACCAGGTACCTGGGAGTAGTAATTGACCAACGTCTATCTTGGTACCAGCATTTAGAACAGGTTACAAATAGAGTTAGGAGATTGAGCTGGATTTTTAAATCACTACGTCACATTGCTCCAAAAGTAATAGTCGGTAAACGTGAGTGTACTAGAAACATCCTGAATGAGGTGTACTTGGCTCTGGTTCAATCGGTTTTACTGTACTGTATCACGGTTTGGGGAGGTGCAACTAAAACCAAACTCATATACTTAGAGCGAGCCCAGCGTGCTCTTATTAAGATTATGTACTTTAAAAACATATTATACCCTACAACTAGCCTTTATGCTATCAGTAATATAATCTCGATAAGAAAGTTGTACATAATCCAAACCGTCTTGAGAAAACATAAAACTCTACCATTTGATTCGGATAAATTAACCAAAAGAAGGAAAGACTTAGTAGCACCAGTTTCTCAAACTAAAACCGTGTTTGCGAGCAGACAATTCAATAAACGCTCAGCCGAACTATACAATAAGGTAAACAAAAAAATATGCATATACACAAAAACCACTTATGACTGTAAGAAAACCATCACAAATTGGATAAAAAAACTCACGTATGAAGAGACTGAGGCACTTCTACAGAACATTAAATAGCAAGATACATAATAACAATATGGCACACGAAAACTGACACTTAAAAATCAAACAGAACCACATATACACACGCACACTCACTCACATCCACCCACACACATACACACACACACATTTACTCGCATACACATACACACGCACACTCATCAAACACACACACGTTTACACTATTTTTCTTGTTTTTGATCTTATTTTTTATTTTATTTTTAAATTAAGTAAATAATAATAAAGTTAGTATGTAATTAAAATTAAGTATAAGTTTAATAACCCACATATTTGTTACTGCTGTAATTATTGTGCTATGGAAGAGCGGGGTCTCCTAACACAAGCAAAAATTGCTTAAAAGGATTCCCCAAACACAACCACCCATTTTTGTAACAAATTTCGTGAATAAAACATTTTTGTATTTTGTATTGTATTTGTATCAAATTTAGCTTGTTTTTTTGTTTTTTAAAAGCCTTAATGACTCAGCTGCGTAAAGGTCTCGGATCTTTCCAGGTAATCTTTTTTGGCGCCCGAATTTGCTTTAGCCTCGAAGTAGATAGGCTTTTTTTATTTTTATTTGAATCCCTACAGAGCGATTATCGATATGAAATCGTGATAAATTGAAATGGTTTCGAAGCAGAAATCGTTAACTGGATTTGTTCGGATTGGTAGCCTTGCGAAAAACATAAATTTTTACGTCAGTCTTCTGCAGTCATAACCAATATAATAATTAAGAAGATATAAAGATCCAAAGTACTGTAGCAAAAGATAATAATCCTTCTAGATAGGAAATCCACAATGTTTATTACGGTTATAGTATAGTCTCCACAGCTGTGCAATTGTTTCACTGACATTCTTTTACGCGGAAACATGACTAACTAAATGCTAGCATAACGGTGCGAGATGTTAGTCATAACTCCAAGAAGTTAATCGGACGAACGATAACTTGTTTTTATCAACCAACACCCCCTGGAGAGTAAACGCGTTGTCACAAAGTACTCACTCACGCGTTCGAACAGCGATACATGACACGTGAAATAAATCGCTGATAGCATGACGTCACTTGTCACCACAACGATTCTAACTGACGATGGCAACACGGCAGTTCTCATGCGAAGGAAACATAAGTGTCACCCAAACCTATCGTTTGCCGCGCGCATCGCCTGAGGTCGTGCATGGGTCTTAAAAAACGCAGTTGATCAGTATCTAGCCTAAGTGCGCCTTCAAATTAGGGCGTTAGCAGCGCGGCAGTCGCGCGACTATAAACAATTATCAACGTGGTTACGGCTGTTCTTATAAAAATGTACTGCAGCCGCGCGACTGCCGCGCTGCTAACGCCCTAATTTGAAGGCGCCCTAAATGCTTAGGAAAACCAATTGTAGTAAACTAACTATCAAGAGCTGCCGCTAATTGGGCGACAGACAGACGACAGACGGACATTTTAATTGGGAAAACTTCAAGGTTACGTTACCCACAAGTTAGTTAACGATCGATTCCTACTATGTCTAAACTTAGGTTGTAAGTGTACCTAGGGAGTAAGGTAGTAAAGTGGTCTAGTCTAAGTGTGAGCTTGACCTACATTTTTAAATTGCACAGTTCGGGTTTGTATTGCGTCGCTTGAATCTAGACGTACAGTTGGATGGCGTAGGTGGGAGAAAGGGTTTTATTGTTGACTTCTTATTCCACGCACTTAAATATCGCACTAGTTAGATCTTCGATTTCGTGAACATTAGCAGGCTTTTTGCACACACTCCTGAGACTTATGCCAGCCTTCCCTGCTCTGTACAAGTTTAATTCAGGTCTTCTTCGAATCCATTTGAAGTGGTGACATTTTTCTTTTTGTTTTTCTACCATGTCGCCAGGATCCAGTCACGCGTCGGAGCTTATTTTTACGCACAATTTTTTTTTTAGTTTAGCTATTATTTTGAACTATTATTGTGTCGGTTTATGGATCAAACCAATTTCTAGGGTAGCTTTGAAATAAAACAATTCAAATTAACTGGGCATAACAACACAAACAACGTGATGGGGAAATCAAGAAAAACTTTTAAAGCAAACTGCAGGTGATTACAGCATAGTATTCTCTATTTCTCTCTCACGTCTTGTATCGTGAAGTTTTGTCAGTTTATTTTATTTGACTTTTTGAAGGTATAAAATCGTCAAGCTTGCTTCTCATCTTACCATCATAAAGTAAGCCTTCGTCCGCACGAGTGATTTTTTACTGCACAATGAATTTTCCACTTTGAGGAATAACCTGAGCGTTCAGAATCGTTCTGGACATATTCCAGCGCGTTGAAAATATCTGGTGGATTTTCCGCTCTCAGCGCTTATATGAGCGTTTCAAATCCACTGGCAAAATAACGTTAAAAAGGGCTCGTGCGAACGTGCGTATAAATATAAAGGAACTGTTCCGTAATGTTACACGTCTTACATATAACACGTACACTCCAGATCGTAATGGAATACTGCGGCGCCGGCTCCGTCTCAGACATAATGCGGCTTCGCAAGAAGACGTTGTCAGAGGACGAGATCGCGACGATCCTGTGCGACACACTCAAGGGGCTGGAGTACCTGCACCGGCGGCGGAAGATCCACCGGGACATCAAGGCAGGGAACATACTGCTCAACACGGAGGGTCACGCGAAACTGGCTGACTTCGGAGTGGCTGGACAGTTGACGGTGAGATGAATGTTTGTATTCTGTTTTTGTGATGGATTCCTTGTGTGTTATTATTGGATCTATTGAAGAGGGAAGAGTTTTTAATTATAGTTAACTGTTTTAGGAGTATATGGATGCATCACTCTTGATACAACGCTAAAATGTCTTACGTGTCTGATTACTCTGGCACTTAATGATGCATCGCAGATGTGTTGCCTTACCTTTGTTAGAATCGGCGATGCATCATTATTTTTCGAGTTGCACGTTATTTTTTAGAGTAACGTATGTTTAAATCAGGGACTGAAAGCGGTTACGGTTAAAGGTTAAGATACCTCAAAAATATACCGGTACCGGTTTAAAATAAAGGTTGAGCTATACCGGTACCTTTATAAATAAAGGTTGGGCTAAACCGTTATTTAACCCTTACACGATTTCGGTACCGAAATGCATGCGCGGCGCGCGTGTGTGCGGTGGAAGACGTCAGAACTTGCGTATGTAGTTTATAATATAATAATGTGCAACAATCGGCAAGTGAACGACAGACAGAGTGGCGAGGCGGTGCGTCAAAGCAAACCCCTATTTATTAAGGTTTAGGTACCGCTACCGATACATTTATAACGGTTACGGTACTTCTACCGAAATATACCGGTATGCATTTCCATACTTAGAATTTCACTACCGGAAAAAATAACGGTATCGCAATATTTCGGTAACCCTTATTAACGGTATGACGTCATACCGAAATTTAAAGTTACCGTAATTTTTGGGTAATTCAGTCCCTGGTTTAAATACCAATTCTTGAGAATTATTCGTTCCTAATTACGCTGTCTTTAAAAGAACATTAGGTTCATAAGCACCGTAATATCAGCAGAATTTGTCATCAAAGTTCATGACAATGAGTTCAATGAGTTAATCTTATCATGTTTGACATTTGTCAGAGTTTAAACCAGGAAACTGTAACCATCACCACTCCCCAATGACCTGTTCCAGGACACAATGGCGAAGCGCAACACAGTGATAGGCACCCCGTTCTGGATGGCGCCGGAGGTGATCCAGGAGATAGGCTACGACTGCGTGGCCGACATCTGGTCGCTCGGCATCACGGCGCTGGAGATGGCTGAGGGCAAGCCTCCCTACGGCGACATCCACCCCATGAGAGCTATATTCATGATACCTACCAAACCGCCGCCGTCATTTAGGTGAGAATTTTATAATGTGTTACCCAACATGTTCAGTCTTTCTGCCAGTAGCAGTGCTGCAGTGATAGCCTAGTACTGTGACCGTCGGATTGCCGAGTCTCAAGTTCGAACCCAAACACGCGTCTTGGTTTGAATAACATGAATGATGAATGACTTGATGACATTGACATGAATCCAAAATATCAGAGGTGCGTAGGTACCTCTGATATTTCAGATTCATGTGCGTTTGTGGTGACGGAAAACATCGTGCGGAATCCACCATACCTGAGGAATATTTCTCAACTGCATGTAAAGCTAAGTTAGAGGCCATTGAACCACGTCAGAAATGCTCAGGTCAACGTTTGTGCGTCTTCAATCAATCCGGCTTTAAATTGAAACTGCACTTCAAAGCGACCTTCATTTAATAAGCGGCTATTCGTTTTCGTTTTACCCAAAAGGCCTTTTATCCGAACCTCAAAGAACATTTGAGAATAAACTGATAATGTATGAACGTTGTGTATTTTGTAGAGAACCAGATCAATGGTCACCAGAGTTCATAGACTTTGTGAGCCAGTGCCTCGTGAAGAACCCTGAGGAGCGAGCCACCGCAGAGTTCCTGTTAACACATGAGTTTATAGGTAAGACTTTAATTAGCTTGTTCTGTCCCACTGTTGGGCAAAAGTCTTTCCCATTCCTTTTCAACTCTCTCGATGTCTTGCGTTCTCTGGCCAATCAGTCAGGAACGAGCCTAATTCGTCACAGCAGCGTTTCTTGGGCCTGCCTCGGTGACAACGATTGTTAAAAGGTTTTATTTAACTTGCCTTGTAAGTTGTTTAGATAATATGTTTTATTCAAATCTTGCAAGTGAATTTCAAACCAGTTCCCCCAATCGATTGTGCCTAAATCATGCACACGCTCTTGGTTTCAGTGACAATACATTTATAAGAATTTTGTTTAGAAATGATCCAGAGAGTTTGATTACACGATAAATCACTTATTACATACTAATCCATTAATTTGTATGTGTGTGTGCGCGTTTCTGTGTGCGAGATTTAGTGTACTGTGGAGTGGAGAAGTATGGAAGAAGGAGACATGCTGCGTCGACCCCAAATAAATTGTTATAGGGGCAGGAGAGTGATGATGATGAGTCTATAATAATATTTATGTTAGTGTTTCGTGTCCGTAGCATCAGACGTGGGCAACACGAAGCACCCGGGCATCCTGAGCGCCATGATAGCGGAGGCGCGGGAGATACGCGAGACTCAGGTGTTCCGTAACGCGCAGCATCACACCAACAACGCCAAGGCTTTCGCTGCCGTAAGTATATATTGTGTAATGTTTCGTGTCCGTAGCGTCAGACGTGGGCAACACGAAGCACCCGGGCATCCTGAGCGCCATGATAGCGGAGGCGCGGGAGATACGCGAGACTCAGGTGTTCCGTAACGCGCAGCATCACACCAACAACGCCAAGGCTTTCGCTGCCGTAAGTATATATTGTGTAATGTTTCGTGTCCGTAGCGTCAGACGTGGGCAACACGAAGCACCCGGGCATCCTGAGCGCCATGATAGCGGAGGCGCGGGAGATACGCGAGACTCAGGTGTTCCGTAACGCGCAGCATCACACCAACAACGCCAAGGCTTTCGCTGCCGTAAGTATATATTGTGTAATGTTTCGTGTCCGTAGCGTCAGACGTGGGCAACACGAAGCACCCGGGCATCCTGAGCGCCATGATAGCGGAGGCGCGGGAGATACGCGAGACTCAGGTGTTCCGTAACGCGCAGCATCACACCAACAACGCCAAGGCTTTCGCTGCCGTAAGTATATATTGTGTAATGTTTCGTGTCCGTAGCGTCAGACGTGGGCAACACGAAGCACCCGGGCATCCTGAGCGCCATGATAGCGGAGGCGCGGGAGATACGCGAGACTCAGGTGTTCCGTAACGCGCAGCATCACACCAACAACGCCAAGGCTTTCGCTGCCGTAAGTATATATTGTGTAATGTTTCGTGTCCGTAGCGTCAGACGTGGGCAACACGAAGCACCCGGGCATCCTGAGCGCCATGATAGCGGAGGCGCGGGAGATACGCGAGACTCAGGTGTTCCGTAACGCGCAGCATCACACCAACAACGCCAAGGCTTTCGCTGCCGTAAGTATATATTGTGTAATGTTTCGTGTCCGTAGCGTCAGACGTGGGCAACACGAAGCACCCGGGCATCCTGAGCGCCATGATAGCGGAGGCGCGGGAGATACGCGAGACTCAGGTGTTCCGTAACGCGCAGCATCACACCAACAACGCCAAGGCTTTCGCTGCCGTAAGTATATATTGTGTAATGTTTCGTGTCCGTAGCGTCAGACGTGGGCAACACGAAGCACCCGGGCATCCTGAGCGCCATGATAGCGGAGGCGCGGGAGATACGCGAGACTCAGGTGTTCCGTAACGCGCAGCATCACACCAACAACGCCAAGGCTTTCGCTGCCGTAAGTATATATTGTGTAATGTTTCGTGTCCGTAGCGTCAGACGTGGGCAACACGAAGCACCCGGGCATCCTGAGCGCCATGATAGCGGAGGCGCGGGAGATACGCGAGACTCAGGTGTTCCGTAACGCGCAGCATCACACCAACAACGCCAAGGCTTTCGCTGCCGTAAGTATATATTGTGTAATGTTTCGTGTCCGTAGCGTCAGACGTGGGCAACACGAAGCACCCGGGCATCCTGAGCGCCATGATAGCGGAGGCGCGGGAGATACGCGAGACTCAGGTGTTCCGTAACGCGCAGCATCACACCAACAACGCCAAGGCTTTCGCTGCCGTAAGTATATATTGTGTAATGTTTCGTGTCCGTAGCGTCAGACGTGGGCAACACGAAGCACCCGGGCATCCTGAGCGCCATGATAGCGGAGGCGCGGGAGATACGCGAGACTCAGGTGTTCCGTAACGCGCAGCATCACACCAACAACGCCAAGGCTTTCGCTGCCGTAAGTATATATTGTGTAATGTTTCGTGTCCGTAGCGTCAGACGTGGGCAACACGAAGCACCCGGGCATCCTGAGCGCCATGATAGCGGAGGCGCGGGAGATACGCGAGACTCAGGTGTTCCGTAACGCGCAGCATCACACCAACAACGCCAAGACCTTCGCTGCCGTAAGTTTCTACTGTATATTATATAATTATCACTTTCTTAGGTGAAGGAATATTTCTCGCTGGCATGTTAACCCAAGGCAAAGGCCCACGGGTGGCATAAAAACTCGGAAACCAAATTATTACGGTGACCGACCCATAGTCACACTAAACTACCACACCAGTGTGACTACGGCTGATCCGTAGCCACACTGGTATGACTACGGATAATTTAACCTGATCCGTAGTCACACCAGTGTGACTACGGATGAATAAAATTAATTAGTCGTCCGATTAGCCGGATAAATAACCAAAATTATAGGCTAGGCTAGGCTAGTCGTCCGCTAAGTGGATGAATCACCGTCTCGCGACAGTATCCTTTATGGGCGGCATGGGCACCGGGCCGTAGGCCGACGAAGGTGGCCGGCGGAGGCCCGGCACTTCGGGGACAGAAGATATTAGTGTTATTTAATATGCGAGCGAAGCGAGCGCGCGTCATGGAGTACAAAAATTATGGAAATAATGAAAATAAAAAATTATGTACATTATGGATACTGGCCTATTGTCCGTAGTCACACTGGTGTGGTAGTTTAGTGTGACTATGGGTCGGTCATGGTTATTACAGCGCAATAGGGTAGTTGACAATAAAAAACTATTTAGTCCGTCAGATAGATTTCCAAAAAATATTGAACACGTATTTTTTCTTATTTCACGTAAACAAACAATGAAACGTCACAGGTTAGTCCATTTTTACCAGACTATAACGTCGAAAGCCCCCTCTCCATGGTCTTGACAAGCTTTATTTTCTTAAATTTTTATTAATTTGATAAAACTAAAAAAACGTATCCAATATTTTTTGATTATCTAACTGACGGACAAAACAGAATCATATTTTTTTAGTCGTTCAACTACCCTATTATTGTCTTTTTGTCTGACGACTAGTGGTACGCCAATAACTAGGTCCTTTTGCTTTATCTAGGTCTATCTATTTATGTGTGCTGAATCACAAAGTATAATGTTCAAATACTACGTGTGTTAATTAACTATTAATAGTAGTTTATCGTCTAAATAACTAAAGTAACACACTAAGATAATTTTAATTTTTCTTTCCAGGGTGAAGGTTACGAAGAAGCGACGATGAAGCAGCGAGGAGACGGTACCCTGGTACCCAGTCGAGACGCCACGGCTGACCTGGCTGCAGACTTGGGTACCATGGTCATCAACGAACCTGATGCTGACCTCGCTACTATGAAACGTAAGTTTTCAAAGATGACCAACCAAAAAAGCACCATAAAAATAGCGCTTACTTTTTTACGATATTCTTTTAGTTATTGTTCCATATTGCGTAGCAACTCTCTTTGTTGAAATGTTTCCATATATTGAAAATGTGTGTGTTAGCGATGATGGACGGCTCAATACTGTCTTTTAAATTTAAGTTTTTAGAATAATAATCTGTTCTACATAATTGTGATATTGTACCTATTTAATCTTACTTTAAACGCATAGTTTATGTTACCAAACCAAGTAGTTGTAACATTTGAATATTTTAATAAAAGGCGGGGTGGTTGCGTTGCAAACCACCTTACCAATGAAAATGCGCGAGGTGGCGCGACGGAGCAGAATGGTTGGCAATCCCGCGCGCCCCCGCCACCGACAGTCGCCCGAGAGTCGCCCGTGAGACACCACGCCGTTTGGGACGGCCGCGTATGCGCAGCGCGAGGTGGCGCGACGGAGCAGAATGGTTGGCAATCCCGCGCGCCCCCGCCACCGACAGTCGCCCGAGAGTCGCCCGTGAGACACCACGCCGTTTGGGACGGCCGCGTATGCGCAGCGCGAGGTGGCGCGACGGAGCAGAATGGTTGGCAATCCCGCGCGCCCCCGCCACCGACAGTCGCCCGAGAGTCGCCCGTGAGACACCACGCCGTTTGGGACGGCCGCGTATGCGCAGCGCGAGGTGGCGCGACGGAGCAGAATGGTTGGCAATCCCGCGCGCCCCCGCCACCGACAGTCGCCCGAGAGTCGCCCGTGAGACACCACGCCGTTTGGGACGGCCGCGTATGCGCAGCGCGAGGTGGCGCGACGGAGCAGAATGGTTGGCAATCCCGCGCGCCCCCGCCACCGACAGTCGCCCGAGAGTCGCCCGTGAGACACCACGCCGTTTGGGACGGCCGCGTATGCGCAGCGCGAGGTGGCGCGACGGAGCAGAATGGTTGGCAATCCCGCGCGCCCCCGCCACCGACAGTCGCCCGAGAGTCGCCCGTGAGACACCACGCCGTTTGGGACGGCCGCGTATGCGCAGCGCGAGGTGGCGCGACGGAGCAGAATGGTTGGCAATCCCGCGCGCCCCCGCCACCGACAGTCGCCCGAGAGTCGCCCGTGAGACACCACGCCGTTTGGGACGGCCGCGTATGCGCAGCGCGAGGTGGCGCGACGGAGCAGAATGGTTGGCAATCCCGCGCGCCCCCGCCACCGACAGTCGCCCGAGAGTCGCCCGTGAGACACCACGCCGTTTAGGACGGCCGCGTATGCGCAACAGAATCGTCTGCGCAGCTA
Organism: Diarsia mendica; assembly: GCA_949316265.1. Taxonomy (NCBI): domain Eukaryota; kingdom Metazoa; phylum Arthropoda; class Insecta; order Lepidoptera; family Noctuidae; genus Diarsia; species Diarsia mendica. Next base: position 1,083,643 of record OX438887.1, read on the forward strand.
CCCCGATCAGTTTTATATTTCCTAGTTTTTCTTTCACAACCAACCCAGCAACGATCCGCTACAGTGTGTCAATTTATGTTAATGAAATGATATCCTAGTATTAGTATTTTTTTTTTACTCGACCACAATGCTGGCTTTTTTGACCCAAAGCTTGACTGGTAGAGAATGCCTTGTGGCATTAAATCTACCTATTTACCACTCTTGTACATGAAGTTTAAATTACTTAATCAATTTTAGAATTATAAGTAATTAAAAACCCTCATAATGGTCTATCGTTTTCTCCAGGTCACGACACAGACCCAATGGACACAAACAGGCCTAAATACCGTCCGCTGTTCCTGGAGCACTTCGACAAGAAGGAAGTGAATCACCTCAACATAGGCGCGCCCACCAACGGTACCCTCACACCGCATGCACGACTGGCTAGCGACGATGTTGTCAGGTATGTCACAACATGTTACTAAGAAGTACTGGCAACAAACTCTATGTCTTCAGATTCTAATTAATCAAGACTTGGTGAGTACAAGAGGACAGACAACAAGAGATGACAAGAGATCCCAGGTTACCGATGTAGCCAAATGTGGTGTTGCGCGGCCTCCCACTAAGCGGACCTCAGACCTGGTCAAGGTTGCGGGGACCCGCTGGATGCGAGACGGTCAATGTGGCGACGCCTGTGTCCAGCAGTGGACGTCTTTCGGCTGAAATGATAATTATGAATGACCATGGCATTGGACGATACATACCGTCAAGTTTTGTCATGTAATTTTTCCTGGACTAATACAGCCACGAAGGTCGATGTCTTGCGATCTAGGAGACTAGGATCCTAAGAGTGACGTTCCAAATCTAGTCTGAAAATGTCAGAAATATACTTAGTTATTTAATGATGTTTATTGTGTAAATTGGTTTAACAATCACTTGTCAAATATATATTTTTTTAAATTTCATACAATTTTGAAATGAGGAGTTTTAATTCTCAAAATCAATGTATCAATCAATTTTCGTTTAAATTTCTTTATGTCTCCTCCAGTGTGGGCGCGGAGACAGAAGCCGAAAGCAACCCAGCGCTAGCGTTCCAGCGCGCGTTCGTAGAGGAAGGGAACTTCGAATTCGTAAGTCAGCTCCACGTGGTCTCCCTGCTGCCGCTGCCCAGACGTAAGCGGAGTCGACACCTCCTTACTACATAACTACATATATACTGTTACTAATCACTTTTTGACTAAAATTTTGAAGTTGCTAACACTTTCGGTGTCTAGAACTCAGCGTGTGGGTCGAACAATAAGTAGTTTGTACCCAACCACTCAGCATATGGGTCGAACAAAACTTTGTGTGCCCACGACGAGGGTGCCTCTGAGTAGTCAGTCACTATACGCAACTATAGATGACTTGAACTTACACGGCATACCAATAAAAATGAATCATTTGAGCTTGGCAGTGAATTTGTTTAACGATTTTTTGGAAATGGGTGTATGCAGGTTTAGACTAGCATCTTGGTGACTTGGAGTTGCTGGTATGGTAGATTTTGATGAGGGTTATGCTTGCATGAAAATAAGGCTGTAATAAATACCACTCTAGGCAAGGCAGTATACGTTTTGAGTTAGAAAATAACACAGGTTTCTTATAATTCTTGGCCCTTTCTTAGAATTCTTCATTCTTTGACCACAAAACTATTGTATTCATCAGAATTATTATTCTAGTTTGGTAGTTTTAGCGCGTGCTTTAGTTTGGAGGTGTCGATATACTAATACGAGCGATAATACGCGTGCGTCACTAACCGCTTACCTCTGTGTGTACTGGTGTTAGATATATAAGTAGTTCTCTTTGTGCTAGCGCAGAACATTGACTATTTGATTAACATTTTGTGTGTGCTTCAATTATTTAAGTAGAATATTACAAAAGACCTATGTCCAGCAGTGGGGGCTTCTCGGCTGAATAATGATAAAAGTAAAAAGTTTTTACAAAATTTTCCTTAATTATTGTTCCAATGGGAAAGATCGATAAAAGATGGCGTGACCATAGCAAAGTGTCACTCGAACCAACGAAGTCAACCTATTTTGAAATATTAAATGACCCTAAGCTATGCTAGCGCCATTAGTTTTACAGTTGACTTGCAATCCCCATAATATCTAAATAGGAGATCTGTGTGTCAGCAGCTTGAACGCTATAGGTTGATAATGCAAGTAATAGTTCACAGCCACAAGTAGTTTACCATGGGACGTAAGTCTGCCACTTGCCTAGTTCGCATAATGTCTCTCGGCTCCCACAGCTGGGCTACCTGTCGGTGGGCGAGCTGGAGTCGCGCATGGCGTCGCTGGACGCGGAGATGGAGGCGGAGATAGAGCAGCTGCGCGCGCGGTACAACCGCAAGCGACAGCCCATACTCGACGCCATACACCTCAAGCGGAAACGGCAGCAGAACTTCTAGCGCCACTACCCTAGCGCAAGCCCCACCGGACCACTATTCTGGATTGAGGATTTAACTAAGGATTATTCCACTCTCTGAATTGTACAAATTGTACGTCTGAACTCTTAAGGACGCATTTCCGATTGATAAGTCAAATCATTACTTTTTTAAACAAAAGTATGTTTATTAAATACAATGCTTTGTATTTTTAAAATGTTTTTGCTGCTTATTGTAGGTAGATGTGCAAGGTACAATTCTTAACTATAAATATAATTTTAGATATGTCCAAAAGTAAAAAAATTTTTACTTCGGTACATTTATTGCAAAGCATTGTATTTAATAAACATACTTTTGTTTAAAAAAGTAATGATTTGACTTATCAATCGGAAATGCGTCCTTAATTGTTAGCTTAGTTTCTTAGGAATCATCTTTCAAACACGCTCATTTTAGTCGACATTCAATTAGTGTTCCATGGCTCTTTTGACGTTTCACTGACATTGACAAGCGCCGTTCGTAATCGTTTGACATTATCTGTGGTATCAAGGCCGCGTTCCGTATTACAAAATAATCGCTCACAGCGCTCACGTCTATATTTTGCGTTCCGATTTAGATATCACGATTATGACAGCTAAGAGCTGTCAACAATTCGGGACGCTCGTAAACGCGTTTACAGTGCTCACTCGTCACTCGATAACAAAAACATAACCCCAAAACCAAAACCTTTCACAAGACCTAATTTTCACAGAGCATTCTATCCTATTTTTGAAATGGAAGTGTTATGCGACTCCAAAGAGATTTCAAAGAACTAATTGAATGTATTTGTGCGACTCCAGCCAGTGAACCTCAGCTGTGAACACAATTACACATCTGTCATTTTTGACAGCGCTCACGGTGATATTTATTTGGGGCATGGTCGGTGTAATCGCAAGATGGCGCATCTCATGACGTCATCTATGACGATTCAAGGGACATTGATATCGCGCTCACAGTAATTCGGTACGGGTTTATGGACGCTCAAATCGATTACAGCGTAACTCGGAACGCACCCCAAGATGGCGACGTTTAGTTCCAATTACGGCCACGCGCCAAAAGATCCATGTTCAACACTATAGGTGCTTTTCATTAGAAGGTGCCAAAGTTCGAGATACGACTATGTGTATGTTCCTAAATTATCTCTTGAAGCATTTACTAGGAAACGATTCGGCCTAATGTTTTTGAAAATTTCTCGTCTCTTGCTATTGGCCAAATACCGTGCCATTTGTGTGGAATGTTCGCTGTGTGCTCACTACTTGTACCAATTGACGCGAGATTGAAGTTGATGAACTGATGTTTCATTTTCGATCAAATATTTATAACAGTGGTTCGTAAATTGCGGATTATGTAAGTGAATTCGCCAAAATATACCGAACAAATACAACCTACAACTCCCCCTATTTAGCTCATCTTTAACCATAGACTCTAACTTACGTCACAAGTTAACTTCAACCTTGCGTCTTCTCCATGCGTGTCACAAATACAATGAAAGTTGGGGTCCTCGCATGTGTGCGCGCCCCATAGATATAGTGTAGCTTGTTAATATAGATCGTTACTGTAGTGTATACTAGCCTTAGCTCCGTGAGGACAGGTTGCTGGAACATATCGCGCGGTAGGTGGCGCCACTCGCGACTGTTCCTTACATCGAGGAGTTATGTGGTGCGCCTACTGTATTTTATTTGTCTTTTAGAATCAATGAGTGTCAACAAATTTGGATGGCAGTGGACTGATGAAACATTAGAATAGAGTGTATTGAGACGCCTGCCAAAGCCGCTGTCAATTAATTGCGTTATAATAACAAGGAATGTTGAGACTTGTGCTCGCGTATTCTAAGATAAATAAAATACACATCCGCCTTGTAGATTACTGTATTAAATTCATGACAATATTATTTGTAGATATTACTATAAAGTAACAAATAATTTGAACGTGAACCGTTGCGTTTTGTTTGGTGTATTGCGTTTAAACGTTATTATTAAGTTCCTTATGTTTTAGATCTCAGATGTATCTCGCAAACTGTATTATATATACGTATATATTGTAATTAGATTATATTATTCACTCAATTTGTACATTACGACTTTGTAGTGGGTTGTGAGATGAATTTATTGAAAAATAATTATAATACAAGTTACAGTGTGAATTCAAATGTTTTTCAAGTGGAGGCAGTTGGGTTTGGGGACATAGCGGATACGAGCGCATTCTACGTTCATTTAATATTAAAATAGTATTCAATATCTCCCCATACTCAGTTGTTCATACCAGGGGCCCTACTATGACGTCTTAAAACTGTCTTAACTGGATCTGTTTTAAGACGTCATAGTAGGGCACCTGGTGTACTATTACTGTTAGTCCCGGGCTCCACTCCCATATATTCCCGCGTGCCGTCTGATTCTCATAGTACAGATCGTAGCAATATTCATCCTCTAAGGATATTTACTGTATCTCACAAGATTTTATGCATTTCTACATTGTAAAATAATTAGCAAATATGAAATACTAGCATTAACGAGTGATTGTTTGAGCTGGACATTAGCTGTTTTCATGTAAAAATGTCTCGATTCTCTTCTGCCATACTTTAGAGTATTTCACAAATATTAGTGTTCAACTTCAACGATTTGAAATTAAATAACAAAAGTTTTAGAAGTGCCATTAAATATAAATAAAAACATAGTATTTTCGTACTGCAAGCAATAGTATATATTAGAGATCTATATCTTTTGTCAATGAATTATAAAAGATCGGCGATATATTTTTGTGCCATTGAAGTTGAAAGAATTCTGCTGTATCGGGTAAAGTGGAGATCGAAGTAGTGTGCTGATGTTCTGCTTTCAGGTAAAAGGCTATTTTATTCTATTTTTAAATACAATATTGTAGTAGAATATAAGTTTGCCACTAATCTGGGAGCAGACAAGCTTTTTGTGACATTTTATGGACTCTAAATATTCGAACAAAACGATTATATATGACAGTATTACTTTTGTAAAAATTAAAAATCGATTGCTCGCGCATGTTTTGTGCTAATTTTGTCTTTTTGACATTTTGAAACGGCATGGTTTATCAAATGATAATTTGCAAGTAATTAAAACTAATGCTAGTCAGCAGGTAACACAAAAAATAAAAAAAAAACATTTTTTTCGTCATTGCAATATTAAGCAACTCCAAATTTAGACCAGTGATTGGTAAAAGATTTAATGATTTAGAAGTGTATTTATTTAAAACCTGCTGACTCAATTCAACCGGCCTATAAAATCAAATAATTGAAAGAAAAAAACATTCGTCTGTGTAAAATGTACAGGGTAAAATTATATAAAACTACGAAACTCGCTTTGACATGCTTCGTACACTCAGTTCGACATTTATGAACTTATTCATTCGATTTTTACTCAAATTTTGGGAAATTAATATTGTAATCAATCTAATTTTTGAAGAAGTTATTATATATTTAAGTTTAAGTACTGTAACTACAAATCTAGGATAAAATAGGCTGAATATGGACGACGAAATAGCAATAACTACTTAGTGTTGTTGATACAATGTGCTATTATTGACATTCGAATGTAAATAACACCTTGTTGCTAATGTTTTACAGTGCAAAATCGATTAACCTGAAATATTATTGCAAATCTTAGTCCTCTAACATTAGTATAGTCGACCAATAAATTGGTTTACCACTCTAAGGTTGAATATCATTTGCACGTACAAAACATCAAGTGCTATTTTCACGTCAGAATCTGTCAATCTGTCATCCTTAGCGAATAATTATGTTACTGGGAGATGTCATCAAAAGTGGTAAACCAATTTCTTGGTCGACTATACATACTCATAGTCCCAAAGTATTTTTGTACCCTTTCCTGTAATCACTGAGCAATAATAGATTGTAGAACATTAGCAACAGGGTTGATTATCGAACAAACCAGTAAGTGTTGTTGAGGAGTGTTTCGTTAAGCGTTCTAGTTTGTTGTTGGAGTGAGACGCCGCTTTGATGATACAGCGTGTGTTGTGTGATGTACTGGTTGCACACCTAGCGATAACATACATTCACCTAGTTTTCAGCCACCTCTAAAACTCTGGCCATACGGAAGGTATCCAATTTGTTGACGAGGTCATTCGGTAAAAAAAGGATGGCTTTAGTCAAATTGTGAATTTGCCTCATTGTTACCAGTGCTTCATTTTATTTTTTGTAATAATATGGGTAAGGAAAATACCGTCTAAAAAGCTAGATTTGAACCAAGGAAAGTAGAAGTTATTGAATGTGTGATATTCAGGATTTACCAACGTATGTGTATTTTTTGTTATTCATATTATTTGTTTTTGTATAACAAGTTCTCGGTTATTTATTTAAAAACACATTTGTAATCGCTGTATATGTTTCTTTCTTAAAAAAAATGCTGAATGTCAATTAGCTCAATTCAACAGCGATGTAAGCTGGTATCTATATTCATATTATGTTGTATCGCTGAGTGTGCAGCCAGCCTAATGCCTTGTATAATAGTTTGTTAGAGTATGACGGAAGTGCACTTTGTAATTCTGTAGCGTGTTGACGAGTGTTGAATAGCTGCGTACGCATTATATTTTTGGACAGACAACTCACTGAAATTAAAAAGATTAATTCATTATAAAAAACTTGGTTTTATTTCTCGTTCAACGAAGTTACAAATCGGTCAAGATCTCTGCATCTATACAATTATACACAACTTTACAAACATTACTACTTAGCCAATGAAAATTCATTAACTTTTAGTTTTAGACCTCAAAACAAATTAACATTTTTTATTTAATAATCTCTTTACTTTGACTAGTATTTTAGATTCTTAAAAATCAATTTTTTAAAACTTTTATAAAACTTTTTTTGAAGCATTTTCTGCATAAACTCAAAACATAATAAAACAACCGAAAAATCACAGATAAAAAAAAGATTCACAAACTTATACAAATATACGAAATTAGTAAAATAGTTTAAAAATAATACTTGTGAGGATTTCAGTGCAGGAGTAGGAATACTTAAAATTCGGTGGGAAGATAATATTGCAGTCAGGTGCGGATCTTACAACCAGGAAGGCATTTATCTTATAACTACGAGAATCTATTTATTGGAAGAACCAGTTATTGCAAAGTTAGATTTTCTGGGAACCTTATGGCGCCGTTTACGACCTGCGGCGATGCGACACGTCGTTCGCTCCAAAAGTCGCGTCGCGTTGATTACTACTACGGACTACTCGGAAAATCCCAACAACCTTTTGATAAAAACTATGAGTTTATATTAAATTCGACCCGCACCTGACCATCTACATAATTTATCTAACACTTAAACCTAGATAATACTAGTCTGCTCGCTACCTTACATCTAGTCTTAGGGAAACTTAAAGGAATGTACACAACATGGGCAAGGCAAGACTTAGATACATAATGTTCATGTAAATCTCATACAGTGTGAATTACAGTTTATTGTCTCCGGTATAAAAACTCGCTGAGTTCGTATAGCGTGGAAATATTAACAGTGACAGTGAGATCAAATTAATGGCTTTTATATTTGGAAATGTGTTTCTATATCAAAGTTGTTCTTAGCTGCCTATTGCCTGGTTTCATGATTCCTCAGACAAACTCTCAATAGCTAACTTCGCTATTGTCAACTTGTGACTTTTAAAGTGGAAACGCCAGGGTAGCCCGTGTCATTCAAATTCTTTCTTGCCATAATACGCATGTGTATATACTTAGAATTATAATTATAATAATTAATCTCATCAATACAACCTCTTTAAGTTCCTTTAATCAATAGAATTATATTGAAAAACAAATTATATTTTGTTCACTACAAAAAACGTAAGAAATTTGAATACCTATCACGGGGGATTATTCCCAATAGTCCCCTCTAGCCCTGTCCTCCGGGGTGACAGCTGGGAATTGTCTTCCCAGTTGTCACCGTGGTGACAATTTGTGCCGACTGTTCCCTTTGAAAACGGACTAGAGGGGACAAATGGGAAGTATTTTTCTCAGTTGTCACCGGGGGGGTGACATTTGCTACGATTCCAAAAAAATATTATTTATTAAGTAAGTAAATAAAAATTTCAAAAAAGTTAATTAGAATCAAATAAAAAAAAAATCAACGTTTTGTTTCCTTTAATAAATACAATCGCAGATTTAACACCAATATTTTTTTTAATTTTATATAATTTTTACATAATTATGCGGAATTTATTTTGTACGGCAACAGCGAGGTTAGATTTTTTTTTCAAAATTTAGGTAGAAACATATTTGTTACTGATTATGAAAAACCAGCTATGAGCGCCATCGCTAAAATTTTTCCAACTGTAATAGTGAGCAGATGTTACTATCATTTTAACAAGGCTATTTGGCGTAAAGGGCGCGAGCTCGAAATCACAAAATCACGAGTACCACCATCCGAAGTCATGAACGGTTGGTCATATATCACACGGAAGCAAACAGAAGACGAGAACATGATAAAGTTTCGAGCCTTTATGACAAAGCAATGCTTAAAAGAAGATTTTATACAAACTAGGAATGTATTCGGAAGTCAGCATCGCACCACTAACTGTTTGGAGGGCTGGCACAACAAATTGTATCGGGAATTAGGGAAAAAGAAGCCCAATGTCGTATATTTTCTTAATATTGTACAAAAGGATGCATCATTGGTCACAGTCCGCCACACGATGAAAAAAAACAATTTTATTTTTAAAGAAAGGCAGAAGAAATATGTACTCAAGGACGAATTCATCCAAAAAATGCAGATGGAATTTCTACATGGCAATATGTCTGTTGGGCATTTTTTGGAAATACTTAGACATTAAGTTTATGTCTATGGTATAGTACATAATTAATTAATTAGTAAAAAACATCATTGTTCGGTTAAAGTTACACGTGCTAATTTATTAGCATGTTTGTTTGTAAGCTTGGTCATTGATTTTGTGCCTTGCGCCGCAGGTAGCATGACACAAAATAGAACGTCCGTCGATCTCATTCCTCCATCTCTCTCTAAACACTCTTGAAATAAGCAAGTACAAATGAGTTCGACGGACGTTCTATTTTGTGTCATGACATCTGCGGCGCAAAGCACAAAATCAATGAGCAAGATTTCAAATAAGCATGCATTTAAGCACGTGTAACTTTACCCTTAGTGATTATCTATGATTATACGATTAGTATTAATTAAAGTTAATATATAATTATAATAACCTGTGATTGTACCTATTAAAGGAAAAAATGTTGATTTTTTTTATTTGATTCTATATAACTTTTTTTTTTAAATTTATTTACTTACCTAATAGTTAATATTTTTTTGGAATCGTATCAAATGTCACCCCCCCGGTGACAACTGAGATAAAGACTTCCCATTTGTCCCCTCTAGTCAGTTTTCAAAGGGAACAGTCGGCACAAATTGTCACCCCGGTGACAACTGGGAAGACAATTCCCAGCTGTCACCCCGGAGGACAGGGCTAGAGGGGACTATTGGGAATAATCCATCACGGGGTACCGTAGCGCTTCCACCATAGACTACGGAATAACTATCAAATTGAGAAACTCTTAAGAATACCTCAGAAACCAGTCTTCATAGGCACAGGCACAACCTGATAGACTTAAAATCAGTTAACAACTAAACTGATTTTTGTAGATTCGTTATATTCGACGATCACAGCTACAGTGCAATGATCTTTATAGGTATTTCATAATACACGTTTTGGACGAAGTCCTCTACGTCAGCATTGCTTGGAAGCTAATACAGTGCAAATAGGTATCTAGTGTACACCTAGGCCCTAGGCTATTCACAAATAAGATTTAATGGGACCTCTAAATCCAAAGAATCAATTCGATGGATGCGCCTCACCGCATAAAACGGATCCCTTATTTCTCGTTAAAATCATAAGCCGCGCTCACTCACACTGAATATCGTAGCTATCTTTTCATGCGGGATTCTGAGCCCGACCTTCTCACCTTTTCGCACAACCTAAGTACCTACAGCGAGGACGCACCTATCAATTTAAATCTTTGAAACCGTTATTTTTAACAAATTTAGCCACATATCCCAAGCAATGCCGACTATCAATACAATACACAACAAAACCTATCGTTTTCAAACACAAGGAGAAGAAACCTTCCCCTTTTAAATGCATTGAACCTTTTTACAAGATTGCTATAATATAAGTTCTTGTAAAGTCGCGGATATCAGCCTCTACGGCAGATGGCATCCTATGGATGGCTTCTATAGTAACGCCTAAACTACAGATGTTCGCCCAATACTAGTGTCGTAGTATCATTTGACAGTAGAGGAAGCTGTCCAACACTGGAAAAGAAAGGAAACAACATTAATACAGGCCACAAAAGATGGATATAGTAACCGCAGCGTACACTTTAGAAAAGTTTCTATTTTCAATTATTTTTAAATGTTATTTCTCCTGTATCATGGGTGCGTTTACAAACATTTTGACTCACATATACAAACATCAAGACTATTCAAGACCCGGAACAACTATCTGTAGGCCATACCTACAAATATTTGTTCCGTGCGGGGATCGAACAAACGACAAGCAGTGCAGCAGTCAATCGCTCAGCCACAATGAAATTGTCTAAAATAGTCTAAATGAAGTAGCACAGTCGTAGACGCTATGAAAGGTCTTGGCTAATGGCTAAATTCAAGTAAATCAATTTCAAGTAAAAACTCACTGACGGGCAACGCATGGCTTAAATCACTGGGATCTAGAAGCATAAAATATCGCTAAACAGTTAATTGTACAAGCAAGGTGATCCTAAACGGACCATTCATGATGCCGGCAACTAAACATTCTGTTTATTAAACGAAGTAACGAAGATGATAGCTGGGAAACGGAAAGGTTTTTTGGAGTGAAAATTCTCATACGAGAGTCGTGGAGGCAACTCCTACAAAAAGATGAGCATGCCAACAATAGAAAAGAAGGCCCTATAGAACAAAGTGTTTGTCGAATAAGTAATATCGTAATGTTTCAGGTAACATAGGCGTGTGTGTGCTGTGTGTCGCACATAAACCTTGACCTGCTTGCTAATGGTGTGACCTTTCACGGCTACGGCTACTAATCTTTTGTGCCATAAAGAGCACGAACTCTTCAGTAGGGCGCCGGGTAAATAGAAACGTTACATAATCAACTATGAATAGTAATTTTGCGTGAATGACGCAAAATGTGAAGGGCGTGTTAGCATTTTTTGTGACTGATGAGAGATTTGGCTCACTGGCTGTAATTCGATCCTCGGATGGTATACGATCCGCTTTTGGATCGCAGAGTTTTTCTCTATGGACTAAATCAGGTAACTAGATCGCATACTTGCATACTGTCTGCCGTCCTTACGAAAAGTGCAATAACTCGAGTTTTGCCCCAAATTGAGTTCAGTACATATTCGAAATCTGCAGAACGAGATCTACATATTTTTTTAAGACACTTTTTACGTATTTATGACGTAGCCGGTTTTAATACTAAGCATAACTGAAATATCTAGGTCGGTGCTTTATGATTTACATATCAAGACCGAAATAACTATAGATAGGAATAACTTACTTATGGTATTACGTAGTTTTACTAACTATATCTGCAATAAGTTTGAGTTATTGCTGATATGATACGGAACCTTATTTGCGCTATTAAATAATGTACTAAATATTTCTGCAATATGTAGAGTTATTGCATTTATAATTACCATATTTCGTTACTGTGATTCTCATTTACAAGTTAAAAGTACAATAAGCTTGAATTATTGCAGTTATGTTAAGGAATATTATGCGAAGAATACTAAAATTTATGTAGTAAGTAGATTTATTGCATTTATTTGTAGGAAGATTAAACGAATACAGTATACCTACGCGAAATAAACTGCAATAAATTCACCATTTATTGCGTTTATAACTAGCATCAGGGGCTGAGGTGGTACGAGGATTTACAGAGACTCAAAATAACTTTGCTAGGACAGTTTTAGCTGATTGAACAGCTCTAAGTTATAATCTATATAAATAAAGAGAGAAGTCCTGACTGACTGATTGACTGACTGACTCATCAACGCCCAGCCGAAACCCTTGGACCTAGAAAGCTGAAATTTTGCACAGAGGCTTCCCTTTATAATGTAGACAAGGAATAAGGAAGGATTTCTCGAAATTCAACCCCTAAGGGAGTTAAATAGGGGATGAAAGTTTGTATGGAAAATCGAAATTTTTGTAGTCAAACCGAAATCCACGCGGGCGAAGCCGTGGGCAAAAGCTAGTCTATTTACATAAAAAGAGAAGTCCTGACTGACTGACTGACTGACTCATCAACGCCCCGCCCAAACTCTTGGACCTAGAAAGCTGAAATTTTGCACAGAGGTTCCCTTTAAAGTGTAGACAAGGAATAAGGAAGGATTTTTCGAAATTCAACCCCTAAAGGAGTTAAATAGGGGATGAAAGTTTGTATGGAAAATCGTCATTTTCACGCGGGCGATGCCGCTGGCAAAAGCTAGTTCATAATGAATGGAGGTGACTCCAGATGTTTATTCTTAAATATTATATTTTAAGTTTAAAATATTCAGATTTTATTGTATAAGATCAGCAATGATTGAGACCTAAGTATGATTAAATAAATAAACAACTTGTTTGCAACATCAAAGTTTATTAGTTCATGTTCTCTAAACATCTGCTAGTATATATTATATAGCAGGTATATAATATATACCTCGGACTAAGTTCAAATATAATAAATGGATTAAACGAACTTACCTATCCTTATTATATGAAGAAATTAGTCCGAGATATGACACTCCCACCCTCCCAAGATTAACTGTTGATTAATTCTTCCCGTAGGTGGGTAACCTTTACCACTGCTCTAAACTGAATGACAAGTAACAGCAGTGTTGCCAGGTGCCGCTTTTATTTTTCATCTAAGATCTAAAAAATTGCGTCAAAGAGCACCAGAAGACGGCAGCTGCTGTATTAATCTGGGGGTACGAGGAGTTATGTAAAGCCAAAATGGCGGAGCTTGATCGTAAGCATTTTTCACCGAAAAAATATACTAATTAAGTAAATTATGGTACTATGTGTTACATTTTACCTACTTCTCGTTGAGAAATTCATACTGAGACTGATTCCCTCATCAAACAGTTGGAAGTGAGAGCTCAAGTTCATGCCGAGGAGCCAGAAGTTGTTCCAGTTGCTGATACTGATGATATAGAGGATATGGAGCTATCCAGCGACATTGTTTCTGCTTTAGGTGAGGTGATTGGCACTCAAAAGGACTATGGTGATGACATACACCCTAACATATTAAAGATCATTGAAAACATTTTAACGAAATATTAGTATTAATAAATATACTTGTATTATAATAACTTAGAGCAGTTTAATCAGCTAAAACTGCCCTAGCAAAGTTATTTTGAGTGGTAAACCCTCCTGATTTTTAAAATCTGAACATAGCTATAATGAGTAGATTTGGCTTTACCGAACACAGTTTCATAGTAGATCGGTGAGAGGAAGAAAAGTAAAGTTTTGCAAGCTTCTATTCATTCAGATTTGACATAAAATGTAACACCTGTTTTTCTAATAGTAGGTAACAAATTACAACTTCTTCAAATTAAACTGGTCTCTTACTAATGAAAACCGCAATAAATAAGAAAATTAATGCATCTTTGGATAGGAAACAGTTCTTAAAAAATATATTCATTGCTACTTAAAAATGCATCATGTTGGTTTCCTAACCATTAGTGCAATAAATAGGTTACTTATTGCGGTTATGACTAGTAAACATTATTTCTAAATAGTAAAAATACTTAACATTATAGCATTTATTGTTTTTAATAATGGAAATAAATGCGGGAACAAACATTGAGGTATCACGTAATATTCTCTACATTGTTATCTATCATATAGTGAAAGATTCAAGTCGATATTATGTATAGTGATGGAGATACAGACAAAACAAAAAAAAAATCTTTAACCGCGTTTTTCTCGAAATCATGTTTAACCTAGTTATTGCACTTTTCGTTATGACGGCAGCTGTGTGCCTTGAAGGGATCAAATGGTACGCACATTCCAGACTGACTACGGACTGTGTGACACTGCAGATACTTTATACTAAGTATTTTTATAGAAGTGCCCCCTGAATTATATATAATATGAGTATTTCAATGACCGATGACCCGGTGAAGGTTGGGGGGGCCGACTGGATGCGAGACGCAAGGGGCCCGGTCAATGTGGCCTGGGGGAGGCCGATGTCTAGCAGTGGACGTCTTTTGGCTGAAATGATGTTTGGAGATAAATGCACTGTGATGAATCACGCTGCTCCGAGGTCGTACAGGTTGAGGACTAGTTACTCATCACTGCATCCTAACATCAAATCTGTCTGTCAATAATGTTGTCGCCATACTGTCTACAGCGGATAAAAATAGAAATCCTTTTCAATACATTATTTTAGGTCAACAATCAATCTCCTCACTGTAGTGAGTGGAAGAGGGGTCGCAAGTTACGCGCCTGTTGATTGGACACTGAGGGCTTTATTTGCGCAGTTACCGAGCAATTGGTTTCGTTAGGTATGCGCGGCTTCGATTACCGGACGGAACGATGAGTAGGAGTCATGTCTGAGCACGATACAGGAAACAAGATATAAAATACAAAGTATGTGAGGTTTACATTGTTGTCTTCAATGGAATATGGTAGAGTGTGAATGATGATGGATAGAAAGGGGGTGAACACTGTGATGATGGCCGTATGGAACACGACATGGTGCGCCAACCTCAACAAAATTGGGGTAAGAGAAGAAAGATGATGGCGTCAGGTCATCATCATTTAATTTTGTGATGGCGACTAGGTCATCATCATTTGTATGGTCTAACCAGGCTAGCTGAATACCAATATTTTACGTGAAGCGACGAACTATCTGACCACAAATTAGATACGCTACCTCTCGGTAAGACAGGCGCTTCGACATTTGGGCCTCTGATTACCCGTAACGACTGTCGCCCGATTTGAACAGATAATATGTACCTATTACAATGTTATCTGTAGATGTGAGCTTTGAGTTAATCATTAAAAGTTAAGAAAACACGATACGACTTAGACGGGTACTGCATGAGGTACAAGGTGTAAAGTTTCCGGATTTTTTTTTTGAATTTTTTTGAGGAAGGCCTTTGGTGAATCAGTGGGAAAATGTCGGTAGTGTAAAAAATACTGATAGGTACTCACGGTACTGCGCAGCACTGATCAACAGGTCATACAACTGCAACTGCCCCTTCCCTTTCAGCACAATTTCGCACACGAACACGTAGACAACCCGCGTGGTCTCAAACAGCGAGTCGAGCAGCAGCCACGTGGTTATATTCCTGCCTGTGTTGTGGCTGGCACTGCGGTTCATCACCACAACGCTGTTCAGGAAGCCTATGCCGCTCGTCACTATCATCAGACCTGTTATGAAGTAGTGGATACCTGTGGGGGGAACAGCTTCTGCAGTAAATGTTATTGACAAAAGGATTTTAGGCATGGAGTGTGTGAAGCATTTGAGCTATTTTACTAACAACGGTATTGTACGCGGCTTCGCGCGGTTTTGCATTATTTTCTCCTAATCTAGGCCATGGGCTATCCATATAAGATAAGGTAATAGGCAGTTACTTGATAGAAATATGGACGGATAGTCACCGCTGTATTCCATAAAATTTATCAAGTTCTCAGGTCAAATTATATTTGAAGCCAAAACTGCATGGACAATGTTTTATTGTTTTGCTTTACATATTGACACCCATCACATCAGTAAAATTTGAAATATTCTAGCTTCTGTAGACTTAATCAAGAATTGGTTAAAGTTCTTCATGGTCTTTCCTAGTTGTCATAGACCAGTTCGCAGTAGAATAAAATTAAAAGTAAAAGATGAAAATAGTAGTTAATTTTCTGTAACAGAAAAGATTTAAGAGACAAAGATAAAGAAGCAGCAAGACCAAGATGAAATGATGAAAGGGCATGCAACAGCAATCTAAGTACGGAAGTATAGTATACCTAACGCATTACCTATTTCATTTCCTTCTAAAGGATCTAGGTAAAACAGATCCGGGTTGAGGAGTCGGATTAGTGCCAACACAAAGGCTGTTGCCGATGATAACTGGAAAATAAAAAGTTATTAGGCATACTTTTTTAACTAACATAAAAAGGAGGTTTTCAAGATGATGCATATTTTAAATATTTGATTTATTTATGGTGTACTGTTCCATACATGTTGAGTGTGTATGTAATTCCACTTTTGTAGGAAAGAGCAGATATTTTTTCCTATTTATACATATCAACCATTTGTGCATCAATATCCTTTACACTCTGTATTTTCTTATTGTAGTATTAAGGCTTGCCTTATCCCTCAAAAGACAGAATTTTGTGAGTTATTATTATCTCTCAGTTAATAAATACAGCATTTCTTATTTTATTTAACAAAAGTTCTTTTCAGTGTTGCTGTAGTCACTGCAGCATTGTCCAACTCTCTGCATTGAGAGTTCCTTGACCGCTAAAACACTGCGATCTTGCAATGTATACTTTCTTCTTTATTCTTTGTGGTTGAGCCTTGGTATTAGATCCCTCCTTTGTTATCCAATAGTAAGCATGTAAGCCACGCATATAAAGTAAATAGAACTATTATAATATTTAATAAATCATTACCAAAACAAACTTTGAAATTGTAACTTTAGCTTATGTAATTTAAGACGAAAAAGGCATACAATTAATATTATCTAATCAACAAATGCTTCAATCCTTGTTACAATAACAACTCATAAACTAATGATACTCTCTGTTAATACTGGAAGACGATAAGTAAATAAAGAAGCAGTCTCATTACTTTAGGTACAAAGATTATGAACAAATAGTCATAAAGACTTGGAGTACCTAAGATATTGTTTTACACACTAAATAATGCATCCTGTCTTCTGTTTGCCTGTGTTCTAGTTAAGATAAAATTTATTATTACAGCTTTCAGCGATCATCATGCATGAGCTACCGCTCTAAACGAAAGAGTTTTAATACGATTAAACATGAGGGTATTATTAAGATTTTATGAGTTGCAAACACCAATTAAAAGCCAGAGTTATATCTTATTTACATGATTATCAGAAACTGGCATTTTGATACTTACAGTATTTAGGTGTACTTACTTTAGGAAAAATAAAATAATATTTACTTACAGAAAACACAGCCGCGACAACTCTCACGTACATTTTAAGGTCTATCGTCGGCATCGTTTTAGACTGTGTTGACATCGAGACCCGAAACTACACTTACACCTAAACACTCTTACTGCATTGAATATCGTAACAAATGCGATATTTTTGCGAAAATCAATGATTTTATTTGAGTTGTCCGTATTTACGCGCTCGATATCCTTGCCTGCAACCCGATCAATTTATCAATGAATTAATGACAAGTTGACAACTGATGAACTGACTGCTGTCAAAACAAAATCAGGCCCAACCAGGGCTTTGAATACCGTTAAAAATTAGGTATCGTTACCTCCTTCATTCGAAGGTAACGTTAATTTCATAGGTAACGTTAAGTCTGGTATCGATAGTTGGGTGGACTTTTACCGGTAATTTGACTTAACGTTATCAATGATTTACCGTTAAATGATAGTGTTATCAGGTAACGATACTTGATACCGATACCAAATTAACCCTAAAAGTAACGGTATTTTTCTTTCATCTCTTTCTTACGACGCATTTATGTCGTCATAATAGCTTTTTTTTCTGTTTCCACTTGCTGTGAGTTTAGTCGCCACCCAAAACCGAACGCAAACGGTTTATCTGTTAATTCTATTATATAAAGCTTTCTATTATATAAAGCTAAACTACCACTGACTGACTGACAGAATTGTTCTCCCAGATGGTGGATGGGGAGGTGGGTATATTTTGACAGATTCGTAAACAAGTAAATCTGGTGAGTATGGGAAAAGTCCGAAACCCCCCCTTTCCCCCCCCCTTCTCCCCCCTCCCTATCGTATCTCGGAAACTAAGAGCCCCATATATTTTTTTTATTACGGATTCGTATAGAGGAGGCTCGGTAAAGTAAAAATCATTTTTCAAAGTGGCCCCCCTTTTGCCCCTTCTCCCCCCCTTTAGGCGGATCTCGGAAATAAAGAGAATTACGTATTTTTTTTTAGGGATTCGTATAGAGGAGGCTTGAGGAAGTAAAAACCATTTTGAAAATTTGACCCCCTTGCCCCCCTCCATCCCCCCCCCCTTTCGGATCTCGGAAGTTTAGAGACTTGGAACGAATTTTTTTTCAGATTCATATAGAGGGGCATTGCGTTAGTCGAAATCATTTTTAGAAACTCCCCCCTCTCCCCCCCCTTCACCCCCCCCCCCCCTCTTCACCCCTTTTTTTCTGTTTTGTTTACAGATTCGTATAGGATAGGAGGCTCGGGGAAGTAAAATGGTGGTACCGGTAAAGCGAAGGGGGGAGCGGGCGAGCGAAGCGAGCCGGCGACCCCCGTAGCGTAGGGATAATGTCATGAGAGCTTTCCGGTGGTAGGTAGGTCCTGAGTGGAGCGAACTTGCGAGACCGAGTGGAGCGAAGGGGGGAGGTGGCGAGCGAAGCGAGCCGGCGACCTCCTTAGCGAAGCGAGCCGGCGACCTCCTTAGCGTAACGAAGGTTGAGTGGGTGAAGCGTCACTCAGGGGCGACGACAAGCAATCTTTAGGGTAATGTGTTTTTAGTGGTAGTAGGAGGTAGTAGGTAGGTGATAGGGAGGTAGTAGGTAGGTAGGTAGGTGTAGGTAGGTAGGTGTAGGTAGGTAGTAGGTAGGTATAGGTAGGTGGTAGGTAGGTGTAGGTAGGTGGTGATGGTGACATACGTGAGATTCATATAGAGGAGGCTCGGGGAAGTAAAATCCGTTTTTCAAATTTGAACCCCTTTCCCCCCTTTACCCCCCCCCCCCCCTTTAGGCGGATCTCGAAAGTTAAGAGACTTGGAACATTTTTTTAAGATTCATTGAAAGGGGCAATGCGTTAGTCGAAATCGTTTTTGAAAGCTCCCCCTCTCCCCCTCTTCACGCCCCGCGAGCTGCGCGCAGCTCGCGCACCCACGCAAATACTAGTTTAGTATATAAAATTACCTACGTGGGTTAACCGAAATGGAAGGTAAGTGACTGTAACGGTAAAAGTATCGATACTTTTACCGTTACCTGGGAACATTAATAAACAGCAGGGCTATTGGCTATCTCTGTTGACAGTTGTTTTGATTATCACTTTCGCTCTGTGTGCTTTCATTAACTGTCAAAAGGTTAATTTGGTATCGGCTATGACCAGTAGTACAACGCGTATGACGTCATCGGAGACCATTGTCGTTGATAGTCACTTTAACTCATTTTGACAGAAGTTTCTGTATCGATATTTTTAAAATTGCGATTGTCTAAGCTTATTTGACATTACATTGTTTATACACAGAGTTTAAAGTGACTTTCGTGAAAGACGCTTCTCAAGGGTAGTGTTTTATGATGATTTATGACGGTTGATACTGGTACTAGTTTCTATAAGTCCCGTATTGTTGGAGCTACTAAAGATTTTATAACTATATTTGCATTATCTAAACTCAATCTCCTTAATATTATATATTCCTTGATATAATTGCATAGCTCATATTGTGTGAATACTATGTACAATATAGAAACCTGTATTTTCTTGAATTTGGATTTTGTTTTTACAATGATGGTTTTTTGAGACAATCTGTAATATTCTTTAGGTAGTTGGTGAAGTGTAATAATGGGTACACCTCTGTCTAACCCTTCGGGGAATATAATATTTTCCTACCTTTGTATAGATTCATTTCACGTATTGTTTTGTGAATATGTGAACATTGTGGCCTTTTGTGTCGTGCCCTGCAATGTTCTGAGTAATAATTAGGGTTTATTTCATCAAAATCGTCTTACATAAGCAATAGACATTAATTTTTAAAACTTAATTAGTAATCTCGAGCAAAATATTTTATTTTATTTTCCTTTTGTCTTTACTTCTTCCATGCAAAACATGAAAGTAATTAGTACTACGTACAACAGCAATTTCTTACTGGCTGACAACAAAAATGACATTCAAATATTACTTTTAAATCTCTTTGACAATAACCATTTGACATGTCAGGTGCCATAAAGAGGCTAAATCTAAAATATATCCTCAATCAAGTATTGTAACGTTCAAGCAGTACCTGCTTAACTTGGCCGTATAATAGTCGATAAAAAATAGAGGTGTCAATTGCTGGGATGTTAGTCACCCTATAATCACTGTCACGTGTTATCCACACAATGAGATACGCAATACCAATTTTATGACATTAGCAGTTAACACCAAAGTTCTGTGGACAACTGGTGCTTGTTATTCACTGACTTTTGAAAAGTTATACAATAGCCCTGCTGATCCGATACCAAATTACCGATACCAGTGATAACGTTAATAAATTAACATTATGAAAATATCGTTACTTACCGATACTTTTATCGTGAATTTGGTAACGTTAACAAGCCCTGGGCCCAACGTCACTTTGACATAAAAAGTTACCGATGCAAAAAAAATAGTAACAATAAAAAATTAGATTTTTTACCAAATTAATGTTTAAATTAATGTTGCACATAATAAACTCATACAATGTGAATTCTTTTCTTATTCCTCAAACATATAAAATGATTTTAAATTATAACATTACTGTCTAGTTTTGTACTGCCATCTATGATTTTCCAGGTTTCAATTTTTGTTTTGTTTTGTTAAGATAGATGACACTACTGACAGTAGCAGAAGAGCTTTTCTGCAAGATGGGTGAACTGCTTTGAAAGCTTCATAGAAAACTGAAACTCCCAAATTAGATAAAAGAAAGACTGAAAGAGTGTTACTGTCGCTTCAGCTTATTTTATTAGTCATTACAATAAAAGGCGACAGTTGAGCGTCTTAGCTCGCGCTCGTGCATTAATAAGAACTGCCACTCGGGTCGATCTTTAGGTAAAGCTGTGCTTGTCTAGGTCGGTCTGTGGATGGGTGACCGCCCGACATACCGATAGGTATATAGATCTTTGGCAGTCGTTACAGGTAGTCAGTGACCTGAAATTCTGACATCCAGTTGATCCAGTCTTACCAAAGGGTATTGTATTACCTAGTATTAACTGGGTTGTGGGGGTAAGATAGGCAGTCGCTCCATGTAAAATACTGGTATTCAGCTGCATCCGGTTAGACTGGAAGCCGACCCCAATATAGTTGGGAAAAGGCAGTAGATGATGAGTTGAGCGTCCTAACTCCTAATTCCTTTGCCATCTGCTTCGGAGAATACTTTCAGTATTTTTATCAGACTTCTAAAAGGTAGGAGATTATAATATTATATTACACCTGTATTATTTTTCATGTTTGTACACCGATCTCTCCGTGATTAAGTACTTTTTTCATTTTCGAAATATGTGTTAACTTTGTTAACTTTCGGTACCTACCTGAAACTACCGAATAGTTTCAGGTACCGAAACTACCGAAGCAAAGTTGTGAGTTATTTTGTGTATGTTATACATTTTTTCTTCGCCGAGTTATGAGCACATCATCCACATATTATAATAATATGACATAATAATACACCTAAGTGGATAATGTGCTCATAACTTCTACTTACAATATGTAATTGATATCTGACAAGGATTTGTGATTTCTTAAAATATTTTATCACAACTAAAAAGGGTAAAATAAAATTATTTTTGCAAAAAATTCACGACTTCTTCCGTTTTTTAGGACAGGCAGAAACGGTAGAGCACTATCTGCTACGATGCTTACCTACATACCTGGTCAACTCATTTCTGCTCGTCTACGATCACACCATTTTGTCATATTACGTGTAGGTACGTGACCTTTCTGAAGACAAAAGAGTGTCTTTACATCATTTAGATAGACCTGTGCAATCTGCTTAAGATTGGTTCATCATGAAATTATTGTAATTAGGGGGTAGAAGCAGCGGCCCAGGGGTGGCGGCTTTCTCCCGTCGGGGCTGCGGCTGGAAGGAACATGGGTTGGGTTTTTAGTCAGTAGAAGTCTGACACTCCCTTCCGCTCTGCCCAAGAGCGGGGGGGGGGGGGGGGTTTATTTGATGATTTTACACCCACCAAAAAAAAATTAAAAATGGCTGGCGACCCCGACTTACGAACAGTAAGAGTCGTGGGTTCGAAGTTTCGAACCCAGGCAGGCACATTACTTTGTGCAATTTATTTCATTACCGATGCTCTCAAAACAGTGAAGGAAAACATAGTGAGGAAACTGAAAATGTCTTACAACCAAAAAATCGAAGACATGTGAGTTCTACCAAGTCACTCTGGGCCCGCATGGCCCGCATGGCCATCCCTCTCCTAGAGACGAGGCCTGATCCCTACAGTGGGAACATTATAGGCTGATGATGAATTAGGGATTAGTTAGTAGCAAGATGTTTTACTTGATAAATGTTGCAAACGTCTCGAGGAGGGGTAGCTCGGCCACTCCACAGCTGAATAATATAAAATGACCGTCACAATAAAAACAGTATTAATTTCAATTCGCCGTAGATGTCAGCACTCGCCACAAAGTGTAAAAGCAATTAAAATCATTTGAAAGCTTTTCTACGGCTGTCAACAATCGTATCACGAACCCATTTGCATGGGGTAACTTTTTATTTTGATTGTTTAGGCTACAAATGAATATTAATGAATCGCTTTTGCAAGATATTTTTTTTAAATAAAAATCTTATTTTTGCCTTTTGAATGCCTTATTTAAAAGTTTATGAATATAGATGCTAAAGCCAATAATATCGTAATATAAGTAGGTAGGTACCTAAGTAAATGAAAAAAAAAACCATATTATACTTACCTACCTATAATATTATTAGGCATATGATAACAAAAGTTCATATTTATATAACTCCTTTACTTTAGGTAGGTAACTCCAAGTTGTTGGTCTCTTTTTTCAGGTGGGTAGGTAGGTTTATCTAGTTAGCCTTGACTAGATATAGATACCTAACTCAATTCAAAATTCAAAAGTGCCTGTAATGGCTTAATTGAAATAAAATATTTGAGTTTGAGTAACTATAAGCATCTTCTTCTTCTTTATGGGGTTTTAGGTTTCCGCACTTAGTCCTTATAAGGTGGACAATTGTGCGTGAGCCGTGGCGGCCGATTACTCCAACCAGCCCACCTCCCTCCAGAAGCAGATCAGACTTCCCGGTCTCCTCAGGGCATCCGCAAGGGATCGTGGTGTTCCCAGGGTCTTCACGAATCTTGGTAACGCCTGTGCGTTACCAAGATTCGTGTGGAGACCCTGGGAGGAAACTGTGGCGCATGTGTTCCTTGAGTGCACAGGCACTCAAGGAGCACATGCGCCACAGTTTCCTCCGCCTCCATGCATGCCCTGCACAGGGGACTGTCAGTGATTCCTAGGGTGTGGAAGTGTTTATTCAGTGAACAATGTCCGGTGATGGTCCCCGCCACCAGGCGCAGGCTATCTCTGTCCAGGCGCAGAAAGCGCCTGGTCAGTTTTATATCCAGGGATGGCATAGCCTCCCTGGATTGCCTACATCCTGGTGTCGAGCTCCACCATTTCTCCGCTTGTATTCGAGTATGATCTTTTAGCCAGCTTCTTAGCTGCTTGAAAGGGATGGGCACAATGGGTTCGGGTTCGTAAGGTTTTGTGCTGGATCCTCTTCTGGCAAGTTCTCTGCTCAACTAGCATCTTTTGTGTAGGTTTTGTTGTTTGAACAATAGGAAGTCTAAATAATGAGTTGACCAAATAATAATGAAGCGAGGTCTAAGCCATGATATATATTTGCCCGCTTCTACGTGGGCAAATACCTAAGAGATCATAGACCTCACTAGGAAATCGGTATTTCCCGACCTCAATCTACGTACTTAAGTAGGTACTTCACGTGAATACTAATGAGATTTATCTTCTCAGAAAAACCAATAAAATTCTTTAAACTTCGAAATCAAACCTAATGGAGACGGACCTCCTTCTTATTTAAAATTCATAAGCAAGCTTTTTTAAGATGCGTTAAATTTTTGAACATAGAAAAAAAATAGTTTATAAAGTCGCAAAATTAAAGTTTTGAAATTAGAACCACACTCTTAGTGTTGGGGCGTTTCGCATAATGCACGACACACGCTCATCATTAAGTCCCATTCATCGAATAGCCGCCCGATTCGATTAAACCGATTCTATTCCAATAGGTACCTATTAATCAGATTATAAAGTTACGATTTGTTGGTTGTTATAAATTTCGTTGATTCCATAATTGCATATTTTTATTGGGTTTCTGATTTATTATTTGGTTACCAACTGGTATATTTACGATTACAGTTATGATAATGCATTTTTCATTAATTGCATTTGCAATTTTGCATTGGTTTTCAATTTATTGAATTGAAAATCGCAAACACAAAACTGAGCTTTAACTAAATATTTTTCTTACGCTGTTTTCATCTTATATGTAATTTAAGTATACCAAGTCCAATTAATATTGCTTCATACTAAAATAATAAGTCCCAAATCCTCTTTTTGATTAATATTTGTTTAAGGCTGACCACTGTAATTGCCTCTGTTTAATTAAATTTGTTCAAGTGTATATTGCTCAAACAATATAGAGCACTTTGGTTACCTACTGTATCCTCATTGTTTTCTGTGACCACTTGTCTAAGTGAGAGGTCAGTGTGCGGTCAATTCTTTTGTCGGCTGTCACGCAAATGTTGAGTATCAATTGACTAAAATTGAGCTCTATTCATTTGTGATAAGGGTCACGTAGATTTGAATGTGACAATAGAGCTTGCGCCCCATCCCGGTAGCTAATTGTTGAGCAATAAAACGGTATGGTCAGTCGGGAGTGTATCACACTCATGACAACGGACAAGGGGAACGTTTGATGCAATCTACTTTATTAAATAATAATGATTGTAACAGGTTGCAGCAGTTTTGGTGATAGTTTTATTTGTGTTTGCTTGTTCGGGCAAAACGTGTATTAAGCTAACGGTTTCAAAATAATACTTGGAAATTTTCTGTTTCGGTAAGTTCGTTCAGGTACCTACTTTGTACACACATAAATTAGCTTACTTTACTCAATGTTTATCTACTTAATTACTTTGAAAATAATGTTCATTTATCACCCAATCTTTTCCAAAACATAGAAAAGTGTCCATTTTATTACGATCAAAAGTACCTATGCAAATGACAGGTCCATTATAATATCAAGTTGATTCGGTCGCTCTCTATTATTCGAAGACCGTGTGTCGTCCACACAGATATGTCAATATGAGATGAATAATATAATAATATATTAAAGCTCGCACTTTTTGTGTTGTGTTAGTAATGTTTGCGCACATAATTCATGTGGTCAATGTAGTGTGCGGACGGGGACCACAAATGTCAATAGATATGATGAATAATTAAGTTTGAACCAATCAACCTACTCGTTGGCCATGCTTTTTTCAGATTTAGGTAAATAAATAGTCTAAGGGCCGGTTTCACCACTTGCTGATAAGTCCCTGATAGCCTATCCGGAACTTATCTGCCAGATAAACTACAACTTTTGATAGCATTATCTGTCAGATAACTGTCAGATAACTATCTGGCACTTTATCCGTAACCGGTGAAACTGGCCCTAAGTGTATTACTTATAAAATATAACTACAAAAAGGGTAGTTGACAAAAATAAATAAATAATAAGTCCGTCAGATAGATTTCCAAAAAATATTAAACACGTATTTTTTCTTTTTTCACGTAAACAAAAAATGAAGATGATACAGTGCTTCGAAAAGTCGTGAAACGTCACAGGGTGGTCCATTTTTACCAGACTATGACTTCAAAAGCCCCCTCTCCATGGTCTTTGACAAGCTTTATTTTCGCCAATTTTTATTAATTTGATAAAACAAAAAACACGTATCCAATATTTTTCATAAAATATAACTAGGTACAAAAAGGGTAGTTGACAAAAAAAAAAACCTATAAAGTCCGTCAGATAGATTTCCAAAAAATATTAAACACGTATTTTTTCTTTTTTCATGTAAACAAAAAATGAAGATGATACAGTGCTTCGAAAAGTCGTGAAACGTCACAGGTTGGTCCATTTTTACCAGACTATGACGTCAAAAGCCCCCTCTTCATGGTCTTTGACAAGCTTTATTTTCGCCAATTTTTATTAATTTGATAAAACAAAAAACACGTATCCAATATTTTTCGATAATCTAACTGACGGACTAAACAGAATCATATTTTTTTTAGTCAGTCAAGTACCCTATTATTGTACCATTCTAGCTAATTCATTTAATTCGTTAGTAATAATAACTAACATATCCTGAGATACAAATTTCCATTGTCTAAAGTTACAAACTTACATCAATCTTACCATTCTTACCCCATAGGTACGGAAATTTTCATTTTTTCACTTCTCACCTTTTGAACTCACATGCAAAATGTTATCTTTATACCAACCCACTAGTTTATGTAGCGCGTTGTAGGTAACTATGTCAGTGAATTTAAGATTTTTAGTAGAAACTTATGTGAGTTTTAGTTAGTAGGACACTTGAATAAGTATACTTTATTCAGTGTGCTACTATGACCTGAATGCAGATCTCCTCAACAAACTTGACCGACTTCTAAATAACTGCATTCGATTCGTCTTCAATCTTCGCAAGTACGATCATGTATCTGTACAGCGATCGATAGGTACTAAAGTGGTTACCTATCCGAGAGCGCAGAGCGTTGAGGGCTTTGACAACCCTGTTTTCCCTTCTTCACAAGCCCACTTCCCCTTCTTATCTGACTTCCCTTTGTCAATATTTGTGCACTGCTCACAGCAAGACTCTTCGCTCCGCTAATAATCGTCTTCTACGTTGTCCTTCTCATCGCTCTGGTTTTATAAAATCTTCTTTCTTTGTCCAGGCGGTCTTCCTCTGGAATGAACTCCCTCAGGAAATCAGGGCAGTTAACAGTCAGTTCACATTCAAAATGAAAGCTCGCGAGCACATTCGCAAGAAGTTGGCAGCTTCGTCTCAGAACTAAGTTGTTATAGTTTTCTTGTGTATCTTTCAAAGTTTATATATTTTATGTATATATCTATGTATGTATTTATTCTATAAGTTAGGTATATACCTATATATATATTTTATGTCTTTTCTAATTTTTGTTTCTGTTTTGCACCTACTGTATAATGTCTCTGCATCACCCTAAGGTAGACTGGTAGAAAATGCCCAAGGCATTAAGTCCGCCTTTGTACGGTTTTATTACTTGTGCATAAAGTTTTAATAAATAAATAAATTCAGTGTTTATCTATTCTCATAACATTTCAATTCTTCTATCTTCACATATAGGCTGATTTAATTTAACAATAAAATTACAACTTAGCAATCGGCACATGTTCAACTCTTCCTATTCGATTGTCTGTCACATTCGATGATCGATTGTAACCGATTGTCATAATCGATTCGATTGGCATAACTCAATAACGACTCATCCGTCATGCACTAATTTGAAGTTTTTATTTTGTACTTTCATCGTCTTCCTGCCCGTATCCCATTTTATTTGGGGTCGGCTTTCGAATATTTTATTTTCTGGGGTGAAAACTTTAATTGAAAATTGGTTGCAGGTTCATAGATTTGAATCAGGAAATCTAGTAACAATCAATTGAAACTTGTATGAAACAGAAAAAAATTATCTTGTTTTTAGATTTTTATTTTAAGAAAGTATTAAGGTTATCAAACTATGATAGGATCTGAAGCGTTCCAGTCAGACCTGGATAACCGATTCACGGCCGTGGAAACTTCAAATGATGTTGACCAGGCGCTCGACCAAATGGTGGACATTCTCAGGGAGGAAGGGACGCGTTTTTGCAAAATGCGGTGTACGGGCAGGAAGTCGAAACTTTCGGATGAGACTCTGGAGCTTATGACGGAACGACGTGAAAACCCACCGATCACTTCGGCAGAACTACAGGCACTCAACAAAAAAATTAGGAAATTGGTACGACGCGACCTTCGATGCTCCAGCACACGCTCTATAGAAAAAGCGATTGAGCAAAATCGGGGGTCGAAAGTGTTCGTCCAATCACTTGGGAGGAGCCACCTGTCGAAGCTAACCACATCTAGTGGGGATAGCGTCGTTTCGAAGCCGGAGATTCTTTCGGAAGTTGAAAACTTCTACGGCCAGCTGTACGCATCGCATGCATCTCGACCGAATTCCGAAAATGAGGATTCCAGAGCCACCTTAACCCGCCATTTCACAGAAGACCTGCCAGAAGTCAGCCAAGATGAAATCGAGGCGGCTCTTAGACAGCTTAAGAATGGAAAAGCCCCTGGGGAGGATGGGATAACGACTGAACTTCTGAAAGCGGGAGGAAGTCCTCTGTTAAGAGAGCTTCGGGAGATTTTCAACTCGGTCCTGTTCTCTGGGAGAACTCCAGAAGCGTGGAAAAGGAGCGTGGTCGTTCTCTTCTTTAAAAAGGGGAACAAGACCCTACTAAAGAACTATAGACCCATCTCGCTCCTTAGCCACGTATATAAGCTGTTCTCAAGAGTCGTCACGAATCGTCTAGCGCGAAGACTCGACGACTTCCAACCACCAGAGCAGGCCGGGTTTCGAGGAGGATATAGCACCATAGACCACATCCACACAGTGCGACAGATTATACAGAAGTCCGAGGAGTATAATCGGCCTCTGTGTCTTGCATTTGTGGACTATGAGAAGGCTTTCGACTCTATCGAGACCTGGTCTGTTCTGGAGTCATTGCAGCGATGCCAAGTAGACTGGCGGTACATCCAAGTGCTGAGGAGCCTATACGAAGACGCCACTATGACCGTCCAAACTCAAAACCAGCAGACAAAGCATATCCCATTGCGCAGGGGGGTGAGGCAGGGGGACGTAATTTCCCCGAAATTGTTCTCCAACGCACTGGAGGATGTGTTTAAGACGCTGAACTGGGAAGGACGGGGCATTAACATCAACGGCGAGTATATATCGCACTTGAGGTTCGCAGATGACATCGTCATACTGGCTGAATCGCTGCACGACTTGCAACACATGCTGGATGGCCTAGTGGATTCTTCAGTTCGCGTTGGTCTCAGGGTGAACTTGGACAAAACCCAGGTTATGTTCAACGAACACGTCACCCCAGGACCTGTTGTTGTCAATGGCGATCCTCTCGAGGTTGTTCGAGAATATATTTACCTAGGGCAAACTCTGCAGTTTGGTAAAAACAACTTTGAGAGAGAGGCTAATAGAAGAATCCAGCTGGGCTGGGCAGCTTTTGGGAAGCTTCGTCGGGTCTTCTCGTCACGCATTCCACAGAGCCTAAAGACTAAGGTCTTCAACCAGTGCGTCCTGCCTGTTATGACATACGGAGCTGAAACGTGGACACTGACGATACGGTTGGTCCATAAATTTAAAGTCGCTCAGCGAGCTATGGAGCGAGCTATGCTAGGGGTCTCTCTCAGGGATCGCATCCGGAATGAGGTGATCCGACAGAGGACCAGAGTTGTCGACATAGCTCACAGAATAAGTAAGCTGAAGTGGCAGTGGGCCGGTCATATTAGTCGCAGAACCGATGACCGTTGGAGTAGACGTGTTCTTGAGTGGAGACCGCGAATCGGCAAGCGTAAGGTGGGACGCCCGCAGGCTCGGTGGAGCGATGATCTTCGCAGAGTGGCTGGTAACAACTGGATGAGAGTTGCTGAAAATCGAGTTGAGTGGCGTAAGATTAAAGAGGCCTATATCCAGCAGTGGATTGCAATAGGCTGATGATGATGATGATGATGATTAAGGTTATCGGTATTAGGTAAGGGGTCGGTATTTTGTTGCTATAAACTTCATAACAAACTGTTGTAAGTCGTAATCAATTCAATATTTACAAAACGGACTGGCTAGTTGGTCTAGTGGCCAAAAGCGCGACCGCTGTGCATGGGGGTTCGATTCCTAAGTCGAGAAAAGTGTTAATATGTTTTTCCATCTGGAATTTGTCAGTAGCAGCCACGGAGCCTTGATATGTGTATGTTTGATGGCAATAGGATCGTCCCCTATTATACCTATGAGACTTAAAAACATAACTGGCAAAATTGTATGTAGTAATGAGTAACCCTCTGGCTAACCCTTCAGGAATTACAGGCGTGATGTTATGTTATGTAAAATCTAGAAACAGATCTACCATTTCGGCGATTAGTCTCAGTGGTTCCATGGTGTAATGGTTAGCACTCTGGACTCTGAATCCAGCGATCCGAGTTCAAGTCTCGGTGGAACCTAAACTTTTGCCAATATTTTAAACTTGCCTGGAGCTTTTCTAGTAACTTTTTGATCTTTTCGTAATTTGTTCCAGACTCCTATATTTTATTCTGCCCAGAATGGCACGACATATAAATATAAAGCTTTTCCTTAATAAGTTTCATGTAATAACATGAAAACTCCATTTAAAAAATGAAATCCATAATCCATAAAAGCTTGACTATGATTCATCTTCGCCGCACGCACGCCAGGCGCACGTCGTGCACGTGCATCGCGCACGGCACGCGACTGGCGCGCGTTTATTTATTTTTTTGTTTTTAATGAGCAAAAATATGTAATTGCTCTTTGAAGGCATTGTGTTCTGAAACTGGGTAATCTGCTGTAGTGCTTGTTAACGTTGTTAAGTGAAATGAGTATTGGTGCTGTCAGTGCTCGTCAAACCGTCTCGTTTTACACTTTGGGAAATACGAAATAGTTACACTGTTAGTAGTAGTAGGTAGGTACCAACTTATTCCTATGAGGATACGAGGATGTTGATATTTCGGCGTAGATGGAAAATAAAAACAGTGGGTTATGCCTGCGGTTGGTTTTGGCCATGAACTTTTTGGTTTTGGCTTACGATACCGTTTGTAGCTGGTGGGCAATCCGATGAGGAATTTAGGGACTGCCAATAAAGTAAGTTTGTCACTTTTTTAAGTTTTAAGTCTTCAAGGTTAAGAAGACAGAGATATACCAGCTTACTGAACTTAGATATCTGATAAACAAAATGTACCTTCTATGAATTGACTATATCGCTACCCTTTTATCAGTCTCAAACGAGATGAACTGAGCTTCGGCCTAATACGAATTGTATTGGCGTCACTCCAAGCCACCGTCATCGTCATTTGTCTGTCAGTCTCATTTCAGCTGTCGAATCGTCATTTAGGTTTCATGGACTCTACACAGTGACGGGATTATATAGGACTTTATAATTTGCCTAAGCATTTCATACAAGATTGAGGAGTTCGCACCTGTATTGGCGATTCATACGATATATAGCCGTCGATAGGTAGGTATGTATATAATCGTAGATTCGTCTGATCATACGAATTTCCTTCATCATCAAATGAGCCATTTATTTTTCTCTCCTTGGTTCAACGCTATCTGCCAAGCCTTATTGCACGCCTGCAACTACTTGTGAAACCCTTACCTACTCGTACACAGATTTCTATAACGGGCACTAATGGTGCGCCACCCCGACCTTCACATAAAGACACACACAGATGGCGCTGTTGTTATTGTGTACTCAACAAGCATGTAGCCCATTTGAGGGCCGGTTCCCGTGTTGATGGAAAACTCCACGAAAACTCGAACTTTTAAGACATATTCTTGTATTTGCTACAGAAAAAGTATATCTAAATCCCGTTGAATTATTATTGATATTTATTTGTCTAGGCCCCCTGATGGTTTATGAGTTTTATGACACTAAAAGCATGGGAGGATATACATGTTGCCCGTCGGGGCTGCGGGATGATCGAAAGAGATACCGCAGCCTCGGCACAAGAGCTAAGAAGGAACATGGGTGGTTTTAAGTCAGTAGAAGTCTGACACTCTCTTCTGCTCCGCCCAGAGCGGGACGAGTCATTGGACGATTTCCCCCAACCCCCAAAAAAAAGGTATGTAACCTATACATGTTGGCTAGAAATTCTAGAGATAAAACTGAAATGTGCCATGTGTCCATAATAACATCGGAATCTTTTTTATTTTTTTAAAAAACGTTGCCCCACACTAGGAATTTCTCCTGTATCGTGGGTGCGTTCACAAACATAGAAAGTCACATACACAAATACCCAGACCCGAAACAACTATCTGCAGGCCATACAAATATTTGTTCCGTGCGGGGATCGAACCCGCGACACGCAGCGCAGAAGTCCAATCGCTTAGCCACTGCGCCAAGCGTGCCGTCAAAAAAAAAAAAAAAAGCACACAAACCGATCTCTCAAAGTGAAATCTTATCTCTCGGAGAGGTATCTCTCAAAGTGAAAACTTAGCAACACTGCTTGGTGACAGAAAAAAGACGAAGGACGAAGTTAACAAAGAGCTCTATTAGCTGCTCTCGGTTTCTCACAAAGGAATATTAAATTGGGGACGCGGTTACCTTGTCGCCGCGACGCCCCGCGCCCTTGGTGTGTGGAGCACCTTAAACCTTGACTTTTCCGAACTGCGTAGGAGGGAAAACAGTTAACTATTGACAATAATGACATGCTATTTCGCTTCCAGGTTACTATTTGTTGGTTGACAACTTTGAGTTTGTGTGCTTTCGAAAATCTTTGTGTTATTTGCCTTTTATTTTGTACTAGCTTTTGCCAGCGGCTTTGCCCGCGTGAAAATGACGATTTTCCATACAAACTTTCATCCCCTATTTGACTCCCTTCGGGGTTGAATTTCGGAAAATCCTTCCTTATTCCTTGTCTTCATTATAAATGGAACCTCTGTGCAAAATTTCAGCTTTCTAGGTCCAAGGGTTTGGGCTGGGCGTTGATGAGTCAGTCAGTCAGTCAGTCAGGACTTCTCTCTTTATTTATATAGATGATGTTCACGGACGCTACATGACACCACACGGCTTTCTTCGAGTAAAATTTCACTTTTTAGCAAATAAAAATTCGAACACATACAGTTTGTAAAATGTCCTTTCCTATATTTTTAAATAAATATCTGTGTTACTGTGACAGTATTATTAAACGGATAAGTAAACTATCCAGCAAAATTATTCCAGTTAAAGGTTTACCTATCTTTGGAAACTGTGTTAATTTCTAAGTTTCTGTGTTACTTAATGAACCAGATTTAGGTCCACGTGCCGTTAAGATGTCTAACGTAGGAGTGAATTAACACAGTTCGGGTAAATATATATACAATAATATCGTCTATTTCGAGTCATGTTGTCTTTAGTATAGTTTAACTATTAGCAGTTAGAAATAACTTCTAACTATCATGCAACAAAAACAATTTAGTTGGGAATAAGCTAAAGATAGCGTGTTTCCCCGCTTTTATATTTTCTTTGATTTATTAGAACAATAATCGCAAAACATAACGTTCTTTTTGAGATATAAAAATATCTTGAAAAATGATGCTTCTCACGCAGTCACGCTTGCTGACAGACTGTGTGACAGACTGAATATTCAGCTCAGAAAACTTCAGTTTGCACTGGTGATACAAAGTCCTTTCGTAAGACCTTTCGTAAGGTCCTTTAGTCAGACATTCAGACTGCTGACTACCTTCCAGCGGTTTAATGTGCTTTCCAAGGTACGGAGGGGGGTACGTAATGGGCAGTCATCCACCCACGGTTGAACCAAGGTTTATCCTGAAGATCGGCCCGAGTGGTTGTTATAGTTTAGTCACGAGCTGCTCATCACGTGAGGCCCAGTGAAGGTTGGGAAATATACAATGTCTTGTTCTTGGAAATGTCGGTTTTCCCAAGAAATTTTCCATCACCGTTTTGATGTCAGCGTATCTTAATGATTAGGTACACGTGTTTATTGGAAATTGAAGTTGTTTACCGAGAAACACTAATTAAAATCACCGCAAGAGGCTCAGTGAAAGCAATATAATAATCTCGATAACCACTGTGACCTCTGATTACAGGTATTGGAGCTTTTGACTACCGGTTTGAAGTTGTAACAGGAGCCGTCCACCTGATTATAATTTTCCGGGAATGAGGAATCGGGTCGATGATTTGCGTTGCCAATGGTCAAACATTTTGCATATTAGTTTGTAGTGGATGTTATACTGTTTTTTTTTCTATGTATTCACTGGTATATGTTACCCAATGTTCTTTTTACAAGAAGCAGACAAAACACCGGCGCGGCGGCGTAGTCGGAGGATTCTCCGTTTTCTTTGTAGGATGAGGACTCAGTTCTTCATAATCTTTATAAGTTAGTTTTAGTGAGTAAGATGTTCTGTTAGCTCAGATTTATCTATTCTTGTGATTTTTAAACAATATTGACTGATCACTCCCCCAAGCATATTAAAAAAAAAATCCTTTAGTGATGTTTAAAATTACTGTTAATTTAATTAGACATTTTCACGCGCTATGTACGTTGGAGGTCGAGGTCAGCATGCAACCTCTTTGGAAGGTAGAGGTCTTAAATGTAGCGTGAATGTGATAACTAACGTGTGACATTGAAAAACAGAAAAGAAAAGTGTAAATTAAATGTTTTCAGCTTATAATATCTTTCAGTTAGTTGTTATGTATGTTTCTATAACAAACTCAAGTTTTATAGACAAATAACATAACATCACATTACCTACAAACTACATTTCGTCAAGTATGTTTAAGTCACATGTAATAGATGGCGAGCTTATTCACTTTGTCCCACCGGGGAATGAGATCTAGACCACTTGCACAGTACCTAGCTACGTTTACGACCACACGACCAACAAAGCCTTATACCGCCTTATTACAAAAGGTAGTTAAACCTGGTTTAACTTAGACTTGGTTTATCTCGCATGCTGTCACTTTCTTTTGAATATTATTGAAGTGAGACGTCATGTGAGATAAACCAAGTCTAAGTTAAACCAGGTTTAACTACGTTTTGTAATAAGGCGGGTAGAGTCTACCAGTCTAGACCAATACAAATCTGATCAGACCCAAGTAGACTATGGCAGTACCTCAAACATAATTATGCCCTAAATCATGAAATTACCAAAAGCATTAATAACAGATCTGTGGAAACTTTCAGTCGATCATAAAAATGTTCGTCATAACAAAATATAGTGGTTTATTCGTACTGTAATAGGCAATTCACGTGCATACGTCACAAACACGAGGTTGTATAATTTCAATAACATTGTAAAATGTGACGTAGTGTTGTTGACATAGTGGGGAGACCACTCTTTGTTTGTTTTGCTCATTCAAAATTTTATTCATAAGGATTTTCCAGGCGATTGGAGGCCTAATACGTAATGCTAAGTGCTTGGCCAGACTGGCAGCGCGGCGCGGGGAGCGGCGCGGGTGCGGCAACGCGCGCGATTTGCCTGTCCGCACTGGACCGCGATTTCGTTCCGAGCGTTGTCGCGTTCAACTGTTCGTCCAGTGTTTGTCAAAATATAATATGGATGACGAAGACTTGTTTT
Source organism: Diarsia mendica (assembly GCA_949316265.1). Taxonomy (NCBI): domain Eukaryota; kingdom Metazoa; phylum Arthropoda; class Insecta; order Lepidoptera; family Noctuidae; genus Diarsia; species Diarsia mendica. Next base: position 1,119,394 of record OX438887.1, read on the forward strand.
TATTGGAAAATTCTTACTTTAAATGGCAAATGCTAAAAGTGAAAAATGGAGTTAATAAAATTAATTTAACCAGAGAAAATGAAGGAGAATTTTACACACTGTATGAAAGATTGCGAGAGCAACCTCAAAAGTTTTTTGAATATACAAGAATGTCAATGGATACGTTTGACTACATATTACAAAATATAGAAAATTATATTATAAAAAAAATAACAACTTACGCCGAAGCAAAAAAAAGCAAAAATTTTTTTGGTAAGAATTTTAAAATTCGGTTATTTTAATTAATTGGATACTTCTATAAATAATTTTATTTATAGAAGATTTTTTGATTTTTTTATTTTATTTAGCTTTAACTTATAAAAGTTAAAGCTAAATAAATAAATCCAATTTATCTGGTTATCTGGCGCAGACTAAAGTTTGAGATACGCCGCTCCCGCGCGGTTTATCGCTTGCCGCCCCGCGCAGTCACTGCGGCCACTTGTATGAACGAGCTATGGCACGAGTTGCCCGCGCGCTCCCCGCGGAAAGTAGCCCGCGCCGCTTCCCGCGCTCGCGTGCCCACTACGGACACTCAAATGAAGTTCCATACGTTTAAGTTTGTCGCGCCGCGCCCGCCCCGCGCCCGCGTTTGCAGTCTGGCCAAGCACTTAATGTAGTCAAATACACTTGAGTGAGATCTTTGTGACGTCTAGTGGTTTTTTCCAATGCCGATTTACTTATTTTCTGACTTACTATATTTCTTATACGTACGTACAACACCTCATTCGAACTACGCGTCGAAAGTGACGTCACGCAAAATCCCAGCTCGCGCAAACAGAGAGTATGCAATGCAAGACTATGCAATGTGATATAGTTCGACAACCGGTTCGACTACCCAGTGCCAACTTGATTGTGTCGGATAGGCATGTCAGTCCAAATAAAATTCTGAGAGATGTGAAAAGGCTAGGCAAATGAGCAACTGGTCCGATAAAGATAGAAGGAAGAGTTTTGTGTCTCCGAAGGATTCTCCCTTTTCAATGAATATTACTATATTATAAATGAACATCTATGTGCCTATTACCCATCATGTTTGCAAAGTAATGAATGATTTGATTTGAGTGAAGGATGAGGAAATTGCCATTTTCCGTCCTGTTCCACCATAATAAACATCTAGTAGCAATTTGGATCACCAGCACACAACAATAAATAAATCTACATAATTTTATTGCGAACACATAAACTGCAGCCATCATAAATACATATCAGCTATTGTCACACATTCCAATCATTTAATCAGTCATCGATAAAATTTTGATTTTTAATATCCTACTTTCAACCCCATGCAAAAACCCACCCTAACTTTGCCCTACACAAGATTTATTTTCCTACAACAGGATTTATCAACATCCCCCATTGAATAACACACTTTATGACGTACATTTAAAGTTGAGTTTTGAAAATCATAGGGGTTATTAACATAGGGGGTGAATAATTCCGGTAGTCTAGTGATTACGGGCATCGCACGCGCCACCCCCCGTGGGATCGGCGCGGGCTACCGTTCCCACGTCGTGGCGGGAAAATTGACATTTTTCCCCGAGCTTTGTGTAAATATTGTCAAATAAGTATAGTTTTATTGTGTGTTATTGTTGTACAATGGAGCAAATTGTTTTGTGGTTTCAATGAGGGCCCTTGCTATTGAGTATTGCAGGTTGATACTTCCACGGAATACTCGTAAAATTATTCCTCTATGACATTTTATAGTCAATTAGGAACTGAAACTTAATCTTACGGCCCTTTCACATTGTCATGTGATGCGACTTGCGTCTAGCGACACGCACAACATAAGCCAAGCCTTTCACGACACGCAGAGTGTCGTGTGTTTCACGCTGACTCGTGGTCGCGATGTACAATTAATTTCTTTCATTTGTTTTAACCGTGGTCGCTTGTCGCTGGAGCATGTGGCTTGTAGCCAAGTTGTTGGACACGGATCTTACAGTAGATACTAATCTTTTCTTGATATCACCTTATTTATTTAAACTTCATGTACAATAGTGGTACATAGGCGGACTTATTTTATTGTATATTAAACAATAAATACACGTAACAATAAAACCAAACAAAATTGAATCCGAGATTTCTAAAAGCTCCATCTCATAAATCTGTGTCACAAAAGAATACTATAAAAGCATTTGAAAGCAATAAAAAGATTCCTAAGAAATGCCATTTTCACTTGATGAAATCTGTATTGGAATAAATAATCCAGGACAAGGTCGTGTGATACTGTCCTTCAATATTAGGTACTTGACCCAAAAAAGTGAACCTAATTTGATGAAAGAGATTGATACTAACTGTATCGGCTGAGTTATTTCATTAATTATGTTAATCTGTTTGACTCTAATCAGTGTCTCGTGTCTCGTGTTTCCAATTAATTATATGTCGAAGTGTCAATAGGTTAGTGATCTCATTCTCAGAAATAGGGATAATGAGCTTTTATTGTTTCGAACGATACGACTTCGACATGATTATGATAAAGCAATACGATTAAGCTTTGAAATTAGTACCTATATTTTTATTCATCTTTCAAAAAAGATGTTTATTTTCTTTAACAATTAGATATTATGGTATTAATATTATGGGTACTTTAAATAGCATTCAATATGAATGCAAAACCAGACCAACACCTATTTTCAAATCAAATCATTTATTAATTTGCGAATATGGGTACAAAATAAAAAGTCGTAAACAAACATTAGTGGCCATTAGCCATATCCTACCTATAGGGCATGCACATTTACACACACACACACACACATTTTACACACACATTTTCACATTTTTATTTGTCATTATTATTTTGTTGGGACAATCCATGTCCGCCACCCAAACTTTTGCGCAAAGGAAAGCAAAATCAGACCAACATTCTGTTGGGACAATCCACGTCCGCCACTTTTGCTCAAAGCTCCTGAAAACCAAAATCAACAGTGGCGACCACAAAAAAACCCCGAGATATTGAAACTTCGCCAGTTCCCGAGAACAAAGTTAACCGTCTTGAATAAACAAAGAAATTAGTTCTGCCTTTTCTTTTAACCATTTTCTCTGTCGTCTGTAATAGTAGATTAGTAGCCAAGGGCTGTAAGGCATCAATTGCAGCCCGAGATATTTAGGCGCACGAGCGCAGCGAGGGCGCCAATAGTTCGAGGGTGCAATTGATGCTTACACCCGAGCTAACTACTCTGCTTTACATCTCGATTATGAGGTAAGAAGAAAAAAACCGGCATTACAAGAATAAAGTTTTCAAATATCTCTCTTTAGAACTTTCAGGCAAAATATTGTTAATTGCTGCTTCAGCTTCCATTTTCATTGAATCGGGAGTGCAGCTTATATCTTCATCACTTGCAGAACTCATGTTTTTTTCCTAATTAGCACGTAATTATAAAAAAAATCCAAAAACAAACAATATTGAAAGTAAAGTTTTCTATTACCGCCTTTTTCATCTCTTTTTAAAAAAATTTTTTTCAAGAACGATATTGAGCTTCGCCGTTCGATATTTAAAATTGATGACTATTAAGCCTCCCCCACACAGGCGGTATACTCATACGAAGACAAGGCTGAATAGCGAAGCGACCTCTTTTGTCATTGGGCTGAATGCATGATGTCTATTGCCAGTACTATGATGGTTAGATGTACGCGAACTTTTTGAAAGAGTGAAGTGTTTTTTTTTAATTACTTACCGCCCTAGGGCTTTTCTTGCGACATTAATGCCCTGGAGCGCTAATTGGTCACCTACAAGCCCCATTTGGGGGTAATAAGGACCTACTTACCGAATATGAGAGATGTAAAATATATTAATCTGTTCTGATAAATGTTAATGTTCAACGTTATGTTATCAAGTACTACGTTATCACAATCATGCTGTAACATACTGAAGCTATCAAATAAGCCATCATACGATTTTCAAACGCACACACTAGCACACACAGGGACCACCCCTGTCACCCCTGTGTAAGCAGTATGCATGGGGCGGTTGGTTATCGGTAGCCCGCAGTATTTGCTAACTCCAGCCGGTTCTGCGTAACTGAGATTCATCTGTTGAACTAAATGCGAATTCATGTTGACTGTACTGTACTAGTTTATTATGTTATTCCGTTTGGTATTTAAATACTGAAGAGTAATATTGTTGGTTTAGAATTCATTATTTATATGGGTAAACGTTTACAAAGGATGGGTCGACAGTGGGTCGTATAGTTAGTTTAGAATACAAAGTAGACCTTTTCACATCTCACCTCGCCGCGTTTGCACAAAATTCTACTACACACTTACTTTGTATTTTGAAATTCCTCTGTGCTATACAGGAGCTGCTCTGCCTTATATTTCAGTGAATAAAGAGTCTATTCCTTTAAACAGCCTTGCAACCATATTAGTCTAGTTTATGTAAATAATATCTGCCTAGTACTTTCAATAAGTCTTATTTCTACATACACAAAGTCCAGTGTATTGCTTCTCTTCATCTTTAAAACAAACTACGCAACCCTACACTAAAGTATGTATACCAACAATATTTTCGTGTCCCGTGTTTCGTGGTTGTTTACAACCTACATAGTTTTTCTCCGTGACCAATAACTACGTCGCAAAAGCCCTGCGGTCTCATTGTGAACCCTTACCCCTGTTAAACGCGTGCAGCCACGTGACGGCTAGGGTTGTGTCTGTTGAGCTCACCTCTATGCCCTGTTGGTCGGGTGGGTCTACGCCTACGCGGCAACTGTCGGCTGAACTCGTCATACCACTGATTGGTGATATTGACATGTTTTGTGACACACATGCGAACTACGTAGTTAAAAAGTGATTAGAGGAAAATTTTGTTTTTAAATGTAGAGATACACTAGCAGTGTTTTCTGAATCATTGTGGAAAAATATTTTATTTTCCACACGAAAATCTACGCAACACTTTTTATCTTTTGAAGTGAAAACTTCTTTAGCGGCGTTGAGCACTTTGGGAAATTGTTCTGTGATGGGTATAAAATCTTAAACTCGCGTCAGGATACGTGACCACGTGACCCTGATCGAAAATTCGTCAGGACACGTGACCACGTGACCCTGATCGAAAAAGCGTAAGACGGATGGAGAGTAGACAGCTATCCCCTCTCTACGACGCGGCGAAAATGTATGCCTGGGCCTACTGTTTCGTTTAGGCAGCGCAGGGCGCTTAATAATAATAATAATTATTATTAATAATAATATAATTAATAATAATAAAATTATTAATAATAATAATATAATTAATAATAATAATAATAATTAATAATAATAATAATAATTAATAATAATAATAATAATAATGATGACAGCTGTCAAAATTGAAACAGCTATATCTCGGAAACTATCGACCTTAGACTAGTTGTGTGTAGGGACAATTGATAGGTCTCAATGAGATCTACATTTCGGATGACAGCTGTCAAAATTGAAACGGCTATATCTCGGAAACTATCGACCTTAGACTAGTTGTGTGTAGGGACAAGTGATAGGTCTCAATGAGATCTACATTTCAGATGACAGCTGTCAAAATTGAAACGGCTATATCTCGGAAACTATCGACCTTAGACTAGTTGTGTGTAGGGACAAGTGATAGGTCTCAATGAGATCTACATTTCGGATGACAGCTGTCAAAATTGAAACAGCTATATCTCGGAAACTATCGACCTTAGACTAGTTGTGTGTAGGGACAAGTGATAGGTCTCAATGAGATCTACATTTCGGATGACAGCTGTCAAAATTGAAACGGCTATATCTCGGAAACTATCGACCTTAGACTAGTTGTGTGTAGGGACAAGTGATAGGTCTCAATGAGATCTACATTTCAGATGACAGCTGTCAAAATTGAAACGGCTATATCTCGGAAACTATCGACCTTAGACTAGTTGTGTGTAGGGACAAGTGATAGGTCTCAATGAGATCTACATTTCGGATGACAGCTGTCAAAATTGAAACAGCTATATCTCGGAAACTATCGACCTTAGACTAGTTGTGTGTAGGGACAAGTGATAGGTCTCAATGAGATCTACATTTCGGATGACAGCTGTCAAAATTGAAACGGCTATATCTCGGAAACTATCGACCTAAGACTAGTTGTGTGTAGGGACAAGTGATAGGTCTCAATGAGATCTACATTTCGGATGACAGCTGTCAAAATTGAAACGGCTATATCTCGGAAACTATCGACCTTAGACTAGTTGTGTGTAGGGACAAGTGATAGGTCTCAATGAGATCTACATTTCAGATGACAGCTGTCAAAATTGAAACGGCTATATCTCGGAAACTATCGACCTTAGACTAGTTGTGTGTAGGGACAAGTGATAGGTCTCAATGAGATCTACATTTCGGATGACAGCTGTCAAAATTGAAACAGCTTTATCTCGGAAACTATCGACCTTAGACTAGTTGTGTGTAGGGACAAGTGATAGATCTCAATGAGATCTACATTTCGGATGACAGCTGTCAAAATTGAAACGGCTATATCTCGGAAACTATCGATCTTAGACTAGTCGTGTGGGAGTTGGACATTTTGACCCTGAACGTTAACGATGTCGACTGTACAGTCAATAAAATACAAAAATAATTTATTTTGAACTAGACTGTACAATGTTTTTATGATGCTTAATCGGAGGCATGGGAAAAAATATTCCCGCTCCTCCTACCAATCGGAGTTCCGATCGGAGGACAGGGAAAGACAAAATAAATGGGTTAGCATAGTTATGGCGGAATAATTGAATTTTTAAATAATGAATTTGGTTTAACTATGTCGAATGATCGCAATCTTAGCACAACGAAATACAAAACTACTATTGATGCCGTGATGCGGTCTTTATTAGACATTTAAATAGGTTCGAATCAAAACTGTTCGTTTCTTACTTCAGCTACCATAAACCTATCGTATCAGTTTTAGAGATTGGCGATGATAGTTCTGGTAATGATGATGGTGAAAAAGTCGTTAAAATTATGGATGAAAGTTGATTTTTCGGAGAGATAAACTTTTTAATGTAAAATAATTGTAATAGTTTTAAAGTGTTAAATTTTTAATGTAATATAAATTGTCATGTTTGTGTACGATAGCGCAATAAATCAATATTGTATTCTACCACATAAATGATAGTACTTTTATACTGTTAAAGCAATTGGTGCCAAATTATTCCCTAACCATTCCAAAATATCAAACATGCTCAACGTTAATAATCAAGTTTTCACTTCTGCCGGCACTCCCGGAGTGCAACCCGTTTTTTCTTTTGGGAGTGGCTACACTAACTTATCGCCGAGAAATCAGATTGAGCCGCTCAGAAGAAGCTTCATATATTATGTCTAAGCAACGAAATGGAATAAATCCGATGCGTCGTCCGAACCGAAAGGAGGCGAATAAAGTTTTGTTTTTCTATTTTAATCACAATTGCACAAAAACTTATTATCTTTCTCTTTTAGGCGGCGCGGCTTGACTGGAGTGCACCGCTCGTTGCCCGCCCCCGCGCCGCTGTTTTCGAGAACCGGTCCATTTGATTTTACGCATAAGATCCTGCCGCTCCCGCGCCGCCATCGCCGCCGCCCCGCTGCCCGAAAAATTCGAGGCAGAGGCCTTAGGAGCGGCTACACTAACTTATCGCCGTGGAATCAGTATGAGCCGCTCAGAAAGAGCTTTATGTTCAAGCAATATAATCCGATGCGATGTCGAATTGCGTAGTCCGAGGACTCCGAACTGAAACTAATGCGTTATACGAATAACGTTTTGTTTTTAATTTTAATCGCATGAACATTATCTATATCTTTTTTATCGATTGCGCGTCAATAAGCGACTCCATAATTGGAATATCAAGCCAATTTATAAGTACGGACGGATAAGACTCAAAGTTAAAAGCAAGACTGAAAATTGAACTTGAAGGGCAGACTGTTTTGAGGTTAACATTGAATAACAATATTCAATTTAAAAAAAAAAACTTATTGGATTGAACCTGTTTTACATAAACGCTTTATAATATTGGTAGAAGAAAAAATAAAAACGAAACTCCCATCAAAGTTAAATGTTCTAACCTAATCTCTTTGAAATTCAAACGTCGTGTTGTGTTGCTAGGTCAGGGACCAGTAACTTGAAAATCTTTGGTCCAAAGCTTTTTGGTGCCACGCTTAGTCTCGGTTTACCAGACAAAGGCTTCCTGTAAGTCTCCTAAGGAAAAATGAGCGTCTAGATACTTTCCTGACTACATATTATATGATGTAGGTAGGTAGGTATGTAAAAAGTAAATGGTTGTTGTTGACGAAAACAGAAATAATGATGGAAAGTTTTCTTTCACATCAAGGTTTTATTATATTCCATTTAAGCCTAAACGATGAATTTGAGTACGACTATGGGTTCATGAACAATAAACTGATTTGTTTTGTGAAATGATTTAATTTTGTGTCGTTGTCAAGAGAAAAAATCTCGTTACTTTTATTACCAATCAACTGTAACCGCAAAGAGCCTTAATTTATGAATAAAAGTTTCTTAAAATTATTTTCAGTAATAGCAAATGGAAAATAGATATAAAAACTTGGTGACCCAGACTTTCAAATTATAATTTTCATTTATGCAGAAGAAAACTTAAAAAGTTCTACATAGTCAAAACTAATATATCTGAAACTTTTATTATTCAGATCGTTACTCACTTATACTACATATTATAGTTTTCCAATTTCATAACAGTCTCAATATTTTGCCAAAACAATCAAACCTACACATGATATTTTAATTTCACGGCTCGAAGGACCATCGGATAGTGTTGCCAAATATTGAAACAGTCCCGAGTCCCGGATACAACACATTTATATAAAAGACGCTACAGTTATGTCAAAGTTCAAGGAAAAGTTTGAGGACCCTACGGAAGATATAAGAACCCGTCGCTATGATCGCGAGGAAGTAACTATTTGTTGATGGAGTGACTTATGATGGAATGTGGAATGGGATCTATTTTTAAAAGACTTCCGTAACTGACAGACAGACGACACACGGCATTAACTACTATAGGGTGTAACGTGAAAAGAAAATGTTGATGTTGGTGCACCTAAAGTAATTAATGGGTACCTATTATATTTAAAGGTAAATCATATTAATCAAAACAGATAATTATACCTCGGGCTCTAATAAGAGCGCCCTTGCCATAAGGCATTTAGCAATTTCGATCTGGTATCCGAAAGCACTTTAAGAAACTTAACTTTAGCGGTATAAAACCAGTTCTCAAAAAGCCTAATTCTCAGAATGGCAAATTCTCAAAATGCCTAGTTCTGAATGCCTAATTCTCAAAAAGCCTAATTCTCTTAAAAACTACTGTACGGATTTGGATAGGTACACAGAAAGTTTATAACCTGGATAGTTTTTATTCCGATGTCATCTTCCCGTGGGATAATTTTCGAGTTGTAGCGGGCGAAGCCGCTGGCAACAGTTAGTAATGTTATTTTAGTAGCTAGTCACGCTGAGCATGTGTTATTACCTAATCATTTAATGGCATTAGGTTACCTATTAGACTGGGCGGTCAGGTCATCTATCATAGCGTCGATGATAACGTGCCCTTTATTTCTTAATACATTAGCTTAACTGTTTCATCTATATGTTTAGCGGGCGAAAATGAGGGTGGTTGGATACATCAAGTGAATAAGTTCACTTCTGTTATTTACTAAAACTAAAAATTAAAATAGATATTTTTTTAATTGTTATTCTCACTAGAAGTTTTAGTCAAGATTTGTGTATGTTTGATAGTCATAGCTTGCCCACTTACTTGAGCATAACTGGCGTTGGCGAAATGTAGGTGTACCTACAATTAGTAGGTACACTTCTGCCTAACCATTCGGGAAAAACTGGTTAGACGAAAATTCAGAGTAAAATAGTTATTAATATCATAAACGGGATGGGACATGGTAAATATCCCGTTTATGATATTGGAAGGTATGTTATTGGAAGGCATACTGAAAGGTTGCCCGCAAAGATGTGCCACTCAAACATCATCCTACTTCATAAGAAGGGGGATAAAAGCGATGTCAACAATTACAGGCCAATAAGCTTAGTGTCACATCTCTACAAAGCATTCATCAAAGTCATCCATAACCGCATCGATGCAAAATTAGATTCCCACCAACCACCCGAACAAGCTGGTTTCCGCCCAGGTTTCTCCACTACAGATCACCTTCATGCTTTAAATCAAATCATGGAAAAGTACATAGAATTTAGAATGCCTTTGTATTTGGCCTTCGTGGCATTTGACAGTGTAATAGAGTAAGATCCCAGAGCAATCAGACATAACTTATTTTCACACGGATGAAACCTGAAGTTTTCAGTAGCGTCTCGTGTGCCTTGAATACCTACGCGCTTTGTGGAACTTGCCGAGTGACACCTGGGCAGGTACCAGGTGAGAAAGGTGACTAAAAATAAGAACTATTTAACTTAAATTCACATGGCTGATTTTTATATATGTCATGTAGAATATTATTTTAAAGTAATATCATATTGTGTCAGACACTTTTGATGGACCAGAGTTTTTGTCAGACGCTTTTAAGCTTGGATTTTGAAGCGCCTGACTGATATAGCATGGCAAATTCCCGATCAATTAGCTTTAAGTATTAAATCATATGGAGTTTAGTATTATTTAAAGCGTCTGTAAAGCAATACGGCCGACGGAAAGTGTCTGGGAGTAGAAAATATACGTAAATAATCTCCCTTCAAAACCCTTTATTTTGATACCCCACTCGATGGTATAGGAAAAAAAATGTTTTTTGAAATCCGCGATTTGGCCCCCAAAATCCGCAATTTTTCTTTGTTTTTTAATTTTAATGTAGCCTATAACACTTGCGCCATTAAGACGAATCTAACGATGTATATTTCATTCAAATCCCTTCATCCGTTTAGGAGTTATGAGGGAACAAAGAAACGGACATACATACATACATACTTACATACATACACGTCAAACACATAACCCTCCTTTTGGGCTTCGCCGCAGTCGGGTAAAAAACAGCTTGGAGAAAATACGTGAAGTATTTTCTCCAAGCTGTTTTTTACGTATATTTTAGGAATCTTCCTTAAAAATAAGTCGCAAATACTCCCAGACACTTTCCGTCGGCCGTATTGCTTAACAGACGCTTTAAATAATACTAAACTCCTAATGATTTAATACTTAAAGCTAATTGATCGGGATATTGCCATGCTATATCGGTCAGGCGCTTCAAAATCCAAGCTTAAAAGCGTCTGACAAAAACTCTGGTCCATCAAAAGTGTCTGACACTATATGATATTACTTTAAAATAATATTCTACATGACATATATAAAAATCAGCCATGTGAATTTAAGTTAAATAGTTCTTATTTTTAGTCACCTTTCTCACCTGGTACCTGCCCAGGTGTCACTCGGCAAGTTCTACAAAGCACGTAGGTATTCAAGGCACACGAGACGCTACTGAAAACTTCAGGTTTCATCCGTGTGAAAATAAGTTATGTCTGATTGCTCTTGGATCTTGGACTATAAGACATGCAGCCATATTTTCTTCTTTACACAATCAACAATTAGACCCAACATACATAAATATCCTCAGAATAATTTACAACAACAGCACAGCAAATATTAAACTCAACTTTCCTGGTCAAAACTTCAAAATAAATAAAGGCGTGAAGCAGGGTGACCCGCTCTCCCCCATATTGTTTACAAGCACCCTTGAGGAAGTATTCAAGAACCTATCAGACCTATGGTCCAGTAATGGCATAACAGTCGGTTGCAAAAAACTCACCAACCTTCGTTTCGCTGATGATATCATCTTATTTGCACCGACTGCTGCCGAGTTACAACAGATGCTCCAAGACCTGAGCACAGCAAGCCTTGAGGTTGGACTAATGATGAGTCGGTCAAAGACTAAAGTGATGACCAATAGCACAAAAAGTAGGATTGAGTTAGATGGGCAAGAAATCCACTACGTCGATGAGTACATTTATTTGGGCCAGTTAGTCTCCTTCGAAAACAGGCAAGACAGAGAAATCGACCGCCGAGTCGAGAATGCCTGGAAGAGCTACTGGTCCATGAAGTCGCTAATGAAGGGCGACTTACCTCTATCCCTGAAGCGTAAACTCATCGACATGTGCATTCTGCCCATCCTGACCTACGGTGCTCAAACTTGGTCCCTGACCGAGTCACAAAAGTCCAAACTCAAGGTTTGCCAAAGAGCGATGGAACGTAGCGTATTGGGTATCAAGCTCAGCGACCGAATTCGAAATACCACAATACGCGCAAAAACAGGAATCGCTGATGTGGGTAACAAGACTGCTGGATTAAAGTGGAATTGGGCGGGCCATGTCTGCAGAATGCATCAGGACCAATGGGCTAGGATCGTCACGCAGTGGGTGCCAGAGGACGGGCGTCGTCGCCGAGGGAGGCCTAGAAAACGCTGGCGCGACGATTTGGATGCTTTTATACAAGATTGGCCGGAGAAAGCCGCACGGAGAGAAGAGTGGAAGACTATGGGGGGAGGCCTTTGCTCAGCAGTGGGACAATATAGGCTAACAAAAATAATAATAATAATATTAATACTAATAGTAGGTAGTGTCAGTGACCATGTCAGTTTAAAAACTTATAAAATAGTTATATTGATCAGAGACTACTCTTTGCTAAGTACTGAATAGTTAGGTAAGGTTTTGGACAAAATTGATTATTTTATACGATGAAAGTCCTGGGGGCTTACTCTTGAAATTAATTTTAATTCCAATCATATTCCAATACGATTCTAATGTTAATTTTAAAGTCACGTGATTCGGTACTCTTGAATACAATCTTGTCAACATTGGGATTGCCCCGCGGATCGGTTTGTTAGACGTGAAGTTAGCTATGTTACGGGCCGCAATAGTGGTGTTCAACTCATTACGATAAACCGGTAATAGGGCTTTAAAATGTTTTATCCTTCAAAAAACAAGGTTAATAAATAAATATGATATAAATGGGTGAATTTCAACAAGAGATTTTTATGTGTCATTTCGGTGGATTTTCTTTATTTCAATGCTATCTACATATTTTTAATGACAAATAAAACTTTAGCCTATTTTATAACATTGTGCGTGAGTGGACATCAAATATCATCAAAAGTTACATATATATTTAAGGATGAATTTTTAAGAGTCCACTGAAATGAAAAGTGTCTACCGAAATGATAAAAATTACCACCGAAATGGTAAACTGTGCATACTAATCTAACACGAGTTATAACAGCCACGGAAATGAAATTATTTTTGTCCTCATATCACTGAAATGATAAACTTACTTTTTTGGCGGGAAACCGCAAGACGTTGGGACCGGTGCATTCGCGCCGAGAGCTTGAGCCGGACTGATCCGAAGTGAGGAAAGGTGAGGGGGGCGTAACAACGCAATGTTGACATGGCTATTCTACTAAAACTTACTATCCTCTGAAATGATAACTTTTTTCCAGACAAAAGTTAACTGCCTGTCAAATCCATGAGAAAGAAGATAAACAAACAAAAATAGTTTTATTTGATCGAATGTATTATAATTTATTGATTACAAAATCGATTTAAATTCATATTACGAATGTATTTGCAGGGGAAGGTGTTTTATGAGCGGAATTGGGTTCAGGACAGGCCACTGTGATGATAGAATAACACTTTGTAATTTTTTTTTTTCGTATATTAATGGGTAGAAATCAATTATTTTTTTTGTCAAGGTAGAGAAGTACTTACGCTGTTGAGAAAAAATATATAAAATTAAAAATTAGCACATTGCACTACCGTTCTCAGGTTTGCCGTGTATTTTTTTTGCTTGGGCAATTCACCCAAATACTGATACAATTGATGAATTGTTACGTATTAAATTCATTGGTGCGTAAGAAAATTATTAAAATAATAAAGTTAGCGATGACTTAGGCTTCATACGGTAGGTTCGTTGCCTACACTACGAAAAAGATGACGTAAAGGTTCTCCAATTTCAAAACAAAAGTCAAGTTGCTTTCTAGGTGTATTTGAAATTCAAGTTTATTTATTACATTCTAGTGAATGTGTGTGTTATTATTGTTCGTGTTCTAGTTCCTTAATAATAGTATGAAATCATTTAATTATTGTATGGACGGACCGGTTGTCGCATCCAATGTTAAAGTTTTACAGAAGTGGTGAGTAAACAATCAAACTTACTTTAGGATAGTAGTAAGTGTAGTAACAACCTATAATACCTTATATTTTGGTGATATATCACTACTTTTCTAAGGAGTTGGCATAATGTTTAAATTTTTCTCACAAAAATATTTGCTCTTTCAATAATTTGCTTCTTACATAGAAAATGTATTGTCGCATCATCCGACGCTCATCTTGTCTTTTTGTCAATTGTTTCTATGAGTAAGTACCCGTATTTCGTAAATTACTGTATATTAGAGCTATTCGTACCATATTATAAACGTATTGCTTACTAAAAACCAGTTAAAATGCAAAACAATTTCTAAAAAGTTACTGTTTTGCTATTGGAATAATTCCGATCTACAAACAATCCCAACGCAATATACAGCTGTCAAAATAAGCTCAAGAGTAGCGTTTAGGGTCCAATTCCGATTCCACTTAGTTCAAAAAATAGTCACGCGATTCAAGACCAATGTGGCGCTAGCGTCGAACTCAAGAGTACGAAACGTCATAATTCCAATGCCGATCGATCGGAATTAAATTCAAGAGTAAGCCTGCTGGTTTGTCTGGTTAAAAAGAAGGTTGACAGAGAGCTGGGAACAAGTCCAGATCGTTACGCCAACGCTGCTTAGGCTTGACCGGCTATCGATGTCCGTCTTCAGGCGCCCACTGTGTGATGATCTCAGACCAAGAAAAAAAGAAAGACGGCGCGCCGCGAACACCAACAGTGAAGTCACAAAACCACGCGCCTATAGCAAGTAAACATACAAGCTCACGCACACACCTACACTAAAACCACACGCATTTCTCCTAGGTCCTAGAACGTCACGACTTCTCGAGACATTGTCTACACACATAGATAAAAAGATGACTTCACTTATGATGTTCGTGGCGCGCCGTCTTCCTTTTTTTGTTGGTCTGAGGTGATGATCCTATAGCTCATCCCACTAGCATCCTGTAAGTGGGAACCGCACTGGCACAGTCCTAAAACAGACGCTTCGATTATCGTGAATATCGAATTTTTCCTTATATGAACCTGCAAAATCAATTAAAGGTAATCAAAGTCTAGATTGTAGCTCTATACTCGGTAGCTTTATCAAAAATATTTATTTTGTCTAAAATTACCTTTTTCTTATATGTCAGGGGGTGGTTTCACGTCAAATATCAATTTTAAAAGCTTTCCAATACGTAGTCTTTCGTAACATTAATAAAAGATATCCATCACGACATCTGAAGAAGCTTTCGTTTTTAATGTCAACGGTCACACAAGAAAAATATTAAAGTATTTTATGTACTTTATTATTTCTGAGAGAAAATATCAATATACGAAAGAAGCCTTAATGTTTATTTATATATTGCTTTTACGTGGAAACCAGGGCAAAAAAACCAAAATGAGTAGTTACTTACATTATTTATTTTGTGAAGGTTTTCAATTGAGACATAAATTAAACTGGCTTTTCACATCAAAAGTTCTACAGAAAATTACAATTTCAGTCAACCGTCCGATTCTATTGAGTTCTGGAAATCTAGGAAATCCAATTACTAGTTCATTCCTTGTGAAAGGGAATGTGCTATCCAGCAGGGAATCCAATTTGGTTGGGCTTGCTGACGCCGCAGCCGATGTGTAATTGGTATCACAGTAGCTGGTCGGTCACAGTCGTATTACGATAGGTTTTAGTCCAGGGCCCCGAGTCTGCTATTCAATAGTGGCTTGTCGTCAATCAACCATTATGAGATCACTGATCGACCATTCTGACACTATTGAATAGCAGACTCGGGGCCCTGTTTGGATACGATACTAGTCCACCTGGTAGAAACTAGCTTGATACCTACCGGACCTACTCTCGCATGATTTAAAACTCATATAGGTAATTATATTGTTGGAGCGCTCCGAAAGCGTAGCTACGTTAATCTCACTGAACAGAATGAGCTCACAGGAAATTATATTGACTAAATGAATTTCAGTTTAAGTAAGCGACACAATACTACTGAAATACAGTGACAGCTGCGCGGTAAGCAATTGAGATTTTAGGATTGAAATTGTTATTCGTTAATTTCAGTCACCCATACTTATAATTAAGAAATAAGATGTTCTTATGAATCTACCTCCATTTTCTAAGGTTTCTATTCATACGGTCTATGTAAATAACAAATTATTCAATGAGTAAGTAAATCCTTTCGTTCACAAATAAAATCCATCGAGCTCTTTAAATTAGGTACCTACATTGTCAAAATGTTCGTCCTAAGTTCCGCACTTTTTTACTTCGAAGCTTACCTATTAGTAAGACTCAGATGAATTAGTATGTAGCCTTACTTCTGCTATCTCTAATCTTTATCTAGGTGTATAGTAAGCAGATCAGATCTAGACCTAAATTCTAGATAGATCAGGAACGTTCACTCGTTCAGGTCAGGATGTTTGACGAGTTGTTTTGATATCGTGAGCCAGATGTTTAGTTTGGTAGCCTTTTGTTTTGGGGCCATCTACAAATGAAAGGAAAAGTTTTTCATGACGATAATGAAAGTCTCAAGCACTTTATTAAGAAGGGTATTGAGGAAAGTATTTCGTATTTTTATCGTAGGTATAGGTTATTCTGGCCCATCTGTCCTGATCTCTCCTGGTAATGTGACCCGCCCAGTCCCACTTTAACTTCGCAGACTTATCGCCAACATCGGCGATGCCTGTCTTGGAGCGTATTATGGTGTTACGAATTCGAATTCGAACACACTGGGTGCCTGAAGACGGTCGTCGTCACCGAGGCAGACCCAAGAAACGTTGGCGTGACGATCTGGACTCGTTCGTGACTGATTGGCCAGAGAAGGCACAACACCGGGAGAGCTGGAAAGAAATGAGGGAGGCCTTTGCCCAGCAGTGGGACACAATAGGCTAATTAAAAAAAAAAAAAAAAAATAGGTTATTCGATTCATTACCCAGCGAAATTTTACGCTTTTATTTTAAGATTTTCATATTACCTAGTACTAACTGGGTTCGAGAATAGAGCGAGTGCCTATCATCAGATAGGCACTCGCTCTAATCTCATTATGTAATATACTGGTATTTCAGCTGGATTCGGTTAGACTGGAAGCCGACCCCAGCATTGTTGGGATAAGGCTAGGCTCTTTAATATGTATACAAGAAAGAGGAGTGACTACTAACCCCCAATAAATTGGGATAAAGGACTATAAGTTGATAAAAAGAAACACTGTGCAATCTCTTCAAGATTACGGAATTCTGAGCCTAATCTTTGGAAACCTTTTGGCACGTAAAACCTTCGAGAAAATGTCAAATGCTTTAATAAGACACTCCTAAACAAATACATAATTGCCTAATAGAGCTATAACTGTATAAGTTTCATGAATAAGCTTCTATGGTCTCTCTTTCACAGTCATTCATCAAAACAGTAGACCGAGACGATTATTTGATTTGTACAAAGCCCGTGGCTAGTCACGTGTTTTCCTCCATTAATGAAAGAAATGACGTTCATTCATAAAGTTGTCGTGTTTTGTCGCATGTTGTCCACCTCAGAAGGATAAGACTACGTAAACAACGTGGGTTCTGCACGAGGAAAGATGAGTGGCTGATGAAACGGCCTTTTGTAACGGTACTCACTCATCTGGTACTAAATGTCAGTGCATCTTTTGTGATGATTTTAGTCTATTTTGATGTCATTCACACACAAGTAGATTTCGAGTTTTTCCATAAGTTTAGTTCAAAACATAGCGTTGGTTGTAGATCTATCTGATCTGTGTGGGAACGGAAGAATAGCTGAAGGATTTCCACGCTGTGTCAACCATAGTGTCTAAAAAGAACATACAGACGAATTGAGAACCTCCTCCTTTTGAAAGTCGGTTAAAAAAGTGAGGTATTTGTGATGCAAATGAAAGTGGTCAATTCATATTATATATTACATTATCTTTAGATTAGATTATGATAGTATTTGCAGGCAGTATCCAAAGTTCGAGTTGTAGAACAAGTTATTGTTTAAGGCAATTTACAGCAAAAAATATACACTAATTGTCTGTTTTAATCACAATTTACCAGAGGTTGTTTTAACAATGCAATTTTTAATTGAATGAAAAAACTTATAAATGAAAATGCTTCGTTTTAATGGCCATTAGTATATATTGCGTAGCGCTGTAACACTATTCTGATACATGTCATGTTGCGCTTGCTAACGAACTGACGTTTGACCGTTGACCTCTGACCTCGGACTGAAGGCATTAATTAAAACGACTTGAGCTGAGCTCAGGCTAGCTATATGCCAAGCCGGTTGGCCATGACACATAGGAATTGATTATTCAGGACACCAAGTTGATGGATAGTAGAGCCGCCAACATTTCGCAAGTTAGCTAGGTATATTACTATTTCTTTATAATAGTATACATACATATTATACTAATATTGTCTGACCAATATGAGTATGTGTACCTTTAAAAATTAGGAACCTCCTTTTTTATTCTCTTTTTTTTTTTAATAGGTGTAAAATCATTAATTAACCCCCCCCCGCTCTTGGGCAGAGCGAAAGGGAGTGTCAGACTTCTACTGACTTAAAACCAACCGCGTTTCTTCTTAGCCCTATATGTCGAGGCCGCGGTATCCTGTGGACGGGCATTAGGAACCTCCTTATAATACACTCCTAATCCAAGTGCATCTCAAGTTAGTCTTAAATGGGACGTTGAGACATTTAAAGGAAATCCGTTTCAGATGATGACTATGACTCTAGGCTATTTGAACATTTGCCAAAACGGCTATCGGTACAATAAATACTTGTATCCGTATAGTTCTACTGTTCAGTTCAACTAGTAGGACTAAACGGAGAAAAAAATCCATTTAGTTCTACTATCTGCTGTATGAATTTTAATTGAACTAAACGGACAAAAAAGTTCTTTTAGTACTACTAATTTCCATTGTATTAGAACTATACGGATACAATGGGTTGTACTACGGAGAAGTAAATTTACCCATGGTTCAACTGGGTTCAACTGGTTGTTCTATGGGGAAATATCTTTACCAATGGTTCAATTACAGTGAGTTGTTCTTTCCTTGGTCCAACTAGTTGTACTTCTGGGAATTGAATGTATGATCTATGGAACAACTACTGGTAATAAACAGGAAAAGGTTATCTATTAATGCTGAAGTGCAATGCAATTACTACCTCCTCTTTTAACCAAAATTATAATACGACCGTCTCGCGACAGTATCCTTTATGGGCGGCATGGGCACCGGGCCGTAGGCCGACGAAGGAGGCCGGCGGAGGCCCGGCACTTCGGGGACAGAAGACAATAGTGTTATGTAATATGCGAGCGAAGCGAGCGCGCGTCATGGAGTACAACATGCGTTGCATGTATGTTTGTTTTACACGATCATCCTATCCCCGTGGTCCAACCAGTTGGACATAATTCCGGAAATTAGTAGTACTAAAAGAACTTTTTTGTCCGTTTAGTTCAATTAAAATTCATACAGCAGATAGTAGAACTAAATGGATTTTTTTCTCCGTTTAGTCCTACTAGTTGAACTGAACAGTAGAACTATACGGATACAATGCAATAAATCGGGTATTTCGTCGTCGCTGATGTTCCAAAATCTATTGGAGTGTTTTAAACGCAGATGTTATGTATTCCACCAGCCTCTTTGTTATAAGCTTTTACTTGGTTAAGCTAAGCTTCGACTTCCATAAAAAAAAACGCAAAAACAGTCTAAAAAACGATGAATTTTTTTGGAAACCTTTTTTTCAGCGATAACAATGATAGAAATGTAGAATATTGACAATTCTGCTGAAAATTCTAATAAAAAATCGAAACACAAGAGTAGACAATTATTACTTTAAAAATCTAAAACCCGACTACTGTTTGACCGCAATCTAAACGTATATATCGACTAAAACTATAATAATTATGAGATACATATTTGTAATGTGCTCGTCAAGGCCTTTCATTTGATACCAAACATGTTATGATTATCTCAATTTAATATTTTTTGAGGTAAGTTTTTGACATTTAAATTCCGTCATAAAAAGTATATAGAAAATAATAATAATAAAGTATATAGCCTATGTCACTCGGGCTATTCTTACAAATCTATTGACACCTCATTTATTAAAATCCATTCAGTGGTGTAGGCGCTATGGTGGAACATACATACATAGACTGCCATAAAAAAATTAAGTTCAAAAATCTAAAACCCGACTACTAACAAAATCGCGGTCTTAAAAGTAGAAAACAAGAAAATAATTCTTGTCTGCTATTCTTCGTAGTCGCATGCCACTGATACCTGATGCTCCGTCATGGCGTTCTCATTGATACAGAAGTTGCAGCTGCTAATTGCCATTAGGAAGGTGGCATGCGACTACGAAGAATATCAGACAAGAATTATTTTCTTGTTTTCTACTTTTAACTTTTTAAGACCGCGATTTTGTTAGTAGACGGGTTTTAGATTTTTGAACTTAATTTTTTTATTTGAATTTTATTTTTGTGTGTACTTAAACTATAATATAATACATATTTTTAATGTGCTCGCCAAGACCTTTCATTTGATACCAAACTTGCTATGATTATTTCAATTTAATATTTTTTGAGGTAAGTTTTTGACATTTAAATTCCGTCATAAAAAGAATTTATATAGCCTATGTCACCCGGGCTATTCTTACGAATCTATTGACACCTAATTTATTAAAATCCGTTCAGTAGTTTAGGCGCTACGGTGGAACATACATACATACATACATAGACTGCCAAAATCATTACCCTTCATTTTGGATTCGCCGTAGTCGGGTAAAGAGTAGTGAACAATCGCTCAGCCTCTTTATATTGTTATGTAAATTCATCTGTTTACGTGTAACCCTATTATCTCCGCTGCAGTCCTGTATCTGAGTGACCCGGTTACTGTGTCCCCGCTGTCGACATCTGTGTCCACAACCTTATGGAAAAATTCCTCCGAAATAGAGCACTAGATGAGGCCTGATAACGACTGATAAGGGACACTAGGCTTACTTCACATTATTTGTGTTGATAGTGAATAGTAAATGTTTTGTATTTGTGGCCTCGAGTGACCCTGATTTTTTGATTTAATGTTGATGTTTTTGTTTGTTTATGTTTAAAGGTGTTAACGTAAATGTTTGTTAGTGCTCCAGGTCAGGTATGCTTTTAATCATAACAGTCATCAAAAGGTTTTGAAGAGTTTAAATGGATTCAGAGCGTCTTTTTTTAAGAGATGATTACAATAAGCTAGTTGCGGTTAAAAACTAGCCCTATATTAGGATTATAGGTGAGATGTTATTGTGGGTATAAAAGTATCCTTAACGAAGAAATCAATACATTCACCAAATCTTAGAAAGTACGGAACAGTCCGCAGCTGTGTAAATTATGGAAATTATGGTTTTTCCTACTCCTCCGCTATTCTTTTCTGATTAATTTCGTTGCGGGATCCAAGACAGTTAAATCATTTCTCTGGGACTTCGTCGAGCTTCATTGTCTCGGCGCTTTTCTTGCGGTCGCCGCAGTTGATTCTGGCTAACAGGAGTTAACAGTGGTTTGGGAATAGTGTGGCGAACTTGTCCCATTAAAAAAAAAAGTCAGCCATGGCTGTCAATCTTGACAAGTAACTACCATTTGTTTATTAAGTATTCAGCGTACTTTTTTGAGGTTCAGCTTTATTTTTTAACTACAATTTGAGAGTGAAGAGTTTTTTGAGGAAATAGGTTTCTAGCCCTTTCCACGTTATGTTTATCCCTGTAGATACCCACGGGGCCGGCAGCGTGCGTCTTACGTTTCTGCTAAGAGATGTCACGTGTTTACGGTGTCTGGTGGCCTCTTAGCCAGTCAACCACTTTTTATTGTAGATTGGGACGATGTTTTCCTAGAAGGGTTGAGGAAAATACGTCATAAACTTGTTTTTACTTTTTATTTTTTGTTGTTTTCACTATAACCAACTCACCCAATCATATTCCAATTTTTTTTTCCATCAAACCTTTCTGAATAGCAGCCAGTGATTTTATTTTTATTTTAGTGATGGGTCTATTGAAGCCTCATTCATGCCCGGTTGACGGCAATGGGCTAAAACATAGGACTTAAACATATCTGGCGAAATGTAGGAATGCTATTATTTATTTACCATGTTTAATTATTATAATAACAAATGACAGCCTCGCCCAATACCGAACGATGTTCACTTGAAGTTTACTAAGCGATGATTAATAAGATTCACACACCACACCAACTCACTACTCACACCAACTCACTACTCACACTCAAACCCATACTCACTCACAGTCTCACACACACTCACTCGTGATACACTAGTTATCACACATACACGCGCGTTTTGGCTTTTTCTGTTTTTTTTTTTCTACTTAACGCTCATTAATTTGCAGAGCCATTTGTATAATTTTAAATTACCCTTTTATTTTTGATTTTTTTGTCTTTTTAGTTTTAGTCTTGCATGTTTAGATTGTCTACATATTTTCAATTGCATATAAAATTATAAGTGGAAGTGCGGAGTCTCCTAATACAAGCAATTCCTTGCTTAAAAGGTGATCTCCAATTATTTGTATCGAAATGCCAATTTTGTAATTGAAATAAACATTTTTTTTAAGTTTTTTTTTTTCATTTATTTTACCAGTTACAAAAAAAAAAAATATTACATTAGTTTAAGCAGAATAGCATTACTAAACCACTGAGGTTTGTACTTAATGCTACATACAATTCTACATCGTAGTAAAAAACAAAAACAAGGTACACAATAAACACAACATAATATTATACCCTATTTCGAAGTGTTGTGATATGTTCGTACTGCTGAGTCATATACATTATCTATGTATATAGGAGTGAGCCGCAATACACGGTAGCCCAGTGTGTGTCAATGGATGTGTCTGAATGTATTTATTCTGAAACTTGTAGGATATGCTGCTTTCCTAAATGCATGAATTTTATGATTTTTGACTATTCAAAAGAGCCTGTAATAGGTATATTTGCTTTTGGTATGAGTTTTAAAGATGTTTTTCTTCATTTAGAGAACAGTGGTACTGAAATAAATCACACAAACTATAACGCCTGCCTGGGTTTGAACCCATGAACTCATCAGTCCTTCGGGTCGGATACCAGAGCTATATCAAGTAATATGACACGTCATATTAATCTGATAACATAATTACTAACCAGTCACCACTAACGCATTACTAAAACTACTTACACCACATTACCCGTAAACGGTTTTCCTAGGCCATTAGTTTTCTTGTCGGAATAACACTAACAATAAACCTTACAATAACCTTGGTTAAGGTGAATGTTACAATTCAGTTAAAGTCACGTTCAAGTATTCTACTGCATTCTAATTTGACCTTTCGACCTTTCAATTGTAGTTTAACCGTTGTTATAATTTATTTAAATGTACTGGTTCACCTTAAAGAAGTCTGTACATTACACCGTACCATAACATACCGTGCTATGAACGTTTCAGGAAAAATATGATCTAATCTCGTTCTAAACGAGTATCATAGCCTGTTGATATACGTTCTTAGTCCGTGTGCATAGCCTTCCTAGTCTTTAGTTCTGGGTGCAAGATATTTAAAAAAATTGTATCACGTATACCTACACGTGTTACGAAGATATATTTCATATCACGGTCATGGTACAGTGTAGTCGGCAGACTTGACTATGCTTTAGGATCTAAGTATTATATGCAGTGCCCCTAATTTTTCTTCGGTGAGGGAACCCCATCTCACCTAGTTATCTGTCTGTCAAATCTGAGAGAGATTCACAGTTTTCACAAAGTCATCGGCTCTACGGCGGAAAACTAATTAGTGTCTCGGCGTTTAGATATATTTTCTTGCTCTGACACTTAGTATGTTGTCCACTGTATAACTTGTGCTACTAACCAGCCCCGTTATTGGAGACTTGATAATTAGCATTATGACTACTTTTGTTAACTTAGGTCTTGCCTCTGTTAAAACAATTGTTTATTTGTGAATAAATAAATAAATATGGCTGGCCCATTGCCACTTCAGCTAACTTATTTTGTGAGCTAGGTCAGGGGAACATCGTACAAACTTATTTCTCTCTGTATGTTAAGAGGCTTAGAAACAATCACAGGCTGGAATTATATCTAATCACCAATCATGCAAAGTATTCGTGATAAAATGATTTATCAATATTACGTCATATAGAATTATATTATGATATATACTGAAAATGTTTCGTAGCACTGACGTAGCGCGTAGCCCCTCTACGCCGCTACGCCACATGCATGAACGCGGTGTTGTAGTGCTACGCCGCGCTTTGAAAATGAGCTGTATTCCATTTTGTTTGTTATGACAATTATTGTTTATTTGTTTTGTCGAATGAATTCAGGTCAATCGGGAAAACTTTTCATAAGAGATCAATTTCAGGATTCAGAGAAAGATTTAAGTAATTTGTGTTTATTATGATCGTTTTGTGGAGTAGGTCAAAGAGATTGGTAGTTCATTTAATACCAATAAAAGTATGATTACCCAAATACAGTGACTGTTGTGTTGTGAGTGTTGTGACCTATTTCTTTTAATCGGCGTTTTACTGAAACTAATGACTACTACTGTTGTTTCTGGTTCTTGTTTACACTTACGATTATTTGGTGCTGAAATTATTGTAATATTGTTACGAGCTGGGTATGGGATAAATAAAATCACTACCAAATAAACACACGAATAAACTCACGAATAAACTTTATTACTCGCAAAACAATTCTAAACAATCGCAAAACAGTACTGAACACTTTATTCGCACTAGATATCTCTTCGAACTTGTCGTTGTCTCGCTTAAAAGTGAACTGACTCACTTCGTCCTCAATCGGTCCTTTTATACCCACGCAAACAAAAGATATTCGAGATGATTCTCTATTATTCAAGAAAGCATCCACAAAAAAACATTAACAAAAAAAAAAAAAAAAAAAAACTTAAAGATAAAAGAACCGACAAGGAAGAAGTTACTTAACGTCGTCGGCATACGGTCGAAATTACAATGACAACTGCCGGCGACTCCCGGCGCCTGACCTTGAATACAATGTAAGTTCTATACCTACTACGGAAATAGGTACCTAAAAGAATGAACTCGTATTTTGTAGGTACTACACAGTTATTAGCGCGGTTTCTCGAAGATTCTAGATGACCGTCGTAACACTGCCCCCTCCTTAGACATGCTCGTCCCGAGCATCATTAGTCCCGTAATATCGCGCCAGTCGGTCCACATGCACAACCTTAGGCGCACCTCGCGAACCCTTCTGTATTCGGTAGGTGACATCGTTGATCCTGGTCACAACTCTGTATGGTCCATCCCATTTTGCTTGCAATTTCGGAGACTTTCCCTTGCTCCGCACTGGGTTATGCAACCACACCAGCGAACTTTCGTCGAAACCACGACTGTTTGCCTTCCGGTCATAACGAGTCTTCATCTTCTCAGACATCTGTTGCCCGGACTGCCTGATATGCTCATACACATCATTTAACTTGTTACGCAGGTCATTCGCGTAATCCGTTACACTGCGTGGGACATCAGGGGGAGTTCCAGTAATTAAATCTGCAGGCAACCGTAATTCCCTTCCAAAGTTCGCGAAGGCTGGAGTTACAGTCGTTCTTTCGTGAACTGCACTCCGATAGGACAGAAGAAACGGCTGTATGTGCTTGTCCCAATCCCTTTGCCTGTTTTCCACAACTTTTGCCAGATATCTTTCCAACGTCTGGTTGAATCGTTCCACCATTCCATCAGATTGTGGGTGGTAAGAGGTGGTCCTGGTTTTGTGTGTACCCATCAATCGACAAGTCTCCTGAAAAACTTGCGATTCAAAATTCCTTCCTTGATCGCTGTGAATTTCTAAGGGTACTCCAAAACGACAGAAGACTTCCTGAACCAATTTATCCGCGACTGTTGTTGCTTCTTGGTTAGGAATGGCGAAGACTTCTGGCCACTTTGTGAAATAGTCCATGACAACCATGAAGTACTTGTTTCCGCTGTCACTTTCCGGAAATGGTCCCGCAACGTCCAGTGCTATCCGCTCCCAGGGAGCTCCAACGTTGTACACTTTCAATGCACCTCTGCTTCGTGTGTGGGGTCCCTTCACAGCCGCACAGCTGGTACATTTGCGACACCAGTCTTCCACATCATCACGACAGTGGATCCAGTAAAAGCGCTCTCTGATTTTCAGTAGAGTCCTTTTTACCCCCATATGTCCTCCTGAGCATCCATCATGGTAGAGCCGTAAAACATCCGGTACCTTAGCTTTAGGGACAACCATTTGTAGATGACAGCTGTCCCCACGAGCGTTTTCCCATTTACGGCACAAGACTCCATCCTGGATCACCAAGCTGTTCCATTGTGCCCAATAACTCTTCGTGATGGAACTCATCGCAGCCACATCACTCCACTTGGGCTTCGGACCACCAGCTTTGATCCACTCGAAGATCGGTTTGATATCCGAGTCACTTTGCTGAGCCTGCTGTATGGTTTCCTTCCATTCGTCGCTGAGATCTGTTCTTAGCCTCCTCACAGACACAACTTCCTTAGTTTCTTGTCTGGAACTCTGCATACAGTCTTCACGCCAAGGTCTTGAAAGTTCATCATTGTTACCGCGAGTTCTCCACTGTTGCTGGGCAGTCATATCAGTCGCCTTTTCCCGCTGATGTTGGTCTTCTCTTGGTGAGCTGCGCTTAGGACAGCTTGATCGAAGATGACCCCTTTCTCCACAAGTGTAGCACCTAGGGCTGTATCCTTGCGGGCGGTCGCGTACAGGTGACGCTACAACCTCCCTGACCCGGTGCGTACGGTGGTCCTGCCTTACTGCCTCTACTTCTAAGGCATGGGCCAAGGCATCTTTCAGCGTCTCATGATGCCCAAGTCTCACAGCAGCTCTAACCTCCAAGTCGCGTATTCCATCGATGAACACCTGTACCAGATTGCCATCAATAAGTGCAGGGGCAGACTGGTAAGCTTTACGAACCAACTTTTCAACTTCCAGGGCCCACTGTTGTAAGTTCTTGGCACTTCGTTGAACGCGATCCCTTAGTTTGGCGCGGAAAACGTGCTCCAAGTGCGCGTCGCCGTATCTGCACTCTAATGCCTCCAGCAGCTGTTCATAGGTCACATCCTTCCCGAGTGCCTCAAGAATGGTAAGGGCCTGGTCTCGGAGACCCAAAGTGAGCGCGGTCATGGCTTGCCCTTTGGTCCACCCATTCGCCTTCATAACGGCCTCGAATTGGATTTTATAGGCCGACCACGAAGATGTTCCGTCGAATGGCGGCACTTTAAACCCGCGTACTGAAGGTGCAGCAATCACCGAAGCCACAGCCCCGTCTCCAACCTTAATTTCATTTAAGGCCTTCTTCACATCGGCGATCTGAATTTCGGCCTTTGCGATACGGTTGTCGTGCTGCTGTACCTGCTCCTTTATCACGCTCAGCTCTTTCCCAACTGATGCGTGAAGATCCTTTATCAGGAGCATCTGTTCCTCTTGGCGGCGGGCCTGCTCCTCTTGACGGCGAGCCTGTTCCTCCTTGTCCCGTTGCAGCTGCTCCTCCAACCGACGGGCCTGCTCTTCTTGACGACGAGCCTGGTCTTGCAGCAGTGCCATTAAGGCAGACAAGTCAGGCGCCGCTGATGTAGTAGGCGCCGCTGGAGTAGCTCCAGATGGGCCAGCGACTGGCTCTGACGCACCGCCCGGTGTTTGTGTCGAGGAGTCCCCAAATCGCCTTTGGTCCATACCTTGCTGCCGCTGACTCCTCGTACGGATAGTATCCGTGTCGTCCTTCGGTAGAATCGGCATTATTTATCCCCGCTTCTGACACCAAATTGTTACGAGCTGGGTATGGGATAAATAAAATCACTACCAAATAAACACACGAATAAACTCACGAATAAACTTTATTACTCGCAAAACAATTCTAAACAATCGCAAAACAGTACTGAACACTTTATTCGCACTAGATATCTCTTCGAACTTGTCGTTGTCTCGCTTAAAAGTGAACTGACTCACTTCGTCCTCAATCGGTCCTTTTATACCCACGCAAACAAAAGATATTCGAGATGATTCTCTATTATTCAAGAAAGCATCCACAAAAAAACATTAACAAAAAAAAAAAAAAAAAAAAAACTTAAAGATAAAAGAACCGACAAGGAAGAAGTTACTTAACGTCGTCGGCATACGGTCGAAATTACAATGACAACTGCCGGCGACTCCCGGCGCCTGACCTTGAATACAATGTAAGTTCTATACCTACTACGGAAATAGGTACCTAAAAGAATGAACTCGTATTTTGTAGGTACTACACAGTTATTAGCGCGGTTTCTCGAAGATTCTAGATGACCGTCGTAACAATATGATCTTGAAAGGTCTTAAAAACCTTGAACTAGACAATTTACAGTGGAATTTCAACACAATATTAATGTAGGTACGCTGGGTGTTTTTTATGTTTATTAAAACTAAAACTTTAAATTATTTTCGAAGGTAGAACCATATTACACGCTACTAAAACTGTGTTACAAATTGACTATGTTCTGACTTCAGTATCAATTGTTACTAATGTAAATATTCGTATGCCAGCCACGTCTAGCGGTGGATATGTCGTGAACCATGCCATTTTTAACCGACTTCGAAAAAGGAGGAGGTTATATGTTCGTGTGTATGTATTTTTTTTTTTTTTTTTTTTATGTATGTTACCTGATTTCTCCCCCATTTGTGGACCGATTCTCAAAATTCTTTTTTTCTTTGAAAGAGTATACTCCTGAGGTGGTCCCATTTTAATTTGGTGAAGATCTGCTGCTGATCTTCGGAGATATACAATGGAACTCTTCAAAAATGGACGGCAAATCTGTCGTAATTGCTGGAATCGCTTGGATGTTTATTGAATATACATTATCATGACGTAACATCACGCCTGTATGCTCTGAGGGGGTATGCAGATGTGTACAATACACATTTTTTTAGTTGTTATATATGAATTTCATAGACACGTATTACGTGTTTCGTGCTTTTTGTGACGTTATTCAAGTATTCGCATCTAGCAGTCATCACTTGTCTTCATGCTCTTAACCGTTGAGGAGTAGTACCACTCCGAGTTGAAAGCAAAAATAGTTGAATCTTGAAGGTTAAGGGTTAGGTTTCTTGGTTGAATGTTAAATGCATAGTAAATATTTGTATAGGATATATATATATTATAGGTACTTATTACAACTAAAAATGAAAAAATAAAAAAAACTTTTTTGCAAAAAAAACAACCGACTTCAAAAACACCAAAAAGAGAAAAATAAACTTAAGAAGAAAAATCTGCTTCTGAAGTCGGTGGCAAAAACATGAAGTCAAACAAACAAAAGTCACCGACTTCAGAAGCAGATTTTTCTTCTTAAGTTTATTTTTCTCTTTTTGGTGTTTTTGAAGTCGGTTGTTTTTATGTAATAATTTTGTGCCTACCGTATCCTACGAATAAATGTCTTTGTCTTTGACGTCATTTACTTTGCTACTAACCTCAATTTATTCTAGAACAATTTCAAATACTTGAAGAACAAACAAACTCAACAGATATGTACCTACCACACATTCAATCTCGGTATAATTAAAAAGTTTTTTAATTAGTTCTTTGTTCAGCAGTAATGCTTCGACACAAAATTAAATGAGACGAGTCTTGAATATTTGCCTGATTATCACTCACCCAAATAATTTAGAGTTCAACCTCTATCTGACCGAAATTCACTAGGTATTCTACCAACATTCATGTTGTATGGTAAATGCTATCAGCATCGAATAAGAGAGCTGCGTATGTAGAATGAAAGCTCATTTAGTAATGCATTTTCCTTCCCATTACCTACTTGTATTTACTTTTGAGTATGTCGTGTATTGATGCGATGTCTCGTCGTAACTTTGTACGATGCTCGTTGGAGATTTACTTGACATTTCCCATCTGATCTGTGTAAGACGATGCAACGTATCACGGTCCGACAAAGTATCGTTTGTGATTGACCCGTGTCAGCGGGGCGTAGTAACACACGTGTAGTCCGTGTTTTGTTTCTTTCTGATATGTTATAGCAAGGTGATGGTATGATAATTACGGTGTAGTGGGCAGACTCATTTAGCCAGAGGCGCTTCTAGCCCATGTAGCGCCCGTGTGCCAACATTACCCTACCGCCTTCTAGTAAGCGCGAGGTCATGGGATGGGTACAACAAAGTGCAAGTAACAACTGAACAGTCAGCATATCAAGTTACCAAAACTAAATAATAATTCGGCCACCCCCTCCATTTTCCGAAGTATTATGCTGTATCAAAAATTAACAAAATCAGCGCGTGAGCCCAAACAATTTTGGCACATCGAATAAATGAGAAATTCATACATAAAGATAGAAATGAATTGACAACGAAAAAGCAAGAGCGAGTGAAGCGAGCTCGAAAATTGTAGCCTCCGCCTCGGAAATATTTTTTTTATCATTCAATAAAATGATGTTTAACTTACTTTTACCACTAATGCATTGAAGAATTGGACAACCACTAAAACTCGGCGCTAAGAGCGAGCGAAGCGAGCTAGAAAATATGTGCATTCCAGATATGAGATTCAGATTTTCTTTTTACCGTGAATACGGATATGAATAAAATAATGATTTAAAAAACTATCTTATCAATCAATTTAGTGTCACTAGAACCAAAGGTATGAACTGTGAGCAACCTTGCAGCTCAGACGGATGAGGGGAACTGGTTTGAAGTTCAGTTTCAAGATTTTACCAATACAAAGTGACAAGGCAAGTAGTGGGTGGCGGGATAGAACAAACATAGAAATATAGATTTTATAGATTTGCGCCCGACCCGACCGTGATATACCTACGTAAGGCTAGTTCGAAAAACCGCCCCAGGGCAGCGTTTTCCTTATTTTTACAACATCGTCCCGATGACTAGTAGTTGTCTGATGTCATAACCACGACCTGACGCTGCTGCTTGACTCCGCTCTCTGCCACCCCCTGAAACGCGCAGCCCCGAGGGCCATGGAATAAATAAAAAAGCAATCCACCACGCGGGCCAGTGGGATTGGTAGATATGTCATTTGTCTTTGAATTTTCTGCTAGGGGGCTTCGTAGCGAGTGGTGATCGGCGCCCCCTTGGACCCTGCGCCCGGGTGCTATGCACACCCTGCAGTATAGTTATAGACGCCTCTGCATTTAACAACAGAAGAAAATCGAGTTCAAACATTTATGCCAGCCCCTGCCACGATATTGTACGAGTGGCGGGTATTTCCAACTTTAGAGTGCGTTGTTTTATTCATTTACCTACGTTAGCCCACAATTCTTCTGTTCATTCTATATCTCAGGTAAATAATCAGCTGACCTAGGTAAAGTATAGCACACGTGAGAAAATTAGCGAACCGGGAACGAACCTTGGACGTGACGTATAGACGGCACGGAGGTTCCATTAAGTATTGATGCGACCCTCAATGGACCGACCTTTGTTCTTGCAAATTGGTGTGAGGAAGTTTTTGTAAGAATAGAAGGGATTGTGAAAATGTTTATTGCACGTTTGGTTGTTTGTTTGATGCGTGACGTTTTGTTTGTGATACTTATGTTATAACTTTGAAATAAGTTTAAAGGAAACTCTTTTATGATCAATTCAAGATTCCTCTTAACGAAATTATTAATTTCGATGGCAGGAATGGAGGTAACTGCTAAGATGACAAGTAATAGAGAATTATGGAATAAGAAGACAAAATGCACCTTACCCCAAATAAATTGGGGTAAGGGAAGGAGAATTATAATGATTAATTTCGATGGCCACCCAGATAAATAATTCCATTGCCAGTTAAACTCTGTAAAGAGTGTTAAGCATAGTCATAGTTATGGGTCAGGCTTACAATATAAGTCAATTTAGTTAATCGCAGCCCACTGCTGCCATGGACTTACTCTGGTCTCTCGCAAGCTGCGCCACAAACATCCTGCACTCCGCTTTTTCCATCCAGTCTAGAAGACCCCGTCACTTCTTTAATTGCTTGGATTAAGGATAAGCAATTTTGCCTATAAATCAAATACAAATCTCCTGAAACAATACTATTGTCTAACATTATTAATTTTTTCAGAACGTCGGCTGAATCGTTTTACAAAGCAATACGCGCCAGTCCATTAATCCATATCTATAACACGATGCTATCTACACACGATCGTAATAACAGGTGCTGCGAACATGACCCGGCCGTTCGCCCAGCCTTGACCGATTTACTGCATGTCAATACCATTCATAATAATATGATGTTGTGGTTTACAGGTGAAAGCTGTTTTTTTTGGCTCGCTCTCAAACCACAGCAACTCCTGAAAGCTAGAATCAACAGTGGCGACTACCAGAAAAGCACCGCAACAATCTTATTCTTCTTGTGTACAATTTAGATTGCCATCGACGCTACGATCAATGGCAATCTAAATTGTGTAGGCCCAAAATTGAGCAACTAGTTTGGCGCTTTCGGTAGCGTCCATCAGAAACTCGGCTAAGGGAAACAATTTCACTGTCTTGGATTCCGCAACTAAATTAATCAGAAAAGAATAGCGGAGGAGTAGGAAAGGTGAAAAAATGCGGGGGGAAATGTTTCAGGATTTTTCAGCATTCAGACACGTGTGAAACTCATCAACTACCTACTTTTAATCCGATGATGCGGTCGGCGAGGTACAACCCTTAGAAACACAGCAGGGAATATACTTTTTATGAAATTCTGTACTGCAAAACATACTTATCTCTCATTATATTATTGTAATAATATGTGCTTTGGTGTTTATTGTTGCTATTGTATTAATAAAACATAACCCAGCCACATATAAAATGTGAAGAAACTGCGTAATCGTGCACGCACCAGCACAGTTAGTGCTAAAAATATAAAATCCAGTTTCGATACATACATAATTGTATAAATAAAAGAAACAGGTGATACTTTGCGGAAGTTCACGACATTTGATGTTACGCAAAATTATTAAATTTCTTGCGGAAAGAAGTACGGTAATGCATGCGGCATCGGGCCAGGACCTTTTTCGTGAAATTAAGTCTGAACATTTTGCATAATACTTGATTAAACATAACATGTGTGTTTGTTATACATAATATTCATAACAGGTGCATATTATGTGTTCCACTCTCCTACACTAGAGGATTTGCGTATTTGTGCACTTTTGGGTGTGTTTGATGCCTACTCACACTACCATACATCTTTCTTAATTAAACTATGACGTCGAACTTCTCTCTCTCGTCTCGTCTGGTGGCCGCTTCGTTACTTTGTGCTTGAGGTAAAGGTCCTGGGTTCGAATCTAAGGTTGGACCAAGAGTTATATTAGATTGTCCATCAAGAACCTCTCAGTAGCAGGCACAGAGCCTGGATTTGAAGCCGATTAAAGCAATTAGCAAGCCCACTATTCATCATTTCAGCCAAAAGCGGTCCACTACTGGACATAGGCCTCCCCCAGGTGTCGCCACATTCACCGGTCCCATGCGTTTCGCATCCAGCGGGTCCCCACAATATTTACTAGGTCATCGGTCCACCTAGTGGGAGGCCATCCAACGCTAAGTCTTCCAGTTCGCGGTACGCCCCCTATTACAGGGGACTTAAACAATTGGTTAGTGTTGGATATACTGTCAAGTACACCACTGCCTAACCATCGAGGATTATATTCGTGATGTTATGTTTACCTGAGTGACCGAGTTGGCTAGCTAGTCACACTAACACACATCGCAAATTATGTATGCCATGACGTCAGCAATGAGCGCCTGACGTTAGACTGGTAATTATTTGCATGTATAATCAGCAATACGCCTTCATATTGTGCCAACAGTTCTATCTTATCGCGCCGTTTTTAATTAAACCTAACCTTTTTAGACTTTCTAACTTTAATGTGGATCCTTAAGATAATGTTTTCGTTCGGTTGTAGAAATAGATCCTCGTGGTGACTGCTTAATTTTGTCTAGGGACCAAGGTAGACTAAAACAACTTCGAATGGCCTTTTCCAAAAGGTTTGGGTGTTAATAGAACACCCAACTGCAACACTCAGATCATTTGAAAAGACGCGGCGTAAAGAAAGTGGGACTTATGAGGATCTGATTTAGAACGCCCTCGCCCATCCGTTTAGTAGTTGATGAAAAGAGTTCTTAAATTGGTCCTCAAGGCAGACTGGACTCTATCATCACTACATATTATAAAATAAAGTCCTCCACCATGGCTGTCTGTCCGTTCTCGATAAACTCAATAACTACCGCACCGATTTCCATGCTGTTTTCACTAATATCCATAAGTGTTAAGAGTAGGACTCGAGGAACGTTTATATAATTTGTAAAACCAGTTTTCTTTGAAGGACCACGAATCGTATTCAACTAATATCTAGCCTACCGCAATACATAAATATAAATGTTGCAAATACGTCTTAAGTGTCCAAAAACGAATTCCTATATTTTATTTTCGGCTTGAAGAAGGCTGCATACCAATCTATGATAAATGATACGTCTATGACGTAGTTTGTATTATCAAAGGTCTTTGGTGACGTTTTACTAGGAAGACGAGTGTTCGCCCGCAATCTACAATTACAAGAGATTTCCTCTCAATTTATCGTAATCTCATCAAGTTTTATATCTTCCGCATTGAAGATAATATTTGCAGAGATTCTGTGACAATTTCATTGTTTGGAGGTTAAGAATTTGTTTACTTTTTGATTTACGTTTTGCGCGTCATTGCGTTCAAGGTGTAATTTATTATAGGATTCAACAACTTATGTAATTGGCTCGTGAACTGAGAGAATCAGCTGGTGCGAACAACCGTTTTGATGATTTTGGAATCACTGAAGCGGGAGGTTCATATTGGGAGTTGTCCTTTATTGATATTTTATCATTGGAGAGCGAGGTTAAGTTTTTGTCCATTGAGGTATAATGTACTTTTTGTCTTGTGAATCTATTCGTCTTATTGTCGTAAAGTCACACTCACATGACGAAAGTCCAGAGCTTGCTACACGGCATGTCCTAGAACAGACAGAAAAGGACATGTTTATGGCGAATGCCCTATCCCCATCACAGAGGGAAGGCGTGTGTCCCACCAGCGCGAACGCTACGAAGTGATGATAGTTACTTGATAGTTTCAATCAGGTAATATCATCATCAACACCAACATTTTCAAGAACAACACTGAATTATAAATCGTCACGTCTAGAAATGTGTCCAAATGTGCCGAAAAAAGTTATTAATGTTAATGATTATACCTAAACGGCAACTTCTAAAACATATCATTAAATACTGGCTAATGAGCAACAATATAATCCCTCATTATTAAAACTAGGTCATTAAAAGGCATGACCTGCCTAATGGCTGAATTATACTACATGTAGGTAACTTCATTCCATAGAGATCTAATGGATTGAACACATTTGTGCGGGACTTATCGCAATTAACGCAGAATTATTTCTCATTAGTTATTTATTGAACCGTATATTTTGGACCATCACTTTTCACAATTACTTTTATATTTTTTTTTTAAATACGTTATGTTGCAGTCACGTTACCATATACGAACTGCCGGAAAACCGGTCAAGAGCTCGGCGCAGTCTAAGGAACGGTCTTTGCCCGCATTAGTAAGTGAATGTATAACGCGTTTTTCTCAAACATGCGCTCCTGAACTCATTTAAATGGCATATACCCTGGGATTAATACTAAATTGGTTATAAAAGGCTTTCATAAGTAGCACCTTGTTTTGGCTTTTTTTCAACACTTGTTATACTACTGAGTCCCAAAATTTGGGACGATCAACACGCTTAGAAAAAGAAGAAGACAAGAAGCGTTTCAAACTAAGCAGCTAAAAAAACCAATAAGACAAACTGTACCAAAAGTAACGTCATCTCATACAATACCCTCCGAGCTCCTCCCGTACAAGTATGTTCATTCCTGTAACTACCTCGCTAGTCGCTGACACTCATTGTTTAGCATTCACAAAGCCTTCTCAGACGTCGTCGACAATATCAGTATTCATAGCACCTATCCTCCGGCGGATCGTCTGAAAGTGCCCTTTTTATAATGTACTCGTTAGGAGTCCACGTTAATCCTGGCTAATAATAAAACTTTCACGGCTGGACTGGGTTTCTGATCGACGTGTTGATGAGGTTATATTAAGCTTGTTTTTTTATATGTATTTTATCATAATGAAGGCTTTCGTATAACCTTTTTCTGAACATGGATCGATTAAAGATTACTCCGATTAAATTACCTCTTTGTCGCGATTTTTGCTGAGTGAAAACCATCTCTGATAAGAATGCTATTATTTTCTTCTATCTTAGAATAATACCGGGTATGCTGGTATCTGTTGGCCAAAATAGCCACTTTCTAGAGCCTTGACACAGTTAGAAGGCGTCGCGGCAGACTTCGTAGCAGATGGCGGGACGATCTGGACAAGACCAGCAACCAGTGGTCCACATTGGCCTTAGATCAAATTACTGAAAGTCATGGGGACAGGCCCAGAAGTGGGATAATACAGGCTAACAGTATCAGTACCTATACCTCAACCTAACCCTCGCAGATTTAAGGTGTGCTGTTTTATAAGGTCCCATTAAAATAGGTGGACAAATTTTAACACAGCGTTCCGTACGTCTAACCAAAGATATCTAAAACAAAAAAAAGACACAAAAAGCGATAAAGCGATTTTTTATACTAAAAAATAATGAATTGCCGGCACTCTAGACTCATCCTTTATGAGTAGGTACTTAATTGCGTTTTTCTTATTATTATTTTTACTATCGTTCTTATTTTGGTGGTCTGAATGATTTCTTAAATTTTGTCCACCTATTTTAATGGGACCTTATATAATATCTAAGAATATCCCTCAATACTCTAATGCTCAGCCAACCCCGGGGTCAAGCAAGTGTTACTCCGAAACTAAATATTGAACACCATAGCCGTCACGCTATGGTCCCAGCTGAGTTACACGTAGTCGTTGTCGCACATAAACTATTGATGACGCTATCATTTCCCGCGGGAGGGCAGCACATGACAAACTAATGAAGGATAGGGACTATCCTCTATTAATTTGTAATGTTCTATTAATACATTAACTTTCAATTATCGGTAAATTCTATGGAATGCTATTAATATAAAATGTATTTCGTTTTCGACAAGCCTTTCCTTCCTTCAAATTCCAACACTATCAAAGTCCAGTTTGGCTCTTGTTACTAACTTAAGTATGCCTATGCCTGGTATTTGTTTCCTCTTTCGCATTAATTCACCAAAAAACCCTATAAAGATTAAATAATACTAATTGCGTGTCCGAGAGTACCCCAGTTTAGCCCTAACCCTAGGACATTCGAGGGACTATTGGCTGGCTATGATTTTGTCAATGAAAATAATCTTTTCATACATTTACTCAGTTCTTATCTCAATAATATCTTACCAGTGACTGGGATGGGTGTATGGATGGGCTTAATATGGGTGACATTTTATTAACTGTCTTGAGACAATCACTTTAAATCAAAATGCTTTACGATAGTTATGTATTGTAGGGTCGATAACCTAAATTGCTGTCCTAGCTGTCATTTGCCCCTTTCAGCTCTTGGAAGGTCCAGGTAGTCGTGCCCGATGGAAACGATGTCGTGACGGGTCTACACTCAGTTTAGGATGGGTCGATGATAATTGCCAAATGGGGGCATTTGGCAAGATTAGATCTGCAGTGAACAATTTGAACCCGCGCTCGCATCGTTGTATTTTAGGTTCAAAATCGTTAGTTCTAGGGCCTAACCTATTTACTGCTAGGTCGCTATGGTTATAAGTATCTAGTCATAAAACGTGCATAATAACCAGTGATTCTATTTACAAAGTAAAACCATAGAAAAGCAGAAACCCGTTTAGGTCACGCCTGTCTGACGTAGGGCTAGCCGCGCTGACAGGAAACTGGTGGCCAGCAATGATCATATTTGTCCATAAAATACATATTATTATATGACGTATGGAAGTTAGAGCAAGACTGTGGTGAATGGGTATTATATTTCGTCGCTTCATTCTTCAGATACAAATAACCATGTAGTGCCTTTATTCTACAAGGCTCTATTCGCACGTTTAAAGAATCGACTTTAGTCGATTGTCATTTTTTTTTTTTTATCTGTGGTGTGGACCTCACTAGCGTGGCGTGATATTCGTGCCGTCATTCCTTTTTCTTGCGAGGCATCGTTCGCACGCGCCTTAAAAACTAGTGAATATTACGTGCTCAGCAATCGTCATTATAATGCCGAAAAGAAGAAATCTGGATAGAATTGAACGTTATCAACGTAAAATTCGAATACTAGAAGATCATCAAAGAAAATGTAGGTAATAGAATTATTTATTCGTCATCGGAAGAGTCCTATAAAAATTCAGGTTAGTAAACCGTTACTCTTAATAAGTGTATGATTGTGTGTTGGTGGAAAAATATTTAAGAGAAATATAGTTCAATCTATATTGTAATGCCTGGAGGTTGACCGTGTGTCATCACGAAGGTAGCTCACTATACCTACAGCCTAGAGATTAACCACGTGTTAGCACAAAAGTTATCTGTAATTGTCTAAAGAACGATTACGTTAAAACAAATAAAACGCCTGGAGGTTGACCGTGTGTCATCACGAAGGTAACTCATTATACAGCCTAGAGGTTGACCGTGTGTCATCACGAAGGTTATCTGTAATTGTCCAAAAGACGATTACGTTAAAACAAATAAAACGCCTGGAGGTTGACCGTGTGTCATCACGAAGGTAACTCACTATACAGCCTAGAGGTTGACCGTGTGTCATCACGAAGGTTATCTGTAATTGTCCAAAAGACGATTACGTTAAAACAAATAAAACGCCTGGAGGTTGACCGTGTGTCATCACGAAGGTAACTCACTATAAAGCCTAGAGGTTGACCGTGTGTCATCACGAAGGTAATCTGTAATTGTCTAAAGAACGATTACGTAAATAAAACGCCTGGAGGTTGACCGTGTGTCATCACGAAGGTAAACACTGTTTTAAGCTTTCACGGTTCATAACTATATTAACCAATAACAATCACGGAAGATATCCCGTAGGTGACATTTTAAATATTTTTATCACTAAGGTAATTTGTAATTAATACAAAATTAAATAAAATGCCTGGAGGTGGATCATGTACCCTCATGACGGTTATTTATAATACCGCCTTAGTGTCCTTAAAAACTTCCTGAGAGATTAATCGTTTGTTAATACAATGTAAGAAGTCAAAATTACGTCTACCCTCAATTTTCAACTTTTATTATTTTATTGTTTTACACATTGAATGACGCCGATCAGACTGATATAAACATGTCACCCATGATGACACATGATGGCGAGTAGGAATCCACCCCAGTACCTGAATTGGATCCTGGTAATATCTCCGCCTTAGGCGAGACCATGGAAGAGACGCCAAAGTTTGTCGCCAAACCTAACGCCAAATTCTATTTCATTCCATTCCATTATTACAAGCCCTTAATTAAATTATGAAATTTCGGTCGCAGTAATCGAAGGTACCCGTCCGTATCCCTGACCATAGGGTAGGGGGGGGGGGGGTACAGCAGCAGCAACTAGGCCACGGCATAGCCGCCCTTAATAAAGGGTTAGACTTGTTTCTTGACGATGGCAAAGACAAAGTTCAGGCCATTACAATTTTAAGCGACAGGTGTCGCTTGCTGTCGTTGCTGTACGATCTGCATTTTTATAAAATTAAATATACCTAATGCAAGATAGTGATCGTGATAAATTGCTTTTTGGAAGCAAGCTTTCGTAAAAGATAAAAACCACGAAAGTGATCGAAAACCATGGTTTTCAAATCAAGAAGTCCGCTGCAATAGCCAAAAACTCCTACTTCGTAACAGGCAACAATCAAAAATTGTCGCGCCTCTCCTCGCCTCTCCTCGCTTCTCGTCGAACAAGCGAACAAGGGGGGGGGGAAGGGGGGGTAAGGCCCAAGGAGGACTGCCCCAGCACCGCGCAAGCCAAGCGCAGCTCAAAGATCACTGATGATCCATTAATTCTTAAGTGGATAATTATATATCTAACTAACCACTCAAAACGTCCCGACCGCTTTAGCGGCTTTTACTGCCATCTACACTTCGAAGTTTCGAACGCAGTATTATCTATGAAAACGTTCAAAGAGGTTCAATACTGTTTTATACAGATGGCGCTGTATTAAATTACGAAGGGTATTCAATTTCATTATAAAAAAGTGAATCAATTAACAATTACGTATTTAATTCTGTATCGCAGCAATGATTTAGTTTCCAAAATATTTTTGACTCCTGAACCTTTAGAGGACAAAAAGGTTATTTTAAATTCAAAGGTTTTAAATAAGTGTGTTTTACACTGCTCACTTTAAAATGGAGAACCATAAGATTGCAGCTAGACTTTTACCTAAAGATGGATTTATGGCAAGTATTTGGCATAAAGGAAACATAACTTTTAGTTCCTATTTATAAAGAACATCGTAAATACTTACGTTTTCAGTTTGATCATACATACGAGTTTAACGCAATGCCCTATGGTTTATCTGTTGCGCCTAGGTTTTTTCACGAAGTTGATGAACCAGGTTATTCATACTAAGACACAAGGGTCAGTAATATCTCTCGATGACATCTTTAACATCGGTAATACTTAAGATAAAAATGTCGTGACAACGTTAATGAAACATTGCTTAAATGCTTAGGTTTTGTAATTAATTACAAGAAAAGAAAAAAAAAATGTCTTGAACCACGACAAATTCGTAAGTTTTAGGTTTTATATTTTATAGCGTCGTTATGTCACTTAGTCTAGGCAACAAGTGCCTTTTTGATGAACTTTTTTCAGCAGTCTCCGAAAATTATGATTGAGGTGTCATTCGATTCGGAATGGCATCCAGATGATTTTTGAAAAAATTGAAGTTCCGCTTGCAAAAATTGCAAAAGTTATTAATAATTAACTAAAAAATTTAAAATGGGTTTAGTTTTTTGCAAATATCTCAAAACCTAATTAAAATTTTTCAAATTTGAAATAAGATTCAAAAAGGGGAGGAAATTTCCTAAAGAATGTTCTAACTTTCGGAATTGTAGGACCAATATTAATAACTTTCCGATCGGGTTGAAAATACGCCCGAAAACTGGTACTCCGTCTTGCGCAAGCTACGCTCCATTCGGACCTTTAATGAATAAATGTTATTTAAACTTATTAAATATGAAAATTAAAAATTGAAAAAATTCAGGCGCCTGCAGGATAGATCAATACACAATAATCTGTGATCTAAAAATTTTTATCGCGAATTTTCAATAAGTTATCCATTAATTAATTAACAATTTTTTGTAGCACGAACACTGACATTGCAAGTGCGATAATTATAACACTATTCATCTGAGATTTTTTTCCTTTCGTGGAGCTATTTTTCAAAGGTCTTAGAATAGGCTCTCGTTGGAAAAATTTAAAAAATGTTAATTTTCGTTTTTTTATTAACAATTTACTGAAATGAAAAATTTCAAACCTTCATTAGACATTAAAAAAATCTTTTTTTTAATAATATTATTATTGAACCGTTTTTGTATGATCAGAAGCTACTTTTTTTTTTTTTTTTTTTTTTGGTGGGTGGAAAATCATCGAATGACCCCCCCCGCTCTTGGGCAGAGCGAAGGGGAGTGTCAGACTTCTACTGACTAAAAACCGAACCCATGTTCCTACTTTGCCCTTGTGCCGAGGCCACGTAATCTAGTACAAATACCGCGGCCCCGACGGGCGTCGGCCCTTGCGGACCCCTCCTTGCTGACATCTCTTTGAGGCGCGCGTGGAACACGAACGCGCCGCCGACACGGTCTGTTGCCGTCTTGACGACGGCCGGACGGCGAGCTAGCCCATTACTCACCGTCCACAGGCCCGCGTCTACGGTGGCCGGAAGCCATCACGTGGCCCCCGACGCCCGGAGCGCCTTCCGCGCCTTCCGCGGCGGCTGGGACGTTGAGAGGTTCTCTCCCTCTCACGTTCCGCCACCTCCTTCGCTAGCATCACTGCTTCGCAGAAGGAGGCGACGGCGTCCCATTCCTCCTCGCCCCGGACCATGGCTTGCACCAGGGCCGGACGCGAGAGGTCGCCGCCGCCGATCGCCGCTACGAGAACACGGCGGGGCTCTGCCCAAGCAGGGCACGCCTCCACAGTGTGCTCCACCGTGTCCTCCGGTCGATCCTCGCAGTGGAAGCATCCGGGCGTTTCCTCCCGCCTGATTCGGTGCAGGTACCTCCCGAAACATCCGTGTCCGGTGAGGACCTGTGTCAGACGGAAGGTGAGGGCGCCGTGGCTCCTCTCTAGCCACTCCTCAAAGAGGGGACTTACCGCCACTATCGTGGCGTGCCCTGCACGGGGTTGCGACAGTCGCTGTCTCCATGCCGCCATGAGATCGCACCGGAGGTCTGTCCGCTGCGCAGCAATGTGCCGCGGCAGCAGAGTGACCCCCCGGTGTAGC
This sequence comes from Diarsia mendica, assembly GCA_949316265.1. NCBI lineage: Eukaryota > Metazoa > Arthropoda > Insecta > Lepidoptera > Noctuidae > Diarsia > Diarsia mendica. Next base: position 1,161,966 of record OX438887.1, read on the forward strand.
GCCTCTGCGCGCCACTCATGTAGGCGCGCGAGGACTATCGCCTCCAGATCCCACGGCGGCAATCCGGCAAGGAGAATCGCCGCCTCGCGGGAGATCGTGCGGTACCCGCGGACTAGTCTTACGGCCATGACCTTTTGGGGCGCGTTCAGGTAGTGGACGGCCCGCTTCTTCACGGCACGCGCCCACACCGGGGCCCCGTAAAGGGCCATGGACCGCACGATCCCCGCATACAGCCTACGGCAGGAGGCGTTTGGCCCCCCCAGATTGGGCAGGAGCCACCTAAAGGCAGCCGCGGCCCGCTCCAGTCTGGGAGCCAAACGTCGGAAGTGCTCCACGAAGTTCCACCGGCTGTCGAGGACGAGTCCGAGGTACTTTAAAGTACACTCGACACCGATGGAAACCCCTCCCACCGATAGCTGGGATCCCGACGGTGGCACATTCCCACGCCCATAGAAGCACATGGCCTCGGACTTGTGAAGTGCCACCTCGAGACCCAGCTGCCGGATCCTCTCCACGACTGTTTCAACCCCGCGTGTCATATTCGCGGCCGCCGCCTCGTGCGATTCCCCCCGTGCCAGCACCAGCGTATCGTCCGCGTAGCAGACGACGCTGACGCCGTCAGGGAGGTCGGCACGCAGCACCCAGTCGTAACCGATATTCCACAGGGGCGGCCCCAGAACCGAACCCTGTGGAACACCGCACGACATCTCTCGCCGGTTCCATTCTCCGTTTTGACCAGGGTAGATTACCGTCCTGTCGGACAGGTAGTCCCCGACTACACGACGAAGGTAGGCCGGCACCCGGTGATACCGGAGTGCCTCCCTGATGCAGCTCCAGGGCATGGTGTTGAAGGCGTTGGCGATGTCGAGAGACACCGCCAAGACCACACCGCCCCGAGAGACCGCATCCCCCGTCGTGAGGGCTCTCACGCGCATGATGGCGTCCACCGTCGAGCGCCTCTTGCGGAAGCCGAACTGCTGATCCGCAAGATCCGGACCCATTCCCTCAAGGTGCTCGGCGAGGCGGTTTGCAATTACTCTTTCAAAGAGCTTGCCCACCTCGTCGAGCAGCACAATGGGCCGGTATGCAGACGGCGAGTCTGCAGGGCGCCCCGGCTTCTGGATTAGGACCAGCTTCCCCGTCTTCCAACGACGCGGGAACTGGCCTCTTTCCATGCACGCGCTAAAGAGCCTCTCCAGTCGGGGCCCAAGAGCCTCTGGGTCTAAGGCCAGGGCCCAGGCTTTGCCAGGCAAGCCATCGGGCCCCGGGGCGGTATTTTTGGCTTTAAGCCTCCTCACCGCCACTCTCAGGTCTACCCCAGTCACCTCCGGAATGTCGTCATCGGTTCCTGAACCGTCCGCTTCCGGCACCGCTGGTGGCGGAGCCATTGGCGGGGGACGATGCTCCCCTCGCGAAGGGAACAGAGCGCTCACTACGTCCTCCACGAGCTCGGGCCGGAGACTCTGCGTCAGCGGGGGGCCCCGGGTGCGGAGTTGATTCCGCACCATCTTATAAGGGCGCCCCCACGGATCTCTGTTGAGAGTCTCCAGCATCTCCTCGCGGGCCTGATCCTTGGCCCGCAGACGAGCCTCGGAGAGGACTTTCTTCGCCGCTCTGTACCCTTCATAAAGCTCCGCCTCGATGGCTTCCGCATTCGGAGGACGAATGCGGCGCCTGCGATGCCTGGCGTACCGGCGCCGCGCCGCCACACACTGCTGCCGCAGGTGCGACAGCTCTTGCGACCACCAGTACACGTGACGCCGGGCGCTTCCTGGCCGGACTCGGGGCATTGCCGTGTCGCAAACCTCGGTCATGGCCTCCTGGAACCAACCTGCCTCGGTGTTAACGTCGGCGGGCCTGACCGGTGATGACACCCAGGCCTGCACGATCGCAGCTTCCAGGAGGAGCTCCCGGTCCAGCTTCTTCAGCGCCCAGCGCGGACCACTTGGGGTCTGTGGGACCAGCGCGCTCGAGGACTGGGGAGAGACCTCAAACCGGATATACCGGTGGTCGGAGTAGGTCTCCTCCCCCTCCATAACGCGCCAGTCGACGACGCGTTGTGACAGAGCGGGGCTGGCGAACGAAATGTCCACCACCGACTCGCCCCGCATCCGCACACACGTGGCCACAGAACCCCGGTTCAGGATGTCCAGGCCTGTTTCCAGAGCCCAGCACTCGACCATCCCACCCCGCACATCCGTGTAACGGGAACCCCAAGCCAAGCTCTTGGCGTTGAAGTCCCCGAGTACAAGTACGGGAAGGGAATAGCCTCCGATGACGACACTTAACTCCCCTAGGGAGTTTTGGAACTCGGCGAGAGTTCGGCTCGGAGAGAAGTAGACTCCCACTACTACGATCTCCCCGAACCGTGCTGCTACGCACCCCTGACCCTTCCTGACCATCTCAAGAGCCGGGGTGCCGGCGGCGGCCGACGCAATGATGGCCACTGTGCCACTTAGGTCCTCCACCCAGTCTGGCCTGGGCGGGACAAAATATGGCTCAGAGACCACGGCGATGTTGATCGACCACTGCGCCATGCTCTGGAGCAACAGATCCTGAGCGCAGGCGCAGTGGTTGATGTTCGCCTGGAGGAGGCTTAGTGGGGCCATTAATGACACTCCATTTCAGCCCCCTCCGGGACCTCCTGTGTCCTCACCGCAGTGGGAGTTGCGGTGGTGGCGGATTCAGCAGCGGCATCGGCGGCTGCTTCGTTGACGACGGTGGAGTTGGTGGCAGAGGGCCTTCCCTTCCCCTTGGCCTTGGCGGGTGGAGCGCAGGCCTTGCTCCCTGCCCGGTGCTCAGCCGGCTTCCCAGCCGCCGCACATGCACTGCAGTGAGGCGTGGCCAGGCAAGCCGCGGCCTTGTGACCGGGCTGACCGCAGCGGAAACATAAGTCGCTGCGGTCCACCTCCGAGGTGCATCGGCAGCCTACGTGGTGCCCCACATGACACCGGAAGCACCTCAAAGGTTTGGGCTCCAGAAGCTTCACCTGCGCCCTGGACCAGCCCACCTTGAGGGTGCGGCCCTCCGCAATTTTCGTCGCCACCGTCACAGGGCAGCTAACCGTTACGGTCTGCATGCCCTCGCGATCCGGGCGTAGGGTGCCCGCCTTGATCTGCTCGGCAGAGCACCCCCCGGCCGCAGTGACGGCGGCTACCACCTCCTCCTCGGAGACCGAGTCGTCCAGACCCAGGATGCGCAGGCTTGCGCACTTCACTGGCCTGGACACTCGAACCTCGTCCGCGTTTAGGGACGCTCTGAGCTTTTCAGCTAGAGCGTCTGCGGTCGAGGCGCTCGATTCCCCGGGAACCTCTATCTTCCGAGCACCTGTAGCGGTGGGTCGGATTACGAGGCCCCCGAGGATCCCAAACTCTTCGAGCGCCAACGTCAACTTGGCTTGGCGGAGCGTCTCGCTGTACGTCGCGCCCCTCTTTACCGCGTCCGGCTGTAGCGTGATGACTACAACCGCGGTCTTCGGGGCACGAAGCCTCGCCGCGGCGCTCCGCTTCTTCTGCCGGCGCTTCCGCTCAGCCCGCCTGGCCTTTTGGGACGCCTTTCGCTCCCTCTGTCTCTCACCTGCCACCTCCCAACCTGACTCGCCCTCGGGAGGCTCAGGGGGCGGAGGAGGTGTGGGTGCCTTGCCCTTCTTCTGGGCAGGCGCCTTGCCATTTTTCTGGGCAGGGGCCTTGCTCTTTGGAGGGGCAGGCTCCTTGCCCTTCGGGGGGGCGGGTGGCTTGCCCTTCTCCTGGGCGGCCTTACCCTTCGCCTGGGGAGGCACCTTACCCTTCGGAGGGGGGGGTCCCGCCTTGCCCTTCTGAGGGGCACTCGCCTTTGGCGGTGGCGCTGGGGCCGGCTTCCCACCTGGCTGAGCCCCGCCTTCAGGCTGGCTGGATGGCCCTGCCTTAGGGTTGCCGGCTGCCGCACCCGCAAATGTCTTTGCCCCCAGGGAGGGGCGCAGAACAATGCCCTCCAAGAGCGAGTGCCTCTTTTCAAGGTCAGCCAGCTTCTGCAGGACCAGGTTCAGGTCCCGGTCCCCGGCGACCAGAGGCTGACTTTGCCCGCGCCCCTCCTGAGGCACCTCGCTAGGGCCGGGTCCTTGGAGCTCGGCCAGGTTTGCCCGGAGCCTCGCATTCTCCCTCTCCAGACGCTCCAGACGCTCCGTGGCGGCCGCCAAGCGGGTGACCTCCGCCCGCAATTCGGACACCTCGTCAGACGAAGGTCCACCACACAGCGCCTCCGCTGCCGCCAAAATGGAGGTCAAGGCCGCGGCGATCGCGGCCTTCTTTGACGGTTGCGTCCTCTTCTTAGAGACGTCGCGTATTGCGGTCCCCACGATCTCCGCAAACCCGGCCAGGCGCTCACCAACGGAGCCGCCGCCGGTGACCTGGTCTCCACCAGTGTTCGCTTCAACACCGGTCTCTGGCTCACCAGGCTCACCGCGCTCTCCACCGATCTCCATCTCGCCGCCAGAAGACGACGACGAGATGACCCTTCTGCCGAGATGGAGCCCTTCCCCGGCGTCCCCCTTGGCTCGCCGGGCAGCCTCCAGGGAAGCGGCACGCCTTCCCCGAGGGATTTTTCGGGCCGAGGCCAGTCGGTCCGTTCCGCCGGACGACGACTCCTCGGCTCTGGCTCTGGCTCTGGGCCGCTTAAGGAAACGCTCTGCGTTTTCCTTAGCAGCCCCCGAAACCTCGCGTCCGGAGCCCGCCAAGCTAGCGCCCGACCCGGAGTCAGAATCCGACCCCGAATCTCGTCGCCGCTCAAGCGAGCTCCCCCGCCAGAGTTTGCCGGGAGCCTTCTCCCGGCACTCGCCCGACACCTTGTCAGACACACCAACATCTTCAAATTTGCTACCGGTCTCAGGACTTCCAGACCGGGAGCCTCCTCGGCTCTTGTTGCCACTGGCAATCGGATTAGAACATTTGATGCCCCCCCCAGAATACGTGGGGCATGACGTCTCTTGTGGAGACGTGGCGGATTCTCCAGCTGCTAAGCAGCTGGTACCGCCCTGGGGTAAAATCTTATCATTTGTCCCTTTCATATTGTTGTTCCTTTTAGAGGGTATGGTCCCTTTCTCCCTCCCTCGTCTCTCCCTCCGCCCACTCACTGCTCTCACAGTCACGTCTGATAAGCAGACGCGAACCAGAGAGCAGCGAGTAGGGTTTCCTCCTGCGACAGGCGCGCCGCCCGAGGACCCGAACACTGTTCACGTCTCCCGGCGGCGCGCCCCTCGCGTGTCCCTCTTTGTCTGGTCTCTCGCCTTGGACCTTTCCGGCATGAGTATATCTACCGGCAGAGCCCCAAGGGTCATTGAGACACGCAAGCCCCACCACGACGGCAACGTGGGAACACTCCGGTGGGGATCAGAAGCTACTTAAAAATGATTTTTTATATTTTTTATATCCTGTTTTTTAAAATATTTTTATAAACAAATGCGTTGTTTATGAGATAATTTAATGTTTTTTTTAATATCGTAATCTTTGATAATAATCATGATTTAAAAAAAAAAACCGTTTCTTAAAAAAAATGTTTTATTGCTTAAAAACGCATTTGTTGATTAACAATTATTTTCTTCCACTTCTAATTAATATTAAGGTATCATTTTTTTTAAATCACCATCATTTGTTATTTCTTTTCGATATATAAAAAAAAATATTGTTTTATTAAAACTTTCATTGTTTATGTAATAAACAATTTGTAAAAAACAAATAAATTTTTACTTTATATTTTTTTTCTTGTTTTACTTATTGTCACAAAAACAGAATGATTCTTTTTTTTTCATTTAATTTTTTTTACAGTTTTTTTTTTAATTTGAAAAAAACAAAATCATATCTGTTTTTGTGACAATATTTACTTACTGTCACAAAAACAGATATGATTTTGTTTTTTTTTCATTTAATTTTTTTTTCAACTTTTTTTTTAATTTGAAAAAAAAATCCTATCTGTTCGTGCTACAAAAAATTGTTAATTAATTAATGGATAACTTATTGAAAATTCGCGATAAAAATTTTTAGATCACAGATTATTGTGTATTGATCTATCCTGCAGGCGCCTGAATTTTTTCAATTTTTAATTTTCATATTTAATAAGTTTAAATAACATTTATTCATTAAAGGTCCGAATGGAGCGTAGCTTGCGCAAGACGGAGTACCAGTTTTCGGGCGTATTTTCAACCCGATCGGAAAGTTATTAATATTGGTCCTACAATTCCGAAAGTTAGAACATTCTTTAGGAAATTTCCTCCCCTTTTTGAATCTTATTTCAAATTTGAAAAATTTTAATTAGGTTTTGAGATATTTGCAAAAAACTAAAACCATTTTAAATTTTTTAGTTAATTGTTAATAACTTTTGCAATTTTTGCAAGCGGAACTACAATTTTTTCAAAAATCATCGGGATCATTCCGAATCGAATGACACCTCAATCATAATTTTCGGAGACTGCTGAAAAAAGTTGATCAAAAAAGCACTTGTTGACTAGACTAACTGGGCCTGCCAGATGACAAACAAACAGGGATAATGCGATGATCATTATGTTGTCTTTTCTTCCTAGCTGTTAGAATAGGGAACGACTGTTAGCTAGTTAGTAGTTGATTGGTTGAGTACTTACTGCAGCTTGTCCTGACGTAAGATATTTATATGATTGGTTTATACACCAAAACTCTCAAACGTCAGAAGATTTAGCCCTTCAAAGGTCTCTCTGAAGTGACCAAGTGGTCAAGGTGACTTTGAAGACTTTGACCTAGAGCGGTGGAGACGGATTTTCAACTCAACTTAACACACAACGTATTGAGAAGAGATTACCATTTCGATTTAGAAATCTACACTAACGCTTTTAGAACAGGCTGGGGGCAGTCTATAACGGAAATCGAGCAAAAGGTGGCTGGAAAATCCAGCGGTATGTCTTAGAGGTTTGAAGTGCTTTGCAAGCTTGCATTCTAACTGCTCCGTATTGCTTCGTATGGAGAACACATCTGCTATCAGCTATATTAAATGTATGCATGGAGTTCGATTCCCACATTTAAATTAACTGAATAAATCTATTTGGCAATGGTGTGAGAAGCGAAATATATTTCTATTTGCGTCATACATTAACACATTTCTTAATAAAAAAGTGAATCAATTAACGTCGTTGCGTCATACATTAACACACGACAATGTAGATGAAGAATCTCGGATTTGGCTTTCCAAAAGATAGTTCAAATTTTAGGTAAACCAAAAATCGATTTATTCGCTTCCCGCACAAATATCATAATGTAGCCAAAACGTTCCATGAAGACCGAACCCTGATTCCATAAAAGTCGACACTTTTACAGTTAGTTGGCAATCTACCTTTTTCTACGATTTTTCCCCCGTGTGCTTTAAGCCTAAAATGTTTGAGAGAAATTATTGACGACTCAGCCACTGGCATCCTAGTCTTTCCTTTTTGGCCTGGCTAATCTTGGTTTCCCTTGCTGAGAAGAATGCTCATGTCAGATATGGACATAGGGACAAGAAGCATCATACGGCGCTATCAATAGTCACCGAATCTGTCCTTTCATTTCTCCTCGGAAATAACATTGTAGCAGACGAGAAAATGAAACGTCTAGGTAGGTACTGAAAGGTATTTACAGGCAAAAGCCATCTCATCCCAAGTAAAACACAACTTGGGACCCAAAAATAGTACTGGACTACGTTTCCCAATGGTACTCATTGGAAAAACGTAATAATCTTGACCCTAATAAACTATCAAAAAAAAAAAAAAAAAGCATCTTTTGTATGGGTTCTGTACTTCAAATCAAGTACAATTTGTCTCCAATAATGGAGTGCAAAATATCCACAAATCTCCCACTGGTATCTATACCGCCGTATATGCTGGTATCTATATGTATATATACATTAACATTACTGACATGATAAAGACTTCTGCAGCAAATCGAGAAAAAACCCGTTTCATCTTTACCCAACCTATTTCGTAGAGAACCCCAAAATATGCCCTGCAAAAACTCTCGTTGATTACCTTTAGGTAACATCTGCTTCACGAACTGAAGAAAACGATAGTATTTTGCTTATCGTTAAAAGACCATGTAAAAAGCATCGTCATAAACTATCAGTAGGTGGATTAAGCAGACCCTAGCGGAGAACAAGTCACAGTATTCAGTGCGCACAGCACGCGCTACGCCTCCACCTCGGCGGCGGCTTCCGCTGAAGTATACCTATGTGTTGACACCATCCGGAAGACGGCTGGTTGGGCTAGTTCGTCTTAGACATTTTCTGGGTTCTAAAACCGACCCAATCAATTAATGATGAGGGTATGTATGCTCGATCTATCTGCGCCATAAGTAATTTAAATCTAGAATTATTATTAATTACTATAGGTAATACTTACCTACTAATAAATCAAAATACATATAGGTATTTATTGTTTTTGTCTGTTGTTCAAATAATGATTAGGAACTTAATAATTTATAGTTATTTACTATTAAGAACAATTTCTGTTTTTTGATATCAAAATAAAAGTTTTCTACTGTTAATATAAAACTTTACATAATAAAGTTTTATTTACTAATCTGAGAACATATCTCTAAACATCTACATGGTTATTTGTATCTGAAGAATGAAGCGACGAAATATAATATAAGATCAAACGAACTTCTTGAAGTGAAGTTCGATCAATATTATATGAGTCGCTTCATTCGAAGATACAAAGTCCTCACCCACCCAAACCCATCGTAGAAAACTGATCTCTAAACAAGAATGACGGCACGAATATCACGCCACGCTAGTGAGGTCCACACCACAGATAAAAAAAAAAAAAAATGACAATCGACTAAAGTCGATTCTTTAAACGTGCGAATAGAGCCTTGTAGAATAAAGGCACTACATGGTTATTTGTATCTTCGAATGAAGCGACTCATATAATATTGATCGAACTTCACTTCAAGAAGTTCGTTTGATCTTATATTTCCTTCGTTCACTTGTACTAGGTAAGAGGAAAGATGTTACTCTAGTGTAAGTATTTAGCGTTAGTAATAATCTAATTGTTCATTTCTAATCATTCTGACATTATGTGATTTTTTTAATTTGAGTTTTCTTAGAAACTGAATAAATTCATCAATTTAATTTGTACGCTTAAACGCAAAACATAGACGGAACTCCTATTTAATTGTAACACCACTAAAAAACCTATGTTTACAAATAAAGATTTCATTTTCATATTTCTATAAAGATAAAGATAAAGATCATTTTATTTGTTCAAACATGTGTATACATGCAAGTTATGCATGCAGGATGTTACATTAAAAATAATATTTAGTACGTACATGTTTCACCCGTAAGGCATACAAATTTATAAAATTAACAATAAACAAAAATTAAAATACAAAATAAAAGTCAGTAAAAAATCATAAAATGTCACAAAAATCTAAGAAAAATAATAAATGTCAAATATTGTACAAAATAAACAAGTCAGTAGAAGTCATAAAATGTCACAAAAATTTGAGAGATTATAATAAATGTCAAATATTGTAAAAAGTAAGAAATTGAATAAACTATATGAAAAAGTACAAAATGTCAAATAATGTCACTTAAAAAGTCATTTATATTATAATAACACTTGTCTGTTAATAAATCTCGAATCTTTTTTTTAAATAAATTTACTGGTAATATTTTATATGACTGAGGTATTTTATTATAAATTTTAGGAGCCATACAGAAAACGCTTTTACCCATTAAAGCAGTTTTTGACGAATGCAAACACAGTTGATTATTGTCACGTCTGTTTCGGGGGAAGGTGTCACCTAATCGTGGAAATAAAATTTGGTTTACCCTAACAAATACCGCAATTTCAAAAATGTACAGAGATGGCATAGTAAGCAATTTATGCTTTTTAAACAATGGCACACAGCTGTCAGTCGACTTTAGTTTAAACATCGCACGAATGCATCTCTTTTGGGCCTTAAACGCTATATCTTTATCCGTGGAATTCCCCCAAAATAGAATACCATAGCGCAATAACGATGCAACTAGACCATGGTAGGCTGTTACTAAAGCATCTGTGTTTAACTCTTGGGCCAGTTTATATAAGGCGTACGCAGAGGAGCTCAGCCGTTTACTTAGATGTTCGATGTGTGCCTTCCAATTCAATTTAGAGTCAATTATTAAACCTAAAAATTTTGTGTCGTCAACTTTATTAATTACAGTGTCCTGGTAAACTGCGTTCAAGTCACATATAGCCTGGGTCCGTTGCCTAAAATGCATTATAGTCGTCTTATCTAAATTTATTTGTAAGTTATTCCTGTCTAACCACGATATTATTGATGTCAAAGATACATTTATGTCGATTTCGTATATTTCTTTATTTTTACATGCTATAGTCATAGTGCTGTCGTCGGCAAAGAGAGTCATGGGGTGGTCAATAGCACTAGGCAGGTCATTGATGTATATAATAAATAATAAAACTCCGAGTACACTGCCTTGGGGAACACCGTATGTGGGAGTGCGTTCGCTTGATACATAAATTTCCTCCTTCTTTGTCTTAACATTAATTCTCTCTATTTCTGTGTATTGTTTTCTATTAGTGAGGTATGACTGAATTAGGTTTAGTATGTTTCCCCTTATGCCGTAAGCTTCTAATTTCTGTAGTAAGATCCTATGGTCAACGTAGTCAAACGCTTGCGTCATGTCGCAATATATCGCACACACTGGGATTCTCCTGTCCACATTCATCATAACGTTGTATAAAAAGTCAAAAATTGCCATACTGGTTGACATGTTTTGTCTAAACCCCTTTTGCTCTGCACTAAATAGATGTTTCTTTTCGAAGTATGCGTACAGTTCTTTATAAAAGTATTTTTCAAAAATTTTGGACATTATAGGAATTAAGGCAATTGGTCTGTCAATTTGGAATTGGCAGTTAGTCATGTGTTCCTTATTATTTTTTTTAAATAATGGTTTCACTTTAGCGACTTTTAGGGAATCCGGATATACACCTGAACTGATGCATAGATTTATTAGGTAGCTCAGATGGGTACAAATGGTATCAGACACATACTTCACAACCTTTGTAGAAATACCATCATAACCTGTGCTATTCGTGGCCTTTAAAGATTTAATTATGTTTAATATATCTACTGGTATACTGGGTGCAACAAAGATTGAGTCTTTCTGTTTTACAATATTTGCTGTTACTTTGCCTCCCGAACCTTGACTTGGTTGAATTTTATCTATGAAATAGTTGTTAAACGCGTTGGCTATTTCTAGAGGGTCATTTACTATTTTACCATCGACATTAATATAGGTAATGGATTCTTTAGGTAAAAACGGTTTTGATTTATTTATTATGTTCCATGTCATTTTAGATTTATTTGTTGCAGTTTTAATTGCGTAATTGTTTTGAGCCAGTCGAGTCAATCTCATAACTTTTTTAAACCTTTTGGTGTACGTCTTAAAAATGTTTTTATTTGTCATATTTGGTTTTAATCTGTAATGCCAGAGCAATTGGCGTTTCTTTTTGCTGCATAATTTAATGCCATGTGAGATCCATTTCGGTTTTTTAATTACATTTATCGTTGTCAACTTATACGGAAAGCAAAGGTCATAAAATAGTTTAAAATTGTCAAAAAATATGTCAAAAGCGATATTTGGATCTTCAGTTTCATATATTTCTGAAAAAGTCAAACGTTTTAAGCAGTCCCTAAACTTAACCATATTTTCTACGTTAAAGTCCCTTCGTTTTCTATGCCAGTATTTAAGGATACAAGTTTTTTTAACCGGGCACTTTATTATTTGTGCTGTGTGGTCTGAGAGCGCAAATTCAATAACCTCCGTTTTACATTTGGCTCTAAAATTATGTGCAAAATTGTCAATGCAAGTTTTGCTATGAATTCTAGTAGGTTGCTTTACCGCTAGCTTAAGATTGAAATTTAGTAACAGACATTCGAAATCCAATACAACATTATTTTTCTTCATAATATCAATGTTAAAATCTCCTGCCATTATTATATGCTCATAGCTTTTTTTACATATTTTTTGCAATATTTTTCCTATTGTTTCGTAAAATACATTGAGGTTATTTCGTTTAGGTATTCTGTAGACACATAAAATAATTATATTGTATTGTGTGAGCTCCACACCACAACATTCCACTACACCAGTTATAGATGACCCAGTAATCTGTGGGACTTCTTTCCATTGATGCCCATTTCTTATCAGTATACAAGCCCCACCTCGTTTACTTTCTTTCCTGCAGAAGAATGATGCTAATGTGTAATTGGGGATATTTAAATGACTTTCGTACCCTGACATTATGAAGTGCTCGGTAACACATAACACGTCTATTCTACTGCCTTTTCCTGACAATTCATCTAGACAGACATTTAGAGCATCAGCCTTATTTAAAAGCCCTGCTATATTTTGATGCATCACGTAAAGACTTTTAGTGACGAAAAAACTGCTTTTCTGTTTCTAATACATGTGTGGGATTGTGAGACGTTAATGTTATAAGGGGAGTGTTTACAGTCTTATTATTATATTTATTTATACATTGAATGTCATTAATTAACGCTAGCAGATTAACAAAAATGGAATGGAACCCAAAATTATTTACTTGGCCAGACTGTCTGAAGAATGTATTGTAATCATAATCAAGATTGGCATTTGAATCAAATACATGTGCATATTTGTGTGTCAAGATATCTTGAAACAATGAATGGTTAAAGTTCATGACTCGCCAATTATACATATTTGAGTTCATGTTAAATTTATATGTCGGTAAACAAACAATAATATTAGTATGAGTTAATTCACTAAGAGTCTTCCTTAGGTCTGATATGAGTTCAGAGTAATTTTTAGCTATTTTAAAGTCTTGTTCACCAATTAAAATCACACAATAATCACTCATCGTGTAATCCGTAAGTTTTGTGTTTATCCCCCGCAGGAGGTCACTTGTAGCTCCATCTGTCGTGACATAGTGACAAAACTCAAATTGTTTCTCAAACGTTTCTTCTACTATGGAAAGGATCCTGTTTTGTTTATTAGAACTGAGAATACACAATTTGTTTTGTTTGTGTTGTTGAATAGGGTGAATTTCAGTATGCGTTTCAGTTTTGTTTACAATAGAATTATCTCTTTCCGTAAACGGTACAATATTTTTGTTGGTTTGTTCAAATTGGAGGGTAGTCGTATTGTTTTTTGTTTTTTCCGGTGTGTCGGTAGTTTCATACACTGTATGTGCAGGAGGGGATGTCATCGTGTGTTTGTTTTTTGTAGCTGGCGTTGTACCGGTTCTTTGGTTTTGGTTGCGTTTCTGTTTCTGAGCAGTTCGTGGTGTACCATTTTTGTTATCCGTGATATTTAAACTCTTATAGGTGTCTATGACTTTCAGGTATTTTTGTACATCTGATTTTAGTCGAAAGTTTTTAGAATTTAGATTTTCAATTTCCTGGTGTGCTATTAATAAATCGTCAGTCAGTTTTTTGATTTTATCATTCTGGTCAGTTTGACTTGAGTTTAATGATGTGTTAGGTAAGCTCATCATAGTTGTGTCAAATAGCACCGAACTGTCTTTGGAGATATCGTTCAATGAACTGGTACGGTGAACTTGACGGTAAGTAATATTACTATATTCCTCCATGTTTAAATAATATTTAGTTGTAATGGAACGCAATCTCTAAAGACCGGTATTCAAGTCGCAGGTAAAGTTTCTAGACGAAAATTTTGCTGTCCAATTAGTGTTCTGATTGTTGATTGGTCGTAGTATGAGTCATATGTTCTTTGTTTACGTTGAAAATATTCTGTCTTTGAATTAACAACCGTCGATTATGGTGTTTTTTTTGTTGATTTAAGTTAAAGAGCAGTGTTGTATGGCGTACTGTCAACTTATTGTGTAGTGTAATTTATAGCCAACCTGATTTTGGGGCGTTATTACTGATACTGGTCCTTAGTCACTGTTGAAGACACTCTCACCCTGACACCGCCTTATCCACGAAAGTTCGATGATTCAAGCTTAGATAACACTGTCACTGTTATTTGCACTTATTTCAAGTGTAACTAATGAATTTCAGGGAAAATTAATCGAAAAAATACATTAATCCTTAATTATACTAATCAGCGAGATGTTTATCGTTTGACAGCTGTCACTGGAATGAAACTATTAATAGTGATACGACGATGTCTGCATGGTACCCTATCTAAAGCAGTGTCTATCGGTGTGATGGTCGTACTGTCGTAGTCATAGGTATCAAGTTCGAAACCGAGTCCTCTAATTCTTCGAATTCATGTACCTACAGTGCAATCAAATTATCTTGGCAGGTCCAAACTTCGTGCAGGTCATTTTGTTACAACTAATGTATAAAAGTGTTATGATATTTATTTTATTTGTATTTCTCACTGTTTAAATTAGATATTTTCTGATCTAAGTAAGTTTAAGTATTGGTTTATCTGGCAATAACAGTTTTCTTCAAAGTTTACATGCGTAAAAGTTCGCAGAGCCTATGTTCAGACCTGCCAAGATAATTTGATTTTTTTTAATCGCACTGTACGTGTGCGTATTGTATAATATTATTACTTGCTGGATGAAGGAAAACATCGCTAGGAAACCAGCATGTCTGTGAGATATTTTTCGATGGCATGTAAAACCAAGTCAGAGGGCCAATGGGTGTCATAAAAACTTTGATACCAGATCAGGTTAGGCACACTATGAAGAACGGGAAGAAGATACCCTTTTTTTGCAAAATCAATGATGGGTGGAAAATCATCGAATAACCCCCTCCCGCTCTTGGGCAGAGCGAAGGGGAGTGTCAGACTTCTACTGACTAAAAACCAAACCCATGTTCCTTCTTCGCCCTTGTGTCGGAGCCGCGTTAACCTTTCGACAATCCACAGCCCCGACGGGGAAGAAGATACCCTTAATTTTGCCTATAGAACACCCACTGCTTGGACATAGGTCTTCATGGAGTGGGCTGCGTGGTATCCAATACGTGGGATAGTGCGAGTTGGTAGATCTACCTCACATGTATCGCGATATTTCCCTTACCATTTTAATGGATTAAATAAAAATGATAAAATTGTTTGTCATCGTTAGTTGTCGACTAAAAAGCTTTTAAATCTGAAAAATAAAAGTTGAACTGATTGGCATAAACGACTTTCCTTAGAAATATTGCTTCTAAATTACAGCAATTTTTCGATTTCCTCTTACAAAATCAGTTTCTATCTACTCTAAAATATCTTGAGACGAGTCCATTTTATCTCAGGGTAAGGTAAATCGTTTTAGATTTCGATCGTAGATCACACATGCTGCCGACATATTCGAGCACCTTGTGAAAGATGGCGAACTGTTTCCCATCCACAGGACATTGACCTCTAGCCTCAGTCAAAATTGATTGTCTACGGCAGGGAAATAATTTACTACGAGACAACGCGTAGACCATTTTACGATTCAAAAATTGCAGCAATCTTTCTTTTCTAACGGATTGGTACTGCAAAATAAAAATGCCTTTTAAAAACAAATGCTTTAAAAAAAGAAAATCAACATAATGTAATTAAATCAAACTAATTAATTTTTGTTTGTTTTTACTAACCTGTTAGTCCCACTGCTGGGCAAAGGCCTCCCCCATTCCTTTCCATCTCTCCCGATGTTTTGCATTCTCTAGCCAATCAGTAATAATTATAAGGAATGAGTTCAAATCGTCACGAGCTTGTCACGAGATTGACCTTCTATTGTCATCCAAACTTTACGTATAATATGGAAAGTTTCAACTCAATCAGTTGGGGATAAGTGTTAGAAAATTCAGTTACATGATTTGACCTATAGGTACAAACTTTGCAAGCTAAATAAAATCTTGTAAAAAATGTGAGTGACCTCCAAATCACCAACAGGGACCTTAACGATGAAACAATTTAAACTTATAGCTTTTCATTCTTCCCCTCTCACCTTGGGAAACCCCTAAAAATACCTTAATTAACACACCTCGTGGCTTAAGGAATGTTTTATGTGAAGGATCAGTGATGGACTGGTTTAAGGCTCCAAGGGTCACTGGGGGACTTCGCCCCTTGACCCAGTTCACATGGCCGAAGGGCTACCAAGCTGAAGAAGGTTACTGAAGCCATATATATTGGGATTTATATTATGAGGTATTTTTCCTTGATCAATTAATTATTTTAAATGTATTGTTTTACGCAGATTTATCCTTGAGTATTAAAATAAAATTTCTTGAAATATTCATGCACATTAATTAGAGTTAGGGCCTGTTTCATCGCCTACGATTAAAAAATCCTGTTAACTTACTTGGCAGATAATTTCATATCAAATCGTTACATTTTTAAAATTCGGTAAGTAGTGACTATTAGGACATCATGAAATAGTTGCTTTGCCATAGGATCAACCTGTGAGATTAATAAAAATCAATTACTAATCGATTCATTTATATAAGCAAAACTTGATAAAACTTAGCAAACTGTTGTGAAAAGTTTGTCCCTAGTTTAACATAATACCCTGTACAAGAAACAACCTCAAGTTTCCATTGATTTGTAAAGTTAGATAACAAAATTACGTGGGAGAAGCCGCGGACAAAGTATCTACCCGTAAATTGCGTAATTAGTTGCAAATAAACAAATTCTTCGGATTAGGCACTTAGGTATTTGTCAAGTTATGAAATGCTTCATAAAATGTCGGACAGGTGTATAGAAGTTTGTAGCGACGTACAACAGAATGTTTAAAGAATGTTCGTAGCTTCGGCCTACGACATTGTTGCTTCGCTACGGCCGCGGTGGAGGTAGTTCGGGGTATTGCGTGGGTGACCGGTATTCTGGACAATGGTCCTTCCAAGGTTTATGGTGTTTAGCAATTTCATCCCAAAAATCTCAGGTCAGATCGGACACATTATTCACTCCGTTGGTTTTATGAAGATTTCTTTAGGAAAAACAAAATACTAGGCAAAAAAGGGGGTATATTATATCTTCAGGGGCAATCCCTTCGTCCTCATGTATTACCTA
Organism: Diarsia mendica; assembly: GCA_949316265.1. Classification (NCBI taxonomy): domain Eukaryota; kingdom Metazoa; phylum Arthropoda; class Insecta; order Lepidoptera; family Noctuidae; genus Diarsia; species Diarsia mendica. The sequence continues at coordinate 1,178,934 of OX438887.1, forward strand.
AATAGTTATGTTACTAATCATTATACCTACCTACGCACACATTAAACCTATTACACATTTTACTATTTACATACGTACTGAATGAAATACCTAAGTAGGTAAATACATGAATAAGTAAACAATACTAACTACTATAATACTATACTGTGAGCGCATTTTACTTTCTGATTCATCTATGAACAATAGTCTGAGTGATGAATGTATTGTGGTGGTTAGAAAAAACAATAATATATGTAATAATAAATATAAATAATAATAATTGCGAGCATAACAAAGCTGCTCTCGCGCAATTTGATAAAAACAAAATGGCCGACGCGTGCAACTTGCTGATTTGGTATTTTTATATTGTTGTGTAAGTACACTGCATTGATAACAATTAATTATTATTATTGGTAAATGAATCGTGTATAACTTGCAAAGTTCGATAGCGGTTGAGTGATAAAGTGCTCTCCTATATTGATACCAAAAGGACCAATTTTTAATAGTGTTGAAAACTGGAAAACTAAGTAATTACTTAAAATTTTTAGATTGTGGCTCATCTATGATTGAAATAAAATGTTTGCAAGGTAGATTCAAAGCTATCAAATATTAATAAGGTTTGTACAAGCGAGATCTAAGATTTATTTATAGAAAGCAATTTTTCCTCCTTTGATTTCTCACTTTGAATCATTAAATCTTACTTCTAACGAGTAGACTTGATTGTTTAATAATGCCTATAAATAAATGTTTCACACAAAGTAATCTTAAAATAATATAGCGTGGCTAGCCGGGAAGCGTGGAACAAAGCAACCGCGAACGTTCACGAACTCCAAATTGAGAGCAAAATTAAAAGAGTCTAGGACTCTAGGAAATCGCTACCTCGCTGGGAGTTTTTAGAATTGCAGGAAGTGTTTAACATTGAGCATTTGACAAGATGATTTCTTTTGATCTTTTCATGTCGATGGTACTTTGACGACCTACTTTATATCGTGTCAGTCTACACCAGTCTTGCCAATCAGGAAACAGGCGTTATTTTTCAGAAATTCATGTCATGCACAATATTTAGTGTTAATTCTGCGAAATAGATCCAGGCTTGAACGCAAGATGCAGCACCGCCCGCCCGCCCTAAAGTTCGAACGGTATATGCTGATTATTTTTGCTTTTCCTGCATATGCATATTTTTACGGGCGGGAGAGAGGTGCGAGCCGGGGCAAACCTGGATCTTTTTCGGATTTAACACAACTAAATATTTTGCATAACAAAATTTATTGTGGTCCAACATAATGGTCGTTGTATTGGCTGAGTTCAAAGGGGCACAAGAGCGAGTTGAACAGAGACGACGTTGGGGCGTTCTTCAGACCATCGAAAGTTCATAAAAGTGGCCAAGCTTTAGTAAAATCCTTTATATATTCGCATAAAATCATCCTCAGGTATTTTTCACTTAGATTTGCATACATCAACATATTAAGTTAGGTAAGTTTTTTTTAAGACGTCGACTCATTGTCACGCTAGGCGTCATACACTTATTTCCATTTAATTTAACTGTTTGTATAATTAATTTGTTTGTGTTTCACTCTCAGGTTAAAATTCACAGTAAACCAAGGCTGGTGAGGTCACTAACCTAGTCAACTAATAAATAAGATTTTCCTTATAATAATTATGACTTATTGTAACAAAAGTAAAAGTTTTGTTTCTTCTTGTTTTCCGATTCCCCAAAGGCCAATCGTTTACGTAATTATTTACTGCGAAAATATTAGGTAAAACCAATAAATATGCTGTCGTAATGGATTTTCATACTGGTTTTGTCAATTGACTGCTGGGTAGAAACTCTTCTCACGTATTTATTTCTGTTGTAAAATAGAGAAGGAATTTTTTTCTTTTGTGTTTTTAAAAAAATATTTAGAACAACGGTTTGTAAATAAATAGTTAATTAAAGACAATTAATGTCTGGTGATATTTTTAACACCTATAGACCGAGTGACTTATAAATAAGCTAAGAATATCATTGTTATATAATTCCTAATATAAAAATAACATCAATTTATTCCGTTGAAACTTGACCATAAAAGTGATGTTCTTTAGATAGTTCAAACGTGCGTGTATGACCATATGTATGAAAGGTAAAGTTAAAGGCGTATGTTATGGTAGCAGCAGGTGCCGACATGTAGTATCTTTCTAACCCCATGGGAAAAGGCGTGAGCTTATGTAATAAGAATGAAATATTCCGCGTCACAGGACCAGAACGAAGTTAACAACTCCCACACGCCATGTGGTGTCTCGAACGTCTCCACATTATTATAATAATACATAGTTATTGTGACTTGTGTTTTGTCGATCGTGCGATAACTCCGCTGAAGTAACGGTTGCTACGAGTAAACTTTTGTTGTGCTTACTTGCTTGGTCCTATTTGTGTTGTGTTGTCTACCTTGTTATTATTACTGAGATCAGATCCAAGGGCTGTCTGGATCGAATGGTCGCAAGTGCTACATTGTAGTAGGAGCATAATGGTCCAGAGTTCGATATCGAGGTCGGAAAAAGATTTATTATCAGATTTTCTCAGTAGTGTAGATTTGGATTTGTAGTAATAGTCTCGTCCCCTATTTTTGTGATAACTGGTAAAATGAGGAAGTACAGTTACTAGCAATAATATGTTTACACTTGGGAAAGCTCAAACGCGAGTTTTTCGTCAATTAGGGCTTACAACTTTGACCTACTTTATGATAATATGTGACATCTACCAATCCGCACTGGGCCCGCGTGGTAGATTATAGCCCATCCCTCTCCTAGAGAGGATGCCTGAGTCTCTGCCGTGGGAACATTATAGGCTGATGATGATGATGATGATAATATGGGTTTCAAAATATATTAGTTTCGTTACGTTACATGAAAATGAAATCAAAGACATTTGGCGAAAATGCGTCTAAACGTTGCTAACTGTATACATATTGACGCTGTTGACTGTAGGTATACCTCTGGCTTCTCTCACCTCTTAGGGCTCGTTTACGGACACGCGGGGCGTCGCGCGGCGCGTGCAAAAGGCGCGTCTCGTGTTTTTTTATTAATTTACTGAGAGACGTCAGACGGCTGCATTTAAAACTAACGAGCCAAAAATCGCTTCTCGTAAATAAAATCGTTAACTTTTTCATACATTGCCATTGCCATGTGTTTGAATTAAAAACGCCGCACGCGCCGCGCGACGCCCCGCCTGTACGTAAACATGCACTTGGAGGAAAACTTGCGTGATAACTTGTTGTTTAAGGATAAAATCTCAAAATCATAAAGTCTCGCTTATCATAATATGGTATGTAAGACCGGATAAAATATAATATTATTATCTTTTATCCGGTGCCATGTTAAAGAGTTCGTTCAGGAGCCTTGCCTTGTAGTTTTATGGGTGTGGCGATGAAATTAAGGGCTCAAGGGACTTTCGGTCTAAGGTCAGCCAAGTAGACTATTCCCCAGGTGTACCAGGTTTACATATGTGACGTTTGCCAGGTCCATTAGGACTGTAACTATGTGTCTGTTTGACCACATTTTTTTTTCCTTAGCCTACACTGTCCCACTGCTGGGCAAAGGCCTCCCCCATGGCTTTCCAAGATTTTTACAATTTGCTTTCTCCGTCCAATCCGTTGAGAATGAGTCCAGATCCTCACGCCAGTGTTTTTTGGGCCTGCCTCGGTTACGTCGGCCGTCTTCAGGCACCCACTGTGTTACTATCTTCGCCCATCTGTCCGGTTTCATCCTTGAAACGTGACCCGCCCAGTCCCATTTTAACATGGCAGATTTAAGGCCAACATCGGCGATGCCTGTCTTAGAACGTATTAAGGTGTTGCGCATTCGATCGGAGAGTCTAATCTTAAGAATGCTACGTTCCATCGCTCTTTGGCAAACGTTGAGTTTGGACTTCTGAACCTTAGTCAAAGACCAAGTCTGAGCGCCATAGGTTAGGATAGGTAGGATACACATGTCGACCAGCTTGCGCTTCAGTGAAATAGGAAGGTCGCCCTTCATAAATGCCTTCATGGACCAGTAGCTCCTCCAGGCATTTTCAACTCGACGGTCGATTTCTTTGTCCTGTCGGTTATTGAAGGAAACTAGCTGGCCCAGGTAGATATATTCGTCGACATAGTGTATTTCCTGCCCATCAACCTCGACCCTGTATTTAGCGGCACTCTCATGACTTTAGTCTTCGACCAATTCATCGTCAGTCCAACCTCAAGGCTTGCAGTGCTCAGGTCTTGGAGCATTTGTTCTAGTTGATTTGCTTCGGAAGCAAAAAGAACAATGTCGTCTGCGAAGCGAAGGTTCGATAACATTTTATCCGCGATCGTAATACCTTGTGCTGTCCATCGGTCTGCAAGCTTTCTAAAGACCTCCTCGAGGGTACTAGTAAAAAGTTTCGGAGAGAGCGGATCACCTTGTTTTACTCCTTTGTTGATTTTGAATGCTGAACCTATGGAATCCAATTTAACCTTGGCCGAGCTATTGTTATAAATAATTTGCAAAAGTTCTATGTAAGTTTCCTCTATACCTTGGCTTCGTAAGGCTGAAAATATTGAGCTGTGTTTGACGCTGTCGAAAGCCTTTGTGTAGTCTACGAAAGCCAGATATAGAGGTTTTTGGAATTCTGAATGCTTCTCAATGAGCTGATTTAAAGTGTTAAGGTGGTCGGTGGTAGAGTAACTTGGACGAAATCCAGCTTGTTCCGGTGGTTGGTGCGAGTCTAATTTGGCATCTATACGATTATGTATGATTTTTATGAAGGCTTTATAAATATGTGACACTAAACTAATGGGCCTGGAGTTATTTATATTGGACTTATCACCTTTCTTGTGAAGAAGAACAATGTTTGAGTGGCACATCTGGATTGGGAATTTGCCTGTTTGCAGTATTGTATTAAATAAATTAGTGAGGTGTGGGAGTAGTGTGGCGGATCCAAATTTCAGGGCTTCGGTGGTAATGCCATCTTCGCCAGGGCTTTTATCATAGTGCATTGTCTTAAGCACTCGGGCTACTTCGTAACCTGTAATCGGAGGGATGTCTTCTGGGCAGTTGTAAGTACCATCTAATTCTATCTTGGAACTATCTGAATACAGAGAACTGTAGAACTCTGTTTGATTCCATTTGTGTCCAGTAAACTATTAATCCAAGGTTTGTTTCGAGAGATTCCCTGTTTAGCAACTCTTAATGATGTGTGTTTTTTAAACGGTTTTATTTAGCTCACCCAGTTTGTTTTATTCTTGGATCAAATTTAGTAATTCAAATTTCACCCACTTCCAGTCAACCGATTAATCTGAAATTTTGTATACACATTGGATTTTGGTGACAATACAATTATGTTTATTCATTATCATTATAAATTCAAGATGGCCGCCGCTACAAAATGGCGGATAATTTATGTTTTATTAATCCCATCAATATGGGTATCAAATGAAAGGGCTCAACAAGGAGAATACAATATACTATAAAAAATTGAAATCCAAGATGGCGGCCGCTACAAAATGGCGGATAATTTATTTATGTTTTATTAATCCCATCAATATGGGTATCAAATGAAAGGGCTCAACAAGCAGAATACAATATACTATAAAAAATTGAAATCCAAGATGGCGGCCGCTACAAAATGGCGGATAACGTAGGTTTTATCGATCCCATCAATATGGGTATCAAATGAAAGTGCTCAACCAGTATAATACAATATACTATATAAAATTAAAATCCAAGATGGCGGCCCCTTTAAACAGAATGCGAAATAAAAACTAAAAACTAGAAAATAAAAAATAGGTAAAAAAACTTTTTAAGTTAAACGGTTTTATGTTAAACATACATTGCAATGTTTAAGATAAATGTACTAAAAACCAAAAAATAATAAAATAGAAAACCGTGGGGCACGTCAATTGTCTACAATCGTTGATTAAAATCATAATAATAATAATTAAGTCGATAATTTGTAGACAATTGACGTGCCCCACGGTTTTCTATTTTATTATTTTTTGGTTTTTAGTACATTTATCTTAAACATTGCAATGTATGTTTAACATAAAACCGTTTAACTTAAAAAGTTTTTTTACCTATTTTTTTCTAAAGCTACTTTAACTAAATGGGTATTTAAGTTTCTTACATCTCTTTTAATAGCTCTCTTAACCTGTTTATCTATTGCTCTGTGTTCTACTGATCCTATACAATATAAATTTCTCTGTTCCAGCAAGTAACGTGTGCTTGTGGTTAGCTTTGTGTCATTTTTTCCTTTAGTTGTTATACGGCTGCTGCTTTTCTTAATACCAGTAACTAATCTGTCATATTCCTGTTCTACATCTGAGACATTAATATCTAAATTTTTAAACACTTATTATACCATAACTATATGGCGTAGCATTTTATTATTAGTAGTGTTTGTTATAACATAGTTGAGAGCAGAAAAATGTTGAATTTTGTGTCGAATGATATGAAAGAGAAAGGAGTTAAGACGTCATGGCGGCTGAAGAAGAAGAAGAAGAACAATCAAAACTTTTTTATGGCTAAAGTTTAATTGAGTTTTTGAAGACTATAAGACTACCTACAGGTATTTTTTTATTTTATTCTAGTTAAACTTACAATTAGAAAACCTAGAATGTACCATCCAGACATTAACAATGTGAGTAATCGTGATTGGTACTACTTATAATTTATTTGCAATTTGTCTAATTATGTAAAAAAATATGTAAAGAGAGACTTTAACCCGCACTGGGACTATAATTTCTACTGTCCAGTTGAATCTACATAATTATTTTGACGCAAAAAACATCAGCTCTCCCAAAAGAATTGCAGAAGCCGAATCAATTAACATTATATTTTACTGTCCCGCTAATTGCATTAAAACAGACATTTCTCACGATAAAAAACCTTTTGTGCACCACCCCTTTCGGCATCCATTTAGTTGATTGTATTTTTCGCCCTTTTTAATTTGATTATTAAGCAATCATAACCGCAGACCCTCCGTCCCTCAGGACGGGGGGACCAAAGCAGAGGGGCCTTGCCTGGCAGGACTAGGTATGCTAGATCATGTTTCAATATTTTCCTCATTCAATATGAGGAAAAATACTTATATATTTAAATATTTTTTTTACAGCGTGATACGTTTCCGAAAATTTTCGCTATGCTATTTTTCGTCATCATTCTCTTGTCCATAAAAAAAAACAACATATCCCGATTTATTTGTGGTTGGCGCAGTATGTAAGTATTCTTTTTCCATACTTCTGTATTGCTCGTCACTTTATCAAACACAGGAGGTGCCTGATGAGATGACGCTCTCTTTTTTGCTATATCATCCTTAACATAGTCCATCCACCGTTTATTTCATTTTCTTTTTTCTGTTTTTCAAATCAGAAATAAAACATCTGGAAAGATTAAAACAACTACGTTTTTTCACAAAATATTTAAACTGAATTGTGAGTGACAAAAAATATGGACTGAGACATTAGGAGTGACTTTTTCTGCACAATTTTCCAAAAAATATACCTATTCTAAGATTCACATTATGCAATTTTCCCCAATAACGATTCTTCCCCAAAAATGCAAAATAATGACCCCAACAGATACATTGCCAGCAGGACTAGGGTAGCAGAGGTGCGGGGGAGTGCGGAGGGGACATAGGACGGCGTCGCGCGGCCCTCCGACATTCCCTCAGTGTCCGCGCCACAGCTCGCACGTCGTTCGCTACGCTAACTTAGCTCGCACGCGTTCATCGTAACTGTTTTACAGTTAACTCATAAATAAACGTTATCAATTGTTATCAGTGAGAGATGGTGCTTTCCGATTTCTTGACGGAGACCAGAAGGCGATGGCTTAAGGTGAGCTTTTGTTATTGCTTTGTATTTGTCTAGATTGCCGAAATAGTAATATTTTTGTGTTTGTTACTGTATTTTTTCAATATACCTTCCAGATGAGTAATGTTTTTCCTAGTATTAAGCTAGTTTAAATATGAATCAAGTAAGAAAATTACTGTTTTTCAGTGTTGTTGGTACAAGTGAACAGTATAAGTATATTATTAAATCGGCAGCCTATACCTAACTTATGTTGTGATGTTACATAAATTATTAGCAGCAGTGTTGTTCTTATCAGACAGTTGGTGTTTACTCTCACTTCATGTAAAGATATTGTTGATACTGCATATTATTACACTTTCACTGTTTATAACGTGTGCCTACAAAGATAACAGCTGAAAAATACGGTGGATATCACATAGCTCTAACTGAGTCTATCCTACGTTTTAGGTTTTTTACCTGTACCTAAACAATCTCTACTTTTAGTATAGAATCCTCTTTTATGTTGTAAAGTGATATCTCTAGAAGTGTCCATTTCACAGACGAAGATTTAACGAACGACATGAAGTTTGGCGGCAAATTATTTATTTTTATTAAGGGTATATTGTTTCCTATTAGATTCTTTTTACTTCTTTCTTAAACTTACTATTACAAGTAGGTACCGTCTGCATATATGCTATTACAAGAAGCCTACTCCTAGAAAAGGCACTATCTTGCCTTTATTATAATTATTATCATACCGGTGCTTTCTGAAACTATTCCTAGGATCCGCATTACTTATTACCAAATGCCAACTCAAATGGTCTAGCAACAAGTGAACAAACTGCTAGATTCATCACGAGCATGTCGAATTTAGCACGAAACTGAGCAAACACTTGATATGCCGCTCCTCCAAACAAACCGACGATATTTCGTCAACAGTGTCGATGGACACAATCTATGTACATTACTTATGTACACTATACACTACTACGCTACGTATAATAATGAGTAAGGTAAACAATCCTCGTAAACAAGACCTAGGTATTTGACTCTTTGACAATAGTAACCATTTACCATATGACTTAGCCATGACTTAGCCTTCGCTCTACAGTTTACTTTTGTACATCATTCTTCTTTCAAAATCACAATTCTGGGCAACCAATTTATTAGTATTAATTACTACTTTAGCATTTTAAAAACATTTTAGCAGATGACACAGTATCTATAACTGAGTCACTTGGCATAATGTTCCCACGGCTGGGACACAGGCCTCCTGTCTATGCGAGGGGATGGGCTATAATCCACCACGCGGGCCCAGTGCGGGATAACGGTCAATCAAACTACGTCTAGCTTAACCAGCGGTATGGTGATCAGCTAATTGCTCAACGCCATTACAGTAGTCATAGTCTTTTATCTACCAAACATAAGGTCAAGTCTAAATTACATTATCATGACACAGCTATTATCAATCGAACAATTAAATAAATTAAAAGGAGAAGATGTGTAGACGCAAAAGCCATAACTTAATCCTTGTTAGGATTCGTTCCCATCTTGCCAAATTGGAGGCTATGTTGTAAGCCAAACGTAGCGCCATATGTACTGCGGTACAATGATAATAATGTATGTAAATGATAACCAAACGAGCTGATAACGACAGAGACGTGCCCCGACGTAGTTACAAACTGTCGCGTTGGTACTACGGCGGCGTACGGCGTACGGGCATTGTTGACTGATTGTTGTAAAGATTCGGAGAAGTTAGTTCGGGCTGGAGACTGTTTACCTTTTAATCTATTGGTAAATATTACGGTGGAGTGTCAATTGATTTGGGGAATTCCAACTTCAGTCATCACGCTTGTAAGCCTCAAATCGTGAGGTAGAGGTGTGCCTGTCGTTAATTTATGACGAAGTACGTTATGATAGTAGGTAATTGAATAGATTAGGAAACATATACGCGAATAAATTATATAGTTTAGGCACTTACCAAAACAATGTTCTTCAACAACTAAAACCTTATTTGTGCTTCTAACGACCAAATTGCAGGCATGCTTAAAAACTTACAAATTAAAACCGCTTTATCCAGAATACAATTCGTTTTCTACAAATATCAATTTTGCATCGTCGGCGAACTGTTCGAGACCTAGGACGTCCCGTATCGTGCAAAATGATCTGTTTGAACTAGTTCTTAGCGGAATTTGTTGAACAAACAAAGCAAAACTTCACCTCGAGTTATCTGAAATCTTTGGATTTGTTCTGATACCGCTATAAAGAGATTTAATCAAAGCACTAGACTAAGGTAGCTAGACTAAGGTAGACTGAAAAGTAATCCCTTGTTTTTTTGTGGTTTTAAGTTTGACAAAGATGACGCTTCATCCGATATGATCTTATTGATAAAACTGTTCAAATTGCTTGGTAACAAACCATATTCAAAAGTTCCTAACTTACAGCGATTCTCATAATCAAATCAAACTTAAAACAATGATATTATTATATCCATGACTTTCTCTTCTCCGAACTAGACAACTGTTGGACATTCCCAGAAAACATTCCAATAGCCCAGATGTAACCTAAGGAGTCGAGTAGTCTCCTAGTTACTCATGAGAGCCTAGTACATCAAAGTTCAAAGTTGAGTAGGCAACCTGATTAAATACCATTTGCTACTATCTAGACATAATTTATGCTCACTATCTGTTAAATATATGTGTAAATTATTTAATTATATGTCGGCAATGTTAACGTACTTTACAAACAATAAATATGTTGATAATAAATTATTTGAAAGATTCGTTTGTTCCATCCGCTATGATTGTTATGGGAGTGTGCCAAATGTCAAGTATTTAAGGTTAAGCGTTTGTTTTGTTTGGGAATGATAATGGTAATAACGTGTGAAGATGGATGTTAATGGATTAAGGGGAAATATCTTGTTCTTTAGCTAAGTATGTTGGTGAAACTTGATATCTTTCCTTAAATGTAGCTAACGTAATGTGATAGGAAAGTTTTCTGTATTTGCGTTGCGCGTTTGCCCTCTGACCTTTACCTACCACGTTTCAAAAACTTTTCCGGTAAGAACCTTTCATATGGCTTCCCCGCATAACTTTCTATGGCATTCCCCCCGATTACGTTTCTAAGGGCCGTTGTTAAAAATTGATCGAAATTTCCCTCTTCTCTGTAAAGTTGTACATATTCCTCAGAAACCTACGACGGAAAAAGCCAGAGCCTTTGATGGTTTAAGTCATTCATGTTTAATAAACTAATTTAAAGTACGAAGAGCTTTTCTTTTAAAAAGAAAAATAAGAAATAACCTTTTACTTTTCTTCTCCTTATACTTTAACTCATGAAATATTTAGATTTTGATATTGAAGTATGTATATTTAAAAAGGTATAAAAATAAATGCGCTCTAATTTTTGATGTCGTGAATTATAATTTCGTTTTGCTTGATCAAATGTAAGAAAATTATCCTAAAAAATAGAACATTTTCGTTAAACGGTGCCTAATGGACTGGATCCTAAATAAATATCTTCTGAAGCTCTCAGAAACGATATAGGTACTTCAAAAATTCTTGGCAGAATTGAATGTGTATTGAACAAATACCCTTAAGTATTTGTTCAATTTAAATTTCTAAAAGATCTTTGCTAGATTATTTACACATGTAATAGATTATTTCATTCTGAGCGTGAGGACCTGATTTGTATTTGTTGTTTCTGCACTAAATTGTTATTGGAATTCGCTTTCAATCAAATACATTTTTCAACACACTTGCTCATAAAGTGGCTATAATTTCACCGCAATTAGGCACGTAATGACACCTATAATCAAACTGTGACTTTTTCATTGCTATTATTCACTAGTGAGTTATAGGTTTTTTTTTAAATTTTATTGGTTGAGTTGCTATGTTCTTAAAAAAGTTTCGATACAAAAAAGATCATGTTCAATAGTAAAAATAAATTAATGTACCTAGTGCTTCCCCATTTCACGCAACTTTGAATTTAAATAGATAATTTCAACTAATACGTTTTTAATAAATGAATCTTTCACTCAAATAATATAACTTTTGTTTTCTCTGTAATAAAGAAAAAAAAAACCCCATTTTGTCCGTGGCTAAAACTCTATCCGCGAAAAGTCAAAAATAAAGAAACCACATTCTTTTAGTCTATGGCCGATCGTCATTGTTACAGTAGTGGCGCCACTGGTCAAGAAAAAATGCATCACTACGTCAAACTTAGTACATTTATTTTAGTTCCGTGTTTTCCCGCCTGCATAGATAACTTGGTAGAACTGTAGATGCGCGCGCATTAATTTTTCCCACTATTGTAAAAAAAAAAAACAGAACTTGTTTTAACTGTTGAAGTTGGTAGAACTGTAGATGCGCGCGCATAAATTTTTCCCGCTATTGTGAAAAAAAAAACAGAACTTGTTTTAACTGTTGAAGATCACTTTTTAGTATTATTTTCTTCACAAGTGTGTTGAAAAACGTCGTATGATACACGTGTGTATTGATGATTACCGTCCTCGGCTTTCTTAAGACCCTCACCTGACGGCTCGGGTCTCAATGGCGCCTCTGCGGTAATCACCAACGTTACACACTTGTACCATAATGTACTATTATTTGTGCTAATACAATAATAGATTCAGGACATTAACCTACATCCATAAAATTTTGGATTTGTTTATTTAGTTTATATTTTTTGGTGATCAAACAATTTCGTCTCGATTTAGGATATTGAACTTCGCAAAAAGCTTTGAATACGTAATCATTGTAAGGATGAATATAATTCTTATACTTACTATATTTAATAGTCCTCCTGACCGTTTTCGGCCACGGCGGCCAATCTCAGCGGAGATTAGCCATCTGCGCGGGAGATATTATAGTGCACAAGTGTGTGCGCAGGCACAGGTGCACTCTCTGTTCCTTTTCTCTCATAGTCCGATGGGACGGCAATCCGACACGATCGGAGAGAGATCAGGCGCAGAACCAACGCGCAACGGCTTAACGTGCTTTCCGAGGCACGGGGGTACTATACCGCCAACTTCCAAACTCCGGGCTACCTGGGAAATTTCTAATGAAAAACCCAATAGCACTTTTTGCCCGACCCGGAAATCGAACCCAGGACCTCACGCTCAGCAGTCGCGCTTGCGACCACTAGACCAACGAGCCAGTTACTATATTTAAAAACCCGTTGAAATATGATTTAATCTTAATCAAAATTAACCGCTTCAATTTCTGTATTGGTCATGTATTACATAATTTAATTAACAACATCTTTTCAATAGTCCTTGCATTAATATTAGTTTTATTTAAAAAAAAATAGCGAATGGCTCGCAAAATTGTTACCACGAGAAAAAAAAACATATTTTCCAAACTTCGAGAGTTTGTTCGAGTAAGGAGGTAAATTCGCTAAACATTAATTAGTAAACGTTAAACAATGATGGTTTGTAAGACTTCCGAACTTCGTCCTTGGTACGCGGTTGTTATTGAACCTCCAAGTTTATAACACGTGATTCAAGTGCTAGAGCAGTGGTGGCCAAGTGGTGACGGGGCGAATTATGTGTTGTAGGTCGTGCGTTCAAGTTCTTCATCAAAATTGGCAGTCTTGTTCCACCCTAACTCGAGCGTCGTCTTTCCTTTTTTTGTCACTAAAGTATTACCTAAGATATTCTGACGGCTCCACATACCTATCTGGTTAATGGTCTGCCGACACTTTCGCTTACTATTCAGTGTGATAGACCCAGAGTGGGTTGGAAGCTGCTCTGTGCCCGCGTGGTAGATTACGGCACACTCCCTCACACGTAGAGGGGGCCTGTATTAGCATATGGAGGTGTGTTTGGGAACATTATAGACTTATTCTGTCAATGACTCAAGAGGTCTCAGTGGGAACCTCCTCTGTGACTAAATGTGCATTTTCTGGTAAATTTTACAACGTCAATCGATACATTGTTTTGTACTTAGAGGACAACTACGTAAGTAGGTATATTTCCTTGTCCGCGAATAAGGAAAATTAGTCAACGCATGTCGGTGATGACATTATTGGTTATGCTATGGTAATTACGTTATAATTACCTGACGTAGGTAAATGACGAGAATGTTATTACTAGAATTCTACGAACTTATTAATAGATATTATTTAGAGTATGAGTAAGTATGGAGATTTGTATGGGCGTGTGGGGGTTTTCTGTCATACAATTTCATTCATGTCGGGATATCTGTGGTTTGCGTACTCCGTGGAAAGGAAAACTGTCATAATATTAAATACTATTGTTAACATGTCCTTATTTCACCGCATGACACACCGCCGGAAAAACAACAACATAAGAAAATATGAATGAAATCAATCATGGAAAGTATTGTTAGGTCATTAAAACATTCATTGAACTTGATAGTATTTACTCATAAATGTTTACGAACTAGCCTTTGACTGAGACCGCGTAAAGAGTCAAGCCATTTAGCAAGACCGTTACTTTCATAAGTGAAACAGTTTTTTAATCGTATACGTAGTTTCGACGAATAATTTCCCTACTACAATAAAAGGCGTTTGCAAGGACCAATTTTTTTAGGAAGTTATAGCGCTTTGGCTTCATTTAACATTTAAACATCCACAATTCAACAAAAACTTACCAACTCATCCCCTTTACCCCGCAGTCATGCAAACTCATATAGTACATACAACAGTATGCAAATGTAACTGTAGTAAGAGACAGGTGCGCGTGCGCCGCCCCCTCTTTCCCACGCCTGCGCTCTGGCACACGTGTCCACATCATGGGAATAGTTCTACTACGCGATACTATTACTGTTTCATAAACAGTATAGCAACGAATTAAGGGCTGGTAAAAGTGGTTAACGCTTGACTTTCCCCCCTGGAATTTTTTTGAGGGTAGATTGTGTGGAGAAAAAATTGAGAGCGTGTTGATCGCGTGTATTGTAATTATGAGTGTGTGACCGGTGACTCTGTTAGAACATTTCTTAGTTTTTTGATTAAATGAAAAGACGAGATGCGTCTTATCAATTTAACATGGACATTATTGAGCTGCAAGATGTTGATAAGTACGAGTAGTTTGTATTACCTATTAAATTAAGAGTAAACTAGCAATACATAAACTAGTTTCAGCATTAGTTAAATAGCTTGTTAGAAATTTTTAAAAGCTTTTGACTTCATTTCAATACCAAACTAACCCTTAATTGAACCATAACTCATAAGTAAACGTAACATACTAAACTGGCACCGTAATATGCAAATAACTGTAGTCCGCCAGTACTGGGGATATGCGATGGCGGGGCAGGTGCGCCCGCGCCTCCCCCAGTTCCCACGCGCACAGTTAGCGCGTCGCAAGCAGCCAGTTCGCGCATAGGCGCTTTATTACGTCACACGATATAGCTGACTTGTTGAATTATTGCTTTACACTTTCACTTGAGAATTTATATTTGTTTCTCCACTTTAATGACGCAGTTGAATGGTAATTAAAAACGATTTTCGAAGCGGTGGCGAGTCGCGCCACCTGTGCCGAAACGAGGCGAATTACGTCGATAAATGCTTCATTAAACTTTCATAATTTTGAAGTGTTTTGGCAAAGCGGTACTTGCAACAATCCTAGAATCGTCTACGCTAGATCAAGTAAAATCAATTCGCAAGGTTTCATTACAATAACATGTCACAGTGCGCTACATTTTACTCAGGAGCAACTTTAATAAATGACTAACTTTAATATTATTTGTATTCATATTAAAGTTAGTCATTTCAAAATAACAGACCCAAATTAATGATAAAATAACTCAATTACTTACATACATTTAATAACTTATATGTCAAAATAATAACCTTGCAGATAGTTTAGCAAACCACTCAACGAAACTAAATACCTCTGAACGCGGTTCATATAAGCTGACATTAGATTTGAGGGCGGTAAGTAGCTTCCCTATATTATTTAGATAGAGAGCTTTTAAAAGCCGAGAGTGAGAGACTTACGCCTTATACACCTGTGTAGTATAAGTAATATCGGGTAAAAGGAACATCTTGCCTCAAACTTTTACCATGAATTAGTTGATTCTATTAAATCTGCTCTTTCATACAAAAGTGCCCGTGTGTCCGTTAAATCGTGTACGATGTGTATAAACCATTGCATTGTATACTTAACTAGGTAAGCTTATGGTGAATGCGACAAGGTAGCCTGCGAAATTCGTTTTCTGCAATTTACCGATCTGTCTCTTGAGTGACTATTTGATGAATAGTGTCATTCAAGACACTTATGAACTGAGAGGGTTGTATTGTTGATTTTAATCATTATTACTCAGTAAAGTCACATTTATTACTGTCACGAATTATTTAACATCCAAACGGCAAATTGCAAAAACGTAAGAAAATTCGAATTTCGCGGGCTACCTTGTCGCATCAAACTTTTCTCTTTGTTTTTTTTTTGGCCGGGTGGAAAATAATCAAATAACCCCTCCCGCTCTTGGGCAGAGCGAAAGGGAGTGCCAGACTTCTACTGACTAAAAACCACCCATGTTCATTCTTAGCCCTTTATGTCGAGGCCGCGGTTTCTCTTGTGAAGAAAAACCCGCTGCCCCGATGGGTGTCGCATCAACCTTAAACGTAACTTGCAACCGCCATCGCCAATGCATGTCCCCACAGTTCATACTTAAAAGGTCACTCAACCAGGAATATAATAATATACTGTTGAATTTCTACGTAGGCGTGCACTTATGTTGGAAACTATGTGTCATATACCATTAATAAATATAATACATAGGAATTGCCTCACTTCTCCACTAAACTATATCTATGGGATGTTTCGCCATCGCGTGAGTTCAATCACGCGTGTAAAGCACTCCGTTTCAACAAGTTTCATATCTCTAGTGATACTATGAAAGTTGATAACAAAGTATGCAATATTCACGTGCATTGCGATTAGTTTAATGCCATCAGGAAAGGTTATAAAGGTCACGGTTACATATAGTACCTTTCTATTTGAATGTCGACTATTCTGCATTGAACTGATGGAAACTTTGTTCAATCCAGGAGTCGAAAATCCGTGAATTATCTATGTATACTCGGTAAAAAAGACATACCTACCCAACATTTGACTCTATATATTCAGATTTCAGTGCATGATTCAACATCGATAAATAAAAAAAAAAACATATAGATACGCTTTAGCATGGGTAAGCCACTTTAATATGAAACTACAGATTATTAACACGATGTCCGCTCCCACCGTGTATGTAATCCAAAGTAACTGTACCCTACAAGGTTTGCAAATGAAATTCCGACGATGCGTTCATTGCAAAATAAAGCAAATATTTGCGAACCACACGAACAGCGGTAGCTGATAGTCCAGATTTTAATTAAGGCCAAGGTAATGTGTTATCATAACAGAACATCTCTTTTATAGAAGGACGTTGTATACGGCTAAGGAAATTAGATAGATATATTATTAGATAGCGTAATTTGACAAAACGTAGGTGTATGTTATAGTTACACTTCTGACTTACCCATTGAAACGGAATACGTGTGATGGGTCTGATTATATAGTACCTACATGGTTACGATCGGAAAAATAGCCGAGATAATTTTAGGATTTAATAGGAAACGAGACACTGTTCACTCATTAGTGTTACTATTATCGATAATTGTATTTACCTACGTCGTTACGATAACAACCGTAGCATCATTATCCAAAATGATCTAGTATTCGCGTTAAAAATTATAAAATGTTTTGTGAATAAGAGTTAAGAGTTGATATTATTACAAAGTAACCGAATGCATACTTCCACTATTATTTATCAATAAGAACATCAAAACAATCAATATAGGAAACTATCACAACAAACAATACACATCAATACACATCAATATACATCAATATTGGTTGTAATTTACCCCGATATTTAAACAAACAAGGTGTGTCATTTCGTAAATTTACCGGTAAATGATCTATACCTACTATTAAATTCATTGGCAACATCAGCTGATAGAAATAAAATAAAATTAATATTTTTTTCGTATCATTAAAAGCCCCATCTAGTTTTAAAAGACAAAATACTATTTGCAAAATAAACATAATTTATCATTTTTTAAAAAACTGGTAAAAACCAGTTCAAATTAAATAAAGTAAGGCGTATTTACTTTTCCATCTGGGTATGATTGTAAAGATGTGATAAGCTTATCAACTCAAAATGTCATAATCTACAAGGAAAAAAACATTCCACAGTTATCTTTATCTTACTAATTATCTTATTACTACGAAAACAACATCTTTAGAAAACAGGCATTTCCTAGAAGTAAAAAATTTGAAGAACCATGAATTCGCACCTAGTCGTCATGATGGATGAATAGTCCACTCTTTCTCACAGAGCAGGCCTGTGTGCCAGCTGTGGGAACTTCATAGGCTGATGAGGCTTATCACATCACCTTCAATTTCTCGAAACTCTCAGCATTAGTTCTATAGCTATATCTCTTTAAACGGTCCCTTTATCTCAGTCCTCTTATCGTGAGCAAATATTAGAGCAGCCATCTCTCTTAGTGATAGCCGATTGGCCTAATTTGACTATCAGTAACGAGCATTAAATAATTTATTAATGATCGCGCTACATTCCTGGCTATCTCACGATTAGTTATTTCTGACCTGGTCTAGTAATATTAATAGAAATATGTCGGTATTATGAAAAAGCAGTGTTTCAATGTAGTCAATCAATGGCTAAACACGGTGAACGAATGAACCATTAAACATTTTTAACGGTTAATATCGAGATGAGATTCGGATTAGATATTGAAAGCTTTTAAGTACCTTGTCTTCAGATCGGCGCCATCTTAGATACATAAAATTCCTAATTTATTACATCCCTAAATTGTTACCAATCACACCGGTTGAGAAAAAGGTACTTCACCTTTTAGTCCTAGAACCAATAGAGTAAACTCTTTGACTTTCATCTTTTTTCCAATTAAAAATTCTATGAAGTAACAAGCACCTTCAAAGCCCCACTCCAGTAAGTTAAGATCAAAGGACCATTTTCTTTTATCAAAATTCGGAACTAAGCAACCATTCAGCTAAACGTTCGTACAAAAGGATTCTAAACCAATTATTAGGAACACGTGTTGGCAGCCATTGTCATATATCACACGCGAATTCACCCCCCGTGGTTGTACTGCGTAATGGCGTAATACACTGGCATTACTATACGTCAGTACTTACGCGAAATGATAACAGTCGTGCCCAGTGATGCCCAATTATTGGATGTTATCATCTATTTGGGATAGAGCGATGTTAGATAATAACTTTGAGTATAGTTTAGGTATCGCATAAAAGGTCTATAGGTATGACCGATTTTTTTACAATTTTATTTCCTGACCTGCACATTAATTACGAATCAGTTTTTATAATATTCTTTAGAATTATAAAAAAATGAAGTCATTGTAATTCTGTGTTATGGAATTACTCCGTGAATAGTTCCATTTAGAATCATTATTTCAATATTTATCAGATATTCTAAGCCCATTTCTCTTTCCTTTATCGTATTGAGCTTTAATAAAACTTCAAAAGCTCTGCCTAGGGACGGAGGGTCTCGTCATGGATGAGTTACTTTGCTTACTAATTGGAGTTAAAACGACCGTGTGGTCATTAGCATAATGTCGTAGTTAGGTCTGCCAAGGGAGTAGGCAGGAGTATTGAAGGTCATGCCAATAACCTTAGTTGCTGGCCAGACATAATAATAATAATATGCTGTTCTAATAGTTTCAATAAAAAAGATCCTTTTAGTTGCTATTTTAATTTTGAAAGGAAACCTGTAAAGAGCTCTCCTTGAGAGAGTTTTCCTAGAAAGGATGAAAGGCGGTCTTGAAAATGTAAAATATTGGTTTAGGCCTTGCTTTAATTTACTGGGAAGTACTGTTAGCAAGCAACGGTCAGTAATGCGTAATAAAGGTCAAATCAGCAAAATCTATCGACTGTTTGTGGCGGAAACTTTCGTTTTATTCACAAATACGAGTAGGAGTACTTTCACTGTATTTGTTTTGTTAAATCATCCTTACATAGTATAAAACAAAGTCGCTTTTTTTGTCTGTTTGTTTGTCTGTATGCTTAAATCTTTAAAACTACGCAACGGATTTTGATGCGGTTTTTTTTAATAGATAGAGTGATTCAAGAGGAAGGTTTTACGCGGGTGAAGCCGCGGGCATCAGCTAGTTTCCTATAATCCCAGAAGGGTTGAGGCAGAGTTGTACCAATAAGTACGACATTTTGCCAGTTATAAATCAGTTCACTGTATTAAGGTAAACATCGCCAATAGGGAAGCTCATTATCGGCATGTCGACTCTACTATTAATCACTAGACCGCACTATGTGAGCGCTCTCACACACTGCTCTTACACTAATTAAGAAAAGCCGATTATTATACAACATAATAACTGTAAGAACGCCAAATATCAAGATACCCTCTATTATGTTGAAAACCCTTGGTTAAATTGAAAAAACAGTTTAATGCTTCATTTACTGACTGGCATTGTTCGTATTGTGTATTCCTTTAGCCAAAGTATTCAATCAGTCAAAAAACGGATATAACAAAAATTCTCGGCAAAAAAAAGGAAAAAGATAGCCTAGTGTGTATCAGCCGCACTTATATAATTAGTATTTAGCATACATCTAGATTCCACTGGCAGTTATGAGACCTAGGCTGACATAAGGCAAAGATAGCCCATAAAATTCCGCTTATTTTATTTTTATTTTATTTATCTAAGGAAAAACAAACAGTAGCACAATAAAAATTAAACATACTTAATATCTTAAATCTAACAATCTTAAACAATTATGCTACCCACTACGTTTTCCACGGATTACAATTTTAAAAATTTAAAACTAGCTAGTAACAGTACAAATACAAAACCTATAACACAATATTTTTTTAAGCAAACGAATACTCGTATTATCTTATCCTATTCACCTCAAAAAAAAGAAAAAAGTGAGCTTGTGTGCCTACTAAACATTACGTTATTACAATTATAATATCTATGGTATTTTAGGTACTTTGCTGGTCCTTTAGAGTTGCGAGGATTTGCCTCTTAAATGCATTTTTACTTAAAAACAGAAGATGCTTAGAAGATGATACTGTCATCAGTTCATCACCATCCTAACTAGGTAGGTGTGTTAAGGTAGGCTGTAGGCTTGGAGTGTAACTGGATGCAGCTGAATAGCAATACTTTACATGGAGCGACTGCCCATCTGAATTTCACAACCCAGATACTGGGTGCCATTATATTATAACCCTGAAAATTTCACAATGTGTTAGCTCAAAGTTGACCCCGACACAGTAAATGCTAATAAAATGATCCTTGTGTGGATATTTTTAGTCACAAGGACATTATTTGAAGTGGTAACTAATACGCGATAAGTTTATGATAAGTCGATAATATAACAATTGTGTCATGTCGCCGCGTTTGGTCGGTAATGGCGGAAATATTTAGGTATGATTATGTAGGTACTTAGGCTGCCTTTGAACGGTTTTGGGTGTCATAAAACTTATGTGTTATTTTGATCACGTGTTTCAAGGATAGGGAATATCATCAATCTGTATCCCCGAAGGGTCATACCAACATATTAGCATATTATCATAACATATTATATTTAAAGGGGGGCGGTACCTAATAGGGGGCGAGTCTATTGCTAATAATTCGATTGTAAACACACAATAGGTACATACCTATATGTATACGTGTCGTACGTGGCGTATTGATACAAGACGTGTATCAATACGCCAAAGTTTTGGTGTTGAAATAGGACATATCCTAAACCCACATTACATATCCTTCCTTTGAATAGATCATTCCCACAATTATGTCAATGAATACTTAACTAACCCATATCTCTCTTTGCAGGCCTTCAAACTGTTCAAGCGGAACAAGAGCCGCAAAAACACACGGAACCGGATCTCGCCGGAGCTGTCCCGCTCGCCGTCCTACAGCGGGACCGTCGACGCACGCTCCGACATCGACATACAACGCTTCTGCGCCTGTCGGGCCTCTCTACCCCCGCTACCCATCAACGAAACATTCGAAAATACTTCTTACTACAGCAGCTATAACAGTTATAATAGCTCGAGGATTGACAGCTTGGAATCTTATGGCACAAATGAGTCCAACAGCGGCAGCAACCGATCAGACTCTGCCTATGACTCGGCCAGGTCTAGTCCTGAACACGCCAGGGTCTGCTATGCTACCGTCACGTACTTCAACGTCAATGACAGCGAAGATAGCAGCAGCATCCGAACTGAGTACACCCTCCTGGATGACGCTGAAGCTGACCGAATGGCTGATCTTGATGAGATGGAACATATGGATGAAGATGAACGAACACAGAACCTGATCAACGAGAGCATTGAACTTGTTAGCACGTTATGAACTGCATGCGAAGGACTTTGTTTGAGTTCATAATTTTGCTTTAAGTTAGGGAAGCGTTTTATTCCGAATTAGGAAGCGTGTGTGATATACGGTGCGTGGTCGACGAGGTGTGATGACATTATTCAGTTATTATGATAGCGAGGACTATGAATGAATAATAATTATAATTGTAACTACTAAATTTTCCAAATGTATACTATGTATTTATAATGTTTAATAATCTGGCAACTGTAATCTATCTGGTAGAACTTAAGATAGGTCATAAATAGTTTTTGTGAGTTTTAGAAGAATAAAACAGAAACTAAATCGACGCTCTTCGTAGCAGAAATTCTTTGCTGTTCAAAATCACCAACGCATTGACATAATTGACCAATCAGCTTTCACTAAAAGCCCTTCTATTGTCCAATCGGAGAGAAGCTCCAGCACTTTGCTCTGTGAAGATTTTATTGAAACAATTTCTTCAGTCGATATTGCTCCCTGACCCGTCGCGACATGATATTGGAAAGTGGAAAATATCTCCTCTTATTGAATTGTGAAGTCTTTTAGATTTCTTGTTGACCTATATATTTTTGAAATTATGTCCATATACTTTTATTTGAAGCAGCGTTACGAAATTTACCTTTAGTCGAAAGAGGATTTCGTGAAAGGAAATTAATTTGTAGGTACTTGGCTGTCAAGTCTGTTTGAGTATCGTAAATCGCTTTATTACTCAAGTTCTTGTACTAATAACTAGCTTATCAACAACGCCACTCTTGTGGTAATTTCCGTTGATCCTCGAATTAACTTCAACAAGACAAAATAAAAGTTTTAATTGAAGTGGCTGAAGTTATTACCTTGTTCCAAGTTTCTTTGCTTTAGTTGCGTAGGGTTTTCAATTAATTTTGAATTTAAGGTTATGAGAATTTGTAATATTAATATAGTGTATAACTAATAGAGAAAACCACAAGAACGCTGAAAATTCAGGTTGATTTCAATTTTGTTAATATAATGTGAAATATTTTAAACGGTAAATTAATGAAATTCTCAGCCATGTTAACGTACCTACTGGTTTTGTAAATATTTCAGCTATTTCGAAATACCTATTTACCCGCGTTCCTGAAACTATATTGTTTACCGTCAATATGTATCGCGATATCGAACAAACAACTGATTATATTGACTTTGGTCGTGTTTATTTGTACTTTTCATGTATTCCAACTATGAAATTGAAATTGTGGTCTATGTTTTATTGATTTCGCAATCTTTTAGAGACATTTTACCTTTCATAATCTATGTTTTAAAGGTCTCTTTGTGCCCATTTAGTAATGAAATAACATTTAAGCCTATTACTGACCTTCTGTGGACATAAGCCTGTCTCAGGAGTGAACCCGAATGGAAAGCGGATTGAACGCTACTAAATGGATGTCGAGCAATCGGCTTATAGTTATAATTATTAAAATCAATTCGATCGATCGATTGGGTAGCTTGTCGAATTTAGTTTATGAAGGACGTCATTTTCATGTTTTCATATAAATTGTACTTGATTTCAAATATGTTTCAATGTGTATTTAGAGTTAAAATCACTTGCTGGTCGAGTGATTGTTAATTTAAGTAATTCGATGTAATTCTAAGCTATACTGTGTTTAATGAAAAGGTCGCGAATGTATTGTCATCAAAATCTTTCTTGATACATAAGAAAGTAGTTCTACAGTCTATTGCCCTTCGTTGGTAACACTTTAACCTTGAGCTGGCCTAACGTACAACGGAGTATCCATATAATAAGAGGCCAGCTTATACTGGTTTCGTTGCCAACGACGTGCGGTTAACTGTACCTTCCCACAGTTAGTCTCCTTCAAGTGTTTACCAAAGTTAATGTGATATTATAAGATTATGTAATTAAGTTTAAGATATTTTAAACTATTTAGTAATAATTACGTCAGTTGATCTCATGTATATTTTAATGTTCGTTTGCGTCAGAGGCTGCTTTGCTATGCAGAGTAGTGATTAAGATCAGAGGCTGTTTTGATGAACTGTCGTGACGCACAGAGTAAAGGATTGTATGTTAACAAATACATTTCGTAATTATAAATAAATTAAATTTAAATTTTTATTTCTGGCATTTTAATTCTTTTGCACACCTTTTAATTAGTGTTTTAAAGATAATTGCAGTTATAATGGGTTTTAACAATACTCGTTAGCATAACATAACACTCATTAGGTACTAGTAATTATTAAATTCCTTTCTACATTATAATAGGCTCGCAAATAAAAAATAACTATTAACGTGGTCACTGACCACAGAAATAAGACAGTTTTCAGAATAAAAAGGTCCTAGGGGTAGGTCCTTTTCTGAAAAACGTTGAAGTCCACTGCACAATAATGAACAAAGACGTAATATCTTTTTTTTTTTTTTTCGGGGGTGGGTAATCACCAAATAACTCCTCCCGCTCTTGGGCCTCTGCCTCTCTCTGGAAGGGAGTGTCAGACTTCTACTGACTAAAAACCACTCATGTTCCTTCTTCGCCCTGTGCCGAGGCCGCGGTATCTCTTTCGACATCCCGCAGCCCCGACGGGAAGACGTAATATCTAACCTGTTATCCCCGAGGGGTTAGGCAGAGGTGTAGCTAATAGTACACCCACTTTTGCAAGTTATGTTTAAGTCCCATTTAATAGGGGGGAAACCTAATACCATCAACCGTGCACAAATCCAGACCAAAAAAAAATGCTGCTGAAAAATTCCTAATGAAAAAGTCCAATAACACTTTGTCTGAGCCGGGAATTGAACCCAGGACTCAGCAGGCGCGCTTGCGGCCACTAGACCAATGAGGTATACAAGAACTAAAAATCAGTAAAAGATATAATCTACCTATAGGCACAGCATCAGCGCTACCAGTTCACTGACCTCACGTGACGTCATTGCCACTGACCCGTCCTCGATACTGGACGGAACTGTCATCCTGGATTGTCCTACATTTCACCAGCAGCCAGCAGGTAACCTACATCGGGTACCGGGAAGCTGGGGATCATAGCTTTGTTCTATCTAGGTCGAGTTTCACTCAATCAGGATCGGAAATGTAGGTGAGAGCTATCAGCGAACAATTCATTGATGTTTCTGAGAACCTTCTTTGACTTTTGGGATCAGATCTCTAAGATTGACCTATTCTGTAGATATTTATTTACTACGTAGGTATACATTAATAACTGCCGCCTTGGCATAGCCAATAGTCCACAATAGTAATGGGTCGAAAGAAGTAAAGAACTGGGAGTCATAAGGGTCATGCTCAGCAGAGGGATATAATGCAGGTTAATAATTAATATCCACTACCAACACATTCAGCAAGTTTATGAGACATCAAACTGTAAGACGTTGGGGAAGACATGCTCACTTCGTCATTTTCCTTTGAGCCGATGTCAAGAAAAGTTTGATTAGCCATAAAATATGTAAACTCTGCAACTTTTCAACAGGTATCCATAAGTTTTACAAGTATTATGAAGTCATAAAGTTCTTAAACGAAAATATTTTTGTTTAAGAACTTCAAATCAATGCTATAGAGCACTGATTTGCAAACTTATAAAGGCACAACCACTGGCGCTTCATAAACACTTACAAAAGTTGACCTCCTACCCGTTTTGTGTCAAACAAACTATAGCAAAACAACTCCTATTATTCTCATTGAATAGCAGCACAATTAGAACAAAATCTAGTTTCGCAGCAATTCTAACACCAATTAAGAATAGTCGCGACCCGCCACAATGGCGC
Organism: Diarsia mendica; assembly: GCA_949316265.1. Taxonomy (NCBI): domain Eukaryota; kingdom Metazoa; phylum Arthropoda; class Insecta; order Lepidoptera; family Noctuidae; genus Diarsia; species Diarsia mendica. The sequence continues at coordinate 1,204,815 of OX438887.1, forward strand.
GGCCGGTAGGGGGCGCCACGGGGCACAATGGGCCCAACGTACCGCTAATAGGCTCAGCAAACAGGTTCAGAGCTGAACTAATGGACGGATTAGGTTTCACACAGCGGAAGAGGAAATACTGCTACATTAGCGTTTGGTAAATAATAAATTAAGTATGTAGGTAAGTATGTTTTGTTTAGTAAAGGAAAATTATGATGTGACTGCCGCTGTGCTGCTGATGCTGTTCCAGAGACATAACTGCAATAAGGCTGATAATATAGGCTATTTCTAATAATAGACACTAAAGTTCTAATTTAGGTATAATGCGCTAGCATAAGCGACCACAACGGCGATATTGCCGCCAGTTACCATTTACATAGAGCTCTCTGTATTTTAATTATTTTAGCAGGCGAAAGAACGGGAACCTGAAAAGCATTATATTATTTACTAACTTACTTAATTATATACTTAAAATATAATAAAGCTGTACAATAAGAGTAGCATCTATTTTCAACACCGCGTTTCATTTTCCAGAAAATTTAATTACGCAGCGCGGCTTTTCATTGTAACATTATCTGAAACTTTTGTGCCGTAGTTTGAAACTCTTGCGAGGTACTTACGTCATACAAAGTTAAACTAACTTGTATACTGGTGCTAATACTTTGACCTTGATTCTCCTACCTTTAAGAGATTACAATAATTAAACTACCTAGTCTACCTACAGGTACAATTCGTCAGTTATGGTTGAGTCCTGTGTGATAGGGGGCGAGTCTGTAAGGCATAGAATACTAATTTTATAAATGCGAAAGTTTGTAAGTATGGATGTTTGTTACTCTTTCACGCAAAACTACTGCATGGATTTGGATAAAATTTGGTACACAGATAGTTTATTACCTGGATTAAGACATAGGATAGTTTTCAACCCGATTTTATATTCCCGTGGGATCATTTTCGAGTTGTAGCTGGCAACACCTAGTAATTAGTAAAAGGAAAACCGATAACGTAAATAGTGGTTGGTGGTTTGGTTGTGGTGGTAACATGCGCATGTGGAGATTCATTAATGATTGCGTGCTCCACAAACGATAGCATATATTTAAATGTTGTTTGCTCGGAATTGATGGACGTTTCTAAAGGCGCCAAACTCGTAGAACTTCTATTCGTTGTCGACTTTATTTACATTGCCTTCCACACGCTTCGGAAAAGTTAGTCTATAAGTAATTAATAGTAGTAGGTAGTATTTAGAAGAGAATGGAAGCAATCGAATGAAAAATGATTGATTACTTTAATTACGAAAGTCGTGTTTCTAAAGTCTCAAACATTTCCAACTAGAATGAACTGCTACCTATTTTCGTTCAATAAGAATTAACCTAACTATTGAGGAATATCTATCAATAGCTTATCTTCACCAATAAGCTAGCCTTTTCCCATCTATAAACCGTACCGTTTCCAATCTAACCGGAAGCAGTTCCATGCTAGTATTTTACAAGGAGTGACTGCCTATCTGACCTCTGTAAAACTTGTCTAAAGGTCAACTTTGACGTTCAAAAAGTGCTGAATCTCATCCTAATTAAAATTAATGATTATTGAAAATGGAATTATTATCGTTGCTGACGAGCGACTTTATGAAAGGTAATTCAGGTCAAAACGTGCTTTATGAAGGGGTATTACCCTTTTAACTTGAATACGGTGCTTCAGCTTAAATTTCCAAGTCTGAATAGTTAGTTTGTTGAAGTTATTCTAAAGTTTGGGGCTAATCGGCCACCGTTTAACTTCAACAACCCCTATGGAAACTTTGTGAAAGCTGTCTATTCAACAACTTGATTGTAATCCCTTATTATTTGCCTCACAGTGGGATCGCTCGGCGAACTTGATACCGAATTAATTGATCATTGTCGTTTAGGACAAAACAATCAGCTGGGCTTAGACTATATTGTGCTAATCATTTTGCTTAGTAATCATTATTTAGGGTAAAATAATTGGGAGCTTAGTACCTAAAGTTCGCCTAGAGACGATGGTAGTTATACTATTGAGATTAAGTGAGCCTAGTAGGGGATCGACTGGTCGCGGTATAGCAATGTCAGGATAAAAATTGTATTATGTTGACATTTAACAAATTGTTATGAGTCCATCTCGCTCGGCTGCTTGCAGCGTATTGAGCGACGAAATGCATGGATTCGTAATAGTGCGTTTGAAGGTCGGAAGTATGCGAAACAGGTTTAGGATTTAATGCGCCCGTTTCATTTATTTGGATGCCTTATTTTGAATGGGTAGTTGTTTGTTTGATATTACTTTGTTACCTATATCTGTTATACCAATTTTATTTTCTTATAAAAATATTTATTCTGTCTTGGCTTATCTCTGTATTTATTTATTGTTACCCAGTATTATTACTTTCTTACACAAAAATATATTTATTGCTTACTTTTTTTCCTTTTTTATCTGAACTCGTACCTACATACCTACACATTTTCTTATACTTACCTACTCGATATATATTTAGTGTAACCATTTGTTTACTTTATTTACATAATCAAAATGTGTTTGAAACTGTTTTCTGTCTGTCTGTCACTTACCCCCTCAAGGTTCATTGGAAGACCAGCGTCAGACAGCATCACCTGTCTGGCATGAATGCTGAAATGAACCTTTTTGGCGCAGCCGTGAGGCACACAGCACATAGGTACCTACTATGTTTTTTTTCCATTTTTGTAATTTTTTTTAGTATTATTGTGTGTGTGCTTGATGTACTGACGTCAAATAAACATTTTTTCTTTCTTTCTTTCTTTTCTTTCTTATGCTTTGGGGTGCAATTGTTACATTTATGAACCCTCACGAATCTTGCAATTATGATATTTTTCAACACATTTTTCGCTCATTGCTCAAAATCGAACCAGTTTGCGGCTTAGCTAAGTTGTCAAACAGGAAATATTACTACAAAATTGCTTTTTAACAATCATTAAACATCGTTTGACTGTTTTGTTCCAACAAGCTTTTTACATGTTTCATATACTAGGTAATGACAAAAACCATTCAGTTTTGTTGTGTTTGTCAAAATATAATCCACAAATGAGAACAGACGTATTGTAACTTTGAAGAAAGGAAACCTGTAATACCTGTTTTGTGGTCCTGTTCGAGTTGCGTCAGAGGGATGGCTGGGAGAATATTGGTGGACATCAATGGGGTTCGCACTGGTCAGTAAGTTATTATTTTATGCGGACAAGGACAGGATTTTGTAATGCTCTTTGTTTTGTAAAAAAGGGCTTTTTATGTAAAGATTATAATATGGTAAAGGGCGATACAAGATAAGACAACAGGAAATATGGGAAGAGTAGGTATACATAACTGGGTTAATAAAGTAGAAATTGAAAAAGTTACATCGGGTAAATATTGTACAGTTTCTTTTTAATTTTGTTTAATTTTTATATTTACAACTTTTTTCCATAGGGATAATTTTGGCAGTAGATACACTGAAATTAAAACTATTTTCTGTCATGTGAGCTGAATGCAGAACCGACCCGGAACTTCCGAACAAAGTATTTATATACTCTGTAGCTTCCAAAATGTGCCTAAATTATGTTGTTAGTACTGTTAAACACATGAATTTTGGCAAACTAACTGCTTGAGGCAACAGCGCGTTATTTTTTTACGAGCCAGTCATATTTGTAAATGCTTCAGGCTTTCATAATTTAGGTACCTAAGTACTACATACGTACAAGTTAAAGTGGAACAGAATATTTTATGTAAGTACGTCTCCAAAAGAGGTAAATCATGTTGTTAAGGAAATGTCAAGTAGAAAATCCTGGTTTTGTTTATGTTCGAAACAGATTTAATTACATAAAATGGCTGAAAATAATAGATACCACATTAAGCCGAATAAGTTTCAGTCCTTTAAGTCGAGCGCATTGCGATCATCCGGGCACACATATTGTCGCCAGGAGATACTGGAAATCAAAAGCCCTGATTTAAAAACTAACCAAGGACCACGAATCACCCTAATTTAACCTACGAGCATTTTAAGACGAGCTTGTTATTTGTCTCCACAGAACTGAACACGTTCAACAGTCACTTCGCTTCGCTACGCTACTGTCTCATGATCTTGGAGCTTGAAGCATCCTCCACAATTAGCTCAAAGGAATCTAAACACAAAGGAAATACGAGTACCTATACCATCTCAGACGAAATTCACAGAGCGTTCAGGCGTTTACTAGAAATGGAATTATTAGGAATTCCTTTTGACAGCAATTTGAACAAACAGACAAAAAACATCTGCCCCAAAATCAAAAAAATCCCTCCCAAAAAAATAAAAAACCTACAAAATCTATCCCGGCGTTGTAAATTTACAACGCAGGGATAGATTTTGATGGTACTTTTACTGGTAGATTGAATGTCAGGAATAAGTCAAGTTACTTTTACAATAGAGAAAAGACTAGGGTTTCGTGCAAAAAATTAAAACACGTGAAATTAATAACAAAATTCGATTTAAGTAGGAAAGAAATAAAATTATACAGCTCATGAGTAGTGACACTAATGGTTTAGTACTAGATACATAGTTCACGACGGTACTTTTGTCACAAATCGTCACTGGACGCGTGCCCTGCGTCACGTAACGTTCGACACTTTACGTGCCAGTCAGTAAGTCGGCCACTATCTACTACTAATGTCTACACTATCTTTGCTGCGTTCCTTATTTACGCTCATTAACAAATGATGTGATAGGGCTGTATTTGTTCGCGACTGGCGCCAGCTGGAGTGGGGATGATGGACAACTGGATAAACGTGCCTATTAAGATCACCTTTGATTGTTGCATGGCTCTGCCTGTTTGGTAGGCAATGTGAGATACATTCCTTACACGGATGTAAAGACGCAGGGAACGACGAGAGACGCACAGAAACAGGAACCAGGTAGGTAGGCAGAAGGAAACGCTGCAAAATTAATGATGATGATACTCATAGGTATTTGAAGTTCGAGAGGCAAAAGTGCTGCTTGATAAGAATATTCAAGTTTTTCAGACTCACTCAATATTTTCTTATATTGCATATGACTTCACATGGATAATTTTTCGAACGGCGACACATCAAGCTATAGATTTCCAGGCTAATACTGCCTCCTCACTAGTCCTCACCCTCGCCGTGTATATTTTGAAACAAATTAGTGAATTCTAACAGAGTTTCTTTCAACCTGATTCTAAAGCCTGAAAACTTTAACTAGGCACTAGCAAGACCTAACATTCACCATATTATGTTTCTTTTAATTATACGCGGTCAAACTACGCCGTAGTGGAGTTGTAGACTATTTACATATTCACGAGACACGGGTCCTGACGCCATGTTGTGACGTCATCATAGACCTACATAATATTTGTTCTGTGAGGAATGTTGGCGCAGTTCGTATTGTATAATGGAATGCAAACGAAAGAAGTATTAATATAGTGAAAAGTTTCGCTTGAACACCCACCGTTTGTGTGATAGTAATTTAGCTAGTGGTTAGAAGGGAGTTTTTTTGGCTAATGGCTGCTTGTGCCTTTATTTGTTCACAGACATCACGTCAGTTGTAAATCCCCGAAGGGATAGCGGGTAGCCACACCCACGTTTCGCCAGAATCATTGGGTTTTCCACCGGAAACTCAGTAGTAGCCGGAGATTGGGCCCCGTATATGACGATAGACTCACTTCCTAATTATATGGATCTTAAACAAAACCAAACACTTGTATTTAATTATACAAACTTAAGTTAAGTTTATTTGTTAACAAAAAATCTTTTCGTTTATGCACCATATTTTCCTGCCGTCAAAGGGCTTAGCCGCACTACCGTAGCAGCGGCTAAGCCGCACTACCGTAGCAGCAGCTAAGCCGTATGGACCGTTGCGTCAAACCCCTTCCGTAGTGCTGGTAACTACTACATGTGATGTGAGGTGCCTTTCAAACAGCTTCCACGTGTAAACCTACTCGACTTAAAAGCTAAAAAAAAGAATAAAAGAAGGAATTCTTATTGTTCCTTTACCGGAATTTTATTGCTCTCGTATTACTTCACGATTGACTTACGTTATTTGATATTATTTACGCTAACATATTGGATGTTCACTACATTGTTTTTCCAAATATCTAGTTTAAGTGAAATTGTTCTTAGAAATATTATCCTTATTTCTTGTTGGAAAGTTTTCTTAAAGATCTTTGTTATGGGGAAAACCTTACCATTTACATTTAAGTTTTTATTGCCGTTGCTTACCGAGTTATCGCTGAGGTTTACCTGAACGTTGACGTCAATGCTAACCCACAAACCGCTAACACGCCATTCTTAAACCTACATAAGCTTTAAGTTATGTGCATACCTGTTAGGACTTGTGTCCGTTTTCACTAAAACGAAACATTACCTTAAGTAATGCCTAAATATGTATTATTAACACTGGCTGGAAGTTTCTTTCGGCGTTGAGCTAACCGGGGAAAATCTAACTGTGTGCTTTTAATTATTCCTTAAGTAAGATATCACTAGAAATAGAGGTCTCTTAGTTGTAACTGTAAGTGGTTTCGGGTGTTATTCCCTAAAATATAGAGCAAAAACGACATTTCACAATATTATAAGTGCTACAAAAAACTTAATTCTTGAATCTATTTGATTTCCTGTCTTTTTTCTCTAATCGCAATTATATCACAAAAACATAACACTCTTTTTTTTGGGGCAGTCGTGTAAAAAGAGAAGACAAGAAAAAAGTCTAAACAAAACGTCTACACAAAGGGCACACCACACCTACTTCCTGAAAACCGCCACACGGCGCACACACGAACATTAAAAAACGTGGCGTTTTTGCACCCTGAGTCTTCCTACGGAAGTACCGAGTCAGAGCGAGACGGGGATACTGACCACACAGGAGTGACAGAGAGCGAAGTCGTGGGAACCGCAGGGGTAGCGATATCCCATACGAGCATTGAAGTGGGACGCATAGTGACCCTTCGGTGCATATGTCCGTAGTCATACTGGAGTCCATTATACCCGTGAATGACACCTGTGCGATGCTTATCGCTAATTTATGCGACAAATGGCGAATTCGTTAGTTTTTATAACAGTTAATTACAGGTGCATTAAGGGTTGGGCAATTAAAAAGAGTGTTAATTATGTATGAAAATAATTTAATTTTCTTTCTTTTGTCCGCAAGCGACGGTTATTTACATGTTATATACAGTTTAATGGTAATTAAAACTGACTAATTACTTCATTTGTAATGGCGATTTTGTTCACCTGTAAATAATTAGCCAATAAGCTATAAAAACCACACATTTCATGAAGAATATTGGCTGAACAATTATTGGCAATTTCACAACCTATTTCCGATATTACATCGTAACATACTAAGATTACTTTTACGTAAATTCTATTGATGATTACGTCGAATTTTTCTTTGATTTTTCACATCAAAGTAACGAAATCTTATACCGAAATGGTATCACAACATATTTCTATTCGACGACATTTAAAGCTCAGTTTTTTGGTCCCAAAATACATCTAGTGACTGTCGATAAACTTATATTATACAATATACTATATAACTATCACACAACTTACAAAATAATATTCTGATATAAAACCTATTTTTACAACAGTAGGTACAGTCTCCAAAAATATAATTTAGATATTTTTTAAACTCTGAGATCGATACAACAGGGTCCTGTGGCTTGGTGACAAAGAAACATTCGAATATACAATGGACCAAGCTGGGATACTTGAGCGTCCATTGCACTATTTTAATAAAAAGAAACAAGAGGGTCCAAAACATATAAAGTAAAACGTCAATGGGTGCTGGAGGGTCTTTGGAACTTCTTCCAATATATTATTTGCCGATGAAATACTTGTTTAAACTCAATACCACAAGACAGAAATATTTCGCAGTTTCCTCTTCAATGGACTATAGAAAATATTCCATTTGATTCCCCTCGACTTTTCCCTCATTGCCAAGCCACAAGACTATAATTCTGATTAGATTTAATGTACTTTAGTTCTAATAGGCCAGCTCAGCACCCCACGGTCTGTAGGGCTTCGAACTGTTCTGTGAGTACTGGTGATGAGGTGGATGGTGGGGGTATGGAGTAGGGTAGTGAGGGGCTGGGGGCGCGGGGTGGGGTCCAGGGGGTCCAGGCGGTGCCGGCGGGTAGTGAGGGTAACTAGGAGCTGCAGACAAAGGTGCAGCGATTGCAGACATGGCTGTAGGTACAGCTACCGTCGTCGCCGCTGACGTCACCGGTATATCTTGCCTTGGACCTCCTAAGTCCGTATAACCATGTTGGGGCTGAGGCACTGGTGTGGTGGGATACTGAGGATAACCCCAGTTCGCTGACTTCGACGCTAATTCCCGTTGCGCAGCGAAGCATTGAAGGTGGCTCATGAGACGGAGTCGTAAAGGATCCTGGATGTCAAGACCCTCGCAGCTGACGAGGTACCTCGCCACTTCAGCAGCACACTCTCTGAAGCCAATGTTGTGGTAGTCCATCGCGTACCTCTGAGGGTCGTATGCAAACGTGTCTAATCCTGGAACAAAGGAGAACGAAGGTTAGAAACGTTTATCATATCGATTAATTCTATGACGCATTTCTACAATATTAATTCAGTTCTACCGTGTTTGGTTAAAAATTTGAATACGGAGAGCGCTTGAACGAAAGTGGCTTGTTCCAGTAACTGTTGGAATAATTAACGACGTTTCAAAAGGTTTCTGAAAAATTTTAAAGCTCACACTGGGGATATTTTTATTCCGTATTTTCTTTGGTCTTTTTAAGCCAGCTCTCCAAATGCAGATGTTATTTTGCATGTAAATAAGACTTAGACAATAGCAAGCCGGAATAAAGAACACAAAGTTCAGTTCATTCAGGAAACGACCCTCCAGTTACCCTTGTACAAGTAGTAAGGGATGCAATATAGTTGTTTCAATAAGTGCGTAAGGGATGGAGAATTGTAGTAATGGTAACGGGAACCCCAAGTTTCCGGCTGTCTTCCGATAGGGAAGGAGACAAATGTAAGATGAGCTCTGAGACCCTAACTTGCTTTAATATAATGTTCGAGAAATACATGATTCTTTGATAGGTGCAGGGTCAAGAATTCTGGTCCAGTCAGTGTGCCACCGGGCCACAGGACCGAAGGGTGAAGGAAACTGTCTATGCAGTGGTTTTTGTACTCGCTGAACCAGTTTAATTTCTTTTTAAACTTTTTTCTTTGTCTGTGTTTCGCTTCTTTTGTGTTTTTATGTGTGCCGTTTCTTTGTAGTTCACGTTTCGTACTTAATAAATTGGGTAGACGAGAAGTAAACGAAAAAATAATATTATAAAATGATTCTGTTAATTATCTTGTTGGAAAAGGCGAGTTCTGGGAAATGTCGGACTGCCCATTAAATTATGGTTACGACCGCTCCTGTTAAATTATTCTACCAGATTATTTCGTGGTTTTTCCTTTCAAACGCCATGATTTTATGTATGAAAATGTAAAAGAGATCTACTGCTTTGAAAATTCTGTTATTTTATCATTTCACAATATAAATCTAATTAAATGTTCAACGAAAATGGTTTTTTTTTGTTAATTCCGTGACACATTCCCACAAATCTATTTGTAAGTAGACATCTCAACCCTAATGAAGCGTACAATTGTGTGAGCTTCCTCCTTCCTTCCTCGCAACGTTTTTTAACTATTTTTTTTGCGCCTGCGCAGTTGCGACAACCCTTTACGTTAGAATCGCTTCCGCTTGTCACGTGGGACACAATAGCCGCGTGATTTGATCCAAAGAATGTAGATTTAGAGGTTTTACTTTTATTCAAAAGGGTTTTTAGATAGAACGTAATTATTGGGGTATGTTGAGGTACCAAATCCGGTATATTGTTAGTAAAAGATTCTAGTGGAAAGTGTCTTTAAATTAAATATGTAGGTTGCAAGGTTGGTTTGCATTGTCCTTGAAAGAAAGCTTTATACTTTAAAGGTAAATATTAGGAAATCCACCAGCGCGAACTTGACCCGGGTGTTAGATTGTGTGACTCACTCTCACTGAAAGGAGTCTGTGTTCCAGTTGCGGTAGAGTTAAACACTGGACGCTAGTATTATATTATCTGTGACACTGGTTTAAAGGTAATAAAATGAAAATAATAAGTATCGCAATACTGAAATAATAGTACCATACAGATGGCTACAGAACCTTTTCTAATTAGTAAGTCCCAATCCAAATTCAAATCCAGTCTAAAACATATTCCCACACAAAACCTTTTAAATTCATAAGTCACCCACAATAATCACGAATTAAGCAATCCCTTACATTTTCATCCCCAATCACCGTAGTAACATAAGTTGCGATTAATTCCCCATTCCTCACTGACTGACGGAGGGCTGTATCATCATCCCTCAGTGGCGTTTAGTGGTCGGCAGGGTGAGAGCGGGCCCGCGTTGTGTTCCCACGCACCCTATGCGCATGATTCGCTTACTGATTGATTTATCTTTGCTAATCTGTTGGTGTGCGTGTGAATGTGTTTTTGAGATTAGTGTTTAGAAGATAAATAAGGAAACGTGTTGAGAAAGTTATTCTAGCCATCCTTGGTTGACTGATTTATTTTATTTATGTTGTTTCTGAAGTTTAATTACATTCATCGATTTTGGTCTAGATTATTCGCATTCAGGGTTGGAAAAAAAACAGTTTTTTTTACATTTTATAAAACAAACAGTTTAAAATGTTTTAAACAGTTGTTTTTTTTGTTTTTTTTTTCCTAAGTTAGTTATCATTTATTTTTAATTGATTAAGCCTGATATAATTCACTTTTATACTATTTTAAAAACTGCATGACCAAAATTGATCTTAATTCAATACATGCGGTATGTTTCGACGTTCATTTTTAGTAGGGAAATCACCTACTTCGCTTAAAATAAGGGGAATACCCAAATCATTTATTGAATATAATCACATTCACGAATTACGGAAGTTCTGGGAATTCCCCGGGGGACTTTACCGAATGGAGTGTATAAATAGAGCGGATTTTCTTTCCGATTTTTCATTTCACAATAACACAAAAACATTTGGATTTATTCATTTCGATACGAAACAAACTTGGTAGGTACCTAACGAGAAAGCTGCAAAACTTGTCACAATTTTTAGATACCTTAGGTGTTTGACACCTAATAAAAAACGATGTTTTATTTGAAACTGTTTTAAACACTGTTTAAAACACATGTTTTAAACAACTTGTTTTAAACATGCCAACCCTGTTCGCATTCGAATCAACAAAAAAGTATATCCAACCATACTGTGGCTACCGGAAACGTTTTTACAACACACTAAATTTTTTTTTCAGTGAATTATTTACCCAACAATCACAATCTTGCCAAACCAACACATTACTAGTTTAAAAACGCATTAATTAACCCACACGCAGCCCTTAAGGGCAGTGTATCCCACATTGTGTATTGACCGCGCACCCGATACCCCAGGCGCGTACGCATCGCTACGTCACACCTGGCGCTTACAAAAACCCAGGAAGTCGCTAACTGGATCGCGCTGATACAGTTTTTGTCCCGCTCACACGTAGCGTGGGCGAGAGGGATGGATATATGGAGGAATATTGATACAGTTGATAGGGTTTAAAGTGTCTATTACGAAATCGATATGGAGTAAGATACACATTACATGATAGCCTACTTAAAAGTTTACAGGTTTAACTTAACAATTTTAAAAGATATTCTAAAATGTTAAAAATATGAAAAGGTCACGACATAAATTGAGTTAGTTAAAGGTCAAGTGCGAAAAGTAAGTACGTCTCAAGACTTCTAACGCAAAAATAAGATTTGATTCAATAATTTCCACAAAACATGCCGAATATAATATTATTTCTTGTATTTCTCAAGGTTTTTTTCGACGTCAGAAATGACGCAGTTTGTCTTAAAATAAATGAACAGTTAGTAAAACTCAACAACACATCTCGTGATGCGAGTTTCCGGATTCCCTCACTCGTGACACTGACCTTTCAACGGCCAAACTCGGCCACTGTCAGCCATTGTGGCCGGAAACTACTCCCAACTCAAGAGGATGCGGTTTTTCGTACACTGAACCATATAGCGACATTCGTGAACTACTTTTGTAAAAGTGAACCGCAAATTGATTTTAAACCGCAGTTAAAAAAGTCATAACGGAAGGATGCGACAATTATTTTGTGTGCAATATGTTCAAACATTTTTTAAATATTAAAAAAAGCATTTGGATTGGAGTCCTTCCATAACATATTTTTGAATCGAATAGTTACGAAGCAAAAAGAGATGCTAGCAGGTGGCGTTCTATAATATATAGTTCCTACCTAACCTCATTATAAATAGCGCAAACTTATGGGTATGTTTCTTATATTGACCGTCTAACAAGTCCACAGAAAATCAATTAAGTAAAATTCCGCCAAAGAAACAGTATCAATTTCAAATCTTCCCTACGCACACCCAATGCAAACTCACCGGCATTTTTTCTACCATTCACAAGATCATTTACTACGTGTGCTGTAACAAAAACCTCACGGTGGGTCCACCTGCCGCTGGGACCCGGTCCCTGGGTCTCTGGACCCGGAAGCTTAGCGTGGGAACACACGGAGATAGGAGAGCGATGTTATGATAGAACAGCTGACTTTGTGTACAGTGGATGGATGGACGATGGCTGGTCAAGTTACTATGATGATACAATATTTACGATATGAAATGACAAATTTTAGGGCGAATTTCCCTTATGAAACTGAACGAGGTCAGTACAACCAAACTGCGTTCAAGAACTGTCAGTATTATCTTTTTGTGGGATCAAAGACTGACGTCCATCTCCTAGAAAGGAGGCCTGAGTCCCTGCAAGGTTTGAATGATCGCTTCAGTTTCAACGGTAAAATTCAACTTTCGACATTAATGGGGTGTTATAAAGTTCCAAAATAATGGTTTGGGTTCAGAGAGGGCCAATGACACAGACTTTCATTACTTTTTAAATTACTTCCAAAGTATATCGTTGATTGAATGAATAATATTCGTCTAAAGGTTGTGTTCAACTCAATAGTATTAATGTCACGAAATGAAACCATTGCCCTTGTTAAAATCAGGAATAACGAAAATTTTAATAAATCAAAAAGCCTCTTTACCTGCATTTTTTACCTTTGAAGAAATATGATCTTTCAATTACTGTAACTTAGATCCAATTAACTTCGTTCTCGTCTAAAAATCAAGGTTAGTAAATATCATTTCTGTCAGGATTATATAAAGGTAACTTTTATACAATATAATAAATAATTAAATTTTCCCTCGCCAATGTTATGTATGACTGGCCTGTTGGTCTAGTGGTTAGTGACCCTAACTGCTATGCCGGAGGTCGTGGGTTCGATTCCCACCCAGGACAAATGTTTGTGTGATGAGCACGATCATTTGTTCTGTGTCTGGGTGTAATTTATCTATAATATGTATGTATTTAGAAATATTTATGTATGTTTATCAGTTGTCTAGTACCCATAACACAAGCTCTGCTTAGCTTGGGATAGATGGCGTTGTGTGATAGTTGTGGAATATTATTATTATTATAAAAAATGTTTTTATTTAGAACAAGCGCCCTTTGTTTTATTGGTACAACCCGAACCAAAATGGGCCAGACAATGTTAAAAGAAAAAAGAGCATTTCAATTAGAAAACAAAAGATTGACTGCCCAATACAGGGTTATGGTAAACTTTATCGACAAATGGAGAAAGTAAGATCCCGTTTTTATCAAAGCTTTGTATGTAACAGTTGTAAATCACACAAAAGACAGGAAAAGCGAATAAAATTTGTTGCTTTTGCTTTTTAACATTTTTTTTATTCAACTTTTTAGCGTATCACCGTTACGGTCCCATCTTTTATTAATTTACAGGAAACGGAAACGAACCGAACAGGTTTCTGACTATTTAATTGTTACGTATAACGGAGCGGACGTTTTTGCGCATTTTTACTTTTTAATTTAAACAATCTTCTTTTTTTCGTATTTGTAAACATTTTACTGTTGTGGCGTTTACAAGGTTTATTTTCCTCGTAACTTGTTTGCTGTTTTAGCAGGAACTTTATTTTGTTTTGTAGAACAACAGGCGATCATTACGCAGTCAGAGTTTTCAGCGTAAAATTGTTTACTAGGTTTCGTTTTATAGGTACTTCAATTTTGTTTTAGTTTGTATATTATTTATTTGGGTTGGGTTCCTATGTTATGATGTTAAGCTATATGTTTGATAAAGGTCATATTATATTTCCAGATATATTAAATTAACCAACGTAACTTACTGTACCAGATACCTGCCAGGCAATGTCTCAAGAACAAAGTCTTAGCAGAACATACTGTCCGACGTCAACCTATTGTAGGAAAGTTCTCACTTTAAGATACCCTGGACCCTGCTAGACTGTCCTATCCTATCCTTTAGGCTATGCTGCAACACTGATGTCAAGATGTCAGGCATTGGCAATTTAAGATGAACTGTACCAACCTTTAGCATGCAGCATCTTCAAATGATCCACAGTAAGCTGCAAGATCTCAGCCTTCTCCAGCTTGGCACTGCCTTGCTTCTCACAGGCTGCTGGAACCAGCCTCTTGAGTTCAGTTAGAGAGGTGTTGATGCGGTCGCGGCGCTTCTTCTCGATGACGCCGCGACGTCGCTTGCGGGTCATCAGCTGGCACGAGTCACCGCCTGGAGACCTGGAATTTTGGATGATGGTGGGTTAGTTCTGTGTTACTGTAATATGGAGGTTTTATCTCCATCCTAAGCTAAAGCTGTGGCTGATGTGGAAGTCTGTAAACATATACTTCTGACTAAAAGTAAGGAAAACCGGCTCAAATGGATAGATGAGCCAGGAGTGAAAATGTGGCGTTGTTCCAAAACCTTTTAGGCATTAAATTTTCTGTTCTGAGTGTCTTCTTGCCTAAGTCTTACTGGATCTGAAACTAGGTTTTTTGACTGACTTGAATCAAAAAGTCTAGTTTTAATTTGATACCACATCCACAGGATTATAAAAAAAAAACAAATACGTGTAATCGGGTTTGGCTGTTTGTGTATAATCGAGTCTATACTTTTAATATCCCCTCTCAAAACAGGAAAAAACTTACTAAAAGAGGATAAAAATCCAAGCTCTTTGTGTTATTCAGCGAATTTTTGATTACACAACCGGTTTATACGGACTTTATAGCAACCTGTTGCAGAGTTTTGCAACAGTTTTTCGTAACGTTGCGTAATTTAATTTTCAGTCCACGTTTTATGTTTTCAATCTTGTACTGTGAAAACCTTTGACCAATTTTTGTCGGCACAACTGTCCGATGGCAAACAGAAACAAAAATGAAAAACTTTTTAACAAAAAATAAAACCGACTTCAAAAAAAACACAAAAAAGTCAAAAATAAATCAGTTTCTGAAATCGGTGACTTTTGTTTGTTTGATTAATTTTTTTTGTCACTGACTTCAGAAACTGATTTATTTTTGACTTTTTTGTGTTTTTTTTTGAAGTCGGTTTTATTTTTTGTTAAAAAGTTTTTATTTTTCACTTTTTAGTGGTTCACATTTTCATGGGTCATAATGTGGACAATGTAGTATTTTTTTAAGTTTTGTTGATTTTTCAAAAACGGCGTGTCCGATTTCGATAAACTAAAATTCCAACAAAAAAAGAATTTTGTTAGCAAGTGACGGAGTTATGCCCGAACAAACATAAAAAAAAACAAACATCCGAATTGAGAACCTCCTTCTTTTTTTAGAAGTCGGTTAATGAGAATGAATATGATGGGAAACAGAAAAGTATGGAAGGAGAAGACAGGAGAATGATGATGACGAACTATCCGATGGCCTAGATATAAGAATCTCACGGTCAAAGTATGGCATGTTTAGTTTTTAAATTTTGGTTAACAAACAACATTAGTGGACAGAATATTAAACAAGATAAAAATGTCTTCCTCAATGAAATGTTTGTATAACAGAGCTTGTCTTCGCGTTTCATTTACCTACTTAAATAGTCAGGAAATGGGCCTGAAGCCATTTATTTTATTAATATAATATAAACGAACTTGGATAGGTATGTTTTACCTTCATATTATATTTTACACAGATAATGTGATTTTTTGTGTGTTTTTTTTTTGTGATTTGAAAAAAAAAAGATGTGTGTGTGTGTGTGTGTGTATCTTTTTTCATCCTTATCTTCCGGTGCTGTAGGAATCTAATATGTGCGTATGGGAAAGGGTCAGGTGTGAGGAATTCTTATATAATAATATGCTTGACTTGAAAGATTCATGAAAGGTGGACAAACGGAAGTTACCGTATGAATTTCATTGTATTGTGACCTCTTTCAACTCCATCTCAAAATTACATCATACGCTAAAATAAAGAAATATTAACAAAAACTTGAACAATGACCAATAACTGGCAAAATGTGGGTGTATTATGGGGTACACCTCTGCCTTACCCTTTGGGAATTACAGGCGTGGTATTATGTAATGTAACTTCAACAAAACAGATATGAAAGTATATGACATAATTTACGTAACTCTGGAAACCTTTAGAAAGAATCTTTGCAAAAGAAACGTCCTTGCTACGCGTAACACTGAGTCACAGATATTGCGTAGCACTGCTACGTGCGTAGCGCTACGCCGTGTGGGCGCTACGAACTTTACGTGTTCTTATTGGAATCCTATGTGATTTCATGAAAGGGAGTATTTTAAACGATTTTAATATTTAATTTTGGTTCAAATATTCATGACCCCATTTTACCCGAAATTAAGCAGAGTTTCAAATGAATAAGTAAAAGTCATGATTTTCCCTTTTTTTTGATTATGTTACAGAAAGTAACACTTAATTACGGTAAATATATTTCAGTAGATAAGCATTACACGGATAATAATGGTACTCTTAGAAATAATTAATTTCTGTTTTTGGTACAAGGCAAAGGCAAAATTATGTTATTTTGCTCCAAAATTTCCGTAATTTTGTTTCTAATTTAGACCTTATTGTCTAGGTTAACCTCAACCTAACGTTACTAATTTCAGATTCCACTAAGCTCTATCCAAGCAATTAAACACATACTATACAAATGTTGCAAACATTTAAAGTGATTTTCTTCTAGCGTAACGGTTGTAGTTCTATTCTGTTACAAAACATTATATTTTGGAACACATACTGTTATGAAATAGGCCTCACCTCCCAGTTTTTCCACGAGAAAGTTGATTCCCTAAATCTCAGTCTAGCTCTAAAAACCTTAAAAAACTTATTTCGTACTCACGTCGCATCTTTACTGCTCTCCTCAGAGAAGTCATCGTCTTCGCTTTCAGAAC
This sequence comes from Diarsia mendica, assembly GCA_949316265.1. Classification (NCBI taxonomy): domain Eukaryota; kingdom Metazoa; phylum Arthropoda; class Insecta; order Lepidoptera; family Noctuidae; genus Diarsia; species Diarsia mendica. Next base: position 1,222,077 of record OX438887.1, read on the forward strand.
GAGTTCTCTTGGAGCGTTGCGCCGGCGCTGGTGGGGCTGGGGCCGGCGCTGGTGGACCCCAGCCGTAACCCCACTGCCCACCCTGACCCTGGATTTGAGGAGCTGGGTGCTCCATGTGTCGGTGATGATATTCCATGGTCACACAAAAATGTAATCACTGTATTTGTCCTATATTTTCACAAAAAATCTATCACTGATTTGTTCTTGGCCTAATTTTCTCAGTTATCACTTTGTTTTCATCGGAAACTGCGTCGGGAGCAGCGTGTGCGCAGGCCGGTCACGTGCGCGCGCGCTGGCTGATGTGCGCGGAGTGTGTGGCCGCGTGGCGCCCCGTGTCGCCTCGTGTGCCGCCGCCCCGAGCGACCCACCCTATTCAGAACACTCTTTATCTATGACCCACTAACTTTTACTCCTCATATATGCAATTTAGAACTTTATGCTGTAACGGATAGGGGTTTCAAAACTGATCTGAATAAGTTGGTAATTTTTTTGACAACCAAGATTAAAAATGCGTTTTTGGTTTGCAAATTTGTGCGTTACGTCGTTGCAGTAAGGACGTTGCAACTGCTTTTCTAACTCACTTAGCGATATTAAAGTTTATAAAGCTCAGCTTTATTACTGCTTATCGGAAAATAAACTTAGTGTTTGAGGTGTAAGGTTCAGAATAACTCTGTTATTTATTTAAGGGTGTATCTTATGGCCGCGTGGCAGGCGCACGGTGGGAAACTGCAAACAATTAGGTAACGCAATTTATTCGCTCCAATATTTGTGTGAACGTGTTCCTAGCATAGGGGAAGGGTTCCGGGGTAAGCAGAGAGCGTGGGACGATGACTCAAGGATTAACTAGTGGAAAACATTAGGATCACTAGAGTGAAGGATTAGAGCATGAAGGGAAAAGTGTGTATCATAATATTTGAGATTTGAGAGCACTTATGAACCTATTTGAGTTATTTTTTATTGAAAATGTTTGTGTTTGAGTGGATCTTGAAATTGTTTATTTATCACAGATCCTTTAATGTCTTTATGTTTTCTAATCTACTTACACAAAATTTTCTGACCTTTATAAATGTTTATAAAGGTCAGAAAATTTAAGTCAACTACAAATTTTCTGAAGAAAATTACATAATATAACCGTAGATTTATTTTTTTATCCGCAAACAAACAAACAGTAATTTAACTTCCCTTACTGAAAATTAGAAATTACCAACAACTTTCAGCGCAGAATCACGCAATAACAAAACAATCCCAAACTCATTAGCAACACTGGTCAGTTATCCTGCTAATTGTTATGTTATCACTGGGTTACGTCACGGCAGACGTCGCCGGACACCGGACACGGTCGGCGGACGGTCCGGTACGAGACTAGGAGAGTTCGGACGTGATCGGACGGCGGGTGGCACGCTGGCACGCGACCACCGGACGCATGGCTTGCTGAGGTTTGATGACACCTCGGCTAATTTGTTAGTGGTAATGTTTAATTGATTTGAAGATATGGTTATTGAGTTGGTAACCAGTCTTGGTTACTGAAGATACTGCTAATAAACTTGTGACATACCGCGGGGATAGGCGGGATAGGGTAGTTGACAAAAAAAACTAATTAGTCCGTCAGATAGATTTCCAAAAAATATTGAACACGTATTTTTTTTTTTTTCACGTAATCAAAAAATGAAGACGATACAGTGCTTCGAAAAGTCGTGAAACGTCACATGTTAGTCCATTATTACCAGACTATGACGTCAAAAGCCCCCTCTCCATGGTCTTTGACAAGATTTATTTTCGTAATTTTTTAATATTTTGATAAAACAAAAAGCACGATCCAATATTTTTCGATAATCTAACTGACGGACTAAACAGAATCATATTTTTTTTAGTCACTCAACTACCCTATTTAAATTATCTGCATAAAACTCAAATTACTACTCAAAGCATTTATTTCAATCAGACCATTACAGCCGCTTTTGAATGTCAGAAAAATGAGGAAACCAAAGTCACAGTTACAAGGCAAAGCTTCTGAAAGTACTATAATGGCCCATTCCAAAGTTTAACCGCCTTATTCATAAAAATAGTTAAGAGTTGTTTAACTTAAGCTTGGTTTATCTCGCATGCCGTCACTTTCATTTGAATATTATTGAAGTGAAACGGCATGCGAGATAAACCAAGCTTAAGTTAAACAACTCTTAACTATTTTTATGAATAAGGCGGTAAATCTCTATGGAGAAACAACTCCTTGAACACTCGTATAAATGAAAATATTGTTACAGACTCATTCATTTCAAACTCTGTTGGAAACGACTTCCAGTGTTACCGGTTGCATTTAAGCAGTATTTTCTATGGGGCCACTGCATACCCGACTTTTGCAACCGTTGGTAACACTGCTGCCACCCTGATTGTTAGACTATCGAGCATTGTTCCACCTGTAACGACTGTTATAAACAAACACATAACCCTCTCCTTTTGAGCATCACCGCAGTCGGCTAAAAATAAATTATATTTAAAAAAGCTTGTCATCATCATCGGCCTTGCCTTTTCTCATATTTTTTTTTTTGCTTTTTTCTTCGTTTTGTTAAGTTATTTTCCATAAAACTATATCCCAATATGCTGCCAATTCTGTACTAACACAGTAATTTCAGCTCAATCTAATCTGCGAACATATACGACCATAATAACTTGGTAAGTGTCGGTCTGAATGTGGTCGTTATTTATTATTATGTAGTACATGTTATGTAGCTAATAATATTACCGAAATTATGGCATCTATTGATGGCCGTCTTGTCATTAACTGTCCCTTCATAAATTCTATCTTTAGGCATGTCTTACTTCAGTTATTGACCTATGCGATCGGGCTTTGATTTATTCTCTTAAGCTATAATGTGTAAGTCAAGGGTAATTTAAGTAGTTAAGGCTTCTAAACACTGATTTACAAACAGCTGACAACATAAAAAACCACATTGAAAGTAGAAACAGTCGCCCACTAGTGGTAGCGCTTTATTATACTCTTGCGCTGATCTAGCGTATTATAGTACTTCTGCAAGTCAGGGTAAAAGACAAATTGTAGCAGCGTAAACAATGATTTTGTTAAGTCATTCCTGCATGCATAATTATTAGAAGATGTTGTTCTATATACTCTCCTTTTAAATTAGATACGCCAACACTTGGTTAGACCCCGACATTTTGCGCGTCCCAAACAACATCCAAGACTTCTTAAGAAAAAGCCGATTATAGTTTTAAGTCTCCTTTAAAAAAAAAAACAAGATTACAGGCACCTCCTCCAAACAAGGATCTTGACACATTACGGTTGAGAGAGCCGATCTTTTGCCAACAAGATTGCCATCAAGTAGGTCCTACAATACGGATTGTTGACGCAACACATTGCAGGAGAGAATATTTGAGTATCTTCCTACGCTTGAGCACCGTTTGATGTAATGAGATAGGATCAGTGATACGAACCATAGCCTTGTAAAATCGGCTATAGAGAGAAGCCGCCATAGGAGTTTCAACATAGTTTTTTGTAAGGTTCCTCCCAAGGAAAAACGGAACCCTTATCTATGTCGGTCTGTCTGTCATAGAATGAAGTGTGGAATTAGCGCGTCACACATTGTGTTAGTTTCTGTTGAAGATTTGCTCACAGATTTTATTATGAAGTTCGTCGCAATTTATTCATCTGTTTGTTACTGTAAAGTTAGGGAAATTAATGTCAAATCCCAACTGACTATTTTTGACGCTTGTTTATAATAACAAATTGAAGGTCCATTTTCTTCAAATTGACAACAATTTCCCAGACTAACATTACCTATTTGTACGGAACACTACTACCATCTCGTCCTTATTTACTTTTTCTATCATTTATTACGAAAAAATCCTTGGGTGTCACGATTTCAGTCACAAAACTGATCTGATCCAACATCAGTCAGTCAACAAGAACCCCATTGTACAGTAATCCGTTTACTGATAATATAAAAAGGTCCTTTTGTCACAGGTTTTGTGCTTTCAAGTATGGATTCGAAGTCTCAGCGAGTCTGTGAACTATGAAATCAAAGGTTTCAAGAACGAGGGATAGGGTGAATCAATCTCTTTCTAAAAATAAAAGGGATGGATGCCCGAGAGGTGAAGATTGACAATATAGTGGTGTTTGACTTGTGGAAATTTTTTCAGACATATTTGTTTACCATAGGGCACGAATTTTGCATGGAATTTCACCGATTGGGGTGGTAAAGACCATCTCTGGCAGAGTTAAGTAAGACAAGACAAATGTAATGATAAGACATTACTTTAATAAGTATGCCATTATTCCAATAATATAGTTTAACGACAGTCCTGGTGATTATACATTTCAATTTGCATTTGGATTAAGTTTAGATGTTATCTAAAAAATTCTGCAAACCACCGTATTCTGTACAATGCACCTTAAAGCATGGATTGAAAGAGACTGTGACCTCTGAGTTGATTTTAGTGTTGCTTCTCACAGTATACAGTTAGAAAACACCGAGCTCATGAAATAACCAGGTGTAAAACTGTTATTACAAACCTACTTTAAGAAGTAAATCATGTATATCTTGTACATACTAGCTAGCCCGCGGCTTCGCCCGCGTGGATGTCGGTCAAATTATATACTAAAACTTTCCTCGAGAAACATCATCATCCATTCATCCATCCATGTTGTTGTCCATGGTGTTGTGGTGTTGTTGTGTAGTTGTTGTTGTTGTTTTTGGTTTGTTGTTGTTGTTGGTGGTGTGTTGTGTTTGTTTTTTTCATCCATTGGTGAAATCAGTATAAAAGCCGGTACAGTAGTTTTTGAGTTTACCGCGAACAGAAAGACAGACAGTCGCGGCGGAGGACTTTGTTTTATAATATGTAGTGATGATGTAGTATGATGTATGCACATATTATAAACTAGCTTTTGCCAGCGGCTTGCGTGAAAATGACGATTATCCATACAAACTTTCATCCCCTATTTAACTCCCTTAGGGGTTGAATTTCGAAACATCCTTCCTTATTCCTTGTCTACATTATAAAGGGAACCTCTGAGCAAAATTTCAGCTTTCTAGGTCCAAGGGTTTGGGCTGGGCGTTGATGAGTCAGTCAGTCAGTCAGTCAGGATTTCTCTCTTTATTTATATAGATAGATAGATAGATAGATATGGGATCTATCACGTGTCTTACAATACAAGCAACAAAGTTTCCTTCACATTACAGTTCAATTATCACGTTATCATCAATGCAATAAGCACAGGTTTCCATTACGCGTGTCTCACCGACATCGTCAGAATAAACACCATTACGACCATCAACGTCTAATGTCGTTACTAGTGACGTCTTTGTGTGAGTAATTACCATAATATAACACGAAGGGGTAATATAACGGTAATAAGTTTTACTGCTGAATTTGACCTTCGGTAGTAAGGTGTAAACTGACGTTGAAGTGACGTAGCGAATGAGTTGTTAAACCAAACCATTTTTAAAGAGTAATCATGGAGTTTCTTGTCGGTTCTTCTCTATTGGAATCGACCAACCCCAACCGTGCACCTTTTTCGACGTTTTATACTTAAAGTGCCATCCAAAAAGTCATCCATTCCAGTCATCCATTAAGTCGCTCCATGTAAAATACTGGTATTCAGCTGCATCCGGTTAGACTGGAAGCCGACCCCAATATAGTTGGGAAAAGGCTAGGCAGATGATGATGATACTTAAAGTGCCCATGTGAAATAAAATATTTTGATTTGATTGATTTTATTTGCGCATTCATCATCATCATCAATTTTGCGCGCAATTTTTTTAAATTTTAATTTGCGCGTTACTTTGTGTAATTTATTTCATCACCGCTGCTCTCAAAACGGTGAAGGAAAACATCGTGAGGAAACCGGCATGTCTTAGAACCCAAAAAATCGAAGACATGTGACATCTGCCAATCCGCACTGGGCCCGCGTGGTAGATTATAGCCCATCCGTCTCCTAGAGAGGAGGCCTGAGTCCCTGCAGTGGGAACATTATAGGCTGATGATGATGATAATTCTATTTGCAACTTAACTGACTTGACTGCCTCGTTGGTATGTCGCAAGGTCCTGGGTTCGAACAGTGTTATTGAATTTGTCCATCAGAAATTTCTGAGTACCAGCCACGGAGTCCGGATTTCACTGGACACAAATCCCCCCCCCACACCCCCTCTTTTACATGGGACTTAAACTGTCTTGTTGGTTCGGTCGAAGCTCTCCTACTGACCGTAAGGTGCTGGATTCGATTTCTAGGTCGGGAAATTGAAAAAGCAGGTCAATGTAACCGGTTTTTAATTTTATTGTTTAACTTAACCTAGTGGTAAGATGGCGGCAAAGTTGTGAATGCAGACAGTGCTGAAACACGTGTTCATTGCATCAATGCATTTTATTAAGTTTTCAATAAGCAATAGGAATTCTACTTTTAATCAAGGACTGACTTATTAGGGAGAGTTTAAAGGTTAACTTAAATAAAGTATTGTAGGTTCAAAGTTATTATCATGGTTATCCGGAACTTTTTTATGAAGCTACATTAAGTCATGACTCGTTGGAAAAAGGTCAAAGGTTACTTGTAATGTAGTAGGTGTTTATTTAGTGCAATATCACGGTGTTTAACAAATGAATGGTTAGGTATTTTATTTTGTTTATATCTTCAGTTTCGGACATTAATACAATCCACATTGTAAAGTATAAATAAAGCAGCTTATTGTTATTAATCGTACGAGGAGAGCACGGGACTAAATAAAACAATAGAAAATAAAGCGTGAAAGATGAAAGGAAGTCACCTAAAATCATAACAGGACCAATGGACAATCAAATCAAATAAAAGTTAAAATATCAAATTCTAAGCTTTTCATTATTTAAAGAATCAAAGCTACCTATTAAAATGCGCCCACGCAAAGTCGATCATGTATCCACAATTCAAAAGACCGTCTCATTCATTGTTAAAACCGAAAAAATCAAAGCAAAAACTGTGGGAGTCGTTTTTTTCGGTTTTTCGAGTATTAACCCGTTTTTTTGTGGGCGTGGGTCCATGGGACTTTTGGACAGGTGGCAGTGGGTTTTTAATCCCATTGTTGAGGAACACGGAAGGTTAGTCTGTCTGTCAATGAGATTTTGATGTAGTCAGGTTTATTTTAACTAGACCTTATTGACTTGGATTTGTTTGCGTTTGTGGTTTCAGCCAATATTCTTGTTTATAAGCCTTAGGGAGTGTCTGGGAGTTTGATGGGGCCATTATCTACGGCTAAAAACATGAATTCTTGGAAGTGATTAAGTGTGGGTGGTTTTGGGGCTCCTTTATTTATTTACTAGCTTTTGCCAGCGGCTTATCGCCCGCGTGAAAATGACGATTTTCCATACAAACTTTCGTCCCTTATTTAACTCCCTTAGGGATTGAATTTCGAGAAATCCTTCCTTATCCCTTGTCTTCATTATAAAGGAAACCTCTGTGCAAAATTTCAGGTTTCTAGGTCCAAGGGTTTAGGCTGGGCGTTGATGAGTCAGTCAGTCAGTCAGGACTTCTCTTTTTATTTATATAGATAGACTAGCTTTTGCCCCCGACTTCGTCTGCGTAGAAGTCGAAAATGGTTCTAATAGGATTTTTAATTGTTTTTTTACGTTATTAATTTTGTTATAACCTATAGAAGTATAGATTATGAGAAGAGGCCTTTGCCCGGCAGTGGGACAGTAATAGGTTGGTATTATTATATATCTTCTAATATATAAAATTCTCGTGTCACGGTTTTCGTTGCCATACTCCTCCGAAACGGCTTGACCGATTTTGATGAAATTTTTTGTGCTTATCTGGTAATCCGGTATCTATGAGAATCGGCCAACATCTATTTTTCATCTTTTTTTTTCTATTTTTTTACTAGGGAATTATTTATATGGCAAAACAACGTTTGCCGGGTCAGCTAGTTACATATAAATTATTGTATTTAAATGTTTGAAAAATTTGCTTTTGCCATTTCGATATACTTCAAATACAAATGGGTAGGTATATTTGACCGGCTGCAAGTAACTCGCAGAAACTGCCATATGTAGAGTGTTGTAACATATCTAATGTAGGTATACTCTTCAGGTCATGAGACATAACAGCAAATTCATCCCAATTGTTCGTCACATGACACACAATTTCTTGACGAGTATCCATTGAGCGTTCTTGTGTGCCGTACAACAAATAAGAAAGCGAACGGAAAAGGCATGCGCCATCCCCCACTATTGGTACAATAATAAGGTTTATTAATTTCCCATTGATGTTAACCAACTCTGCTCCCATTTTAAAAAATAGACACAGACACTTCTAAGACAAACTAAAAGAAAACTATTTAAACACAACAAATCAAACACAGATAGTTTTACAATTAAAAGTTTTTGGGGAATTATAAAACGAGCGAATAAAAAATAACTAAGCGACTGATGATGATATACTGTTTTTATAACTTGAGCGGTATGAATTTGAGTAAGCGAAAAATAAACTAAACTAACGACAAATATTGATTAATAATAAAATCCGGAACGAGCTTACAAAAAGTGGGTTGTGATAAATCCATTTCAGATATTAAAATTACTAACTGAGCGACAAAATTACTAAGTGAGCGACTAGAAATACACAAAGGGTAACTTAAATATTAAGATTTTTCCAATTGAGGTTTTACATGTTATACTACTAAAAAGTTCAGATTGAGCAACGTTTTTAAGCTGCTTTATTAATGATTAATGGTTACTGATATTCTATTTGAGGTCTTATGTTTATTATTTTGATAACTTTTTTAAATGAAAACTACAGATTGTTTGTTGCTAGTCGTCCGCTAAGTGGATGAATCACCGTCTCGCGACAGTATCCTTTATGGGCGGCATGGGCACCGGGCCGTAGGCCGACGAAGGAGGCCGGCGGAGGCCCGGCACTTCGGGGACAGAAGATATTAGTGTTATATAATATGCGAGCGAAGCGAGCGCGCGTCTTGGAGTACATGCGTTGCATGTATGAGTGACGTGACCAAAAGCTTTGTTATACTTTGTTCTAATAATATTATTATGATAAATAAACATTATGTTATTTTAATTTAGGACTTAAAACTTTTATGGAAAACGTTTTTATGTCTTTCGTATATTATTGATTGTAATATATAAGACAAATGGATTTAGGTCATATCTGGGGGCACGGCAGTGCCCCCGCCGAGTCGAGCGCGAAGCAAACACTGCCGTACCATCCTTTACTGGAACCATTTCGCCGCATTTTCAGGCCCCTATTTGAGAACCTCTGGATAAGATGGGATCAGCAGAATAATGTTATCTTTTATGGTTGACAGCATAATTCCTATTGTTACACACATGATAAATTATTCTTTGTACACTGGTGTGTTTCCAGCTTTGTGGCGTAAAGCATACATTATACCTCTTCCAAAAATTTCCAGTCCAAGTCTGCCAAATCACTACAGACCTATCTCCATTCTCCCTTTCCTTTCCAAAATCCTTGAAGCAGCTGCACTTAAGCAAATATCCCCTTACGTCCTCAAAAATAACCTGTTGTCAGATTTCCAATCTGGTTTTCGGCCTGGCCACAGCACGGCCACAGCCCTGCTTAAAGTCACAGAAGACATTAGGGACGGCTTGGAGAATTCGAGGGTTACGGTGTTGGTTTTAATAGATTTGTCCAACGCTTTTAACACCGTTGACCATGATATTCTCCTGGCCATACTGTCTCAAATTGGGGTCTCTTCGTTGTCACGTGAGTGGTTTTCATCATATCTTCGTGGGCGCCAGCAGGCGGTGCGTGCTGATCAGGTTTACTCCGACTGGTGCGACCTGGTAGCTGGTGTTCCACAAGGCGGTATACTTTCTCCTCTCTTATTTTCGTTATTTATAAACTCCATTACTACTGTCCTCAAATGCTCTTACCATCTATACGCTGACGACCTGCAACTTTATGCTCAGTCTGACATTGCCAACCTTGACAGCTGCATCACATTACTTAATGCTGACCTTCAGATTATCGGTGAATGGTCCGCCAAGTTCGGAGTTGCTGTCAATGTCGGGAAGTGCCAGGCCATCCTCTTAGGTAGTTCCTACTATCTGAGAAATTTAGATACTAGCCAACTAATGCCGCTTATGTTCGACAATAATGTGATTCCTCTCTCACCTCACGTAAAAGACTTGGGCCTGCACATTGATGGCACACTTAGTTGGAATAAACAGGTAGCTCAGGTTAGCCAAAAAGTCACATACTCGCTGCGGTGTCTCTATAGGTTCAAACATTTTCTACCATCCAGCACTAAAATAACTTTGGTCCAGTCCCTTGTGCTCCCCATCATCGACTATGCTGATGTTTGTTACTCTGATCTTTCCCAAGAACTTCTCAATAAATTGGATCGTCTCCTTAATAATTGTATTCGTTTCATTTTTGGCCTTCGTAAATACGACCACATCTCTGCATACCGTTCTCAGCTTAAATGGCTGCCTATCCGGCTCAGAAGATCCCTCAGATCTCTTTGCACGCTCTTCACCATTTTAAAGGATCCATGTGCTCCCAATTACCTAAAAAAATATTTCAATGTGCTGGGCAGTTCACACAGTCGTGACCTTCGAGCGTCCAAGAACCTATTGCTTGAAATTCCCTCACACCGTACTGGCTTTATGTCCTCTTCATACGCTGTCTCAACTATAAAGCTTTGGAACGCGCTACCGCTTGGGATTAAAAAGGCCGAAAGCAAAATGGCTTTCAAAAGAGCAGTTCGGAAGTACTTCTTAAAATCGGACTAAATTGCTATTGCTAATAATCAAATCTCTTAGACTGTTTTGTATGTATTATAATATATATTAGTTTATTATATTCTGTCTGTATCTATAATAATATGTATTAGTATGTACCTATTTATGTATATCAATTTATATAACAAAATAGTTTACTCCTTATTATTTTTTTTTTTTTTTGTACTCTACCACAACGCTGTCTTATTTGACCCTAAGGTTGACTGGTAGAGAATGCCTTGTGGCATTAAGTCCGCCTATGTACCACTATTGTACATGAAGTTTAAATAAATAAATAAATAAGACCAGAAAGCTGAAATTTTCGTCATCCAGTAAGCTATACAATCACACGTAAAATAAAAAGTTTCAAGTCTGTAGGTCATTTAGTTCCGAAGTTAAGCGAAAGCAAAGTTTCGCATTTATGAAACTCACTCACTCACTCACTCACTCATGATCATCAAAATAGAACTAGTACTTCCCATAAACTCAGAGAGCTGAAATTTGGTACAGAGTTAGGGTTTAATGGCCACATAAAGGGAAAACTATAAAAAGTAGGAAAATCGAAAAAAAAAAAGAAAACTACAAAAAAAAAATGTTTTAAATAAGAAAATCTAATAAAATAAATCAATATGCCCACGTTTCTACAAAAAGAAGTGAAATCCCATCAAAAACATTCTGTAAAAACTAGCCAAGTCTCGATGGAGCTGCTTGTTTGTTTATCTCTAAAAAGTAATGAAATCTAGACAAAGTCGTGCCAAGTCTAAGGTTCCTTATTGCGATTTCTTTATTATTATAGTTAATGTTGTGTGACTTGGCCGTTGTTCGTTTCGTTTAGTTCGGTCAATTTTCTTCTTGGCGTCCAATTACCAATACCAGTATGGGTTATTATCTCGCTTAAAAATCATAGGTAGTTACAACAGATATAACATTACGTATAAACTAAATTGACTTGTACCCACTAACGTATAAAGAATGTTCAACGGCCAAGACACACAACAATAACTATAATAATAAAGAAATCGCAATAAGGAACCTTAGACTTGGCACGACTTTGTCTAGATTTCATTACTTTTTAGAGATAAACAAACAAGCAGCTCCATCGAGACTTGGCTAGTTTTTACAGAATGTTTTTGATGGGTTATATTTAGGGATTTCAATTTTATGGCATGTGATATTATGTGATATTTAATTCGGGTAAGTTATCATTCGGACAAATGATGATTAGGACAAAAAAAGTTATGTCATTTTAAATTATGGATAAAAAAGTTAGGTGACACAATAGAGAACCCTTCATTTGATTTAAGTAAATACATATTGCTTTATTTTTTCGGAATACATGCAACCTACCCTTAAATAATTAAATTTATTAGCTAAAAGTGTTTCTTCAAATAGTTATTTCAAACAAACATTTTCAAAAAAAAAAAGTGTGGTCATTACTCTACTCATTATAGTAATTTTCAAAGTGATTTTTCTAATCGAAACACTTCATATAAGATAAAATGCCGTTCAGTATATATAAATCATTTGCCAAATATTGAAAAAAATGCAGGACGTAACGTTGTCACTCATACAATTATTGGGTCGCTCGAAAATTATGAAGCTACTCATTTTTGTATTTTAAGTAGCTCAAATTAATGTTTGTAAATTGCCGTTCTGTTGATTTCTTGTCGCTCACAGTCAGTCGCTCACTTAGTAATTCTGTGACCTAAATTAATTATTTTTGTAACTTAAAATTTTCATTTACAGTCACTCGTTTAAATACTACCCAAAGTTTTTAAGTGAGTTCAACCTTTTTTTAATAAATTCGAATAGAAGTTTTAGACATGTGTCAAAATAAAGAAGTAATTTAAATCAAAATCACTAAGGAGTATTGATATCAACTTCGAAGCAAATCACCGCCAAAATAAGTTTCTACCCCTTTTTAACCCCGTTAGGGGATGAATTTCAATAAAATACGAAACAAGTCTTCCATCAATTCTGTTAAAAAAGGTTTATGCAAAATTTGAAGTCGATTGGACCAAGGAATCACTTTGTCCCATACAAACTTTGCCCCCCGTTTTCACCCCCTTAGGGGTAGAATTTCGAAGAATCCTTTCTTATCGGATGCCTACGTCATACAAAGAACACACCCTCCATGTTTCAGGTCTCTACGATCAGCGGTTTAGGCTGTGCGTTGATCCGTCAGTCATTCAGGACAAAGCCTTTTATATGTATAGATATGAACCTTCTTCTTGAATCGCTCTATCTATTGCTGAAATCCGTTGCGTACCAACTTTAAAAGACTTATTACGTATCAGACTATATAAACAGCGGGTGCGACTTTATTTAATACTATGTCAAGATAAAGAAGATATTAGTATCAGTTTGATGATTTAAGTATAGTTAGGAAAAGGTGAATACCGTCGGATATGCATTCGTGTTCCACGCGCGCCTCAAAGAGATCAGCAACATCGTAGGCACTCCCTACCGCTCTGCCCAGAGCGGGAAGAGTCATTTGATGATTTCCCAAATTAAAAAAGCTTTTTGATTGACATTGAATAAGGTTTTTTAGAATTGCAATCCAGGCATAGGTAAGTACATACATCATAGATGGATTTGCATATTCTAATACCACTATACTTATCACTGAACTCCGTGATAAGTAGGTACTTAAATATGTGATTGGATGCAAACGTAATGATGTAACTGTCTAACTAAGCATTCCAACGTTTTGACGATTTCTAGGGTGTTCAAATGTATCTGTAAATGGAAGTAATCCGTTGGGTTAACTCTTGATTTGGAATGGTAACAAGTTAACCACTGTCATTAAAAGATACGCAATAGCCCTGCAGGTATTTTATCGTATCAGCATCTACCTAGCCTTTTCTAAAGATCGACCCGAGCGTCAGTTATTATTAAGCCACGAGCAGGTATTTTATCGTATGTTACCTATAAATAAAAATATTAGACTATTCGCGACGTCATTGCTGCAAAAATCGTCTCAGGGCGCGACAACCCCAAATGATAAAAAAATATTGACAACAAATAGAACTGGTACAAAAAAACTATACAAACAAACAACGCTAGTTATAATAAACCTGAGTACATCAAAGTCTCATTGATGACGTCTAACCTTCCGTGATCCATGACAATAGGACTACAATAGCTGCCGACCCCCCCAGGGTTAACTGCTTGAAGAATGCTGAAGCAAATGAATTTGCATTGAAATGTAATATGGCTGCTTGGAAAGAAAATAAACAGAAGTTATTGGAGTGCATTTGAAGTAAAAATAATTGATGTATAATAATTATGTTGTTTTTTACTCTTTCTGTCACTACAAGTTTTATTGAGAAGCTTTTAGATTAAAATTAAGATTAAACTCTTTTCCGTAGTAAGAGTTAGGTAATGCTCTCTTGAACAATAAAGCTTTCTTCTCGTCATTGCGATCCTTTTCTTGTTGTGGACTATACCTGGCTGGGACCTTCCAGCTATAAAGACATTGAAACTCAAAGTTCCAACGTTTGAAGACATTTTTAAAGAGAAGAGGGTATACCCGTTAGAAATGCGCTTCTATTATTTAATGGGCTAACAGGACATTTTTTTTAAATACGTTTCATTCAGCTCTACCGTAAATAGCGAGATTTAACACCAACATAAACCGTTTACCATTAATAATAATTCTTACGCAATATTAATTTGATTGGTGTGCAGAATTGTCAAAAAATAAAGGTAACGTTGGTGATTCGAGAAGGGTTTAGGTACACGTTGTAGGTAAGGCCTGGTGCACGGGTGCACCCTAACCTGTCATCGACAAGTCGCCATTGTCACCATAACTGTCTGGCTTACAGACGATTCACAATGTCTCATCATCATCTGCCTAGCCTTTTCCCAATTATATTGGAGTCGGCTTCCAGTCTAACCGGATGCAGCTGAATACCAGTATTTTACATGGAGCAACTGCTTATCTGACCTCCACAACCCAGTTAATACTAGGTAATACAATACCTACTCTTTGGTATAAGACTGGATGTCAGAATTTCAGGTCACTGACTACCTGTAACGACTGCCAAAGATCTATATATATATGGCAGCCGGGACCAACAGCTTAACGTGCTTTCCGAGGCACGGAGGAAACTCGGTATGTCGGGCGGTCACCCATCCACAGACCGACCTAGGCAAGCACAGCTTTACATAAAGATCGACCTGAGTGGCAGTTCTTATTAAGCCACGAGCTCAACATTAAGCCACGAGCTCCACATTAAGCCACGAGCTCCACATTAAGCCACGAGCTCTACAACGATTCACGATTCACAATGTCTGTTACTAAGCTATTTTATTTTTCTGATAAAACAGAGGGACAGTTACTTGGGTTAAATTGTTTGAAGAAACCAAAGAATAGCAAGAAATCATCTTATTTAAGTACCGTTTCTGCGATAAAAATACTTAGAATTGAAATCTGCTTGGTCAGGTTTTCGTTTTCCACGAAAGTAAGAAAATTATTTCCTTAAAAGTATCTTCCGAGATATGATTATCCTTTTTCATAGCAGTTATTTATTTATCGTACATTGACATTGTCTGTTATTTTTTTCAGAAAGAGTATCATGTTACTACCTAAATACTCAGGTGCCGATCACTACGTAAATTGTGATTAGATTACAAAGATTTAGTTACCTTTATGTGTAAGAATAGGTGCTCATTAGGAAGGCAACTTAATGAACATTTTACTGTGACTTACGTAGACACCTATGTCTAAGAGGTACTTCAGTGCGAGGTGAAAGCCTCCAGGGGTGAATGTCCTTTAATATCCAGCATCTTTTGTTCGTCAACACACTTTGGTAAACACGACAGATTCCTAGACATTTCATGTAAGTTGACACTCAATATATTGAATTTATCTTCCTGATTACTTTTCCCGGAATCTGATCGGATTGCCAAGGGCCATTGTAAACAGGACTTAAATCTACACATCTAAGCTTCTTGTTGCTTATAAATAATTGTTGTCAAAAGTGGAAAAGTAATGTGTGGGAGAGCTTTATTTGTGTTAGCGGGTAGGTAATTAAAAGATATGTTGCAGGATTTTTCATTTTCACGGAATCATTAGCATAATGGAGAAATCAATTATTTTAATGGTCACTTATCACTGCGGCTACATCAATCAACCCCAAATACAATTATAACAGTCAATAACATACAATTTTACCAAGCAAACAATATTCATTTAAAAAGCACTACTTATTTCTCGTATTCTATTACAGCAAACTTATCTACACAGCTAAACACACCCCTAATATAAAACACTAAAGTTCAAAATCCCTTGTTCGAATTGTAAATGTGAGTTGGTGTTATAGTTCGTTCCCGTGTGAATATGGGGTTGGGGGCGGTATTGGCGCCCGACGTGGGACTCACTTTAACTTTCAAAGTCATCAAGTTTGCAGTATGTTTCCTATTCATTGATGTAATTTGCACGTCTACTGAGACATCTGACTTGTGTGGAACTTTGATCGTAACTACTGTTTATTTATAGATGCTAATCTGGTCGTTCGCTTAGGAACTTTAAAATAATAGATTTTGACAAAGGATACCTACTTATTTTTTATCCCAGTACGGAAAACGTTAAAATAAGATAATTTGCGACTATCACGCGAGTTAATGTCATCATCATCATCAACAGCCTATTAATGTTCCCACTGCTGGGACACAGGTCTCCTCTCTTTGAGAGGGAATGGGCTATAATCTACCACGCGGACCCAGTGCGGATTGGTAGATGTCACATGTCTTCGAATTTTTTGGCTCTAAGACATGCCGGTTTCCTCACGATGTTTTCCTTCACCGTTTTGAGAGCAGCGGTGATGAAATAAATTACACAAAGTAATGCGCCTGCCTGGGTTCGAACCCACGACCTACTGATCGTAAGTCGGGGCCGCCACCACTGGGCCACCTCTGCTCCCTTGAGTTATATAATGTTAGTGATAGGTATTGCTTATCATTTTAGCTGAGACACGGCTCCTATTAATTAATTGATATGGGCTCTATTCGACTCTAGCTGACTGATCGAAATGTTTTCAAAACTTTTTTAATAATTAAAAGAATATTTCTGCAAGACTTGATAACACCGTGATTTGCGTTAAATAAGTACTAAAAAAAAAACGTACCTAGTAACTGAGAACCTGCTAAGAACTTAAGACAGGCTCACGTAGTCTTAGATTAATTTGTGAAAGAACTTACCTAATGTTTAACTTGGATAAAAAAGTTTGCGTAATTAAACTTTGAAAACTAATATCACGTCGTTTAAAAACTTTCTAAGACAACAGTTGTTTATTAAATAAGTTTTTAAGTGTTTTTTATGTTACGGTGCTGAATTTACAATCTTAAGATAACCATATTTAGTAAATAATTTTGGTGGATTCTAAAGTGATCGGTTGTTGACAATATCCCGTCTGTATGACTTTTATTTAAACAAAACTGGTGTACTGTGTTGGTAGATTTACATATAATATAGTAGGTAACACTTAGTAACGAGTCCCGTACGGTAAACAGAATTACACTTGAGCGATCTAATTGCATACAGAAAGCATGGCTCGCCGAAGAACGGTATTACGAAAAATCGATTAGCCGAAACATCATTCAGCGAAAGCACGTTTCGCCGAATAACGCTACAAAGAATGAATGGTTGGCCGAGACGAAGATTTGCCGAAGTCATGGTTCGCCGAAACCCGTTTCAACTAAATAATCTTTCACCGATAGCTATTTTCACCGAAATCACCTTACGCCAATCTAAAACACTCGTCTTTTGTCTTGCTCATACAATTTAGACAGGCCTCGATTAAATTGCACTAACTTGTTTTCCCATGCGTTTATCTTGGTAATGCATTAACAATACCTGCAATGAACGTAATAAAACAGCTTATCAAATTATTTTTTATAATTAGGTATATGCATGATTTTTTCTAACATTCTAAACGAAGCGTATTAACGTGAGAAATCATTTTTTATATTTCCGACATCCACGCGAGCAAAGCCTTGGGCAAAAGCTAGTATTTGTATAAAAAATATTAAGTTATAAGCATTTTAAATTGCTGATTAGAGTGAGATCCAATAAGTTTCATGTCGTCATTATTCACGATCGACATACAAAATCCATACTAAACTCCGTATTAATATTTTTTCCGACACGACCGGAAAAAAAAACTATAAAAGGGCATAAAAAAACTGCTCCTCAACGCTGCCAGCCGGTAATGTGCCCAAAAGACTGGTGATATTGCCACGTTGTATGGCAACACCTAGCCTCTGGCCTAGGTAAAAGCCAGCCCTTAGGTCACGAGAAGCGTCAATTTTTGAAATTTCCTAGAACATAGCAGGCTAATTAATATGAGCACTCAAACCCCACGGCCCCAGAGTTTCAAACAGAAACGGCTCGAAAATATAGTTTCCACAAAAGTTACCTTATCCGCTTGAGCTCCTCTGCAGCCGCACCGGTACGGCAGATGTGATTGCGCAGGAGTATCGAATGTTATATTAATGGTTTTTGTAAGACACAAGTCGGTTGTTTCAGATTGGCGTAAGGTGATTTCGGTGAAAATAGCTATCGGTGAAAGATTATTTAGTTGAAACGGGTTTCGGCGAACCATGACTTTGGCAAATCTTGGTCTCGGCCAACCATTCATTCTTTGTAGCGTTATTCGGCGAAACGTGCTTTCGCTGAATGATGTTTCGGCTAATCGATTTTTCGTAATACCGTTCTTCGGCGAACCATGCTTTCTGTATGCAATTAGATCGCTCAAGTGTAATTCTGTTTACCGTACGGGACTCCTTAGTAACACACTGTCTAACTCTTCAAGCATTACGACCGTGATGTTATTAAATGCTATTGTAAGTGCCAATTAACTGCGGTGGTTTGACAGAAGATAACGAGATATTATTATTAGAAGTCACAAAGTGTCATTGCCGTAACAAAACTGTCTATCCTTTGAACATAAGTACCACTTTTCTCAGCTAGTAAGTTGTCAAAATTATGAATTTCAGAATTTGGAAGGTTTTGTTTTGAAATTCTAGAATTTATAATTTGTCTATTCTGTTTTGATTCGTCGACGATCTCGTTTAATACTTCGCTCGATTACCCAGAGTCGTTCAATATTATGACGGCACAATCTACCTCCCTGTCAGTACACACGCACGCACAGGGCGTCAAGTGAGCGTCGCGTGCGCAGCGTGTGAGCGGGCGCGCGCCGCCGGTCGCACGCGCCGCCACGTCGGAAGCGTTCGGAAGTGCTCGGAAGTGATGCGTGCGCACGTCTAGGTACAAGTTCAATGCTATGGGAGTTGAGTTTCATTTGATTTGATTGGGGAGTGATGAGAGTGAGTACTTTTTATGTTGGTATTATCAGTTTTCCGTAAACAAATAAAATGCCTATAGTGAGATATGAAATAATTAAGATTCTCTTCTTCTTTTTCACCCTTTGACTACTCTTCTAAATCTCTAAATTTTGGCAATTTTGTGTCATGGTTATCCAGTTCCTTCTTGCCATTTTAATGAGATCGTCTGTCCTGCAGTCGGTTGTCTTTTCACATTCCCCGCCGTGTCCGCCCGGTCTTCACTCCAGTATTTTCTACCTCCATCTTTCATTCAGTCTACGGCATGTATATTTACGTGATCACTCATGATAGAGTGCGTGCCTAGGTTTGATTCTCAGGTGGAAATATTGTTTTTCTTTATGAGTTTCTTAGTAACAGTTCGTTGTTCGAGTTCGTGGCTTAGTAATATATGTATACCTATCAGCTGCATGGGTCGACCTGGCTGGCATCCCACTTTACCCTGTATTGTATTGTTAGCTCTGAGAGGCGAATCGACGGCTCAAAGTCACGCCATCAGCCGGTAGCCGTGCGGCAACCGACCTAAATTTATATAAAACGAGGCGAGCAGCGTTGCAACGGTCACTTTTTGCTTGGACGGGGCGCTCGGAAAGGATTTGCTACCCGACTATTATCGTGTGCTTAGCTATTTTTGGTGGGATACCTACTTCACTGCGACAAACGTATCATCGAATATCGTTTCTTCGAAAACCTTTCATCGATATCACTATACTGGGACGGTTTGTTAAATCGACGCCTTTTGTTACTGCGGTGTTTCATTACATCGAAAAACTGTACTGCGAACGATTTTACTTCGTGAGTATCATACTGCGAAGCCTTGTTTAATCCAGGCCTTGTTACTGAAGTGTTCTGTTACCTAGGAAAACTTACATTGATTGATACAAGTAAATGATTTTTTTTAAACAATACCTACATTTTTACATTTCTTTAAAAGCGCCTGTAAAAATTTTGTCAGCAATTGCGTGTCTTGTTCATACACATGTACATGTATGTATGTGTGTGTTTTATTGTTTTTGTGTACATAGAACTCTCAGCAGCTACCTCGAACGGCTGATATAATATCAGTTATAGCAAAAAAAGACACGCAAATTGTTTAAAAAAAACGATTTACTTGTATCAATCAATGTAAGTTTTCCTAGGTAACAGAACACTTCTGTAACAAGACCTGGATTAAACAAGGCTTCGCAGTTTGATACTCTCGAAGTAAAATCGTTCGCAGTACAGTTTTTCGATGTAATGAAACACCGCAGTGACAAGGCGTCGATTTAAGGACGTAGGTATTTACGATTGATAAGTCAAATCATTACTTTTTTAAACAAAAGTATGTTTATTAAATACAATGCTTTGTATTTTTAAAATGTTTTTGCTACTTATTGTAGGTAGATGTGCAAGGTACAATTCTTAACTATAAATATAATTTTAGATATGTCCAGTTTCTCAATAAATGTACCGAAGTGAAATTTTTTTACTTCGGTACATTTATTGAGAAACTGGACATAACTAAAATTATATTTATAGTTAAGAATTGTACCTTGCACATCTATCTACAATAAGTAGCAAAAACATTTTAAAAATACAAAGCATTGTATTTATACATACTTTTGTTTAAAAAAGTAATGATTTGACTTATCAATCGTAAATGCGTCCTTAACAAACCGTCGCAGTATAGTGATATCGATGAAAGGTTTCCGAAGAAACGATATTCGATGATACGTTTGTCGCAGTGAAGTAGGTAGGTATCCCATTTTTGGTTTATGTTTTTGCTTGTGTACTGATTATTCCATTTTGCTAATGTTATTTCTAATTGATTATTGTTTAAAATGTTCCTAGTGATATTTTTATAATTTTTGTGAAAGTGTAGGTAATTTAAAAGATATTAAACATTGTTTATTTTGTTAACGTTATCCCTTAAGGCGCTGACAAGAGCCAAATAGGCTTGTATTGAACAATTTTTTAGCCAAATCTATACAGTTTGACACGGCGGAAAAAATATATGTTAATCTTGAACATATTTCTGACTCAGAATACAGAAAGAACCAGAAGCCTCGTTCAACTGTCATTGCAAGCCGCACGCTGAATCCAATACAAAACAAGCGTCCCCCACCCGCCTCACTTCCCACCCGCGTAATGTGGCAAGCTCAGACATTATTTGCCCGTTTTTGGGGTAACCGTTGAGTGTATTGGAGATATGATATTATTAAATCAAAATTGTCCTTTTCTAAGTAATAATATGTAGGTACTTGAAAATCTTAAGAAATAGAGAAGATCTTTAAATAAAAAACGGTTTAGATAATTTCATTTTAACATAATTTAATACATGTGTGTGAGACAGGAAGGGAGGGCGCTTCCTCTCTCACACACACCACAAATGTAAAGTTACGAAATCCTAATAGACTAACATAGGACCTATTATGAATGTTATGCAATTCTAACAATACCATATATAGATACGGGCAATAACCTTTCTTTTGTAAAGTCGGTTAAAATACTTTTTTAAAGAAGGTATTATTATACTACACCAAATAAAAGCCCTCAGTAGGTAATAATAAAAAGAAGGGAAAATCAAAACTAGTATATTGGCAACACTAACAAAATGGATGCATTATTATCTATGACAATTACAAACTGAACAATTTATTCAATATTAAAATAAGGTGATTAGTGAATGCGTTACTTAAATGTGAAATGTGATCCCATCCTGTTTATTTTTTAGCCCCGCTGCATTTTTACAGGTGGGAACGACACAAAACGGCATAATTTAATTTAATTGGACACCAGTAAAACACATTACGCGCTACGACGTTCGAAGAGTAACTGAGCGGCTGCGTGTCAAACTACTCTGTTTAAGAGTAGTTTTTGTCGCTTCAGTAATAGGCGCGCTTACGGCTTCTGGTTCTTTCTGTATTCTGAGATTTCTGATAATTTCGTTGTTTTCAAAACACGTTTTTGAAAAGTTTTCTCGATACAAAAAAATGGTAAACTAACCTCTTAAAATGATCTTCCAACAAAAATATCTGTATTACTGATGAACGTACGTTGTTAAAATTTATAACAATAACGTATCATATTTAAATACAAAATTTGGTTGTTTTTAATTTTTGATTATTTAATAAATTATTATTTTATAATTAATCATTATATGGTTTGTAAGAAGTTCGAGCGTTGCGTCATCGCGCTCTCTTTCTTACCTAAGCAATCCGACAGTGAGCGCTTAGGCGCGGTGCTAGACGGACGTATGTCACTTTGCGCCCCACTGACAGCTATCCGTTCATCTATAAATTATTATTGACCGCGTCACAATGTTAGTCCAGGATCCACGGTACATTTTTTCACTTGATTACTATCAAGCTAATTTTCCGTGAGCCAACATTACCCTATACGAAAACTCTCGATTGTGGTAGGTAATAGGGGCAGCAGGGATAAAATATATATTGATTATATATTATTATAATTATTTATTTGATGATTTTCAAAAATCTATTACTAACTATTTTATTTTTATCTGATGATCATTATCTAAATCCAACATGTATTGATAACGAGCTCATCAAAAATTACTACAAACCAGCTGTTTTTTAGGGGTCCGTAGTCGAATGGCAAAAAACGGAACCCTTATATATTCGTCATGTCTGTTTGTCCGTCTGTCCACCCGTATGTCACAGCCACTTCATTCGGAAACTATTGAGACTACACAGTTGAAACTCTACAAGTATTCTGTGAACCGCTTTACGATTTTTATACAAAAATAAAAAAAAGGATTTAGGGGGTCGCCCCATACATGGAACTGAAACTATATTTTTTTTTTCATCAAACCTATACCTACGTGTGGGGTGTCTATAGACATTAGACAGGTCTTTAAAAATGACATTGAGGTTCCACAAACAATTTTTTCTCAAAGCCAATCGTTTGGAAGACAGACACTTCCAAATTTGTAAAATGGCGACCGGCCTCGCGGTCGCTTGCCTTCGGTATTGCCAACAATGACCAGCTTTTCAAGGCTGCTATCTCCTCTTTGCATTATGTGGCCGAAATAAGCCAAAATACGCTGTAGGCAAACTGTTGACCATCGAGTCTTGATATCGAGTTGGTAAAGGATAGACACATTTGTGCGTTTGGCCGTCCATGGAATTCGGAGAATCCGCCTAAAACACCACATTTCGAATGCGTCTATCCTCTGTCTTACTCTTGTTTGGATTGTCCATGTCTTAACTTGTGGGGAAAAATGCTCCTTCCGAGAAGCCTGTGCCTGAAAAGGAACCGATCCAGGCTGATGATGGTTTCGTGACGGTGTTGAGGAGGAAGCGCCGTCAGCGAACCATCAAGAACCGCTGCGGCACGGCTCCATCGGAGCCCAATGTGCATATTCGTGCCGCAAAGCCGAACACTCCTTTGTACCTCTCCCGTCTACATTACACCACTACGACGGAGGACATCATGGAGTACGTGCGCCAGAAGATCAAGTACGTGGCGAGAGTGCAGCTGCTCGAGTCGCGCCGCAACGTCAACTTTAAGGCGTTTGTGGTGCGAGTACCGACATGCTACCTGCACCTCGTCTTGGAAGAGGACTTTTGGCCGCAGGGGGTGGTGTTTCGACGCTTCCGCGGGCAAGTGCCACATGATCGCACAGTGACGTAGTGCAACTGTAGTGATACTAATATAGTTTTAAGGTTTTGTTTACTAACACAAGCTGTCAATTATATCGTATGTATGTTAGTCTGTAAGGTATTTATCTATGGGCCAAAGTAGCCTGAAAATAAATAAATATTATTATTATTAACTCTATGGAGGAAAATCAGGAAAACTAGTGCTCTGACCAAACGGGCCTTCGTTTTAAAACTTATACCACGTTTTTCCCAGATGTTCCGGGGGCGTAATATAGCATCTTTAGCCATGGCTATCCGCCGTTTTATTTCTGTGACGCAGCTACCTTCATCACTTATATTGGAGCCCAGTTAATCGAAGCTGTCCACAGTATAGATGCCTTAGATGTTATAGGCGCCCGATAGGTTTCCCGCACGATCTACCACCATAAGCTTGGTTTTCTGCCTATTTATTGCAAACCCTACTTTGCCACTTTCCACTTCCAATCTGTGCCGTATCTCTTTCATGTTGCCAAATGTTGTAGCAAGGAGAACGGTGTCATCAGTGTACCTCAGATTGGAAATCCACTTTCCACCAACAGTAAACCCCTTGTCCCAGCCCTAAAGAGTCTTGAATGATATTACTCTTCGTACATATTGAAGAGCAGAGGTGAGAGGATGCATCCCTGCCTAACGCATTTGAACAGTCGGTGTCTATTTTGACGAAAGAGCGGTTGTTGATGTGTAGGTAGAGGCATCGGACTATGTCAATAAGATGTTGAGGCGTTCCCATGTCTTTAAGAACCCCCCACAGCTTGCCCCACTCCACGCAATCAAATGCTTTGGTATAATCTGTGAAACATGTCAATACAGGGCTGTTAAATTCCCGACTTTTCTCTATAATTTGGCGAACGTTCAGGATTTGTTCCCGCGTGTCTTTGCCTTTAACAAAACCTGCTTGCTCTTCTGGAATTTGTGGCTCCAGAAAGTGTATTAGCCTGTTGTTTATGATGTACAGGAGTATTGATGGTGCGTGGAGTAAGTGCCAAACACTTAATATAATTTTTAGAATCTTGTAGGCAACTTGTAAAGAGTGGGTTTAATAGAAAATATTCAATCCCCAAAACCCAGTTAGTAAGTAATCATTTTTAATGACTTCGTTATCGATACATATTGGAAGGAAGGAAGGGGACTCTTTGATCAAACCATACATTTTGTAGGACAAATATTTTTTCAAATAATTTAGATAATTATCATCAGATTTAACAAAAAAAACCCAGCTGATGATTCTCAAAAGTGTTTGTACTTAACACTTTTGAGAATCATCAAACCAACATATTTTATCCCTGCTACCCCTATTACTTACCACAATCGAGAATTCGAGAGTTTCGTGCAGGAAATTGTTGGGCGTCTCGCCGTCTCATCAAAATTAGCTTGATAGTAATCAAGTGCAAAAATGGACCGCGGATCCTGGACTATTTGTTTCTTACTTGGTAGTATGGCGCTAGGGTATCGGAAAAATTGTGGGCGTGTCCAAAAATACTGAAACATCAGAAGTCAATAGCTATTGTCATCGTCTTAACCACCTGCAGGGCTATTGTCTATCTTTTCAAAAGTCAGTGAATAACAAGCACCAGTTGTCCACAGAACTTTGGTGTTAACTGATAATGTCATAAAATTGGTATTGCGTATCTCATTGTGTGGATAACACGTGACAGTGATTATAGGGTGACTAACATCCCAGCAATTGACACCTCTATTTTTTATCGACTATTATACGGCCAAGTTAAGCAGGTACTGCTTGAACGTTACAATACTTGATTGAGGATATATTTTAGATTTAGCCTCTTTATGGCACCTGACATTACAAATGGTTATTGTCAAAGAGATTTAAAAGTAATATTTGAATGTCATTTTTGTTGTCAGCCAGTAAGAAATTGCTGTTGTACCTAGTACTAATTACTTTCATGTTTTGCATGGAAGAAGTAAAGACAAAAGGAAAATAAAATAAAATATTTTGCTCGAGATTACTAATTAAGTTTTAAAAATTAATGTCTATTGCTTATGTAAGACGATTTTGATGAAATAAACCCTAATTATTACTCAGAACATTGCAGGGCACGACACAAAAGGCCACAATGTTCACATATTCACAAAACAATACGTGAAATGAATCTATACAAAGGTAGGAAAATATTATATTCCCCGAAGGGTTAGACAGAGGTGTACCCATTATTACACTTCACCAACTACCTAAAGAATATTACAGATTGTCTCAAAAAACCATCATTGTAAAAACAAAATCCAAATTCAAGAAAAGACAGGTTTCTATATTGTACATAGTATTCACACAAATGAGC
The DNA here is from genome assembly GCA_949316265.1 of Diarsia mendica. Taxonomy (NCBI): domain Eukaryota; kingdom Metazoa; phylum Arthropoda; class Insecta; order Lepidoptera; family Noctuidae; genus Diarsia; species Diarsia mendica. The sequence goes on from OX438887.1 coordinate 1,248,103, forward strand.
TATGCAATTATATCAAGGAATATATAATATTAAGGAGATTGAGTTTAGATAATGCAAATATAGTTATTAAATCTTTAGTAGCTCCAACAATACGGGACTTATAGAAACTAGTACCAGTATCAACCGTCATAAATCATCATAAAACACTACCCTTGAGAAGCGTCTTTCACGAAAGTCACTCTAAACTCTGTGTATAAACAATGTAATGTCAAATAAGCTTAGACAATCGCAATTTTAAAAATATCGATACAGAAACTTCTGTCAAAATGAGTTAAAGTGACTATCAACGACAATGGTCTCCGATGACGTCATACGCGTTGTACTACTGGTCATAGCCGATACCAAATTGACCTTTTGACAGTTAATGAAAGCACACAGAGCGAAAGTGATAATCAAAACAACTGTCAACAGAGATAGCCAATAGCCCTGCTGCAGGGCTATTGTCTATCTTTTCAAAAGTCAGTGAATAACAAGCACCAGTTGTCCACAGAACTTTGGTGTTAACTGCTAATGTCATAAAATTGGTATTGCGTATCTCATTGTGTGGATAACACGTGACAGTGATTAAAGGGTGACTAACATCCCAGCAATTGACACCTCTATTTTTTATCGACTAATATACGGCCAAGTTAAGCAGGTACTGCTTGAACGTTACAATACTTGATTGAGGATATATTTTAGATTTAGCCTCTTTATGGCACCTGACATGTCAAATGGTTATTGTCAAAGAGATTTAAAAGTAATATTTGAATGTCATTTTTGTTGTCAGCCAGTAAGAAATTGCTGTTGTACGTAGTACTAATTACTTTCATGTTTTGCATGGAAGAAGTAAAGGCAAAAGGAAAATAAAATAAAATATTTTGCTCGAGATTACTAATTAAGTTTTAAAAATTAATGTCTATTGCTTATGTAAGACGATTTTGATGAAATAAACCCTAATTATTACTCAGAACATTGCAGGGTGTAGAAATAATTGATAACCGAGTTGATCTTCAATAACATTTATTTATGAATCCAAACACAAGATACATTTTAGTACAACGTAAGGTTAGTCACACAGACCCAGTCCCAATGGCGGGCTGTCAAAACTAGTGATGTAGTAGGTATAGGTTTAGTGATGTACCTCCTACCATAACATCCTCTCTCTTAAGAAACAATATAAAATTATCCAATAATATAATCATCCATCCAATTCGGTTTCCGTCTTACACGACTACTTCCCTGCCTAACCCCTCTGTCCTCATTCACAAAGGTTTCTCCCCCTTCAGTTACCTGGTCAGTAACAATCTCAGCTACATCTTCATTCTCACCCACAACCTCTACAGAATTACCATCATTTCGCTCCAAGACATCTTCTCTTGACCAATTTTCATTTATTAGTTTAGACTGACTACTACTCTTTTCCTTATTACAATCTTCAACCTCCCCTAAGCCTCCATGACCAACATCTATTTGATTCCTGCGCGATTGTAAGAAAGGTGCTGGTATTAGATGCCATCTATTTCTTCTATAGTTAACTCCTTCCACTTCCACATAATAAGATCTTGGTTCCTTTGCCTTTCTTACAATCATGCCATATTTTCTAAGATTAATTACCCAAACCATATCCCCCACATTTAAATCACTTAAATCTATTGTTTTATGTTTCTTATTGTAATTTATAGCCATTTTTTCTCGGAATTGCTGCCTTTTTGTTTCAAAGTTATTGTGAAAGTTACCTATCTCCTTTAATTTATCTGGAAATATGGGCAATATTTCTCTAATTTTTCTGTTGAATAACAATTCGCTTGGACTATATCCACATTCCAATGGTGTGTTTCTATAAACTAATAATGCTAATTGAACATCATCATTCTTTTTTAACAGATTCTTTGCCACCTTTACTCCGGCCTCTGCGCAACCATTGCTTTGAGCATAATAAGGACTGCTGGTTATGTGTTTGAAATTATATTTTTTTGAGAACTCCACAAATTTACTTTTAAACTGTGTTCCACAGTCAGTCCGTACTACCTCAGGCACACCAAACCTAGAAAATGTTTCCTTACAATGTTTAATTATAGTGTTTTCTGACAAATCATATAGTTGAAATATATCTAGATATCTAGAATAATAATCAATAATTACAACATACCATTTGCTATTATGCATAAACAAGTCCATGCCTACTTGTTGCCATGCCCTTTTTGGCATTTCCTCTAATTGAAAAGGCTCTTTACTGTTAATTCTTTCTTGGATACATTTGGGACAATTTTCTACTATATTTTTTATTTGAGTTGACAAACCTAACCACCATACAGATTGCTTCGCTCGTTCTCTGCATTTTGTCACCCCCAAATGACCCTCATGTATTTCATACAATGTCTCTTTTTGTAAGGCCGCTGGTATAACTAATCGATTATTAAACAACAAAAATCCATCCTGAACTGAAAAGTTAAATCTGTACTGATAATACAGGAGCACTTCCTTCGGAATTTTATTCTTATTTGGCCAACTATTCAAGGTATATATTTTCAATAGACTGCATATTTTACACTTGTTTTGTTCTTTTCTTACTTTATCTAATTTACAATCCTGGTTGAATTCAGAATTAATATTACCAATACTAAAACTGAGTGTTTCTGGCTCTGTTTCCTTTAGGGGGGCTCTGGATAGGGCATCAGCCACAACTAATTTTTTTCCTGGAACGTAAACAATTTTATATGAGTATCTCATAATTTGTAACCTAAATCTTAACAATCTCGGGGTCAAATCATCTAATGGCTTTGTCTGCAGCAAAGGCTTATGGTCAGTTTCCAAAATCACCTCTATGCCAATAACAAAATCTTTAAATTTATGCAATGCCCATACCAGAGCCAATGCCTCCTTTTCTATCTGAGCATAGTTCCTTTCTGAACTATTCAGTGTCCTGCTTGCATAAGACACAACAGACCTACTTCCATCTTGATTTTCTTGCAGTAAAACTGCCCCCAGTCCATAGGAACTACTATCTGCAGAAACTATTATTTGTTTATTTGGATCATAATGACTCAAGGTAGGAGCCTTTAGTATCATTTCTTTAATTTTTTTAAATGCAACCTCTTGATGTAAACTCCACACAAATGGTATACCATCTTTTAACAATTCATTTAACGGTTCCAAAATGTTAGTTTTATCTTTAATAAACCTGCCCACATAATTTACCAACCCTAAGAACCGCATTAAATCTTTTTTACTTTGTGGCTGTTCAAATTTAACTATACTATTTACTCTCTTAGGATCCAATGATATACCTTTTGCATTGATTATGTGACCCAAATAACCTACTTCTGATACATTAAAAACACATTTCTCTTTGTTTATTGTTAGTCCTTCTTTTGTTAACCTATTTAGAACTTCCCTTAACAATCTATTATGACTCTGTTGGTCTTTAGTATACACCAATATATCATCAATATGAACGACAATACCTTCAAGGTCACTAAATAGGTTTGAGAATTTCATAGCAAAATACTCAGGTGCACAATTTAGTCCCATTGGTAATCTATTGTACATATACCTGCCAAAAGGGGTCAAAATGGTTGTGAGCTTACGGGACTCTGGATTCAGCTTTATTTGATAAAATCCAGAAGTTGCATCAATTTTAGAAAACACTGTAGCTTCTTTTAGCTTAGCTAAAGTATTTTCTACCTTCGAGATGGGAAAAATAGGTCTGAGCACATTTTTATTTACATGAGTGTAATCTCCGCATATTCTTACCCCTTTTTCCCCCTTTGGCACTACCACAATTGGAGACACATACATAGTTGGCTCTTCAACAGGAACTAAAACTCCCCTTTCTACTAAAGTATTGAGTTCTTCCTTGACTTTAGGCAATAACGGAATTGAGACTCCTCGGGGAGTTGTCTGTACAAATGGCACAGGATTATCTATTAACTTAATAGTAAAACTATCTTTGAAGACTCCTAAATCATCAAACACCTGAGGAAATTCTCTTTCTACATCAACTTGATCACAACTTTGTTTTTTATCTTCCCTTTCTACTTCCTGGTTTTGCTGCTTTTCCCCATTTTCCATACAACACAGCTTTAATATTTGCATTTGCCTGATAGCAGGCTTTCCCAAAATAGGTATCTTTAAATTTTTAATAATATAAGCCTTACCCTTATACATACAAGTCTTATACTTCAACTCAACATAAATTGCCCCTAGAACTTTCAATGCTGTACCGTCAGGCCCTCTGATTATTTCTTCACACTCATAGATTTTCTTACTTTTATTATCTTTTAATATTGAAGGTGGCAAGGCCACAATGTCTGCCCCGGTATCTATTAAAAACTGTTTATTTAAACTAATATTGCCTAAACCCACCTCAATGTTGACTTTAAATTCCTCTCCAGTTTCCATTTGATTTACTTTCTTCCAGTCGCGGCAGCATCTAGCATAGTGACCCGTCTTGCCACACTTCAAACATTGAAGCTTCGCCGCTGGGCACTGACCCTCAAAATGAAATCTTGCGCATCGTCCACACTTCTTCTTACTTCTATCATTGTTCCATGGTTTCGTTCCTACTCTATTCAGTTCTAATTCCTCTTTCCACAGCAACTTCGACTCCTCCTTTTGTTCCTCCGCTTGGCGTGCCAGCCTTACTGCATCCTCCAATTTTAAATCTGACATTAATTGAAGTCTCTCACTGGTCTTTCTGTCCTTTAAACCAACTACGATCCTGTCTCTAATGAACTCCTCTTTCAACTCCCCATACTGACACGGCTCCGACAGACTGTGCAGGTCCTTTACAAAATCTACTACTGATTCTTGCTCCAGCTGTACTCTTGTGTTAAATTTAAAGCGATCGTAAATGACGTTCCTCTTAGGCTTAAAATATGCCTCAAATTCCTGTACCACCTTGCCAAAATCGTTTATTTCGTCAACTTTAAGTTGCTTCGCCAACTGTTCAGCGTTTTTTCCCAGCGTATAAAGAAACAAATCTATTTTTACACTATCGTCCTGATGTTCTAATCCCGATAGTAAAAGATATCTGAGGAATCTTTTCCGCCATGCTTCCCAATCTTCGGAGCGAAAGCTGAACTCTTCGGGTGCTTTAATTTGCACTGCCCTTTCCATGCTACTTTTCACCTTTTCCGCTTTCGAATCTTCGACCTTCCCGTCGTTTCCCATTTTCGGAGACTATAGATAGCACCGCTGCCACCATGTAGAAATAATTGATAACCGAGTTGATCTTCAATAACATTTATTTATGAATCCAAACACAAGATACATTTTAGTACAACGTAAGGTTAGTCACACAGACCCAGTCCCAATGGCGGGCTGTCAAAACTAGTGATGTAGTAGGTATAGGTTTAGTGATGTACCTCCTACCATAACACAGGGCACGACACAAAAGGCCACAATGTTCACATATTCACAAAACAATACGTGAAATGAATCTATACAAAGGTAGGAAAATATTATATTCCCCGAAGGGTTAGACAGAGGTGTACCCATTATTACACTTCACCAACTACCTAAAGAATATTACAGATTGTCTCAAAAAACCATCATTGTAAAAACAAAATCCAAATTCAAGAAAAGACAGGTTTCTATATTGTACATAGTATTCACACAATATGAGCTATGCAATTATATCAAGGAATATATAATATTAAGGAGATTGAGTTTAGATAATGCAAATATAGTTATAAAATCTTTAGTAGCTCCAACAATACGGGACTTATAGAAACTAGTACCAGTATCAACCGTCATAAATCATCATAAAACACTACCCTTGAGAAGCGTCTTTCACGAAAGTCACTTTAAACTCTGTGTATAAACAATGTAATGTCAAATAAGCTTAGACAATCGCAATTTTAAAAATATCGATACAGAAACTTCTGTCAAAATGAGTTAAAGTGACTATCAACGACAATGGTCTCCGATGACGTCATACGCGTTGTACTACTGGTCATAGCCGATACCAAATTAACCTTTTGACAGTTAATGAAAGCACACAGAGCGAAAGTGATAATCAAAACAACTGTCAACAGAGATAGCCAATAGCCCTGCTGCAGGGCTATTGTCTATCTTTTCAAAAGTCAGTGAATAACAAGCACCAGTTGTCCACAGAACTTTGGTGTTAACTGCTAATGTCATAAAATTGGTATTGCGTATCTCTATTCTATTCTATTTTTATGAATGGCAATTGTGCCGATGTCGACAATTCTGCCAATGTCAAATGTGGAATGGAGAAACGTGTGTGGAAAGCATTAAAAAATAAAATAATTTAGATTATGAAAAATAAATAAAACAAACTGTACGTAAAGTGTAACTTGTCGATAAGAGTTAATAAAAAATATACATATAAGAAAATAAATACCTTTTATTTGTAATATAAATTATTGTGTGGATAACACGTGACAGTGATTATAGGGTGACTAACATCCCAGCAATTGACACCCCTATTTTTTATCGACTATTATACGGCCAAGTTAAGCAGGTACTGCTTGAACGTTACAATACTTGATTGAGGATATATTTTAGATTTAGCCTCTTTATGGCACCTGACATGTCAAATGGTTATTGTCAAAGAGATTTAAAAGTAATATTTGAATGTCATTTTTGTTGTCAGCCAGTAAGAAATTGCTGTTGTACGTAGTACTAATTACTTTCATGTTTTGCATGGAAGAAGTAAAGACAAAAGGAAAATAAAATAAAATATTTTGCTCGAGATTACTAATTAAGTTTTAAAAATTAATGTCTGTTGCTTATGTAAGACGATTTTGATGAAATAAACCCTAATTATTACTCAGAACATTGCAGGGCACGACACAAAAGGCCACAATGTTCACATATTCACAAAACAATACGTGAAATGAATCTATACAAAGGTAGGAAAATATTATATTCCCCGAAGGGTTAGACAGAGGTGTACCCATTATTATACTTCACCAACTACCTAAAGAATATTACAGATTGTCTCAAAAAACCATCATTGTAAAAACAAAATCCAAATTCAAGAAAAGACAGGTTTCTATATTGTACATAGTATTCACACAATATGAGCTATGCAATTATATCAAGGAATATATAATATTAAGGAGATTGAGTTTAGATAATGCAAATATAGTTATAAAATCTTTAGTAGCTCCAACAATACGGGACTTATAGAAACTAGTACCAGTATCAACCGTCATAAATCATCATAAAACACTACCCTTGAGAAGCGTCTTTCACGAAAGTCACTTTAAACTCTGTGTATAAACAATGTAATGTCAAATAAGCTTAGACAATCGCAATTTTAAAAATATCGATACAGAAACTTCTGTCAAAATGAGTTAAAGTGACTATCAACGACAATGGTCTCCGATGACGTCATACGCGTTGTACTACTGGTCTTAGCCGATACCAAATTAACCTTTTGACAGTTAATGAAAGCACACAGAGCGAAAGTGATAATCAAAACAACTGTCAACAGAGATAGCCAATAGCCCTGCTGGTCTAGCGTCGGTCACAGTGACTCCATGCGATATATTTTTTCACATATTTCCGTTATTACGCGTGCCACACGCCTGTGACTCTGTGTACTTTTTCCCCTTCCTCTTCAGTTTTAGCTCCGCGTTTGACAAAGCAACGCATGCGCGCCGTGAAAAGATTCAGGTAAATATAATTTTCGTATGCGGTCATGGTGACCGACGCTAGGTTGTTACGTTACTTTTAGTGTTAACATTTTCTAGTTGTTTTTTTAGGTTTATCATGTTTCAACGTGATCAAAGTATCAGTAGATGGTTAGAAGAGTGTGACAGATTCCGAGGATCAAAGGGATGTGCCGGAAATACCAAATGAAGATTGCAGTGACGTTGAAGATGTACCAGTAGACCACGTCATTGATGATGAGTGTCAATCAGGCTCTGATACGAGTTAAGTGAAGATAACGATACTCTGCCAGTTGATGATGATGATCTGCCAGTTGATGATGATGCATCTTCCGATGATGGTGTTCCATTGGCAAGGTACCGGAACTATTTCGGGAAAAATCGGTTCCGTTGGTTGTCTCAACCTCCAGTAGGTTGCCGCGAGAAATTGTAAATGTTAGGGAGCTGTAATTTTGTAATGATTGTTATTTGATTGTACCAATGATAGTTTTATATAAGAGTTTATATGTTTAAGTTACTAAAATAATTAAAAATTAAGAAGTTTCATTGATTGTTATTGCTTAGATCTCAGCTTAATTAAAAAACCTATAATTTGTTTAAATATTTGTAAGCCAACTTTTATTAATACTTTACTTTACTTTTATTAATTTTATTAAGTAAAAAGCGTTAATTTGAAGAGTTTACTAAAACAATTTGTAATAAAAACAATTGAAGAACATGATGTAGTATTGATTTATAGCATTTTTTATTATTACATAAACGCAAGCGGTCACCATGACCGACGTTAGGTGGATGTGTTACTAGAATACACGTTAGGTGGCTAAGGGTTATTTTTACTTCTGATTCTTTTAGTAGGTGGGCGTTTTTCAAAAAAATTGTCCACCCGAAAATGACGTGTCCCATGACTTTAGACTAATATTCTGTGAGCTACGTGTTTCATAACTTTTTTTTTTGCTTAGATACGATACAATAACTTCAAAACTGTTTATTGATGTCGTCAAAACTACTTAAATCTACATATTTAAATTAATACAATCAATATAAGAAATTAAAAAGGTGATTTTTGCACTGTCCCACCCTCGTTTCGTAAAGTTCAGAACGAAAAATATCAATATTATCCTACCTTTATCTTCAACATAGTTTGTAATTTGGTAGGATAATGTGATCTAAATTCGATAGAATGCCTTATTTATTGGGTTTTAGACCTCAAAATAGTATAAAATATTCATTTTAACTTGTTCATAAAAACTGTCATTGGTGGAAAGTTCCATCTACGCGACGTCGAATTTCGACTTAAAATGCAAAAAAATAATAAACTGAGTTTTGTTTTTGTCTTATGGCAGCATTTAAACGTGCAAACGGTCGTTATATGAGTCATTTGATAGCTGTGGCGTTTGCAAAATGTAAGTGAGTGGTTGGGCGTCACGTTGTCTTGTTTCGTCGTTCCACTACGAACTTGATTATTTGAGCTAAGTAACGACATTTTTAGTTAGCAATTTTGACAATTAATTAAAAAAACTGTTAACGAATCTGAATTGAAAGTAATATCAACTAAAATGACATCGAAACTATTGATTTTTACTGTTTGTTTCTGTGCTGGCGTCATCCGTCACGTCCTTTACGCAACGTATCGTATAAGCGGAACAACAAATGTGGTGTAGTGGAATTCTTAAGCATGGTTTACATTGTTCCTTCTTTATTTTGAAGTTTTTTGTCAAAGTGATTATGTATGATGATTTTGGGGTCTAAATTAATATTTTGTCAAATAGGTTTTATTAACTAGAAAATAAAAATGTAGTTGTTCATTCAAACTTACAATATAAAGGGTGTAACAGTACCCTTAACGAAGCTGAAAGTACTAGTTCTCCCAGTCATTACAATATTTTTTTGTTCTACACCATTCCCGGGAACCTTCTAGTTATGTAGATATTGAAAGGTTCCGAATTTTTCACATGTTTTTGTTTATTTTTCAGTTTTTAAGGTAATTACTCTACTTTAATGGCCTCACTATTCAAAGCATCCATTAGCACAATGTTTTAAGTGTAAGTATTACATCCAATAACACGTGATTTTTACTCCAAAAAAGTTGTTTCCTAGAAATATATTTTTTGCGTAGGGTTGCTTATTTTGATGTACCTATATAATGCTTGCACCCTGTACATTATAGATTCAAATTTACATAGTTAAGCTACTAAGCTTTAATTTGATTAATTAAATATAATTTATGTAAGCCATGCCTTATAGTTCCTCAACGCGACGTAACGTAACGTGTCCTATTATTTTTGTGATATTTAGATTTAATTTCATAATTCTGGGTACCAATATTGTCTCAATTAAATTAAAAATAAATATATACTTACATTAAGGATTTTCTAAAATTAATTTGAATAGCATAATAAAACAAAATTTCAAAGTAATGTAAAGATTGTGCAATAAAACCTACCATAAAGTAACGTATAGGAATCGTTTACATAGAAAAAACCTTATTATATTTGAAAATTACTAATTATAAGCTTGTGATTAAGAAGACTGATTATGTTGAAAAATGTTTTGATAATAATTATAATGTTTTTGGAAGACCTTTATGTTTTAATAGTTATCCAAACTTCGTGATGTAATGGAACTTTTCAGCTGACCTATCCTATGAAAACATAAATTTCTCGTTAAATATACGATACAATTTTTTTATTTTTTGTAAATATTAATTAAGATGTCTAATAAACACATATTTATAATTAAATCATTTATTTTCTCGGTGGAAATCCACTACGTAACGGACACTTTTTTTGAAAAACGCCCAGGTATGTATACTGTATGACTGGACTGGTAACGCCATCTGTTGTTAAATCTTAAAAGCATTTGTATGTATACTTATAATACTGTTGGTGATAACGCCCTCTAGCTTCAGCGCTTGGAACTAACTGACATTACTCTGACAAAGTTTTATCCCTGATCTTCAGCCGGGCCTCCGGTTTATCCTTGTACACGTACCCGGTTTTAAGCCGTTAAAAGATGCAATTTTGCGGCTAATAGTATAATAACTTATAGCTTTAAATAATTTATTCAAGAAGAACTTTAACAATAACTCAAACAAAATGTCATAGATTTCTTATGATTTATTAATATACTTTATATAATCTATGTAATCTATGTTAACTAATATTGTAATCAGTAACTATTGCTCTCGGTGTTTATTTGTCGTGACTGGATCTGGAGTCAGGGTCTGAAGCCAGGTCGCGATGCTCATTCATTTCTAGCTCGAAGTCATCCACGGCCATGGGAGTGTCTGTAAACAGAGAAAATGTTTTTTCAAAATGTTTATAACAATTCATAGACTAGTTTCACTAACACTAAGTCAGGGGTTCAATCACCTCCTTAAACCCTAAACAAGAGTCGCCTCTATATTTACAACACTTTGATTAGCGTCGAGTAGAGACTCCTTATGCTGGCATGGCATGCATGGCTTGGTTACTACTGCGTAGTGCGTACTGTGTGAGGTAGTGTAAATGTGGTGAAACGCTGTCGATTCGTAATAGGGTACTTGACAAAAAAATCTAATTAGTCCGTCAGATAGATTTTCAAAAATATTGAACACATATTTTTTCTTTTTTCACGTACCTATACAAAAACATAACACTCATTTTTTTGGGGCAAAAAATGGGGCGGTGTAAAAAATAAGACGATACAGTGCTTCGAAAAGTCGTGTGACGTTACACCTTGGTACATTTTTCACCACGAAGTGACGTCACAAAGTCCCCACATTTGACATGTTCTATTTTCGTAAAATTTTATTAATTTGATAAAATAAAAAAACACGTATTCGATATTTTTCGATAACCTAACAGATGGACTAAACAGAATCATATTTTTTTGTCGGGAAACATACCTATTTTAATCAAAGAAAGAAACATCGTCTATTACATCAGAATGGTTCTTTAGAAATAAGGCCAGTGCATGTCACCCTGGTTGGTTTGCGTGGCTGTGACGTATATTTTGACCCTATCCTTTTGTATTGGCAAGTAAATAATGTCTGTTCCTCCGTACTCACCGAGATGGTCCAACGTGACTCCCATAGCCTTCCTGACGGCAGGTATGGGCGCGACGTGTCGGGGCGGCACTCGCACCAGCATACCGCGCAGGCATGACGTCACCAGCCGCGCCAGCTCGCGCTCGGACGCCTGCGGACGTGGCGCCAGCGATAGGTGCCAGGGGGGAGGGGCTGATAACCTGAGGGGGAGAGAAGAGAATTGTTTAGAGTGGAGATATATATAGAGAGCGAGCTACGCGTTCAGGCTACACTCTGTGTTGCGACATGCGACAGAGATAGCGTAAAAAACGAATGAAAAAAAATAGTCGAAGCATGCCCGAGTCACTGTGATAGTACTCACAAGAAACAAATATGATAGCTAGACGAATTAGTCCATTGAAATGATGTTTTTTGGGCTTAGTGTGCATTTGTTAGAGGATGCAGTTAATTTTTTTAGTTTCAAGTTTTCAAGGTTTAAATGGTTTATCTGACGAACTATAGGTTTCACAAAAAATTTTGGTTATTTTTGTTTCAAATAAGTTTATCAACAACTTTTGTTAAGTAACTTTTAGTCGTAGAACCAATAACAAAAAAATTTAAGAGCGAAAATCCATGAAAATTGATGCAAAATTCTATTTGTCGGTATAAATTTTGTTAAGCTTATTGAAAATGATTTAATTGACTGGACCACTTCACCCATTGCTGTTAAATTCAAACCAAGAAAGTTCAAAATCATCCGTTTAACCCCACATTCAAAACGCGCAGTACATACCGGTCTCTCTGCTCCTTCTCCAACTTAGCGAGCAGTTCATGTGTATGCCGCAACGCTCCACCGATACCGTAGTCGTGTTGTGACGCCGTCACCTCCTCCTCGATGTCGTTGAGGTACTCCACGTCGATGCCCAGCTCTGATAGGGTCCGGAGCTGGTCTATGTCCACCTTCACCTTGGATGGGTCCTGGGGAAGACGTTGGTATTGTAGTGGAGATGATCAGGACAAAAGAATACTAGCGACAGTGATACCGATATAATATTGCTTTCTTCTTCTTATCGTGTGAGCAGTAAGGTTTAACGACCCCACACACCCTAGTGTCAGACCGCCTCAAGGGCCTCCAACATGGTTTGACGGCCGCCATTTGGCGGTCGGAACCACGGACTTAATATGTGCCTTCCGAAGCACGGAATCATCTTTTTATTAGACAATCTGGTGATTCAAGCCTGCAATGTCCTAGCCAAACTGGAAACAACTTTACAAAGTATGTTTCCCGTGGGAATCGGTGGGAATCAAACGCTCGACCACGGAGGTAATATTGCTTTTGACATACAGGATCCACTGGTTCGAGCGGAGTGAGTGCGTGTACGCGCGTTCAATTTTTGCAGCATAATGTGGTGCGCATAAAAGGTAACACACCTCGAAAAATACGTTAACCTTAAAAAGTTCTGGAACCACTCTAAGATCAAGATCTATCGACGTTACTAAATAGGTACCCATTGTGCTTTAGACATATTCTCTTTTTTTTTACAGTAACAGGCATAATGTTTGTAGATACATGCTAAGTAGGTACTAAGATGTTAAACCTGTTATGACACTTACATGCTCAGGAGTGGCGGGTGTTTCCGGCGGCTTCTTCTCCGGGAACAGCGTCTCCATGTCGTAGATGAGCGCCCATGGGGAGTCCGGCGCGAAGCGGAGAGGCTCCTCCGTGGTCTGTCCTGTCTCGTACGCTGTAAACGAATGGTCACGAATTTAAATACTATTTTAAAATGGTAGAGAGGAATAAAATTTTTAAACTATTTAATAGCGTTACAAAGAAGAAGGGGCAAAATGTAACACTTTCTCCTATATGTCAAATGAAAGAGCGTAAAAAATACATCATTTTGTTGTATGGCAGTAAATGTGTGAGTAATGGGGGAAAAAGGTTATTCACTGATAAAGATAGAATTTATATTTTTTTTTTTTCATTGGACCTACTTGAGTGGGGTGTCTATTGATAGGTCTTTCAAAATGAAACTGACGTTTCTAAAGCATTTTTTCTCAAAGTCAATCGTTTGAAAGATAGACAGTTTCAAAGTGCTAAAATGTGTCCCCACAGTACCCACAGTGTCTCCGGAAAAGGCAGTCAGCAATCATATTCTTACAAACAAGATAGAAAATTGTTTAAGCTGTCAAATAGCAAACGTAATAAAAATAAGACAAAATAACAACTTACGTAACGTGTGATACAGTAGATGTGACTCCTCCTTATTCAAGGTAGCGAAGGTGCCGTCGAACGAAGGTGCGTATGAACTGAACGGACCGTAGTTCAGTGGCTTCACACCTTTGGCTACGTTGCGACGGTCTTCGCGAGGTACTGCAGAGGAAATAAAACTACTTTTTGTGCGTATTCCATGTGATGTATCAAGCATTCAAAGATAAAAAACTTCTGAGAGAATATAATATGAAACAGAACCTTACAAACGTAACATTAGTTTATTCTCAGGCCACTTTGGCCCTTAAGAATAAAAGAAGAAACGTACCCTTTTTTTTTTTTTTTTTGGTGGGTGGAAAATCATCGAATAACCCCCCCCCGCTCTTGGGCAGAGCGAAGGGGAGTGTCAGACTTCTACTGACTTAAAACCAACCCATGTTCCTTCTTCTTCGCCCTTGTGTCGGAGCCGCGGTAACCTTTCGATATCCACAGCCCCGACGGGATGAAGAAACGTACCCTGAAGTCAGCATGGCAAGCGGACTAGGTTTTACTACAGTGACATAAATCGTAGGTAGTACTGATTATGGTCTATGGTTAAGATGGTTGGCACGCTTCAGATCGTTGCTGTGTATCAAGTTCATAGGTTGTATTTTAACAGTGAATATTATAGAAAGAAAGAAAGAAAAAATATTTATTTGGGACAAGCACAGGAACTACAAAAAATAATAATAACAAAAAAGAATATAAAACTAAATAAGAGAAAACCTGTGCGAGGCCAAAAAGGCTCCTATCTCAGCATGATGCTGCGATAAATTATAAAGCAATTCAATTACCTACAGACCTACTAGTGATGATACAGTCCACAGAATACAAGAAGTTAACAGTACTAGTACTAGGTAGGTTAACAGTACTAGTACTAGGTAGGTTAACAGTACTAGGTAGGTTAACAGTAGTAGGTAGGTTACCAGTACTAGGTAGGTTAACAGTACTAGGAAGGTTAACAGTACTAGGTCAGTTAATAATAGTACTAGGTAGGTTAATAATAGTACTAGGTAGGTTAACAGTACTAGGTAGGTTAACAGTACTAGGTAGGTTAACAGTACTAGGTAGGTTAACAGTACTAGGTAGGTTAACAGTACTAGGTAAGTTAACAGTACTAGGTAGGTTAATAGTACTAGGTAAGTTAACAGTACTAGGTATGTTAACAGTACTAGGGAGGTTAACAGTACTAGGTAAGTTAACAGTACTAGGTAAGTTAACAGTACTAGGAAGGTTAAAGTACTAGGTCAGTAAATAATAGTACTAGGTAGGTTAAAATTACTAGTTAGGTGTTGTGTAGTACTTACTGTGTAAAGACCCACTGCCCTGTGTGAGCTTGCCGATGTACTTCCCAAGAGTGAGCGGTTTGTCCTCGCCAGAGCCTTCCACCGTGTTGGTGACCAGACAGAGCGTGGTCTTGCCTTCCGAGTCCATGCGTGGGAATGCTGCACGAGGAACATAGACAGTTATGAAGAACTACTTTAAAGCTGTTTAGGGGTGCTATATTACACATATTTTGATTTGGCATGATAAGCTAAATGGCAAAATAAAATGTACATTTTGCCGCCCGACTTATTAAAATCATCACCGACTCATTATTACTTGTATATTTATTAAAAGCATGCCTTGTGAAAATCACACTCGAATAAATATTCGTACTACCACAGTTGGTTAATTTTGAAGAAAAAAATAGCCATTAAGTTTATGATTAAAAAAGCAAAAATAAAGTGCTATGGGAAACTGAAAGTGCACGAGACACCCACTACACACGTAGTAGTCCTCAAAAAAGTGTGATGAGCCGGTTAGAAATATCTTTATATTCATGCAATCATCATTTTGGGTACCGTAAATGGCGGTATGGGGCGGTCGGTAAAACAGTTTCACGTTTTCAAAGCGGATTGGTCAATTTGTAATTTGAGTGACTCCCACTACACACGTAGTAGTCCTCAAAAAAGAGTGTGATGAGCCGGTTAGAAATATCTTATTCATGCAATCATCATTTTGGGTACCTAACTTTGTACCAACCAAGTTGGGGTCGGCTTCCAGTCTTATATAAAAGTCCATGCAATAAAAGCGAAAATCAAAGACGAAGTCTCGCATCGGTTATTCATCGTCATAAAGGTCTTTCTGATCAGCTCAAGCCGTTGCCAGATCCATTGTATCATTCAAATCAAATCAAAAGTCATTTATTCAAACTAGGCTGATAATCAGCACTTTTCGAACGTCAAAATTTACTTTACTATTTAAGTACATTTTTTTTATTTTTTTATAAGACAGTCCCCCAAAACACCCACCCCTCGACACTTCCTAGTGTTTAGCTGGAAAGAAGAAGATTCCTTTACAAGACCCCAAAATAACACAACACATCTCTTGAATCCATACCTTTCTTAGCCAGTCGCCGCCTATGCTGTTCCCTGGCAGCCTCCATCTGTATCTTGACAGCATCCCCGGCGAGCTCCAGGCCTCCGTCAGACGCCGCCTCGGCCTCCGAGCCGCCCGACTTGATGGGGCTGCTGCGCTTGAGCACCTTGTGCTGCCACACACGGACAGGGAGACTGCAGTGCAAGCGCGCGGGATCGCGCTCTATGCCTAGTCGCGGTTGGTGAATGGTGGCGGTGGAGGTTGGTATAGGCCTTTATCGCCTTATGCCTTGCCGAAATGACTTTTGTCTACTTTAAAAGTATATTATGAAAATATTTCTTGATTGAGCCAGCAGACCAGAGAATGAGGCAGTTAGCATGTAAGACAAGAGGGCTAATACCTGGCTAAGTGCATGCCAGGCGCAAATGCCCCAGTGCATCGGCAAAGAGTAGTTGAAGAACACCGTGAGGTATTAGTCAAATAGATTCTGTTACACTTCCACGGAAAAAAGATAGGATTAAATGTTATTTTTTTAATTCTACTCTTGTCATGTATGTCTAACAATAAATTGTTGAAGTTTGTACGCGGACAACACAGTGCATGTTTAATGCTGTGATTAGGAAAACGATGGCTTTTAAAGCGTAAATCGAAAACCTAAGATCATTCATAAATTTAGGTAGGTAACACCACTTTAAACAATGTCAGTGTTTTTGAACTACCAGTACAGTATTCACATGAGTCCCTATCCCGCTCAACGTTCACCAGCCGCGCGTGTATCATGCATTATGCTCAAACGGGCTGTAGTCAACTCGTCCTACCCACACAACACAGACGCGTCAACCGACAGAAGCAAACAAAATGTCGCTAACCTCTAAACACGACTACCCTATGAAACCACAGAGTACATACGTACAGAAGACCGGGTCTATACAACGAGCGAAAACTGGCGCACGCACACATAGACGAGTATAGCTGAATATAGTGCAGATTGGTTATTTGGAGCGTGGAATCAACACCGCTTTATTGTTTTATTCAATACAATTTCCACATACACAGCTCCCTCCGGGCAATATTATTTCAGCTCTGTATCTACGCCAAAGTAACCATTGCTGCACTATTTCGATGCAGTAAAAATCGGAACTACCACCACAATCTTGTTTTTTAACAAGCCAGTGTCACACGTTTACCAATAGCACACTTCTGACAAGATCATTTAAGCGCCAAAACATCCTTTCAGCACTTACCGACGGCCTTATCGGACAGATGACAGTCCAAGTGCGCTTGCACTCGCTGTACGTGGAGTGTCTATGTGTGCGTGAGTTTACGCTCGTTGTATGGAGCCTTCTGTAACTATCTACTCTGTGATTAAACTATTAAAGAGTCAAAGTGTCACCTTTCTGCCGTACGTCCTAAGAGGCTGCGATGCAAAAAGTCATTTTATCAACATGTTTAGTTCAAACTTCAATATAAATAGAAAAAGAAGGTATTTTTTTTTTAATTCACTAAGCTTTTTAAGGTTTTTTTTTGCGTGTATGTGATTAGGAAGGGGATTTAAAGTGCGCGTCTTGATTGTGGCATAAATAATAGAACACTAATTTATATACCTCGCAAAATAAAGTTGTACTATGGTTTAGATATTTCAAGTTATAAAAGCTGTGAAGCAAAATCGAAGGTACTTCTATGATACAAGGCATTACATTACTGGTAATGTTTTGAATGAAAATCTCATGAGTTGAACACATATTTGGATCTGCCTCAAACAATCAGTGAACTGATTGTTTGAGGCAAACCTTTTAACTCAAATATTTGTAAAGTTAAAAAACGTTGCTATACATATATTTCCCCAGGCCATTTTGTGCTTTTGATTTATGAATTTACTGTTATACTTTAAAAGCATATTTTACCAATGACCACATTCAGCACTTCTAAATGGTGTTCAAGTATGGTTGCTAACTTTATTATTATGAAAAATTGATACCAATCATCCTTATATAGCACTCGGCACGTAAGTTGAAACAAAATAGCGGTCGTCCGCATAGGTAAAATGACAAAAATAGAGTGAGATTCGAACGAAAATGTGCAACTGAGCATTCAAGATCATAATTCAACTTACGGGATGCAATCTGTAATACATTTTAAACATTATCGGGTCTCAATCGACTTATTTTCATGATTGTAGCTTCGCGAACGACCGCCGAATGAGTGCTATACGCAGTTTAGAAGTACTGAACACATTCAATTCAATTGGTAAAATGCGCCCTTAAACCAAAATGTGTGTTTCATCAACTCTTCCAAAATGCTAACCTAACTTGCATCTTTGTTTTGCGAGGCTCCCAATAACAAAAACAAGTTGTACTCACCACATCCATTTTCCCGATATCGAAGCCAAGCTCCTTGATAGGTATCTCATACATGTAGGTGAGCATATTGCCTAGAGGCCGGAGTTTCTGCGGGGTGAGTTGCTTGAGACCAGCGTGGAGGAGACGACGGGCTGCCTTGTGGTACACTGTGCCGTTCTTGTTGTACTTCATTGCGTTGTTGCACATTAGTTTGAAGTCGCTCTGTGTAGGAGGAGATTAAAGGTTAATAAGGGTTAGATAGGCACTACTGGTACTTGCAGCTTTGAATATAGACACAAGCCAAAAAGTACCTTAAGTCGACATACTTAAGGTACTTTTTTGCTTGTTCGGCTTGTCGTCTATACGTGACTGTGGCGATCAAAAGGTTAACTACTTTCAGGTGCTGAAAGCGTCGAAACTTCTTGTAAAATTAAGATGCATCTCTTATATTCATGAGTTCCTTTATTTCCAAAATGGGTTCAAGGGTCGTCTCAAGAGCACGAGATTGAAGCATAGGTTTATGATAAATTTGTTTGTGTAGCTAACCGGAAATCTCTTCTCTACAGCAGAACTGTGAATTCCTAAGAGCCTACGTCCTGGGGAACTGGGCGAAATAATCCATAACGAAAGGACTGATCGCCCGTCTGGTGTCTGCCGGCATCCCCGAAGATAAATAGAATAAGAGCCTACGTCCAATAGTGGATGTCTTTCGGCTGGAATAATGAATCAAGAAATGTACTCACAATAAAACAGTTTAGAGACTTGTACTCATTATCATCAATCTTCTGTTTCATAGTGGAGAAGTCCATAGGACGCCTGATAATGTCAGAGTAGCCGGGGGCAAAGGTGTCATTGACCGGCCATGCAAAGAACTGGTTGGGGTCCCGCTTCTCGAGGTTGCGGAGTAGCTGCTCTAGGAGACGGGACAGTGGGCGTCGCTTCTGGCTTGCCTGCGGAGTGGGAAAATAATTATGTAGGTCTATTTCGTGAATATGCCTCTATTAATATTTTAGATTAAAAACTAAAGGTAAAAGTATGGTTGGTTATACTGGAAGTCAGACACTTAAGTTAAGACAAAATAAAATATATTTACTTCATAAAAGCAAATATTTGGAAATAAGTTAATTTGTGAAAATTGTATAAGTAACACTGCTGACAGTATGCATATGCATACCAAGAAATCGAATGCAGAAGATAAGAAGGACTAAGCAATTAAGAACCTAAAACTTATCAAGTGCTACAACAACAGAGAAACTACCAAAAATGAGGAAGGCTTCTATAGATGAGGGCATGAGTAAGACAGAAAGAAGTCATCAACAGTGTTTCTAAATACACACAATTTTCTGTAATTTCTTTCCAGTTCTTCCTCATAAAAAAATAGAAAACAATTTATGCATAGCATTTCATAAGTGTCCATATTAGTCTAGTGAAAATTATAATATTTTGAATTAATACATAGTGTAAGTACATGGTTGTTCGAGAAGAGGAAGAGGGGTAGACTACTGAGAAGATAGTCAGGTAAACTGAGAGATTTAGATAAATAGGTGCCCACTGCGGCAAGAAAGAAAGGGGCATAAAAGTCTAGATGATAATGCGAGGAAGGTTTTGTCTGTCAAGGACATATTTCTTTGTAAAACAATGTGCAATAACTAAATTTTTTGTTTGTGTTCACATTATTTATTGTTTTGTGCTTTAAAGTAAATAAAGGCTTTGAAATTTGATAGTTCAACAGTTACCTTTAGCACACAAGTGCGAGGTTCCCTGTGAGAAGCAGGAGAGTTGGGTCCTGGGCCGGGGCTGAGCCGCCGAATGAGCTTCTTGGCCAGGCCCTCGTCATCCGTATCATCATCATCTGACATTTTTATCTGGAACAATCCGTTTCAAACAACTTGAGAGGTTGAAGAGTTGACGATGAGAGTAAAATAGTTACTGGAAGACTTATTTTATAAGGAGAAACTGTGTGTTTGATAAGTTGAGTGTATGTGAATTATGTCACAGAAAGATAACCAGTACAACAAAACAAAATATTAACCCATAGAAGCTGATTGGACTACTGTACCTATACCAAATTAGCCTAAAAATTAAATTAAATTAGCTTAGACCAAATTGAAGCCATGTAACTGACAAAAGAATGCTACTGCTTTATGTCAGAATAGTATGTACTTAGTTTTGCCGCATCGACCGACATACCGAATGCAGACACGACACGATTTCATTGAAATTTCGGCATTGGTTAAATAACTTTAATGGTAGGTACATACGTAGTTTTCGCGACATGAGGTGAGGCGCTTTATAAATTCTATTTTTCTACTTTCTTATTCGAAACTAATTTGAAATAATATTACCTATCGGTGCCTACATAGTGTTCAGTGCTGTGAAAAATGAGTCCAACTCTGTCCAACACAAAATGGTCTCAATGTAGGTACGGGAATATCGATCCTTACCATGTCAATTTCGCGCCGTCTCCGCTTCCTTTTAAGATTAGGTTTCTCGTCAATTTCTTTGTGGTCGTCTGCCGAATGCTCGACATCGCTTGCTTCCAATTCTTCCTCTGTAAAATATGGAAACTCCTGTTAGCATCAACAAAATAATGTAGAGTAAAGCAACAAGGTTCGTGGCAGATTTTTTAGAGTTTCTACTCACTACAACTTAATTTTTCTATGTCGTCCATGTTTAGTGGATTGTCCTAAAGAACCTACACCTACTTTAACTTATTACTTTTGGTTTTATTGGCTAAAATCGGGTATTTTAGACGAAATAAACACTAAAACCATTACATCCACCAAGCCAACTGACAGACGCATTCCAGACCAAACACTGCCAAACAGTTTGTGGGCATTAGGACGAAATGTTATTCGTTCATTTCGAATGCGCAAGACCGGGACGGAGATAATAACAGACGATGGAACGCGCATCAGCAGTACGTTCTCGATTACAGAATTTCTATTGATATAAATGTCATTCGGTCGATGCCCTTTTAGATTATTGGTGCGTAGATGAAAACAATTTTATTTACAACCAATAGTAAATTTTCATGTAACGATGAACGAAAGATGTAGTAGTTAACAACTCGAACAGTTGAATCTAACCAATACGCTAGTAAACTACAAAAGGTTAAGCAGAGATTAAGGCGAGGTTGCAGTACTTTGTTTTTATGTACGCACGACCTCGCCCCCCGCCCTGCCGCGCGAGCGATATAATGCCTAAATTTTGACTGTTTTTTGCTTCTTGGAGAAAAACTATAAAGAAATTATACAATATGTTTTCAACATTTACTTCAAAATAAAAAGTTCTATCTATTGATATAACTTTTATATAAATTCATGATGAAATGTCTTAGCAGTACACGTTTGAAATTGTGATTTAGAGTCATGTTTGATAAAAAAAAGTATCGAGCCGATCATTCTAAATCGCGTTTCTATCTTTACGATTTATTAGAGAGTATGTTCAATTTTTATGGAATGATTTTTATTTATTAAAAAACTCGTATTTAGTTCGATTTTTAGAGGTTCAAAAATCTTAAAATTACTGCAACCCCGCCTTAATCCAATGGGAAAATTGACCTCTGCCATCATTATTAGTAAGTACATTAATTAGCATAAAGTTGCTGTTTGAGTTCTGCTAGCTTCATTTTGTAATGACTTCGGTTCAAATTAGACAGAATAAAGGTTGATAACTAAGTTCACAATTAATATTTTAATTAACAAAATTCATAATTAATTATGTAGGTATTTGGGGGCACGGCAGTGCCCCCGCCAAGTCGAGCAATAAAGCGGCACGCCCGTACCATCTTTTTCTCGAAACAGTTTAACTTCGTTGTGGATAAAACTAGAAGCCTGAATTTTTAGTAATTAAGCTTGTAGGGTATAACTATTCGCACTTCTGAATGAAATATAACAATCATGTCTGATGTAGTTTTGTTCTAATCTCATGCTTCACGTTTTTCTCCACCCACTTACGTTTAATTTGATGGCCCCGTTGACACCAAACTTAATTTAATATTTAATTAGCGTAACTTTCTCACAACGACAGTTTTTTATCAGTGAGGTTACGATTAGTGAGAATTTGGGCGATTGCCATTGTGTTGCTATTGAGACCCGCTGGCTGCGAGACTCGACGGTGTCACGCTAACTAATTCTCGTAAAAAGCAATATTTTGTCGTGAATTCTCACAATTATTAGAGGGAAAGTGTACTGCTTTAGATTGTTAGATGATGTCATGTAAGCACGCTGAGATTGCGAGGAAATAATTAGGTTGATATGGTAGATAGTACCTACTTACCTACCAACTTATAGGTAGGCTTTTCATAAAATTTAATGACGACAAGGGAGACTTTAAGTAAAAAAAACGTGTTCCACCGACCTGGGTGCTTACTCTGGAATATAATTCCGATAGATCGACGTTGGTCAAACGTCAGTTGGTTGAATTAAACGTCAGGGATTGGCTAGACTCAGTCCGCCTTATTACAAAACGTAGTTAGACCTGGTTTAACTTAGACTTGGTTGATCTCGCATGACGTCTCACTTCAATAATATTCAAAAGAAAGTGACAGCATGCGAGATAAACCAGGTCTAAGTTAAACCAGGTTTAACTACCTTTTGTAATAAGGCGGAGTGAGTCCAGCCAATGCCTGACGTTTGACTGACTATTCCAATGTCGATCTATCGGAATTATATTCGAGAGTAAGCACACAGCTCTGTTCTTTGTTAAGGGCACCACACTCGAGACTCAGTTCTGGGAGGGGGGGGGGGGGAGCTTAGATTGCCACTGATTCGCTAAAGAAGACAAGATCGATTTGTCTTTGCATAGGTAAGTACAGGAATTTGACTGTTTACACCTTGTGCCAAGTACCAACTTCCACTAAACAATTGTTAAAGGTGTATGTTAGAATCGTCTACTTACCCTTTTTTCTACGTTCAGCTTTAGTAACAGGCAGCCAAACCTTTGTAAAAGGCATTATTAGAAGCACATCATCTTCACGCAACTTACTGTAGTAAATATTTTTTTTATTTATTTATTTATTAAACTTTATGCACAACAAAATCGTACAAAGGCGGACTTAATGCCTTGGGCATTTTCTACCAGTCTACCTTAGGGTGATGCAGAGACAATACATAGTAGGTGCAAAACAGAAAAAAAAACGTAATAGAAAAGCTATATACCTAAATTATAAGAATAAATACATACATATATACCTACATACATAAAATATAAGTATAAAGTTTTGAAAGATAGGCAAGGAAAACTTTAACAACTTAATTTTGAGACGAATCTGCTAACTTCTTGTGAATGTGTTCACGAGCTTTTATTTTGAAAATGAACCGACTGTTTACCGTCCTAATATTCTGAGGGAGGTCATTCCAAAGGAATACCGCCTGGACAAAGAAGGAAGACTTTATAAAACCAGAGCGATGAGAAGGACAACGTAGAAGGCGATTATTGGCGGAACGAAGAGTCTTGCTGTGCGCAGTGCATAAATATTGACAAAGAGAAGTCAGATAAGAAGGGGAAGTGGGCTTGTGAAGGAGAGAAAACAGGGTTGTCAATGCTCTCAACGCTCTGCGCTGCCGTATAGGTAACCATTTCAGAAGCGACCGATGCTCTGACACATGATCATATTTGCGAAGATTGAAAACGAATCGAATACAGTTATTAAGATATTCAATCTATATAATAAATTCTATAAAATATTCAATCTGGAGGTCTAAAATGGCCGAGCAGCTATCTTATTATGAATTGCGTTAAAAAGCGTAAAATCGACCTTTCAATAGTAACTGCGTCTGTGACCGTTTTACGAATTTTCACACAGTTCATATCATTTTCCTATTATGATCTATTTTCATAAATGGCCATATAGACACAGTTCTGCAGGCCATTTTAGACCACCTACTCTCAAGTCACTGTCTGGTGTCTATATGTAGAAAGTGGTGTTTCATTGTACACATAATATATGCAATAGCTATCGGTGCATAGGTATGGATATTCATAAGCACACATAAGTTCCGGAATTAGCCACTTTATCCAAGCCCACATCACGTAAGTACTTATTTCTGCCTAGATGTCTCAAGTTGTGTGCATAGATTTTGAGATCGGTTGAATAATGTCGTCAAATACCGTTACCTAGGTAATACTTGTTAGATAATAATTTAAGTTCAGCAATTTGTAGGCTAAATGCCTAAGAGGCTGTCTTTATTAAGACAACCTACTAACCTATTTCATAATCACCAATTTAGCGCAATGCTCTCTTTCTTAGTTAAAAGTCTAAACAATACTAAACATGGATGCTTTTTTGTTAGGAATCATCATATATATTTATTTATTTATTTATTTATTGATCACAAAATCCACAGCCCTTGAAGTTTTATCCTAAACTTACAGCCAATTACGGATTTACAATTTAATAACTATACAATACATTGCTTAGAGTACAGCGTGTGTGTGTGAGCGTGAGTGAGTGTGTTTGAGTCAGTGTGAGTGTGTGTGTGTGTGTGTAGGAGTGTGCCACCACCATAACACACCCAACATCATCAACTGCCCTTGTCCTTTACTTCGGGTCGCCACAACACGTTTTCTTCTTCCATTCTCCCCTGTGAGACGCCACGGCATCATTCACTCCTTTCTTTTTCATATAATAATATCATTCAGCACACATTCCATTCATGGTAAGAAATTAAAGTCAAATTTTATTAGGTAGCCCTATCACTCATTGTTGTTAACCTATTGATTTGTTGATTAAAAAACAGCATCTAAAGTTATGACAGGGTCGTGAAGCTATGTCCCTTATTAGACAAATCGTAAACACATAGCCACCTAACGGTATAGGAATCAGTCGCACAGCTCATGTGCTACCTAATTAATTACCATATTAATTTCTCGGTAAGACGATAAAGGCATTATTGATGTAATTATCACTCGAGTCGCAAATACCTCAGCTGATGATGAAGTCACAACATTGTGTCAACTTGCAGCTTATTATCTACCAAATTAGCGATTTGTAGGTGGGTTTTAAGTTTCGATATCAATTGCAGTATTTCTCGGAATCGGTAAGTTTTCGGGAATTTCATTGTTTGCGAAAATTAATTGATATCGTGTTATGTTTTGCCTTGAAAAACCATTGTGATACAGACGATACAGTTACAAAATCACCCTTATCTTCAGGAAACAATTGGCCATTGATATGTTCGGTTTGATACCTAATACCTAATACTGCAATGGTCCTGGAAGCATAAGTGGATGTTTTCAAAACTATGTTTCCATCCTGTTCTGTTCTACATACAATTTAGAATAGAATAGAATAGAATATGTATTTATTCGCTAATGGACAGCAGCAACACAAAAGAGCAGCACATACATAAACAAATAACAACAAACAGCTTAACAATTAATTATACAGCTCAACTGCGCTGAGCATGCCCATAACGAAAGGGTAACCAACTCAGCATATGCTGGGTGTAAAACACTCAGCGCTGGTTTTCAGTAGGCCCCCCGCAGTGACACACGGATGAGGGTAGTAGGGAGGGGGGGGGGGGGTGAGGGTATTTGATATTTCTTTTGTGCAGGAATCAAACCCACTAGTGTCCGCAATCCGTTATGCAATTACAACTTGTCAGCTACTGCGCTGTTCTGCAAAATACCCTATTTTTGTATGATTCATGACAAATGTGGACTGGCCTAGATGGTATTGGGTGATATAAATTGGACTTGCGTTAATCACAGCTTCAAAATCATATTTGAGACTTGAGCATCCCTCTCACTTTAGCAAACCTTGAAAACTGTGTCCATTTCTACAAAAACAATATCAATAACAGTATCTAATACCATTGCATGTAACAACGAACAAATCTAACACTACACAGTTTAATTTATAAGAATCGTGCGCGTTGTATTTGCGGCGCTGCAGCGCTGCAGCGGGTGCGCTGGCGCAAGTGCGCGCACGAGCGATGATCGATACAGCGCGGCTATCGCTTTCGGCGGGTGCGCCCGCGCCGACGACCGACAATTAATTTAGAAGCACCATTTGTAAGCTGATAACACAGGTAATGCTGTGTGTTGTTTGTTAGATAAGGTGACGTTTATAATGGAGCCTGTTTTGATTTTAGATCAATTAAAGTTGAATCCAAGTGATCACAGTCAGATCCTAGTTTTTTCTAAGTATGAAATTATTAATTATTTATGCTCTAATGTGTAGCAAAGGCCCTGTGTCGTAAACTGGTTTCAAAGCTTAATTCTTTTCTCGAAATATTTGGTGTCCGCGCAGCATTTTTACTAGCCGTTCTGTCAGTAGGTAAGTAAGTACCTACCTAACCACCTCCTTCACGGCTCACTGGGAAGAAAAGAAAATTAAGATTAATCAAAGCACATGCCCACATTTTTAGACATTTAGGTATTTCGCTAAAGGTGGCAAATATGTAGGTTATCAAAATAATCTGATTTTCATCCTCAATTGCCTCAATAGGTAGGTACCAACTGTGCCAAGCTAATAACCTCTCTAGCGCGCAGCGTGAACACAACCTAACCGAAAAATTCAGTTTGTTCTGTTGCCATTGCATCCTTCCGTGTGATCACCTAATTAAATGGCCGCAGCTGGGCAGCTAATAGAAAATCGCGGCGAATAAATCTCTGGTCGCGTTCTGTTCCTCCCACTGTAGCCTGTATTTCGAGATACTTATAAGACGCGCGTGCATTAGCGGAGATACCTAGCTCTCTAGCTCAAATTCATTGTTTCATGTCTCATGCTAGAATTGCTTGTCTGATCTTCTGATTGTTTGTGTAACGTATCCTTGTGTTTTGTGGCTGGTATGTTGCCGTTAGGAATCTTGAGGAATTCTTCGGATTTTATGAAGGGCAGATGCTTTCACCGCTATAATATAGAAGAAGTAAGCTGTACTAGATACTTATACCAATTTGACTTCGTAAGTTGCTTGTTTAAAAAAATGTAGGAACGATTATGAGTAAAAGAAATGAATAAATCTTTGGGATTCATAATTAAGAGTCTACTAGCCAACAGATTGCAGATTTTGTAAATAATGAAAATCCAAGTTTACATAGCTAAAGGTGAGAAATGGTTAATGAGTTGCAAATGAAATTATTTCTGCCAATCTACTTATAACTGTGTAAACCATATATTTCAGAAAAGGTGGTTCACAGCAGATAATACATTTTCGAATACAACACTCATAAAGCAATCTAATTTATTAAACCACAAACCCTTGTTTACTCGACGAGCAAAACAGAAAAAAATATCTCAACTATCTAAAAAATTCGATTGGGGTCCGTGGTGCCAATTAGTGTTGCCGATGAAATGTGTGATGGTGTGATGAACAATGACCATCTGCGACACTCGCGCAGATCGCGATAATGGCGGCTGCGACGTAACTTAGCGCGCTCATACTGCGCCTGCGCACACGAGGAATTTCACCTTTCATTAACGCCTGCGTATTCGACCACACGCCATTCAATTTGCACCCCCAGCACAAACTTCACCCATACAATTTTCAATTCGGACTCATTCATCGAAAGTGTTAAATTGTGACTAAGAAATTCTCAGCTTAAAATATTCGTCTTAGCTTTGAATACGATAATAAATCTTGAGATTTCATAATAATTGGATTAAAACAACACCTGAGATAGAATGATGAGATCATCCGCATGTTGATCTCGTGCTAATTGACGGTTTTGTAAGTCTTTACCTAAAACACTAATGACATAATAGTTGTACAAAAATATCAGGATTGTGAAAGCCTGGTGTGAGAACTGTGACATAGAAACGACAAGACCGGTTCAATGCAATGATATAATAATCTAAATACCTTTCATTAGCAAGATGTGCCGATAAAATTATAATGTCGAAGGCAAGTTTAGTCGGGTACTGGGCTAATAGGCCTTTTTATCGAGATTTTATGAGATTTTACGATTTCATCATGATCATTGCAATCTAGTTCCACTCCCTAGTGTGTGACAAAACAACTTTGATCCTTTTGTTTCTGGGACATTCAATAATCTGGGTGTTGGTCTGCTAACAGTTCTTCCGCTTTTCGTTAACCCTACGGAACTGCTCCACTTGCTATCGTATAAGCTTGCAAAGTATCCCACACACCTTCGTTTCAAAGTATTGATTCGTATATTACTCGGTCCACACCACACTGCAGAAAACGGCATAACTTGGAGACACGTATTTGGTCACGAATTCACGATCCTCCACATTGAGAGCTCAACGAAGAACAAGGGGCCTAGTT
The DNA here is from genome assembly GCA_949316265.1 of Diarsia mendica. Lineage (NCBI taxonomy): Eukaryota > Metazoa > Arthropoda > Insecta > Lepidoptera > Noctuidae > Diarsia > Diarsia mendica. Next base: position 1,276,917 of record OX438887.1, read on the forward strand.
TGTAATAGGCCCAACCCAAATGGAAAGTTGTCAAAATTTTACTCGTATTATATTGCAATTGTAACGCTGCCATGAGGCCGTTGTTATTGGCAAACGCATTCGTGTTCAGAATTAACCAATGCATTGTATTGTAATACTTGTAATGGGTCTTACGTTTTGCCATTATGTAGTAAGTGTATTCCCAAACAAAACTTATCTACTGTGATTATTATCTTTGCAATTTAAGAATTTAGCAAATATACTAATGACCTGGGAAATAGAGCTAGCCTAGACTTACTTCAGTTAAACAAGAAGATAGATGGACTGTGTGAAGGATATGTGTGTGTGTATGGCAGAAAAAGAGTATGGAGGAGTAGGCGGTCCAATGAAATTATGCGTAATAGACAAGTCTGGAAGAAAGAAGAAACGCTGCGCCGACCCCAAATAAATGGCGATAAGGACAGCAGCATTTGATGCAGTTACTGAGATGACTTACGATCTAGTCTTGCGGCTCGTTTTACATAATAGCCCTATAATGATCGCACTGCAGAGACCGATAGATCATATGCTTCGTGTCTCACATAGGGAGCGGGCCGTCCATCGCAAGGATCCAGTGCTTGATGGATGCTTTTGCAAGTCATCAAATTTTTTGGTCAAGGTCTTTTCGCTATCCTCAAGAGCTCCTTTTAGGCTATTTCTATGCTTGCTGCGGGTTGTCCGTCAATGTTGTAGCTCTTCACAGTGGGTCAATACTAAATTGATGGTGAACTGAATTTGACTTCACATTTTTTGAAGCAACTTTATATTTATCTCATAAATCTAGTCTACTTGAAATCTATCTATTTATGTATCCTAGCCCAAGTGCATCAAATCCGGCGTAGCTAGCAGGAGTGTAACATCGCCCATGCACACATACCAGCCCCGACGCGCTGCATTCTCAACATTCCTAAGTCCTTTAACTATATAATTCGGTCGTTTACGCCCGCCTGATAATCTGGCCCTTTGTTTCGAAGCCTTCATAAACATAATTGTGGAGGCAGAATTATGGATGTTAGGGGAAAAATTCTAGTGTTCTAACTTGGAGGAATTCCAACATTTTGTTAGGGTATACTAGGGTTATTTTCTGGGCAGGTATGTAAGGCGGTTGCTGAGGAAATTTACTCATGTGTTCTGCTGGTTGTTATAGGAAATTGTGATTTACATGTATGTTAATTTATGAGAAGATTAATCTATGTTTTACAATATTACCATTGATGGAACACAGACCTCCACTTCGCCAGGAGTAGTGTGCCGTGGTATATGTCACATTTTTAATTGACTCTGACAGAAGGTACTGAAGTAGGAGCTGCGTTTGCTACTATTTGTCTGTTTGAGAAAAAGTTAACCTTTTACTGCAGGAGTTTTTTTTTGTCTGTCGAGTATGGGGAATAAATACCTACTACTATAAAGGTATGGGCTAGACCACTAGGCCACCACTGTAATCCATTTGAAAATACCCTTCATCTTATTATCAAAAAAAATATTGTATTGAAAATTGCAAAGAAACATATACCAGGAAATTCTTACAATATTTGTTGCGTGCAGCGATCAGCAACTGATTATTTGCATGTTAGAATCCAGTAAATAATTACTACGTTACGATTGATTAGCAGTGACGAGTAATATAACGTGCTAACATACATTCTATCATGTATGTGTAACCGTGATGTAAGGGCGCCCTGCTGTAATGTATGTAATGAATAAATTCAACGAAATGCATCGCACGCATTACGAAGTATTGTTAATGTTGTAATGTACAATGTTTTGTGTTTTTTTGTTTAAAAAAAAATAAAAAAATGGACGTATGTCCAATACAATTTAAATATATCTCAAATCGTAGTTCTCTGTTGATTTCCAAGTCATATAGTTGCGACAAGTGCCAAGTCACAGGAGACAGGACACCCACACCTACCTAGGTTCCCACACAAGGTGAAATTTTGCTCCCTAGTCAAAATTTCAAGAAATAGAAGCTTTTCTTATTGTTTTGAACTATGACTTTCATAAACATAAAAAATATAACCATTTTAAGAGGTGATCAGGTATTGAGTTTGTTTGGATAAAGATGTCCAGAAGAAGATTTAGGTATGATTGTGCATGGCTACAAGAAATGGGGAATATTATAAACTTGGCTAGAAAGGAAGTCACTACTTAAAGCTAAGCTACATAGGACAGTCAGGACTTTAGTTTTTAGGAGTCTTTTAAGCTATTGCATAGCTTCTATCGCGGGCCTTGAGCGTGGAGAGCGAATCCAGAAATTCCCTAACGAAAATATTCAAGATTCAGTATTCAACCAGGTTGCTATGGTTACGGAAAATAACAAGGTGGTCAACTGAGGTTGTCAAATTAAATAATTAATAAAAAATGCTATGCAATAGCATTACCGCGGCAGTCTCCGAGTGCCACACGTTTTTTTTTATTTCTGAATAACTACGATTGCAAAAAAAGTAAGCACTGTCATTGAAAAAAGTAAGCACTGTCTTACTAAATTGTTGCATGCTCGTGTTTTTGGTAGACGTTTTTATCATAACTGAAATGCAAAAACGCAATGAACATAAATATTTTACAATGTTGTTACAGTGTTATTTATGGCAATAAAAATGCAGTTTGGCTGTTAAGATAAAATTTTAACAAATCATTTTAGGCAATAAATCATTTTTACGTGTTGATTTTCATTTAGTATCGAACGTTAAATCTATATAAATTGCCGACTGAAATAACATTTTACACTTTACTGAAAGTTTAATTATTTCTATCTTATTGTTTCTTTACACAGTACGTCGAAACCTATACACATGCCAGTAATTTGCACAAAAGTAGCCATGTAGCTTACATAACGTCAAACTATAAGGAATAGCAAAAAGTATTCAAAAAGTATCCGGCAATAAAAATTAAAACTGCATTTTTGAATAATCGATATTCCTAGCGAATCTTTTCTGCCCCTAGTTTACGTATTGAAAACATGGCTATGTATATTTATTTCATCTGGAATAATATAACATCCTCTAGCGAAATAATTTTCAGAATCGGCACAATACTTCCAAAGATTGCCCCCGTAGAACCTTACAAATTTTACATCTTTATAATATTTGTTTAAAACAAATCAAAGACTCTAGGTGAGTCTTTGCGACTACGACAAGGACCCCCAGCTTAATCCACTCCAAACAGACAGGAAACGACAGATCAAGAAATTGAGAAGATCCAATATCCTACAAGTTGTCACCACAAACGACTCAATGGAGAATATTTTATTTTTATTGGTGAGCGGTATGGAGCGGTGCTTAGTGCCCCGTATTTAGACATGGCCCGTCAGAGCGGCCATAGCCTATCGGCAACGTGGGTGTCTACTGTCACACCTCAGGGCTGGCAAGTGGCAACACTGAGGGAGGATGTGGAGCAGGTTTTATAAGTGTTGGGCAATGGTTGCACTAATTACTTCAGCTAAACTAGTTCCAAGGTTGTCGTAGATGTTGTCTATGAGTCATTTGAGGGGATAGACAAGTGGCGCTTTTGAAGCGTTTTGTCTTTTTAAAACGATTTTCAACAAGATTGGCATATGGTTGCGTGAGCGTGCCCCATCATTATTTCGGTCATTCTGCGATTTGGCGTTCTTTGCCTAAATACCGTTACCTTTTTTATTTTTAGAAATTGTTTTATTTCTGTCAACAACCCGATAATAAGAGTTTTCATTTGATCATCATCCACCCTGACCACACGACCTTTACATTTAAGTAAATCGAGACAGTTGAAACTTCCACGACCTTGTTTTTTAGGGTTCCGAAGCCGAATGGCAAAAAACGGAACTCTTATATTATGTAGATTCGTCATTTACAAGAAGTCCTGTTCAGAACTCTTTTTTGATCCCAGATGTTAACAAATGTATGTTTATTAATTAAGATCCTAGCAGCCCTAGCAGCTATCTCGCGGAAACGGCTCGCGGTGACGCAATCGACTCTTGCGCCGATGTTATAATAACGATCACTTTTGTGCCAAGCCAATTAACACTACGGTCAGAAGACAAACTAGTATTGAGAGATTGTTTTAGGACTTAACTGTGATCCCAGATCAATGGGTAATTTAATCTTGAAGGATGCAATAGGTCAAGCAACATACAGGGTAGATGAAGCACTTTGTCAATATTGGGATTGGTTTAATTGTTCTAAGTAGTGAAGGTTTTTAGCGTAGCGCAGGCTTTTTTATCTATTTCCGGTCGCTTGAACGCCGAAAATTTTAGTGTTTATGTTCAAAAGGTCTTCGAGCGAATTTAATCCAAAAAAGTTCTTAATAGTACCTCCAACTATTTATGTCGTGTTGTGCACTTATTTATTACTTACTCACGACTCGACCTTGAGATATTACTTCTGTACATTAACATTTAAGTGTTCACTTGTTCAAGCTTATAAGATTATTGAGGTGATCCTATAGTTTATTAACTTAAGTAAAAAGACCTTCATTAAACGCACTTATCATTAGGATGAACCTTATTTATTACTTTCCCAATTTGTAGGAATAGAAATCTAAAATGTTAGTTTGAGAAATTTTAATCGGATTAAAATAAAGTACAGAAAGTCAGGGATACTTCACGCCTTAGACGATTAGCTACCTCACATGACATACCTACATATCTCCAAAATCAGCCACAAATATGCCTTACGTAAACTGTAAGACGAGTTAAGCTTTTCAATTAATTGAATACTTATGGAAATGCAATGGGAATATATACGTAAGTAAGTGAAAATGGTTTAGACAAGAAGTAATCTCAGATCCACCAGAATCCTTGTTTAGAACCCGTTACTTCGAAAATGCCGTTTTTCAACTTGTATCTCTTTATAAGTAAAGGTGCAGTATGCAAAGTGAACATTTTAGCCTGAGTCAGGCTCTGAACTTCGTCCCACGCGTCTCACTACCCTAAATATCACTATCGGCAGTATTTATGAAGTGAGCAGTGCTACGTAGTTGCTTATCTCTGGGTAATGCGATGCAAATGTTCTTTGCATGTTGATAATATTGGTTCTGAAGTAGATTATCTTATACGAAGGCATTAGAGTATCTGCTAGATATAGATAAGTTTTGTTGATTGTTTCCTAAACATGTGGGAAGCTGTTTTCCATGGTCCTGGTAGGTATTTTTTTTCGTTGGATGTAACGATGCTGATGGTACTTTGTAAGTGTCTAAACAAAAAAACATTTTTGTGTATCTCTTGTGGGTGGCCGTGCCATTTTCCTCCATCGGAAATGCACTGTTCAAATATCTTAAATGATAAATGAATTTATGATACCTTGCTAAGTAAATAAATGCTAGAGGATTCGTTTTTTGGAAGCATTAAAAACATAACTGTTCTAACAGTGCGAAGTATCTTAATAGACATCAAGATATTTAGAACTTCTCGATTCGATTTATCGTTTTATTTCAGAAATACAACTTGTGGTTTTGGTAAGTTTATAATTATTTGCCTACATTTCTCTATCTGGTGAATCCACGCATTTAATAAGTATGTTTATGTACATTAATGCTTTATATGGCTTACAGATAAGTATAGTTGTTCCGGGTCTATGTGGTTAGGTTAAGCACCCACGATACAAGAGAAAATCTAGCGGGGACATCGTTAACAACGAATTCTACAAAGATAACAGTTTGCTAAAAATTTTCCGATAATTGGGTTAGGTAAACATAATTTTTTAAGCTATTGCATATAGTGGAGTGCCGTAAGACATAAATATTGTAAAATCTCGGAATCCAGGACCGGTCAATGAATCTTCATAAAAACTTTTGGACTGCATTGTTAAAAGCCCAAATAAAAAAGTAAAAAAAAAAAAAATTACGCGCTCGTCATTTTTTTTTTTCTATCACAATTTACTGAAAAACTAGCTTGTGCCAGCGGCTTAACCCACTACAACTCGAAAATTATTCCACGGGAAGATAAAATCGGGATAAAAACTATCCTATGTGTTAATCCAGGTTATGAACTATCTGTAAACCAAATTTTATCCAAATCCGTTCAGTAGTTTTTGCGTGTAAGAGTAACAAACATACACCCTCACAAACTTTCGCCTAGTATAATATTACTAGCTGTTGCCAGCGGCTTAATAATATTTGCATAGTCACTTTAATGTTAATTTATTAATATTTCGCAAAAAATAACGAGTTATAACAAAAAAAAAAAAAATGTATAAAAAATGCAAAAGTTTGTGAGTGTGTATGTTTGTTACTTCTTCACGTCTGAACGGCTTGAGCGATTTTAATAAAATTTGGTATGGAGTTAGCTGAAACCTTGTATTACCACATAGGATATCATTTGTATTAACACATAGTTTTTATCCCGGTTTTATCTTCTCGTGGGATAATTTTCGAGTTGTAGCGGGTTAAGCCGCTGGCACAAGCTAGTTTTTCAGTATATTATGGGAATAAAAAAAAAAATGACGAGCGCGCAAATTTTTTTTTTAACTTTACTATTTGGGCTTTTAACAATACATTCCAAAAGTTTTTATGAAAATTTATTGACCGGTCCTGGATTCCGAGGTATAAGTCTTACGGCACTCCACTAATAGCTTCTATCGCGGGCCTTGAGCGTGGAGAGCGAATCCAGAAATTCCCTAACGAAAATATTCAAGATTCAGTATTCAACCAGGTTGCTATGGTTACGGAAAATAACAAGGTTGTCAACTGAGGTTGTCAAATTAAATAATTAATTATTTGCTGTTGATAAAAAATGCTATGCAATAGCTTTACCGCGGCAGTCTCCGAGTTTTTTTTATTTATCATGGAATTCCATTTGGATTCCATTTGGAGATTGGAGAAGAGGGATATACAGAAAGATTTTTATTTATTTATTTAAACACACACACTATCATTACAGGCTAATAACCTAATACAACAGTGTAGTTATAGTAAAAGATTACACAAGAGACTTACAATTAACAATCTAAGCAATCTAGACTAATGAACAGACTAAACATCAATAATAACCAGATAGCGAGCAAGACAACAATGCCTATTGCCCTTGTTTTGTTCTGTCTCCTACTGATATGGAGGGAAGTGGTAATTATATTTTATGGTAATTACACTCATCCGTGATTCTATTCTAATTAATTTCGATGCGGTATCCCAGAGAGTAAAATTGTTTCTCTGGGACTTCATCGAACTTCATTGTCACGGCGCTTTTATACTGGTGGTCACTCAATCAGATGACTCATCACAATCTAGGCAACTTTCAGTCAACAACTAAGACATCTTCCATAAATCTACACCAAAACCGACTCTCACTACACATCTCTGTATCAGATAAAACCTCGTTTGCAAAAATTTCTCTAACATTCTTCGAACACATCCTGATGAGTCGCATTTCTCCTGAATAGACGGTTTCTTTGACCTTGATGTGAGATCTGTATGCACGTGTGAGGACCTGGAGACGTTTCCCCTTGTTTAGTATGCTGTGGGGCGCTCAAGGCCAGAAGCGACGTGCCCTGGGTTGTGATGAGCGGCGTGTCTGTACAATGAAGGTGTTTTGGTAATAAGTGGGTGCTGGGTGTTTGATGTTTTGAGTTTGTGTGGTTTGCTTTCTTAATGATGATTGGCGCTTATAAAATGTTTAAAGTAAATTGTTATTTTTTGACTTGATTGCTCTGGCTGTAATCTGGTACTAAAATTAAGATCTGGCTTATTAGTCAAGTAATAATGATAATATCTATTTTCTTACTTTATAGATATCTTAAAGAAAAAATCTGGGAGGCAGCAGCGGATTAAAAAAAAGCTAAGTTGGTGATACTTTAAACATTACAGAGAAGGCAGGAAATAAGTACACCTCTTTACTTCTCAGCTCATACTACACGCACGCACGCGATTTGAGAGTAGTAGGTATGCACCTGAACCACAGTATAAATATGTACCTGAACGGCCACTATCTTGAACAAAAACTAGTTGGATGCCGAGATGAGCGACCAAAACTTTATTCATGGTCAAAGATTCTTCCAAAAGTCACGGTCGCGTACTTGTAGTGCGTGAGGTCCTTAAGGCGTCCCATCACGACCTTTGCAATCACATCTGTCTCTGTTTTTCATCAACTTTTATATCCTGTATTATGACGTTAAAGATCGATTAAAACCTTTTCCTTTTTTGTATTGCCACACAAAATAACATACATTTAAACAAATGATCTCAAACGAGATACTGCAAGAATGTAAAGGCGAAGCTGACCTTTTAAAAGTGGCGAGAATGTTCCTAAGTACCAAGCACTGGATCAATTACCTACCTATTGCCGGAACAGCGGCGTCTGAAGAAGTAGGGAACCCCATATAATTACGGTAATTGTGAAGGTAGGTAGGCAGAAGTACCGGTCAACAGTTTTTTTTCATTCAGTTTTATTCTAAAGCAAGACTGATCGGTTCGCCCCCAATTTTCTTTATCTCCATTTACGTTCTCGATGACATGAATTACCATAATATTATTATGAACAGATATCTTATCTGATCTACAAGGCTTTGTTTTTGTCTAGAATTTGTGATTATGTAACGTACTTTGCCTCGTTATTTGACATTTTGGAACATGAAAACGTCTTGGCACGTGGCGACAACAAACAACAGCATTTCTTTGAGAATAATATGAGTTTTATTTATACTTACCAAACTAGCTGATGTCCGCGGTTTCGCCCGCGTGAATGTCGGCCAAATTATATAAATTATATGTTTATCTATCAATACTGTGATTTACTTACAGTTATGGAAATTAACGGAGGTTTGCATTCTTTTAGCGGAATCTTAACCGCAGTGTCGGTTCAGGTGATTGAGGGCTTGAGGGAAAGGGTCGGGTTTATTATTGTCTTTGTTGGTAGGAAACTTTTTGCTTCTAGTTTATTATTGTTAATATTACTAGAATAATTCCCTAACAGTTTTGAGAGCAGCGGTCATCTAGTAGGAATGGCAGCTCTTACGATTTTTATGATTGTCATAGGATCGACCACCAACTGCGGGCACTTTACTTTACAAAATGTTTCATGAACTCTGCTCTCAAAACCGTTTAGGCATGACCAGGGACTTGCACCCGTAATTATAACCCCCAAATAGGGTCCCTGCGGTGGGAACATCGTATAATTTCGTGTCCTTCTACATTTCAAGTTCTGCAATCTAAATCTTTATTTAATTGAAGTAAGGCTAGGCCTAAGCCTTCACCCAACGTTGATCGATTGGCACCACATCGCTTGATCTCCAAGACTCTAACAAAGAGTCCGTTGGATGTGGCCTTATCATGTCATCTATCGCATTGGAAAGATCGGATCTTTGCGTCACCCATAACCTAGGGTTCCCTTGATGTGGTCGTGCCGGCCACTTTCCCTCCGGTCGACAGCTCGCAGATAACATCGACCATCTTCATTGATAACTTGATGGTGCATAGAGTGGGAAGTGCAGATGTGGATGTAGGTAGAATATGTGCTTTTTTGTGTAGCTGCCGGAAAATCAGGAAAATTGTAATTTACGAAATCAAGTAGAATTGCAGTTGGTTTTGTGATTTGGAGCTTTTATTGTTATGAGCCTGTTGAGTATCACTGCAAGGCTTATCTTGTCATTCTGGTATGAGCTCAATCTTTTGAGTAAAATACTAAATCATAATTTACTCCACCTCCTTCAGGCCCACTGCGTTGCCGTCTTCTATTAGATTTAGAGCTCAGACACGAATTTTAGATTTAGAGCTTATTCGGGTCTATTAGAGAAGCACACAGTCAATACCAAACATTAAATAATTGAACTCGCAATACCATTCATTCGCAAATACAGAAAACGAAATCGAAAACCCGAAGACCAGTGACTTCAGTGCGGTCATCCGGGTCACTAACCCAGCCGAGATGTCTATGACCTAAAACGCAATCAGCAATTTTTCAGGCATAACTTTGGCTTGCCAAATTAATATTAAGCTTTAGCGAGACGTCTATGCAATTTATTAAATTCCCGTTAATTAATCTTGCGATTCCGAAATGTTATTACTTTTTTGTGACACAATGTCAAAAGAAATTAAAATGTGCGCTATAAGATCCGGGGATTTGTGTGGTATTGAATGATTCTTTTTTTTGCAAGTCCGTTCTACAGTAGTACGTTTTAAGTTTTAATCTTTGCGCATGTAACCGCGACCGCTTTCCACGGTGCTTGCGCGCGCTGCCGACATAACGGCGCGAGAGCCGACGACGCGCGCACGTACCACGGACCCGCGCACGCGCACGACGCGAGTGAAACACGCGTGTCAACATATACTTACGATAAAGTGACTGTGCCTGTGCATCAACAAACGAATCATCAAGTTCTTGAGGTTCTGTTACCCAGTGTGTCCAAAGTGCTCTCCTACCATTATCTCTGGGTAAGTACCCACAATTTCGCGTGCCATTTTCCAATGATTCGGTCTCTTTGAAGCTGCAGGAATTGTTCTGCGGAATGTTATTAAGTATTATTGACTTTCTAATTGTGTTTAAATATGTTGATTTATACATTTTGTGAATTATTCACATCGCATTACCATAGCCTCGTTTTGCTGTGTTTTCTATTTGCTTGTGTTTTGTGAAGCCTTCTTGATTGTGTTGTTACAGTAGCTTTAATAACTTAATTACTTTCTTATATTCATAAGACTATTCTATTATCTACAGTATTTTCTGTAGCATCAGTTTTATAATATTGTGGTTTATTGATCAATACGCATGAAGTTTGCACATTAATATATCCGACTACCCGCATTTGGCACCGCAAGGTCGACTTATAATGGGTAAAAGTTGTTTTAAACTCAATTTAATTTTTCAACATATTTGGCAATCCATTTATCATTTGAAGACATGATGTGATCTTATTCTTATCGTTATAATTATTGAACTTTTATCTTTTAGGAAAACTCTTACATTAGGGTGATTTATATTGGAGGAAATTTGTCAAATGTCACTGAAACAAAACTTTCTTCTAAAGATTATTCCAACAGTATGAATCTCTACGATTATTCCTCATTTTCATTACCTACTTTGGTTGTCCAAAAAGCAACCTTTGGTTTATTGCGCTGCACCTGTTACCTCTAAAATAAATGATATCAAGGAATTTGGAAATTCCTCGTACTTCATTTGATGACAAACATAGCACCAGTTCTTACATATACGCCGTTCCTATTGCCAAAAAAGTATATCCCTCCTACACAATCTATCCTCAAAAAGTGCTCTAGAATAAATATTATCTTAATGTATTTAGGCAGTTCCTAGATGTAAACCAAGCCTCTAACATCACCTCATTCAACATAGTATTAGTTCCATGTGTGGGTGTGGAAATCTGTCAAACGACAATATTGGTTGTGCGGTGTGCGCCGGCGCAGTGAGATCTGCGCGCGCACCTGTGCACATACGGAATGTAGGCTAACGTCTCATGCGATGCCTAATTTATTTACTTCACACTTATTTTGTTTTATTGCCAGATATTATGTTTCTATGAGTTTTCTGCCAGTTCTACAGGGGATCGATTTGAGAGGGATTGAAAGTTGGAAATGTTGATTTCCCAACGAAAACTTTCAGTGTCTGAAAACCGCTACGCATAGTATAGAATAATTGTTACTTTCCTACTGTTGGGATACAGGCCACTCTGTGAGTATTGAACCTAAATCCACAACGCGTACTCATCGCCATTTAGGTGCGCATTGGTAAGATTTCGGCTTTTCCTCTTAGGATTTCCAGTTCAAACTCCAACGCGTTTGGTACTGATTTTATCCAAAACGATAAATTCTTGAAATATTCTATCTACAGTTTAAGACAGCTAAAACAACAAGAATAAAAATGATATACTTTATCGTGTTAATTACATTCAATATTAAATTACCGAAACATTTATGAACGTTAACCTTGATACGTGAATACAACATTTAACGTTAAAATTATATGTTATAATTATTATAAACACTTTATTCACATGGAACCTTATGATTCTGTGAAAGTAAAATTAACATTTTAATTACATAATTAAAAGAAATCCTCCTTTTATGTGCTGCTTTTGAAGTGTCGTTTTTCTTATCGAGAGAGTAATATTTTAAAACCGCGAAAAGAAAAGAGATCTGAAATTCTCCTGTATCTAACAATCTTACAGTTCTTTCAAGTTTTCTTTAAGCGAAAACGATGATCTACGGAACTGCAGCTATTGAAAACCTTATTTTAATTCCGTTGACATGTGCTGTGGAAAAACGAAGCGCATTGAAGGCCGCTATTGTAATAAGCCTACCAGAATGTAATGTTGAATCATAAGTTATTTTATTTTTCCATCCACTGTACCAGACATTTCTTTTGACGTAAAATTGCAGTTTCTAGAGTATGTCATTGTGCATTTAAAACTCATAGTAACAAACTATTTAGTATATTTCCGCAAGAATCACAAACACAATGGGAAAGAAAATAGTTTATCTTCGTACACATGGCTACACATCAAGCTATACAAAACCAGTTAATCTTGGCCTCACTTTACTAGATCTTTTCGCACAATGAACGATCAGATTATGCTGGTTTTGTATAGCTTGATGTGTAGCCGTGTGTACATCCGAACACACGATATACTTACATACATATGTCATAGGAAACACATAAAACAATGACAACAATTACCGATGTAAATAATAGAAACTATTAGAACTTCCGAGTTGATGGTAGTGCAAGGCATAGAAAATGAAGTTTATAGAATTTCTTATTAAATTGTTTACCTGCCTTTTGGAGTGACCGACCCATAGTCACACTAAACTACCACACCAGTGTGACTGCGGCTGATCCGTAGTCACACTGGTATGACTACGGATAATTTAACCTGATCCGTAGTCACACCAGTGTGACTACGGCTGATCCGTAGTCACACTGGTGTGGTAGTTTAGTGTGACTATGGGTCGGTCATCTCTTTTGGTGGGACGAGATATTACAGTAGGTAATCATTTATATAGGACGTTGTTTGTTATTTTTATTTGCCGGACATACTAATAGGCTCTTTTCGACATGGAACCAAAAAAGCATAGGTACAATGATAATATTTCTTCTCTTTTCGATAATTTTCTCCAGGGCTGCACTCCCGTGTTGGTCATCATCATCGCATTCGCCAATGTTAAACAGGCCATTCTAATGGCTAATCGCCATCGCATTGGTCAATGTGATGCGGTGGCCTAGTCAATGTAAAAAAAAAAAAAGTAGGTACCGAATAAATTAACTGACTTAAAATCCAAATCGCGAGATTCGCTTTTCCATTTTCCGTGTCACTTTTTACAACCAGTATTTTACTGAAATTCAAATGACACCCTACTAATCCCCTTACCCATATCACCGTGATGTTACCAAAGTACTTCAAAAAGTAGTCTCGCATCGCTTTCCACGCTCCATATGAGCTGAAACATTCGCAATTACATACAATTAGTACATAAAGGCGGTGTGTACCTGAGACCTTACTCGGTAATACAGGCTGCTTGATGAGATATCTTAATTAGAGAAAGCTTAGTTAATTGATTTGAGATTATCTTGTTGGTACTTAGGTCGGATGTGAAGATGAGACTATCGAGAGGTAAAGTTATGATAAGTAATTATTATTTGATAGGTACATACATAAACTAAAGACCTTTTTCCATGCGTATAGGCAGAAACCACAGAACGCCACTGCTACGATCCTTACATACTCCTACATTATTTGATGATGATGGTAAATGCTGAATTTTGAAAGGATTATCTTTACCTTTATACCTTAGCAATGAGTCGCAAGCGTGGCGGTCACATTGTCGTCCGTGTTAGTTTCCTTCAGTCAGGCAGAGTTATTGGGTTTTCCATCACAAACTCAGTAGCAGCCACGGGTTAAATGGGTCTTAATCATAACTGGCGCAATGTAGGTGTACTATCAGGTACACCTCTGCTTAACCCTCCGGGGATTACAAGTGTGATGTTATTCATATCTTATAAGCGATGTCATAAAAGATTTTCGAATTTCGAATCGTAGAGGCGATGATTTGTAGAGACCTAATTTCTTGTTTGGAGTGTAATTTAAAACTGTTATATTCAGGATGTGTTTGCCATTTCTTTTTTGCAGTTTTCATCACAGTTTCAATGAATTCGAGGAAGATGTCGACACAGTTTTTATGTGTCTACTTATTCGGTGGTTATGAAACCGTAAAACAACTGCCTGTAGTAAGCATGTAGATGTCTCATCGCATAGTGTCAACTTCCGGAAATGATAACGGAGCAACTGTAGTTCGTAATACTCTTATATATTTTTTCTAGTTGAGTAAATAAAGGACAGCGCTCGCACGATCGGCGATCTAATCTTGTTTGCGGGGCTAACATAGCCACACATCGCTGAATAGAGAGATATATGGAAGGAGAAAAGGGAAGTCTTGCCTCAGCCTGCCCAGCACTGGGACACTTAGAGGCTAGTAAAATAACAACAACATACTGTTCCCTTCAAAAATATTTATCGAGATCGTAACTTTTATATCGAAATTAGAAAACAGCAAATAGTTTCCAAAATAACTTCCAAAACATACCGTGATCATTCAATTTGTTAAAACAAGTTAAACTTGCTTTGTCTTTAATTGTTGTAAGTTAAGTTAAGTTAACACACCACAATGTAAAGCCAGTTATTCGTTGTGGTAATAGTTAGAGCAAACTCTCCGGAAGTGTACGCCGTATGGCTGGACCGTATGTGCTAAGTGGCCGGCTTTGAGGGTTAGACCTTTCTTACGGTTTCCTAGCTGTACTTACTACTTAAGGTATAAGTAGTGGCTTATCTGGGAGACTGGGAGTATGAGAGAGCACTATCGTGTTTTGATGTGTGATTTGTCGCGTAGCAGCCTATGGCAATCCTGCAAATTAAAGTTCGTCTACATTACTTTGATTGAGATATTTTTGTGAATTTGAATCTTATAAAACTTCTCTTCGAAGTTAAGCATTATTAATTATGAAATAGTTTTTACCGGACATCAATTTATATGGTGTTCATTTATGGTACCATGGTTAGCACTTCTTAAAGCTAGATATGTAGCATACCGAAATTGTTGTGATATATACTTACCATATTACTTATATACATGCTAGACATGATTGCATGTTCAAATGTTTTATCACGTTGTGCGTGTTTTGGAATATTTCGTGATTCACGTAGGTATGTTATAAGTGGATTTGTTTTAACAAATTAAAGATTTGAAATTGAAGTTATACCTAACTAATTAACTACAAATTAAATACGTTCAAAATTATTATTCCTTACTACCATACTTTCTGACTTTGGAAAGTCTATTTAATTAATTACACGCTAAGGTAATAGAGTCACCAAAACCTAGTACCGCAACAACAGTAGCCCTGCGGATATCGAAAACCAGATAGGTACTTTGTCGTAATACCCAATATTTGTCGCAAGCACACCGGCCTGCTACGTGCAACTTAGGTACCAGTTTTACACATTTACTTACACAACCATTCACAAGAAAAAACATTGCACACAAAACTAAGTGGAAGCATTTTATTAATCAACTAAGCGTATTTCCACTCCTCATCATTCTCTTGCCCTTATCCCAATAGGGATGTTTACTAACTAAAAAAAATATGATTCTAATTAGTCCGTCTGTTAGATTATCGAAAAATATTGGATACATATTTTTTGTTTTATCAAATTAATAACAATTGACGAAGATAAAACGTGTCAAAGATTTGAGCGGGAGGTTGTGATGTCACTGCTCGGCGCTCGCTAAGAAATGTCATACTAATGTCTTAGAATATGACGTCACACGAGTTTTCAAAGTACTGTACTGTATCGTCTTCATAGTATGTTTACGTGAAAAAAGAAAAAAATATGTGTCCAATATTTTTTGGAAATCTATCTGACGGACTAATTAGATTTTTTTTGTTAACATCCCTATTCATTTGGGGTCGGCGCAGTATGTCTTCTTCTATCTATCTATATCTATATATAAATAAAAAGAGAAGTCCTGACTGACTGACTGACTCATCAACGCCCAGCCCAAACCCTTGAACCTAGAAAGCTGAAATTTAGCACAGAGGTTCCCTTTATAATGTAGACGAGGAATATGGAAGGATTTTTCGAAATTCAACCCCTTAGTTAAATAGGGGATGAAAGTTTGTATGGAATATCGTCATTTTAACGCGGGCGACGCCGCTGGCAAAAGCTAGTCTTCCATACTTCTCAAACGGTTATCCCACTCTGGCTGTTAATTTTGTAAATGGATCCCGGAGAAGCCTTCGGATTTTGGTTGATTTCACGATTGTCGTGGTCATAGTTCGAAGGTCTAATTCCATTCCAACTATTTATACGGTTTTAAACTATTTTTTTTTGTTAGTTTAAGTGTTTTATCAAGAACATAGCCAGAAGTGAAATCCCACCAACAAATAAAGGGTCCTTTGGTAAGTCAGTGTATTAATTATCGCGGCTTTTGGCGGCCTAAAACACTTTAAATGCCCTCTGTACTGCATATATTTCTATGTCCCAATACCTCATCGAGTATGCAAAGTTTAAAGACAGATATGTCATGATTGCCACGAAGCCTGCGTTTCACATATATCCGGCGTCTTACAATTGCATTATTTACCTCGATAGCTAGCCAACCATCGGCCAATCTCATAAATTGTCCGTTTTCAACATTCCACTGTTTCTAGTTTCCGCTGGAACACTTACACAGTTTCTACGCTTGGTTCTTTCTTTTAAGAGCAACTATGGTGTTAATACTTTATTTACCTTTGTACGTTATCTGAATTTGAAGTTGGGACCTTAATTGACAGACTCTAAATTAACCATTCTCTCTAATTATTAAGATAATTCCTACAGTATAGTCAGAAATTCAGAATTCTGGCGGTTTATGTGACAGATCTTTTTAATGATAAAGTCATCAGTTTGTGATTTTTCTAGTGTTGTCCAAACTGTTGTGTGTTAATAAATTATCTTGATCATGATACAAAACTACAAGACAGAAGTTGCATAAAGCTTTAGAAGGTTCACAAATTCAACACTAACGATATTATTTATTAATAATTATCTTATCTCAATTACCCTTTAAATTGCTTTTACCGACTGTAACAACTGCAAGTTGCTAAAAACAAGATATCTTGTTGCTGCATTGGCAATATTTGTCGCAACGTGCGATTCGGTATGAAAGTGTGGAAATTATTGGACCACGCTGTATGTTAGCAGTTCCTAGTTGGTCTCTGTACTGTAGTGTTTACGAAACGACAGATAAATTGCCTGTATTGATACATTGACTGTCGGCGCACTAATGATTGACACACGACTAGAGCGAACACTATTTAATCGATTGAAGCAGAGAGTAGGTCGAGTTTGTGTACCTAGTTTTCTTACTAAGGAAACTAGCATGGAAAGGCTTAGACAAAATTACATCTAATAATGATATGGATAATAGAAATCTCACAAATTGTTTGACACATTGTTCCGAAAATATTAGTCCGGTTGAAAGTCCATTATGAAAGGCTTCGAAACCTATTTGAAACAGTCTGCCAGCCTCTTTAGTAAGGACAGTTTTCTTACCGAGGAAAGCGTTTAGCAGCATTATTACTCACTTAGTAACTTACAACGTTAGGTTCAGGTTTCCTTAAAACTATGCTTCACCTTTGAACATTTTTGGATTCTCTGGGTAAAACAAAGTTGTAACATTGTTCAGTTCACAGCCCACTGGAAATACACCTCCTTTAAGTCCTTAAGTAGCACCTTAACTAATCAAGTTCCATAGCTTATAAAATTCTACGTAAAAACATACTTTTAAGTTCAGCAAAAAAAGGTCCCCATATAACACAGTGTTGTGAGTATTTCAGAGCTATTCATGAATTCGTTTCCCAGTTTCTGTCAGTCATTTAACGTAATCTGTCAGTCACCTAATGACAACACAAAACAACATATCAAGGGCCCTAGAGTCCATTCTTTGCATCCATGGAAAATGTCGTAACCTGCCTTATCTCTGTTGATAAGGCAGGTTACGACATTTCAATTATTATTACATCAAGAACAATAATTCGGAGTTCTTGAAACAAAAAAACTGTTATATGTACGAGTACATAACAGCTCATATATCTGTATAAAATATGTAATACACACAACAATAGATATTCGCTTGTTTCTTGCCTACGTGTAGTTTCTCGGCGAACAATGATAGGCATTGTGGGCTATTGGTAACAATATGACTTCTCATACAGGTTGCACTCGTTTTTGTGAGGTTCAGAGGTCATGTTGTGCCTTTGAGTGGATTATTGGTTCATATCTTGTTCAGTTTGTTGGTACTTTGGAATTAAGCCTACCGTTTTGGCCTGTTCCCCTAACCTTGGACCAATAACAGGATACAATAAATAGACAAGTTTTAAACAGTTTTCCTTTAGATTCACAAAATGGCCTGATTAATTGCTAAAATTACTTCAAACATTTTTTAGTTTATAAAAAGTATAGCAGTTTTATGAATTGAGAAACAACTAAATTTGTCCCCAATTCGCTCGAGTTATCAAACTTAAACTTATCTAGTTATTATAAAACCGCAAACGTTCTAAATCGATGTCAAACTTAATGTTTTCAACCACCACTTTTACGTTATACTTAATCTTCCTATGTGGAACAACCACAATACTGTCAGTACCACAATAAGAAGAAATCGTTTTATAGCCATTAACTTTGAATTATAAATCTAATACTTTATTTCTCACGCTAATCAAATTCATCTTTTGACTAAGAAAGACGAAGTTTTTTTTTCTACTTTCTACCTTAAACTTAAACCTCATCGGGTTATAGTAATCGTTTCTTTAATATCTGGGTCAGCTAAAAAGTTGAAGATGCGTAGCCTAGAACTTTTTGTACACATCATTATAAACCGTCTATGAACATCCGCTCATGGCAAGGCTTTGACCTATTTATTAACGTTCGGACAGAACCTCTCCCGTTATGTTTGGAGTACTTTGGAGACTCTTCTCCTACCAAGCATAACAAGCACAAGCATAAGGTGAACTACATCACTTTCATTGCTTGCCATCTGCAACCCGTAGGCAAGCCACAAGCCTTGTGCCAAGATCTGACCTAGGAAACTCTAAGATAGATGCCGAAGACCCACAATGCGGTAAAACAGCCTTAAGAGTGCGTTTCTAGTCGATTTAAATTTACCTTTTCTATCAAAACAACAACGGAGCTAAGAGGTGTACCTAATACTACCCACACAGTTATAATTATCTGTCCTATGTAATGGGGCGCGAGTCTATTGCTCGCAATCGGGTACAAATCCAGACTCCGTAATTCATAATTATCATCGTTTCAGCTGAAAGACGACCATTGCAGGAAAAACAAAACAAAAATTGAACAAAATTCAACCATTGTTTTGTTCTATTGTGATCTAACGAGGCAATCTAACCAACAAAACAATTCACCCATACTAATATCTTCATCCACATACCTAACTTCACCCTGCAACAGCACACAAAAACAGCAGCTCACTTGAAACAGTTATTATTTAACTAAGTGTCGGTTGCATCATATAGCCGCATGCCGCTCGACGGTTGTCGACAAAAACCGAGCCGCGTTGGGTAACGTTAGTTCTCCGTACTACGCGGTACCTGTATGTAGTGCATGCGGCAATTACCGCGGGCTTTGATGTATGTGGTAAAGGATTATGATTTGTATCGGAGATGTCGATGGGAGATGGGAAAAGGGAGGAGGGAAATGGTGAATTGGTTTTTGTTGAGATTTGGGTAGAGAAGATAATCAAAATGGTATTAAGCCTTCTAAATGGTGACAGAATGAAGGTAGCAAGGAATATTACATCCTGAGGAGTTCGGTGTCACTTGTTGTCACTTGCTATCGTATTTCTACAACGACGTAGGTCAGGACTAGCTGATATTATAGCTTTTCCGCAGTTTATGTCAATCTACAGTATTTCACTTATCCACTGTTGTTATTGGTGAAAGCATGTCATTTTGTCCTGCTTGCTGTCTTTGGATACATCAAAGTTGTCGTGATTAACTGGAGTGGGACGTGACAATCGGAGGTACTGATGTGGATTATATGTTTTGGATCTCAAACTAACTAAGAAAAGCAGATCATTAAGATCTTGTAAAAACACATGTGATATGCAATAAATGATTGAATTTTAATTTGAATTTCCAAACGGATTTTACGTCAATTTCTGGTTTTCGTTGAAGAATTGAAATAGAAGTATATATATTCAGAATCTGACGTGCTTTTGATTTATTTTCTCAGCTTTTGAAACAACAAAATTTTCCGTGTTATAATTTAATCAAAACAGAATATTTAAGAATCAAACGAACTTACCTAGTGAAGTTTGATATCTAATTATACTTCGTATCTCTCCCGAAGATGATTACAGTTTACATGCAGATGTTTAGAGCATCGAAAAAAAATTAACATTAAAGCGATCGATAAAATATTATGCTATTTAGGTAATACGTTTTAATTACTGAAACGTAATGCTAATTATATTTGTTTGTAATAATCATAAAACTAAGGTACAACAATAATAAATAATCATCTAAAGAGTGCATCTACAAATTCAGTTTAGTTATGGGGAGGTACATTCTTATTATAGTATTTTTGGAATACATGGGAATTGGGAAGATTCACTCCAGCCTGCGGCCTTTCGAATAACTTCCAGGTTGACACCTGCTCTGTGAGCAGACGCAGATGCGTGCCTTGTACTGTGTGTCCCATACAATTTTACATCTATGCCACTTTTTTTTTTTTTTTAGAACTTGTTTTACCCAGTGAGAAAAAGTTTGAGAACCCACTTTCTTATGTGGTTTGATAACTTCAAAATAAAGAATCTTCTTGACACATGACACGTAAGCAAACAGTTTTATCTATATAGTGTTTAAATGTTAAAAAGCTGGGCAAACGTTAGGGTTTTTTCTAATATATGGCAACAGAATCAATGGTACCTGGCCGGTTTATATTAAAACTTCGATTTTAATTATAATTTTGGATTATTCCCAATAGTCCCCTCTAGCCCTGTCCTCCGGGGTGACAGCTGGGAATTGTCTTCCCAGTTGTCACCGGGGTGACAATTTGTGCCGACTGTTCCCTTTGAAAACTGACTAGAGGGGACAAATGGGAAGTCTTTTTCTCAGTTGTCACCGGGGGGGTGACATTTGCTACGATTCCAAAAAAATATTAACTATTAGGTAGGTAAGTAAATAAATTTTTAAAAAAAAGTTAAAAATAAAAAAATCAACATTATGTTTCCTTTAATAGGGTACAATCACAGGTTATTATAATTATATATTAACTTTAATTAATACTAATCGTATAATCATAGATAATCACTAAGGGTAAAGTTACACGTGCTTAAATGCATGCTTATTTGAAATCTTGCTCATTGATTTTGTGCTTTGCGCCGCAGATGTCATGACACAAAATAGAACGTCCGTCGAACTCATTTGTACTTGCTTTTTTCAAGAGTGCTTAGAGAGAGATGGAGGAATGAGCTCGACGGACGTTCTATTTTTTGTCATGCTACCTGCGGCGCAAGGCACAAAATCAATGACCAAGCTTACAAACAAACATGCTACTAAATTAGCACGTGTAACTTTAACCGAACAATGATGTTTTTCACTAATTAATTAATTATGTACTATACCATAGACATAAACTTAATGTCTAAGTATTTCTAAAAAATGCCCAACAGACATATTGCCATGCAGAAATTCCATCTGCATTTTTTGGATGAATTCGTCCTTGAGTACATATTTCTTCTGCCTTTCTTTAAAAATAAAATTGTTTTTTTTCATCGTGTGTCGGACTGTGACCAATGATGCATCCTTTTGTATAATATTAAGAAAATATACGACATTGGGCTTCTTTTTCCCTACTTGCCGATTCAATTTGTTGTGCCAGCCCTCCAAACAGTTAGTGGTGCGATGCTGACTTCCGAATACATTCCTAGTTTGTATAAAATTTTCTTTTAACCATTGCTTTGTCATATAGGCTCGAAACTTTACCATGTTCTCGTCTTCTGTTTGCTTCCGTGTGATATATGACCAACCGTTCATGACTTCGGATGGTGGTACTAAAGGGAGTACAGCACTCAATGCCACTTCCCGGATTTTTGCTGGATTGCTCGATTTCGTGATTTCGAGCTCGCGCCCTTTACGCCAAATAGCTTTCTTAAAATGATAGTAACATCCGCTCATTATTACAGTTGGAAAAAATTTAGCGATGGCGCTCATAGCTGGTTTTTCATAATCAGTAACAAATATGTTTCTACCTAAATTTTGAAAAAAAAATCTAACCTCGCTGTTGCCGTACAAAATAAATTCCGCAATATGTAAAAATTATATAAAATTAAAAAAAATATTGGTGTTAAATCTGTGATTGTATTTATTAAAGGAAACATAACGTTGATTTTTTTTTATTTGATTCTAATTAACTTTTTTGAAATTTTTATTTACTTACTTAATAGTTAATATTTTTTTGGAATCGTAGCAAATGTCACCACAACAACACTGACAACTGAGAAAAAGACTTCCCATTTGTCCCCTCTAGTCCGTTTTCAAAGGGAACAGTCGGCACATATTGTCACCCCGGTGACAACTGGGAAGACAATTCCCAGCTGTCACCCCGGAGGACAGGGCTAGAGGGGACTATTGGGAATAATCCATAATTTTGTCTGAATCAAAAGTAATATTTTTATTTTTATTAGGCTTAAAGTTTGATTTCTCTGTGCAGATGCTAGTGCTAAAAGAATTACAGTTTTTAATAAAATCTTTTAGTGTAATTGAATCATTAGGAAAGTACTTACTTAATTGGTTTAATAACTTAATACAAGATTGTGATTCCAGGTGTGGAATTTTGGTTTAAACAATAGACCTCTTTGAAAAACCTTTTTAAATTTCCTGACCTAACAATATTGATTTTGCAGAACTATTAAGTGTGCTGTAACACCCGAATTAACTAGCTAAGTCAAGAATTCTATTAATTGAATAGTGTGGGAATCACAGTAATCTAAACCTTTACCATTACAATATAGCCACTATATGAGTTTAGTGCAGTATTATATTGCTTCAGCGCGTTTATGGAGAGAGAGGCCATCAATATATTGAGAGATGCTTTGGGTTCCGCGCATTAATAGTGACTGCCGGATAAATTCCCTGCCATCAGAGTTAGATCCGAGTGGAGAGGATACTCCCCCTTGAAAGTAAAACACATTAGATTTTTGTCAGGATTAAAATAAAGTACTTTCGAATTATGTAATTTTAACCGCACTGGGTGCCAAGGCTGTATTGGTCAATATGGTAGTACTATAATCCCTTCTGCTTGTCATTTTTAATTTTATGAAAACTTTTGAGATAAGACTAAAAGGAGTAAAAGCATAAAAAATATACTAATCAACAATAAATATCATCTGCCTAGCCTTTTCCCAACTATATTGGGGTCGGCTTCCAGTCTAACCGGATGCAGCTGAATACCAGTATTTTACATGGAGCGACTGCCTATCTGACCTCCACAACCCAGTTAATACTAGGTAATACGATACCCTTTGGTAAGACTGGATGTCAGAATTTCAGGTCACTGACTACCTGTAACGACTGCCAAAGATCTATATTATGGCAGCCGGGACCAACAGCTTAACGTGCTTTCCGAGGCACGGAGGAAACTCGGTATGTCGGGCGGTCACCCAGCCACAGACCGACCTAGGCAAGCACAGCTTTACCTAAAGATCGACCCGAGTGGCAGTTCTTATTAAGCCACGAGCTCCTCCAACAACAATAAATAATAACAATAATTTCGGAATTTGGATCCAATTTCCAGGAAGTACATCTGTAACATTTATGATTCTGGCTATTTTCAAATAAGTCGAACTGTGGAATACCGTGTGAAAGTGTTACTTTATTAAATGCGTAATCTGCTATTCCGATTCTGTATGATCTATATTAGCAATTGCTATAGTATTGTTTGTTCTGAGTATCTTCACACCATTGTGTGAAGTAAAGATTTTTAGACCATAAAAAGTTGCCAGTAACTCAAATATGTTTATTGTAATTATTAGAATAGTTTAGTGCCAGAGATTTTGCTCTTCCTAGAACCTTTGTGTATACCCAGCCGTATTGAATGGCGGAACATGCTGATGTTAACAGACCTATAAGTCTATCAGGTTCCCTTTTCGGTAATGTTTTGGGCATGTTGCTTGCACAGAACAGGCACTTTTTACTTGGGTAAATTTTACTTTTGTCAGTGTTGATTAAAAATCCTAATCTTTATAATAATTCTTTTGTCGCTTCGACGTTATTATGACAGGTTAACCGATGCATAAAATAGTAGTTTATGCGACTGTGCATAATGAAGGGCATTACAACACAAGTGTGGGTTTAAGAAACGAGCCGAAGGCGAGTTTCTTAATAGCATCACACGAGTGTTGTAATGCCTAATTATGTGTAGTTGCATACACTAATTTATCTACCCGAATATCATAAGGGCTCTATGATGGGCTCAGGAACCATAGGGAAATGACCAGCATTGTTAGGTACCGTAATGCAATAAAAAATAAACAGGTTATTAGTTGCATTCGTCGCTGCATTCACGATATCTGGCGGAGTGTTCATGTTAATTTCTGAGTCACTATCACTCATTTTCGACAGAAATAAAGAACTTATCAGAAAATTTGTCTACTCAATGAAAGGGAATAAAAAGCTAACGAACAAATGACAGCTCGAAATGGCGGCGTTTCGGATATCTGTCATTTTTTTTAAATCATAGGCAAACGAACTAAGTCACTATTCTTGTGTCACTCGAGATCAAAATGTCGTGCGATTTATAATTAAAATCATACTGAATTGGGGTTTCGTATCGATAGGTATCTGTTTTAATGTAGATACTAGAATAGCACACTCACTTGAATTTGACACCTGTTCCAAATTTAAAACTCATAACCTACTGTTTTCAGTAGGTTATGAGCTCATTACAGTTCTGTTAATTTCTGCTGGTTGGTAATGCTGGTCATTGCCTATGGTTTTTGAACGCATTAGAGAAGGTTTATGATATTTGGGTAGATAAAAACATATTATAGGTAGTTTACTGATAAATACCCCAGTGAACGTAAATAATTCAGCACAGGTTTTTGTTAATTCAGTGAATACGTAGGCACAGATATTATAATACTTTGTAGGGTACGGGTGCGGTACAGAGTCCAAGCGGTAAAACGTTAAGCTTAACGTTAAGCTCAAATAATTGATTAAATCTTATATCAGTAGGTAAATCTTTTTAAGTTTCAAGTAAGACTTAGGTACCTAAATAATCTCGCTTTGGGCAACTGTAACCAAAAAATATACGCGTCTTTTAAGTCTATATTTGCCATAAAACCCTTTTGATTTATAACTGTGCGGTAGTCTTCCATTTTAAAGTGGTCAACATGAACGGATTTAGTTAATCCTTTTAAATTAAGAAAACGTTTCCCGTTAAGCTTAGGTACTGTAAATAAAGGTGAAGGTGAAATACATCACACTATCACACTAATATTATAAAGGCGAAAGTTTGCAAGTGTGTTTGTTACTTCCTCACGCAAACAATTACTGAATGCATTTCGATAAAATTTGGTACACAGATAGTTTATAACCTGAGTTAACACATAAGATAGTTTTAATCCCGATTTTATCTTCCCGTGGGATAATTTTTGAGTTGTAGGTGGCGAAGCCGCTGGCAACAGCTAGTCATTGAGAAATAAAACCTGATTATAGCTCAGAATTACAATTATCAATTATGTTATTTTCTGTGACCATGAATAACCTTTTTGGTATGTCAGGCTGATGTGGTTCACAAATAAAAGGTATTTTATATCCTTTAATTCAAGAAAGGATAGTTTTATCCTTTGTAATGAGTATGTATTCATTAAAGTAATTGTTTGGACATAAATAAAAATCTTCTTCGATAGCAATTAGGCGTATAATTAACGATTCGGTTTACAATTATTTGCGATGTTTGTGCGTATGTCGAGCGATTCATTGAATGATGGCTGCTCCGCGCGCGGTTGAAATCGGTACCACGCGCCCCGCACTCCTCCCCTCTGCCGTCCGGTAGTAGTGGGATCGCCGCTCATGATGACGATGCGTGAACATGCCCCCCGCCTTGGAGTGACAGCCTCCAATGAAGAAGTAGAAGCAGGTAGAAGTTGAGAGAAGTTAGGGTTCTTCCTCCTTCAGCAGCGGACATAATCTGGGGTATGATCTTCGTATCACTCCGTTAGCTGTCTTGATGTCAGCTACACGTGCTAGTCCATCCTTGCCAGGTGAAGTGCTTATGACTCGTCCAAGACGCCATTTTAAGGGTGGTAAATTGTCGTCTTTAATGAGCACCAAGGTATTAGGTACTAATGTGTCGGTGTTGGACTGCCATTTACTCCTTGTCTGCAGCTCCGAAACGTACTCCTGCGACCATCGCTTCCAGAAGTTCTGCTTCATCTGTTCGATGCGCTCGTAGCGGACCAAGCGTGAAGTATTTACAGCTGTGAGGTCTTCATATGTAGGAGCAACGAGCGGCCGGCCAATCAGGAAATGGGCTGGTGTAAGAGGGAGTAGGTCGTTTGGGTCTGAAGACATGGGATACATAGGTCTGGAGTTTAGGAGGGCTTCTATTTGTGTCAATAAAGTGGAAAATTCCTCATAAGTGAGGTTTACGTTTCCTACACGACGGAGATGATGTTTAAAAGATTTAACCCCTGCCTCCCACAAACCTCCAAAATGTGGTGAGTAGGGAGGAATAAAGCTAAACTTAATATTTTCGCCTGCAGCAAAATTTAAAATATCATTTTCATTAGTAGCTAAAAATTGAGAGAATTCCTTTAGTGCGCCTACAAACGTTTTTCCGTTGTCGGAAAATATTTGTGCGGGTTTTCCACGACGAGATAAGAATCTTTTTAAAGCTAATAAGTATGCCTCAGAAGTTAGACTTGTGACTAATTCTAAGTGTATTGCACGAGTAGTAAAACATATGAATAAGCAAACATAACATTTTTCCAATTTTGAACCCCTTCCCTTGCGGTTCAATATGAACATAGGTCCCGCATAATCTACACCGCAGCGCATGAAAGGATACCCCGGTTCTAACCTTTCAGAAGGTAAGTTACCCATTTTTACTGATATTGCTTTCCCTTTCTGGCGAGTACATGTAATGCACTTATGCACTGTCTGCTTGGCTAAATCACGACCCTTGAGTGGCCACCAACTCTCTCTAATAGTAGCCAAGAGCAGTTGTGGACCAGCATGGAGTAGACGTTTATGTTCAAATTGGAAAAGAAGTCGCGTGAAAGTATGTTTTGAACACAACAATACGGGATGTTTTTTACTATAAGAGAAGGTATGTGAATTTACTAATCTACCTCCCACTCTAATAATGCAATCTGAATCTAGGAACACATCAAGACTAGATATATTATTCATCGATTTAACAGGTAAGTTTTTTATTAAGGCATTAAAAATTACTGGGAATGACGTTTGTTGTGCTAAGCGTACTAAGACTAAAGTTGATTTATTCAATTCATCAGACGTAAGCGGGCCAGTGCTACGTTCAGTTTTGTTATTGATTCGTGCATTATGAATGAATCGTAACACGTAAGCGGCTGCCCGTCTCATGCGATTAAAATTTGAAAAACGTTCAAAGGTAAAAATACTAGTAGAAGTTGATTGTGTAAATAAAGAATTAACATTTGATTTAATTTCTGGTAAATCGTGCAATTCAATTATTTCATCGTGTTTATTTTGTTTAAAATTAGTGTTAATTTCGGTTAAAAATGCTGGCCCGTTCCACCAGATATCTGAATTTTGAAGCGCGTCGAGCGTGAGCCCGCGAGATAAAAGATCAGCCGGGTTATTTTTACCAGCAACATGTAACCACGGTAACTCACCAGTCAACTCATTGATTTGCACTACTCTGTTCTGGACGAATGGTTTTAACAAATTAGGTGAAATTTTAATCCAGTTTATGACAATCGTGGAGTCAGACCAAAAGTATGTGTTATCAAAAGTTAATCTCCATGACTGAATTATTTTTTGATATAACTTCGAACCAACTAAAGCCCCGCAAAGTTCCAATCGCGGTATTGTAACTGGTTTAATTGGTGCGACTTTGCTCTTAGCACAAAGTAACCTTACAGTGACTGGTGAATTGTCGTTGTATGTACTTATGTATGCACATGCACCATATGCATCCTGTGATGCATCCGTGAAAATATGTAAATCTGTGTATTTTGTATTCACTTGTCTAACATGACGAGGAATTTTTATGTTTTGTAGGTGTTGAAGCGTGTCGATAAAGTTTTTCCACATAAACAAAATATTGTTAGGTACTGGATCGTCCCAACTTAACTTACAAAGCCATAGTTTTTGTAAAAGTATTTTTACAATTATAATTGAGGGTGATAACAAGCCTAATGGGTCGTACACCTGTGAGACAACCGACAAGATAACGCGCTTAGTCACATGAGTGGAGGTTTGATCAATCTTTGTAGTAAAGTATAACAAATCTAAATAATTCAACCAACCAATACCGAGAGTTTTAGTTAAACAATTTTCGCCCAAAGCCAATTCCTTTGTTTGATCTGTTGTAGAAGTCTCCGAATTAAACATTTATTACATTAAACGTAAATGGAAGCAACCAGATTTTAAAACATCATCTACTTTGGTACAAATCTCTAATAAACATTGCTTATTATCATGACCAGTAATTAAATCGTCTACAAACAGATCTTCGTCTATTACTTGCCTTATGACGTCATCATCGCACTCGGATGCTAGCTGTTTGATGCATCGAATACTTAGATACGGAGCGGACGCGGTACCGTATGTCACGGTATTAAGCTGGTACACACCGAGTTCGTCCGATTTATTTTCACGCCAAAGAATTAACTGGAAGTTTCTTTGATCCGGTTGAATATTAATTTGTCGATACATTTTTTCGACGTCAGCACATGCAACAAATCTAAACTGTCGAAAACGTAACAAAATTGAGAAAACGTCATTATGTAAACTAGGGCCAATAAACTGGATATCGTTAATTGATTTGCCCGATGTTGATTTTGCACTTCCATCAAAAACCACTCTGAGTTTGGTAGTACTACTATGAACTCTTAAAACACCGTGATGCGGTAGAAAATAATTTGGTGATGGATAGTGATTGATGCGACTCATGTGTCCCAAACTTAAATATTCATTCATGAAATCACAATATAATTTTTTATATTCAGGTGTAGATTTATCTAATTTACGTTCAAGTGCGTGAAAGCGATTTAGCGCGAGTGAATACGTATCTCCTAGTGTGTCACTAGACTCGGCTAATGGAATGCGCACAAAAAACCGACCCGTGTTATCGCGGTACGTAGTTTGCACAAACAAGTCTTCACACAAAGACTCGTCCTTAGTTAATTTATTTTGCGGAACTATTTCTTCTAACTCCCAGAATTTTCTAAGTTGAGTATCTAATGATTGTGAGTAATTGCATTGAACTCGATTTTTGCGTGAAGTTTTATCATTTAACAGTGAACCAGATATTACCCAACCCAACTTAGTATTCTGAAGATATGGACCACTACTTAGTCGAATTAGTCCATCATTTAAAAGTTCCCAGAACTTATCAGCCCCAATTAATAATTCGATTCCTGTTGGCGAATAAAATTTGGGATCTGCTAACTGTATATGTTCAGGGATTTTTATGTGTGATTTTGTACCTAAGGATGGCAACTGAGCTGTGATTTGATTTAAAACTAAACATTTAAAGCGTGTATTATATTGTGTAGTTTTAGACCTCAAATGAATTTCACATGATTGTGTGGAATTAGTCACCGTCACCGAGTCACCTACCCCGGAGACTTGCACAGTGGACTGTATTAAAGTGAGATTTAGTCGTTTGCATAATGATTCTGCAATAAAGCAATGCTGACTGCCGTTATCTAATAAAGCGCGGGTGGTGTGAAAATAATTGTTTTTATCTGCTACCTCCACTAAAGCAGTAGACAACAGTACCGTCTCTAATAATGAATGAGTAGTACTTTGATGTGTTGTGTGAGATGCAGAATGTAATGTGGTAGTGTTTGAAGAGTTAGCACTAGTTGTGTCCTGCGGCGATGCTTGGGAATTAAGCGCAACAGCTGACGACGTGGATGCACTCGCATTATCGTCACATTTATCATGAATTAAATTGTTGTGTTTCTTATTGCATTGCCTACAAGGACCGAACCAGCACTCATCTACCGAATGACCAGCGCGTAAACAGTTACAACACAACTTCTTTTCATTAATGAATTTAATTTTATCGCTAATAGATAATTTTAAGAATGAATCGCAAGAATAAAGCGGATGGTTAGCTTGACACATAGTGCAAATACGAGAACGTTTGGAATTTTTATTATTAGATTGTTTATTTTGTGTTGATGTGTAACTATGTGATTTGTTTGGTTGTTGTGAATGTGATGGTTTCTTTACGTTATTGTCCGTTGTTGATTTACTATGTGCCAAATGAATAGTTTCTAGTACGTCAGCCCTATTTTTAAGAAAAGTAATCAAATAATCAAGAGATAAACGTGAATTTGACTGGTTATGACTATTTATAATTGAACTTTTATGAGTCTCCCATTCTCTTTCGGTAGCTGAATCAAGTTTAGATGTAATTAAGTAAATAGTCAATGTGTCCCAAGACTCAGTCGGTTCGCCCAGATTTTTGAGAGAACGTAGATTTTTGAGAACGGTGTCGATGAGTTTACGAATTTGATTGGATGATTCCTTATTAAGCGACGTAATAGAAAATAAAGCCTTTACATGGTTTTGCACAAGTAAACGGTTATTATTGAATCTGTTTTCCAATAACTCCCATGCTATATTGTAGTTATCAGAGGAGAATTCCAATGACTTAATCACCGACAATGCACTGCCAGTAAGAGAAGACCGTAAATAATGGAATTTTTGCACATTATCTATTTCTTTAGAACTATGGATGAGAGATAGGTAAGTATCGCGGTACTCTAACCAATGGTCGTAAGAGCCATCAAAGGAAGGAAGTGAAATTGTAGGTAATTGAACTTTACTAGAAATTTTTGAAGAATTATTATTATTTTGAGCGTTATCTGCGTTAATAATACACTTAGCTTTAGTCACATAACTGTAATAGTGGGTTTCAAAAGTTTCCCTCTCAGATAATTCCTTTTCTATTTGACTATCAGGGATTTTTAAGTCTATTTCATCCTGAATTTCTGAAAACTGCTCTAACAATAAATCTGCCTTTTGTAAACGCGTTTGTAATTCTGTTTTAATGGTTTCAGTAATAGGCATTTTTTCTACAGAGTCTACAAACTTCATGAATAGTCTAAATTTACCGCGAACAACACCTCTTCTTTTATTTAAATCTCTAATTATTTCCTCACTACTACTACGACTCTCTTTCTCTTCTGCCGGAGTTTTAGTCATTTTGGAGTTTGTGGAAGACAGTGGAAAATACTTATTGGTAAAGATTTGCAAAAGATTTTTTATGATTTAAACGAAGCTGAGGGTAGTGGCTAAATAAAATCTTTACTCGTTTTTAACTATTTAACGGAAATAAAACTCTACTTTCACACAATATTAACACAAATGAAGCACTGAATATAGAAAGAAGGGATAAGGATGAAGAATGATGATTGACCTGACCGTTTTATGCTGGTTCCTTGGATGACTTCGCTGATGGCCTCGTGCGTCCGATTAATGCTGGTCGCTACGATTTCTTCTGCTGCATCCGGCTCGAAGGACCAAATTATGTTTGGACATAAATAAAAATCTTCTTCGATAGCAATTAGGCGTATAATTAACGATTCGGTTTACAATTATTTGCGATGTTTGTGCGTATGTCGAGCGATTCATTGAATGATGGCTGCTCCGCGCGCGGTTGAAATCGGTACCACGCGCCCCGCACTCCTCCCCTCTGCCGTCCGGTAGTAGTGGGATCGCCGCTCATGATGACGATGCGTGAACAGTAATGCTGTAACCAGCCAGCTATTGGAATATTGTTGTCTACCTGTGCCGAGGTGATTAACGGCGTCAGGCTGCGTGGTGGGCCACCCGTGCACGCGTGGCCGTCTGTGCGCGGTGCGGCGGCGGCGGTGATCCCGCGGCGGTGGAGGCGGCTCGCGACTCTGCGGCTGGTGCCCGTACGTGGCACCCCCCCATGCGTTTAAAGGACCGCTTAGACGATACGTAGTACTCGACAGATTGCGCTGCTGATTGAATTGTCTCCAAATGCTTTATTTAGTGTAGGGTCTGAGCCCAACAACAATTGTAAAATATCCGGGTCTAGTTCATCAGGATTTTCACCAACCGTTTATTTTCCTTCTTATGGTGCCTCATTATTTGGGATCTCAACTACCAAGGAGTAAAATATAATCATAAGTCACCCGCCATAAATAGGTATAGGTACTTAACTTTATCCACACACGCTTTGCGTCGGGATATATAAGTTGGTGGGTGCAGGTATCAACACATTCGGCGGCCATAGTATCCACACACGATAAACGTCGGGATATCACAATGAATAAAATCATTTTATGGCATTTGTAACTTTGGCATGCATCCACACACGATATACGTAGGGATATATAAGTTGGTGGGTGCAGGTATCACCACATTCGGCAGCCATAGTATCCACACACGATATACGTCGGGATATTTAAGTTGGTGGGTGCCGGTATCAACACATTCGGCGGCCATAGTATCCACACACGATAAACGTCGGGATATCACAATGAATAAAATCATTTTATGGCATTTGTAACTTTGGCATGTATCCACACACGATATACGTAGGGATATATAAGTTGGTGGGTGCAGGTATCACCACATTCGGCAGCCATAGTATCCACACACGATATACGTCGGGATATATAAGTTGGTGGGTGCCGGTATCAACACATTCGGAGGCCATAGTATCCACACACGATATACGTCGGGATATATAAGTTGGTGGGTGCCGGTATCAACACATTCGGCGGCCATAGTATCCACACACGATAAACGTCGGGATATCACAATGAATAAAATCATTTTATGGCATTTGTAACTTTGGCATGCATCCACACACGATATACGTAGGGATATATAAGTTGGTGGGTGCAGGTATCACCACATTCGGCAGCCATAGTATCCACACACGATATACGTCGTGATATATTAGTTGGTGGGTGCCGGTATCAACACATTCGGCGGCCATAGTATCCACACACGATAAACGTCGGGATATCACAATGAATAAAATCATTTTATGGCATTTGTAACTCTGGCATGCATCCACACACGATATACGTCGGGATATATAAGTTGGTGGGTGCAGGTATCAACACATTCGGCGGCCATAGTATCCACACACGATAGACGTCGTCGTAACACAAAGAATAAAATCATAATAAGGCACTTGCAACTTGGCATTAGGCATCCACACACGATATAAATACGTCGGGATATTAAAATTGGTAGGTAGTTAGACACATAATGGTCATACATACAATGCACACACGATAAACGTCGGCATAACACAATGAATTTATTTTTTGAGAACAATCTTCAAGGCGGGAAATTAAATCAACATTTGTGGGTATTTCTCCATTTACTTACGTTGTGGTTCTAGATCACTAAATAGTTAAAACTTCCGACAGGGAATGCGAAGGAGATACCGCTGGTTCACTTTCCGATGACGATGAGGAGATTCTTCTTCGTTTTTTCACTTTTGTTAGTAAATTTTCGACACTGTCACTATCGTCCCGACAAGATCGCTTTATTTTTTCCATCGTGTAACGAAATTACTTATTTCCGGACGAAACAAAGTTTTGTGTGAGTCGGACAACACGAAATCACGTAATGAGTCAAGGATTGTCGTTGCAGCGCAATGGCGGCTTGCACTACAGTGGGGGAAATAGTCAATACACTACTTTTTATCCTATTTTTT
Source organism: Diarsia mendica (assembly GCA_949316265.1). NCBI lineage: Eukaryota > Metazoa > Arthropoda > Insecta > Lepidoptera > Noctuidae > Diarsia > Diarsia mendica. The sequence continues at coordinate 1,310,843 of OX438887.1, forward strand.
AATTTATTTAAAAATAAATTCTCTAAAAAGTGTGATAAGGACAGCATCAACTCTCGTACTGCTGCATGTAAACTGTAATCATCTTCGGGAGAGATACGAAGTATAAATTTCCGTAGCTGTAGTAGTAGGTAAATGCTAAGGCTATGTTGAACAATTACCCGCGTAAAATAAAGTTATAGGAAATACTTAGCGATATTATGCAGTAATTTTAGTTAAACGCGGAATTATTATAACACTATGTAATTAGTAATTAAGGATTGTTAATCTTTTGTGAGGCGGCATTTTACTTTATGTTTGTGATCCTCGTGTTTTATTGAATCATCTGGCTATTTAAAATAGGTTTTTTTAGTTCTTTATAGTTTTTTTATAGCGCATCCTTTATATTTTGATTTCTTTTATTATAAAACTAGCTTTTGCCAGCGGCTTCGCCCGCGTGAAAATGACGATTTTCCATACAAACTTTCATCCCCTATTTAGTTAAATAGGGGATGAAAGTTTGTATGGAAAATCGTCATTTTCAAGGAATAAGGAAGAATTATTCGAAATTTAACCCCTAAGGGAACTCCCTTAAATTAAAAAAAAAAATCGAATAATTCTTCCTTATTCCTTGTCTACATTATAAAGGGAACAAAATTTTTCAGCTTTCTAGGACCAAGGGTTTGGGCTGGGCGTTGATGAGTCAGTCAGTCAGGACTTCTCTTTTTATTTATATAGATTACTCTACTACTGCACTAAATCAATTACTAATTCTTATCCTGATTGGGTCCAGATTGAGGGTAGTTAAAGCCAGATTGCCTTATCCTAGGGCCTAGGGCATGCACAACAGATGTAAAGAGACCATCAAAGTATCAAACTTAAGAGATAAACCTATGCCTGACTAGAGGCATACCTATGTAAGGAGGTACTATCAAGAATTCAAATTGGAGTACTTTTGCGTTGCTTACATGGACCAATACAGTAACGAGTCAGTGCTAAGACACAAAAACGCAAACAAATTGGTTGAATCGCAATATTCTCTATACGTCTATTTAAATCATTGTTTGAAGTTTCGTCTTAGTCATGCTCAATACATTATGCTAATCATAACAATAAGCATGTCTAGTAAAAGTTGCGCAGACCTAGACACGGGCACAAGCTATACGATCGCATGCAAGCGGAGCGTGTGAAGGGATGAACAGCCACGTGGGAACACGACTGAGTTGGGTAACTGAAGTCTATTTATTTCAGTCTCATATTCAGTCTTGTGTAAGGGCTGTGTTGTTAAAGTTTCTTATTCCATTTCTGCTCAAAAAGAAAATTATGAATCTTCAGTCTACCCGCAACAACTCGTGTGTTTTTCACTGAAGTACTGGTTAGAATCTAAATTTGATAGACTGTCCAACGTTTCGGGGAACAGCCACGTTTAGCCAGTTATATTTGAATCTTATTCCAAAGAGGGTCTATCCTGCGGCAATTCCTTAATTGTCTGATTGAAATTGAGTACTTACTTTTATGATACTTGATGTCGGCAAAGCAATAGTTATATTTTATGAATCATTAACGCATCGATATTATTGATAACTTCGTGTGAGGCTATTCGTTGAATTTTATGAACTTAGCTGGTTGGTTTCCTTATTGGATCAGCTTAGCTGCAGCTTACAGCGTTTAATAGCTGTTATTTATGTACTTAATAATAGAATAATAAATGCATATCCGAGTAAAACTACATAATTTTCTGGCGTAATTTCTAAAGCGATTTTCTCGGTCTTTTTGAGACATCTAAATGACACAAAGGGTCCGATTTAAAACAAAGATTTGCTTTAAATGCCAAACCAGTTATAATTTTATGAGAATTCTCAGTAGCTATGTCAGAACACTGCACAGATTTTAGAGTACATTTAAATGTTGACGACTACAGATTTCCATCTCTGGTTGCATCTTGCTGCCACTGCAGTTGCAGTACAATGCTGGGATGTTTCTCAAATGTCGCCATACTCACACCATATCTGATGGAGAGCCTCCAGCCATTAATCTTGGTTCAGATCAGCTATCAACAAAGTTATTACAAGTTATTATAAAGTTCTATTATTATAAATTGCACAGTGAGGGAAAAGCTGCGTGTTTGGAATTGTGTCTTTATGAAGGCTGTTTCGTTAACTATGATGAGATCTTTCTAGTGTTGGTTAGAAATCTGAAGTGAAATACATATTTTGGAGGAAAAGGGTATATGTGGTAAAATCTTAAGATAAAGACTAGTTTTCTCTTTTCTTGCCGGAACAGCTGAGATCAACCTAAGAGTTCTCTAGTTTTACAATATCTTTCAACAGACTTGATAAAGCGTTTCGGTAGCTGCTGCCAATCCAAAACAATATGCACGACGACCAATGTAGCTGTACAAACCCAGTTTATGCGGATCTCTTATTGTATGGGAAATCTATAAAAAGCGAGACCATGTTCTACTGGAAATCCTTACATACATAGTATAAAACAAAGTCGCGTCTGTTTGTTTGTTTATTTGTTTGTTTGTCTGTATGCTTAAATCTTTAAAACTACGCAACGGATTTTATTGCGGTTTTTTTAATAGATAGAGTGATTCAAGAGGAAGGTTTTAATACCATTTTTGTACCCGTGCGAAGCCGGGGCGGGTCACTAGTATATAATAATACGCCAAATATACTTGTTTGATATTTCAGGGTAGTCGACAAAAAAAAACTAATTAGTCCGTCAGATAGATTTCCAAAAAATATTGAACACGTATTTTTTCTTTTTTCACGTAAACAAAAAATGAAGACGATACAGTGCTTCGAAAAGTCGTGAAACGTCACAGCTTGGTCCAATTTTACCTAACTATGACGTCAAACGCCCCCTCTCCATGGTCTTTGACAAGCTTTATTTTCGTCAATTTTTATTAATTTGATAAAACAAAAAACACGTATCCAATATTTTTCAATAATCTGACTGACGGACTAAACAGAATCATATTTTTTTTAGTCGGTCGACTACCCTATTCCGGTAATAATATGCCCTTTTCAGTAGTTACCCAGCTTTTTCTGTGTAATTTACTGTCAACAAGGACTAATTTACTTCTTCACATTTGGATCCACCAGAGAACGTCCCATACATTTTAAAATAAAGCCTTCATTCTAGTTCCAATTTACAGAACTACCATGCTTCTGTCTATAGCCTAACAACATAGTTGTATGTCTGGGCGACTTCCTGCAACTATGCGCGAAGTTTTTGTTAAAATTGGAGAACTCTCACGAACGCGTTGCGTGCGGCCGCGGTGTTTAGCGGTCCTTTTAGACTGCGGTCCAAGTAGGGGGCAGTGGCGGGCTAGATTAACAAGACTATTACGGTAACGTATGCTTAATATTCCTTGGCTATTGGGAAGAATGAAATACTAGGCGTTGTAGAAGATGTCATAGGATAGAGAAAGAAATGTACTGGGATGACTGGAAGATAAAGATAATTTAGAGACGTAAGTCCCCAAAAACCCACTTTGTGTAGCTAGAAGGCAATGTGGTAGACCGCGCAGGTGACGGTGCGACGAGCCGGACAGAACCAACGACCAGTGGTCTCCCATTAATTAACTCTGGATTGAACAATTTGGAAGTCATGGAAGAGAGTTTTGCCCAGGAGTGGGATGACACGGACTAACAGTAACCCCAAAAAAAATAGCTATTTTAAACATAAGCACCGTGACAAGAGAATAGCGAAAGTATGAAGGCTTCATTCGCTTGTCCTCTTTATCTTAATCACAACGTCTATACTAAGGAGCTTAATCTATCTACTCAACAAAGGCACACTGAGACTGATCCGTGGTCTAGTTCAGGCTGCAACCTTCAAGGCCATATCCAAACAAACAGCGACTAGACTTCGTAATCCGATCCTTTACATCTATCAGTCGTGTGACACATCAGACTAGCGACAGATGAGATGGCCCACGATTGTCTACCAGCGTGTACAATAGTGTGATGGCTTGTCTTTGTAAGAGGTTAGGCCGTGTGGGAATATGATTGCGACAATTTAGGATGAGGAGCTAGTCGTTTTGTTGGATGATGTTATCACTGGTGGTTTCTGTTATCTATGATAGATCCTCTAGTCGAGTTTTATGACATAATTATGCGAGAGGTTTGCTCCTATGGAAACTACCAGACTACAATGCTTCACTGTTTTATTTTATTTACTTCTTCACTCATAATTTAATTTTTCATTCTGATCTTCTGTCTCTATTCTCCATTCATCTAGCGTCTCTAAACCATTTGTTAATCTATTTAAGCAGTCGTAGCTTTGTTAGTAAATAGTTCACCAAAATGTGTACGATACCTCTTGGCAAGACTATAGTTGTCAGATTTTTGATAAACTAACTACCTGTAACGACAGTCAAAGTTCTACAAATTACAGGCGGCACAAACGGCTTAACGTGATCTTGAATCATGTACTTATTTCATGGTAACAATTATGCGTAGATGTCTCTTACACCATGCTCTTTTCGAAGATCAATCGTCACCATCGTCCCATACAAGAAACTCATGCTCATACAATAGTATGTTAGTACATTTCAATAAAATAACTTTCCTCCATCAAACAAGACTCTGTTTCATTGGGCGACACGTGTACTGTGTAGTCGTTGGACCTGCGTTGCTTGTCGCTACACTTTACTGTGCTGTAATAATGTCGCCAAACAACTAACTGTTCTCATTGAGGTCTGAATTGTAGCGACTGCGAACATTTACGAGCTACGTGAAAGCTATAGGGTATATTTTAAGTTTTAAATCAACCCTGCTTTAAACTGTTGGAATAAAATGAATGCTGTGTTTGAAGCAAGATTTTTTAATTACAATCCAACATGCCGAAGGATGAATCCCTCTATCTGTTCATACAAAGTGACTGTTATTTCCCTCATTAGTCATTTAATTCCGGCTTTCGTTTCTCCCAATTTTACGACTTTTAATCATGCTTCCGTTGCCTTTAGTAATGAAGAAGCGCTTGTGATCGTATCAGTCCTTAAACTTACTGCTATATGATGTGATCTGTTGATTTAACACTCCTTTTCCGACCAAAGAGTATCAGGTAACTGCAACTGAATTAGTGTTGCCCAAATGCAAGACCAAGACGAGACTTAGCGAGTCTTGGTCTTGGTCTTGCGTCAATACACCTGGTCTTGGTCTTGGTCTTGGTATTGCGCTCTTAGTCTTGGTCTTGGTCTTGGTCTTGCAGCAAGAGTCTCGCAAGTCTTGCAAATACCTATTAGCCTATTGCTATTTACTATATACACGTTTAGTTTAGATCTTAGAACAACGTAACAGAGTAGGTACATGTTTACATTGATAGTTTAAATTGATATAGGCATAGTAAACCACCAAATTAATTCAATTAATCAATAAAAATCGATCGAATGTCGTACGCGCAGCACGCATGCGTCATCACTGCAATGGATTGACAATACAGTTACTGCAATTTGGATTACCTACGTCGCTATGGTGCAGTTTTATGCTAGGGCTGATGATCCCGGGCCAGTGTTTTGGCCAGGGCCACAAAGACGCCCGGACGTAACTCCGTTAGACTTTTACTTGTGGTGGACTGGGCTCAAGCGCCTGGTGTATCGTGAGGAACACAAAAGTCGCGACGCGTTTAATAACTGCGTTAGTGGACGCTTTCAATATCAGAGTCACCATATTAAAATTAAAAGACAATCCATTAAAACATGCGCGATTGTGTTTACAACGCAGTGGCTTACACTTCGAACAATTACTCCGTTACGGGGAAGAGTAAGTACCTAGACTTATGACGATACGGTTTTGATACTGGGGAACGTCTATAGAAAACGGGATTGAAACCAAATAGGTACCTACTTAATTCAATTCAATTAATTAATTTATTCAGACATACAAATATCCATACAGTAGTATACAAATTCGCCAAAACATAAAAGAAAATAACGCCCAAATCTCAGTTTGACTAAACTGCGAGACGCAAGAGTCTTGCAGGCTAAGTCTTGTTCTTGCTCAAATCTTGCAGGGGTCAGTCTTGGTCTTGGTCTTGCTACAATAAGTCGGTCTTGGTCTTGGTCTTGGTCTTGCATTTTCGCAAGACCAAGACCAAGACTGCAAGACCAAGACCGAGACTGGGCAACACTAAACTGAATAGAAATACGATTTGACAACAACGAATTTTTTCTCGGAATAAATAATAATAATAATAATAATATTCCACAACTATCACACAACGCCATCTAGTCCCAAGCTAAGCAGAGCTTGTGTTATGGGTACTAGACAACTGATAAACATACTTATATATTTCTAAATACATACATATTATAGATAAATTACACCCAGACACAGAACAAAATTATGATCGTGCTCATCACACAAACATTTGTCCTGGGTGGGAATCGAACCCACGACCTCCGGCATAGCAGTTAGGGTCACTAACCACTAGACCAACAGGCCAGTCAATGTTGAATGAATGTTCGTTACCTTTCATTATATTGGCTTAATCGTCAAAAATCCGAAACTGAATAGCTGCTTCCTCATTAGATCCACTTCGTGCTTGTCATTACCTAAATTATTCTACACCATCACAAAAAAAAACACGAAAACAATCTTCCGATGGTTTGTCGCGGTTTGTCGCACTCTTGCGCAGTGGGTCGTCGCATCGACTCCCGCGCAACTGACACAGTTGAAATAAACGATCGATGCCGTTATTGTTCGTATCATTGTATCACTCGCGATTAGCGGACAATCGAGATGTACCGGGCGATATTATATATATATATATTCATCGATTCGATTCGGTTTGAGTTAATCTTTACTTGGATTACCCCGTTAGTAATTGGAAGCGTGATGGTTGGAATGTTAGGTTCTATTTGTGAGCGGCGGCGACCTCTCGCGCCCGGCCCTGGTGCAAGCCATGGTCCGGGGCGAGGAGGAATGGGACGCCATCGCCTCCTTCTGCGAAGCAGTGATGCTAGCGAAGGAGGTGGCGGAACGAGAGAGGGAGAGAACCTCTCAACGTCCCAGCCGCCGCGGAAGGCGCTCCGGGCGTCGGGGGTCACGCGATGACCTCCGGCCACCGTAGACGCGGGCCTGTGGACGGTGAGTAACGGGCTAGCTCGCCGTCCGGCCGTCGTCATGACGGCAACAGACCGTGTCGGCGGGCGCGTACGTGTTCCACGCGCGCCTCAAAGAGATGTCAGCAAGGACGGGCCCGCAAGGGCCGACGCCCGTCGCGGCTGTGGCTTGTCGAAAGGATAACGCGGCTTCGACACAAGGGTGAAGAAGGAACATGGGTTGGTTTTTAGTCAGTAGAAGTCTGACACTCCCCTTCGCTCTGCCCAAAAGCGGGGGTAGAAAATCATCGAATAACCCCTTCGATGATTTTCCACCCACCAAAAAAAAAAAAAAAAGGTTCTATTTGTGAAGTTAGTTGTACTTTGTAGTAAAAGTGGAAGTAATAGTAAGTGATCTTCTTGATCACATTACTTGCAAAGCAACGGTTAAAAACTGTTTTTTTTTACTGAATTTAGGGCAACTGATGACTGACAGAATTCGATCATGTTGAATTAGAATTTTAGAAGGGTAAAATCAATTTGAAAATGTTCTCATAAAGGGTCTATAAATAAATCGCTTCAGTATTTATTTTCGCTTTATTTTTTTAGGCTGCCATATATAGATCTTTGGCAGTCGTTACAGGTAGTCAGTGACCTGAAATTCTGACATCCAGTCTTACCAAAGGGTATCGTATTACCTAGTATTAACTAGGTTGTGGGGGTCAGATAGGCAGTCGTTCCATGTAAAATACTGGTATTCAGCTGCATCCGGTTAGACTGGAAGCCGACCCCAATATACATAGTTGGGAAAAGGCTAGGCAGATGATGGAGTATTTGCAAAACAGAGCAGAATTTTACATAATTGCATACCATCGAGTGCCTGTTACATTTCGAGTTTTCGACACATTTCCTTTGGCATAAATTGCAACATTATGTAAACTAAACTATGTATTGTAAATAAGGAAATATGTGTTACATGAATGTCAACAAAGCATTTGCCTACGGTAAATTGATCAGTAAGTAATTAATTTATAAGGTTGACGGCAGACACGCTAGATTTTTTGTAGAATTAACTTTTATCATAACATCACGCCTGTAATCCCCGAAGGGTTAGGTAAAGGTTTACCTTATAGTACACACACATATTATAGTACACACACATATTTATAGTACACACACATATTATAGTACACACACATATTATAGTACACACACATATTATCATGTACCATGTAAAAGGGGGGAGCAGCGGTGGCCCAGTGGTGTCGGCCCCGACTTACGAACAGTAGGTCATGGGTTCGAACCCAGGCAGGCGCATTACTTTGTGTAATTTATTTCATCACCGCTGCTCTCAAAACGGTGAAGGAAAACATCGTGAGGAAACCGGCATGTCTTAGAACCAAAAAATTCGAAGACATGTGACATCTGCCAATCCGCACTGGGCCCGCGTGGTAGATTATAGCCCATCCCTCTCCTAGAGAGGAGGCCTGAGTCCCTGCAGTGGGAACATTATAGGCTGATGATGATGTAAAAGGGACCAGCCTATTGCCCCCAACATTGCGCGAATCCAGACTCAGTGGCCTGAGTAATTCACGTCATGGAAGGAAACCAAGATTTCTTCATCACAAAATATTTATATCTAAATAATAATAAGACCAATAAATAATAACTGAGTGGGTTATTACAATCAGTTTACATAAAACGCATATTTATCAATAGACGTTGCACAGCACATTCCTAATCCCGCTGACGTAAGTACATAATAATTAGTACGTTGTGGACAAGCAACAATCGTCACGTTTCTGTATGTTGACAACCCACTGATACACTTATAGTAATTGGTAATATTGTTACTATTTAATTTACCTATGTTACGATATAGTTTAGTAGGAAAATGTGATATTATGTGGAGGTTTCTATTTCTGTAAACAATAACTATCTATTGCAAGTTGAATTCTACATAACAGGTCACGTGTACTTCGGACGTGTCTTGTGATAATAACTTATTACTTCACATCTGTAAGTACATACGAAAACTTATTCATCAGCGATATTCAAAAATGGTTTATTTAGACTTACTTAACGATAGCTTGTGCCGGTCCTTAGCGATTGAAAGAAAGAAAGAAAGAAAGAAAATGCATTTATTTGGCACAGGCCACAAATACACACAATGTAAAACAAAAATAATATAAAAAAAGAACTTAAAACTAAACAAATCGTCCCACTGTGTGCCTCACGGCTGCGCCAAAAAGGCCCAGTTCAGCAAAATGCCGGGCAACTAGTGCCCGACGCTGGTTTTCAACTGAACCTAAATTAGAGTGGTTACGGATGTTGATCAGTTTTATATGTTGTGTCAATGTTGGGGGTGAATATGTACTTAAATAAATATAATCGAGGTGTGTGATTGCTTCTTGTCTTGGAAGTCTCTTAACAACCACATGGTTCGTAATCAAGACCTTAGCCAAAATACCATAGAAAGAACAGGATCGAGGATCGTGAAGTTACCTTTTTTTTTTTTTTTTTTTGGTGGGTGGAAAATCATCGAATAACCCCCCCCCGCTCTTGGGCAGAGCGAAGGGGAGTGTCAGACTTCTACTGACTAAAAACCAACCCATGTTCCCTCTTCCTCGCCCTTGTGTCGGAGCCGCGGTAACTTTTCGATATCCGCAGCCCCGACGGGCGTCGGCCCTTGCGGGCCCCTCCTTGCTGACATCTCTTTGAGGCGCGCGTGGAACACGTACGCGCCGCCGACACGGTCTGTTGCCGTCATGACGACGGCCGGACGGCGAGCTAGCCCGTTACTCACCGTCCACAGGCCCGCGTCTACGGTGGCCGGAGGTCATCGCGTGACCCCCGACGCCCGGAGCGCCTTCCGCGGCGGCTGGGACGTTGAGAGGTTCTCTCCCTCTCTCGTTCCGCCACCTCCTTCGCTAGCATCACTGCTTCGCAGAAGGAGGCGACGGCGTCCCATTCCTCCTCGCTCCGGACCATGGCTTGCACCAGGGCCGGACGCGAGAGGTCACCGCCGCCGATCGCCGCTACGAGAACACGGCGGGGCTCCGCCCAAGCAGGGCACACCTCCACAGTGTGCTCCACCGTGTCCTCCGGTCGATCCTCGCAGTGGAAGCATCCGGGCGTTTCCTCCCGCCTGATTCGGTGCAGGTACCTCCCGAAACACCCGTGTCCGGTGAGGACCTGCGTCAGACGGTAGGTGAGGGCGCCGTGGCGCCTCTCCAGCCACTCCTCAAAGAGGGGACTTACCGCCACTATCGTGGCGTGCCCTATCCTGAAGTTACCTCTTTTTTATTTTGGATGGTGGGAAATTATCAAATCACTCCTCCCGCTCTTGGCGGAGCGGTAGCGAGTGTCAGACTTCTACTGACTAAAAATCACCCATGTTCCTTCTGAGTCCTTTGTGTTCAAGGCCACGGTATCTCTTTCAAACAACTCCGCAGTCTGAAGTTACCTCTCAGTCCATCGCAAAGCAATGAATTCTTCTACACGTTTTTCGATAGGTACACTGAGAAAAATTTCCTCTGCCGCACTACGTAAAATAAGGACAAAAATCGACCACCATGACGTGTGTAACCCGGTCCATTACGCGTAAGTAGTCAGTCGTACGTAGTCGGCATACTGACGCTCATCATTGAGCGGGTTACGTAATTTACTCGTGGTCGATTTTTGTACGTACGTACGTAGCCCGACATCCGGCTACGTAATACGTAGTGCGCAAGTCGCACCAATACTCCTGAAACTACGACTGCAATACCCGTATACTATTGTTGCGGGCACAGTAGAACGCGGTGAACCTTACGTGTGTACCATGGCGGCTTACGTACGATACTGTAGCGGGCATAGTAAATAATGATGAGCCATATGTGTGCACCGCGGTGGCATACGCACTATACTGTGGCGGACACAGTAAAACACGGTGAGCCGTACGTGTGTACCACGGCGGCATACGTACGATACTGTGGCGGACACAGTAAATCACGATGAGCCGTACGTGTGTACCACGACGGCATACGTACGATACTGTGACGGACACAGTAAATCACGATGAGCGGTACGTGTGTACCACGGCGGCATACGTACGATACTGTAGCGGGCATAGTAAATAATGATGAGCCGAACGTGTGTACCACGGCGGCATACGTACGGCACTGTAGTGGGCACAGTAAATAACGGTGAGCCAATTGTGTGCACCGCGGTGGCATACGTACAATACTGTGGCGGACACAGTAAAACACGGTGAGCCGTACGTGTGTACCACGGCGGCATACGTACGATACTGTGGCGGACACAGTAAATCACGATGAACAGTACGTGTGTACCACGGCGGCATACGTACGATACTGTGACGGACACAGTAAATCAAGATGAGCCGTACGTGTGTACCACGGCGGCATACGTACGATACTGTGGCGGACACAGTAAATCACAATGAGCCGTACGTGTGTACCACGGCGGCATACGTACGATACTGTGACGGACACAGTAAATCACGATGAGCCGTACGTGTGTACCACGGCGGCATACGTACGATACTGTAGCGGGCATAGTAAATAATGATGAGCTATATGTATGCACCGCGGTGGCATACGTACAATACTGTGGCGGACACAGTAAAACACGGTGAGCCGTACGTGTGTACCACGGCGGCATACGTACGATACTGTGGCGGACACAGTAAATCACGATGAGCCGTACGTATGTACCACGACGGCATACGTACGACACTGTAGTGGGCACAGTAAATAATGGTGAGCCATATGTGTGCACCCCAGTGGCATACGTACAATACTGTGGCGGACACAGTAAATCACGATGAGCCGTACGTGTGTACCACGGCGGCAAACGTACGACACTGTAGTGGGCACAGTAAATAATGGTGAGCCATATGTGTGCACCCCAGTGGCATACGTACAATACTGTGGCGGACACAGTAAATCACGATGAGCCGTACGTGTGTACCACTGCGACATACGTACGATACTGTAGCGGGCATAGTAAATAATGATGAGCCATATGTGTGCACCCCAGTGGCATACGTACAATACTGTGGCGGACACAGTAAATCACGATGAGCCGTACGTGTGTACCACTGCGACATACGTACGATACTGTAGCGGGCATAGTAAATAATGATGAGCCATATGTGTGCACCCCAGTGGCATACGTACAATACTGTGGCGGACACAGTAAATCACGATGAGCCGTACGTGTGTACCACTGCGACATACGTACGATACTGTAGCGGGCATAGTAAATAATGATGAGCCATATGTGTGCACCGCAGCGGCATACGTACGATACTGTGTCGGACACAGTAAAACACGGTGAGCCGTACGTGTGTACCACGGCGGCATATGTACGATACTGTGGCGGACACAGTAAATCACGGTGAGCCGTACGTGTGTACCACGGCGGCATACGTACAATACTGTGACGGACACAGTAAAGCACGGTGAGACATACGTGTACACCACGGCGGCATACTTACGATACTATGGCGGACACGGTGAATCATGGTGAGACATACGTGTACACCACGGCGGCATACTTACGATACTATGGCGGACACGGTGAATCATGGTGCGTCATACGTGTGCAGCATGGTGGCATACGTAGGATACTGTGGCAGGCACAGTAAAGCATGATGTATCAGACGTATTTACTGTCGTAGTAGAGGTAAGGTACCGTTGCCAGTACAGTAAGGCATGATGAACCGTGCGTATGTACCACGGCAGTAGACGTACGATACTGGTGCGGGACCAGTAAAGCACGGTGAACCATACTTATGTACCACGCTAGCGTACGTACGATACTGCTGCGGGTATAGTAAGGCATGGTGCACTATACGTGTTACGTATGACACACCATGCCTTACGATAGTCGCACCAGTATTTTCCTTATGCTGGCGCATGGTACATACAAAGGTGCTCAGATACTTATTTTGAATATTGAACACTCAAAGTCAATGAAATTTTGTAGAAATGTATAGTTTAAATACTGCAGGGAGTTTTGAATAAAAATATGAAAACCCCCTGCAATATTTAAACTATACATTTTTACGAAAATGTAATAAACCACAGACCTAGATATTAGTTTCTCGATCGTGTCTACAAAATTTCATTGACTTTCGAGTGTTTAATATTCAAAATAAGTATCTGAACACATTTGTATGTACCATGCGCCAGCATAAGGAAAATACAGGTGCGAGTATCGTAAGGCATAGTGTGCCATACGTAACACGTATAGTGCACCATGCCTTACTATACCCGCAGCAGTATCGTACGTACGCTAGCATGGTATATGGTTCGAAGGAACTCCTCAAATATTTTACGCAAACGGCTCGCGTGCTACATCGCCCGGCTCTTGAGCGCCTGGTCGAGCGATGCGGGGCAGAGGGGATGGGACGGGGCAAGGAAAGAAATAGTGTAAAGGGCAATTTTAAGTAAATAGACATAAAAGATTCATATTATTTATTTTCAATCGTAAAATTGAGACATACAAAAAAACCACAAGCTTAATTATTGTCAGTCACATAATTAATTGTCAGTCTCAATGCTGTTTAGCAATTCAGGGGAGGAGCGAGACAACCCCAACACAAGTGTTATTAACTACTTGCTGGGGCTGTTTCAATCACATTTGTTATGTAAATCTAATGCCGGCCATACACGGTACAAGTATATTTGCGCAAATCAAGACTTGCGCAAGTATACTGTAACGTGTTTGGCTCAATAAACAATTTATTATTAATTAATCATACTATTCTAGAATTACATGGTAATATAAACAATGTCTCAGATCTCAGGTATTTGTTGCACGAGCCGGAGGCGGTTACCCGCCTTTCGTAAGAGCAACCTAGGATTTCCGACCAAAGAATCACTAGTAAGAGCCAGTCCACACGGCGCGTTGCGTCTCCGTTGCGTCGACGCAGCGCTGCCGTTGCGTCATTTTACATACTAATAATCATAATGTACACACGGTGCGCAGCGTCGAAAATGGTAAGGTATGGGTAAATAAAATGCTTGCCGCAACTGTGCGTCGCCGCTGCGATGTCGGAACGTTATTACTGCGTCGTCATGTGGACTAGCTCTAAAGGTACCTTGGCATCAATGGAGTCCGCGTGGTCGTCGCTGGAAACCAATGCGTCTAGGCCTACGGTAAACTTAACTTATAGGTCGTTCGCATACGAACGCTAATACATACGCATAAACCTAACTATGTAGTTGCGGAACCTATGTCGCAAGGCCCGACTTTAAACTATAACCGGTATTCTACAAAAAAAAAATACAAAATGTGGGGATCGCCCCGTTTTGGTAGCGATCCGAGAGCCACCTTTTGGCAGTTATAGGGGCGATGACGTTCTCAATTCGTTGGAATCAGTTGGAGTGTTGTCTTTAGGGCGCTATGGGAAAAAAGACTTCAAAACTTTTTGATGACTTTTTTCCTCTTCTTCGATTTAGGGCACTTATAGGAACATGTTTAAACTTATAATTTTTTTTTTCGTTAAATGCATATTTAGGTACTGAGTTATATCGTTTTTCGATCATTGTCCCCATTAATTTATGTCATGATGTGTCCCCGACTCACAGTTATTTAATTATTATCACGATATATTTAATTATTAAAAAAAAAGTTGTGGCGAAATGTGGGTGTACTATTAGGTACACCTCTGCCTCTCTCCCTTCGGGGATTAGAGGCGTGATGTTTAAAAAAAAAAGTAAAAAATCTTCAAAGTTAAATTACTTGAAAAATATGCATTTTACGAAAAAAGTGTACAAAGCCTAAATTGTTTTTACGAATATCCTTTATTAAATAAGAGCAAAAAAGGAGGGATCACCGGTAATCGAAAAAAATATTATAAGATTCTATTTTTTTTTTTTTGTTTATTGATTGCTCATAGAGCCCCGAAGGCTATACTCCAACTGGACTATTTACTCATTCATTAATCAATTTGTTCAACAACTTATTGTGTTTGTGTTTTACATACAGGAAAGTTTAGACCGCAGAGCAATACTCAAAAAGGGAACAGGAGGCTTACTCACGGAGGGTTCCCGAAGGAAATTGAGCCAGCTGCTAATACACCACCAACTTGAAAACAATTGTGCGAAGAAAATTTCCAGTGAAGAATTTTATAAACTAGCTACCGAAATTGTGAAAATATTCCACAAGGAACGCGTTGTGGTGTATTATTCTGCATATTTATCAGCTACAAATAAAGTAGCTAAAAAAAATGCTAGCGGAAAGCTCTACGAGAGCTATATAGCTCGAAGAAGAAAGTTGCGAGAAAGTGGACAGTTGCCAAGAACTAGCCGTTCATCCTCGAAGTCGTCCAGATCATCGCTCAGATCCACGCCAACTATCACAGATGATGACATTTAAAGCCTGGAATTTGTGGAAAGTGGTAAGCAAATAATCGCTTAGTCACCTTTTTCGTGATTTAAATGTACCACGGGCGACTGTACTATATTGCCCTGCCTCTTGTTGACTCATTCCACCATACACATATAAATTACAGGTGTTGTCTATGAAGAAACATTACTATGGCTGAAAAACAATGTTGATCCATGGAAATCTGTTGAAGAAAAGTGGGCAGAAACTGCAGATCACCGCCTAAATCGCATCCAATGTGGAAAAGGTGATATAGCGGATTACTTCAAGGATTTCCTAGCCTTAAAACAATCGCAAGGCTATACCTTAAACTTAACTTAAAGGTCGTTCGCATACGAACGCTAATACATACGCATAAACCTAACTAGTTGCGGAACCTATGTCGCAAGGCCCGACTTTAAACTATAACCGGTATTCTACAAAAAAAAAAATACAAAATGTGGGGATCGCCCCGTTTTGGTAGCGATCCGAGAGCCACCTTTTGGCAGTAGGGGTGGTGCTCCCCTACCCCATGGCCTAGGTGATGGTTAAACATCAGTACCGACTTTCGATATTTAATTTTCTACTTTTACGAAATTTGACTGATTTTAAAAGCACACAATACGATGAAAGAATACAAACAACAAATGAAACTCAGTACTGATGTTTAACCTGAAGTTAAGTTAAAGAAACAAATTGGTGGTGGGCCCGTATACACGCTTTTGCAAAATGGTAAGGTTAATAAAATGCTTGCCGCAACTGTGCGTCGTCGTCGTCGTCTCTGCAGGTTCTCCTTTTTTTGAATGATCTTGTTGGTAACGTCGGCTTCAGAAGCAGCTTGCGATATATAAATAGCCGTCGCATACCTCTGCTCTGGATGGCTTCCACGCTGGCTTTCCTTTCATTTTCCGTGCAGGTGAAATGTTGATGACATAAGCCTGCAACATCAAAGCAACATTGCTAGATGTCTCTGGTTCATCTTCTGTATTCAAAGAAAAAAAAGATTCGGTTAATTTTTGAGACTTAATTTTACGAAGGTTTAATCTTGAACTAAAATAAAAAAACACTGGACGTCATTTTTTCAATACACTAACTGAGCGGCTCAGTGCTGAGGGGAAGGGGGAAATCACAAATCTGTGCAATTTCTATAATAATAATAATAATAATATTCCACAACTATCACACAACGCCATCTAGTCCCAAGCTAAGCAGAGCTTGTGTTATGGGTACTAGACAACTGATAAACATACTTATATATTTCTAAATACATACATATTATAGATAAATTACACCCAGACACAGAACAAATGATCGTGCTCATCACACAAACATTTGTCCTGGGTGGGAATCGAACCCACGACCTCCGGCATAGCAGTTAGGGTCACTAACCACTAGACCAACAGGCCAGTCAAATGGCAGTATAATGGGCGGGGACTGAGACTTCACTCCATAGTTAAAGGTTAATAATAAGAACTTATATTAGAGCAAAACTTCTTACCGTCAATCAGTGCAACTATATTTGCTATTTTTGTTCTCGTGTCTTGGTCTCTAATTTTCGTAATTTTAATGAAGCATATTTTATAATTTCTTCTTTTTTGAGGGTGATGGAGGAAAATAATTTGTTTTCCTTTCCCGGATACAGACGACTAAAATCGTTCATTAGCTGAAAAAAAGAATACAATAAATGTGCGGTACGTTATTTCAACTGGTAAGAAAGGTCCGGATCGCTACCACAGAGGTTATTGGGTTGTTGAGCGAGAACTAGAATAGCTTGTCTCTTTTAGTGCCTGCACAATATTATCTCGTTCTGATAGGTTGGCAGCGCGCGAGTGTTGCAAGTGACTAGAGTCTGTGCGAAAAGAGAAGAATCGTGGCAGATACGAGAACTAACATTATGAATTTAACATGGCAATCGAAATTCAGACACTTGTCTTATAACCCCTCGTTTTCACCACGGTATAATACCTACATGTATTTTAGAAATTGAATGCAATGTTTTCGTTTTTGCATGTATTAAATATGTTGTATACTTACAATACAAAACATGTTATGAAACGATATTACATGTATAAAACTTGTTGTAAGTATACAAAACTTGTATGTAAATTGTTGGTTAAAAACTTCTAGTCGCTTACATGTTTATGATCTCATGTACAGAAATTGCAATAAAATAAACAATAATCTTCAATAATATTTTCTGTATTTAGTGTGTACATAACTTGTACACACTAAATAATAATAATATAATAATAATATTCCACAACTATCACACAACGCCATCTAGTCCCAAGCTAAGCAGAGCTTGTGTTATGGGTACTAGACAACTGATAAACATACTTATATATTTCTAAATACATACATATTATAGATAAATTACACCCAGACACAGAACAAATGATCGTGCTCATCACACAAACATTTTTCCTGGGTGGGAATCGAACCCACGACCTCCGGCATAGCAGTTAGGGTCACTAACCACTAGACCAACAGGCCAGTCTAAACCACGTTTGTATTTTGTAGGTGAGAACGCTGTCAATGTATCAGACGAGTTAATACATGTCACAGACTTCAATGTAAACGCAAATGTGTTTTAAACTTGTAAAAATACTTGTTGGCTACACAGTTGAACGAAGTAATGATTGAGACAGTTTTGACAAGAGTCTTCTACAAGTTTTTTTTTTTACATAATCCTTGTGGTTTTTTATAGAAAAACCCCAAGGATTATGTAAAAAATAAGCGGCTGCGGTATATGCTTACCAAGGTATAGCCTTGCGATTGTTTTAAGGCTGGGAAATCCTTGAAGTAATCCGCTATATCACCTTTTCCCCATTGGATGCACTTTCCACAAATTCCAGGCTATAAATGTCATCATCTGTGATAGTTGGCGTGGATCTGAGCGATGATCTGGACGACTTCGAAGATGAACGGCTAGTTCTTGGCAACTGTTCACTTTCTGTCCCTCTTTGAGTATTGCTCTGCCGTTTAAACTTTCCTGTATGTAAAACACAAACAATACCTAAGTTGTTGAACAAATTGTTAAATGAATGAGTAAATGGTCCAGTTGGAGTATAGCCTACCAAAAAAAAAAAATAGAATTGGATTTTTTTTTTTTCGATTACCGATGATCCCTCCTTTTTTGCTCCTATGTAATTAAGGATACCCGTAAAAACAATTTAGGCTTTGTACACTTTTTTCGTAAAATGCATATTTTTCAAGTAATTTAACTTTGAAGATTTTTTTACTTTTTTTTAAGCGATGGCTTGGTATTGGCCTTGTCTAAACAGTTTTTAGGGTTCCGTACCTCAAAAGGAAAAACGGAACCCCTTATAGGAGCACTCGAGTGTCAGTCTGTCTGTCCGTCTGTCACAGCCATTTACTCTGAAACCACTGGACCGATCGAGTTGAAATTGATCGTACTGTACAAGGCCTAAACTTTTCAAAAAAATACAATAAATAGTTCTTTGCCTAGTCTATTTTTCAAGCCAGTGAGACTGGCAGCCAGCGATGGCCTTGTGTAAACAATGCTTTTGCGAACATAAAGTACCTACCAAATTAAGCTACAAAATGAAAAATTAAGTGAGCACCAAAAAAGGGTAGGGCCGCCTGTCAGTATTGTATTACAATTATTTATTTATTTAAACTTCTCGCACACAAAAAAAGGTACAAAGGCGGACTTAATGCCTTAGGCATTCTCTACCAGTCAACAATTACTGTAAAGTATGCAAAAATGGTCCTAGCAGGTTAACGAATTATGCCGACGAAATAGGTAGGTACGTTTTGTTATCAACCTGAGTAATGTTATGATTAATAAGAGTAACACAGTGTTATTATCTCCAATAGTACAATCTGTAGAGATTTATGCATTAACACTGACATCAGTGTCCCGTGCAGCGTTTTGAGTTGAGTCGTTTAGCTCAGCATTCTTAATTTCAAGGTTCTAGAAAAATAATTTAAAAGCTTTATTACAGTACGATCAAATTATCTTGACAGGTCTGAACATAGGCTCTGCGAACTTTTACGCATGTAAGAAAACTGTTATTGTCAGTTAAAACTTGGCTTTTGTGAAGAAAACTGTTATTATCAGTTAAACCAATACCTATACTACGGTCAGACAATATCTAATTTGTATACAGTGAGAAATACAAAAAAAAAAAAACAAAACACTTTTAGACATTAGTTGTAACAAAATAACCTACACGAAGTTCGGACTTGCCAAGATAATTTGATTGCACTGTACAATGCATTACAAAAGTATGCGGCATCGGTCCAAGAGAAAAAAACAAAGAAATCATTTTTATTATCTAAACTAAAAGTAGGTAAACAAGTAGGTACGTACATTGACATCGGTCGCTTTTTGATGTTGTACTTGTAGTAGCCAATTTTTAAATTTTATTCTGGGGCCAATCTTTGGAATCAGTTTCAGTTCTTTCTTTCAAAATGTCATCGTTTAAAAACAGAATGGCAGTTTCAAGCGTTGAATGATTGTCTGAAAAATACAAATACTTACAAACATGTACAAAACTTGTTATGTAGGTAGGTACTACATAAAATTGCCTATCATGTTCCCCTTTGTCCAGCTAAGCTCCACATTAATTTCGAGTTGGCACCGCCTGTAGGTAAACTGTTGAGGACCTCTTGGAACTGACTTCACTACAACATAACAGGGATCTGGAGTTGATCTAATGATGGAGACGCCATCATCAGATCCGTGAGTTGAGGTGTCATCATACATCATAAATGTTTGGTTAATTTCAACAGAATCGGTTCACAATTGAACATTTAGTAGGAAAATTATCAATAAGTAATCAATAGAAACAAAACCTTACCTAAACTTGTCAAAAATACGTCTGTCTGTTGTTTGTGGGTGAAAAAGCTATCAAACAAGTTCAAACATGCCACACACCAGAGAAAAAAAATCTTGACTACTTAATTAAAACCAAGAAACTGGCGTAGGTACCTACCTTCAAGGAATGGTATTATTTCATCTAAACCGGCGTTTAATATCTCTTCCATAAATTCCATGATGGCTACGCTCCGACGCGCACAGAATCACTCCAACAATGCAGACTTTGCAGACAGAATCACAGAATCAGAATTCAGACTGCCGGTACGGGCGACCGCTGGTCCCGCTGGTCACACAATGCAATGCCGCGACTCCGCGAGGAACCGCCGTCCGCCCGCCGCCCGCGCCGGTGGGCGGGGCGTCACCGGCTGGCTGATGCAACACTACCATATTTGGTAGCGTTTCGTAGCGATGCTTCTTTTATTCTTTTTTTTTCTTACCCTTGGCAGAAGGCAAAGGTAAAGCACATGCAGCCTGATCTTATGTTATTGATTAAAATATTTTGTAATCAAAGGCAAAATGAAAAGTCTTTTATTTACTTATACATTCGTCTCAGAGACGAACTTTTAAAGATATCGTTATTTATGATTTTGTCAATAAAAGAAAAATTATAAATTATTTTATTGTTTAACTTTGTTTAATTCCCTGCCAGAGTCTGTATTTCCTGATAGCTATAACCTAGGGGTCTTTAAGTCAAGAGTAAATAGGAATTACTTCTAGGTAAGCGTGCTCACTCACTTTCCATCAGGTGAGATAGTGGTCAAACGCGAACCTATCAATAATAAAAAATAAAAATAAAAACTTCTATAGCGAGCTGTTTAAAATAAAACTCATGAGATAAAACAAAAATATACACTCTGATCATTCCAGACACATCAGGCCACGGTGGTCCATACCACGGGCGTAGCCAGGTTTTAGATTCGGGGGGGGGTTCAGAAAAATAAAACGACTAAATGTGTAAATAGCCTTTTCTGCGCCCTGTGCTAGTTGCATGGTGGAACAATTAACTATCTAATATTTTGGAAGAAAAATAGAACTGATGTGGGCCATACACAGGGGTGGTCCCAGCCTACGATTTGAGGAGAGGGGGGGGGGGTCACAAAGAGCCGAACTTATGAAAACCAAAAGTTTACTTAAGCAAACGTGCAGATGATCATCCTATAATCCTATGGTTTTGTGTCGATGCATGCAAGGAGTACCTACTTTGTCGAGCACCCAGTATTTAAACAGCCAATGTGAAAGCCTTTGAAAGAAATGAGAAATTGTATGAGCTCGCTACGCTCGCTCATATTTTTTTTTACATATTTTAACATCCTCGGATAAATTTGTTTTTTTTTTTCATTCATTCACCTCGGATACGATGATCGCTTCAATTTCGGGGCGAGGGGGGAGGAGGTTTCCCGAGATGAGTTTGATTTCAAGCTCTAAATGAAAATAATGCAATTAGCGAGTGAAGTGAGCTGGCCTTCGATTACGTTAGGGTCTTTTGGTGCTTTCATACAGAAATACGATTAGGTACACACAGTAGTCGTTTGCCATCACGCCTTGTATTTTTTTTAGTCAAAGAGGTCAGAAAAATGATCAGATAGCCTGGACCCAGCCCAGGGCGGGGTGGTCATGACGCCCATGACCACGTTTTATAATAGAGTAGTAGAAGATTCACGCGAAAATGACTGATATCGGTTACCTACGTCAAGGCACAATCGGACAATCTTCCGAAAATTGATGTGTTTATGATGGCATTGATGGCCACGTACCTATTTCGCATCAAATTCGGATTTTACGTCTACTGAAACAAAAGGAGTGAAAGCAGCAAGGTAATTACACATTAATAGGTACCTACCTACCTACCTATATTATGTATTCGATCTTCAAGATCTTCAAGATCTTCTTTGATTGTCAAGAAAAAGGGCATACCTACTTAACCTTAAAATATGAATGAAAACTCAAAGGATGGAGGTTATTTCATAAAAAAAAACATTATTTAAAGCATAAGCTGTTTTCTAACATGAACTTGACGCTCTACTTGAGCTTCTATGGTGTCATAAACGTGGGTTACGAGTAATACAATGCTTTTGTCAACAGTGGGAACAACTCTCAAATTTATTAAGGCGAAGGATATGTGCTACATACCCAAGATGCAGCAACCTGTAAGCGGTGCTGAGTCAGCACAGGCTTCAACTAGCAGGGAAAGTTTTTTTCTGTTTTAATAAATCATAGTAAAGAAGTTGGTGACACAGGCAACCAAATACCAATTATAATGAGCCCAGTGATATTGAAAAAATGTCCATACATTATTTGGTAAGCATGATGCTGGAGGACAAACCGAAGACCCCACAAGAATTCATCGATTATTGCATGAAAGAAATGCATACAGAAGTGTGTAAGAAAACAGCACTGGCAACGTTAAATCAAAGTGACTGTCCATTGTGGTATGAGCTGCAGTATGCCAGAATTACTGCTTCTAAAGCTTATGAAGCTTCCCATTGCAAAGTTTTTGATGGGTCCTTAGTGGAAAGTATTATGGGAGCATCCAAATTACGGGACACGGATGCCATGAAAAGAGTTTAGAGAATGAAGTTGTTAAAGTTGTAGAAAAAATGAAGAAAATAAAAATAAATAAATGTGGAATCATGTTAAGCCCTACAAAATCCCATTATGGGTGCATCCCCTGATGGTGAAACTGATCATTACAGCATTGAGATTAAATGCCCTTCTTCTGAAAAATCAGAGTAAGCCGGTAGGTATATAAAAAACAACCAAATAACAGCAAAATGCATGGCACAAGTGCAGTTGCAAATGTATTTTTCAAATAAAAATAAAGCTTTATTCTTCATAGCTCACACTGATTTTGAGGAATCAAAAAATGTCACTATTGTCACAGATAATATTATTATAATACTAGCGTACTATTGTGGAAGTTGAATACGACAAAGAAATGTGTGAAGAGTTAATAAATAAATGTAAATTTTTTTGGGGTAATGCTATTTTTTATTTTCCTGTATTATTGATGTAGAAATAAAACTAAAATTAAATAAATCTACTTTTTATTACAGAATCTTGCATATTTATTAAACCACAAGCTATAATTATAACTTCATTTCTATTAGGGATCAAGTGCTGCAACCATATGAAGCATATAGGTATATGAACCATCTGAAGTGCTGCAACCAGCTTCACAAAGGTTTTTCATTTCTGCATATTCCGTGTGTATCTGAGATGAAGATGTACTTGCTTCTATAATATGATCAATTTGTGATAATTCAGTTAGCTTCGGAGTGCTACCACTTTGTTTAGCAGGTGGTGCAGATAAAGCTTCTTGAATTATTTCTAAATGTCTTCTTTTTTTGTAAGCTTGCCTGTCTGATGATGGCTGTGGTTCAGTATTCTTTTGACACTGAAATTTGTGAGGAAGGATGCCTTTCTTCAATCGTGAAACAGTTTTATATTTTTCTTGTAAATTCATTATTTTGTACTCAATATAATTAGCTGTATCTTCTTCTAACTGAAAATCAAACATAATAAATTAAAAAATGATATTATGGAAGTCATACATTAGTTATACATCTAGATTGCTTCAAGATTTTTAAACTAAATATTAGTTTGCAATTATTATTATCCTCCCGGTAGCGAAGAGGTTAATTTATTTTGAAAATCTAAAATTCACAAGATATCTAACTTAGTTTATAGTAAGTCTGAGTCAGTCAGTGGTCGATATTAAACCAAACCTTTGTACATAAAGCTTTTTTAAAGTTAGTTACCAATTAGAGGTTATATTGATGACCTTATCAAAGATTAGCAGATAAACAAACAAATTGTTCTTAAACTGAAATAAATACTTACGTCGAAATGGTCTTCACAACAGTTTAAACAAGTTGATGGAGATATCATGTCTCTTTTCATGATTTTACACCACTTTCTCCTTATATCTGATCTACACCTCTCGGTACAAGAAAAAACACTTAATTTGGTGCATTCCTATTTGTGTTTTTACACAAGGGCACGATACAGTACCGAAAAGTCGGTTTATTGTCCTGTTGAATTATTTTTTGAAGTAAAACACAATTTATAAAGATTACAGCCCAAAATACTTGTGCAGTCATTCATTATTTGTTTGTTGTTGTAGATGCTGACGTCACGCAAACAAACGCAAACGCAAAAAATAATCTGAAATGTGAAAAAAATGATTTTTTATGTTCTTCTTCCCATAATGTTTAACAAAAAAAGTGTGTTGGATAAAATACGTAACATTAATACAAATGAAAAAATTGTAAACAGTATATTTTTAGGTTTTATAAGTTTATCAAATGAAGTAACGAAACGCATCATCAGAAAATTAATCACGAGATTGCCAGATTAAAATTCTTGTTTTAGCATCTTTAATAATCAATTTCAGGTAGTACAAATGCATAAATAAATCCAATACATTTTTTTCCAGAATCTGCGATTTTTTTCCTATATTTTCGTACCTTTGTTCTTATTATAGGTACACTGTTTGGCAAGAATCGTATGAGAAAAAAAACACCTCCTTTGGCATATCGCGAAGCTTGTGTAACCCAGCGATGCCAGACGTATGATAATTATCATACATGTATGATAATTTCGACAGTGGTAAGATGTATGATACATTATGCATTATCATACGCCAAAGTATGATAATTTCCAACATTCTGAATCTTCCTATTTCTATACGCCCAGTTACTTTTTGATAGTGATTTATGAACGCATCGTATCAGATTTAGTATTTTTTTGACACTTCCACATTCAAATGCGGACACAGAACGACTATTCAGTAAAAATAATTTGACAAAAACTGAAATACGAAACAAACTTGCAACAAAAACTGTTAAGGGGCTTTACTTTCAGCGCAATGCGTAAAACACCAGTCAAAACATTGCTGTTTTTGCTGCATTTATTCAAAAACCACTGACTGAATTCTTATAATATTTTTTTATTACTGTCTAATTTTAAAAATTTCCTAAAATGCCTATCCTTATTTTGCAAAATAGCGCATTTCGCGTGGTTTTGGCAGTTGTATGATAATTTTGCATCTGGTATGATAATTTTCGAATGTTGGTATGATAATTCGCTCACACTCGTCTGGCAACCCTGGTGTAACCACGGTTCGGTTATTTCCCAAGCTAAGCTCAAGCCCGCATCTTCTCGCTGAGTCGAGATAAAACAATCGTCATCATCAAATTCTGATAAACAATTCTTTATTTTCATGAACTTTCCTAAAATACTATATTTTTCCCACTGTTTGAAAAAATACTATTGTCCTTCAAATCAAATCTTTATATTGTGGGCATAGGTTATACAGAATGATGATCAAACAATAAATCAAGTTCCACTATGTCCTGCCGAGTAGATATCAATAATTACGTACATCAACACTCAACAGGGATATTTTGGATTTACTTAATTTACTCAAAATTTATTAAAAATGATTTGGCAACCAGTTACTGTTTTAAAGAGCCTGGATACTGAAATAAGGCGGCTGTATAACGTCGTACGTATAGCGCATACATATTTTATGTTACGGGTTAAGTAAATTACGTATGCTGCTCTGTGCGGAATCAATGAACCGCATACGTAAATGTTAAGAGTGCGCCACAGTAATTTCATGATGCGGCTGACGTCATAAAGATTATACGCACCAAACACAGTCAGTAAGTAAACGGAGTTCGTAAAATGAGCCAGGATACGTATTGAACTGATGATGTAGGCGGAGACATTATTAATTATCCAGTGTGCGTAAAATGTATCGGCATATCCCCTACTCTGCTCGTACGTAACCGGGACCATTACCTAGTGAGACGGATTCAGTACAATGATTGGGCAACCAGTTACTGTTTTAAAGAGCCTGGATACTGAAATAAGGCGGCTGTATAACGTCGTACGTATAGCGCATACATATTTTATGTTACGGGTTAAGTAAATTACGTATGCTGCTCTGTGCGGAATCAATGAACCGCATACGTAAATGTTAAGAGTGCGCCACAGTAATTTCATGATGCGGCTGACGTCATAAAGATTATACGCACCAAACACAGTCAGTAAGTAAACGGAGTTCGTAAAATGAGCCAGGATACGTATTGAACTGATGATGTAGGCGGAGACATTATTAATTATCCAGTGTGCGTAAAATGTATCGGCATATCCCCTACTCTGCTCGTACGTAACCGGGACCATTACCTAGTGAGACGGATTCAGTACAATGATTGGGCAACCAGTTACTGTTTTAAAGAGCCTGGATACTGAAATAAGGCGGCTGTATAACGTCGTACGTATAGCGCATACATATTTTATGTTACGGGTTAAGTAAATTACGTATGCTGCTCTGTGCGGAATCAATGAACCGCATACGTAAATGTTAAGAGTGCGCCACAGTAATTTCATGATGCGGCTGACGTCATAAAGATTATACGCACCAAACACAGTCAGTAAGTAAACGGAGTTCGTAAAATGAGCCAGGATACGTATTGAACTGATGATGTAGGCGGAGACATTATTAATTATCCAGTGTGCGTAAAATGTATCGGCATATCCCCTACTCTGCTCGTACGTAACCGGGACCATTACCTAGTGAGACGGATTCAGTACAATGATTGGGCAACCAGTTACTGTTTTAAAGAGCCTGGATACTGAAATAAGGCGGCTGTATAACGTCGTACGTATAGCGCATACATATTTTATGTTACGGGTTAAGTAAATTACGTATGCTGCTCTGTGCGGAATCAATGAACCGCATACGTAAATGTTAAGAGTGCGCCACAGTAATTTCATGATGCGGCTGACGTCATAAAGATTATACGCACCGAACACAGTCAGTAAGTAAACGGAGTTCGTAACATGAACCAGGATACGTAATAACTGATGATGTAGGCGGAGACATTATTAATTATCCAGTGTGCGTAAAATGTATCGGCATATCCCTTACTCTGCTCGTACATTATGTACGTAACCGGAACCATTACTTAATGAGTCGGATTCAGTACAATGATTTGGCAACCAGTTACTGTTTTAAAGAGCCTGGATACTGAAATAAGGCGGCTGTATAACGTCGTACGTATAGCGCATACATATTCTATGTTACGGGTTAAGTAAATTACGTATGCTGCTCTGTGCGGAATCAATGAACCGCATACGTAAATGTTAAGAGTGCGCCACAGTAATTTCATGATGCGACTGACGTCATAAAGATTATACGCACCAAACACAGTCAGTAAGTAAACGGAGTTCGTAAAATGAGCCAGGTACTACTCTATGTACGTAACCGGAACCATTACCTAGTGAGACGGATTCAGTACAATGATTGGGCAACCAGTTACTGTTTTAAAGAGCCTGGATACTGAAATAAGGCGGCTGTATAACGTCGTACGTATAGCGCATACATATTTTATGTTACGGGTTAAGTAAATTACGTATGCTGCTCTGTGCGAAATCATTAAACCGCATACGTAAATGGTAAGAGTGCGCCACAGTAATTTCATGATGCGGCTGACGTCATAAAGATTATACGCACCGAACACAGTCAGTAAGTAAACGGAGTTCGTAAAATGAGCCAGGATACGTAAATGATTACGTAGGCGGAGACATTATTAATTATCCAGTGTGCGTAAAATGTACCGGCATATCCCTTACTCTGCTCGTACATTATGTACGTAACCGGAACCATTACTTAATGAGTCGGAGTCAGTACAATGATTAGGCAACCAGTTACTGTTGTAAAGAGCCTAGATACTGAAATAATGCGGCTGTATAACTTCGTTCGTATAGCGCATACATTTTTCCTGGTTCCGGGTAAGTAAATTACGTATGCTGCTCTGTTAATACATATGCGGCATCATTAGACCGCATACGTAAACGTTAATAATGCGGGCACAGTAATTTCATGATGCGGCCTCATTACAAGTAACTTGTTTGCATGGTCTTTACAGAGCATTATGCCGCATACTTACTTAACATGATGTCGTTTCATTATAAGTATGGCTCTTATAATTTTCATGTGAAAAGCACATTATACGTATCTGGCTGCCGGTACATTACAAATTTGCCAATTTTAAGTAGCCCGTTTTTCTCAGTGTAGCAAAACATTTGGCTTCTATTCCAAAACAGTATGCAAATCAAGATACCCGAACTATTAGCGTCACTGGCCATATTTGACACAAGTTTGATCGCGGCCCCTCCATAATATGGCACCTTCATCTACGTTATGACATAATTGTGATCATCATTTGTCTAGCATTTTTCCAAATATTTTGGAGCCGGCTTCCAATCAAACTAAAAGCAGCAGAATTCCTGAATTTACATGGAGCGACTGCCTATATAATATGACCTCAACAACCCTGTCAGTAATTATATGATTCCCCTTGGTATATATACCTGGTTGTCAGACTTACGGACCACTATATGTATCGACTGCCAAGAAACTCGGTATGTAATTGGTGATCATCCACAGACCAACCTAGGCAAGCTCGGCTTAACCGCAGAACATTGATACGAGAGGCTGTTAGTATCAATAGTGCGCACGGAACTAGTTGGCCGCGCCTTAGGCATGTTTTTGTTTTTTATTTAAGTATTCTTTTAAATAAATTGAACAATTATTGTTCACGATATCTCGAGATTGGTCATCACTGTCTAATTATAGTCTCCTGTGCATTGCGAGCTTTAAGCAACCCGCCCCCTCACCCTTGTCGCCACCTAAAGCGCGGCCAACTAGTTCCGCGCGCACTATAGCTCCTCTATGACGTAACAGCGATCTATCCAGCCTTATACGAAAGATCTATAAAGCCAGGTTTTGTAATAGATTCGTGAGAAATACATTAAGTTTAGATATCGTGATGTGTTTAATGTCTTTAGTCGAGCAATTGTCTACTGTGTGTAAGATATGCATGGGTAATGTTCGAGTGTGGTAGTTGGTACAGAAACTATTGGGGTTATCTGTTCTTGTATTAAAATGATTTAGATTGGTTCGTGTGGCTTCAATTTCACCGGTATTTTAGTTTACAGGGTAAATGTTTGCTCTGGTTTTGTATACTCTGCTCTTCTACCTACTGCTTTAAACCATTATATTATACTTACGGTTTATTTAGTTTAGTTCATCTGTTAGACATAATATTATTACCGTAGGGTACGGTAGGGTTGTACCCTTAAGTACTGGGCGGCTACTGAGTACTTCCTGATCGGATAACCATTTCTCTTTGCCCGATCCAGGAATCGAACTCGTGATTTCATGCTTACAAAAAAAAAAAAAAAAAAAACATTACAAAATTAAAATTAAAATACAATAAAATAGAAATTTAGATTAAAATAAAATAGTAACACTAGTCTGAAGGTGAACCATACAGCAGTGGTTCACGTACTGACAGTCGTAACGTTCAGAAAAAGCGTAGCTTAGCAGTAGTGCGACCATGCACTAGCCAACGACTAGTCACTAATAAATGATTTATTTAACCATTGATTTGTATTCTTTTCCTGAACACACTAACTATATCATAGCAAACGTTCTGAATATGATTCGCTCGAATCGATGTTTTTTTCCAGAAATTATCGACATAAATCCGTTAATTAATAATTATTATAAGTGCAACTCGCGTGCATTTCGCCAAATTCTACTCTCTCTGGACACACAAACACGGACCGATTTTGGTCTTACGACGTTACGATCTCGGATTTCTATCGTAAATATTTGCACGCTTACACTATTATTCGAACGATTTATTTGTGGAATAATCCCTTTTATAGAACTTGCTTTTACAATTCAACAGACTCTGAAATTCAAGGCATGGTGACATTCACTTATCTGCACTGGGCCCGCGTGATGATAGTGAACTCTAGTAGAGAGGAGGCCTGAGTACCAACAGTGGGAACCTTTTAGACGCTAATTATGCATGACACGAAAAACTTATGACAGATATAATCGACCTAATAATTAACTCAGATGCACACTATATTTTAATTTCACTACCGCTAACAAAACAACTCCACTGACTATATTTATCGTTTTATTGTAACGACAATTACATCCTTAATACGGCGTGTCGCATGCAAATCGTGCGACTTTTTCAACAAAAACGTTAGATTATGAAGTAATAGTCACACATGCGTTTTTCTCACTGGATTGGTGTGCGTAACAATGCACCCTATTAGCTGGCTTTCTACCGACGACAGTGTGACGTAAGGGTGAGGCTATTAATGATGTGATGTGAAGAATAGAATCTCTCACGGCTTGTGGTGGTTGTCTTCATGCTAACATGCGATGTGCTGCTGATTCTCATTACTGAAGTTTACAACTGATTTTTCACAAGAGTCTAGCCCGAGGTGCCACGCTTTTACGAGATCATTTTCACTCATTGATAAAGCTCTGGCATTAAATACTGTATTAAGTACTATATAAACCAACCACCTCGGACTACTGACGTGCCTATCATCTAGCATTAACATTATGATAGAGCTGTCAATGCTATATATACGGTGATAAGCATATTTCTTCAACTGGAGATATCGATTATCCCGAGATAAACAGTGGACTCTGAATAAGTACAATTACGGCAAGCAGGTTGCGTAGATGTACACAATATTATTGTACCTTAAGCTAGACAAAGAAAAAGGTCATCAGTCACCGTGCAGGGTTAAAGATGTATGCATGTATGACCTACAAGTAGTTATGTTCCTAGTTCGTTTCTAGAGCGAACTGGTGTTGGGCAAGGATTAAAAAAGAAAAAAGCGATGGGAAATATATCTTTTTTTTAAATTAAGTATATCTAACGTGAAGAAAGCACAGTGTGATCGAATCCTAACGCTATCAATAACAAATCGACTACCACGTTCCCAAGCTACAGGGAACATAGAAAACAAAGTCTTTCTCTTTTTGTCGCGCATATTCTAATTAAATTACCTGTGCCACGGTAAATATGTGAATTGTGTAATATTAGCGAATGTCCCGAGCAAACATCTGTGTATGTCGTGAAATCTCAATGGTAAAGTAAATAGTGATTTAAAGTGATAGGTAAACGGTTATATAAGAGTGTATTTACCTACTATTTGCGGTAATCAATTGTTGAGTTTGTAAGTTCGTGGAATTCTCACGTTCGTCATTCACTTTCTTTGTGTATTTGTTTAAGTTACGTACGCTTCGGCGTTTGCGTTACGTAGAGCAGCGGTGGCCCAGTGGTGTCGGCCCCGACTTACGAACAGTAGGTCGTGGGTTCGAATCCAGGCAGGCGCATTACTTTGTGTAATTTATTTCATCACCGCTGCTCTCAAAACGGTGAAGGAAAACATCGTGAGGAAACCGGCATGTCTTAGAACCAAAAAATTCGAAGACATGTGACATCTGCCAATCCGCACTGTGGGCCCGCGTGGTGGATTATAGCCCATCCCTCTCCTAGAGAGGAGGCCTGAGTCCCGCACGTGGGAACATTATAGGCTGATGATGATGACGTACGCTTCATTCATTTTGTGATTTAGAGAATGGAAGAAATCGATAGAGCTTCAATCCGACATGAGTTTCTTTGGAAAAGTTAAGATATAGTCCCTTGAAAAATGCAGGTAACTGTATATTCTTGAATCGGATATCTGCCAATTTGGCGTTCCTTCCAGTTTTTTTTTATCATCTTCATTAAGAGGTATAATTAACCTCTTTCCAATCAATGATATTATCTCAGTTGACCCCTAGCCTGTTATTCGCTCAGTTCTTCTTGAAATTCTTACCACAAAAAATATACGATTATCAGTACTTTACACAATTCAGCACTACATTTACATATCTACCAATAAAATAGGAAATACATTGCATAAGTACTAGAACCTGTATCTAAATTGATTCAGAACACAAACAATCTCCGTTGACCACTGTAATAACGTTCACTATGGCCGTTTGAATCTGCAATAAATCACCGCCACTATATTGGAGCGTGGTAATTGTTGGCAGTCTCAGACACAGGGTAAACGTAACCAGTAAACCAACTTCTAAAGACTGAGACTTTCTTTGATTTTGTTTGTGACACCAATTTTCATGATGTGACAGCCCTGGGTTAGTCACCTCACGAGTAATTGAATACCTTTAAGTGGATGGGATAGGAGTGTCAGACTTCTACTGACTAAAACACACCCATGTTCCTTCTAAGGCCATTGTGTTCCAGGGCCGTGGTATCTCTCTCGAACAGTAGGTAATCCGTTGCCTGAGACATGTTTAGAATTCATGAACTAAAACACTTAAAATTTGGGTGAGCTGATCCCTTCCTAATTGAAATCATCATCATTATCATCACCATCATCGGCGATCCTGTTCCACCCACTGCTAAGTATATAGGCTCTTGTCATACTTCCCTGGTCTGCGTGTGTATCCATCCATCTGGCTGTTGATCGGCTAACAATTTCTCGTACAGTCTCTCCAGTTGTATGCCCAGTACGAGTTTGTCTACTATATCGTCTATATCTTAGCGACCAGCGGTCTGAGCGTCGCGCGGCGCACGGTGGGTGCTTGTTAACCGGCGCGGGCGCACGGCGCATGCGCGGTATGGCGTGCGCCCGCGCACTTGCGTAAGGTGCACACAGTGCAAGAGAGAAGAGGTAGAGCTGGATCTATGGGATATTGAAAATTGGTTGTAAATCTGTTTTACGCTAGACCAACTCAAAATCAGAGTATTCCCAGTAACCTATAGCTAGTTGCTGTCAGCTTGCTGTTATCCCAGAGTGTGGAAAAGTCTATCTCATGAATGCAAGGTTCAATTTTCTCTTTAATTATTATCATGGTGTCTTAAGCATGTAATTCAAGTCAGATAATTAAATCCACGATACTAAGAAATCTCAGAATTGGAAAAGGTTGTCTCATCGCCGTAGCATTAGCATAGATCCATAAGATTTGGACACACATTCATGTTCTCCTAAAACAAAATCTTCCTTTTGTTATAAACACCATAAAAACGCTTCCTCCCATACCTCGGTCCACCCGTCCTACCGAATTCTCCCACGGCAGTCGAGAAATGGCGGACTTACCTTGAGCTGCAGTAACAATTGCCACAATTAGCCAATTGTGTTGCAACCTGCTGCCACACTCAGCCAGCTCTGCTGCCAAGGATCCAGATCATGGTAGGGCTGGTGAACAGAATGGCCGGTTAAAGGTTATGATGTACATAAGTTATCCATACAAATATTGGCTATTAATTTTGTCCTCTACTTGGGACGAATGTGAAAAGCCATATTACGGAGAGTTGTCAAAATCAAAATTCAAGCATTGATTTCAATAAATTAGGAGAATATACTTGCTGAAACTTTAGAAGAGACTATGGTTTTTATTTTTATTCCATAAACACATAGGTCTCCTAAAATTACCATCCTAAAAGGTCAAATTTTAATTTTATTTTTTCCTGAAAATTATCCTCAAGGATTTTGTAGGACTGTTATTAACTGGAACCTTATACCAGCCTCCCTTATTTGCTTAATTTTTAAGTGGCAGCAACGAAACAAGGAACAAGTCTACAGTTTTCTTTTAAATTGCTTCATGCTTACCGAAAGTATCCATTTCAGTAAATTAGAGGTTTTTTAATGTTTTGCTAATGATAGGCATACTGATTCACGAACTCATGACTCATCATTTTTTGTTTCAACATTCGAGATGAGCCTTATGAGATTCATCTTGAGGTCACAGACCTGAGCACTTTACTATTAGTGAAGAATTTGGTGTAATCTACATTCTAGATTGACTGCTCCGTTGGTCCAGTGGTCACAAGTGCTACTTTTAAGAATGAGATTCAATTCTTAAGTCGATCAAAGTGTTATTGTTTCCATTAAAAAAATATTCAGAAGCAATCCGGCGTCAGG
The DNA here is from genome assembly GCA_949316265.1 of Diarsia mendica. Lineage (NCBI taxonomy): Eukaryota > Metazoa > Arthropoda > Insecta > Lepidoptera > Noctuidae > Diarsia > Diarsia mendica. The sequence continues at coordinate 1,344,922 of OX438887.1, forward strand.
ATTGCCGATGGCAATAAGCTCACCTATTCCATGAAACCTACCCGCGTGGTCGATCAGTAAACTTCTGGCTAAATAATAATCGCTCTGGTAATATGGGCAAGATATTGCTTTATTATTTTATCTATTGTAGTGGAACACCTACATCTACTACTGCAGAGTGTAATAACCTACTATTAGATAACAACAGTATCTTATACTTTCTGTTATGCCCTAGGGCGACACGACGTGATGAAAAAGAAAGTTTTTAGGCCTAACCCACGGTTGAGCAATACTTAGATATTGTTAATTAAAAAGCAAATTGTCTGGTCAAGCGTACATAGGAATTATAAAATAGTCATGAGATATTTTAATAACAAGAGTGTATTCCAGTCGACAATAAGATAATTCTCATGACTAATACAAATAATATTGCTTTAACCATCTGCTGCTCGACCATTCAACCACATGTCCCACCGCCGCGCCACCCATTCGCCTTCATAACGGCCTCAAATTGGATCTAAGAAGCTTTATAGGACTATAAAGAAGTACCGTCGAATGGCCTCACCTTAAATCCACGTGCTGAAGATACAGTAACTACTGAAGACACAGTCCTGTCTCCAGCCTAAGGTTCACTTAAAGCCTTTTTCACACCAGCAATTACATTCGTAGATACAATTCTCGTACCTGTATGGCTATTGCATCTTTTTAATGTCAGTGGCTATCATATAGTGTCTATCAATTAACTGTCAATTGGTTAAGGTTTAGTCATTGATATAATAAAACCCAAGATACACACTCCGCGTCTCAAAACCGTCCGCTTAAAATGAGTTCACAATGAACTCATTTCAAATAGTCTCGCGTCGCTCGCGTCTCTGCACGGTCGTACAAAATACTTTTTATATTGCTTTTTATAACTGCATTGTAAAAGGAATCTGCGTAAGGTTGAATTTGCCAAAAAAAATGTTTATAGTGACGATAACTACATGTAGTAGTGCGTGTATTGGTGAGTGTTTGGCGACAGTTTCGACTGTTTGTTTTGTTCGAGACTGTGCATCTAGGGTTTTATTATATCAATGGGCTTAGTACATTTTTTTTTAACTTACCATTTGACAGTTATTTGATGGAAACTATATGATAGCCACTAACATTAAACGATACGCAATAGCCCTGCTGTTCCATCACTTTTAGACACTAGAAACTTCAAATTCATTGTTCAAGGAAGTTCCAATTTTAGCCACATTTCAGATCCTTGTTTAATTTTAATTAACTTTTAATTATAAAGTCGCCTGGCAACCCTGCTAAAATTAAAGGACTAAACGCCCTGTGAAATATATTAAGACGTCTAATTACTCGTAGTATTGTTCGCTCGCTACTACATTCCTGACACACGGTCAGCTTGAAATAACTCGCGCTAAGGTTACGGCCTCAAGTACGTTTACATAATAGCTATATAATGACCTATGGGAGATCTGCTCGGAATATATAATTATATACAATTATATTAGCGTTACGTATGTACGTATTCTCTTTAATTACTGATTGTTTTTTAGTTTGTACGTTTTGGTTAATTGAGCTTATTATAGTGGGGTTATGTAATTATTTGTTTGTTTTAGAATGAAAGGTTTTTAATTGATGATGACAGGGACGGGCTATTAACTTGATGTGGGTAAAGTTGTGAAGGGAAACTTCAAAGTGTTTTAATATTACTATTTGTTTTATCGTCATTAGATATTACAATACACTGCATCGGTTGAGTTGAGTGGCTTGATCTAGAGCAAGATCTATCATCTATTTAGAAAAAGAGTTGTAGACTATCGCTAATTCTATAAAACAGAAACTTTCCAAAAAAATTAGGTAACATTACATGTATTTAATGCTCGGTGATTCGAGTATACAGCTTAAAAACCAGGGTCCGGAGAGATAATTATACCTTGATCGAACTTGATTCGAACCCTGCTTGAAAGTTAAAGTAGCATTAACTATAAGCTATATATATATAGGTATGCCTACATGATCTTGCATGAACGTAACCCTTCTCTTTATTAGTCTGCAATCCTAATATTTACCGATAGGGCTAGGATAGATACCGTTTGAACCATAAAGCGGTAAATACTGCCTAGATAAGCATGACTCGCTTCCAAAGAATCGAACAGTTCCTGAATCCCAATAATTACATAAGTTTATGTCCCAGCGCGGGGTTATCAGCCGCCCGCCGCCTGCGTGGCCCCGCGTGCCCATAACATACGCAAGTAATCCCCGCTGGTGTTGGGGCCACGTTCGCTTATCGCCGTATATCGCATAAATATCGGAAGGACACGACGCCAATTACACATATCTATTTGTTTTCAGGGTTGGCAGATGAGTCGGCCCGCGTGAGACTTTAGCTTAACTGGGGTCAAAAATTGTCTGGATCAAAGGATTTTCTTTTATTTATTTATTTATTGTTTACAAAATGTATGTTGTTTTCAATTTGAGAATAGGAACTGGTGAAGAGTAAGCATTTTGTAGAACTATCTAATGTAATTTTGACGTCCAAAGCAATGGTTTGATAAACTCCTCCTATTGAAAGTCGTAAAAACTCGCCTTTTTAACCAGTGTGTCCTGCCTACGATTACCTACAGTGCCGAGACATGGACGCTCACAAAGGAGACTGTCCACCGAGTACGAGTGGCACAAAGGGCCATGGAGCGAGCCATGCTCGGCATAACCCTATTGGATCGAGTGTGTAACACCGAAATCCGCCGTCGGACGAAAGTCTACGATGTCGGGGACCGGGCGGTGCGCCTCAAGTGGACGCGGTTTTGCTAGACGCGGAGATGGTCGATGGAGCAAGGCATTGACTGAGTGGTGGCCAAGGTTAGGCCATAGAAACCAGGGCCGTCCTAAAGCTCGTTGGGTTGACGACATCGTTAAGGTTGCGGGAAACACCTGGATGAGAGACGCACAGGATCGGGACGCGTGGCGAAAAAAAGGGTAGGCCTATACCCAGCAGTGGGTGATTCCGGGCTGATATGATGATTGAAAGTCGATCATAAAAGTGCTGTTAATTAGCCTGATTGGAATATGACTTTTAGTTTGATTGATATTAATACCTTAGCCTGAAGCTCAGGTTACTTCAAAATAAGGAACTAAATTACAAAATGGTAACTTTTACTTGCCAGTACATTTGTTTTATAACTACTAAGTTTCATAAAAAAGCAACAGAAATATGTTAAACTAGCTTCTGACAGCGGCTTCGCCCGCATGAAAATGACGATTTTCCATACAAACTTTCAACCCCTATTTAACGCCCTTAGGGGTTGAATTTCGAAAAATCATTCCTTATTCCATGTCTACATTATAAAAGGAACCTCTGTGCAAAATTTCAGCTTTCTAGGTGCAAGGGTTTGGGCTGGGCGTTGATGAGTTAGTCAGTCAGTCAGTCAGGACTTCTCTTTTTATTTATATAGATAGATAAAATAGCTTCCTATTTCCCACCAAGAAAACGCCACTATGAGCTATTTCACAAAAACCACCACACATAGAACTTTCTCCATGTTTCCCGCTGGCAACCATGAGATTTGGGCACGCTCGGCTGCGCCCACGCACGCCGCGTCTTCTCACCTACATCAGCCGGTACAGCGGCTATCTCACTTGCTCTGTTTTATCTAATGATCTGTTCTGGACTGTTATGATAGCTTCCTTATCTTGGCAAGAAGATTCTTTCTGGAAACATCGGGAAATGTAGTTAAGACAGGATAATTTTAGATTGAAAATTCATTTGATTTTTGTTTGAAACGTCTCAGTAGCAACCCGAAGTAGTTTTTTTTTATTTTTTTTGTTTGATGGAAATAAAAATAACTGACGAATGTGGGTTTACTATAGTTAAACCTCTATTTAACCTTTCGGGGAAGGCAGGCGTGATGTTATGTTTCTGATATAGTGTGTAAGTAATATACAGTACGCTCAAATTATCTTGGCAGCTCCGAACTTCGTGCAGGTCATTTTGTTACAACGAATGTATTAAAGTGTTATGATATTTACTTTATTTGTATTTCTCACTGTTTAAATTAGATATTTTCTGATCGTTTAAGTATTGGTTTATCTGGCAATAACAGTTTTATTCCCAAGTTTACATGCGTAAAATTTCGCAAAGCCTATGTTCAGAGCTGCCAAGATAATTTGAGCGTACTGTACCTATCTTCTTTTAAATACAGCTCATTAGATATTAAAACAACTTATGTACCTATAGCGGTGCGATTTTTTAAATCAACGGAGCTTAAAAACAAAGGGGTACCTATTTTCAAATAACGACTTACTAGTGAACACCGTTAATCCATCCACACACTAAATGACATACTATTAAAGTCATCATAATATTAAGTATATTGGCTACAGGCCATTATTACGAGCTTGGCCCACCCACTTACTGTAATACAAACGACAGCTTTTCATATTATTATAAATACTATTATAGGGTCATTTACATGAGAACAGTTTCACGCCTGAAATACTTGCTTTATTAGAAGAAAAATTTAATTGATACTTACTGGTGTGGTCTAAATACGACCTTCTTTTCTTCCAGTCATGGCTGAAACTGGCATATCTAAAGGTTAGAATTGTTTCGCATTTTAAAATGTGTAATGTAATGTGTGTGTAATGAGACGAATAATTTCCATTTTCGAATCACAGATTCATCATCTGGCTTTAGTTTCTATTATCTCTTCATGACATAGTAGTAGACGTTATTCATAATCAACCTATATATATCGTTTCCACCTGCTGGGACGAGGGCCTTTTTAAGAGGGGGAGGAATGTAATTCACCATGAATATGAGACCAGTGAATTTTAATCTCATAACTATTGGATGTCGCCCGCCTGCGACGCTTTCATGACCATTCTCGCGTCGCGTTCTTGACGGGAGAAAAAACCACCCCGTGTAAATGGACCTTAACCGCCTTATTACAAAAGTTAGTTAAACCTGGTTTAACTTAGACCTGGTTTATCTCGCATGCTGTCACTTTCTTTTGAATATTATTGAAGTGAGACGTCATGCGAGATAAACCAAGTCTAAGTTAAACCAGGTTTAACTACGTTTTGTAATAAGGCGGTAATAGTCTGTCAGTCTATAAGCTAGCACATTACTATATCATTAGACGCCGCCTGTCATCGTTAAACATTTGTATTAGAAACCTCGCTAATACGTTTTCTATGTGGACGCGAACAGAGAGTTTATTACTCACAGATGAACGATGTAGATCTCTCGATATATCGTTTGTAAATGGCTTTCTCGCATTATGCCTGTGTGAGAATCGTAGGAATTAGAAATGGTACTATGTTAGCGTCAAGTGGGTAATGGTCTATCCATAAAGCATATCTTCCATAAGCTGAGTTATTAGACCCCCCATATGTGGACAGTTCAATGGGCAACATTCTTTGCATTTAAACTTATATTTTATGTATGATAAGGCAAAGATAAAAGAAAATATTAACTGTTTGCTGCATAGCAAGGGACGGAATTTCTGAAGCAGACATTATTTCCGAATTTCAAGTTAAAATCACCCTTCTAAAATAAGTTACAAACATACAAGAAACTTTTATTTATTATTTATTTATAACCAACTTAACACCAAAGTAATGTAAAAAATCTCCCACGTCAGGTGGCAAAAACGAATCAAACTAATTTAAATTATTTTTTTTAATGATTTAAATTAATTGTTTTTTATCGTTCTCAGAAACATTGCGAACACATTTCACACTCACACCGCACCCACACTGTAATCAAACCTAAGATATAATAATTTCTATAATAATTTAATTTAAAAAAATTACAACTTTCTCTCAATGAAACTAATTGCTTTACAAAGTATCCTACGCTGTTACGTAACTTAGATAAGTTAAAGTTATCGATAAAATCTGACCCGGCCATCTTAACCTAATGTACTTACGAATTATATACATTCAACGTGCGTTTAATTGTCGATTATACTGTTATTTATTTGTAGATGGAGTGAGTCAAATAACGCTTAGGTATAAGGATAAAGTTTTTGTAGGGCTAAATTAAAGTCCAAGTAAGTTTTTTGGATAATTATTTTTGAAAAACGTTAAAAAAAACTTACAGCGGACACCGGACACCAACAGACATTTCAGTATAGTTTAGTTACTAAACTAGTTCAGGCCCAAATTCACAGACCAGAGTCCGGTGTCCGGTGACCAGAGTCCAGTGTTCGAAATCACGGTTGCGCGTAATACTGTCCGTATTGAGTTTGTACCGGTTGAGTGCAACTTACGAAAAAAACCTTTTTTATTTTATTATGGCGAGTGCTTTTATCTGATGATTATTTAGAATTGGTTTGTTTTGATCTGGATGAAACAACTTAAATTAACAAAACATTACAACTGTTAAAATAAACAAATGGAAACCCAACAGCATTTAATATTTTGTCTAAAATTATACTACAAAATTATTTATACATAAATCTAAATCTCTCATAACAACACGATCTCATATTTATTATAATTCGTTCCGCTCATTAACTCCAATCAAATATACAACGAAACCATTTGACATTTCCAAATAACGTGAAATTGTAAATTGACTATTCATTTCAGGTGTCAAATTCCGACATATTACCATGCGATTATTGTTACGTAAGCCCCAGGTTGTCGCATGGTGAATGGGAAGCTTTAATGTCAGTGAAAGCACGTTGACCGCTGCCTCTTTATGTAAAAATAAAACTAAGTATTTATTTACATTCTGTGAACTTTGTTAGTGTCATGTCAACATTGTTTTAAAAATACAATATAAACTGACATGTGTAGTTGGTTATGCAAGTGTGTTTGTCTATGATTTGTAGTTTGTCTTTAAAGGGTAATAAGTAGTAGGGAAGCGGAAGTTAAATAAAAATTAATGACGATAAAAGTTTTTTGTCTGTGATTTCGTTATGCGAAAAAAATCTTTAATTACATTGTATTGATAGGTTTCAGAAAAAAAGGTTTAAAAAAAGAAATGTTTGATCATGTGGTAATGTGATAATCGCCTAATAGTGGAGTGCCGTAAGACGTAAATATTGTAAAATCTCGGAATCCAGGACCGGTCAATGAATCTTCATATAAACTTTTGGACTGCATTGTTAAAAGACCAAATAAAAAAGTAAAAAAAAAAAATTACGCGCTCGTCATTTTTTTTATTTTTCTACCACAATTTACTGAAAAACTAGCTGTTGCCAGCGGCTTCATCCGCTACAACTCGAAAATTATCCCACGGGAACTACGTGAAACTATGTGTTAATACAAATGATATCCTATGTGTTAATACATAAGGTGTCAGCTAACTCCATACCAAATTTTATTTAAATCGCTCAAGCCGTTCAGTCTCACAAACTTTTGCATTTTTTTACACATTTATTTTTTTGGTTTTATCTCGTTATTTTTTGCGAAATATTAATAAATTAACATTAAAGTTACTATGCAATAGTAGATTTTACAACAAGTGCACAAAACGAACCATTTTTATCCGAGACTTTTAGCAGCCCGCAGCCGAAGGCGAGGGCTGATAGTAATGACGAGGATAGAAATGATTTGTGAACGAGTTATAAACTCTATCTGCTTTTCACTTCGAATGCGAGGAAATAAAACAGTAGTATAACATATTTCTTTAATTAAGATTCAAAGTTTTGTACAGTTTTGAATACTGAACAAATTTACTGTTTATTTGGGTAGTTCGAAACTTCGAAAGTCATCAAATAACCCCTCCAGCTCTTGGGCAGAGCGAAAGGGAGTGTCAGACTTCTACTGACAAAAAAACACCCATATTCCTTCTTAGCCTTTTATGTCGAGGCCGCGGTATCTTTGTGTCCAATTTGCAGCCCTGGCGGGCCCCTCCCATGTTGCTGTCATCTCTTCGAGGCGCGCGTGGAACACGAACGCGCCGTCGACACGGCCTATCGTCGACAGACTGCGAGCTAGCCCATTACTCACCGTCCACAGGCCCGCGTCTACGGTGGCCGGACCATCACGTGGCCCCAGAAGCCCAGAGCGTCTCGCGCGACGGCTAGGTCGAAAGGTTCTCTCCCTCACACGTTCGGCCACCTCCTTCGCTAGCATCACTGCTTCACAGAAGGAGGCGACGGCATCCCATTACTCCTCGCCTCGGACCATGGCTTGCACCAGGGCCGGACGCGAGAGGTTGCCGCCGCCGATCGCCGCTACGAGGACACGGCGGGGCTCCGCACACGGGGCAGACCTCCACAGTGTGCTCCACCATGGCCTCCGGCCGATCCTCACAATGGCGACGTCCGGTCGTCTTCTCCCGCCTGATTCGGTGCATGTACCTCCCGAAGCAACGTGTCCGGTGAGGACCTGCGTCAGACGGATGGTGAGGGCACCGCGGCGCCTTTCCAGCCACTCCTCAAAGAGGGGATTTACCGCCACTGTCATGGCGTGCCCTGACCACATCACACTTCACACTAATACTATACAGTACTTAAGTTTGTGAGGGTGTATGTTTGTTACTCTTTCACACAAAAACTACTGAACGGATTTGGATAAAATTTGGTATACAGATAGTTTATAAGCTGGATTAACACAAAGGATAGTTTTTATCCCGAATTTATCTTCTCGTGGGATAATTTTCGCTGGCACAAGCTAGGTTTTCAGTACATTGTGGGAATAAAAAAAAAAATGACGAGCGCGCAATATTTTTTTTTTAACTTTACTATTTGGGCTTTTAACAATGCATTCCAAAAGTTTTTATGAAAATTCATTGACCGGTTCTGGATTCCGAGGTATAAGTCTTACGGCACTCCACTAAATTGGAATGCAGTACTATTATAATATATCTCACTTTAAGTTAGCCACTACCCAGCACTATTACAATTAAACGCAATTTCTTGTTTGTTCTCAAAGAATTTACTGCCTAACATTATTACCCATGAAGACTAAAATGAGATAATATGTAATAATTTGTATTCTAAGCCTTAGCTACAGCGTCATCTGAATTATGACGGTAATCTGGATCAGTACTCTTAATCCTAAGGTACCAAACCTGTACTGATTACACAATCATACCTTTGTAGCAGGGACAGACAACGTTTTCATATTTTGAAGTTGCTACACGTGTTGTTTTCGTGGCCACATACTAACAATTATATGAAAGTTAATAAAAGTTAAAAAAATGTTGCTTTTTTGCAGCAGCAACACCAAAATTTTTTTTTATTAAGCTTGGAAAATTAAACTAATTTTCAATACCTATCCAGTTTCGTATAAATCGACGTTCAATAATGTTTCCAAATTCCGCTCATGAATCATTCTTGGAAACTTACTGAGACAAAAAACCGATTATATTTTTAGTAGAAACAGGAAGCTGACTGGACATGATCCAGCAAGAAGCAAAACAATTAAGAAGTTACGCGTCATTAGTACAACGTTAGCACATGTTCCAAAGGTTGGTCATCCCTGGCATGGTAGCAAACCTGCCACTTGATGACAGTGTCACTAATGTGCGGGCGGCGCGCACAAAGAGTCGCCACATGACAACGAACACAGAAACCAGTGTGTCCTGACACCGCGTACACGGGGACATAGGGTATTTGGGGTAGGCTAGATGTTCAGGCTAACTTTGCGAGAGCAAAACTGAACATTATTGAATTCTTCACCAGTATGTCTCATAAGTATGTTTTCGTAAGGCTTGGACACAAATAATTCCGTTTTTTCCGTCATATTAGTTTAAAATTGAGCTATAAAGGCTCTATAAACAATTGTGAATGCGGCTATGGTCACGTTCATAAAAACAACTGAGATATCGGCCAGTATCTGGTGTTCAGCCCGTTTGCAATTTTAATTTTAGCAAATACTTAATAAAAATATCATGGAAGATATGGCGTAAAAATTTAATAATTATTAAGGGTAATTTAATATCCTGCATCCAAAATATGCTTCATTTCATTTGAACTTAACTAACAATTTGCAAGCGTTGCGGGACCTTTCAAAATTTTCCGCCGTTCTTTTGTCTTACATCCATCATCACTTCAATGTGTCAAGTTACACTGGTAACCCCCAGTAGCGCCACCATGTCACGGCAGAGTAATAGTGTTAGGAATGCCGTCCCATTTCCGACCGGGGCCATTTGTACCCCGGCCTGTTTTTGTAGAACGTAGATTTAATGGCACAGGTGTCGTGTTAACTTGATCGTTTTGATGTCAACACGATTAGGGGTAAGCGTAAATGATTGTGGAGCGCTTTGGGCTTTTGTAGCGGAATGTTGTCATCTCACTTGAATCTGTGAGATTTGAGGAGCACGAGCGCGGTGGAATCGTAACGTGTATAGGTCGTTATTTAGAGATTTACATAATTTTTAGAGCAAATAATATAATTAGTTTAACTTATCGAATGCCAAGTATTTAGACACAATTAAAATGCCATATGACAAAGCCATTATGTCTCGGGTGAATCTACGTTCTGACACACGAAGGGTTAATACCCTACCCTTACTTACTAGTACTCAATATATTATCTACTAGCTGACCCGTGCCCACTTCGTTGGGCATAATTAGTCGAAAGTAAGCTAATTACGTTTCGAAAAATTCAATTTCGGGGGCGTCCGCTGCGTAAGGAGCCGACCACGCGACTGAGCCGCGCGGGTACCTACCTTTCAGATCAGATGTAAAAGGCCACGCCCCTTTCTCCCGAAGCGGGCACGAACGCGAACTGAATTAAACCCGAAACCATCCCGCGCCCGCCGCTGCGTTGCTTTTTTCTCCGATTCACTTTGCAAAACGGACTACCACGTAAAAGCCTTTTTATTTTTCGGTTTTTTATATAGCCTATGACACTCAGCAATAATGTGGCTTTCTATTGGTGAAACAATTTTTAAAATCGGTTCAGTAGATCCCGAGATTACCCCTTTTTTTTTTTTTTTTTTTGGTGGGTGGAAAATCATCGAATGACCCCCCCCGCTCTTGGGCAGAGCGAAGGGGAGTGTCAGACTTCTACTGACTAAAAACCGAACCCATGTTCCTTCTTTGCCCTTGCGCCGAGGCCACGTAATCTAGTACTAAATACCGCGGCCCCGACGGGCGTCGGCCCTTGCGGGCCCCTCCTTGCTGACATCTCTTTGAGGCGCGCGTGGAACACGAACGCGCCGCCGACACGGTCTGTTGCCGTCATGACGACGGCCGGACGGCGAGCTAGCCCATTACTCACCGTCCACAGGCCCGCGTCTACGGTGGCCGGAAGCCATCACGTGGCCCCCGACGCCCGGAGCGCCTTCCGCGCCTTCCGCGGCGGCTGGGACGTTGAGAGGATCGCTCCCTCTCTCGTTCCGCCACCTCCTTCGCTAGCATCACTGCTTCGCAGAAGGAGGCGACGGCGTCCCATTCCTCCTCGCCCCGGACCATGGCTTGCACCAGGGCCGGACGCGAGAGGTCACCGCCGCCGATCGCCGCTACGAGAACACGGCGGGGCTCCGCCCAAGCAGGGCACACCTCCACAGTGTGCTCCACCGTGTCCTCCGGTCGATCCTCGCAGTGGAAGCATCCGGGCGTTTCCTCCCGCCTGATTCGGTGCAGGTACCTCCCGAAACATCCGTGTCCGGTGAGGACCTGCGTCAGACGGAAGGTGAGGGCGCCGTGGCTCCTCTCTAGCCACTCCTCAAAGAGGGGACTTACCGCCACTATCGTGGCGTGCCCTGCACGGGGTTGCGACAGTCGCTGTCTCCATGCCGCCATGAGATCGCACCGGAGGTCTGTCCGCCGCGCAGCAATGTGCCGCGGCAGCAGAGTGACCCCCCGGTGTAGCGCCTCCGCGCGCCACTCGTGTAGGCGCGCGAGGACTATCGCCTCCAGATCCCACGGCGGCAATCCGGCAAGGAGATTCGCCGCCTCGCGGGAGATCGTGCGGTACCCGCGGACTAGCCTTACGGCCATGACCTTTTGGGGCGCGTTCAGGTAGTGGACGGCCCGCTTCCTCACGGCACGTGCCCACACCGGGGCCCCGTAAAGGGCCATGGACCGCACGATCCCCGCATACAGCCTACGGCAGGAGGCGTTTGGCCCCCCCAGATTGGGCAAGAGCCACCTAAAGGCAGCCGCGGCCCGCTCCAGTCTGGGAGCCAAACGTCGGAAGTGCTCCACGAAGTTCCACCGGCTGTCGAGGACGAGTCCGAGGTACTTTATAGTACACTCGACGCCGATGGGAACCCCTCCCACCGTTAGCTGGGATCCCGACGGTGGCACATTCCCACGCCCATGGAAGCACATGGCCTCGGACTTGTGAAGCGCCACCTCGAGACCCAGCTGCATCCCGAGATTACCCCTTACAATTTAACAAATAAACACACAAACTTTACCTCTTTATAATATTAGTATAGATTTGGATTTTTTTGAATAAGATGTGATATGCTGTGTTATGAATTATATTAATAAGTTTATTTTCTCTTTACAGGTGATTTTTATTGGAATCGGGATTACAAAGGTGTGCAGTGAATTGTAAGTTTATGTTATTTTTTTCATTGGCTACTATTACATTGTGTTTAATTTAACGTCTTTGGTAACCGTCCTTTATGTGTTCTTAACTCGTTATATTTTAGTACGAGCTGAATCTAAGAATTATTATATGGGACTTAAGACTTAATAACTAGCATAATGGACTGCCTAACACTTCGAGGCGAGGGCATAGTACAGTCGAACAAGCTAATAAGTATACAGTCAGAAATCTTTATAATTCTAGTTCACTGAAAATATTGATTGGAATTCTGTTTTATAAAGCGTATCTGTATAATTTTAAAAGTAAATGCAAGTTAGCTGCATGTATACTTAATAGCTTGTTCTACTGTACTTCGCTAGCGTAGATACTATAAATCTAGACCATACTGAAACCTCACAAGCCACCGATCTCCATTTAATTTTCTTCCCACATCACTATTAAAATGAAGCCGCAGCAGAAAAACAATAAAACGAGCGGAACTTTCCTCTCATTAAGACATTTCACCCGGATTCTATCAAAGAGCATCTATGTCACTAGACATGCAGACCGTCTACCGCAGCACTTCATCGGACTTGTATATGAGAAGTTTTTGTTGGTGCTGTAACGACATACTGACTTCAATAACTGCTGGTATCAAGTATTTGTGCATAATTGTTAATCATTCCTTCGTTAAGTATTGCCCTAATGCAGTGAAACGGAACTGCGTTACAGTTATATCAAGTTATACCTTCGATGATCAGGGTACACTGCTGGTTTTCTTTTGGGCAACCTATGACCTTTACAATTTGGTTGAAAGCCATTTCAGTCGTATTTCTAGATGTCTTTCGTAACATTAGCGTTACCTTTTTCGATAAACTCATTAACAAAAGTTATCATCATTTAGCCCTTATTGCAATTAAAGTATTTGTAGTCAGCGCAACACAACCTTCTGAACATTTACTTTATTCTCTGGGTGTGTGTTTGTTTATTCATTCCATCCTATACATATAGCATATTCCAACAATCCACCGATATTTTCTTTGCTAAATATAATTTCAATAGCCTTCTTCATTCAAATAAGTAAAACATTGTTTTTGACGAAACTGATTTATTCCTTCCTTACATTTAAATTCAGCCAATACACAGTGGCTTCCGCTATCACACTTAAAAGTACTATCTGCAAATTGTGAAAATCTGTTTGGCGATGGTAATGAGCTAGTTAATAATTATGATGAGGCTGATAATCTTTGTAATGTCAATTATTAAGAATAATTCAGGCTAGGTTTCACCCCCCCCCCCCCCTATTATATAAAACAATGCAAAAAAAATTTGCGCGAGCGAAGAATCGTAATCTAATAATAAGTAAAGTAATTTATTCTAACAAAACATAGCCGTCTTCCGTAGTAAATACTGCAAGTACGTATGTAGTTGTGGTACCTACATACAGCCATATTTCGTGTATTGAATTTAAACAACATAGCAATATTTTTGCAATCGTATCAAACTTCAATATCATATGTTCTGAATAACAATGTGATATTATTACATATTGGGAAACTGTGTTGCGGAAATCAATGATTTATTTTATAGTTTTCGAAAGCAAGAATGCATTAACAATAGGTATTTACGCTGGAGCTTTAAGATCTAGCAAAGCCTTTTGAATTGTTTGAACCCAAGCAAACACTACCTATTTGTTGTGTTCCATCACCACTGTAGGAATACATAGTGTGGGAACCGCCTTGTCCTATAACCAAAAATTCGTAAACATACATCAACCTACCTACACTTCCACCTTAGTGATGGGTTATTGGTTACCCTATCTCCTATGTTTGGGAACGTTATTATAATGATGATAGCATCTAATCAGAACTAACAATGTGCCCGAGAGTGGAACTGCACTAAATTTTATTAGCAGCTTCCATAAAGCTAATCTTCCAATTATAATACTCTCAGACTTCACACAATGATTGCTTTATTATCGCTATATATTAGCAGTTTTGCCAATTTCCCGATTGACTCCTGAAAACATTTCCATTTCCCTACGTCTAATTCAGTAATGTTGCCAATAGATGGCGTTGTGTGCAATTGAGCGTGTCGATTGGTAATGGCGGGAAGCGCGCTGTGCAGGCGCTTAGCTTCCGTTGCTGACGGCACAGATGCCGTTTTAATGGTCAGAGAACTCAGTGACCATCACTAATATGCGCGAGTGTACTTCAGGGAATGGGTCGACGGACGAGCAAGTTTGTTTGTTTGTTTCTTGCATTTTATAGATTGAATTGTTGGAGGAGTTCATTTGGTGAGGTAAATAGGTGTTTAGAGTCTTGTTTATGATGAATTTTCGTTAAAAAATGCAGTCACTTATTTTTCTTTAAAATTGGCTGGCTTTTGGTTTTTTAATAGGTCGGTATTTATCATATTTGATGGCTTCTTGCGTACACGGGAATTGTAATTTTCTATCGCAATACATGGCTTTGCAAAAAGTAGGTACCTACCTGTAGGATGTTAAAAAGAAAAAGCATATAACAATGATGACTTGTAACAATTAACAATCAATCCTAATAATGTTTGCACACTTAACAGATATATATTGCACAAGACGTTTATTATAATAAAATGTTTCTGAACATAAACCTAAGCATTTCTTCCGTTTCATGAAAATCATTATTTTATTGGCTACACGTTCAAGGTAAGCCTGTAACAGTGCGAACATGCAATGTTTTGTTAATTGGCTTGTTTTCTTCACGATTCCTAGATACGTTGTCGGCTTGTAGATAATGTCAAGATTTGTGTTTTGTGTATGATTATGACCTTTGTCCAGGAGTGGAAAGACCAGGTTAACAAAAGAAATGTTTTAAATAACAATAAGCTACCTCAAAACGTATGTCAATTGTTTTGACAGGCATAAAAAGCAATTGCCACTTTAATAGTCAGTACGACCCGCTGTCCACTGCTGGGCCTGGGCTCCTAAAAGCTTCATTACCACAATACATATATCACCAATATAACTGTCTTACCACTAAGTCAAGGAACTTACTCATAAGTCGTACCTAAGTAATCTCATTTACTTCACTCCGCACTCATTGACCCCATTTTTTACCGATTTGTGGTTTTAGAAACGTGACCATTTTAACTGTCTGCTTCACACAGTAAACATGTAGCTTAGTGTTTGTTTTACTTGTGATTTAAGCTAGGTTTAAGTTAATCTAGTGGGTTCTTAAAATTAGGCCAAATACTGCTTCGATTGATGTTTACACTGTGGTAGTTTACATACTTATACTTACTTAAAATCATGTTAAATTGAGTTCAGTAAATACCTTCATATATGATTAAAATAGCTCAACTCTCAATTGGCTTATTTATTCATATCTTTGTTTTGCAACTCAGCACACGAACATTTGTGCCGCATAGTTGTGCGCGAACATTTTGTGCAGCACAAAACGTCAATAAATAAGCAAAGGTTTTTAATTAAACCAATGATCTAGTCGAATTAACAACAGTTTCGCTCTATTGGTAATTTGGTACGGCACATCTTCCGTTATCACACCGAACGAGATTGATAACACATTCCGGTGTAACAGCCGGCCGGCGCGTGCGCAGGTGATCTCGTCTACCGCGTACATGGTTGCGCGGAAGTTCCCACGAAACTGCTGTAACTATGTCGTTTGAAATGTTATAAGGGACATTGAGCTGTTGGATTTTCAGCTTTAGACCCTAAGCTAAACGTAACAAATCGTAAAATGCGCTCAATGTCTAAACATGGATAGAAAACACATGAAATCATCATAACTTTTCCGAGAATGTTGACAAGGTGGCGTGTGGATGTCAGTCGTGTTTTTAAGCGATGACAAAGATATTGAAATCTTAATTGGGTTAAAACAAAGTTGGTATTGGTTTTTTGGGATGGTTTAATGAAAAAACGGTGACTGCGAAAACAAAGACAATAAATGTGGCAAACATCTTAAAACATCTTAATGTTTTCTATGATGTGATGCGAATTACTAAAGAATGTTTGTTTAAAGAAAAAACACATTCAAGAGTTTAAGTGTTTTCATGTAATAACTATTGAGGAAAATTATTACTAGTCCAAGACACTAAGATAATAGAAACGTTCTATAATAACTTGATCTGTAAACACCGGATACACTCCTACTCTGTGCTCTAGATGGTAGTCAGAGTGACTAAACAACATTTTTAAACATCACTCTTCTGTTTATTAAATACTTAAGATAAGAGACTACATGAGGAATAAAATTAAAATAATAAACTAATTCATTCTATTTTTTTTAATTGTTAATATACTAATTATTTTTAATTATATTGTGCAAAGAGTCATGATATGAAATTTATTTTGACTTGGGAAATTGAACTCACGAAAAATTAGTAACAGTAAGATAGACCATTTGTTTTGTAAAACGTTTTTGCTATCACAGTCATCACACCTTGTATGAAAGATCTGCACTACTAAGAATCACAGAAGTGTGCGTGTGTAATAAACACACAGTTTACGAATGTGTGAGTGTTTGTGTGATCTTGTAAAAAACAGTTTTTATTATGTGTGATCCACCTACACAAGTACAGTCACACAACGAGATAATTAAACAGATGGGTTACCTGCTTTCAACGATATTTAAACTAATTTTAGTGTCCTAATAAGTCAAATCTTTTACATTATTCTGTAGAGACTGACTACAGAGCTGACAGCGCGGGCGGATAAAAACGGATAGAAATATATATGTGTCATAGGATAGCAGAAGTCATGCTGGCCGTAAATGTTAGGAAGGATAGCAGATTAAAGAAAAGAAAGAAAATTGTGTTTATTTGGCAAAAATACCTTAAAAGATAACAAAAACAAATTCAAAATTATTAAAACTAATAATGCCAAAAGGGCGTCAGCTCAGCATAATGCCAGATGGCAACACAAAGTGCACCACCTGACGCTGATTTTCAGCTGCTGCCCACGAGTGAAGAAGAAGAAAAAAAAGAAGAGAAGAGTGTGAAGAATGGATGATTTAAAGCAAGTTTGACAAGTTGTTACATTTACCCTAATATTGGGATTGAGTAATCAACTCGTCATTTGCTAGAGTTTTTGGTCATCTGGACCCACAAGTTAAGTCGAACAAATCAAATATTGAATTGTTTTTTTTTTTAATAGTTTTATTGTGGGTCCAGTTGCAAGCGGGTCCAGTTGACCAAAAGACTCCTAACCTTTTCACCACTAGTCTAACCCAATGCAGCTGACTACTAGATTAGAGCCTGACTTGTTTGAGTTACATAAATCTCTGACACCGGGATAAGTTCTAACCACACGAAAAAGAAGGTGTACCAAAATCTTTTCCCAACTGTACGCACATATCATCTATGCGCAGTTGGGCATGTGTGCGTGTGTAGCGGCGCGCGACGCACAGCTTCTGCGCCGCGCTCCATTTCCTGCGCCCGCGCACAACGTTGCACAAGCCGGACAATGGCGCTCCTGCGCACTGCACATGTGAACACCTCTGCCACACTGGAAAGATGACCAGTAAACCAACTAGCTCCTTTGCCCCTGGCTTGAAGCCTTACTAGACTCAAGGTAACCACAGGATAGTCTGGTTAAGCAGACGACAAGCACCTAGATGGACCTGTTGTTTGACATAAACACAAAATAATTTGGTCAATTTTCTAAATTCAAACGCTTGATAGCAGCCAAACTTTTTGTGATAGGACACCACTACACACACACTTTGACGGTACGGTTAGCGCAGTGGCTCAAGCAATGGACTGCCGCGCTGCGTGTCGCGGGTTCGATCCCCGCACGGAACAAATATTTGTAAGACCTACAGATAATAGTTGTTCCGGGTCTGGGTATTTGTGTATGTGAGTTTAAATGTTTGTGAACGCACCCACGATACAGGAGAAATTCCTAGTGTGGGGTAACGTTTAAAAAAAAAAAAAAAAAACAACCACTCTCATAAACACTCATTTCGATGAGACAGCTCCGACTTACTCACAAGTAAAACCTAGCTCTTAAAACCTAGCTTCTTCTTCTAGCATCTGAAATATGCTTAGAATTTGTGTAGACGTTTTGCATCTGTCTGCGAGCCTATTCTGACCATTTGTTCCTAGTTGAAATACTGTGTGTAGTGTGCCCCTGCTTACCTACTTGCGGGCATTGTTTGAATATCAGTATGACAATGGATATGGATTATGACCTGACCGCCCCGTTAGATAGCCGTTATAAGGAGTATTGAATTGTATTAAATTGAAAGCATTCGGAACTGTTATAAAATATTGCTTGAGAATGTAAAGTTAAATGTAGAGCTTCTGGTTTGGGAATGTGTAGCGGTTTAGTATATGAAGACTACTGCTAGCCCCTTAATCACTGTCCAATAATCCTCCATGTAATGTCCTTAATTTCATAAAGAGTAGGCAGGTGACTTACCTACACATGTCAGGTCAGAATTGATTCTTGCTGTCGAGCATTTTGAATATTCAATTTGAATGTATTTTAATTTAGCAAAATAAAAGATCATTGGAATACGACAAGTTTTACTTTATCAATAGTGTGACATTCTACCGAAAAGTTTTTTTTTAAATTACTAAATAGGCTTGCGTTTGGTCGAAACTTGCCCGATGTGAAACAATGATGCGGCCTAGGAAGAAGCACGCTTGATTAGAAAAAAAAATAACGATGACTAAAGCTATTTGTATTTTTACCCGACTGCGCAAAGCAAAGAAGGGTTATGTGTTTATCAGTCTATGTATGTATGTATGTATGTTTGTTCCTATGTGGCACTGTAGAGGCCAAACGCCTTGGCCGATTTTGATGATCCGTACGTCAATCGATTCGTCTTGACCTCGCGAGTGTCACTAAAAACATTACAATAAACAATACTCACTAAAGTAACAACTAGTCGCCATATTGTCAAAATGAAAAAAAAAAAATTGACGCACCACATCAAGTGGGGTATCGTTGAATAGGTATTTGAAAATGAATATTAGGTTTCCTTTATCATTTTTCATTTTATAAAACCGTTTAGGATATATAACGATTTAAAGTTATTAGAACAAACAATATCGCATTTCTTACTTATAACCGGATTTTTTTACGTGTACGGAATGAATATAAAATCGAATCGAAATCTACCGTCTTATAATAGTAATAACGAAGTTAATGAAAACTGACTAAAAAGTGTTAAATAAAAAAATGTAGTTAAAAAACTAAAAAACCCGACTGAAAAAACGGAAAAGCAAAAAACAAGCACATTTTAAATTAAACAAAACTTGGAAGCAGGCGGGGTTCATTTGAATATTAAATTATGAAATGAAAATAGAATGGACCCCGCCTGCTTACAAGTTTTGTTTAATTTAAAATGTGCTTGTTTTTTGCTTTTCCGTTTTTTCAGTCGGGTTTTTTAGTTTTTTAACTACATTTTTTTAGTTATTTGTACTGTTTTCACACATTATTCAATCCTACTAAGTATAAAAGAATGTGAAAGATTTGTTAATGCGATTTCCTATATACACAAACAGTTATAAAGTATTTGTTTTGCAATATAATTATGTACGATGTGTAGACTGGAATGCGATTCAATTTATTCTCGTCGTAAAGTTGTACTCAGCATCCGGGCTGTGGCCAGCAGGTACGGAGACACCTGTGCGTCTGAGGTACTTGCTAGATGTAAGCATTTGACTGGTAACTTGACGTCATGGGGAGCTTTAGCAGATTTTAAATCATTGCTATTTATATTATATGCTAGTGTTTCAGGCTGTGTCATGTTAATTGAATTTAACTTTACTGTGGGACAATGTGTTACTTAAATGAACGAAGGAAGTTTATAGACGAGTTCCATAATTCGAGAAGAAAATTTGCTTGATTTTTGAAAATTCCCTAAAATGGTTAAATAAGGGAAAATGGGTTTTGGTAGCAAATCATCTTTTCAGCTGATGCGGAATTCTATTGGTCATAAATGCTTTGTGAAATATAAAAATTAAAAGAATTCATTAATCACAATCAAAATTCACACCCCAATGTCTAAGTACTTAAACCATGATCCTAGAGACTTGCAACCACAACTTGTTTCACAATATCCCACGATTAATGACCCCAGTATGAATTCAAGTAGATATCATACTGGTATATGACTCACGCTCCTTCACATCATCAATCTAAACGAGGCACAACTGGCTGGACTAGCAGACAGTACTGGCTCCCAGCGGCTAAACGAGAAAGTGACACGTTTCACTTTCAAATGTAACATGGGCTTCGCGTAAACAAATGCATGTGCAAGTTTAGAAACATGAAAGCATTTACTGGGTGCAATTTGTTACGGGTAACCAGTCACCTAGTAACCGGCTGTGGAGGTCAAATGTGCAGTCCGTGTAAAATACGGGTATACTGCACCCAGTAAGACTGTCTCAAACACACTCTTAGCTGTGGTTGAAGTATATCAGCCTCTAAATTGCTTTGGATGCAATTAAAGGCAATTCTCATATATTTACTTGAGGTATTCCAGCGTCTCCCTGGTATCGTGTCCTCATCTCCTTCTTGGCTTGTTGCTTGCACATCACAAGAGTTGATGGACGGTACTAAAAGTGACAAGCTAGTTGCCAAATTTTGGGCCGATTCAATTTACATCGTCATCGACACGTTAAGAAGAAGGAGACACGGTCAGGCTTTGAGACTAACTCTTACAGTAATTACGTTGAAGAGATATAATAAGAATAAACTACAATGGGTTGCAGTTTGGCTTAAAATGTGACACAAAATAAATAGGTACAACTACTCTAATAGTCCGAAGTACCGGCTAAACACATGAATCAACTAAAATGCAATTGTATCAAGTCCATTAATGCTGTTTAGGAATCCGATGTGTCCCAGTTTACAAAGCGATCAATACCAAAGATGGTTTACTTATACCGTGGTGCAATGAACAGCTACCGTCCTTGAGGTACGTTTAGTTACCTAAGAGTGTAAATATTTTGTGTGTACCGGCCCAAGCTGAAAATTAAAGCACCGATGATGTCTATGTATTTTTATGAACGTGTTTTGTTCGCCTCAGTGTCATCCAAGGCACTTATATTATTATTAACGTGCCACCAGAACTAGAATAGGGGATCGGACTGGGTCAAAATAATATGATTCTGTTTAGTCCGTAAGTTAGATTATCGAAAAATATTGAATACGTGTTTTTTGTTTTAACAAATCAATGAAAAATGACGAAGATAAAACGCGTCAAAGATCTTGGAGTGGGGCTTGAAACGTCACTTGTGTCGTCAAAATGTACTATCATATGACGTCACACGAGTTTTCGAAGCACTGTATCGTCTTCATTTTAAGTTTACGTGAAAAAAGAAAAAATACGTGTCCAATAATTTTTGGAAATCTATCTGACGGACTAATTAGTTTTTTTTTGTCCGATCCCCTTTACTTATATCTAGTTGACCAAAATAAGAGAATGTGGATCGCAACGTGAAAATAATGGTCTATTTAAAAGTAGTCGTCGAAAATTTCAACTAAGACCTTAAAGATAGAAAGAGACTAATCGATGATACATCTTGCTAGACGGAATTCTTAGCACAGTAAAAGCGGCACATTTTGTAAATGTTTCTTATTGATGCCGGTTTTCTCAGCATCCACAATTTCTCTCTTGATGCTTACGCCAACATCAGAGAAATAAACTGTAATTAGACGTCCAGTATTATTGCCATTTTCATATAAAGAGGCTCTCTCCTGGTTTTCATCGCGATCTGTCGTCGGAGATACAATCTGGTGGCGCCTTACACCATATACTTGCGCGGAAATATAAGTTTTGCGTTTATCCCAGACGCAGGGAGCTGGTTGATTGATTAGTGGACTGTATTGTTGCGGGGGTTGAAAAGTGGCGTAAAGAAGTAGGTCTGACCTTGCAAATGCGACACGAATTAGGACGACGAACTTGTGAGCTTGGACAAAGGAATCTGGTAGGAAACATGCAGCACCACTGACCTTTAAATTCGCCGTCTCCAAGTTCCATCCACCGCGTGGGTCGGCAGAGAAGTCAAATCCTTGCTGGATTCAGGGCGGCACACGAGGGGGCGCGCACAGATGCCTTTCACCACATAAACACGCACTTTCCGTAGTGTTTTAGACAATAGTTCGTAATTAGGCACTCGCGGCAATTATAATAATAAAATTAATAAGGGAGCATGTTCTTAGCAACGCTACTCTCATTCAAGTGTTCGAGAATCTTCACGCAGTCACCGTAGGCGGTGACAAGGACAGCGATAGTCCAGGTGTGCATGTGGGACAAGGATGGGATATGGTAGGATAGTGACACATTTTGCAAGTCAGTTTTACTTCTACCCTACAATGGAAATTATGAAAGAATACGAAATCCAACATCCCCCCAGCCTTGAAGAAACCCTTCAAAAAAAAGAAAAGGTTTGAAAAGCAAGAAAATCGCTATATTCAGCAACTTCTACTATAACTAATACAACTAGAGCGGATAAATGTAATGAAATTTCTAAACTAAACTTATCTAACGTAAGCTAATTAATACTTATGAGCGAAAATATGTATATATAAATATATTGACTATTGAGTCGGAAGCGGGCATAACCGCACTACTGGTCGTTTATAACTACCGGTCTTAGTTTTTACTTCCGCTACGCGAACAACACCATCCTTGCCAGGGTATACATTGGTAACAATTCCTAATGGCCACTGCAAGGGTGGAGCGTTATCTACATTTAACAACACTACGGTACCGACTGTGATCGGGTTACACGGAGTATTCCATTTCTCGCGTTGTTGCAAATTATGTAAATATTCCGACTTAAATCGTTTCCAATATGATTGAACTATCGAATCCATTAAGGAGAAACGAGACAACAGATCTGTTCGTTCTTCGGATAAGTCGGCTGCGGGTAAACATTCTAGCGAAAAAGTAGATAGAAAATGCGCGGGAGTAAGTGCTAATGGTTCTGATGGGTCAGAGCTCAAAACATAAAGAGGACGGCTATTTAGCACTGCTTCAATTTGAATAAGAATGGTCGACATCTCCTCAAAGGTGAGAACTTGATTGCCGATTGAACGAAACAAAAGCGACTTGGTGCTCTTAACGTTCGCTTCCCATATCCCTCCGAAGTGACTAGCTGTAGGAGGGTTCATTCGCCACGTGATACGGTTCTTCGCGAGTTCATGACTAAAACTTTGATAGTAATCAGCGGTTTGTAAAAACTCATGAAGTTCATTAAAATATTTTTTAGAAGCGACAAAATTAGTCCCGTTATCGCTATATAAGAAATTACAGGGACCTCTTCGCGATATGAATCGTTTAAATGCGTCGATAAACGAAGCAGAAGTTAAGTTAGATACCAATTCGATATGCACCACTTTTGTTACGAGACAAACAAAAATACAAATATAAGCTTTTACACTTCGTACGCCCCGTTTGCGGTAAGGAGTAATATAAAGCGGCCCTGCGTAATCGACCGCGACGCCCGTATGTGAAAATGCTTTGCATTGCTCTAATCTACATTTAGGCAGATCAGCCATAGGCGGAAACGTAGGCTTAGGATTAACTCGAAAACAATCATTGCATTTGTGTATGTACTGACGAACCACACGTCTAGCGGAAATAATCCAATATTTGGATCTTAATATCGAGATTAATAACTGCGGCCCAGCGTGACAATTGTCGCGGTGATAAAATTCAATTAATAATTTAACAATATGTCCTTGCCCGGGAAGTAAAATCGGATGTTTAGAAGAATATTCTAGTGTAGAATTCGATAAGCGACCTCCGACACGTAAAAGTCCGTTACATAAAAATGGAAACAATTTTCGTAACTTGGCCGAACACGGTTGACCTTTAGAAATATTCTTAATGTCTTCGGAAAAGTATTTAGACTGGATCGCGCGAATTATTTCCAATTCAGCAGTATTTAAATCTTCAGCGGTGATTGTATCGTTTTGCGGCAATTTTTTTATAAATCGAAGCGAAAAAACAGTAGCTTCCAGCAGCTTTTCCCAAGTGGAACACTCTGAAGCTAATTTTAAAAGCGGGTTATCATTATCAGTGACTTTAGTCACGTGCGAAACGGTTTTTTCTTCCGGTAATGAAGACCGGTTGGGTAAAAATCGCTGAATAGGCCAGTCTTGTCTAGGCAAGGAAAGCCAGGATGGACCCTTAAACCATAGCTCATGTTGAATGAGCTGCGAAGGCGTAAGCCCACGAGATACACAGTCTGCGGGGTTATGTAAGCCAGCGATATGATATAAATTTTCAGGTGAAATATTTTCCTGAATTTGAGAAATGCGGTTGGCAACATAAGTCTTAAATCTGTGTGGCGAAGCAACAGACCAACAGAGTGCTACTTCAGAGTCCGAGAAAGCATAAATATTCTCGATTTTATGTCGCTTAGATAAAGTGTCATAAACGGTTTTAAGAAGTCGCGACATTAAAAGTATTCCGTTTAATTCCAAGCGTGCGATAGTGATTTTAGGTTTAGCGGATGCAACACGCGATTTGGAGCACACGAGTGAAGTAATAGGCGATTGATCGCCATTTACGACGTGCAAATAAATCACACAGCCGTATGCGGATTCACTCGCATCTGAAAATGCGACTAAGGAAACCATAGAACCGGTTTCTATACCTAGATGGCGTGGAAATGATAAATTAGATATGTGCGGTAATTCTATTAAGTATTGTTGCCATATTTTAACAATGCGAGAAGGGGGTATATCATCCCAATCGAGATTTAAAAGCCAGAGTTCTTTAATGATTAATTTAGCGTAAAGAATTATAGGGCCGACGAGTCCTAAGACGTCATACAACCGAGCGGTAGCGGATAAAATGGCGCGTTTAGTACAAACAGGTGGGGGACTTGATATTTCGAAAATAAAGGTATCCTGAGCGGGTAACCAACGCAAACCTAATATCTTAAATGTATTTCCATCGTCGAAGGAAATGCATTCAGATTGACGGTGCGACTCGGGAATATGTTCGAGCAATTCTAGCGAGTTGGAGGTCCATTTAACTAAATCAAACCCGCCAGTTTTGAAGATCTGGATTAGATCGGTAGCTGTCTTGACTGCTTCCTCGAGAGAAGAAGTAGATGAAGCTACGTCATCCATATAAATGTCCCTTTCCAATACGGCTGCCGCAGTTGGCCAGTTATGCCGTTCATCGCTAGCGAGTTGACGTAGCGTGCGGAGCGCCAAAAATGGTGAAGATCGAAGCCCAAATGTGACTCGAGTGAACTCAAAAACCTCGAGCGGGTCGGTTTCTGAAAATCTATATAAGATTCGTTGATATTTGCGGTGCGGAGCATTCGTATAAATGCATAAATACATTTGTTTCACATCTGCACAAAAGGCAATGTAATAAACACGAACATTCAAAAGTATATGAAATATATCAGCCTGTAGGTTGCAACCCGTATAAAGGACATCATTTAGTGATAAGCCTGTATCGGTCTTGGCGCTGCCATCCAGCACAGGACGAACCTTGGTTGTCGCCTTGTCGTTGCGAACTACAGGATGGTGCGGTAGATAAAATCCTGGAGCGGCTAATGCCTCAGGTGCGGTGCGGGATAGTATACCTTTATTTAGGTAATCACGAATAACATCGTCATATTTTAATTTTAAACTTGGATCCTTAGAAAATTTCTTTTCTAAAAGTAAAAAGCGTTTTTTAGCCGTAGTATAAGAATTGCCTAGATTATTTGGGTCTTCTTTAAAAGGAAGATCAACTGAATAACTGCCGTCTAAGTTACGAACAGTGGTTGAAGTATAAATATTTTCACACTGCTGATCGTCGGGACTTAAAAATGACTGCGAAGGTAATTCCTCGACTGCCCAAAATCTTTCGACAATCTGGTGTAGCGAGTCAGAAGTAAAAGCACACAATGTGCGGGTAGCGGGTTGCGGAGAAATAATAGGAGCGTCACCTAAAATTAGGTAACCTAATGTCGTTTCAAGGGCAGAGGGCATACCATCATGTGAACTTTTAATTTGATCAGAAAGTAAAATTTCACAATAAAGTTTAACACCTAAAAGTATATCTATAGTTCCCGGTTGTGAAAACTCGTCATCAGCGAGAGGTAAGTTCCGAATAAATTCAATAGACGCGGTATCAACACAGATGTCCGGCAACTGTGACGTAATCTGTCCTACTACCATCGGCCTTATAGAATATTCGCACTTATTATCAAAGCGAGACGTGAATTTAACTGAAGTAACACCGAGAATTTTTTGTGAAGCTCCTCCAATGCCTTGAACTT
The DNA here is from genome assembly GCA_949316265.1 of Diarsia mendica. Classification (NCBI taxonomy): domain Eukaryota; kingdom Metazoa; phylum Arthropoda; class Insecta; order Lepidoptera; family Noctuidae; genus Diarsia; species Diarsia mendica. The sequence goes on from OX438887.1 coordinate 1,371,589, forward strand.
CCGAATAGCGGGTTTGAGTATAAATAGGAAGCGATAGTCGCTTACAACAAGATGCGGAAATATAATCACTTTGAGAGCCAGGATCCACTAGACATCTCAAAAAGTGAGTGCGGTTTAAAGAATCAACAAACTTTACTTTTGCGGTCCCTAACAACGTAGTCGTTTGATAACGAGCTGCTCGATCGTACGAAACTGTACAGACCGATGCATTATTTACAACAGTTGTAGGATCATTAGAAGCGGCGAGCGAATGAGTCACTGCGGACTCGGCATGACTGTTGGCCGGGGTAGGGCGCGGCGAGTCATGAGCGGTAGCGGGAATTGGATTAGCGGTGTTGGACACCACGGAGCCAACGTTACAATTTGTTTTATCATTTTGAGTTGAATCAAAATGTAATAAGGTGTGGTGTCGCTTTGAACAATGAGAACAAGTATGTTTCGAAGTACAAGAAAAAGTCTTGTGTTTTATACTTAAACAATTGTTACAGAAATTATTAAGTTTTATAAAATTATATCTTTCTCGCGGGGTTAATTTAGTAAACGATGAGCAAGAATATAAATGTTCATGTTGTTTGTCATTGCATAAAGCGCATTTATCGCTTACGCTTGGACCACTCCCTATGTCTGTATTCACAAAAGACTTGGACGGTTTAGGGATGTGTTTAGTTTGACGCTGCTGTTTAGACTGAGAATGATTATTATCTATCGATTTACTAAGGTTTGTAGAACGAGACAAAACTTTACTTTGTTCCTTTATGAATTCAATTAAATTATGGTAAGAAGGTATTTTATCTTTACGATAGGTAATTTCAAATAATTTAATTGTGTCTGCGTCTAACTTTTGCAGAGCCAAATGCAAGAAAATAAATTCGGTTAAATCATTAAGCTTTAATTGCTGAAGAGCTGCTACAGATGAATCAAAATTATTTATAAATGAATCTAGCCCATCAGAACTAGCTATGGATAGCGGTTTAAACTGTAACAATTGGTTTAAATAAGCGGATGCGAGTGAGCGAGGATCGTCATACTTTTGCACAAGTGCCTCCCAAATAATAATATAATTTTCTGCGGTTGGAGCCAGCCCTGCGCAAACGCACGACGCCTGCCCAGTTAATTTACCCACTAAGTAAAATACTTTTTCACTATTAGTGAGCGATGCGTTATCGTGTATCATGCTTTTAAATTGTTCATAAAACAATGGCCATTTCTTGACATTACCGTCAAATGACATCAAATCAATGGGCGGAAGGCGAGAATAAGATTTTTGTAATGAAGGCTGACGTTCAGGTTCGGGACACTCGGGTTTGTTATCGAGTAAAACCTGTTTTATAAAACAAAACATTTCTTCAAACGTTAACCAGGAATCATATTCGACCTCGGAATCGGGGTTCAACTGTAAATTTAATATATTATAGGAATCTAAAACTTGTTGATAATCATCACGCAATGTATCAATATTTGAGGCACTAGAACAAAACGACTTAAAATATTGTCGATCATCATTTGTTTTGCGTGCAAGTTCGAAAATATTTTCTACGCGTTTGTAAATAACATCACGCTTGACTACGTATAATGATAACTGGTTTTTATTAGTACTCGTAGTGTCGAAGAACAGATCTGCATCACTACTCTTTCTCTTAGGTTTAACCATTGTGAATAACTGTAAATAGTATAGCGGCGATAAGTGTACGCAACACGATTATGTAAACAAAGTATTTAAAAGCGGTTATAATGTAAAAACGATTAATTTTTGTAGGTAGCGAAAATAATATAGAATTATTGCGGGTGCGGGTGAGTGAAAAATATCAAACGAACTGGTATGCGAACGAGCGCGAGCGCTTACGAAGCGAGCCGAAGTTTACCGAACAATTTACGAACAAGTTATCTAAAACACGATCATATTGGAAATGATATAAAATGGCGGACTACAAAAAAATGGAATGAATTTGGAAAGAAATAACTTTTACGTTGTGTTGTACTATGCAATGCGGGTGCGGAAATATAAGGAAATAGTTGTCGGTGCGGGAAAATACAAAGAATAAACGACAATCTATTTAATTACGTAGTACAGTGACTATTTAGTTATAACTGACCATGCGGTTTGAATTTAGAGTCCGGTTCGAAGTGACCAAAAATAATGGTGGCGCCTTACACCATATACTTGCGCGGAAATATAAGTTTTGCGTTTATCCCAGACGCAGGGAGCTGGTTGATTGATTAGTGGACTGTATTGTTGCGGGGGTTGAAAAGTGGCGTAAAGAAGTAGGTCTGACCTTGCAAATGCGACACGAATTAGGACGACGAACTTGTGAGCTTGGACAAAGGAATCTGGTAGGAAACATGCAGCACCACTGACCTTTAAATTCGCCGTCTCCAAGTTCCATCCACCGCGTGGGTCGGCAGAGAAGTCAAATCCTTGCTGGATTCAGGGCGGCACACGAGGGGGCGCGCACAGATGCCTTTCACCACATAAACACGCACTTTCCGTAGTGTTTTAGACAATAGTTCGTAATTAGGCACTCGCGGCAATTATAATAATAAAATTAATAAGGGAGCATGTTCTTAGCAACGCTACTCTCGTTCAAGTGTTCGAGAATCTTCACGCAGTCACCGTAGGCGGTGACAAGGACAGCGATAGTCCAGGTGTGCATGTGGGACAAGGATGGGATATGGTAGGATAGTGACACATTTTGCAAGTCAGTTTTACTTCTACCCTACAATGGAAATTATGAAAGAATACGAAATCCAACACAATCTATTAGTCACATAAAAGCGAATAGCAATTACATTTATTAGAAACACCAAGTGAAACCAAGTTATTAATAACTGATGATATTACCTTTACCTTAAGTACCTGTTATAGTATTTTTATTAACTTAGAAAGTTAACTAAGTTCGAAAGTGGTTTGGTGTCTTATCAAATGGGAGTATGTGGTGCGAAATTACGTTTGCGGTTATAAAATGTTATGCTATTGGAAAACAGGTTTTATTAATGTTGTGGGTAGGTTTATAGGTTGTTTTGAGGAGTGGTAGGTGTATGTTTGTGTGGGTTATTTCGTAGATAGTGACAGTGGTTTTGCGGGCTTGTTGTGTTCAATGCTGTCGTTGTTTTTGTTTGGTAACTGTAGTGTAATGGTTGCATTGATCTCGAATGCGTCGCCGTTTCATTGTAATACTATATTGTGTTCATTGTTGGGTTATCAGAACATGGCGATAACATCACGTTTTGTGGCACAACTTTGAAAAGTGAAACTATATTGTGCGGTTGTTTTTTGGCTAGTTCTTATAATTTGTTTGTTTTTATTATGAACTCGATAACATCTATTATGGTTGAGAGATGCGATTGAAATACTTCGGAATTTAAAGCGTGTGAACTTTTCAGATGTAACACTTTTCGGCTAGACGATTCTTTTCGACACTAAAACACTCTTGGAAAGACAAATAAATCACGATGTTATCCAACCAAATGTCAGCAACAATTAAGAGATGCAATTAATCACACAATTAACAACTCAATTTATCACACAAATTCGGCAATTTTTCAAACAAATCGTGTTTATTTGTCCTTTAATATGCACAAAAATGTATGGTGTCCATCTTTGCTATGATAATGTACTAACTCGTATGGCCATAACTTTAGCCTCGGTTTATATATTATGATTTACATATATGTAAGGTTTGACCCAGTAAGACAATGCTAACCGGTGCGTTTTTATATTGCGATAAATACTCGCTAGTGATTCATGAATTTAATTTGTATGCGTTGATGGTAAAGTAAGATGAGAGATTTGAAAGATTTTGATATATTTTGTAATTGATATAGTGTATAATTTTGTTTATTTGGTGATTGAGAAGTTTCGAAGATTAGTAAAGAACGATTTAATGATAGAAGTCAAAGAGAGGTAAGGACAGTTCATTATCTTACTAGACAAGATGTAGTTAACGGTCTTTCATTATCATGTTTTACTGATCATAATTATGCGTCCAGTAACATGTGGCGTTCTGTGGTTTCTGCCTATCCCTTGCAAAAAGGCGTAAGTTTTTATATGTATGTTGATATTACGTATGTAAAATATTAGTACTTTACAAACCATAGAAGCTTTCTATGAAAACAGTGATGTAAACAAAATGCTATTGTTAGATGTTCTATATATCTCGACAGTTTAGATTATTTTGCATTTAGAAAATAGTTACCAAATAGGTTAACAAATAAAACAGTGGTGGCCAAGTGGTTACGAACAGTAAATCGTGGGTTCGAACCCAGGCAGGCACCTTACTTTGTGTTACTTATGTCATCGCCTCTGCTCTCAAAACGGTGAAGGAAAACATCGCGAGGAAAACGGCATGTCTTAGAACCAAAAAATTCAAAGACGTGACATCTACTAATCCGCCCTGGGCAAGCGTGATGGATTATAGCCCATCCCTCTCCTAGAGATAAGGCCTTAGTCCCTGCAGTGGGAACATTATAAACTGATGATGAGGTAAACATAATGACAGTACTTGAGAAGTAATTCTTTAACACCTGCAGATAATGTTCGGTTTGCGCTGTAACTTCAACTTAAGATTATTTCAAAAGTACTATTAATTTACAAAACAACTTAATTTACACTGAAATTAAGTTTATAATTGCTTAAATGATCATTACATTAATTGAAAACACTTTAATAGACTTAAGTCCTCCATTCCATTCCTCACGTCAGTCGTCTTTTTAGGGTTCCATACCAAAAGGATAAAAACGGGACCCTATTACTAAGACTTCGCTGTCAACCGTCTGTCTGTCACCAGACTGTATCTCAAGAACCACGATAGCAAGACAGTTGAAATTTTCACAATTATGTATTTCTGTACAACAACAAATACTAAATCAAAATAAAATAAATATTGGATTAAATAAATATATAAGGCTCCCATACAAGCCCGTCGGGGCCGCGGTATTTTTTATGTACTAGATTACGTGGCCTCGGCGCAAGGGCAAAGAAGGAACATGGGTTCGGTTTTTAGTCAGTAGAAGTCTGACACTCCCCTTCGCTCTGCCCAAGAGCGGGGGGGGGGGTCATTCGATGATTTTCCACCACCCAAAAAAAAAAAAAAAAAGGCTTCCATACAACAACGTAATTTTTCTTTTTGGTACGAAACCCTCCATGTGCGAGTCCGACTTGCACTTAGCCAGTTTACTGTTAGGACGCGGCGTCAGAAAAGCACTAAAGTGTTTAGTCCATAAGTTTAGTTCCTCATTTTCCCATCAACAAAGTACCACATATTGTCGCTTGTATTTTGCGGTCAAGCAATGTCGAAGAGAAAAGCTTACAGCGATAAACCTGGCCATAACTAAGTCTATTAGTCTTTGAAAGTTATATGAGTTTCACTGTGGAGTGTGGCGCTAGAAACGTCTGGTCATCCTGGTTAATAAGCTTATACTGCTGGTTTATAGCTTCAGGGACTATCGCCCGAATACTCGAACGTCACTCAAGTTGCACTTAAATCTCGTGCTGTCTTTGTTACTTTAACGCAGAGTGACAGAGATAGCACGAGTTTTGAGGGCTACTTATAATTGAGTGACGTTCGAGTATTCGGGCGTATATCGGTTAGATAATAGTATATAATACAGCTAACGATGGTTCCCTTTTGATCATCATACTTTTTGCCAGAAACTGGGGTCTAAAATAGCAACTTCTCGTGTGTGTGACCATTTTACGCATTTTAACGCAATTTATATTATTTTCCAGTTATGATCTATTTTCAGTTACTATTATGAAAGATCCATTTTACGCAATTCATATTATGATCTGCTAAAGTGGACCATTTAAGACCCCCGATGAAATTGGGATTCAAGACTGTTAAATTGTTGCTGTGGGAGTTTCATTATTTTGGGGCTTTTCTGATGGTTGTCACTGTTGAGTATGATTTTCAGCAGTTACAGTGGCTTGGAAATAGTAAAGCGGGCTTTAATGAGCTTTAACAAAAAAAAAAATAAAGACTATGTTTTTGGCCTTGTGTGTTCTCCTCATCAGTAAAGTACTGACAGTTGAAACAGTTGACCTTGAGAGACCTTGTATGCCTACCTACCTTAATATCAATATATTCAGCACTCGTATAGGTTTTTAATGTTTGGTTACTTTTAAAGCAACAACATAATTTTTGAGCCTGTACATGTAAGCGCGTTGAAGTCTTTTCTATGGGTAAATAATAACATTGCCTGTTACGCAGTTGTTTACCCCCTGGGAAGTTTAAGTTTTATGTAACGCATAAAATATCCAATTATATTTAATTACTTTAAAGAGTTATTTATTTGACATCAGTCATATTAAATGCGATAAAATGTGGTAATAGATAATTAAAGGAGTTAATTCACAAACGCTTCTTACAGTTAAGTAACGTTAACGTCGGCTTAGCCATAAAGTTCCCGACGTTGACGTTACTCAACATTATTCAGTGTTTACAATACACAATTTGTGACGCAGGTACAGTCGACTGCATGTCTGTGGTAACTCTATGATAATGGCGTTTCTGTAGAATAAGAGGCCAACTTAAACTAGTTTTGTCACTTCTAAATTGCGGTCGTTCCTGTTTAAGATGTTTTTGCAATACCAAATACCAAATACAATACCAAATCTTCATTGTTTTTTCCAACAATTTTAATGGAACCTAAAACCTTTACCTATCATTTTTAAATAATTTATGAGGCACAAAATGAAAAGCACACAATTATCTTCCAATCACGTCTTGTGTTATTAGCCATTTTTATGGAGAATTGGAATCAGGGCAAAGCGGTAGGGAGTGTCAGACTTCTACTGACTCAAAACCACCCATGTTCCTTCTAAGCCTTTTGTGTCGAGGCCGCGGTATCTCTTTCGAACCACCCGCAGGTCCTATTATCCCTGACCTAACATTTCCCTACCTAACACTACCACTTAGAAACCAGCTTAATCAACATAACAAATTACACCAAACAACAATTTCGATACAAAGTGAAATCGTAACAGGCATGTTATTTGTCCGTGTTTACTTAAAATTGTATCGAGAAAGTGTATGCTATAATGCTAATACACGGGCTGGAGGAAAGTGGCGATAGTGGAGCTAAAAGTTGAGGGCTCGTGATTGGTCAATGAGGAGGTGGTCGGTCATTAGGAGCGTCACGACTTCAAGGTAGAATGTTGTTTGTTTTGAGTGTGTTAGGTGCTATGTGGGTTAAGCTAAACCTTTGAGGAAGGTCACGCTCTACAGGCTCGCTTACTCTAAAGTGATTAGCATGTGCGTAAGTATCATAAGCTGTGTAATTCCGGAATGTGGCAAAATCACAAAAACGAACGAAAGATCATGTTGAAAGGACGAGTAACCATGGAGTTTCTTGCCGGTTTTTCTTTATAGGAAACGACCAAACGACAAACCCAAACCGTGCACCTTTTGTTTACGTTTTATAAGTGTCAGTTTTTGATGTTGATTGAAATTAATAATAATTTACGCATGAAAAGTTCTTCAAGCTTTTTGTTAATAATTAAGCATAAACGCACGTTTATGAACGACCTTGAACTAGCATTTTGAGAGACATTACAATGATCAGACGATGTAAAATACCAGAAGCATCTCTTTCCACTTTTACGGCCCTCCATTCGATTTCAAACCTACCAGTTTCAAACCAAATCACAACAAGCAACCAAGCTCATAAAATCAAGAATGCATAATTACAATAATTAACTATCATCTAATTGAAAATCAAATGCATCCACGGGCACGAGACACAAATCACGCGCTCGCGTGCGCCGGAGATGATTACAGATATCTAGCTATTTGTCATGGCGTATGTCGGGAAAAAATACAGAGTATAACAGAGCAGAACTCAACGATGAATACTAAGTTGTATTATGGTAAATAGAATTTAAATGAGTAACTGTTGTGGTTAATTGTAGGGGCTGCTGTTGTAGTGGTTAAGATGAGTAGTGAAGTGTGACGATGTGTTTACTTTGTTACCAGCAGTCTTACGTAATGAGATTTTATTTGCAAGGAGTTTCATAACATTTTCAGCCGGTAACGTTCTCGCTGATAAGCAACTAGCATGTTCTCTGTGAGATTGACTTGACCACATCCATCACGTAGCCTATAGAGTGTTTCGGTAAATTTCAGAAATATCTTCGTATTATTGAATGAAAGGAACTAAAACCCATTTATAGGTTCCTGGACATGCTAGTTTCAGCAGCACGCTTTCTTTCACTGTTCTAAGACAGGTAGTGACAGAATAATGTGGTCAAGACTGGCCTGTTGGTCTAGTGGTTAGTGACCCTAACTGCTATGCCGGAGGTCGTGGGTTCGATTCCCACCCAGGACAAATGTTTGTGTGATGAGCACGATCATTTGTTCTGTGTCTGGGTGTAATTTATCTGTATTATGTATGTATTTAGAAATATATAAGTATGTTTATCAGTTGTCTAGTACCCATAACACAAGCTCTGCTTAGCTTGGGACTAGATGGCGTTGTGTGATAGTTGTGGAATATTATTATTAATAATGTACACAAAGTAACTATATGGGTTCGTACCCACAAACTACAACTCGTATTAAGCTAACGACTGTGCCACTTCGGCTCACTGATGAACATTAATGTTATTTTATTTTATTTGATGTCAAAAGTCAAACACATATCACAGCTAAAAACCGCACACCAAGACACAAACACCTCTAATGAAATCACTCAAACAGGTTAAGAAGTCATAACATTTAATTTACATAACAATCATTATAAAGCTGTGGGTGATCCACGATACAGAGGTCGCCGATGACTTTCTCGCAGCTGGGCGCGCCTGCTTTCACGTCCACCTGTTCCCACGATGACCGTGGTGGACCTTGGTTGGTGATGACTGGTGGAGGAAGAAGGTCAGGTGCTTATGTTGTTGTGGAAATTAGTGCGATTGTGAGTGGGTATGGGTAATGTTGATTTATGGTTGTTAAGAGGTATGAAGGGCAGTGAGGAAAGTGCCTCACCTTCCAATGCAATGACTAGAAATATTTGCAACTTTCCTGTTTTTTTAATGTATTTATTAAAAACGTGTGGAAATGTTTTAAAAGCTAACTACTGATGTTTCTTTTATGGGAGGGTCAATGTGACACTATATTTCTACAAAACTTTTAGGCTTCTGTTTAGATATTGCGATATTAGTAGAGTTGTAACTTTACTCACCTCAAACGAATACTTCCACCAACCAAATCAAAACTAAAGCAATTTTACCTTCTAATGGCTTTTATCAACGTGCAACGGTCAATTGTTTCAATATTTGAAGATATTACGATCTTATCTTGAAAAGGCTACGTAGATAATTATCATTTAAATAGAAAATTCGAACTTATACCTTTGTCCTCAATTTCAAGAAATCCTAACTAAACAGCGCACGTCGTCGTCCAATATTTAACACTATCGATAAACCACAAGCCAAATATCCGATAATATGACACCTTCTTACCTTTTCAGGGTTGACTCTTTGAAATAACTATAGTAAGTTTAACATAGGAATAATGTTGAGGTATTCTGGCAAGGAATAGTTGCTTTTTGCATGTTCCACTCTTCAAGCTATAAAATCTAGGCGCTTACAACAAATACTGAACTGATTGCAACATTATCGGCAAATGTACTTCTTTAACAAACTGCTTTAATAAACTCTCTAAGTACCGTGAGTACCATTCCTCCCTAGTCTACGCGAGTCACAACCAAGTCTTACTGGCGATCTTCTGAATGTCAACCACCCATCTGGCTATTGATCTGCCAACAGTTCTCGCACCGCCTCTCGGTAGTTTGATATATATGTCAAAAATTAAAGAAAACTGTAACGGAACTCGTAAGTGGCAGCCCTTATACACTCGTGGTGAGACGATAAGGTGCGCCCCTGGGCGCGTGGTTCGCGAAATGTTGACCAAACCTTCACATTTACGTTACACCGCCTGTATCAACCGGCTCAGAAAAAATTGTTTGTTTGGAATGGCATTATTGTGGATTAGTGGTAATGGTAAGAATAACTTGTGAGATAAGTGAGTCTTCACGTTTTGAGTTTAAAGCTTGGTAAATAGTTTACACACTGCATGTAACGGTAGCTTTCTACTCGACGCACTTTGCGTTTAGGATTAACAAACTTTTGGTAAATACAATATTTTGAATCTAATTACTGCTTTTATCAACACCTCCTGTGCTCAAGCCAGTTGAATTGATTTGTATACACCTTCAAGCAAGAATGCACACTTTTTACACAATAACGAACAATTCATTCACTAATTTCTGCCTCACATAATAGTGTTAAAACTTCGGAAAATACAACGTTTTGCTAGGTGCAAAACGTTGTATTTTCCGAAGTAAGATAACCTACATAATGGTTCAGCACGTATAGAAGTCATGACAACTAGATTAATTAACGAGACAACAGTTATCTATTAACAAATAAGACGTCTTCAGTCAGTTCTTCAATTATTTGCCAACATCGATGACAAGCAAACATCAACCGCACTTATTTACTACTAGCGAAATATATTTACAATCATTTTCGCCTCACCAAAGTGAACCGAAGCTTGGCGAAGGCCTATCGCTACACATCAAGGCACCAAGCCACTGGCTCCAATCAGATGGTGAAGCAGCCCGAGCGTGAACTAACAATGGAACGGGAAGGTGAAACCTGATGCTGTGGTATTGGTCCAGATCAATGATACAGATCATAGAGCAAATGTATGTGTGTGCAAAAAAGTGGAAGGAGCAAAAAAATGGTCGTTAAACGTTGTGGTAATTTGTAATTTTAAGAATATTAAGGTTCTTTTTTGCAGAATGGCATGCAGTAGGTGTTATTTGTAAACTGGATGATTACTGGACGGTTGGACCTATTCCTGATAAAAATCTAAGGAATCTACAGCCTCATTTCGTACAGAGAAGGCACTTTCATTGCTCAAAACTTTCTCAGTGTTAACTATCTGATGTCACAATCCGCTGAGGACTTAGACAATGTGACATTCTATTCGCAAAAACGTGTTTAGGAAACATCGACGATGCATAGTCCTATTAAAAGAGACCTAGGAGTGTCGTAAATAGAAAAAAACTTAGAAGCTACTGCAAAAAAACTAAATCGGTAGACCAATAACTGAACCGGACATATCAAACAATCTAGAAAAAATTAAATCATATCCGATTGAAACTAGAAAAACCAGTATCAAAAGTTATACCATTAGAATTCAAACATGAACGTTAGCAGACTTATGTAAATGAGTTGTATAATTTTGCTTTGAGATGACTCAGAAATAGAAAGACTTTCTCTAAAACCAATGTATTAGGAAACCAGATTTATGATGAAAGTCGCGATGATTTACAATACTTGTCTTTTTTACCTCGTCGCAGGTTTTAGTAAGTTGATACTACTTGATAGTAGATTTAAGTTGAGATATACGGCGTGTGAACTGTGACACTGCGAGTCGTAAAAATATTAATAGAAGATAGTGTGTGGTTTACTTTTGAATATCACGATTTTTTTCGTAAATGTTAAGAGGTATGTGTTAATGTTATATCTGGCTTGGATTTGTGAATTCTTCAGTTTGAAAACTGAACAGAAACATTGCAAATAGGAAAGATTAGAAGACGTAGAAAGAAACGTCATAAATAATTAAATATGTATAATCTTGCAGTAAGGCTAAACATAAACACAACATAATTTAATATTTATTTATTCTCAGGCAAGTTTGGCTCATAGATATAAAAAATCCAGACTGTAATGATGAGAAGTTTTGCAAAGTAGGCGAGCATATAATATATGTCTTACCAACAATTCGGTATAAATGTAGATAATAATGGGAAAAAGTCCACAAAAATACTTAACCGACAGCAAAATCAATATTAGATAACATCGCTTAACTATTTTTGTGCACTTTTCTCACAGTTCAGTGCCCAACAACAGACCAGTATCAATGGCAGCTGACCCACACCCAAGGATGCGCTGACCTCACTCAGTAACGAGCACAAAAACATCGATAAAAACTATATCGATGTAAACCTATAGATTTTACGCCACTACTCGGACTACGCGCGACGGTTTTTTGTTGAGCCGATGAATGATTGGAACGATCAATGTGTTTGGTTTTATGTGGATTTAAATAGATGCAGATTGAAATGTAGATTTTGGAGTTAAATTGACTTAAGGCGCGTCCCCCAGCAAAACTTAGCTCTAGCCGTTTTTTATGCAGTTTTCTGGAGCTTATAACTCTTAAAAAAAAAGATATATCAACCAACAAAAAATACATTAAATTTCTACATACTCTTACCTTCAAAATGGTACGTTTTGTTTTTTTCTTTTTTAAGTAAAATATTTAATTAATCCCCTCACAACGAAACCACAGAAATGAGAAATAATTATTGAAAACATGCTACTTCTCCAAAACTAACAATTGTTTTTATTTTGTTTTTACACTAATGGATAAGCAATTTCATAATGAACATTATGGTACGATTTTTTTTTTCAAAAACCCAAAATTTGATTTTATAAAGATTTTTATGCAAAATTCTGAGCGTATTCGCAACCGTATCTATTGACATTCAGTATGCCGCCAGGCCTCGAAGGGGGAACCCGTGTCGCTCGTCACCGCGCCGCGTCGGCTCATGCGCTCGCTCGCTTACGTCACATTATCAACAGATCTAAGAAGTAATTTCAAGTAATAGATAGGGCATTCAATGAAATATTTTTTTATGAAATATTTATTGGTGCGTCCAAATACTTTTGGTCATTATGAATTCAGTTATTATACTCACGTCGATAAATAGGTAGGTACTTTCAACGTTTACTGTGATACAAAATAATATTGGCACGATTACGAAAATGAGCTCAAAATTAAAATCCAAGATGGCGGCTAGGAAAATTTTAGGTTTTTCCGTCATGGGTGTCGTTTTCATGGTTTTTGGGGTCGCTGATTACGAAAATGAGGTCAAAATGAAAATCCAAGATGGCGCCGACGAGAAATTTTGGTTTTTCCGTCATGGGTGTCGTTTTCATGGTTTTTATGGTCGCTGATTACGAAAATGAGGTCAAAATGAAAATCCAAGATGGCGCCGACGAAGATTTTTGGTTTTTCCGTCATGGGTGTCGTTTTCATGGTTTTTGGGGACGCTGATTACGAAAATGAGGTCAAAATGAAAATCCAAGATGGCGGCTAGGAAAATTTTAGGTTTTTCCGTCATGGGTGTCGTTTTCATGGTTTTTGGGGTCGCTGATTACAAAAATGAGATCAAAATGAAAATCCAAGATGGCGGTAAAGATTTTTTAGGTTTTTCCGTCATGGGTGTCGTTTTCATGGTTTTTGGGATCGCTGATTACGAAAATGAGATCAAAATGAAAATCCAAGATGGCGCCGACGAAAATTTTTGGATTGTCCGTCATGGGTGTCGTTTTCATGGTTTTTGGGGTCGCTGATTACGAAAATGAGGTCAAAATGAAAATCCAAGATGGCGCCGACGAAAATTTTTGGATTTTCCGTCATGGGTGTCGTTTTCATGGTTTTTGGGGTTGCTGATTACGAAAATGAGGTCAAAATGAAAATCCAAGATGGCGGCTAGGAAAATTTTAGGTTTTTCCGTCATGGGTGTCGTTTTCATGGTTTTTGGGGTCGCTGATTACGAAAAGAGGTCAAAATGAAAACCTTAGGTGGCGGTCAGGAAAATGTTTGGTTTTTCTTTCACGGGTGTCGTTTTCATGGTTTTTGAGGTCAAAATGAAAATCCAAGATGGCGGCCAGGTAAATTTATGATTTTTCCGTTATGGCTGTCGTTTTATATATATATATATATATAAAGTCGAAAAACCAAAATTTTCGTCGGCGCCATCTTGGATTTTGATTTTGAGCTTATTTTCGTAATCAGCGACCCCAAAAACTATGAAAACGACACCCATGACGGAAAAACCACAAATTTTCGTCGGCGCCATCTTGGATTTTCATTTTGACCTCATTTTCGTAATCACCGACCCCAAAAACCATGAAAACGACACCCATGACGGAACATCCAAAAACCGTCGGCGCCATCTTGGATTTTCCTTTTGACCTCATTTTCGTAATCAGTGACCCCAAAAACCATGAAAACGACACCCATGACGGAAAACCTAAAATTTTCGTCGGCGCCATCTTGGATTTTCATTTTGATCTCATTTTCGTAATCAGCGACCCCAAAAACCATGAAAACGACACCCATGACGGAAAAACCAAAAATTTTCCTGGCCACCATCTTGGATTTTCATGTTGACCTCATTTTCGTATTCAGCGACCCCTAAAACCATGAAAACGACACCCATGACGGAAAAACCAAAAATTTTCATGGCCGCCATCTTGGATTTTCATTTTGACCTCATTTTCGTAATCAGCGACCCCTAAAACCATGAAAACGACACCCATGACGGAAAAACCAAAGATCTTCGTCAGCGCCATCTTGGATTTTCATTTTGACCTCATTTTCGTAATCAGCGACCCCGAAAACCATGAAAACGACACCCATGACGAATAAACCAAAAATTTTCATCGGCGCCATCTTGAATTTTAATTTTGAGCTCATTTTCGTAATCGTAATATTTGTATCACTGTAAAAGTTGAAAGTACCTACCTATTTATCGACGTGAGTATAGTAACTGAATTCATAATAACATTTCATAAAAAAATATTTCTTTGAATGCCATATCTATTACTTCTTAGATCTGTGAATTTTACTTGTATTCGTATGAAGTTCGCCAGGTGGCGCAAGTAATAGTTTACGAAGTATTGTAGAGGTGGGGTGCGGCAAAGAGGGAGCAAATGCTCAAGGTTATTTGCTCAGGGTACCACCTTAAATGACAGTTTAAGTGGTAATTTTACCACTTTTACTAATAAAATCTTCGATTTTCAGCATTGAAAATACAGTGCTCTTGACCAGTGTGCTTACTCTCGAATATAATTCCGATAGATCGACATTGGAATTGTCAGTCAAACGTCAGGCATTGGCTGGACTCACTCCGCCTTATTACAAAACGTAGTTAAACCTGGTTTAACTTAGACTTGGTTTATCTCGCATGACAGCATGCGAGATAAACCAGGTTTAACTACCTTTTGTAATAAGGCGGCTAGAGTCTAGCCAATCCCTGACGTTTAACTCAACCAACTGACGTTTGACCAAATATAATAATAATAATATTCCACAACTATCACACAACGCCATGTAGTCCCAAGCTAAGCAGAGCTTGTGTTATGGGTACTAGACAACTGATAAACATACTTATATATTTCTAAATACATACATTATAGATAAATTACACCCAGACACAGAACAAATGATCGTGCTCATCACACAAACATTTGTCCTGGGTCACCTGGGTGGGAATCGAACCCACGACCTCCGGCATAGCAGTTAGGGTCACTAACCACTAGACCAACAGGCCAGTCAAATGTCGATCTATCGAAATTATATTCCAGAGTAAGCACCCAGGTAATGATCCACTTGCTAGTTTCCAAATAGTCCTCCTGAATGTAATATGACTGTTAACACTACTGATGCCGCAAAACAAGAAGGTTAACTACTTGACTACTTCGTCTAGTACTAGACTACACGTTGTGCTTTGGCAAAATCAGCGACGATTTAGAGATTCTAATTTCAACGTACCTACATAAGTTGCAAAATTCTGCCTATGTGATACTGGTGAACACGAGTTGTTAGGTGACAAGACGTGTGACAACCGACCACGTAAATTCAAGATATTAGCCCATCTCACCTTTCTCCCCACTTGAACTTAATCCACATCGACCGCATCGTAAACGTACAAGCCAACAGTCGATCATAGCTTCATCGTTCAATAACTCGATGTAACTGTCTGTTTACGTCAACGTCAAGCGTATGCAAGCAAGTCATAGACCTGTCAGGAATGCACCAGCCAAGCGTAATTATGAGGCAATCGCGTAATTGCCGCCGTAATCGTAATCGTAGTACTATGGATCATTATCGATCTATATCACAAAAAAAACATTGTACGCTTTGTTATTTTGACACGTGTTCCGTGGTTTTTTTGGGGTGAGTTTCTATTCTATTCTATTTTTCGTTAATGGCAAGCAAAGCCGATGTCGACTATTCTGCCAATGTCAAAAGTGAATTGGAACGGCAAGTGTGTATATTTAAAATTGGGGTGAGTTTGATATGCAGCATAATTGTTATGTTTTTTTTCCAATAGTGCCGTAATTTTTCGGAACCTTAAACGTAAATACACTGATATAATGCCCAAAGGGTGAACCTCAAGGTTAGGGTTTGGTTGACTGGGTTCGGCGGTTGTTGTTGTGACCCACATTTTACCGCCCCCATGTAGTTCCAGCTCCCGGCTTTTATATTATAAAGTTAATTTTAGAGTTTAGGACTTTTTATGTAAAACCGTGACAGCAGGTTAATTTACAAATCAATACTTTTAATTACTTTTATTTTAATTATCTACGTTTCTTGTTTAGATTTTGCAACCTTGAAAACGTTCGTGTTTTTGTTTTAATGATCCACCTTGTAGATTCGGGACGATGACTAAAGAGATACTTGATGAAGATCAAAATAAGGAAAAAGACTTTAACAAACGTCTGTCACAATTACTAGGCACTACAATATAATGTCAACTAAGATGACGACATCGACATGGTGTCAACATAGTGTCAAAACGATGTCAACACATACCGTACTCAACACAATTAATTTGCCTACATCTCTGTGTAAACCAAATGAAGATTATTAGTGACACCTGTCAAAAATTATCCACGGCTGACATTACAACGCAAAAGCAACCAGCATTTATAATTACTGACAGTTGCCAGTCGCAGTCGCTGCCATATTTCCCAACATAGTTACACATTCAGTTTCGGAACGTGCGAATATTCGCTACTGTTTCATTCATAGTTTTTTTGCTTCAGTTACAAAATGAGGTTTATCTGTTAGCGATAATTTTGTAGTGAACGGCATTTGTAGACGCGGTTGCAAAGATCGTGATTGTGACGTCGAAACAACTGGTCGTTTATTTTGTGTTTAGAGTTTATTTTGTTAGGTATTTATTAAATTAAAGTTGTGTAAAACGTTTTTGGAGTAATGTTTTGATTGCTATCTTAGTTTTGTTTAAGTGTTTATGATAAGTGTGATTTTGTACGTTCATTTAAAAGTAGAAAATGTATAATACTACAACGTGGACAATTTAACTTATTCAACTATTTTGTCTGTACGATTTGGTAATAATAAACGCAATTTTTTCTATGCTTGCTTAAGTAGTGGAAATGATGTGCAATCCGGGCAAAAGAAATGGCGTTTCATGGTTTATATTTTCTGAATGATAAGTCATATGTCAATAGTCAAATGCCGAGAAAGCATTGCACCTAGATAATATTCGTGGACAGTAGCAGGTAAAAACCAATTATTGCTCCTATTATCATGTAAACAGGATAAAGAATCAATATAAGTATTACACTGTAAACTTGAATGGACACAAACAAACCGTATTGGAAACATATAAGTGAACGAGTGCACGTGTGGGTCTCAAACCACTGTTATGCAATACTGGGTAACGTGGTGTGATTGGTGCAAGTGAGCAACTGAACGATGAACTACATATTTGTTTTCATTTGCCAAAACAATACTCACTTCTTTATTGCATTCCACAATGTACAACAAAGTCGGAGTAGAAATAACTGATATTCTTCTATACGGGTTGATGACTCAATTTTCAAATTTTGCTGGCCTGAAACTTTGAATACGCTATTGTTAAAAGGTGTGTTCAAGACGCAGTATAATCATTCAACATCATCATCAGCCTATAATGTTCCCACTGCAGGGACTCAGGCCTCCTCTCTAGGAGAGGGATGGGTTATAATCCAGTGTGGTACTTAGATGTCACATGTCTCCAAATTTTGGTTCTAAGACACGCCGGTTTCCTCACGATAAATAAACGATAACAAACTTGAAAAAAAGAGCTGAAGTGATTTCTGAGGCCAATTTAATATTTCACTTGATTAAAAATCATTCTTCGAAAGTAAGTAAAAATTATTTTTAAGATTGATAAACTTGTAAACAAAATAAAGCTCATGCCTTGCGCCCACGCAAAGTTGCGGTATGTACGCAAAGTAGCCGCCTATTATCGCGGTGAAAGGAAATCAAAATATCACATGTTGGTACCGCGGTGCGGTGTGTGCCAGGTTCATATCCCTGTTTAGCTTTGCTGGAGCTTGTTACAAGAAAAGTAGGACTTTGTTGTTTTGATGCTGATTTTATGACTGAAATTGAAAGAGTATTACTATTGGAATTGGTGTATTGGTGTTGGTTTGGTGTTGGTGTTTATTGGGATTGGTGTTACTATTTCTACCTCGTGTGTAGCTATGTTTTGCAATTCGTAAGGAACGAGTATTTTTTTGGGGTAAAGCAACGCTCGCCGAATTTGACCCTGGGATGAGTGATAATTTTTAACTTAATGAAACCCCTCCGTGCTACATAGAAATCACGCTAAACAGTTAGTAGCAGTCAGTCAGTCATTTAATCCGAACCCCAAGTCTATCAACCGGTAGTAAAGGGTAACACGAAACCACTTTAAAAAGTCAGACAACGCCAGATAGATTTTCTAGTTCAAATCCCATTAGAAGACGTCACCACATCTAACACAACCCGCTATCAAAACATAAATTTTCCTAAACCCAAATCGACTTCTCAATAACCAAAATGAGGCGCCAAAACTCATTTAAACATCATTAATTTATCATAGACGTTAAATAAAAATGTAGGTCATGTCATATCATTTATTAGTTCTAATTATAAGTCCAATTAGTGTAGACCAATGACTTGGACACGTGTATCTGGCACTGCTTATGGTAATCAGTTGAAAGGGAGTTAGTAGTACGAGACGTGAATGTCAAAGTCAGTGAATACATTTGCTGCGACTCAGCGGAGTTGCCTGCCTTGTGTCTACCATCTGGGTACCTAGTTATTATAATTATAACAGCCAGTGGTGTCTTTTATCTGTTCTTTCCACTTCTCACAACCTTTTGGCTATTGTGATCAATCTTAAATTAAGTGGTCTAATGTCATATTGACATCTTCCCTTGAGCCTTCCACGACGTTGATTTTTTTGCCACCGTTTCTGATGCTGGCGATCGTTTGCCTTTAAAACACATTGTCTGCCCAATCACATTCCATCTTAAAAGATTTCCTTCCGTACTCAGACACGGCAGGCAGTATTAAGTGTCTCCCGAAATTAATATTTTTTTTAAGATAAGAACATCATCATCTCTTAGAGGAAATCTAATGACTGCTTGGCCATCATCTTTGAGACCTTAATCATGAGATGTCTACGTGTGTCGCGATTATAAATATCTATGCAATCAACTGTGACAATCTATTAGTCATCAGCGCCCTCAGGGTTTACCATACCAGTTATTATGTACCTATGTCAGGTTATCATGCGAAGCGGAAGACCAGTCCTCACCACATCCACATGCAATCTTCATTGCACAACTATTGATGAATAGCAACCGGTCGCAGTAGTGAGCTAATTGTTACGTGCGTTTCCTGCGAGGGTATCCGTCTATGCGTCGGTCAGGCTTATGTAATGACTCAAGTCATGGAGGCGGGCCGAACGTTTTGTGGGTTTGATTTGCAATTAGTTGCTAGTTGTAATTTAATGTTATATGATGTGGTTAAAATTATAGGTGTGAATTTGTCATTTCCTGCGGTATGAGAATGTTAGGTTAATTGCGTGTGATACGTAGTCTTCATCGTCTTCATCGTTTTAGTATTCTTATTTGTCTTGACTCAATATTCATGGAAATTTCTGAGTAGCAGCCCTGTATAAGGGGTTTCCGTCCAGTTGATTGCAATAGGCTAGCCCCCTTTTAAACCTTACTTAAATATCTTCATCATCAATCTCTTGTCCTTATCTCAATTTCATTTGGGGTTGTCTCTGCATACATTCTTCTTCCATACTTCTGAGTTAAGCCGCAATTATACTTAGCCCGCGCCGCGTGTCGCAACGCGTGGGTAAGCTATCGGTTACATACATTTAGTATTGGATTGATTACATTAGTCCCTTCCCGTCCCGCGTGTCGACACGCGGGACTAATGTAATCACTCCAATACTAAATGTATGTAACCGATAGCTTACCCCACGCGTTGCGACACGCGGCGCGGGGTAAATGTAATTGCGGCTTTACTCGTCAAATTATCATCAGCCACCTCATTTTATTCCATTCAACACACTTAGTGTATTCACACATCTTTAAAACATTAATAACAGTAAGCATCCAAAGTTCACTGACTGTCAAAGTGGTCAGTATTCAGCCCAGCGAGTGGTTCCGTCAGTGTGGGAGCGGTCAGTTGGCAGCCGCCGACTGTGAGCCTGCCAACCACTGAGCCTATGGGGAGTTGTGCTCTTGACTACCAAGTGGCAGACAGTTAGATTACATGGATTACTTAATCGTTGATACGTGGTGTGAATGTGGGATGAAGGTTGACGATAAAGTGTTCAGCTTAAAATGAACCTACTTACTACTATTTGTTGGTTAATTTGACTTTTCAATCATTCAATTCCAATTTACTTTTGAGTCCTGTCCCATTAGAAAATACACTGAACAATGGATTCACCTAATAAGTTAAGTTTTCAATTTGAATTTCTTTTGTTCCGAAATTCACCAAGTACCTACTTTCCCCACACTAGGAATTTCTCCTGCATCGTGGGTGCGTTCACAAACATTTAAACTCACATATACCTACAAATACCCAGACCCGAAACAACTATCTGCAGAACACTTACTTACTTGGTGAACATACTTAGTGAATTTCTGAAGATAATCGATTTTGGTCATCAGATTTGGTCATCAGACTAGAATTTGCTTAGGACAGTACTATGGGTTTGAGCCCTTGGTGGATAGTGATACTCACACCGGGAGTAGCAAACACCACGTTATCGTGCTTCGGATGACAAATCATTGATGTCTCTGTCCTGGAGTATAAAGGTGGTGCTGTTCCATAAACGATGGGGCACATAATATCGTGTAGGACACCTGTACCTACAGGTTGGTTCATTATCGGAACTGATGGACCCTACTGAAGGCAACAAACCAACTGGTGGCTCAGTTCTGGCACAATTTAGACTGCCACAGACACACTAAGAAGAAGTTCAAATTGGTGTCTTTTAATTTAATCTATCACCGAGTTTCAACACAGAAGTTTGCAATGCAAAAAAACTCTGTCAGAAATTGTTTACAACACAATTAAAAATAAAAGAATGTATTTACTCTCCGTTTACTTCGTAATTTTCTGCGAGGTCAATGAACTTAGTTTTTCACTCAGTTCTATTTCTGGGTAATTCATTGATGCTGATTTCTTGCTATAAATAGCTGTTAGTTATTGTTTCAGTTCCGAATGCCCGCCTTGCGATTTCCTCGTTAATTGTTTTATAAACATCTCTTGATTCGATACGGTTAGGAAGGAGAAAAAGTGTCAAAACAAGATCGTAGATTAAATTAGGTCTCAAAGTAATGAAAATATAGTAGAAACTAAAACCGTACTGAAACACAACAAAAATATAACATTGTATGTATATATTGACGGCACGGTTGACGCAGTGGCTAAGCGATTGGACTGCTGCGCTGCGTGTCGCGGGTTCGATCCCCGCACGGAATAAATATTTCTATGGCCTGCAGATAGTTGTTTCGGGTCTGGGTATTTGTGTATGTGACTTTCTATGTTTGTGAACGCACCCACGATACAGGAGAAATTCCTAGTGTGGGGCAACGTTTTAAAAAAAAAAAAAAAAAAAAAACGAAACCTTTGTATAACCTATGTAATTAAAACTATGTAGGTACCTATTAATTTAAAAAAGCAGCACCTTCTAAACTTGTTTCTGCCATATTTGATAGTTATAAAACATGTTTTTGGCGATTAAAGGTAAATAAAGGTACCTTACCATCCTGTCAAAGCGTTTAAAATAAAAGTGAAAACGTGGGAACCTTTTAATTTTGGTAAGAGCTGGTGTTTCGTTGACAAGCATAGCCTCCGATGGTATGGAACGAACCATGGTGTCACACTGGCTGGGCCCAAGTCGTGGAACACCATGGTTCATGTCGATGATGATGTAATAGTTGGCACCTTGAGCGATGGTTTCTTGTGGATTTTGTTTAATTATATTTGTGTAAATAAAGTGGAGGAGTAAGAATGATACCTATACCTCGAAATTATGAGTTTTCCAATATTTTTTCAGCAGATTGTCTCATTTATTAAATGTCTTATGACTTGATCTATTCATTGATAGCGGTACTTCTAAGTACCTCATACTTCTAGGTTCGATATCAGGGCGGGGCAAAGTGTTTGGTCTGATTTTGTGCCCGGATAATCGCAATAGGCTCGTCCTATATTACAAAAAATACAAAAATGAGTGGACTATAAAAGGTATACCTGTGCTAATCCCATTGGGGATAACAAAACTTATATTATGAAATGTTTTCCACCAAAGTAACAGTAAACATTATAACTTCTTCCTAAATTAATGATTAACGGTAACGTATTAATAATAGCACATGCATGTTTTATCGACAAACATTTGATTCACGTTTATAAACTGCAGATTCTTGTCTCAATAGAGTTGTTTGCATGTGATGTCTCTATAACTCGCCGTATATAAAGCTAGTCATCGCACTTAACCTTACAAGCTTACAATACTATCAATTGTAAATTATCTCATTGCTCTTGTAGCTAGCTAAGTTAGCCTTTCTCTGTGGTTATAATCGGGTAGAATTATTTAGAAGTCAATAACGGTTTTTGTTTGGATTATTAAAGATTGGGGAAGGTTTTCTTTTATTTAATGTAATTTGGGGTTACATTATATTCATCTTGGGATAATCTTGGGTATTATATAAGGCCACATACAAAACTCAAACTTTGTGCCTATTGATCTTGTTTTTTTCCGTCTCCTGCTGATATGGAGGGAAGTGGAAAGTAGGTTTTTTCTAGTGCTCCAGTGTTATTTTATGATTAATTTCGTTGCAGGATCCTAAACAGTTAAATTATTTCTCTGGTGCTTCGTCGAACTTCATTGTCGTTGATTCTGGCTTTAAGGAGCTGCAGTGGTTAAGGAATAATGAGCTACTCTATTACTGTGGTTCAGTAAAAAAATCCTCAAAAGAAACACTTCTAGGAACACCTTTAACAAGTTGAGTTGATTACAGTCATCACTATCATAGCACCTACACAAGCATGTCTCATACAAGCCAATAGAATTGTGCAACCATAAGAAAGAAAATAAGAACCAATCAAACACACTCTGATAGCCACTTCATGCGCCCAATCAATGAAAGTAAGGTGTGACAGCTTCTGTACACAATGATAGTAATATTTTTTGTGACTTTCACTCTTTACTGTGTCTTCTTATCGATAGGTAGTAAGCAGACGTGATGCTATTGTGGGTGCTACGTGAGCTTACAGAGGTTATGTCAATAACAGAAGCTTTGCATTCCGAGATGGAGAAAGTTGGATGAAATTGTTTATTTGTACAAGGGCTTGGGAGATTTAGATTGGCTTTTATATCAGTTATATTTGTGAAAGAAAGTTCAAGATTTCTTGGGACTTCACGAATAATATATTTTATGCTTAGAAAGACTCGCCCTTTCTAACGTGGGCAGTGCAATGCACATAAGTGGTGCACGTCAATCTAACCCTTCGGAATTAAGGATAAGCTACTAACCTTACTTTAATACTTACTAGATATTCACACAGAAACGGAAACAAAAACATCGTGTAATAGTGTGAAAAACCTGTAGAAGTATACCTAATAGAATATTGTTTAAAAACAAGTGCCGATCGTTAAAGGAAACTCCCGACGCGACGTAGAGAGCGTGAAACCGTCTCAGGTGTGTGGCTCACCTCCAGATCAATAAACTGGCGTTATGTCATGAGAGCCGATGTGTAAATAAATACAATCAGGTATACTGCACGCGACATTAAGTTTAATATCTAAACAAACACGAGTTATAAAGATCAATTACGTGATCGGGTTTTTTTTGTTGTTGTAATCTTGTTTTATTGGAATTTGATTTAAACTCTAGATTATTCAGATATTATGACGAGGTTAACTTACAGTTTGATGCGAATTCAATAAAATAAATATCTGTAATATTTACTATTTGCTTACATCAAAGAATAGTCGACTACCCTTTCGTATAGAAGGCCGTTAATAAATACATAACTGATTTTTTTGTATTTCTGATCTTTCATAAAGCACCAAATCTTTATTCAGTATAGTAGATTATTAACCAAGGGCTGTATGACATCAATTGCATACGAGGTTTTTGGCGCCTGAGCGAAGCGAAGGCGCTAATTAACCCGAGTATGCAATTGATGCTTACGCCCGAGATAAATACTCTGCTTTACATATCGATTGTGAGGTAAGTAAACAACAAGACAGCAGGTTTCAATGAACATTTATTAAGAAGAAAAAAATGTGTATTTAATTAAAATAAAATTAATAGTAAAATTATTACAATTTGTAAGAGATATGGTCACGTTCTTTTTAGGTATATTTAAAGTTTGTACTAGTAGACTGCCTTTTTTTTTTCACGCACGCAAGCGCGTCAAATCTTGCTGGCCAGTTTGATTTTTAAATCGATTCCATATAACATACGATGTGGAAACAAATAGTTCCATATTTAAAATAAAATCTTTATAAAATAAATTGTCTAGATTCCGATTCGAGTAATTAATCGATACCGAGAAAAAAAAAATTAACTTTTTAAAAATATTCTTCGTGCAGTATGAGTATGACAGTTCTTTTTTCAAATTCCAAAACCTATGCTGTAATGATAGTCATACACCCCGGCATTCAGGGGTGTAAGTTTTACTTACAGAGCATGAGATATGTAAAATTCTTTACAAGTTATATGAATTAACCACAAGGTGATTTGTATTGAACACAATACATTCACAAGCATTAATCATTGTTTTTTAAAGTGTTGTTACAAAAAACAACTATTAATTGTTGCAATAATAGAGGAATGAGATTAATCGGCAGGTCGTGTGGTGTGTCACGAATTTACTATTGTAGTACTCGACAGGTGTTTCAGTCAAATCTAGATTACTAGACATTTAATTTTATTCACAGAACTTAGTTAGGTACAGTCAGCATCAGAAGTATATTAACATTACTCGAAGTTTCGAAGCTATTTTTTTAATAAAAACTTGTTAGATATTACTCGTTACTACATGATATTGGAGTGTAAGGATTATTTTAACGAATAATCTTCTGAAACATTAAAAATAATAGCTAGACTCCTGTACATAAAATAATTTAAATTCCGAAATGTTCAGCTACTTTTGATGCTGACTGTACAATAGGTAGGTACTTGATTTCTTTGGCTTATTATTTTTTGTGCCCCATAGATTACAATTTGTACCTATTTGCCATTATTGCTCAAATTCCTGACGAATGAAATAAGTATCCCTCCTTTTGGGCTGCGACGCAGTCGGGTAATAAGTTAGGTTTACCTAGTTCACTTTAGCATCAACCTATATCATTCCCATTGCTGGGATATAGACCAAAAATTACCGCTTTAGGAGAATCATAATAGGATATTAATTTCGTTACAATTCGTAAAATAGTCACAAAGGAAAACTTTAAAATATATTGACATTTTATTTTTTTTCAGTAATATCATATTATGGTTCTGCTAAAGCTGCCCTTCCAGACCCCCTGCTCTCTGTGCAGAAGAGCGGGCTTATTTATTTTTATATCAATACTAAAAATACTGCATAATAATTATTTTCTTCATCTCTGATATCAAATGGCTAGATTACAAATGGTGGGTACTACAGAGGTATCGATTGCGGCGCACGTTCATTTCTATATCACGATGTTATAACACGAAATATGTTAATAATATCTTGTTAACAGATTACCGCCATAATGTTAGTTGATGACCTTGTGAGAGGTAACGTTGTGACGTCACGGCTTGCTAGTGTTTTGTTTTTATTTCTTTGTTGCTTTTGGTTTAGTTTGTAAACTTACCCTGCCGCGTTGGTTTAATAGTCACAAGCGCACCTGCTAAGCATGACCATGGGTTCGATTCCCGTATTGGGTTTTTCCATCAAGAATTTCTGAGTAGCAGCCACGGAGTCTTGAATTGTGCCCGGTTGACGACAATAGGCTCGCTCCCATAGGGCTTAAAAATATCTGGTGAAATGCGGGTGCTCTATTCTTCTTCTTTCTTTGTTTCCTGTTGTGTTCCTTAGGGATTACAGGCGTGATGTTATGTTATAATTATTGTGTCCTTTATTCACTTTCCTTCATATAGTTTATATTTTAAATATTTCGTACAAAATTTATAAAAAAAAACATTTAAAAATATAAAAAAATATTGGTCCACCGACAGCGGGAGCAGGGTCCAAGCTACTATTAATTATTATTATCCTTATCGATATTTTTTATTGGTTCCGTCTTCAAAATCTTTGCAATGATTTTGCAGTCGTATAATATTTTTCCGGTAAAGTGTGAGAAAGTCGTAAAGATTATTTCGAGACAAATCCATCAAAATTTATTAGACTTCAGGAATTTTATTTTTATATGCATCACAAGGTCTTACACTAATTAAATATCATTATGCACTAAACAAATAGGTGTGGACGTGAACCAGTTCAGTAGCACCTCATTAGCAAGTAATACCACGTCGATACACCTGCCATTCATTGCTTAATACTACAATGAATACTAATGACAGAATTAACAATGACCTCTGTTACCTAATACAATTATAACAAGAGCAAATTAATAGATAGAGAGATAAATAAATTATATGCCAAGGTTTTTAGTGGCTTTTCGTAAAAGAAAAGTTCTGGGAAAACGGATTATTGACTTAGCCCGAATAAGTTGTCCTACCAATAAGTCCAAGCGGAATGCATATTGACTTTGTCCTACTTTGGAAAAGCTTACTTTACCTGTAACCAGAGACGATGGATGGACTGTGCTAAGAATGATATGATAAGAAAGGAGGTGTCTCATGAGATGACGAGAAACAGAGAAGTATGGAAGGAGAAGACATGCTGCGCCGACCACAAATGAATGGGATAAGGGCAGGAGAATGATGATGACCTGTAACTAACAAAGGTGACAATCACACGATACAGTAAAGAACAATACCAAAGAAAGATAGAAAAAAAAAGAAAGATAGAAGAAAATAAAAGTTATTCTCTAAGAAATAGTGAGTTATTCCGTTCGGATCCCCAAAAACTGATACCCTTGGGGATCCCCAAGGGTATCAGTTTTTGGGGATCCGAACGATCCCCAACGTTTCTTCATAAATTATTTTCTATTCCGGTCTGATCCCCCGTAAAAGACTATAATCTGATCGGATACCCTGACACATTTTTAGGACAGTCAGCAGCAAAATATTTGTACAGGTTCTATTAGATTATGTTTATTATAATAAATTAATTGTAAATTCGTTTGCTAGTATTTAGGGAACACCAGCTTAATTTTGAACCGGTCAGGAAAATATCAAAAGGAAATAAAATGCGTGAATCGTAACCACGTTACATATTAAACTGAAATTACTATTAATAAAGCTTAAAAAAATAAATCAACTTCGAAACCTGTCAGTGCGAACAGGTTATATTATACGATATTAAGTGTTACATAGCGGCTATATACTGTACCTATGTGTGGTCGGGGTCATTGGCCGATGTGCTGCGCTCTGAAATTTCACTTTCGATCGCTTCGTCTGGACCAAGTCGCATCGGTAGTAGGGTTAGCGCGAGATAAAATCTCATTTTCTTTTACCGGTTTTCTGCATTTTCTTTTACTGTAACGTACGTAGATAGCGAATGTTTTGAAATATAAAGGAGAGCAGTGGTAACGTGGCTCCGTGGTAACGGCCCCAAGTTTCGGATGTAGGTTGTTGTCTTTTTTTTTATTATTATAAATGGGCTTGCTCTTGACTTCAATCTTGCCCTAAGCGCAGAGATGATGAAACGAGCTTACCCAGTAGAAGCCTGTTTACTCGCAACTTAAATATATTAGGGTTATATTATGAACTCGGAAAAACCGACGCAGGCAGGGAATTCCACTCCTTGGCTGTGCGCATAATAAAGGACTTAGGAAAGCGCTTCGTTCGAATGTGTGGAATGTCGACTAGGTATCGGTGATACCCTGCAGACCCTGCAGTACGTCTAGTCTCCCGATGGAAGAAGGGAGAGTGGGATCAGCTCGTGGAGCTCCTACGTGGTTTCAAAACCAGGCATTAAGGTTACATAACATCCCGTCGGGGCTGTGGCTTGTCGAAAGGATAACGCGGCTCCGACACAAGGGCGAAGAAGGAACATGGGTTTGGTATTTAGTCAGTAGAAGTCTGACACTCCCCTTCGCTCTGCCCAAGAGCGGGGGGGGGGGGGGTCATTCGATGATTTTCCACCCACCAAAAAAAAAAAAGTTACATAACATCACGCCTGTAATCCCCGAAGGGGTAAGCAGAGGTGTACCTAATACACTCTTATTTCGCCAGTTATGTTTAAGGCCTATGTAATAGAGAGTGAGCCTATTGCCATCAACAGGGACTACATTGTAGTAAGTATGCGTTTGCGTTTTAGGCTGGTTATGATAATGATCACAGTCTTAGAGCTTTCAGCTAAACATAAGCAGTACCCCAGATTAATGTAACAGCGAAACACAAATTAATCTCTCTAAATACAATCAATCAATAAATAAATATCCTATGAAAGTTCCCTGTAGGAAGGAAGGTAGATATCAAAGTACAGATACTGTTGACAGCCCTGTACGGTTGGCAACTTACGAAAGAATGCCGTTAATTAATTATCCGAGTGTTTTGCTATCCGTACTTTCTAAATCTGAGACTTCTCATAGGTACTAATGGTTTTTAAATCTATGTGCAGTATTTGACTTGAAGTCTAGGTTTTGTTTCAAGAAAGGTCAACTGATCATCAAGTAAGGTAATGTAGGACTTGATGATGAGTTGACAGACAAGATAGCTCAGTTGATTTAGTAGCTCACGTGAATATGCAGATTCTACACTCATGAAAGCAAATTTATCATAGAGGTAATAGACGTAGGTAGTGACTTGTTACTATTTGCCTACCTAGCCTTATCGTCTTTTTCAGTCCATTGTTCCTTTAGTCATCTTTTACTCTTAAAGCCATATTAAAATTTATTCTCTCTACTTTCATCAATATTCATGACATTCAGCATAATATGTATAGCATATAGCGTTATTGTTATGTTATTTTATTTCAATATTAGCGTGGAATCGATTTCATTTAATTTCCCCTCCCACCTTTTATTACTCTATAAAATGTTATAAAGTTGGTCAACATTATTAAAGTACAGCTTTGTTACAAAATATGTTATCATTATCGGTTGCAATTCATGCTATGTATCGCAATATCATCATTGGTAATCTTAGTTC